>OZ012619.1:943267-2368348 GCA_963942555.1 Aleiodes leptofemur | reverse complement strand
AGGGATGAGTGGAGGAAAGAGGGGGATTCCCGGGCTCATGGCCGGCGAAAATAGGCGCTGGCTAGCGCAGTGACAAAAGCGCGCGTAATTCAAATTTTTTAATGCTATTTATTGTTTATTTTCCTATATTTTCCAGATTTTTTTAAATAAATTGGGAATCGGGGGGGGGGGGGGGGAGGGGTGAGATGAGGGAGAGTTTCCACGCTTATAACCGGGAAATTAAGCGCTAGCCAGGCACTGGCTAGCACCTACAGTTTCTCAATAATCACTGGTTTTTCATTGTCCACTGGAGTAACTGTTTCTCGTCTTATTTATGAGTAATAGGAGAAGTGTACGAGCGTATTTGTTTTTCTGATTGTCTCTCGGTGTATTTCACTCTCAGGGTCGCAGCTCAAGAATACACGCTCCATTATGTATTATTCTTTTTATTTTATTTTTTTTTTTGACGTAATTCTTCTCTATTTTCAATAATTCTAATAAATTTTTTTCCTTTTTCATACTCGAATTTTTCTCACGTTATTGAGAACAAATGTGACCTTCGATTGCAATGCCTAGGCCTCAAAACAATTTACGTTTATTTTATCTTAGTAAAATCGACATATGCGTAATTCTGCAATTCCGAGGATCAGTAATGATTCAATTGAATGGATTAGATGAGACTCTCTCTCTCTCTCTCTCTCTTTCTTTCTCTCTCTCTCTCTCTGAGCCCCCAACAGTTGTGAGTTTATAATATCCCAGAAATAATACCTGAGAAAATACCATAGTTCAATTTCAAATTCATTTCAATGGAATTGGTAAGAGGCAAATAATAATCATAATAATGAGAGTCATTAGGAAATTATGTAAAATGCATGAGTTTTTGATGATTTTATGGATTTTTAACGAGAATTCAGATGAAGAAAAGGTGAAAAAATGAGTCAAATTTCTGGTTATTTGTTTTTTTTTAATTTTTGGAGAATAAGCGAGATAAAGCGATTTTGTCAACAAATTTTTTTTTTCAGAGAATTTTAAGAATTCTAAAAAGGTTTTTGCAACTCTTTGTTATCTCGCAGTTTTCAAATTTTTTTCTGAAAATGATTTCAAAAAATGATCAATTCTTCGATTTTTTGTGAATATCTAGGAAACTAAGCGAGATAAGGCGATTTTGTCTCATCCCTTTTTTTATACAGAATTTCAAGAATTAGTAACAAGGTTTTGGGACAAAAAGGACGTATCTCCATTAATTTCCGAAGATATTTATGGATTTTAATGATTATTTCAGAAAATAATGGAGATACGCCCTTTTTGCCCGAATCTTCTTATTTTGTAGAAAATTTCAAGAATTACAAAGAAAGATTTTTCGAAAATTTCTTTATTTCGCTCAGTTTCCAAAATATTCTCAAAAAAAAACAAAAATAATCGCAATTTTTTTTTTTCATCATTTTTTTCGATTTTTCGAAAAATATCTCGGAAACTAAGCGGGATAGCGCAATTTTACGTAGATTTTTTTTTATAACAGAATTTCGAGAACTACAAAAAACGATTCACGATTCAAGCAAAAAAGGGCGTATCTCCATTATTTTCCAAGATATTTCCAAAAAATGATGAAAATAATGCAATTCTCTTCGATTTCATTTCAACGAAGATTCTCTCTTTCTCTCTCAAATATTCGCCGAGTCGAATAAAAAAAAAAAAAAAACAAAAAGGAGAAGCCTCTAAAAGACGGCCCCCATGTACGCGATTCTTGATTCCATTCGGTTCCGTGCTCATTCTCGTTTATCTCACTTCCATCTTCTACACTGTACCTCTTCTCTCGCTCTGTAGCACTCCACGTTCTCGAGATTCCCCGTGTGGAACGTAGCCACAAGTCACAGTATATAATGTGCACGTATACATAAATACATGTACACACACACACACACACACACACATATATACATATATATATATATATCATCACCTTAGAAAAAAAGGGGCGTAAGTACTATGTTTATACGCAGGACTTACGCCCCTTTACTTCTAAGGCAACAAAAATACATATATATATACATATATATTTATTTGTGTGTGTGTGTGCCTTTTTTTTCTTCGTGTACACAGGCGCATCATCGTGCCCGGATAAATGACCTCACGACCCTAGATGAGAGGAGAGGGCGCCCCCATTCGACTTCTAAACAGGTCGACATTCATTAAACACCATAACCTCGGTATATAAAAATTAAAATTGAAAGAGTGTGTCTCGTTACACTGAAATTTTAAATAAAATGAATAAATAATAATAATAATAATAAAAATGGTAAAAATTTTATTTAATAAATTCCATCATTTTCACGCGATAATTTGAGTCTTGATGATTAGCTGAAGGGTTGGGAGGAAAATTCTTCAAAGTTTATTTGAGACCTCTCCCCCAGAGATGGGCGCCCGTCACATGACGGTCATATGACAGTCATGTGACGTCACGCGACGAAGTAGTTGTAACCGTGACAGAATTTGGTCACAAAATTTCCACTGAATGATGGTCATAAAAGGAAAATAAATTATTACCGTCTTTCAAATCAAATGTATCAAATTTCCACAGATTTATAAAATTAACTGAATAAATGACTGTCATAAATTGCAAAAAATTTAATGACAGTCATTTTACATCTATATATAGATGTTTGAGCATCAATTATTTTTCATTCCTTGGCAAGTGTAAATGAATTTGATTATGAGAGACTCAATTGTAATCCATTTGAATTGAAAAACAAAAAATTTATATTGCAATCAAATGTATTGAATATTTACTGATTTTTCAAATTGACTGAAAATAATTACCGTCACAAATGAAAGAAATTTAATGACGGTCATTTTACATATATATAGATGTATTTTACTATTTCACTCATTTTCCAGTCTTGGACAAGCATAAATTTAATTGTGACTGTCATTTTTCATTTGAAATTTTGTGACGTCATGTGACCGTCACAAAACGGTCATTTTTTGGTGATATGACGTCGATCCAAAAATGACCGTCATTGCCCATCTCTATTTGGGACCTCTCCTCCCATAGGATCGAACTGATTTTCATAAACGAACGCGCCCTCTCTATGATCGCAAAGCCACTTAAAATTAAAAATCTTAATAATAATAATGATTTTCTGGATTTGAGAAGTAAAAGGGCGTAAGTACCGGAGATATGCCTTTTTATTTGCTAAGGATAATGAAAAGAGCGTATGTCCCTTCACATATGCCCTTTTATATTATTCATCACTTTTTCTTGAGTAAAAATGTTAAGAGTTGATGGAGTTAAAAGGGCGTATCTCCAGAATTTACGACCTTTTGATGCGCATGACGAGCAAAAATAGTTTTAAAAAAAAATTTGAGGTTTTTTTTTTAAATTTGATTTGATGATAAAGGTATACAATATCAAATCAGCTTAAGATCGATAGTTTCTCGATTATCGATTGATCGATGAGATATCTCGAATGAAATTCGAGATATCGCGTTCCATTCGATGATTTTGTTTCGACGTTTTTTTTTTAGTTTAAAGGGATATGGAAAAAAACTATATGAAATTAGCTTAAGATCGATAGTTTTTTGATTATCGATTAATCGATGCGATATCTCGCATAAAATTCGAGATATCGCATAATTCTGATCGATAGTTTCGTTGCACCTGTTCTTAGGTCAAAGGAAAAAAAGAAAAAGTATCACATCAACTTCCAATCGACCACTTCTAAATATCGATTAATCGATGCTATGGCGATATCTCGAATCCACTTCGAGATATCGCATATCATATTCGATTGTTCCATTGCACCTGTTTCAGTTTGAGGGAACTATTGATCGATCATTTTTCAAAATTTCGATTAATCGATTCGATATCTCGCAATAAATCGAGATATATCGCATTCCATTCGATAGTTCCCTTTCATTGATTTAGCTTGAAAAATGAAAAAAAAACGCCCTTTTTTCAATACAAATTGAAAAAAAAAATAAATTTGAATTTACCCGCGAAAATTACAAACATTTAATTTTTTTTCAAATTTGCTTTTTTTTCTTCAAAATCCCTTGGAATTATTATTGTTAAAATTCTCGTTGTATTTTCACAGTTGTAAAGAATATATCCACAATTTTCCATTCGACCCCGAATGTCAAAGGGCACGATGCCTCAGCGCGTAACTCGAATTCGTCACGGTGTACCTTCTTTCACCGAACGTCCACTAACAGACACACATACATACACACACACACACACATATACATGTAGACATACAAAAGAGAAGAGAGTACGAGGATCAACAGAGAGAAAATGAAGAAAAAAAAAAAAAAAAAAGAATAGATACGTGTATACAGAGAAGTCACGTTTTTCTTTTTTATTTCTTTCATTTTTCGCATTTGAATAACCATAATCGAAGCATGCTTGTATTATTGAAAAACGCAAGGATAAAAAAATAAAAAAAAATAAACAAGGAACAGGACTCAAATCCGAAGAGAGAGAAGATCCGTGCCACTCGGTCATTGGTGAATGTACCGGTGTACCGTACCGTTCTGTTCCGTACACCGACATCGTCTGGCAACATATTCTTTATGCCCTATCGACTATCACCTACACGATAGGCACTGGCAACATTTGCGGGTGGGATACAAGGCTTCTTACGACTATCTGCGGAAGAAGAAAGAAGAGATAGGCTTTTTTTTTTAGGAAAAAAAAAAAAGGAAAGGAAAAAAAAATAAGCAGCACCTGTCTCTCTCTCTCTCTCTTCAAATGCCGTGCGATTAAAAGCCACATACATAGTTTTAGCCTTTTGCATATTACTAGGCACTGATACTCATTGCTGGAGAAGTTACTCGGGTATCTTCTCTTTGTTAAGCGGGGGAATAGTTGCCTGCACCGTTGACTCTTGATTGCTTCTTGGTTTTAGATTTTTGTATTATCTTGTTTTTTTTTGCAAGGATGTTAAGGCGAAGTGGTTGAACATAACCTTAATTTTTGGCAGACATCAGCAAAAAAAAATTTTTTTTTTCAATTTTCCAATTTTTTGAAAAAATTAGTAATTAGGAAAAAAATATTACTAATTATTATCAGATCTTAATTTTGAGCGTAGGGTTGTTATGAAGTGCAACTCGAATGTTACAACAAAATAATACTGAAATGATGGGTTAAAATTTGCAATAAAAAAGATTTTAATTGACGTCAAAAATTGTATTTACCCAGTAATGAAGTATATAAAATTTACCACTATCAATTAAAATTCTCTATCATGTTTAATTTAAAATAGTTATTGAGATTATTTCTGTACTAAATTTATTATCAATATAAACTTGTATCAAGTAATACTTTCTTCCTAATTACTAATTTTTCGGAAATAATTAGTAATATTTTTTTCCTAATTACTAGTTTTCCGAAATAATTAGTGATATTTTTTAGAAAAAATTAGTAATATAATCAAAATCGTTACGAAAAAAAAAACGATACCGGCAATCTCTGATTTTTTGTATAAAATCGTCAATAACAACGTATACACAATAAATGTCTCGAAAATTATTTTCCTAATATTTGGAGAATGTAATGAGGACTAAAATAAGCCGTAGAAACGAAGAATTGACTGAAAATTGGAAAATTGACTGCATTTTTTACACATTTCAAATTTCTGAAGATTTAAAAAAAAGTAAAAAATGCAGCTATTTTTTCAATTTCCAATCAATTTTTTTGTTTCTACGGTTTATTTTGTTCCTCATTACATTCTTTAAGGAAGTTCATCCGGTATGGGATTTAATAGTACGAAAAATTATCACGACTAGCGTAGTGGTTATACGACTAACGTAGTCGTAACCTGTACAGCTGCTATGTACTAGAAATTCTTGTTCGTCGATCATAATTGTTTTTTTTGTAAAAAATCGAATTTATAGAAATAATTTTTTCGAAGATCAAATAGAGAAAGGTCAATTCAGCACATTTTCAACTAGTTTTGTATGATTTAATGTGCAAGTATAGCATACATTGCGTTATTCGGAAAGCATTTTTATTGATTTCAAAAAGCGCGCGGTTCTGACGTCACTGTCATGCGAGTAAGACAGAGGTTAACTTCCCAAAAATCAGCATTTTTCGAGACAAATTAATTTATTCTTAAATCACCAAGTATCTAATGCATTTGAGGAAGCTCTTAAACTGTTCTTTACATATTTATTTATCCATTATGGAAGTTTCTCCCCAAAAAACCTGTTAATTGCCACAAATTTCATGTTAATAGACGAAAACCCATAAGGGACCGGGTTAATTGAAAAATCTTTATTTATTAATTTCTCCCGAATAAGATATCCGAAGAGTTTGAAATTTTAACAGGTGACTTTTTAGATTTTCAGAAGTATATTCAAATTTTTTCATAATTATTGGTCTGTTAATTCAATTACCGGATGAACTCCCTTAAACTGTTGTCAAACTCGAGAATTCGAAGGCCATGTATAATAGAAATGTAAATAACCCAATTGGGTTTATACTTATCAATAATAATAGAAAAAAAAATAGTACATTATGCACCTAGGATGGAAAAAAGTTAATTTCGACAAAATTTTCCTCCCGAGCGAAGTGAGCGTGGTGGAATGATGCGTTTTCCGTACGCTGTGCAGAAAATAGCCACTTTCCACACGCTGTGCGTAAAAAAACAGTACCTTAAACGTGCGGTAAAATTTTTTAGACTCGTATGATTACAAAACTCGTTTTCAGCTCGTGCAACCTCACACTCTTCAGAAAAGTACTTTACCGCACTTGTTAGAAAATATACTATTCAAACCAAGCAAAGTAAGGTTAGAAACTCCTTTTTTTCAGCACCCTACGTAAAAATAGTAGATTACATACCTAGGCCAGTAAAGTAAGAGAGGAGACGTTCTTACTTTGCTAGTCAAGGTTTGTATTGTCGTACTAACGAAAGAATCGACGTGAGGAACGTTAAGAGCTAGGCTCCCCCACTACGGTTCTCCGTGTCGATTCTTTCGTTAGTACGACAATATACAATTTTTTTGCACCCCTCAAATTTACCACAAGAAGCATTTCACAAAAATCGCTCTATCTCCCTTACTCTCCGAGATATCCCAAACGATGACATTCAACGTTTCGGATTAAAGTCTCCGTTACCTTTTCATCAATTAATAAAGTAAAAAAAAAAAAAAGAAATGATCAAGTGCTTCTATCGTCCAGGCACAGGTGGCAAAGAACGAAAAGATATATATAAGACACGAGAGATGAAAGAAAATAAGCAAAAACAAGGAAGAGAGAGAGAGAGAGAAAGAGAGAGAAAATGAACAAAAAGAGTGAGAGAGAGAGAGAGAAAATGAGCAAAAAAGAGTGAGAAGGAGAGAGAGAGAGAGAGAGAGAATAAGCAAAAAGCGAGAGAGAAAGAATTAGCGAAGAGAGAGAAAATAAGCCAAAAAAAAGAGAGAGAGAAAGAGAGAAAATGAACAAAAAGAGAGAGAGAGAGAGAAAATGAGCAAAAAAGAGTGAGAAAGAGAGAGAGAGAGAGAATAAGCAAAGAAAAGAGAGAAAGAATTAGCGAAGATAGAGAGAGAGAGAGAGAGAGAGAGAGAGAGAGAGAGAGAGAGAGAGAGAGAGAGAGGGAGAGAGAGAGAGAGAGCGAGAATGAGCAGAGAGAAAGAGAGAGAGAGAAAATAAGAAAGAAAAAAAAAGAGAGAGAGAGAGAACTGAAGGGATTGGCTTGTGGTACCGGTTTGTCGACGATAATGGACCGGATCGATTCGGGTGCCTCCACCGAATGAATTGGGAGGCCTCTCTATCTCAGTAAGCACACTCTCCTGGTGGCTCATCCCCGGTTTTTCAAACTGTATAATACGAGAGATAGAGTCCGTGGGAATCGATTCGTATTGCATCCGGCAATTAATTTTTACGCTACGCCCTGATTAGAATGCTACACTTTTGGTCAGACCTTCCTTTTCCGTTCGTTCAATTAGACGAACCTTGCGTAATTTACAGGGAAAATTTGAATTTCTTCATGGTTTATTAAAGAATGAATTAGCGAATTAAATTAGAATGAATTTTTTTAAAAAACGCAAAAATCGATGATTTTTATTTTACAATTGTTTTTATTAGACTATCTCGGAAACTAAGCGAGATAGAGCGATTTAGGTGGAATCCTTTTTTGTAGCTCTTTAAATTTTCTACAAAAGACAATTAATTGAAAATTGCTCTATCTCGCTTAGTTTCCGAGTTATTTCAATGGGAATGAATCATAGCGACAAATCGATTTTTCTTACCGATTTTTAAAAATTATTCTTCTCTCAAGAATATCTCCGAAACTAAGCGAGATAGAGCGATTTAGGTAGAATCATTTTTTGTAGCTCTTTAAATTTTCTACAAAAGACAATTCGTTGAAAATTGCTCTATCTTGCTTAGTTTCCGAGTTATTTCAATGGGAATGAATCATAGCGACAAATCGATTTTTCTTACCGATTTTTAAAAATTATTCTTCTCTCAAAAATATCTTGGAAACTAAACAAGATACAGCGATTTTCATAGAACCCAAAAAAAGGGTTAAAAATCTGCATAATTCCCGAGATATTTTAAACAAAACCGCAAAAAAAATACACATAATTCCCTTTAAAAACCCTCTGAAATCATCAGGAAAATGAGAAAATCATGAGTTTTTCAGTGGTATTTATCCTATTCCATTGCTGCCGTGATGCTAGTTACACAAAGTGAGGACTCTACATGATGAAAGAACTCACGAGAAAGAGGAAAACAACAAAAAAAAAGAGGCAAGAGGCTGTTTATCGTTGCCTTAGAGGAAAAAGGGCTTACACCTGAGAGATCTCGTAAACTATTAGCTTTATCAAAAAATATCAAGAACCCTTTTTTGTAGCTCTTGAAATTCTCTACAAAAAAGGTTTCTTGACATTTTTCCCTAAATCCACTCATTTCGGAGATCCTTTTCATTCAAAATCCAAAGATCGAAAGAGAAAAATTTGACACCTTTTTTTCGTCATTTTATCGACAATTATGAATTTTAAAAGGATCTCGAAAACTATTGGAGATACGGAAAAATCGTAGAAACGTTTTTTATAGCTCTCGTTGAGCTCTACAAAAAAGGTCTCTACAAAATTTTCCGTATCTCCCTTAGTTTCCAAGATATTAAAAAAAAAAGTAATCTTGGAGATTTTTTTTTTTTTTCGTAAGGAAAATAAATAGAAAAACCATTGCATATTTCATTTATATCATCATTATTAATTGTAATTAGAAGTAAGTGCCCATGTTTATACATAGCACATACGCCCCTTTACTTCTAAGGTAATGTTAAAAGGCTTAAAAACAAAGGGGCCTAAGTGCTTATTTTTATAGAAAACACTTATGCCCCTTTGCATCTGAGGTGATGTTTTTTTTTTGTCCATATATTCATGCAGAAAAGAGGCAGGATGATCATGGGGACGTAAACTTTTGCCTCAGTATCTACACTTCACCTGAGGGCAAGTGAAAGTCTCTTCCACTAAACGACGTGCATATGCCGAAGCAAACTATACATACATACAGACACAAATAAAAAGAGAAGAGGAGTACCTCTCCTTACCTCCTTCTATGTGCAATGTAATGTTGCCCACGTGTGTATATGTACGTGTCTTGTACACGACCATCATGATGATGATAATGATGATGATGATGATGATGATGATGATGATAGTACCCGAGGTATCTTGCACGCGATCGACTTTTAGCCTTTTCAATTCATCTAAACTGAGGTTCAAAAAAAAAAAAAAAAAAAAATCGACCATTTTTTTCTTCTTTTCTGTTTAATTTTTTTTGTCTTTCTAGTGACAAAAAAAAAAAAAAAGGTGCGCCACACTTTGACCCTTGAATTAAATGGAATTGTCTCTTCTTGACTCGAGGAGTAAAAAACTCGACTAATTTTTGAGAGAGTTTAACAAATACACAGAGAGAAAAGAGGTAAATTGAGTCACGCGATGGGCAAACGGTAGTATTACCAGACACTTGTGTTATAAATTGTTGAATTGAAGGTAAAGTAGCATAAGTGCCACAAAAATACGCTTTATTTTCGAGTAAAAGAGGCGTATGTCTTAAAATCAGGGAAAAATATTTTTTATGATGTACTTGAAGTTATTTGGATGAGTGAAAAATTGGAATAACAGAAAATAGGGGGGAATTGCTGATGTTAGAGGTAAAGGGGCGTATCTCCGCGCTTACGTCTCGATGTTTTTTTTATTTTCCAGAGTACGTCTTGGACTTGCGTCTTTTTATTATTTGGATTTTTTTATTTCAAGAAATCCTAATTTGGCACTTGTGCCTTTTTTGTTTTTTATAATTTCTTCATGTGACATGAGAATATTTGGAGTTACGTCTTTTTATTTTTTTCGTTTCGAATTCTTTATCTAAAGATGCCGTATTATGGCACTTACGCCTTTTTGTTTCTATAGTTTTTCTATTGAAATTTTTTTTTTTTTTGGACTCACGCCTATTTGTGTTTTTAAAATTTTATAATGAGAAATAAAATGCGAGGAAGAAATACAAGCAGAAATTGTTGTTACTTATAACAAGAACAGGCATTTACTGGAGATACGCCTTTTTGTTACTATCAATTCAAAATAACAAAGAGACTTATGTGCTGGAGATACGTTACTCTGTTATTATCAATATTTCCGGAAGAAAACCGAATTCAGTAAAATTCTAATAACAAACAGACTTATGTGGCCGGAGATAGGCCTTTTTGTTACTAGTATTCTTTCGGAGATCAAAAAAAAAATTGAATAAATAACTAAAAACAAAAGGACGCAAGTGCCGGAGATACGTCTCTTTGTTTGTAATAAGTGGCACTTAAAACTATATGTCATAGTTTTTTTTTTACACCACTATTGCATAAAATACCGAGAAAAATCGATTGGAGCGAAAAAAAAATACACCACTTTGCGTGTTTTTTTCGGAAGAAAATGGAGAAAGAAAGGGGACTTGTGCCTCTTTATTTCTAAGCGCGACTATATGTGAATCTTGATTTAACAGCGGATTATCGTCATTAAGTGACGACATTCACTAAGCTAATTATGTAATTTATGCATATAAAGAGGCAGGCTTCAAAAGAAACTGCTCTTTTCAATTGAATTCAATCCTCTCCTTTTTTTTTCTTTTTAAACGTCTTTTTGTATTCATTAACCTTGCCAGTGTAAAAATTGAAATAATTTTTTTACACTTTTTTTTTTTTTTTTCTTTTTTTTTTAAGTGTAATGTACAATGTAATGCGGTTTTTGGCCGTGAGAAAACGACGATGGAGAAATGAATCCGTGTGAAGATTGAGCAGTTGGCTCGCGTAAGCGAATGAATCGCGAGAGAGACAGAGACAGAAGACATTCTTGATGCTAGATTTTTTTTTTTTTTCGTTTATTCTAAAGAGATCTCGTAAACTATTAGGTTTATCAAAAAATATCAGGAGACCTTTTTTGTAGTACTTGAAATTCTCTACAAAAAAGGTCTCTTCACATTTTTCTCTAAACCCACTCATTTCGGAGATCCTTTTCATCCAAAATGCGAAAATCCCCAAAAAAATTTAACACCTTTTTTTTCGTCATTTTATCGTTAATTATGAATTTTAAAAGGATCTCGTAAACTATTGGAGATACAAAAAAAATTGTAGGAACGTTTTTTGTAGCTCTCGTTGTGCTCTACAAAAAAGGTCTCGACAAAGATTTCCGTATCTCTCTTAGTTTCCAAGATATTTTCTAAAAAAAGTAAAAAAAAAGAGTAATCTTGAGGAATTTTTTTTTTTTTTTTTTTTTTTTGTAAGGAAAATAAATAAAAAACCATTGCATATTTCATTTATATCATCATTATTAATCGCTCACTTGTGTTCACCTCCACTCGACATCATTTATATTGACAATTGTTGTTGATTTTTTTTTTTTTTATCTATTTACACAATATAATAATATTAATAATACAATAATAATTAATGATAAATGACAATTGATAATTCATTCCTTAAATTACAATCATTATTCTTTAAACCTATTACAATCGCATTAAGCAATAATAATTAATATTATTTCAAGTTGTACAGCTCCTACTTCAAATATACAGATTTTTTTTTTTTTTTAAATTAAATTACCTTAATAATTTTTTTCTTTAATTGTTTAATTTATGATTTATGCCTTTTTTTATACAAAAAATTTTTTCACGTTAATTTCACAATTTTCTTTTTTTTTCGTAATTACAATTAGCAAATGTTTTTTTTTTTTTTTTTTTAATCTGTAATTAGAGAAATTGGAGGGGAATTGGGTGGGCATTTAATGCGATTTTTTTATTTTTTTTAATCTGCTATAGTACGTATCACGTGTCGATTGTAGAAAATCGTTAAGTCGGAAGTAGTAAAGTCCCGAGAAATTGTTTTTATTTTAATTTAACTATTTAAATTAAATTTAATTGAATTTTTTTAAAAAATTTGAACGTTCTAAGTACAAAAAAATCAGTGGAATTATTCAATAGAAAAAGGGGGGGGGGGCAAAATGGGAGGATTCAAAAAAAAATCATCCCATTTTGCCCCGCACACATATTTTATAATTAATTATCCAGGAACATGATCCAATATTATTATTATTATTTTTTTTCGCTTTTTCACTTCATTAAATCGTCAAAACTGGTTTCACAAAAAAAAGGGGAATTGTCATTTCATAATTACAAATTTTATTCTCATAGTTTTTTTTTTTCTCATTTCACTTGCATTATCACTCGATTCTCGACAAAAAAATAAGTTCTACAGAAAAAAAAAAAAATAAAAAAAAAAAATAATAAATAATTACATTTAATCGCTCATTAACATACAAATTTCGCAGTTTTTTTTTCACAATTTTTTTCATTCGCTCTTTTTTTTTTTCTTAATTTATATTTGTTTTTTGTATGAGAATTTTTTTTTGATGCATATAGAAAAAAATACGAAAATTTGACGTAAAAAAATAAATGAAAGACAATGAAAAAAATACAAAAAATCAATTCTCATACAAAAAATTCGTAATTTTTTCAAGAAAATTTAATTTTTTTTTTCGTATAAATATACAAATGCCACTGAGTCACGTGATCGCTTAGAATTTTTCCCATTTTTAATTTTTTCGTAATTTTTTTTCTTCATCCTTTCGTTCAAATAAATAATTTAAGTTTCTTCGAAAAATGCAGAAATTTGACAATTTTTTTTCTTCGTAATAAATAATTTCTTTCGAAAATCGCTCATTTAGAAAATTCAAAAAAAAAAGTGCAAATTTAGGAAATTCAAAAAAAAAGGGCAAATTTAGAAAATTCAAAAAAAAAGTGCAATTTTAGAAAATTCGAAAAAAGTGCAAATTTCGAAAAAACCAAAAAAAAAGTGCAAATTTAGAAAATCCTAAAAAAGTGCAAATTTAGAAAATTCAAAAAAGTGCAATTTTTGAAATATCGAAAAAAGTGCAAATTTCGAAAAATCCAAAAAAAAGTGCAAATTTCGAAAAATCCAAGAAAAGTGCAAATTTCGAAAAATCCAAAAAAAAAGTGCAATTTTAGAAAATTCGAAAAAAGTGCAATTTTCGAAAAATCGAAAAAAGTGCAATTTTCGAAAAATCGAAAAAAGTGCAAATTTCGAAAAATCCAAAAAAAAGTGCAGTTTTAGAAAATTCGAAAAAAGTGCAAATTCGGAAAATTCGAAAAAGTGCAATTTTTTCGATTTTTTTTTTACTCCTATTTTACTTTGAAATAATCCATTTATTCGAAAAAAAAATCTCAAAAATTGTCAAATTTATTCGAATTTAGCTGTCATCTGCTATTGTAAGTTTCCCCAGACAGTGGCACTCTCCCCGAGAATCCACGAGGAGGGCGTCACTGCATTTAACTCTCCGAAATTTTTTGTTATTCCTCTTCTTTCTATTAACAAAAATTATTTTTGGAAAGACACCAGACAGTCGCTTTTTCGTGGCTGTTCTCAAAAAAAGAAAAAAAAACCGAGGCAAAATCTTTTTTTGTCGCAAGTCGTAAGTTTTTCGTGGAAAGGATGAAAGAAAAAAGTCAAAAAAAAAAATGGGAAAAAAGCGAAATTATTTAACGAAATCGAAAAAAAAAAAAAAAAATTAGTGAATGAAAAAAAACATTATATACACTACATATATACTTCATGTACAACGCACTCACACACACACACACACATAATACGAAAAATTTATCCACAATTCTCCTTAAATTCAATTAATTTTAAAGGTTTTTTTTCATTTTTTTAAATATACTGGAAACAATGATAATGCATTTTTATTATATAATAATAATAAAGCCATTGATATTACGTTAATTTATTTAATATAATTAATTAAAATGATGTAATATCAACAGCTTCAAAAAAATACGCATTTTTTTTTATCGACACATCCACTAAATTTTAATAGATAACAATAATAAATTAATTCTGTACAATGTTTTTTTTTTTTCTCATTTTGCTTCGAGCACAATTAAATACCTAAGTTTTTTTCACGGAGAGGGGGAGGGGGGGAGGGAGGAGAAAAGAAAAGAAATCGGGTGACATTTAATCTCCGACCACAGCATCATATCTCGTTTTATCTCGTTAAATCTCCCATTCGCACGATAATCCAGTTATCCGTGCAGATTTTCCCTTTTTTTAGCCGATTAAAGTGCAAAAGTGCGCTATTAATTCAAAAATTTAGTTTCGAAATCGCCTGAGAACCAAAGAAAAAAGGCGCAAGTACTTGTTTTTATCCCTAGTACATACGCCTCTTTGTTTCCCAGCTGATAATCCAAAGAAAACGCGAAAAAAAACGATGAAAATAGTCCTTTTCCCTTTTTTTTTTTTTCAGTGTACCCAACTCCTCAAAAATAAACCTTAATAATTTAAATAATTTTCAAAAAAAAATTTCCCTTTTTCTTACTCTTAACTAGTTTTTTTTTTTTTTTTTTTTTTTTTTTTTCACTAAACTTCAGTTGCAAGTGTAGCAGCAAGTTGTGCATCATGTCTGTAATGATCATCTATAACATAAACACCACAATTACCATCACTACCACAATTACCGCTACCAACGCCACCTACAATACCACCACTGTCCGTAACTGGTGGCCTTTTTAATATCGTTGGATCAGTATTAGCACAGCACGTATCTAATGTATTACTATTGAACATTGATGTCCTTTTTTGTTGTTCAATAACACCAACAACACTACTGCACAAATCTTTTTCTTTTTGATAATGATGTGATGCACGATGTGCAGCAGCATCAGTATTCAATTGTTTTGGTGTTCTTGATCTTCCATCTTGTATAACTGGTTCTGGTTTATAGCCAGTACAAGATATATCAAGTCCACTGTCTGTTTGAAATGACGAATCAAGTTCATCTCTTGTTACAGAAGCATTGTTAACACTTTTATTAGCAGTCCATGTGTTCTTGATCATGTGAGAATCGCCATTACCGAGTGTACAAACACCATTACCATTGCCATTGCCATGTGCAGTGCTGCCCCCTGCCCCTTGGAACACAGAACCTCCCCCTCCTGTGCTGCAAGAAGTGCTGCGTTTGCTCAGACTGCTATGAACAGCATTCCGTTCATTCTGCAGACGTGCTTCCTCGTCAGCACGTGCCTGTTCCCGTTTCTGTCGTCTCTTCATGCACATTACAGCCAATGC
Organism: Aleiodes leptofemur; assembly: GCA_963942555.1. Taxonomy (NCBI): domain Eukaryota; kingdom Metazoa; phylum Arthropoda; class Insecta; order Hymenoptera; family Braconidae; genus Aleiodes; species Aleiodes leptofemur. Next base: position 2,352,734 of record OZ012619.1, on the reverse strand, counting down.
AGCAACGAGAACAAATGCAGGAACTGCAGTTGATAGTGTCGCAATAACGACGACGTGTTCCGTTGTTAGACCAGCGTCACGTGCTTCAGCCGAGGGCCTTGACAGATTTCCGGACCAGTAGCTTGCACCTGACGGTGGAACATTGCTGCCCGTTGCTGGTCGGGCTACTGCAATGCCTGTGTCTGCATCGCTGCACGTGTCGCCGCGCCAACCATCGCTGCACTCGCAGAGAAACCCGTTGACCCGGTTCCTGCAGACTCCTCCGTTCTGGCATGGTCCGCTCTTGCACTCGTCAACGTCGATACTGCAGTCTTTACCGGTGAACCCAGGTTTGCAGGTACACCTGTAGTCGTTCGTGCCTGACATGCACTTGCCTCCATTAGCGCAGGGTTTGGCTAGACAATAGTCGACTTTGTCTTGACAGATACGACCGGTGAAGCCTGGAACACACTGGCACCGGAAGCGATCTACCATATCGACACATGTTCCACCGTTTAGGCAAGGGTCACCCTCGCAGTCATCGATGTTAACTTCGCACTTGTCACCGGTAAAGCCTGTTGGACAGGAACAACGGAATCCATTCAGCATATCCGTGCAGGTTCCACCGTTCGAACATGGACTTGGTGAACACTCGTTGATCTGCGTTTCACAGTCTGTTCCAGTGTAGCCCGAGGGACAGTGGCACGTGTAGCCTTTCAGTGAGTCATCCAGGCACGTTGCTCCATGCAAACAAGGTGTATCTCTGCACGATCTGGAACTGATCTCACAGTGAAGACCACTCCAGCCTGGTGGACAGGTGCAACGATATGCTATTGAACGACCAACATCAGTCGTATTTGCAGCTAAACGTGATGATGAACGACGTTGTTGTTGTTGTTGTTGTTGTTCTGCTTGCTGTGTTGTTGTTGCTGTACTGTTGTTCAGCATACTGCATGTTCCACCATTCAAACATGGCTTTGAGTGACAATCCTTCAGTGGTTTTTCACAGTCAGTACCATTGAAGCCTGGTGCACATGAGCAGGTGTATGAACCCTGGCCGGTGTTGAAGCAGGTGCCACCATTGAGACATGGCTTGTGATTCGTACAGTAGTTTAGATCCTGGTTACAGAATAAACCACCCCAGCCCTCATTGCAAAGGCATTCCCAGGGTTTTTGGCAGGTACCATGTAGACAGCCTGGATATCTCATGCACTGGTCACATAACTCGCCGGTCCAGCCTTTACTACATCTGTTTTTGGAAGAAAGGAACAGAAAAAAAAAGGGCTTCTTTAGTTTTTGATGATTCTTTGTGTTTGAGGCATGCTTTTTTCTTACATTCTAATAATACACAGTTCAGGGGCAAAGATAATAATAAATGGAATAAAGAGGGGGGGGGGGGAGAGGGGAGGGTGAAAATGAGGAGGGAGATGAATTGGACGGAAGGAAGGAAGAATTATACGTAAAAATTTTTGCTGGAATAAAGAAGTGAGAATTCCCCTTCTTCATGAGGACCTCAGATGAGAAAGAAGAGGATGTGGTGGTGGTCGGCCATTACGTCTTCCGATGAGGTCTCTCTCTCTCTCTCTCTCTCTCTCTTCTATATACTCTACAACACCGGTTGAGGGGGAGAGAAGAGAAGTTGCGAGATGAAAGGCCGTCCGGGTGGGTGAAAGATAGAGAGACAGGAGGTGAGTATGGGTAGAGAGAAGAGAGGTTTTGTTAAACTAAAAAACAAAGAATAAAAATGGTAAAAAAAAAAAAAAAAGGGGAAAAAAAAAAAAGAGCGGAGGAGAAACGAAGGCGTCGAGATGGTAGTTGTAGTAGAGAGGTGAACGGCAAAACTCCTATGGTATATGGAAGAAAAAGAGAGATAGAGATAGAGAGAAAGAGAGAGAGAGACCATTCGAGACAGGGATGCCGGACGGAGAATGGGTGTCCGAGTGGGGATGAGTCGGCGAGTAGTGTTCCCACGGTTCGAGCCACGGCACAGCCGTTCAGTATGCGGGTCAAGGAAAGGTTACGGGCCCCCTCCCCACCATTCCCCCTGGTTGTGTGTCTATATATATATATATACATATATATGTGTATGCCTTTGCTTTCCCCTCTCGTCCCTGTCTCTCCTCAGATGCGCGCTCAACTCTTCTGGTCTCACCGATACATACACATATACATGCATACACATATACATATATATATACATATATATATGCACACACAGGTGCGCATACGGCGATGCTGCTGCCGCATGACTATACCATTAAATCCCGTACAGCAAAAGAGCGACGAGGTGGTATGAAAAAAGGGCGGCAGGGGGGGGGGCAAAGGGGTACAGGGGAAGGGAAAGAGGGGAGGGGGGAAAGGTAGATGCCGAACAGAGCCGAGGCAAACCGGACTTAAGACCAGTGAAACTAACCTAAAATAAGAAAAGGGCGAGAGGGATAAAAATAAGAGAGAGAAGAAGTTGCTGGAGGACCTGTATATATATATGTATAGAATATTCTTTCAGGCGCGTTAATGAAATAAAAAATGTTTTATGTAGAAATTGTTTGTGTGTGTGTGTGTGTGTGTGTACTAGATGCATCGGCTATACCGGTATTTGGTTAATCGGTATTCAGCTCTCACCAGTTAACCGAGAAATTTCCCCTTCCCTCCTTTCCTCCCCTCCTTCTCTTCCCCTACATATCATCGCGGGAATAGAGAACTCTCCGAAAATTTCAATCGCAAGTTCTGTGATTCTTTCACGTAATACAAAATGGGTATACACACCACACTGTGTGTGTTGAATAAAAAAAGGGGGGGAGGGGGGAGGGAGGAGGAGAGGGGAGGGGTATTATATTGTATATATATGTATACATAAAGGAGAGAGACTGGTCTCTCCCACGGTCCCCGCCTTCTATCGTATTACAGGTTAAATGGCCAACGACGAATTTACAGCACGTACGTCTTCCGCGAAAAATGTCAGGGCCCGGCCATTTCCGCATTGTTTTATTGTGATTTTGCTTCTTTTTTTTTTCTGGGATTCTGGACGCTTTTTTTTTTTTTTTTTTTTTTTTTTCGTACTGATTCATTGACAATTAACCCGTGGGGTCTTCAGAGTAATTAGATCATTGAATTAAACTCTCTCTCTCTCTCACTGGGTTGTGAATTAGAGGAGGAGATTCACTCTGTGTCACACAGCGTCCGGTCGCTTTTATTTTTTTATTGGACCTTTTTTTTTTTTTTTTTTTTAGACATACACTTTTTTTTCCATGATTTTTTGCTGTTTGCAGGCCTTTCTCTCTGGGTCTTCTACAATCTCGGTGGAAACGTGTCATTTGAAATTCACACAGATATATATATATATGTATGTATGTATGGAGGAGTGATGATCCCTCTTCCCCTACCCCCCCCCCCCCTTTTCCGCCTATGCATGAGGATGCAGCGAATGTATATGGGAGAAAAAAAAAGAGAGAAATTGAAGAGTTTTGTATCGGTGAAGAAAGAGAGTTGGCTCTGGGGGAAATACATGTTACGAAATGGCAAGTGTATGTATATATACTATGGAGTCGGCATTTTTACGAGACGATGGCTCGGATTTCCACGGTTCATTGAGTTGGAGGGGGGAGATGGATGTTAGGGGGTGAAAAAGAGAGATTTGAGTTGAGAAAAAGAGTAGAGTTTGAGGAATTTTCGGAGTTTTTTGGGAATATCTCGGGTTGTGATTGCTGCAGCTTGAAAATTCGAGTGGGAGAGAGAAGCTGAGGAAATTCTACCCCTATTTCATATAATTTCGAGTCGATTTTCATTGATTTTTCGAAATGCCGAAGAATTCAATGTAAATCAGCTTTTCTCTCGGATCTCTTCCAATAATCGATGAAAATCAATTGGAAATCACATGAAATAGGGGTAGAATTTTCTCAGCTTCCTCCTCGTCATCGAATTTTTTTCCTAGGACAATCACAACCAGAGATATCCTCAAAAACTCCAAAAAAAAGGGAACAATTATCTAAATTAATCGAAATAAATTCGGAATTCTAATACTTACTTGCACTCATTTGGTGCACTGCAGTGTCCATGCTGTTCGTCACATCCTCGCAAACAGCGTGCTGCAATTTAAAAAAAAAAGGACAAATTAATTTTTGTTATTTTTTTAATTTCATCAAATTTAATAAAGCTTAAATCATAAAAATTTCGAAAAAAAATCGGAAAAAAATCCGATTTACCAAAAATCGTGAAATCTCCAGATTTTGAAATTTTTTGTTAATTTCACATTATTTAAAGTAAAGATGATATATATGTATATATATATATAGACATTTTAGGATTATCATAGTTTAATAAAAAAAAAAAAAATCTTAAAAACGAATTTCCCAAGCGTTTAAGAATTTATCTATAGCAATAAAAGGAGGGGAGGGGAAGGGGAGGGGGGGGGCAGCTTGTCATTCAGAGTTACAAGCAAATTCCTTGCACAAATTAATTGATTGAGAATTGTGTCACATGTGCTGCTGTATGTGTAGTATATATGTGTTTAGTGTATTGCCTGAGGCATGAAAGGGCGTCCAGTCCGGAAATATCCGCAGAGGCGTTTGGCTCGGAGCCACAAAGTGCAAGTAGCTCTGAGTTCTCTCGCATGTTTGCCTTCTTTCCCCCCCTCTTCTTCTTCTTCTTCTCCTCCTCCATTTCTTTTAAAAGACCCCGAACCCGCGGAGAATCCACTGGAGTGAAGGCATTCCTCTCCTCTATCTTCTCTCCGTTTCTTTATTCCGGACTTAAATTAATCGGCGACGTTATAAACCCGAAGAGAGAATTTTATAGTCATTCTCTCTCTCTCTCTCTTTCGATCTTTCTCTGTGGACCCCAGGTAAAGACGCGATAGGATCTCGCGCCGAAGAGGTTACGTGTGTGCTTTACCCTCCCTCCACCCTCCCCCCTCCCCCCTTCCCCCTTTTATTCAGCAGTCAAATATGCGGATTAAATCAAAGAAAAAAAAAAGAGCGTTAATTTCGATGATTTTTTCTATGTTAACTGGAAGAAAGGGGGGAGGGAGGGGATAAAGGGAGGAAGGGAGGGGGAGGTAACCTCCCCTCCCCCCCCCCCCCCTTTTTATTTAGCACTCGACAGCGTTAAATATGCGAATTAAATTAAATAAATAAAAAAAAGCGTTAATTTCAATGATTTTTCTATGTTAATTGAAAAAAAGAGGGGAGGGAGGGGATAAAGGGGGGAGGGGAGAAAAGGAGGAGGGGAGGGGAAGGTAACCCCTCCCCCCCTTTTTATATAGCAGTCGACACCGTTAAAAATGCGAATTAAATTAAATAAATAAAAAAAAGCGTTAATTTCAATGATTTTTCTATGTTAATTGGAAAAAAGAGGGGAGGGAGGGGATAAAGGGGGGAGGGGAGAAAAGGAGGAGGGGAGGGGAAGGTAACCCCTCCCCCCCCCCCCCCCTTTTTATATAGCAGTCGACACCGTTAAAAATGCGAATTGAATGAAGAAAAAAAAGAGCATTAATTTCGATGATTTTTCTATGTTAACTGGAAAAAAGAGGGGAGGGAGGGAATAAAGGGAGGAGGGGAGGGGAAGGTAACCTCCCCTCCCCCCTTTTTATTTAGCAATCGACAGCTTTAAATATGCGAATTAAATCAAATAAATGAAAAAAATGCGTTAATTTCGATTATTTTTTCTATGTTAATTGGAAAAGAGGGGGGGGGGGGAGGGGAGGGGATAAAGGGAGGGGGTGAGATGTAGCCTCTCCCCTCCCCCCTTTTTTATTAAGCAGTCAAAACCGTTGAATATGCGGATTCAATTTAAAAAAAACGTTAATTTTGGTGATTTTTCTGTTTTATGTAAAATGGAGAAGAGGGGGGGGGCAACCTCCCCTCCCCCTCCCCCCTCTTTATTGAGCAATCAACACAGTCGAATATACGAATTAATTTTCAAAAAAAAAAGAGGCGTTAATTTCGACGATTTTTCCATTTTTTTTTGTTTTTAAGATAAACTGGAAAAAAAAGTGATTTTCAGTAAAAATTCGGAAATTTTCGCTTCTTTGTTTGAGAGGATGGAATGATCACGTGGGGAAATAAACGGGTATATTTATAGTCCTCGGCCAAAAGGAATGGCCGAATCCCAGGGATTCCATACCCCGATCCTGATACCAACGCCCCGTGATGGTGAGGGAAAGGGGGGGAGGGAGGAAGGGAGAGAGAGAGGGGAAGGAGTCCCGCCGACACTGAATCAAAGAGGAGAGAAAAAAAAAAAAAGGGCAACCGCACACACAACACGAGTGAGGCTCTGCTGCTGCACATATCTCACAATTCCTCCCACGATTTTTATTGGGATTCAAGGGGATTATAGGGAGATTTTTCCAGGGATTTGAATGCAGGAAAAATTGGGAATTGAGGGAAAAAAATGTTTTTTTTTTTTGAAAAATTGGGTGGGCAAAGAAATTTTGTCGAAATTCAATTTGGAAAATGCGAGAAAATTCAAGAAAATCCCCAAGAAAAAAAGGGAAATTCTTCCAAAAAAAGGGAAAATTGCAAATTGAGGGAAAATTCCTATTTTTTCCGAAAAAAATTGTAGTGAAATGAAATTAGCCAAACTTCAATTAGGAAAAATCTTGAAAAATCCCCGGAAAAATCCCGAAAAACTCCAAAACGTAAAAAATTTAGTTTTTTTTTCAAAAACTCAATAAGTAATGAAAAATTCCGTGTAAAAATCCCCAAAAAATCCCGAAAAATTCTATAAAATCTTTGAAAATCCCCAAAAATCTCTAAAAATCTCAAACAAAAAAATCCCCCTTTTTTCCAAAAACTGAACAAAAAAAAAAAAAATTGACCAACTAAATTCATCAAAAAAATCCCCAAAATTTCTAAAAAATCCCAAAACACCCCAGACTGTCAAAAACACCCATTTTCCATTCAAACCTGACCTCGACACTTTCCAACCCCTCCCCTCCCCCTCCCCCCCTTCTACCTGTACCCAAATTTCGTTGGAAAAAATAGGAGAATGGAGGGGAAGGGGGGGGGGGGGGGAGGGGTCATACAGGTACCAATATTATACAAAAATGGAACAAAACCCCCATACGAACAAGGACAGTTAGATTTTTTGTTGTATGAAAGAGAAGAAGAAGTGGAGTGGCAAAGTTCTGGAAGCAGCTGTTTTGTTAAAGCACCCGACAGAGTAAAGCAGCTGTCGTGTGTTGGGTTTTGCCATGGCTTGCGAGTTGCAGCTGCCTCTCCTCTCCTGGTCCTTTTCTCCTTTTTCACATTTTTTTTTCATTTTTTTTCGGTGGAAAATAAAAAGTGCAGAAAGAAAAATCCACCTCCCTCCCCCCTCCCATTTTCCATAAATTTGAAGCAAAAATGCACGTGATTGTGTCACAAGTGCATGGACCATACAAACAATGGGGAAAAATCGCCTTTTTTTTTTTTTTTTTTTTTTTTTTTTAGTAGGAAAGTGCAGTTTGCAAATGAGGATAAAAGTGAGGAAAGTATTGCCTGGAGGGAACGAAGAGATCGTACACACCAAAGCGTGGGAAGTCGTTGTTCATCTTCTCCTCAATTTTTTTTTCCTTTTCTTCCTTTTTTTTTTTTTTTCTTTCTTTAGTGAATGAAGAAGAAGATAATAAAAATAACAAAAAAAATTGCAAACATAATGGAAACTTACGAGTAGCACAGTAATCGCCCTTCCATCCAGACAGGCAAACACGCTCGCCTGTTGGACTGCACATGTAATGACCGAATATGTCGTTACGGGGGTTGCATATTTTTTCACAACCCTTTCCATAATTATTTGGCTTGCATGTTACTCTAACGGAAAATGTTATACGTGCACCACCATCAGCATACTCTGCTGCTGTCCATTCAGTACCAACATCAAGCCATTGTTGATCCATGTATCTTCTTATCAGGATTTTCTCTGAAAGTAAATAAAAAAAAAAAGATTAGTTGAGAATTTTTAGAAAAAAAAATTGTTTTATTCTATTGCTTGAAAGTGATCTCGGTAATTATTGGGTTTAGGGGAATTTTGCAAGAGACCTTTTTTGTGGGAAATTTAATTCTCTAAAAAAGAGGTCTCTTCATGTTTTTCGTTAACCCTGATATTTTCGGAGATCCTTTTAAAAGAGTGTTCACATTTTTAAAAATCCTGGAATTGGCAGTTTTATGGACATTTTTGATCATTTTAAAAGGATCTCGAAAACCTGGAGAGTTAAGAGAATTTGTGAAGAGACCTTTTTTGTGGAGAATTAAATTCTCCACAAAAAAGGTCTCTTGTGATTTTCCCATAACTCTCATATTTTCGGAGATTCTTTTTCAAAACTCGCGAAATCATCGTTTGCAGCCTCCGAAAGGACTTTTTTTTTTCATTTATGCAGGACTCTGAATAAAAAATCGTCTCAACAGAAAAAGAGCCGATGAATCGAAGTGCATCGGCCTCACTCGGGGGCCCCGAGAGACCGGACGCTCGTCCGCTATTGCCTGCTCCAACAGTATACGCATCCGGCAGAAAGAAGAGTACATACAAAGGAGAAGTGCACTATGTGGACTCTGGGAAAGAGGCGTTCTCGTATTTTTTTACTGCACTTTTTTTTTTGCTTTTTTTTTTCATCATCATCATTGCTCCTGCGAGTTTTATGCCCGTAAGGAGCCCAGGATGAGAGTTTACTCCCGTTAGTGGCTCTAAAGTTGAAAAGTAAAAGGTGATCGCTTTTTCGAGTGATTCGGAGGATTTGCCGAAAAAAAAGGAGATTTAACAGAATTCGCTGCTTTTTAAGTTGGAGTTAGGAGAATTTATCAAGAGACCTTTTTTTTTGTAGCTCTTGAAAATCTCTACAAAAAAAGGTGTCTTTATAAATTCTCCTGAACCCACTCGTTTTCGAGATCCTTTTTAAAAACAAGTTCTCATGATTTTTCGAATTTTTCTTCATCGAAAAAACTTCTTGCAGCTTCTTTAAAGAGGATCTCCGAAACTACTGGGTTTATCGGAAAATCCCAGGAGACCTTTTTTGTAGAGAATTGAATTCTCTACAAAAAAGGTCTCCTGGGATTTTTCGATAAACCCAGCAGTTTCCAAGTGCCCTTTAATGCAAACTCCAGAAATTTAGGAACTTCCTCTTAAATCATTAATTCACTCGGTAAATTAATTAATCTGTAACATTAAGTGGAATATAATGAACAGGCTGAGATTGTTTCGGCATTTCGACCCATTCCGAATTCTCGTATGCAGTGGAGATGGGTCTGTTGGTTGGGTTCTTTCGGAGATCGATCGGTTAGGAATGCACGTGAGTAATTGCAGTAATTGCACGATTATTATTAAAGGATAAATCCAAGGTACTTCCAATAATCTATTTTTTTTCTTTTCAATTTTCGTCACATTCGATAGAGTAGAACGAGGAGATTTTTTTAAAATTTACTTTACACCATGTGTTACCGGACACAAATTGAGCCGAAAAATAATTTTTGAAAAAAATCAAATTAACATTAGAACTCCATAAGCGTGATTCAGTTTCAGTTTCACTGCAACAATTTATGGTTACAGATGTATTATCTCCTTGTATAACTATATATATTTTTGTTCGTCAGAATGTCTATTAATTTTTTAAATCATAAAAAATGCCTGTTACCGGACAAATAGCGATGATTAATCCAATTAATTGCATGAAAACATGAATTGGCGGGAAAATTGGTATTTAAAATCCGAGGATCCTCCAATTCCAGTTCTAGATGCTGGAACCGCGTAATTCAAATTCGGAACAGTATTGGATATTTATAATATTATTTAATAACAATTTATCATCGTGGACATTGTTTTAATATCGGTAAAATGTTGCAGAATCGAAATAATTAGAATATTTATGATAACTTGGGAAAAATAAAAAAAGTAGATCATTTGGTTCTGCTACTTGGATATTTCCTTGATAATCACCAGAAAAGATGAGTTTTGCAAAAAAAAAAAGTCAAGGGGGTAATGGGGATGAAGTGGGCAGTTTTCGCCAGGATGGCGTGCACCAAGACACTTAACGTCTTTTCTCTTTCGTTTCACAAGCTCAAGATCTTCTTCTCTATACTGTTCCCAGAAGGGAAGTAGCCTGGCCTACGAAAACGTCTGCACACACACACAGACACATATACATAGACATTTTAATATTGGGGAAAAAAGGGGGAGGAGGAGGGGGGAAAGGGTGGAATGACTACTGTGTTGGAGGGCGCCACACTCTCTCTCTCGAGTGTTTTATATGTACCAGCGAAAAAGAGGCATGATATTATGGGCCTGGCGCTACTTGATTTGGCTCTCACGGACGTCTCGACGAGCTTAAGAGTATCGAGAAGAGTATCAGCAATGACGCCTGTGTTTGAGGTGAATGATCGTATGAAAATTTATCGATTTTTATTGGAAGGATTTAGGATAAAATTACATCAACCAAAAGAAATCTGTTTTTTTTTTGTCGTCCTAGGCAGAGAATTTTCGATTTTACTGGGATATCTCGGGTTGTAATGATCCTATCTCAAAAATTCGATGAGCAATGGAAAGATGAGATCATTCTACCCCGACTTTATGGGGTTTCGATTCAATTTTCATCGATTTTTGGAGGAGTTATGGAGAAAAAGGGATCTTTGATGGGTTGATCTAGAATTGAGGTAATTCGATTTTTTTAGAGTACTGGGTGATATCTCCGGTTCTGGTCATCCTATGGGGAAAATTCGATGACCAGGTGAAAGATGAGATCATTCTACCCCGATTTTATGGGATTTCGAATCAATTTTCATCGATTTTTGGAGGAGTTATGGGGAAAAAGGGATCTCTGATGGGTTGATCAAGGATTGAGGGAAATCAATTCGGAACCCCATGAAATCGGGGTAGAATGATCTCACCTTTCTCCTGATTATCGAGTTTTTGCGATAGGATGAACAGAATCGGAGATATCGCCAAAAAAACACAGAACCAAAAATTCTCTGCCTAGGATCACAAAAAAAAATAGTTGACGTAACTTTTATCGCGTGATTCTCCTATTAATTCTTTCTTTTAAAGAAAAAAATGGGAGTATTTTTTTCCTCAACCTTTGGGCTTCGCAGGTGTATAGCACTAGGCGCAGGTAGAGGTTAAAAAAAAGGCAGAAAAAAAAAACGTTGAAACGATGAAATAAAAGAAGGAAAGGAAAAAAAAAATGAAACGAGAACCGGTGGGCATGAAGAGGAGGAGTGGACTTGAAAACGATTGTGAGAAAGGAAGCAAAGCAGCATCCGAACAGTAAGCCCCAGCAATAAAGGGCCTCGTTTCGTGGTGGATGGGTTTGCGTGTCCCGTATTTTTCTCTTCTTCTTCTCTTTTATTCTTTTTCTCTTCATCTCCCACCTCATTCTACACGTAAAAGCCCCCCCCTGTTGAAGAAACTAACCAAAAAACTTGTGTATGTATATTGCCCTGGATATTTCACGGAAGCACTTGAGAAACACCGTTTTGTTTTTTTTCCCCTTCCCCCCCACCCCCTCCCCACAATTTTACTCGAGAATAACACCGTGAAATCATCGAAAACAATATAAGACTCTGAGAAAATCGAAAAAAAATTCATAATTTTGAGGTTATAATATCCAAAATTCCTTATTATAATAGGCACGTCAAATCCATTAGATTTAGGGAAAAATGTCAAGAGACCTTTTTTGTGGCCCTTGAAATTTTCTACAAAAAAGGTCTCTACAAAAATCGTTTTACCTCGCTTAGTTTCCGCATGCGGTTTCATTGAAAGAGAGCAACAATGTAGCAACGCACGTTCGGGTGAACCCGGACCTCTCCGGTACTGTATACACAAAGAGCCCGATTCGAACTCTACATGTGTGTGTGTGTGTCAGTGATGTCAGTCATGTGTACATATATATATATATATATATATGTGTGTGTGTGTATGTGTCTGTTACAAGGAAAACGTGGGGGGATGGAGTTTGAGTGTCACATTACCCTGCCAGTGCGGTAGGATACTATATGGTTACACAGGAAGGAAACACTAGTGGCTTTGGTCTACTCTGTCCTTCTTCATTCACACTTGTCATTTTCGACCATACATAACATTCCCCCTCCCCTCCCCCTCTTCTCCTCATGAGTGAGTGAGGGAGATGGATGGTTCCGTTGGTGTGCGCATGGGCGCGTTTGAATACAGGTCGAATGTGTGTTGTAAGATGATCTCTTCTCGTAAAGCCACGACACAAAAAGGTGGAGGAGAAGAGGAAGATAGGCAGGTTTTTTCCAAAATTTGACAGTATATATATATATGTATATGTGCGTATGTGTGTGTGTACCGGAACACGGAGAAAAAGTATCTGGTGAGTGTCGCGCACGAACGGAAGTGGCTTCTTGGTTGGTCTGGGCTACTCTACCCATATACCCCGTTTTTTTTTTTAACATATAATCCAGCTGGCCCGCACATGCCCCCGTGTGGGCCCCTTATAGACGCTATGATATGTCGCGTGCACCAATGTTACTGTTAATGTTTCACGTTATCGAAAAACGACATCAGTGGTATCTTTGTGTGCGTTTAGATCCAAGGTATTTTTCGATTTTTAGAGTACTGGGTGATATCTGCGGTTCTAGTCATCCTATGGTGAAAATTCGATGACCAGGTGAAAGATGAGATCATTCTATCCCGACTTTATGGGGTTTCGAATCGATTTTCATCGATTTTTAGAGGAGTTATGGGGAAAATGGGATTTTGAATGGTTTGATCTAGAATTGAGGTAATTCGAGTTTTAGAGTACTGGGTGATATCTTCGGTTCTAGTCATCCTATGGTGAAAATTCGATGACCAGGTGAAAGATGAGATCATTCTACCCCGACTTTATGGGGTTTCGAATCGATTTTCATCGATTTTTAGAGGAGTTATGGGGAAAATGGGATTTTTGATGGGTTGATCTAGGATTGAGGGAATTCTATTCGAAACCCCATGAAATAGGGGTAGAATGAGTTCGGTTTTGTCCTGATTATCGAGTTTTTTCGATTGGATCATCAGAACCGGAGATATCGCCCAAAAACCTAGAATTTCTTACTTTTTTCGAATTCGCCCTTTTTTTCTATTCTAATCCATTCTTTTCAATAGGTCTTAATAACTAATCAATCAATTGAAAGAAGAAACACTTACCAGGCGAATGACTCGTCGTATTGGCCACATCATGATACGCTTCCACAATCAGTGAGAATGTACCCTAGAATAAGAAGAAAAAAAACAAACATTAAAATCCATTAAATGGATAATTAAAAATCAATATATAATTAATAATTTGAAACACGTAGAATTTATGTGCGATGGCATCTGGCAATGAGATATCTCATTCCATGTGTACAATGGAATTGCGCAATTAATTACTAATTTAAACGGGGGCAACAGTATAATATGCATTGTGTATGTGTGTACACGAGTGTCACGCACAGTGAAATAACGATATTAACCGAGCGCACGTGCACCTGGTGTATGTTATTGAAATTAAATGAGGAGAAAAAAAAAAGGAAAAGAGGGGAGGGAAATGAGGGGGCAATTTACCCCTCTTTTTTGTGCCGAATATTGCCGATTGTACGGAAAATTGGGAAAAATCAGGTTAATAATTGAAATTAAATGAGAAAAAAAGGGGAGGGGTTGGAGGGGAGGGGGGCAACTCACCCCTCTTTTTCATGCCGAATATTGCCGAAAGTTGTCGATTGTAAAGAAAATTGGGAAAAGTGAGGTTAATTGAAGTGCAATAAGAAAAAAAGGGGTGAGAGAGGGGAGGGGGCAGTTTACCCCTCTTTTTTGTGCCGAATGTTGCCGAAAATTGCCGATTTAAGAGACAATTGGGAAAATTGAGGTTAGGCACGTTCCTCATTGGTGAATCGACTTCCGTAAAAGTGCTTCACATAAATCATCACCGCTGTGGTGGGTATATGAATATGAGAGGGAGAGAGGCGAGGAGGGGAAGGGGAGGGGAGGGGAATAACGACGCGTGCTGCGGGCACACACGTGTTTACAGTCGTTAAGACTCTGTGGACTTGGGATATGAAAAAAAAAAGGTGACTTTTTTTTTTTTTGTTGCCTTTCACAATTTGCCCCCGAGAAAAATGACGGAAATTGTCACGTGATACACACAAATTTGCGCGGGTTTTTTTTTTTCTCTTCTTTTCACTGTCTGTCTCTGGTGCATTTAATTATTAAAACATCAACGATATGCATAGACACGTACGTTGTACACACGGCCCCGTTACGGACATGGAATAATAAATTTTTATATCCGCTTTTTTTTTTTTTTGCAGATGTAATAAAAGAGATGAAAAGAGAAGCGGAAGAGAAAAAATGGCGGCGATTTTTTGTTTGTTGAAGAATGAAAGCTTTTTTTAGGAGATAGAAATGGTAAATTCCGGTAAATATGAGGATTTTTAGGTTAGTTTCCAATTAATTTACCAGAAAAAGTGGTTAAACTGTTAGAAATTCATATCTTCAGCTTGTGAATATAATTTTTTTTTCACGATTTTTTTTTTACATCAATCTCCATCATATTCATGAGAAAGAGAGATAGAGGCAAATAGTTACGATTACATTCTAATTAAAATTTCTCAATAACTATACGGTGAATTGACTATTTTTTTCTTCTATTATTTAGTTAAAATGCTGTTCTCTTCGCCAAATGTTTTTAAATAATGGATCAATCGTGTGGTTTTTTAGTAATTTCGTTATTCCTGTCCGATTAAGGGCGTTTCATCCCCACCACCTGTATTTTCAGTAACTTTGATAATTCATATCTCGACTGAAAAATGATAAAATAAATCAACATATCGCAATGCAAGTTATATGATTAGAATACACTTTGAATCGTATTATAGACCAAGAGAATTAAAGCACGAAATAGTAAAAGCAAAAAATGTCAACTACTGTCAGACAAAAAAAAATCCACAAACTATTGAATTTGCTATGTAAATTGAAACTTATGAACTGATTTGTGCAAATGTAATTAAATTTATGAATCAAAAAAAATGTGAAAACACCAAAATGTACAATGAACAAGCTGATCCAGACTTGAATCTCTGTTGTATATGACTGTATGTCGAAACAATGAATAAAATTGAATTGATAATGCATATCTCACAAACTGGACGATCAAAAATTATGAAAAAATTCATAAAATCATAAAAAACCATCATCTTCAATAATCCATGAAAAAAATAGGCATTTAACTGTCCTCAATTTTCCCTGTCATACCACCTTAAGATAAAGAATTTTAAAAAAAACCCTATATATATATATCACATGTGAATTTGATTTTTTTCCAGTGGTTAAAAGAGGCGGAGATAAATTACTGAAGGAAGAGACAAATGCCACCGTGATCGTCCAAGCAAATTTATAACCAGCATTGGAATTGATGCCGTGGAAGAAAAATAAGAGGTTCTTTAAGAAAAAAAAAAAGGCACAGAATGAAGTTAAATAAAATGTTCGAATAAAACTAAAATAAAGAGGAGGAGGAGGGTGGGAGGGGGGGGGGAGAGGTTCTGAAAAACTTTTTCAGAGACCGACATTTCACAGTTGAAACAATGTTGTGTGTATGTGTGTGTGTTTCGGCAATCTCTCTCTTCTTCAGAGCCCCCAATATATATATATGTATATATATATACATATATATACGAGAACCTATTACATAGTTTCTCTTTGCTCAGCGAATGGTAGTTTTATATATATATATATATATGTATTGAAAGGAATGAAAGAGAGAAGAGACTGTCTTTTTCTCGGAGTGTCGACTATACGAATGAAAAGTAAAAGAAGAAGAAGAAAAAGAAGCAGAAGGCGAGGAACCATAGAGAATCAACCTGTACATATATATATATATATATATATGTGTATGCGTCTGAATAAAGAAAACGAGTGAAGAGGAAGAGAGAAAAGAGGAGAAAAAGAGAGAGAAAGAGAGAGGAGTGGCTCACTCGGGAGTCGGTTCCCACGAGTTTGTAGCCGGCATACCTCCACCTCTTTTGCTGTCTCGCTTTCGTCCTCTACTCCCTCTTTTCATCGCATCCCAACACACACATACACACACACAAACAACACATTTACACAATGAATACATCGTCAGCATCTGCAATCTCTGCTTGAAGCCTCAAATACACATGCATATATACACATATATATGTATATATATACATATATACATATATATATATATATACATATATACACACATATATATATGTGTGTGTGTATTAATCATCGCAGAAATGGTCAACCGAGTCGAGAGACGACTGTAAAAAGGTACTTTTTTTCATAATAATAATAATAATAATAATAATAATAATAATATATAGTGATAGTTGAGTGAGCAAGGTAGAAACAGGTAGTGTTGCTCGAAGTAAAAGTTCTCTCCTCCCAGATGTGTTTATAGCTACAAAACGGTTTTTCCCCATTTTATTTTCGAGCAATTGAGGGGAAGGGAGGGGAGGGGGGGATTTTTACCCCTCATTATTCGTCAAAAGGTAAATAAATAAAGAAAGAAAGGGAATACGCAGAATTTGTGGCCTTGAATCTTCGACCTTTGCATCTGGTTTGAAGAGAAAAAGGGGGAGGGAAGAAGAAGGGGGGAGGGGAGGAAGGAGGGGGGAGGGGTAGGGGTAGGGTGTAATAAATAAAGTTACTTTTGGTGGAGAAAAATGTTCGAAATTTTTTTCGTAGCTTCGAAAACGTTTTTTTTTTTGGAAGTCTTCTCTAAAAATACACACACACACACATACATATAGAGGGGGGGGGGGGAGGGGAGGGGAACCGCGTGGTCTCTCTACGTTAATTTATGCTAAATGCTCTGGCGAACAGAGAGAAAGAGTCACAAGACCTCTGTTTCACAGGCTGAGCCATTCATACTTTTTTTTTTCTTTTTTTTTTTGAAGGGAAAAGAATGGAGGGAAGAGAGTGATATCCCTGGAATTCTTCTGTTTTTCACTTGATTCAATTTTTTTTGCCTTTATTTTGGAGGATGAAGGAAGAAGCAGAATAGGGGGAAAAGGAGGGGGGGAGGAGGAGGGGGGGAGGGCAAAATTGTGATTAAAACCGTGAGAAAGAGGCATCAATGGAAATAATTATTTGAAAAATTAGAGTCTCATTATAATTTCATTTTTTTCTTCCTTTTTCACCACGAAAAGAATTGGGAATAAAAGGGTGCAGAATAATAAAGAAGAAAACAGAAGAAAAAAAAAAAAAAAATGAAGAGGATAATCTTTTCTCGCTATATAATCTCGTCAAGTGTATAACACGGCTGTGAGGAGAGAGAAAAGCAGGTTTACACACGAGAATAACACTATCCTCACACATACACACACAAAGAGAGAGAGAGAGGCTTCCAATGCTCGAAAAATCATATCCGAAAAGACCATGTGGCGAGAAAGAGGGATCTAGTCTACTCTGTATTCGCTTCCAAGAATGAGCAGTAGCTCCCTCTCTTTTCCTCTCTTTCTGCTTTTTTTCCCTCTTTTTTTTTAGGCCTCAACCTCTGTTTCACGTCAGACTCTCGCCTTTTTTTAACTTCGAAATCAACACACACAGGGCGACTGCTTTTTCTTGGTAAAGAAAAAAAAAGAGGATAATCGATAGATGAAAAAAAGGGGGGGGGGGGAGGGGGTGGAAAGGAGGAGGGGGATGAAGACAATCATCTAGCACGAAGGCACCATATGGAGTTTGCGTTAATTTAACTCTTCGGGTTTCCTGGAGTGAAAGAGTCAGCAATAATAGGGATACATTGGAGTGGGTGGGGCTTAATTAAATGTGAGATTACTGTTCTCTCTTCAAGTTTTCATGTTTTTTTTTTTTTTTTGAAGGCACCCAAAAATATAATAGTGCCATCTGGTTTAATCCAGTGGGACAATAATAGTTGGCGAAAATTTTACGAGGAAAATTACTTTTAATAAATCATAACATCTGTTGAGTTATTAAAGCGCAGGAGGAAATTAAGCGAGATAGAGCGATTTTACAAGAAATCTTTTTTTTAGCCCTCGAAATTCTGTACAAAAAAGGTTTCTTTCAAAATCACGCTATCTCGCTTAGTTTCCGTTTGCACTTTGATAGAACAAACGAGAAAAAATTCTCGTGAATTTTTCCAGTAATATCGCCATCTGTTAACTTATTGAATAGGATCTCGGAAACTAAGCGAGATAGAGCGATTTTGCAAGAGACCTTTTTTGTAGCTCTCGAAATTCCCCATAAAAAAGGTCTCCTGTAAAACTGCTCTATCTCGCTTACTTTCCACGTACGTTTTAAAAAAACCAATGACATCACACATAAGTCTTAATTCTATTTATAAATTAAAAAAAAAAAAATAGTATTTTTTTACTCACCGGCCATGAGAAGTTGAATGGAAATCTAATGGGATTAGTGAAGCTTGGTAGTGCTATTTCTGGACTCAAATTAACAATATTACCACCAAGTACAGGTGTAACAACATCACCATATGTACATGGTGATGTTGTATCAATTTTTGCCTGATACTGCTTCAAACAAACGCGAAATCTTGTTTTACAAACACCTGTACATTCACCAGTTTTTGATTTACTACCAGAGCAACATTCACCAGTATTATCTTTTCCATATTCATTGACAAATGACTTCAAACGTAGCTCAAAAACACCAGAGGCATTAACCTGAAATAACAGAGAAACAGAAAAAAAAAATAAGATTAACATTAATGAATTAACAAGAAAAAAAAAAAAAAAAAAAAAAAATTATTAATCATTATCATCATTAGATTAAATGGATGAGTTACACAGCTATATATATATATATATATGTACACACGTGGTGTTATATGAAAACAGGCAAAATCCTGCACTCATCCGCTTTCGTCATCTTCTTGTGTGACAGATGTGCACTCGACACCAAATTTTTTACACTCATTTATAATAATAATAATAATGATAATGATAATAATAATGATTGGTAGTTTTGGTCCCCTTGGTGAATTTTGCATGACGGGAGTCTCTCTCGCACTTTGTGCACGTGCTCTCTTTTAGGACCCCCATAAAGCTTTTTCGTTGGTCTATTCTCTTTTATTTGATGTTTTTATCATCGGGGAGGTGCCAAAAAAAAAGAAGCAAAGCAAAAAAAAAAAAGGGATCGTACGATTTGGAATATTTTGACGCTGATTTTCATTGGAATTTCGATATTGAAGATGTAATTGGGGTAAAACAAGGACTTTTTATAAGAAAATTAAGACGATTGGAGGAAATATAGTTCGATTGAGGGAAATATCGATATCGATATATATATATATATATCGTTGAATTGGAAAAAAAAAGGGTGTAAGTGATATATGTGTCAAAATAGGACTTTTTAGGTCCTTTTTAGGTCCTTTTAAGGTCCTTTTTAGGTCCTTTTTAGGTCCTTTTAAGGTCCTTTTTAGGTCCTCTTTAGGCCCTTTTTAGGTCCTTTTAAGGTCCTTTTTAGGTCCTTTTTAGGCCCTTTTTAGGTCCTTTTAAGGTCCTTTTTAGGTCCTTTTAAGGTCCTTTTTAGGCCCTCTTTATTCTAAGGCGACAATCAAATTTTTCTCCACAATTTTTCTATATAAATATATATCTATATATATATATAGATATATATGTATTGGGACCTTATCAATAAAAAGGCGTAAATAATGTATATAAGCATTGGCCTTACGTCCCTTTGATTCTAAGGCAACAATTTCATTATATTAAAAATTGCAAAGAAAAATTTAGTGGTAAAAAAAATTTTTGACCACTAAAAATTTTTGTTGTCAATTTTTCTTTGAAATGACGCAAAAAATGACAATTTTTGGACGAAAAAAAAGGGGAAAATGTGCAAAAATGGGATTTGAACTCCCAACCTTTGGATTATCAGTCCGCTACTCTTCCAAATGAGCCAAAAAATTAAAATCCTCATTAATTCTAATTTTTTAAGGTGTTTTTTCCAAAAGAAAAAGAAACAGAAGCAAAAATCCTTAAACTAATGAAATTCTTGAGAAAAAAAAAAAAAACTCCTGATTTTCTCTGACTCTCGATAAAGACGATAAAACCTGTCGCCATAAATAAATCTCAGAGTTAAAGAGAAGAAAAAAAAAAAAAAAAAAGGGAAATATTTTATTTGTAACGACTGTTTATACAGCCCCTGGGAGAACTTGTTTCATCCAATAAAACTCTGTTGTCCTGTCCTCCAGGGTCCGAGCGATAACCTTACATCGATCGCCTTTAAATCCTCTCCCATAGCCCTCCTTCCCCCCCCCCCTTTTTATTCTCTACAATACCCCTTTCCCCTCCTTCTTTTTCTCTTTTCTTAATCCCCGGCTACGTAACATGACTATCTTCTCTCCGCGGAAACTCGTGCAAGACAATCCGGAAGATAAAAAAAAAAGAAGTTTGTGAAGAAAGAAGAAGAGGAAAAAGAAGAAAAGAGCCGAAGGGGAAGAGCCGATAAACTGGAAAATCGATGCGTTGCACGAAATCTCTACAGGGGTCACGATATTCCACTTTCCAAGTCCTAGTCCTGTAAAATAGCCGCAGAATTAGCAAAGAGGAAGAAAAAAAAAAAAAAAGGCAAAATTATTAAAGTATCAGATGATCATGAAAATTTCTTGGAAAATATATTAAACGCCCTTATTCACGCGCATTTTACCTACTTAAGTCTCTTTTTTTTTTTTTCTTTCTTTTTAAAAACACATCTAACACAATCTATTCCTGGACCTCCACTGACTGCTCCCAAGTGTATTTACGGATTATGTGGTACTCCACCACTTTGTGAATATTTTTCCCCTATTTTTTTCCATTTTTTTTACCTATCGATAAGCGTTTTATGGAGGCACTTTGTTAATTCACAGGGAGTTTGAGACGGGCGGGTGAGGGGAAATTGAAATTAGAGGGTACTCCCACTCCTCGCGCACAAGGGGAAAACCGACTGTTCTTCGAATCTATTCTTCCGCTACTTCTTTTGAAGCGCACGGGGAAACTAAGCGAGATAGGGCAATTTTGCAGGAGACCTTTTTTGTAGCTCTTGAAATTCTCTACAAAAATGGTCTCTTGTAAAACTGCTCTATCTCGCTTACTTTCCCCGTGCACTTTAGGGGAACAAAAAAAAGTCGTTTTTTCGGGATTTTTGGGTAATTAGATGATAATTTATGCAATTAAACTTACCGAACGTGGTGACGGAAGAAGCACAAAGGCCACCGTCCACACAAGCATCGTGGTCCACATGTTTTCTTATTTTCCTCTATTTAAATTTTGGAAGAAATTAAGAAAGCCCCTTTATTTGGAGCCTCTATTCCTCCAAATTTAAATCGTTTTAATCCACTTCTCCTTTTTATTATCAATAAATTAATTAATTATTAATTATTGACAGGGTTACCTCCTCGAGATGAACAAACAGAGTACTCGCTGCACAGCCATAAGGGCCTTTTTTATTTTGCCCTTTTTTTTATTTCGATTTTCAAAAGAAAATTACTTAAAAAAAAAAGGAACAAACACCAAAAAAAATGCACTATTATTCCAAATTCACTTTTTTTTTTTAACACTCTTCAAAACACTATTGTGATATATATATTCCACTTTAATCCGTGAGTATGTGTGAATGAATAATCCAACACTATTGATGAATCCAAAATTTGATAATCACAAGTTTACCAAAATCCGCAACATTATTAATCAATTTTTTTTTTTTTTTCTAATTTATTCACTTTATTTATTTATTATTATTATTAAACACGTTTAACCATCGTGAAAAACTTTGTTATTTTACCAGGAAAACATATATATATATATATATATATCATATATATATAAGAGAGAAAATCACCTTTTAGAGAGAAGCGCACGCGTTTTTGCTTTTCCCCCCCTTTTTTTATAATTCAAAACAAATGGTTAAATACGCGCGCTGCCAAACACACACACAAATAGATACACATACACATAAACAAATACACACACACACACACAGAAAAACACAAAAACAGTTTAAATATGTGTTTAATTGTGAATTTCTCTCTTTTTTTTTTTCACCAAAAATTATTCGTGTGTTTACACTCCGAAATACACTTATTCATTCATATACATATATATATCTATATATATATATATATAGTTAAACACTTGTTTATATTATATATTTTTTCCGATACAACTTTTTTTTTTTCTTTAAAACGGAAAAAAAAAAAAATTTAAAAAACGAAAAAAAGTGGCGCTCTTTTTTTTTATATTTATTGTGTGAATCCCCCTTTTTTTTTTTAAATTTTCAAATATATATATGTTGAGTTGATGGCCAAACGTTACAGCGCCAACGTCTGCCCGCTTAATGCTGCTGCTGGTTGGCTTGTGCTGCTGGTATCCCCCAATGGATTTGTGTGTTGCCCCCTTCACCGGTCGTATCGTCTCTCTCTCTCTCTCTCTTTCGTATGTATATATATGTATATATGTGAGTGTGCGTGAGTAGTGTGTGTCCAACGCTTTTTGTTGGGATTGGAGTGGGGGAAACGAGAGTTTTCAAAGGTGGTAAGGTGGGTGGAGGGGGGGAGTAGTTGTGTATATGTGTGTATGTGTGTGCAATATATACACACACACAAAACCCCAAATTTTTTTGATTAATTAATTCAGTTAAATGAATTAAATGGGAAATTACTATACTTTACGCGTTAGCGTACGCAGTAAAAAAAGGGGAGGGGGAGAAGAGGGGAGGGGGGGGGGGGAGAGTTCGAAAATAGTGTAGCACTCGAATACACACACAGACGCAAACACAGACACTGCTTGACAATTTGCCAGAAATTCTCTATTTTTTTTCACTTCTTATGTGTGTGTGTGTGTGTCTGTTTTTTTTTTGTGTATTAAGGTGTTTTCCCACCAAAATAGTCCCTTTTTTTTTGAATTAAATACAAATATATATATATGCAACTGTCTTTTGAAAGTGGCGCCACACTGCGTCACTTCAATGAAACACTTGTGTTTTTACGTTATCCGTTGTGGTAGCTATATATACACTATCGATAAGCACAGTATAAAATTTTTTTTCACTCTGTTGATAATTATATAAAGTTCTACTTCACATACATATACACATGCACATAAAAAAAAATCCACTAGTCACTGGATAAAATATTTTTTTTTTCCGAAAAATTTTCACTTTTTTTTTTTATTTATTTATCCGTAAATTCAATTAGTCTCGAATATACGTATAAATGATTTTACTTGTCTTCTATGTATATGATTTTCAAATAAAAGGCGCGCTTTTAGTGAGAGTTGTCTTACTGTGTAATTGTTATTTATTTTATATTTTATTTGAAAAGCGCGCTTTACGTGCCTCACGTGAACAAGTCCAACCCTCGACTGGAGGTAGTGGCTGTGTTGCACCCCTACTTATAATAGTGGTCCCGACAGGCCCCTGGGGCCACTACTCCACTGAGTGCAAGTGAGACACGAAGCGCTGGAGGGGAAGGGGGGGGGGGGGCGAGAGAGGGGGTTAGTGTGTTAAATGGGAGAGAGAGGGAGAGAGTGCAGGGGTAGCGACACGACATGGCTGAAGGGGAAATGAGCCGAAAAAGGGGGAGAAGAAATAAAGAGAGAGAGAGAGTGAGAAGGGGAGGAGGGGAGGGGAGGGGGAATATGAGGCAGCTGCAGGCCGGCTGCACGCGTCCATCCACCCCCACCACTTTATGGCCCCTCTCTCCAGGCCTCGAGACTACCCCATCCAATAAACACATACGCATTTTGTCGCGCGCTTCGCTTCTTCTTCGTCGTTTTTTTTTTTTTTTTGGACTTTTTTACGTGTCCATCTGTGTGTACTCGAATCGACAGTCTCTCTCTCTCTGTTTCTCTTTTACGTTGCTCTTGATTTTTACGCGCGTTTCTGGTTGAACGTACACACACACACACATACACAGATGAATGAGCAATGATAACCCAATCGCTTCCCCATGCGATTCTCTGGTTACTCTTTTTTTTTTTTTTAATAAAACTCTTTCGGTATCATCCCCCCCCCCCTCCCTCCCCTCCCTCCCCACCACCCCCTCCCCTACTCTTACCTGGATTTCACGTCCGGCACGCGCCACATGCCACCTTCACGAGCCGCGTGACGTCACACACATACGTTATTTTGTAGTGAACATGAAGTTATTTTTTTTTTTTTTTTTTTTTTGCGCTTTGTGAATTGCACACACGTGCTCGACGGGGGACAGTGTGACCTTCGAATGCCTTTTTTTGCTTTTTTTTTTTCGTATTTTCCCGCCAACTGTCTAGGGGAATTTTTTGGGACTGAGAGGGGGACTGGTATTGATTGTTTGGGTGGGTCTGGAGGTTGGGAGGAAGTGACAATGCTGGGGTGTTGGTCTGCATGGTGAGGGGGGAGGGGAAATAAGGGGTGGTTTGGAGTCTAGTTTTTTTTTTCGTTTTCTAGGGAAAAAATGGGGGAAATTGCGGATTTTTAGGAGTATAAAGTTACTTTTTTGCTTTGTAACTGCGCACGTGTGCGATGGGGATCAAGTGACCTTTCAATGTTTTTTTTCGTAGTTTCCCGCCAATTATCTAGGGGAATTTTGAGACTAGAGAATTGGATCTAGAAGTCAGGAGAAGGCGGTAATACTGGGGAATTGTTCTCTGGGTTGAGGGGAGTGAGGGGATGGTTTGGAGTCTAGTTTTTTTTTTTCGTTTTCTAGGGAAAAAATGGGGGAAATTGTTTTTTTTTGGAGCATGAAGTTATTTCTATGCTTTGTGATTGCACATGTGCGCAATGGCGGATAGGGTGACCTTTGAATGTTTTTTTTTCGCATTTTCCCGCCAATTATCTAGGGGAATTTTGAGACTAGGGAATTAGTATTGATTGTTGGGGTGGATCTAGTAGGTCAGGAAGAGGCGGACATACTAGGGAATTGGTCTGTGGATTAAGGGGGCGGGGGGGGGGTGAGTGAATTTTTCGGAGTCTAGTTTTTTTTTCGTTGTCTAGGGAAAAATGGAGTGATTCGAGTTTTTTCGAGGATATCTTCAGTGAAGATGAAGTCATTCTTTTGCTTTGTGATTGGACATGTGCACGAGGGGGGATTGAGTGACCTTCGAATGCTTTTTTGTATTTTCCCGCCAATTGTCTAGGGGAATTTTGGGACTGGGGGATTGTGATTGATTGTTTGGGCGGATCTGGAGTTCTAGAGGCCAGAAATGGTTGGAAATACTGGAAAAAGTTGATGTGTATGTTGTGAAGAGTTAAGAGATTATTCAGAGTCTAGTTTTTTTTTGCGTTTTCTAGGGAAAAAATGGTGGAATTTGAGTTTTTCAAGGATATCTCCGGTTCTAATTGTCGCAGCGGATCAAACCCAAAACGAGGTTAAAGGTGAGCTCATTTGACGTCGATTCATGCAATTGCGAATCGATTATTATCGATCAATGATCGATTTGTGATCCGTTCTGCGAAAAATTGAGGCAGTTTGCTCTGAACAATTCCATTATTTTCGTCTGCTATTTCTTCAATCAAAATAAAAAGAGTGTGTTGAAGACTATTAACTAAGATTTACGGCGTTTACGCGTGAATTTGCTGGCGA
Source organism: Aleiodes leptofemur (assembly GCA_963942555.1). Lineage (NCBI taxonomy): Eukaryota > Metazoa > Arthropoda > Insecta > Hymenoptera > Braconidae > Aleiodes > Aleiodes leptofemur. The sequence continues at coordinate 2,327,272 of OZ012619.1, read as the reverse complement.
CACTTTGCGGCCTGGCAGTGTCGTAAACGTACAAACGTAAAATGGCCCTTGGTATTGTTGCTGGCAGAGAGTCTGGAGATGAGGGGTGCAAATACGAGGGGGATATAGAATTGAAAAGGAGACGAAAAATGCAATTCGTAATGGGACAGGGGAGACGAATAGAGGGGAGGGAACAATGTAGAGAGGTCGAATGTGTGTGCAAGACAGGTCCTGTATTGTATTCGCTTGAGTACAATGCCGTAATAATTTCTCCCTCTCGGTGCATTTCGAAATTTGCAGAAGCTCAATTCACACCCAATGTTTATTTATTTATTTATTTAATTAAACTAGCAATTAAAACTGTTCTGTATTAATTTATTGAACGAAGAATTATTAACATTAGCTATCGATCGACGATTTTCAGATATCGATTAATCGATGCGATATCTCGCATTAAATTGCAGATTTGATGACAAAATATTTTATAATTTCCTAATATCGATTAGTCGATGTGGTATATTGTATTGGATTCGAGATATCGAATGTGGTTCGAGATATCGAGTGCAATTCGATAAATCGCATTAAATTCGAGATATTGAAGGAGTTTCGAGATATCGATTTCGATTCGACATATATCGCATTAGATTCGAGATATCGATTGCAATTCGATATATCGCATTGAATTCGAGATATCAAATGCGATTCGATATATTGCATTGGATTCAAGATATCGAACGTGGTTCGAGATATCGAATGCAATTCGATAAATTGCATTGGATTCGAGATATCGAGTGTGATTCGATATATCGAATGCGATTCGAGATATCGAGTGTGATTCGATATATCGAATGCGATTTGATACTTCCGTTTCACCTGTTTCAATTTAATATTCTATCCTATTCGAAAAAAATCGAAAATAAATTGAATTTTCGATTGAAAAAAAAAAAAAAATTTCATAGATACTGATTCATTGGTCTGGAAAAATCAATTGAAAAATCACGAAGAAAAAAAAAATATGGTGTAACGTGAATTTAATGAGTTTCGTGAAAAGGAAAAATATTGAATCAGTCGTACGAATCGGCAGGTGGCAGAAAAATCATTGAAGCAGCAGAGTAGAGGGGATGAGACTGACGCTACTAACACAGAGTCATGGATAATCGGGGTAAACAAGCGCGGCATTGAGCATCATAACGATAGAGTGTCACTGTGAGAAAAAAAGAAAAAAAAAAAAAAGACTAAAGAAGCCATTGTGTTGAGTTCTTTATTATTTTTTTTTTTCTTCAGTCGATTTTTGCAGTGAATAGAAGGAAGTGCGATAGATAGAATGACTGTGTGTGCATAAAAACATAGTAAAAGTGTAATTGTATTTGTGGAGTGGAGGGTGAGCGAGTGAAGTGTATGGGTATACTTCCGGTCACGAGGTGGTTCAACAGGTCAGACCTAAGTGGGGGAAGAAGGAGCCAGATGGAACCACTTCCGGTGGTTCCTGTGTGTATTCGACATTCACGCCATTATATCCGCAGTAAGTATTGCACTACTTTTTTTTTTTTAAGTCCTTTTTTTATTTCAATCTGCGAAGAGATTTTTCGGATTTTTTCGAAATTTTTGCAGGTTTTGGGCGATATCTCTGGTTCTAATTGTCGCAGCTCAAAAATTCGAAAACGAGCGTAAAGCTGAGAAAATTCTACCCCTAATTCATATAATTTCCAATCAATTTCTATCGATTTTCAAAAAATCCGCGGAAAACCGCGAAAAACCGCGAGTTTTCATAAAACTCTTTGTAATTCCTCCAAAAATCAATAAAAATCGATTCAAAAATATATGAAGTAGGGGTAAAATTTTCTCAGCTTTACGGTCGTTTCAAAATTTTCAAGCTCCAACAATCAGAACCCGAGATATCCTCAAAAACCTGCAAAAAATCACGAAAACCCTTGTGTTTTGATGGCACGTGCCATTTACCCCCTCTCCAAAATTCGATTATAATTACCCAAACAAAAGGACACCGAACAATTGCCGGTCTCGTGACATTTCCATGCATCGAAACACCTCCAACCCCCCCCCCCCCCCCCCCCCCCCATCTGTGTACGTGTCCTCCCTGACAATACTAAAGCCGCCAGACATCAATGGGTCCCCTCCAACAATAAATTGATTAATCATTCTCTAACGCAACCAAAAAGAGAAAAAAATACAAAAGTCCTTTCTTTCAAAAAAAAAAAAAAAAAAAAATTTCATTTGTGATTACCTCCCGGAATACACTGGGAAAAGGTGATATTTATGAGAGTCCCAACCGGAAACACGCCTGGGAAAGTAAACTTGGAGGTAAAAAAAAGAAAAAAAAAGACGACTTTGAGTAAACCGAGTGGTTAGGACAGTGCAGGGATTGTAGTATTTGCCAATTCCTTGGGAATGTGTCGCCTTTTTTTTTTTTTTAATGAAAAGAAAGAGACTCGTTTAAAAAGTGCGTGCCTGTTTTTCCATGTGCAAGTGGTATTGGCCGCGTATGAATGAGGGATTGAAAAAAAAAAAAAAAAAAAGTGGGGGAGGGCAAAGTCGCGTGACGGTTTCACGTGTGTGTTTGCTCGACCTCTAACGACTTGTTACGTGTTTATATGCCAACTAATGATGACAAACTGCGTTATCTTTTTTTCTGTTGTGGTGCATTGATTTAATCATTGTCGTGGATTTTAGTCACGTGACTGAAGTGTTTATGTCCTGTTTGCACGTGTGTCGAGGGGTTAAATTGTGTTTTTTCTGTGGATTTTCTGGATTTTTTGGGAATATCTTGGATTTTAGGAGGGGTAGGAGGAATATTAGGTGATGAGAGGAAAGGTGAGATCATTCTACCCCTAATTCATGGGATTTCGAATCGATTTTCATTGATTTTTGAGGAAGTTATGACGAGTTTTAGGGAAAAATCGGTAAATGATCAGTTTCACTCTGCCGAATATAACAAGATTTTTTAATTAATTTACCAATTTTTCCAAAAAATCAACGAACTTTTGTTGGAAGTCAATAAACAATTGAACCAAGAAAAATAAAATTTTAAATGAAATTGAGATTATCACCAAGTTTTGCGTAACCCAAAGCCACGACGAGGAAGTAGGTTTGCATAGGCCTCGAAAGGGAACATATCACGACTCATCCTATAAACGACACTTGAGATTTTAGATGAAGATTTTATTGACTCGAACTCCACCCACCTTCATTTGGCACGAAAAATTCAATTTAATATCGATGCAAATTGATTGGAAATCATATGAAATAGGGGTTAGAATGATCTCACCTTCAGCTTCTCTCCTATGGAATAGTTTACCAACATCAATTACTACGTCACCATCTTTGGCTACTTTTAAAAAGGATTTGTTCAATCACTTTATATCAATTGAAATTGCTAATGCACATTAATTTACAAAACGTCAACTAATGAAGCTAATTTATCAACTATGTTCTACCAAATTATTTATTAAAATTTTTTTAATTTTTTTATTATTATTATTATATTTTCTTATTGCTTTTTTCTTTTTGATTTTTTAAAAATATTTTCATTTGTATTTTTATGACACTCATCTGCTGTAAAATGTATATTTTCTGTTGGCTATGTGGCCTTTTAAGGCTACAGTCATAATAAACATTCAACTATCAGCTACCTTTCTCCACGTTCTCGAATTATTACACTGCGGCAATTAGAACCAAAAATATCCCCCAAAAACCTGAATTTTCCCTGAAAATTGAAGGTCCAACTCCTTCGATTCTTGAAAATTTTCAGTTTTTTGGGTATATCTCTGGTTCTAATTGTCGCACCTAAAAATTTCGAAAACGAGCATAAAGCTGAGGAAATTCTACCCCAAATTCATGTGATTTCGAACTCATTCCCATCGATTTCCAAAGGAGATATAGCAAAAATGAAAAAATACTAAAAATTGCCAGGTGACACCTTAAAGCCTTAAGGTCTCAGCAAAGATATATATTCTCCACCATTCCCTCCCTCTCATTAATTCAGCAAAAAGCATTTCTTCTCTCGTATTGCGTGACCCAAAATTCATCCCCCGACTTACCCCCACCCCCTTCCCCTTTCTCTCCAAAAAAAAAAAAACCCTAAAATCTCAACAAATGTTCGTATTCCGTGCTGCTGAATCCAATGAGTGTCTCAGAGCGCCACTGCTCCATAAAACTCCATAAATTCCCAAATTCAAATTCAAGAAAAAAAGTAAAAAAAACATCACCCGTTTCCACAGGCCAAAGAGTAGAGCCTTCTAGATGCCTCTCTGTAATCATGAAAACAAAAAAAAAAGGAGGAGAGGGGAGGGGGAACACTAGCAGAGCCACGCGTCCGATTTCCCCCGAATCACGTGCCACGCGCCCGAATCCACCCGAGGTCCCCCGAACCCAAAACGAAGGCACCAATATCCTCCCCCCCCCCTCCCCCTTCTCCAAGAAAAAAGTCTAGTGACTGCTTTCTCTCTCTCTCTCTCTATAGCCACTTTGGTTATAATCGGGGTCCTCCGAGTTTTTCGAGAAGACCACCGTGTGCCCCCTCCCCTTCCCCCTTCCCCTCCATCCGTTTCTCTCCAGGCCCGATCCGTATCGGGTGTTGCAGCTGCTGTGTTTCATTCCTTCCCGTCTCACACACACACACACACACACACACTGACTGTGCGTCCTCTCTTTTGCTTTTCCTTTAACTTTATTTCTTTTCTTCGTTAAAAATTTTGGCCAATTTTTTTTTTTCTAGACTTTTCACATCGCTCAAAACTGGATTGAAATTCACACTGCTCTTCATTCTTCTGGACAATTTTGAATAAACCGCAGAGAGAAAGAGAGAATAGATGTCTTCTGGGGGCAACAAGAGAGAAGGGGAGGGAAGGGGAAGGAGAGGCAACTACCTGCGAGATTCGATGGGCCCCAAGTGGTCGAGAGAGAGAGCATCTGGTGCCTAAATGCGGGAAAATGAGAAGCGTGGTAAGATGTTTTTTTTTTTTTTTTAACGTTATTTCTACTTTTTTAACGAGGTTTTTCCACATATTTTCTCTTTTTCAGAGTAGCAGCCGGCAGTGGGTGGGTGCAGCTTATCGAGCACCTCTAGACCTCTTCATCGTAAATTCATCATGTTTTTTTTTCTCTTTTCTTTTAGGTTAAAATTATCCTAGAACTGACTTGTCATGGACTTGGCTGTGAATATTTCGGTTGGTGTTTAAAGAGAATCATAAAGTGGTTTTATTTTTATTTACTCGTAATATAACCTCTCTCTCTCTCTCTCTTCCTTTCAGTCAAGCAGCTCTCTCGTGTGTATTTATGTCTGACATTGTTGCAAGATGTGTTTACAATGTTATATGAATTCGTTGGATAAAATTAATTTTGTGAAACGAATAAAGAGATGAAATATGAAATGTTGTTTTTATTGTTTGTTGAAGAGGCACAATTTATTATGTCTATGAAATTAAAAATGAAAAATTCTCTGAATATTTGGGGAAAGAAAATCTAAAAAAGACAAAACAAAATTCAACAGAGATATCCTCAAAAATCTGGATTTTTTCCAAAAATTAAAGGGGCAACTTTTTGGATTCTTGAAAATTTTCAGTTTTTTTGGGGATATCTCTGGTTATAATTGTCGCATCTCAAAATTTCAAAAACGACCGCAAAGCTGAGGAAATTCTACCCCAAATTCATATGATTTCGAACTGATTTTCATCGATTTTTGAAGGAAAAATTACTTCTGTTCAGTATCTCACTGTTTTTTCGGAGACTGTGATATCGTGAGCTTATCTCTGCATAAACAAGAGCTCCTCCAAATCATTCAAAAACATAATATTAAAATAGTATTATTATCCGAGACTAGATTAACTCCCAAAAAAAAATTGAAACTACCAGATTTCAAAATTGTTCGCGCAGATTGTACAGGCAGTACTGGACGAGGTGTGGCGGTAGCTGTTCACAGCTCCCTCCAATTCGACCCTCTCCCGCTCCCAAACTCCCTTACTGAACTCGTAGGCATTTGCCTCAAAACACGAGGCAAAGACATCAACATATATTCTCTCTATAACTCTCCCAATACCGAACTGGACACTGTCCTTATTTCATCCTTACTCTCCAATCCTCTCCCCACAATTATAGCGGGAGATTACAACTCCAAAGACGCTACCTGGACTTCAGCAAAACCCAACAAGTCTGGCGCATTACTCGCAGACTTGATTGCCGATTCTCCCCATCACCTCTATGCACCCACGCAACCTACACATTATCCACGCACTGGAGCATCGCCCAGTACCCTCGATCTTCTCCTCACAAATTCCTCTTACCTCATCAACAAATTCCGTGTACTGGACGAATCCCCCTCGGATCACCTTCCACTTCACTTCTCCTTATTCTGCCTACCTGTCCCCCAACCCCCGCCGATAGTACTAAATTTCCGAAAAGCCAATTGGACCTCTTTCAAAGAAGACATCAATGTGGCTATCCCGTCTGCTAACCCCCATCTCCCCTCTACAGATAAGATAGAGGCTGAAATCGAGTCTCTCACTAATCTCATCACTTCCTCCATGGATAAACACATCCCCAAGACCAAACCTTTAGCGTTCAACCCCCCACTTCCTCCCACAATCATCAAACTAATCAAAACAAAAAATTATCTCCGGAAAAAATGGCAAAAAAGCCGAGACCCACTTCTTAAACTTCACCTCAATAAACTCGCCCGAGATATACAAACTCAAATCACAACCTTCACTCAAGTGAATTGGGACAACAATCTCAAAAGGACAGAGTCAAACCCAAACTCGATCTGGAAAATTGTGAAAAGGTTCAACAACATTTCTAACTCCGAAATTCCCCCATTGAAATTTAACAACTCCTCAGCCATATCTAATCCCGAAAAAGCGAATGTCCTCTGCGAACATTATGCCAAAATCCACCAAAATGCACTTGAGAGGGGCGACCCTTCAGACGACCTCAAGGTCACTGACGATCTCCACTCCTTCCTCACTACCTCTGAAAAGAGCTCATCTCTTCCATCCCGAGATCTCACTTCCCCCCAGGAAATATCCACCATTATTAAAAAACTCAAGTCACGCTCTGCCCCTGGCCCGGACGCAATCCCAACGATTGTCATCAAACATCTTCCCAAAAAAGCCATCGTCCTCTTAACAAAAATAATTAATTCATGCCTCATTCAGCAATATTTCCCAAGCTGCTGGAAAAAGGCAACAGTAATCCCCATTTTAAAACCTTCTAAATCCCCATACCTACCAGTCAGCTACCGCCCCATAAGTCTCCTTAGCACTTTTGCCAAAATCACTGAGAAAGTTGTTCTCTCGAGACTGACTAGAGAAACGATTACCCATGACCTTCTGCCCAACACACAATTTGGTTTCAGGACTCGTCACTCTACTGTCCACCAACTGATCCGTATAACTAATCACATCAAACTGTCGGCCAATAAGAAACTCTGTACGGCCCTCCTCCTCCTTGACAGTGAGAAGGCCTTTGACTCTGTTTGGCATCAAGGACTCATACACAGACTCATTAAAATGAAAATTCCACCTTATCTCTGTAAGTTACTGCATTCGTACCTCCAAGATCGCCAAATTAGAGTCAGGGTGGCCTCCTCCCTGTCAGACCCGAAAACCATAGTGGCTGGGGTTCCTCAAGGCTCGGTCCTTGCCCCCACGTTATTTAATTTATACATAGCGCACCTATTTTATGATCTACCGCCACTCGCTCACATCGCTGGCTTTGCCGATGACTTGGCCATCTATGCCACAAGCACCTCTCCACAGTATGCAATAAATAAGCTTGTTAATGTTGGTGAAAAAATAATTAAACAGCTTAAAGCTCTCAAAATCAATGTTAATGTCCCTAAGACGCAATGCACTTTATTCATTACCGGCAAAACACACATAAAAACTATGTACATTGATAATGAGGAGGTTAAAATTGCCCCAAACGCCGAGTATCTAGGTGTCTCGATGGACAACAGACTCATCTGGAACAGCCATATCAACAAAATAACCCAAAAAACCAAGTCGATAATGGGCCGATTGTATTTCCTGCTAAAAAGTAAAGCCCTCTCACAAAAAACCAAACTTAAGATATATAAAACTATAGTAAGACCTGTGATGACTTATGCAGCCCCAGTCTGGCACAACGCAGCTCCTTCCCTCCTAGCGAAACTACAAATTTCCCAGAACAAATTTTTAAGAGTAATTAATAGAGCATTCCGCTCAACTCCCATCCCCACTCTACATGAAATGTCTAATATTGAACCCCTGAACTCCCATTTACTAAAGATTACAAACAACTTCTCCGAATCTTTGAAGATACACCCAAATCCTCTCATTAACCAAATTAACCCCTACATACTGTCCAGGTGGTCCACAAACCGCCGCTAATTCTCTCCTACACACTCCTTAAGAAATAGGGTTTTTTAATGTAATTTTCCCTATATAATACCTCACGTTCTTATTATCACTCATTACGCAACCAATGCACAACACTCAAGATTTATATGTAAAAGCCTTCGGGCTGGGACTATAACCCAAAAACCCATGTACACATTACTCAGCTGTAAATAATATTGTTGTAATGTAAAATTGTCTATTTATGTTAATAAAAATCTGTTAAAGTTAAAAAAAGGAGACTGTGTTATAATTATTTAATGTCGCAAGAAAAATGCTGCAGCTGTTTAGTATCATGTTATTTAAGGGAGTTCATCCGGTAACTGAATTAACAGACCAATAATTATGAAAAAATTTGAATATACTTCTGAAAATCTAAGAAGTCACCTGTTAAAATTTCAAACTCTTCGGATATCTTATTCGGGAGAAATTAATAAATAAAGATTTTTCAATTAGCACGGTCCCTTGTGGGTTTTCGTCTATAAACATGAAATTTGTGGCAATTAACAGGTTTTTTGGGGAGAAACTTCCATAATGGATAAATAAATATGTAAAGAACAGTTTAAGAGCTTCCTCAAATGCATTAGATACTTGGTGATTTAAGAATAAATTAATTTGTCTCGAAAAATGCTGATTTTTGGGAATTTAACCTCTGTCTTACTCGCATGACAGTGACGTCAGAACCGCGCGCTTTTTGAAATCAATAAGAATGCTTTCCGAATAACGCAATGTATGCTATGCTTGTACATTAAATCATACAGAACTAGTTGAAAATGTGCTGAATTGACCTTTCTCTATTTGATCTTCAAAAAAATTATTTCTATAAATTCGATTTTTTACAAAAAAACAATTATGATCGACGAACAAGAATTTCTAGTACATAGCAGCTGTACAGGTTACGACTACGTTAGTCGTACAACCACTACGCTAGTCGTGATAATTTTTCGTACTATTAAATCCTACACCGGATGAACTTCCTTAAATTGAGTCTCGTTATGATCACTTGGAAATATTATAAACAATGTATATTTATTGTTTTTTTTCTTTTGCTTTTATTTATATTCATTATTGTTGCTTTCATTCTCTATTATTTGTAATTATCAACATAATTGAATTTATTATTAGATAATATGTGTGATATTTTGTTTTAAAATATTATTTTTCCATCAAGCTATTTTTTCTTTATTTTGATAACAGTTTTATTTTTTTGTTTGTAACAGCAAATGTATGGATTAATGGGCTTCGATGGGTTTTCAATACTTGGAGTCCGAAATTTAATAAAGACAAAGATAAAGGAGTCATGACGATTTTGATAAAAATCGCTTTCTTCTTGCTTTCCCTCAATATATTATATATATATATGTCATATATTTGATATATAGATTTTTTAATTGCTCAATTTTTCCTAATCAAGTTCACTGTTAGAAAAAAAATGGAAATTTCATAGACAATTTGATGGGAATTTTCATAAACGTGATTTGAATTTTTTTTTAATGGGAAGATGATTATGAAATCTGCGAGTTTCAGAGGAAATTCAAAGGAATCTATGAGTCTTGAGTAGAATCAAGACGAAAATTCTACAATTTACATAAATTTTCAACATAACATGAATGTTCAGAATCAAAATGACTTGAATTTTCAATTTTTTTTGGAATTTTTCCTGTTTTTACTAAATTTTCAAGAAACAATTAAACTGAAATTTACAAATTTCATTGATATCTAGGCGTGAAATTATTTGAAAATCGATGATTTGTTCATTTTTCAATGACGTAATTATCTGAAATTTCAGTAAAAATGTGAATCATTTGAAATTTCCGGGATTTTACACAAAAAATTCAGACGTAAGATTTTTAACAGTGTTTTTAACAGCAATAATCATCGAGAAAAATATGTTTAAAAGCCTACAGACTTCAAACCACAGAAAATTAATTGGCTTCAAAGCCTGTGAATATGTACATAGCTTCACAAACAAGTTAATAAAATTGCTTTTTTTTTTTTTTTTTTTTTTTTTTTTTTTTTTTGGCAGAGTAAAAGTATCATATTACCAAAAATTTGTCAATCTTTGATCTTTTTTCCTGAAAAACTGATGTTATGAATTCATTTTCATAAAATTAATTTAGTGAAACGACTAAATAGCTAAAAAAAATGATGAATTATTATTGTTATTACAGTAAAAGAGGTAAAATTTATTATGTCTATGAACTAAAACCTAAAAAATTCTTCAAATATTTGGCAAAAAAATCCACAAAAAAAAAATTCAACAGGTTCGAGTGATAAAATCGAGCTTCTTGAAGCTCTTTTTTTCTACAAATTTTTCGTTGAATTCTGATTAAATTCAGATTCGATTCTCAGAGACGTCCACTTGAGCACGTTCACGAGCAAAACATGAGTGTCGTCTCCAAGAAAACGAAATATAAAATTGGATAAAAAAAATTCCGGAATATTGTCACACGCTCAAGTGTACATGGAAGAGAAAAGTTGGCATTATTCGAGAAATCCCAAGCCAAATGTCTTGGGAGGGAAAGAGGAGGGGTGGGGAGGGGATGGATAGTATACGTGAACGTGCATCATCGAGTCGTTTCCACTCCCATTAATGCGATAAATTCGGCTCACGTACACACTCGAGTACAGACACTTGTGTGTATGGAAAAACCCGGTGGCAACGATTTTGAGAGAAAAAAAAGGAAATACAAGAAACGTGCTATTGTCATGATAAAGAATCACAGACTGTCTATTTTCCCATTATTCCTTTATTTTTTTCTTTTCTTTTCATTCGAGTAAATCTAAATACAAAGGAACAAACAAAAAAGCCACCAACGAAGTTTCTTGTACTTCCTCTCATTTTATAATAAAAATTAAAAAATCCTGAATTTTTCGATTTTTTGAGGGTTTTGGAGGTTTTTGGGGATATCTCTGGTTGTGATTGGTGCAGCTCAAAATTTCGAAAACAAGCGTAAAGCTGAGGAAATTCTACCCCAAATTCATGTGATTTCGAATTGATTTTCATCGATTTCTGAAGGAGTTATGACGAATTTTGTGAAAATCAGTGTTTTCTAAGTATCTTCATCAAAAATCGATGAAAATCAATTCGAAATCACATGAATCAAGGGTAGAATGATCTCACCTTTCTCCTCATTTTCGAATTATCACGCTGCGGCAATTAGAACCAGAGATATCCCCAAAAAACCTGAAATTTCCCCAAAAATTGAAGAAACAACTATTTCGATTCTTGAAAATTTTCAGTTTTTCGGGGATATCTCTGGTTCTAATAATCGCACCTAAAAATTCCAAAAACGAGCGTAAAGCTGGGGAAATTCTGCCCCCAATTCATATGATTTCGAGCCCATTTTCATCGATTCCCAAAGGAGTCATGCCAAGTTTCATCAAAAAACCCCTTTTTCCCCCTTATCTCCCTCAAAAATCGATGAAAATCGCTTCGAAACCCCATAAACTAGGGGTAGAATGATCTCACCTTCCCACTCCCCCAAAAATCATCACGCTGCAACAATCACAACCCGAGATATCCCCAAAAAATCATAATTTCCAAAAAGATTCATAAAAAATTTAAAAAAAAACTGATTTCCTGTTATTTTTAAAGAAATAAAAGAATCCAAAAAATGCGCAGGTGGTCACAATAATTCTTTTTTCTTTGATTTTAAAAATCTCGAGGCTAATTATTTTTGAATGAAAAATAATAATAATAATAATAATAATGAATGATGCACAATGTAAAGTATAAAGACAAAATATATATATATATATATGAGAAGAGGAAGTTGGAATTTTTTATTTTTAGGCCCTCTGCCACTTGTATGAGAGGCGAATCGGGTGTATTCTCTCTATTTTTTACCATCTCCCTCTATTTTTTACAATTTTTCTCTCTTTTTTTTTTTCTTCTTTTTTTTCTTCTCTTTAACACGTGAGGATTTCATTTGTATTCTCATATCCGGAAGAAGTGAGAAACAAGATGATGCAAAGAATAAGTGAATCGAGCTGACGGGTTCAACACGTGTGTATATATATATATGTATACATATATATATATATATACACACACACACGTATTTATATATATATATGTGTGTGAGACAGAAATAAATTGGGAAATTTGGGGAAGTGCGAGTGAAATAGAGAGAAGGAAGGGGAAATGGACCGGGAGGGGAGGGGGGGGAGAGGGAGTAGTGGTCGTGTTTCTTCTTGGGCTCTCCTTCAATATAGCGGAAGTGAAGGTGGTCGCAATCTCCCTGTACGGGCCACTTCCGCCTCTTTTTTTTTTTTTTTTTTTTTTTTTTTTTTTTCGTGAGCCACTACTTCCCATCATCCCAAACACAAAATTATTGCCAGTGAATGAGAGAGAATATATATATATATATATATATATGTATATCTTTGAGATGAATGAAAAACATCTGTAAAAAAAAAATTTCGTTTTCACATGTTTTTTTTTGCTTATTTCTTGGAAATTATGAAAAAAACACAAAAATTGATTGCTTTATTTGTGAATTGAGGAGAATAAGTGCAGTTTTTTTTTGGGGAGGGGGGAGGGGGGAGGAAGTAACGGGTTGTGTCGCTTTTGCTTGTACCGTTCAAATTGAATGACAATTTTTTTTTCTCCGTTTACTTTCGAAAAAAAGGGGCATTTATATGCATTTACAGGAAAGGGAAATTGTGGGTTTTTCATTTTTGTGGAAAAAAAGTTTTTTTTTTTTTTTTTTGTAAAAGGGAAGATTTTGGAAAGTAAACGAGATAGCGTGATTATGATTGTGAAAAAAAGGATTTGAAGTGAAAAAGGGCGTATCTCCATTAGTTTCCGAGATATTTTTGATAAAATTATCGATGGAAACGATTTATTCTAATTACTCGTGAAAATACGAGATTTTTAGAGAAAAAATTTATTTAAAAAAAAAGGCACTTACGCCCCTTCTATTCCGGTTGATTTGAAAGGACAATTTTCAATATTTTCATCTTATTTCACATTTTTTCACAATAAAAAAAGTCGAATTACTCAAAAAAAATCGAAATTCAATAATTTCTTTGAACAAAAATTTCGACAAAAAAAGGAAGAATTTCACATTTTTTTACCCAAAAAAAATGGAATTACTCGAAAAAAATCGGAATTTTTCGATTAAAAAATCAGGAAAAAAAGCACTTACGCCTTTTTAACTCTAGTCAATTAAAAAAAAAACAAATTCAGGATTTTCTTTAAATTGAAAAAAAAATTTCGACAAAAAAAATGAAAAATTTCACATTTTTTCGCCAAAAAAAAATGGAATTACTCGAAAAAATTGGAATTTTTGGATGAAAAAATCAGGAAAAAAGGCACTTACGCCTTTTTAATTTTAGTCATAAAAAAAAAAAAAAAAATCAGGATTTCCTTTAAACTGAAAAAAAAATTCGACAAAAAAAACGGAAGAATTCCACATTTTTTCGCCAAAAAAAAATGAAATTACTCGAAAAAATTGGAATTTTTGGATGAAAAAATCAGGAAAAAAAGCACTTACGCCTTTCTCATTCTACTCAATTTAAAAAAGAAAAATCTCAGGATTTCCTTCGAACTAAAAAAAATGTTTGCCCAAAAAAAAAAAGGAAAAATTTCCTAAATGAAAAAGTCGAAAAAAACGTCCAAAAATTGAATAAAAATATCAGTATCAAAAATGGTTTGTTGTCATTTTCATGGACATCAAACTGTGAGCAACAATGTACAACAATAGCCAGCAACTGGTCCATTGAGTATGTTTGTTTGTGTCCCCAACAAAAAAAAAAAAAAAAAAAAAAAAGAAGAAAGACAGTCATGATTTATCCTCACACATTTATATATTTATTTATCTTCTCAATGACAATGGCGTAGTGTTTGTTCAGGTCATGATTATTTCGTCACAGCTTTTACGTTTATTGAATTAAACGTTGACAATGTAAAAGATGAGGCCATAGGCAATGGTCTTAAGAGAAGACAGGGAAAATCAGGGGGGAGGAGGAGAGGAGGGGAAGAGAGTCTCTTTTCTGTCTCGAGAAATGTGAAAAAATAATGGAGAATGTGAAATCCCTGGAGCAGACAGGAAGCACACAAAACGAATGGGGATAAAACACACATTGGCTTGAGGATACATAGGTGGAGATTTCATGGGATGCCTGGAGGGATGAATATCCAGTGCTACAGCATCCTGTCCCTTCCCTCTCCATTACGAAAAAAAAAAAAAAAAAATTAAAAAAATTGAATGGTATTCCCCCAAGTGCTTTTATTTGGTGCCTTGGTATCCTTTGTTATTAATTGTTCGAGTTCCTGTTCAGTGGAATTACAAAAATCTGGGATGTGCTTTATATATAGGATATATGTATATATGTATATATAAATATAATCCTTTGCTTGGGGCTTTTATTCTTGAATTTTGCACATGCTTAATTTTTTTTTTTGCGAGAAAATTTTTGGGAGCAAGTTGATTTGAAAGGATCTCGGAAAATATTGATTTTAGGGGAACTGACGAAGAGACCTTTTTTGTGGAGAATTTAATTGTCTATGAAAAAGGTCTCTTGGAGATTTTTGGTAAACCTGCTTGCGTCAAAGTTATCTTTAAAGGAGATTTTGCGAATTTTTTTGGACGATTTCTGTTTGAGTTAAGGTAGTGTTATAGAGAAGTTGAGGGTGGTTAATTGCTTATTTTTTTGATGCTATATCAAAGATGATGGTTTTTTACATTTCTCTGAATTTTTTCATAATTTTTGACCGTGCAGTTTACGAGATATGAATTATCAAAGTTACTGAAAATACTGGTTGTGGGGAGGAAACGCCCTAAATCGGACGGAAATAACGAAATTACTAAAAAACCACACGGTTGATCCATTATTTAAAAACAATTGGCGAAGAGAACAGCATTTTAATTAAATAATAGAAGAAACAAAATAGTCAATTCACCGTATAGTTATTGAGAAATTTCAATTAGAAGGTAGTCGTAACTATTTGCCTCTCTCTCTCTCTATCACATGCATGTGATCAAAAAAAATCTGGAAAAAATTGAGAAAATACCCCAATATGTCTGCATTATTGTTGAATTTTTTCTGATTTTTTCTGGAAGAACTTGTCTCTGGCAAAAAATTCTGGGAAAAAAATGAATCTAATAAAGAGAACTTTTTGAAAAATATATAAGGATTTTTTTTCCAGAGCAAAGGACTTTACAAAAAAATCTGAAAAAATTTGAAGAGATGCTCTGGCATGTCTACATTGTTGGTGAATTTTTTCAGATTTTTTTGTAGAGCCGCCTCTTTGGGAGAAATTCTGGAAGATAATAAATTGAGCATAATGATTTTCTCCAATTCTTCACAATCTTCAATATGACTTTCGAATAGTTTAATCACTTTTTTCGGGTAAATTAAAGCACTTTTTCCCCGAATTAACAACAATTAATTGAAAACTAACCTAAAAATCCTCATTTTTCCCTGTTTTATCGACAGTACTCTGGAATACTACCTTTAACATAAAAGGATCTCGAAAACTATCAGGTTTAGAGAAAAATATCAAGAAACCTTTTTTGTAGAGAATTAAATTCCCCACAAAAAAGGTTTCTTGCAAAATTCCCCCAAATCCCACTGGTTTCCTCAAAAACCCCAAAAATCCCTAGAATTCTGTCTTTCACTCAAAATCATCAGAAAAAAAATTCTCCAAAAAATTCATCTGTTCTGGAAAAAAAACAGAAGAAGATCCAACTGGATCCTCTTGCCCAACATTTCCCAAAATTCCCCAAAAGAGAAGAATATAAAAAAAACTATAAAAACGGAAGAAACCGTTAAAGCTTTCTTCCTAAATGATTGGTGATCCATATGATGGATCATCAGTACAAAGACTCGGATACAGAAAGATGGTAGATTGTTGAAAAAAAAAAAAAAATCCACTTGGCATGTGTGTTGCAAGTGGTATATATAGCTCGATTTGCAATGTAGAAACATTGCTTGTATACATATATACATGCCAAAAGGCACACACGAGAGAAGAAGAAGGAAAGAACAGAACAGAGCAGAATACAGAGGCTGTCCCTCTTTTTTCTTCATTTTTTTCTCTTTTTTTTTTTTCAGAGAGACGAAACGTTTTCGCCTGTTCTCAGCTGCCATAGCTTCCCACGCTGCTAACACACTGCCGGTTCCTCCTGGGGCCTATATTGCTGCACCGGCCCACCTTACTACCTGACTCTCACCATGTGTGTGTGTGTGTGTGTGTTGTCCTATACACTGCCAAAAATAAAATGAAAAAAGAAGCAATAAAGAGTAATAATAAAAAAGAAAAAAAGAGAGAGAGAGAGAAGAAATGAAACGACAATTGAGAGGACTTTCATGCTCGTTTCTCTCTAGGCACATGCCATCACTTATTCCACTCACTCACTCACACAAAAACACATATATATACACACACACAGAAGCAGGTGCATGCATTATTTTTTTCAAGCAAAATCCTCATAAAAATTGAGGGGAAGTTTATTTTTATTCGTCGAGATTGATTCGGAGTTTCTGGAAAAATTTTTAACCCTGTTTTCATGAGAATCCGCCTTTTTTAGGAACGATGGGAATCCCAGGAAATATGGCGGGAAATTTGAATTGGGTAGTTCATAGAAATTGATGAATTTATGGGAATTTGAGGTGATAAAGATTTTATTGTTTTTTGAGAAAAATAAAAAAATGCAAAACTTGAGAGAAAAAAATTGATTTAGTGATAATTATTGACTTAAAAATTAACGAATGTCACGTGACACGTCACAAAACGCGTGTATGACGGTCATGTGACGTCGTAACATCGAGTAGAAGTGACCGCCACAAATGAAAGAGATTTAAAGGTTAGATTCCAGAGTAATGTCGATAAAACAGAGAAAAATGAGGATTTCTAGGTTAGTTTCTGATTAATTGATGATAATTCGGGGAAAAAGTGTTTTAATTTACCCAAAAAAAAAGTGATTAAACTATTCGAAAGTCATATTGAAGATTGTGAAGAATTGGAGAAAATCATTATGCTCAATTTATTATCTTCCAGAATTTCTCCCAAAGAGGCGGCTCTACAAAAAAATCTGAAAAAATTCACCAACAATGTAGACATGCCAGAGCATCTCTTCAAATTTTTTCAGATTTTTTTATAAAGTCCTTTGCTCTGGAAAAAAATCCTTATATATTATTCAAAAATTTCTCTTTATTAGATTCATTTTTTTCCCAGAATTTTTTGCCAGAGACAAATTCTTCCAGAAAAAATCAGAAAAAATTCAACAATAATGCAGACATATTGGGGTATTTTCTCAATTTTTTCCAGATTTTTCTTGATCACATGCATGTGATAGAGAGAGAGAGAGGCAAATAGTTACGACTATCTTCTAATTAAAATTTCTCAATAACTATACGGTGAATTGACTATTTTTTTCTTCTATTATTTAGTTAAAATGCTGTTCTTTTCGCCAATTGTTTTTAAATAATGGATCAATCGTGTGGTTTTTTAGTAATTTCGTTATTTCCGTCCGATTAAGGGCGTTTCATCCCCACCACCGGTATTTTCAGTAACTTTGATAATTCATATCTCGTAAACTGGACGGTCAAAAATTATGAAAAAATTCAGAAAAACGTAAAAAAACATCATCTTTGATATGGCATCAAAAAAATAAGGGATTAACTGCACTCGAGTTCTCTGCTATACTACCTTAACCCAACAAAATGTGCAAATTCACTATTTTTTTTTTCATTTTGAAGTTGTAGGAAATACACAAACGCCAGATTGTGGAGAAGAGGTACATGGCAAGAAGGAAGAAGAGGAAGACGAAAATTTTTGAGAGAAAATAAAAAGGGAACGGGTTGCGTGGCCTCTGGGTGGAGGAGGATCACAGCTGCCGTTCGGGACACTGTGTGTTGTGCCCTTTTTCTTCTTCTTCTTCTTCTTCTTCACCAATAATCCTCACTTTTTGCCTTATGTTCTCCCACGCTGGACTCTCTCTGCCTATTTCTCTCGTCGTTTCCCTTAAGGAAAAAAAATAAATTAAATTACCGTGGGATACGTTATATCGGCCATTCATCGATCCCCTCAAAAATACGGAAATATTTTCAAATTTTTTCCTTTTTTTCAGGACTTCTCTAAAAAAAATTCTCGCACTCACTTTTGACACTAAATTATTCACAATTTTTTTTTTTTTTTTTTTTTTTTTTTTTTCATGCACGCTATGAAGAAACGGTAGTCGTTAATTAAAAGCAAATTAATCGAAGCGCAACGGTACGTTGGAATTTTTCGCGTAATCATTTATAATTGGAGGTGTTATTCTGTGGATTTTGGAAAGTTTTTTCTTTTTCTTTCAATTTTTCTTTTTCCAAATAAACTTCAGAAATTCTTCATTTCAAGAAAAAAAAAAAAATATTTTCGGTTTCAAAAAAAAAATTGGAAAAAAATTCTTCAATGAATTTATAGCATATAATAATTTTTTTTATCGTCAATTATTCAATTATCAATGAATTTATGAATAATAAAATCAATGAATTAATTAATTGAATTAATGGATAAATTAATTAATTAATTGATGATTGACTTTTTTTTTTTTTTTTCTTAATTATTGAATTAAATTTTTTTTTCCAATTGAAAAATTACAATAATTTCTCAATTAACAATGTTTCTGGAATTTTTTAATATTTAATAACTAGCCTACAATGTAGAAAGCAGTCTAGCATTCTTTTTTATCATCGAGAAATCGATTTCTCGGTTTATTTATATCGGCCATTGCTTTTGCCTTTAATTAGTCTACTCATTTGTGTTTAATTTCTTTCTCACTTTTGCTCCAATGATTTTACCCTACTTTGTGTTAACGTTTAATTATTCTTCTTTTTTTTCCCCTATGGAGATGCGAACGATTGAGTACGTTGATACGAGACTCCCCTCGTGATTTTCCCTATTATTATTATTATTCCTTTTTTTTTAAGCACTTGTTGATGTTTTGATGAATGAAATTTTTTTTTTTTAATGAATTCCATTAAAAATCCATTTTAAAAAATGCGCATTTTTAATTTTTTAATTTTTTTTATTTCTGTAATTTCCATCGAAAAAAATTTTAATTACTTTCTCAATAAAAAATTTGGATTTTCAAATTTTTCATTAGTTTGAAAATTAATTTTTTTTTTTTAACAATTTTGATTATTATTGTAATTTAAAATTTCACTGATGGAATTTCATAATTATTTTCTTTATTAAACTTATTAACATTTTTATTAGTTAAGGGAGTTCATCCGGTAACTGAATTAACAGACCAATAATTATGAAAAAATTTGAATATACTTCTGAAAATCTAAAAAGTCACCTGTTAAAATTTCAAACTCTTCGGATATCTTATTCGGGAGAAATTAATAAATAAAGATTTTTCAATTAACACGGTCCCTTATGGGTTTTCGTCTATTAACATGAAATTTGTGGCAATTAACAGGTTTTTTGGGGAGAAACTTCCATAATGGATGAATAAATATGTAAAGAACAGTTTAAGAGCTTCCTCAAATGCATTAGATACTTGGTGATTTAAGAATAAATTAATTTGTCTCGAAAAATGCTGATTTTAGGGAAGTTAACCTCTGTCTTACTCGCATGACAGTGACGTCAGAACCGCGCGCTTTTTGAAATCAATAAGAATGCTTTCTGAATAACGCAATGTATGCTATGCTTGCACATTAAATCATACAAAACTAGTTGAAAATGTGCTGAATTGACCTTTCTCTATTTGATCTTCAAAAAAATTATTTCTATAAATTCGATTTTTTACAAAAAAACAATTATGATCGACGAACAAGAATTTCTAGTACATAGCAGCTGTACAGGTTACAACTACGTTAGTCGTATAACCACTACGCTAGTCGTGATAATTTTTCGTACTATTAAATCCCATACCGGATGAACTTCCTTAAATTGAATTATAAATGTCATATAAGCGTCATTTAGATTGAATTAAATTATAAGTTCTTATTTGTGTTACATTTAGTTAAAACTCTCAACTCAAAATTTTTGTCTGAAAAACGGTTATATTTGGGATGATTAAACATAGTAGCGTTGATTTTATTATAAAATTAATTATTCCAATCAATTAATAAGTGAGAAAGAATCAAAATTTCGAATAAGAAAAAGAATTATAAAATTTCATCAGTCAAATTTTTAATTACAATAGTAATCAAAATTGTTAAAAAAAAAAAAATTAATTTTCTAACTAATGAAAAATTTGAAAATCCAAATTTTTCATTGAGAAAGTAATTAAAATTTTTTCGATGGAAATTAAAGAAATAAAAAAAATTAAAAAATTTAAATGCTACTTGGATTTTTTTTTTTTTTTTTTTTTTCTGGGGAAAGGCAAAAAAAGGGGGACAACACTGGAACGACATTGTAGTGGCGAGTAAATTGAAGTGGTCAGTAAACTGTAATTTCTCAATTGTCCCTTTTCCTGAAAAGACTGTCATTACCCTAAAAAGCGTTTTTTGCCTCCCCTCAATTTAATGGGAAGGTAAAAAAAAAAGGTCTTTATTAAATTGAGGGGAGGAAAAATGGTTTTCTTGCAGGACATCTTGAAGACATCTTAAGGCAATTTTCCCATTGTTAAAAGAACTTTACAGACGTTAATTGTTGCTTTTTTGAGGGAAAAAAAAATTTTTAGCCAAAGAATTACGCAAATATTATATAAAATTTTGAACCGGATGCAGGATGGAACAGAGGGACGATGTGAATGAAATGAAAGGAAAAAAAAAAAAAAAACAAGAGGAATAATAAACACTGGAGTTTAGTATCGCATCAGTGTTTTTACTTCTCACGATACACATCGTTGGTGGAGCTTGTTACATGAACTACCTTCTCGGCACACTCCAATCTATCTTTGAGATATTTTTTTTTTTTTTCTCTATCTTCAAGTACAACGCAATCTCTCTGGAGTTATTTATGAGCAAAATTTTAGGTGAAACTGGGAAAATTTCCACTTTTTGAGTTTTTGGGATTTTTTTGGGGGTGAAGGAGTCTTCAAAAAAATATGAAAAAATTTGAGATTTTGTGGGTCATGCTGAGACACTTTCTGGAATTTTTCAGATTTTTTTGATAAGTTCTTTGTTGGGAAAAAAATCCTATTTGAAAAATTCTGGACATTTACAAAATAAAATTTTATTTTTTGGCAAATTTTAACTTTTGGAATTTTTAGGATTTTTTTTGGAGGTGAAGGAATCTTCAAAAAAATATGAAAAAATTTGAGATTATGTGGATCATGCTAAGACACTTTCTGGAATTTTTTCAGATTTTTTTGAAAAGTTCTTTACCTGGAAAAAAATCGCGGTTGAAAAATTCTGGACAAATGCGCAAGAAAATCACATTTTCCGAAAAATCTCAATTTTTATCATTTCTAAATTTTTTTAGGAGTGAAAGGCTTCAAAAAAAATTCTGAAAAAATTCGAAAATAATGAGGTCGATCAAGAAAACTTACCCAATTTTTTTCAAATTTTTTCATGAAGTCCTCCCCCCTGAAAAAAAATCTACTTGAAGAACCTCAATAGAAATTTGCAAAATAATGGAAATAATTGAAAATTCTATTCAGAGCAATCCGCAAGTGGCATCTGCGTCTTCCCCCATTGTCCATTGATCTTCAGAGAAGAGAAACTTCAATCCATCAATACAAAACCCACTTCTCTCTGTTTTATTCTCCATAACAATGGACATTGTTGCTTCAATTGGCAAAAAGTCTTATTCCAAAAAATCCTCAATTTCCTCATTTTTCACTTTTTTTGGAGTGAAAGTGCTTTTCAAAAAAATCTGAAAAAATTCCACAACAATGAAGTTCTACCAAACCACTTTCCTGAATTTTTTCAGATTTTTCCATAAACCCCTTCCCCCCCAAAAAAATCCAACTCCAAAAATTCTCGTGGACATCTGCAAAACAATGAAGAATTACGTTCCAAAACAATCCGCAAATGGCATCTGCATCTTTTCCATTGTCCTTTATTCTCCCAAATAAAGAGAAACTTCAATTCCTCAATTAACTTCAACTCATTTCCTCTTTATTCCCCATGACAATAAAACTTTGTTGCTTAAACCCATAAAAAGTCTCATTTCCCCCTAAAAATCCTAATTTTCATCATTTTTCAATTTTTTCATCGTAAAGTACTTTCCAAAAAAATCTGAAAAAATTCACCAATAATAAGCTCAAGTTACCCCACTTTCCTGAATTTTTTCAGATTTTTCCACAAACCCCCTCCCCCATAAAAAAATCCCATAGTCTCCAAACATCTCCAAATTCACAAAAAATCGAAATTTACGAAGAATCCCATTCCAGAAAAATCCGCAAATAGCATCTGCTTCTTTTCGCATTGTATCCCACAATCTCCCAAGAAGTGAAACTTCATTCCCTCCATAAACATCCACTTCTCTCCACTTTATTCCCCATGACAATGAAGCTTTGTTCCCTAAATTCGTAAAAAAAAGTCTAATTTTTGTCATTTTTCTCAATTTTTTCAGAAAACAACTGTCTTTCCACGTGTCTAATTGCCCTCCCCCCCTCCAAAAAAAAGGGGCAAACCTTCCCCTCCCCCCCCCAGACCACCAAAAAAAATGATAAACCCCCTCCCCCCCCCTACCCCTTTTTTTCCCTATTATTCCCCTCCAAATGAAGTAATAAAGGCTTGTACTCCTCAAAAAGACAATAAACAGAGTTAATTTGGTGTATCACACGCACTTCTTCTTCTCCAGAAATAGCACATGTTGGAAGGGTGAAATGATGAAGAAGAAGAAGAAGAAGAAGAAGAAGCATCCCAAGGAAAAAGCGAAGGAAGGGCATCTGTTGCATTTTGTATTTGCCCCAACCACCACCACCACCACCACCACCGCCACCAATATCACCAGGTGCTAGCCACCTTCCGTGTCTCTCTCCCTTAGTGTCTTAAAAGAGGGGAGGAGGGGAGGGGGGAAAGGAAAAAAGAGAAGAAGAGAAGAGAAAAAAAAAGCTATGTACCTCTAACGTACCCTCCTACTTGCTTTATTCCTGAGATTTCCACCATCTGCACTCTGAACCACCTTTTTTTTTTTTTTTTTTTTTTTCTATCCCTACTTACTACCCCGTCATCTTGGCAATTGCCTTGGTGAGGGCATCATAACTCAAAATTTCATATTTTTCGATGGTTTTAAAGCTTTTTTATTTATTTTAGTTATTTAGGAAAATTTAATTTTGGGCATTTTTTGGGGTTTTTCTGGTATTTTGGGGAGGGGGGGGGGGGATATGGGGGAAATTAAGGGAGATAGAGCGATTCTTGAAGAGGGGTAGTTTTTTTTTTGGGCGAATTTTTGAGTCATGCAAATGAATTGGGGTGAAAGTGCCTTATCTCACTTAGATTCCGAGATATTTTGGGAGAAATGGAAAAAAAATTGATTTATCAATTTTTTTTTTTTTTGAGAGTCATGAATTCTTCTGTTTTTTTTTAATGAGAGGAAAAAAAAGGGTTTATTTGAGGGAGATATGCCCTTTTTATATCAATAATATGGACATACGCCTTTTTGCTGTTAAAAAAAAAAAAAATTTCTTGAAATTATAAAAAAAAAAATAAGAAGGAAAAACGTTTTTTTCATTATTTAAAGGAACGAAAAAAATTGGAAATTCATTTTTTTTCTTTCAGTTTTTTGGAAAAATATTCCGGAAAATAAGCGAGATAGAGCGAATCTTCTTTTTAAAAAATTTGAAGAAACTACAAAAGTAAATTAAGGCGAAAATCGCGTTATCTTGCTTAATTTCCGAGATATTTCGAAAAAAAAATGAAGAAATTCACAATTTTTTTAATTTTTCAAAATTAAAATTTAAAAAAAACATCGATTTTTCATTTTTTAAAATCAAAAATTTAAAAAAAAAATTGATTTTCAATTTTCTCAAATCAAAAATTTTAAAAAAATCGATTTTTAATTTTTTAAAATCAAAAATTAAAAATAAAATCGAATCTTAATTTGTTAAAATCAAAAATTTCAGAAAAAGAACGCTTTTTAATCTTTCAAAATCAAAGATTAGAAAAAAAAAGAGATTTTTAATTTTTTTAAATCTAAGATTTAGAAAAAAATCAATTTTTCCTTTTTCAAAATCAAAAATTTTAAAAAAATCAATTTTCACTTTTTCAAAATCAAAAATTAAAAAAAAAATCGATTTTCAATTTTCCAAAATAAAAAATTGAAACAAAATCAAATTGCACTTTTTCAAAATCAAAAATCAAGAAAAAAAATCGATTTTTAATTTTTTCAAAATTAAAAATTAAAAAAAAAAACGATTTTCAATTTTCCAAAATCAAATATTAAAAAAAACATCAATTTTCAATTTTTCTCATTTTGCCCTAAAAATTTTTGACTTAAAAAAAAAAAATGAAATTCGTTGGGATTTTCTCAGTTCGTAAATTTCCCAATTTTCTCAATGTTTACCCTTACGCTTTTCTCCACCACGCGTTAAATGTCAATAAAATCCCCAGTATTAATGATCGAATGCATGACCTATCCCTCTATTATCCACCCCCCCCCCCCCCCCCTCCCCCCTAAATATCGACCGTTGCAAGAGCCAAAAAAAAGAAAAATCGTCTTTATTCACAGATAAACTCTCAAACAACATCGGAGATCAAGTCGAAAAGTTTAAGGAATTGTCTGTTATATATATATATATATATATCTATATACATATATATACTGCGCAAAAACCTTGAGGCAATCCTCGGAGACAGATGGAAAAGACAGAGAGATAAACCCCTCTGCCCCATGATTCAAAAGATTTCTATCCCCTTGGTTTTTGGGGTGTCTTGCAGCTGTTACCTCAACTTCCCCTCCTTATGTTCCTTATTTCTTACGGGGGCCTCAAGGATTTTTTTTGGGCCCTCCTAAGGAAAAATCAGAAATTACGATTTTTTTTTTTTTTCAACTTTATTGAATGTTAAAATTGATTGGCTTTAATATTGATTTTTTTTTTTTAAATCACGAAAAAATCTATAAAACCTAATGAATTATGCTGATAAAAATCAGTTGGAGTCGAAAGAGGCATAAGTCCCAATATTTTTTTTTCTTGAAATAAATAAAAAATTAAATGTTTTTTTTTTTTATAATAAAAAAAAATAGAAAAATCAGAAAACACAATTTTTTCAGATTTATTGAATTTTTAAATTAATTCACTTCGATATTGATTTTTTTTTTAATCGAGAGAAATTTATAGAAAATCAGGTAGAGTCAAAAGGGCATAAGTCCCATTTTTTTTTCTTTTTTTTTCTTTAAATAATAAAAAAAAATGTTTCTTTTTTCCTTTTTTTTTAATAATTAGAAAAAATATTCTTTAATATTATTTAATTTTTTTTTTTTTTTGGTTTTTTCTATGATTTTAAACAGTTTTATTTTTTAATAATGAAAAGGCGTATGTTCATATTATTAATATAAAAAGGGCGTATCTCCTTAACATACACTTTTTTTTTTCGTAAAATTTTGGATTATTTCAATAATATATAAATTTTAAATTAATAAAATTTCCATTAAAAATAACTTATTTTTTTTTTTTTTGGGTTCTTAAAGTAATAAAATGTCTTGTTAACGTTGTGACGATGTGATCGGGGTTAAAAATAGATATAGTAATGACAAGGGGAAAGTAATTCAGTCGAAAGGGTTGTATCACCCTTTTTCAACTGACCAAAAATAGTCTCCACCCGACAAATAATGCGGAAGTGCTTTTTTTTTTATCGATGTTATTTTTAATTTTTTAAGTCTTGAGATAATAAAGAATTTTTTTATTTTTTTTAATAAAAAAGAAAAATTATTATTTTTTTAAAATAAACTATGGTTTATGGAAATCTTGATTTAAGGTTTATGGGCCTTATACATATGTATATATATATATATGTATATTTATGTTTAATATATATAACAAAACAATAATTTCAATTTAAAAAAAAATAATTTTTGTTTTTAATGAAAAAAAAAAATTTTGATTTAAAAAAAAAATCATTTTTTTTTTCAATAATTTTTTTTTTTTTCTTTAAAGCGCCTGCTGGCATCTAAAAAATCCGAAGGAGTCAGTCGAAAAGCGTACGCACCAACCACATATATATATATATATATATATATGTATATAGTCCAGGCGGGCAATCTGTCGTTGGAACGTTAGCAGTGAAAAATCTCGGATCTAGAGAAAATCGGGATAAAATGGACATTTCATGCAAATTGATTCAGGAATTTTTTTAGAAATGAAGGACTTCATGAAAAAATCTGAAAAAATTCGAGAAGATGCTCCAACATGTCCATATTATTGTTGAATTTTTTCAAAAAATTTTGTCGAGCCTTTCACTATTTAAAAAAAAATCCCAATTCATTTTACATTACAGGTCCATTTTGCTCCTTTTTCCCCTTGAATTTCAACAATCGGACCCTCATATGCATGTAAATATGTAGAAACCAAAGTTTACATTAAAATTCACCGAAGATTTATGTTTCAATGGTTGAATTGAGATGGACAAAAAAAAAAAAAAAAGTGGTTCTACCAGAGGGTAAATCAGAGGAACCGGAAATCGGATTTTGTGAATGAATTTTTAAACGATTGAATTCAGTAGCAAAAAATTAAAAAAAAAAGTTGTTTATTTTTTTGTAGTTTTTAAAAAGAATATCTCGGAAACTAAGCGAGATAGAGCACTTTTGCCCAAATCCATTTTTGTACCTCTTGAAATTCTCTACAAAAAATGATTCGGGTGAAATCGTGTTATCTCGTTTAGTTTCCGAGATATTTTGGAAAAACTGAGAGAGAAAAAATTAATTCACGAATTTTTCAATTTTTGAAAAATGTGAAATTAATTATTTTAAATGAAAAGGGCATATGTAAGAGAGATAGGCCCTATTTTTATCAATAATATGGACAGGCGTCCTTTTATTATTAAAAAAAAAAAATTCTCGAAAACTATTTTTATGCTTTTTTTTTAATCTTGGAAACTAACCGAGATAGAGCGATTTTCTCCCAATTCTTTTTTTTTATGAAATTCCAAGAGCTACAAAAAAAGCTCAATTGAATCGCCTTATCTCTCTTAATTTCCTCAATATCCTCAAGAAATTAAAAAAAAAATCACACATTTTTCCTCAAATTCTGCAAAATAATTCAATTTTTTTTTTTTCTTAATTTTCCTTTTTTTTTAATCAGAATTTCGGAAGTTAACCGAGATAGAGCAATTTTATCTGCAAATCTCCTAAAAAAAAAAACTGAATAAAATGTCCCAATTTTCATTAAATTCCTCAAATAATTCAATTTTTTTTACTTATAATTTTGCTTTTTTTTTGTCAAAATATCTGAAACTAATCGAGATAGAGCAATTTTGTCCCAATCATTTTATTTTCTTCTAAAATACCAGGAACCACAAAAAAGCTCAATTCAAAATTGCCTTATCTCTATTAATTTCCACAATATCCTCAAAACAAACTGAAAAAAATGTCTCAATTTTCTTCAAATTCCTCAAATAATTCAATTATTTTATTTTTAATTTCTCTTTTTTTTTGTCAAAATCTTGGAAGTTAATCGAGATAGACTGATTTTTCCCCAATGTTTTTCTTTCATAAAACTTCAAAAGCCACAAAAATCCAAAAAAACCTCCAAAAAATCCCCCAATTTTCTTTAAGGAAGTTCATCCGGTATGGGATTTAATAGTACGAAAAATTATCACGACTAGCGTAGTGGTTATACGACTAACGTAGTCGTAACCTGTACAGCTGCTATGTACTAGAAATTCTTGTTCGTCGATCATAATTGTTTTTTTGTAAAAAATCGAATTTATAGAAATAATTTTTTTGAAGATCAAATAGAGAAAGGTCAATTCAGCACATTTTCAACTAGTTTTGTATGATTTAATGTGCAAGCATAGCATACATTGCGTTATTCGGAAAGCATTCTTATTGATTTCAAAAAGCGCGCGGTTCTGACGTCACTGTCATGCGAGTAAGACAGAGGTTAACTTCCCAAAAATCAGCATTTTTCGAGACAAATTAATTTATTCTTAAATCACCAAGTATCTAATGCATTTGAGGAAGCTCTTAAACTGTTCTTTACATATTTATTTATCCATTATGGAAGTTTCTCCCCAAAAAACCTGTTAATTGCCACAAATTTCATGTTTATAGACGAAAACCCATAAGGGACCGTGTTAATTGAAAAATCTTTATTTATTAATTTCTCCCGAATAAGATATCCGAAGAGTTTGAAATTATAACAGGTGACTTTTTAGATTTTCAGAAGTATATTCAAATTTTTTCATAATTATTGGTCTGTTAATTCAGTTACCGGATGAACTCCCTTAAATTCCTCAATTAATTCGATTTTTTTTTCCCTCGCCCTTCACTTGCATCAAATCATCCAGAATAAATCTAGTAATCGGATATATACGAAAGACTGATCGTAATCGTTCCAATAAAGTCGATCGAAAATCTCGTGATTCGTGACCCCAACGACAAAGAAAGTATTTACCCCAGTATTTTTTCCCTCTATTTTTTTTTTCCCCCCCTCCAAATGCTCATCGAACCCTTTTTTCCCCTCCGCCAGTTTTTTTTTTACTCTCGATTTTTTTTGTCTCCAATTCGTGAAGAGATCCAGGGACAGATGCCATCCGAGTTTTTCCCCTTTGAAGGAAGTCTTTAATGTCTGGAAAAAACGCTCCTTTTCCTTTTTTTTTTTATTTAAAGAATGATTGGAAAGTACAATCGGAAAAAAAGTTGAATTTTTCGTACAAAATCCCGGAAATTTCAAACACAATTTTCATCGAATTTTCAAATAATTTTACGCCTAGATGTTCTATCGATATTTCAGTAGTGAAGAGGAAAAATAAGATAAGTCTATTTTTTTCTCATTTAATTGTTTGAAAATACCTTAGAAAATAAGCGAAATAGAGCAATTTTGCCCGATAAATCTTTTGTAACTCTTGAAATTCTCTATAAAAAAAGATAAATAATATCACCTTATCTCGTTTAGTTTCCGAGATATTTCCTTCCAAATGATGGAAAAAATAAGTCGACTTATCCTGTTTTACCTCTTCACTACTGATTTTATCAAAATTTAAAAATGTACAAATTCAATGAAATTTTTTTTCCAAGTTTCTCCAATTCATAAAAAAACCGTATGCAAAATTTTGGATTTTTTTCATACTTGGTTTAAAAGTTATAAATTTTTTAAAAACCATCGTTTAACCATGTGTTCTTATGGGAAATTCACAAAAGCTTAAGGATGTTCTACACCTACCGTAAGCGGGGGTTGTGCGGCATGGGAGGGGCAGTGATTTCGTCAGTGTTCCAATCCCTGAACATGAAATAATGATTTTTTAAATTCCTCATTAAAATGAATTTCAGGGAATTATGGAACGCTGTGGGTGTTCAAATATTGTCTTATTATCATTACATTTCATAGATATTTTTTTTATCCTTTATTTAATTAGTTTGAGAATTATTTGGAAAAAAGCGTTGAATTATAGGGAATTCTGGCGACACAAGTTGGCAGCACTTACGCGAAATCGACAATTTTTCAAGCATTTTTATTAATTTTAATGCCAATTATTGACCCAATCGTTGTATAAAAATGAACAAATTGTGCGGGAGATTATTTCTCATCTATATCCGAAGTTTCATCAAATTTGAACAATTTTTCGAAAAGTTTCTTAAGCTTTTGTGAATTTCCCATAAGAATCATGTTAAAAATGGTTTTTAAAAAATTTATAACTTTTAAACCAAGTATGAAAAAAATCCAAAATTTTGCATACGATTTCTTTATAAATTGGAGAACCTTGGAAAAAAATTTCATTGAAATCGTACATTTTTAAGTTCTAATAAAATACCGGTAGAATATCCTTGAACGATGGTTATTAAAAAATTTATAACTTTTAAACCAGGTATGAAGAAAATCCAAAATTTCGCATACGGTTTTTTTTATGATTTGGAGAAGCTTGGAGAAAAATTTCAATGAAATCGTACATTTTTAAATTTTGATGAAATACCGGCAAAACATCCTTAAGAAACTTTTCGAAAAATTCATCAAATTGAATGAAATTTCGGATATAGGTGAGAAATTACCCACCGCACAAATGCTCCATTTTTATACGACAATTGGGTCAATAATTGGCATTAAAATTAATAAAAATGATTGAAAAATTGTCACTCGCACGTAAGTGCTGCCAACTTGTGTCGCCAGAATTTCCTAGAATGCAACGTTTTTTTTTCAAAATAATTCTCAAACTAATTGAATAAAGAATAAAAAAAAATATCTGTGAAATGTAATGATAATAATATAATATTTGAACACTAGCAGTGTTCCATAATTTACTGAAAATAATTTTAATGAGGTATTTGAAAACTCATTTTTTCATGTTCAGGGATTGGAATACTGACGAAATCACTGCCCCTCTCATGCTCCCCCCCCCCCCCCTTACAATACCTGTAGAACATCCTTAATTGTTTCTTGAAAATTTAGTAAAAATAGGAAAAATTAAAAAAAAAATTGAGAAATTTTCATTATTTTTTACATTTTTTCAAATTTTTCAAGATTTAAAAAAATGTAAAAAATAATTAAAATTTTGTTAATTTTCAATTAATTTTTTGTTTTTGAACTTATTTTAAAAATTTAACTTTTTTTCCGATTGTACCTCCCAATAATCCTTTATTTTTTTTTATTTTTTATTTTTTTTTATTTTTCTGTCCCTTTTTCTCCCCGAGGAGTTCACTTAGGTGAATTCAAATGGTAAATCGGTTATCGGAAACGACGAAATGTACTTGGGGACTGCTTATCCGTGTGGGAGTACGTGCTCTAGAGGCTCTGGGAATTGTGCTGGACCAAGAGATGGAGAAAAAAGAAATGCTGACAAAAAATTTTGACAACGGAAGCAAATAATAAATGGGAAATTTTATTGGAAGGGTGTTTTTTATCGCATTTTCGGTGTTTTTTTAAGGGCAGATTGGATTTTTTGGGGAGTTTGAGGTTTTTGGGGGTGAAAATGATATTCTGGAGGGGGGAGGAGGGGGGGGGGGGGGGGGGCTTGAGGGGAGAACATGAGTCAAAGGTGTTTTTTTTTCAGAATTTTGCGTTTTTTTTAAATTCTGCTTTTTTTTAAATTTTTTTTTCGAATTTCTCGGGTTTTTATTGGAGCAACGTGAAATTTTTTTGGCGGGGAGGGGGAAGGGGGGGGGGGGGGATTGAAGCTGAGAAAATTCTATCCCTACTTCATATGATTTGGAATTGATTTTCATCAATTTTTGCACTAATTATGGAAATTTTTTATAAAAATCGATTTTCCACAATATTTTCCTTAAAAATCGATAAAAATTGATTCAAAATTATATGAATTTGGGTTGAAATGAGCTCAGCTTCAAGCTCCACTTAAAAATTTCCCGCCACCACAACTACAATCGAAGATACCCCCCCCCCCCCCCCCCCCACAAAAAAAAGAAAACAGTCAAAAAATCAAAAGTGTTTCACTTTAAATTTCCCTCCAAAAAAATTAAATTATTCAAAATAAATTCTTCAAAAAATTTTTTAAAAGATAATAATAATAATAATAATAATAATAATAATAATGATAATCATAAATTTTGCTTTGCAGTGGCAATTAAAATTAAATTTCATTCAAATAAAATAATAATTTCCCAATAATAAAATAAAAAAAAATCCTAAAAGACACTTATTGCTCATTTCGTTGGATGTTTTTTTTTTTTTTTCTTTCATTTCACTCAGTTTTAAAACTTTACCTCGATTCGTTTCACAGCACCTGCCGCACATTTGCCCCGTTATCGTCCTCGTTAATGCCCGTGAGTTTCTAACGAACCTCAAATTTTCATTTCTCATATGAATTAAATATTTTTGAGGTGAAATAATATCAAAAAGAGTTCTTTCGATTCATGGCGCGATAAGGAGAGAAGGAGAATTCTAATGTAGAGAAGGACGGAGAAAGTGCGAGAGATGCCGGAGAGACATCTGTTGCGGCATTTGGACCTGTCCACCTTTTTTTTGCTCCTGAAAAGACGATAAATCTTCTAAAAAGCCTCTGAATCAATAATTTCCGTCTCAAAACTGAAGTTTTGCGCTGCGAACGTCTCTGATTGGCTGCGTGACGCCTTCCGACCAATCACAAGGGCGCTGACGCGTCACGTGGCGTGACACGTGATGCAACGTTGCCACATCGTCGATTTCAGTGGCTGAAACGACTCGCTGGAGCTTCGTCATGACTCGCCTTTGAATATCTCGGAAACTAAGCAAGATAGGGCGATTTTGCAAGAGACCTTTTTTGTAGCTCTTGAAATTTTGGTTCGAAATGGATTGGGGTGAAAAAGACGTATCTCCAATGGTTTTCGAGATCATTATGTTGAAAGTTTGAAGAGAGGATTTCTGGGGAGAATTTTTTTTTTAATTGGTATTAATGAGGGTCTGTATTTATGAGTGATTACGATATACCTTTGATGATGCATACACACATATATACATGTTTTCTATATATCGACGCTTTAGAATGGAAGGAGTATAGGTGCTATGCTTATGCATAGCACTTGCGCCTCTTTGTTTCTAAGGTGACGATGCAATTTTCAATTTTTTTAAAGATCAGTTTAAGGTAGTATCCCAGAGTACAGTCGATAAAACAGAGAAAAATGAGGATTTTCAGGTTAGTTTCCAATTAATTGCTGATAATTCAGGGAAAAAGTGCTTCAATTTACCCGAAAAAAGTGATTATACTATTTGAAAGTCATATTGAAGATTGTGAAGAATTAGAGAAAATCATCATGCTCAATTTATTATCTTCCAGAATTTCTTCCAAAGAGGCGGCTCTACAAAAAAATCTGAAAAAATTCAACAACAATGTAGACATGCCAGAGCATATCTTCAAATTTTTTCAGATTTTTTTATAAAGTCCTTTGCTCTGAAAAAAAAATCCTTATATATTATTCAAAAATTTCTCTTTATTAGATTCATTTTTTTCCCAGAATTTTTTTGCCAGAGACAAATTCTTCCAGAAAAAAATCAGAAAAAATTCAACAATAATGCAGACATATTGGGGTATTTTCTCAATTTTTTCCAGATTTTTCTTGATCACATGCATATGATAGAGAGAGAGAGAGAGGCAAATAGTTGCGACTACCTTCTAATTAAAATTTCTCAATAACTATACGGTGAATTGACTATTTTTTTCTTCTATTATTTAGTTAAAATGCTGTTCTCTTCGCCAATTGTTTTTAAATAATGGATCAATCGTGTGGTTTTTTAGTAATTTCGTTATTTCCGTCTGATTAAGGGCGTTTCCTCCCCACCACCGGTATTTTCAGTAACTTTGATAATTCATATCTCGTAAACTGGACGGTCAAAAATTATGAAAAAATTCAGAAAAACGTAAAAAAATATCATCTTTGATGAGGCATCAAAAAAATAAGCAATTAAAAGTACTCGAATTCACTGTAATACTACCTTAAGCAATTTCCACTAAAAAAAAAATCAAAAAAAATTACGGTGTTTGTAAAGCTTCCATTTGGAAGAAATAAGGGGCATTATTCCTACAACAAATGGCATCTCGGGAAAAGAGAATTTGCCAGAACGGGTTATGTGTACAGTTATACGGTGCAGGTAGTCCACCACCGGGTACTATTGCCATTGAATGTCCCCAATGTAAAAGGATGGTGCATCTTGTGTATTTGTACTCGTAAATTCTTTCTTCTTCTTCTCTCTCTCTCTCTCTCTCCCTCTTTCTCTCTCCTTTCACTGCAAAACGACCACCAGTTGAGTGAAGAGGTGAAATACCAAAACTACAAAGGTTATGTTTGGACACTGGCTGGTCGTATGGTGACCGTGAAACTACCAGATGCTAGGAATCACCAGCTTTCACCTTCTTAAACACTCGTTTCTGTATATGTGCGTATACATATATATATATGCGTGTGTGTATATATATCGTGGGTCTAGAATAAAAAGGGCGTAACAAAATAGGAAATGTGTACTATTTGCGTCATTTTTACGTTAGGACAACGATATATATATATATATACATATATATATTTGTGGATGTGCGTGTGTATATGTATATATATATATATATATTTATAAATATGAGGAAATATGCATATAATATGATAAATTGTCTTTAAAAAATCGAAAAAAAAATCGATATTTTTTGAAAATCTCAAAATTTTGAGGTTAAATTCACATTTTTTTTTTTTTTTTTTTTTTAAAGGATGTATATATATATGTGTATGTATGGTGCATGTAAATGTACAGGCGAATTCTTTTCATATTTTTCCATTATTTTCAGATTCTTATTTTTTTCGGAAGGAAGTCCTCCGCCCATTCGCACGCTCTGGATTAGCACAATTCTTCTTTGCTTTTTTTTTTCTTACACAATTCTTTCCTTTTCCGTCCTTTTCCACTTTTTTTTTTCTTCTTTTTTTTTTTTTTGGTTGAAAATTTCTTTTTATTCGCTCCTTTCTCATTTTTGCAAATCACCTGCATCCAGAAGTGCCAAAGGAAGCGAGGGATGGGCTCGGGTTTCCGTGCGAAATCTGATTCTCAAATACACGAGTGCTATAATGTGTTGTAAAGACATCTGCCTTGTTTTTACGAAACTGAAGACCTGTGAATTTTTTTTTGCTTTTTTTTCTTTGTTTATTTTCACAGTTTTTGGTGATGGAGAGAATTGCATTGAAGATATCTCGGAAAATTTTGAAGTTATGGAAAAATGTCAGGATACCTTTTTTGTACAGAATTTTAAGAGCTACAAAAAAGATCTCTTGACATTTTTTCATAACTCTCATAGTTTCTGAGATCCTTCTAAAACAAGTCTTCAACAATAAAATCGAAGAGAAAAAGTGTCAAAAAATTTTCATTGAGATTCTGTTAAAAAGATCTCGGAAACCATAACGTTTAGGAAAAATCTTCAGGATACCTTTTTTCTGCAGAATTTAATTTCCCACAAAAAAGGTTTCTTGCTAATTTCCCCTAACTTCAACGATTTCCGAGATATTTCAAAAATAATCGAAATTCCATTAATTAAGTGCTAAAATCAAAAGAAAAAAAAATTCTTAGTTTTTAAAAAAAAATTTAAATAAACTGTTTATATAAAAAAATTCCAAATCTTCTCCAAATCCGATATTTTCCCGCTGAAAAGACGACAATGGGTATCAAGCATGAGCGAATTTTGGAAAAAAAAGGAAATTCAACGAAAAAAAAAAAGAAAAATTGAAAAAAAAGGAAAAAATTGAAAAAAGAGAAGACATCTGTGAAAATTTCTGATGGAGTGGGTGTATATACATATATATATAGATATATGTATATATATATGTGTGTGTGTGTGCTCCTTTGGCGTGGAAGAAAGGTGTATCTCGAAAGAGATGGAAAAAGGAAAAAAAAAAAAAAAATAACTGAAAAGATACGAAATAAGAAACTGGCACTGGGAAGTCGGTGGTTCCTCTCTTGAGTGAGCCCAGAAGAAGTAAAGCGGCAGATGTTCCTCAGTAGTTGGCGCGTGCCCGCTGCCACTTGGCTGCAATGTGCCATCTGCCCCTACTCCTCCTGGTTTTTCCTTCTTCTTATTCTTCTTCTTTAATCCTCACTCGAAAGGAACTCATCGTGTATTGACGATTCAAATATTCAGTGGCATGTACTCGTATCATTTTCATTATTATTATTATTTTTTTTTGAGGGTTCTATTGTTTGGAGATGGCATTGATTTGAGGGGTAATTGAGAAAGAGCACACACATGTGTCTGAATTGATTTTAGGGATTTTTTTGAGGGAATTCTACTCTTTCGATTTGGAGAATTTTTGGTTTTCTGGGGATATCTCTGGTCGTGATAGCTGCAGCTCAAAATTTCGAAAACGAGCGCAAAGCTGAGGAAATTCTACCCCAAATTCATGTGATTTCGAATCGATTTTCATCGATTTCTGAAGGAGTTATGAGGAGTTTTGTGAAAATCAGTGTTTCCTCAGTATCTCCATCAAAAATCGATGAAAATCAATTCGAAATCATATGAATCAAGGGTAGAATGATCTCACCTTTCTCCTCGTTTTCGAATTATCACGCTGCAGCAATTAGAACCAGAGATATCCCCAAAAAACCTGAAATTTCCCCAAAAATTGAAGAAACAACTCTTTTGATTCTTGAAAATTTTCAGTTTTTCGTGGATATCTCTGGTTCTAATAATCGCACCTAAAAATTCCAAAAACGAGCGTAAAGCTGGGGAAATTCTGCCCCCAATTCATATGATTTCGAGCCCATTTTCATCGATTCCCAAAGGAGTCATGCCAAGTTTCATCAAAAAACCCCTTTTTTCCCCGTATCTCCCTCAAAAATCGATGAAAATCGCTTCGAAACCCCATAAACTAGGGGTAGAATGATCTCACCTTCCCCCTCCACCCAAAATCATCACGCTGCAACAATCACAACCCGAGATATTCCCCCTTTCCCCAAAAAATATCAAGAATTACTCGAAAAATCCCTCAAATTCCTCAAAAAAAAAACAAAAAAAAAACCACAAAAAAATGTGCGGTGACAACCTGACGGGCCATCGATCCAACCTCTCTCCATCCTCCAATGATCCCCAAAGATAATTCGAGAAGAGAATGATAGTTGATCACTGGGCCAGTCTGTGCTCCAGAGAACGAACTGTTGTTCGCCGTCTGTTGCTGCAGATGAGCCATTCCTTCCAAGCATCAGCCTCAATATATATTCACCGAGTATTTTTTTTTCTCTCTAAAAAAAAAAAGAAGAAAAAGAAAAAGAAGAAGAAGAAGAAGCGAAATGTGCCCACGAAAAACGCGTGCCACCTGCCCTCTACTGCTCAAGAGTGCCAGCATCCATCCGCCATTTTGTGTGTGAGTGTGTGTGTGTGTAGATAATATGGCAAAAATTGTGTCCCAGTGTGTTTTGTTGCTGCAAGAGCGTCTCTCAGAAAAAAAAAATTCATATATATATATATATATATATATGTATATTATTTAAATAAAAGAGAGACACGAGATGAATAAACGTGTAAAAATGCTTCCGCACGTCACTCACAGAATGAAAATGTCAGGAAGCAACAGATGGTCGTGAATTTTTTTTTTTTGGGCACGGATGCTGTGTATTTTGCTTCTTTCTCCTTCTTCTTAAAAACACGATTTCCACCTCCACACCATCAGCTTTTCCTGTCTTTCTTTGTGGCCTTATGGCACGTGCCATTGCTAAGCGCGTGCTCTCAATTCCTCTCTTGGGGCCTTCTTTTTTTTTTTTTTTTTTTTTTTTTTTTTTACACACAGCCACTCGTTTCAAGCTGTCTCATGTGTGCCAGTATTGCTTTTCCTTTCTTTTCATTTTTGGGTGTCTTGAAAGGAGAGAAAGAAAAAAAGAGAGGCACAGTTTTTTTTTTTTTCTCCTTTTGGGACGACGATGGACGGATGAAGGCACAAAGGACAGGAAAATTATCTGTACCATACAGCAGCCGGTCACCGGCTGCTGATATTGTATTTTATGGAAATTTTAATTATGGAAATGAGGATTTTTTCTTGATGGCGTATCAAAGATGATGTTTTTTTACGTTTTTCTGAATTTTTTCATAATTTTTGATCGTGCAATTTATGAGATATGAATTATCAGTTACTGAAAATACCGGTGGTGGGGAGGAAACGGCCTTAATCGGACGGAAATAACGAAATTACTAAAAAACCACACGGTTGATCCATTATTTAAAAACAATTGGCGAAGAGAACAGCATTTTAACTAAATAATAGAAGAAAAAAATTGTCAATTCACCGTATAGTTATTGAGAAATTTTAATTAGAAGGTAGTCGTAACTATTTGCCTCTCTCTCTCTCTATCATATGCATGTGATCAAGAAAAATCTGGAAAAAATTGAGAAAATACCCCAATATGTCTGCATTATTGTTGAATTTTTTCTGATTTTTTCTGGAAGAACTTGTCTCTGGCAAAAAATTCTGGGAAAAAAATGAATCTAATAAAGAGAAATTTTTGAATAATATATAAGGATTTTTTTCCAGAGCAAAGGACTTTATAAAAAAATCTGAAAAAATTTGAAGAGATGCTCTGGCATGTCTACATTGTTGGTGAATTTTTTCAGATTTTTTTGTAGAGCCGCCTATTTGGGAGAAATTCTGGAAGATAATAGATTGAGCAAAATGATTTTCTCCAATTCTTCACAATCTTCAATGTGACTTTCGAATAGTTTAATCACTTTTTTTCGGGTAAATTGAAGCACTTTTTCCCCGAATTATCAGCAATTAATTGGAGACTAACCTAAAAATCCTCATTTTTTTTCTGTTTTATCGACTGTACTATGGAATGCTACCTTAATTGGAGAGAAATTGAGAGGCTGTGATTGGATTTCATACGAATACCTTCATTTTTATGGTAAATGTTTCTGTTTTGCAATTCATCATCATTTTTTCTAGAATGTCTTGGAATATCTTGGAATCTAAGCGAGATAGAGCAATTTTCATAGGGACATTTTTTGTCGAGAATTTCAAGAGCTACAAAAAAGGTCATTATGGCAATTGCTCTATCTCACTTAGATTCTGAGATATCCTAAAAAAAAGCTGATAATGAAAAAAAAATCGATTTGTCTGAAAATTTTGCATTTTTTTTTCGGAGTGAAGCGCTTTAGGAAAAAATCTGAAAAAATTCTTGAAAATCCCGTAACATGTCTACACTGTTGCCTAATTTTTTCAGATTTTTCCACGATACTGCCCTTTATTTAAAAAAAAAAAAAGACTACTCTGGGATACTACCTTAATATTAATCTTTTAGAGTCAGAAGGACGCAAGTTCCATTAATTCTTTATTTTCATTTAAATAACAAAAAAAAATAGTTTTTTTTTTCTGCAGGTTATTATACTGCAAATCTTCATTTTTTTGGGTCTTGAGAGGAGAAAAAAAGAGATGCACATGTTTTTTTTCGAATGACACACAAAGGACAGGAAAATTATCTGTACCAGCCGGTCACCGGCTGCTGATTTTTTTTTCTTCTTTTTTTTATGAAATCTTTATTTATGAAAATTTTTGGGGCTTTTTTTAATTGGCGAGTGATTAAAAAGTCGTGATTGGAGGGATTGCGACATTTGTTGAATCGTGATTTCGCATGGAATTAAAGAGGCAGATGTGTCATTTTCTTATGTCACTTTCTCAAATCAATGCAAAAAAAAAAAAAAAACGTGAAAAAAAATCATTTTTTCTCCATAATTTTATGTAAATTAATTCCATCAATTTTGTGCAATTAATGAACAGATGAAAATGAATTAAACAAAAGAGTTGTTAAATAACGATAAAGTAAATAAGTAATTAAAAAAAAAAAATTATAATTACACGTTGAGAAATGAGAATTTTTCTCCATTTAATTGCAACATGCATTGTAATAATAGAGCAAAAATAATCCCACATCCGTTAATTATCAGGACAATTATAAACATACAGAGTATTTAAGGTAAGAATCCCATAGTAAAGTCGATAAAACAGAGAAAAAATGAGGATTTTTAGATTAGTTTCCAATTAATTGCTGATAATTCGGGGAAAAAGTGCTTCAATTTACCCGAAAAAAGTGATTAAACTATTCGAAAGTCATATTGAAGATTGTGAAAAATTGGAGAAAATCATTATGCTCAATTTATTATCTTCCAGAATTTCTCCCAAATAGGCGGCTCTACAAAAAAATCTGAAAAAATTCACCAACAATGTAGACATGCCAGAGCATCTCTTCAAATTTTTTCAGATTTTTTTATAAAGTCCTTTGCTCTGGAAAAAAAATCCTTATATATTATTCAAAAATTTCTCTTTATTAGATTCATTTTTTTCCCAGAATTTTTTGCCAGAGACAAATTCTTCCAGAAAAAATCAGAAAAAATTCAACAATAATGCAGACATATTGGGGTATTTTCTCAATTTTTTCCAGATTTTTCTTGATCACATGCATATGATAGAGAGAGAGAGAGGCAAATAGTTACGACTATCTTCTAATTAAAATTTCTCAATAACTATACGGTGAATTGACTATTTTTTTCTTCTATTATTTAGTTAAAATGCTGTTCTTTCCGCCAATTGTTTTTAAATAATGGATCAATCGTGTGGTTTTTTAGTAATTTCGTTATTTCCGTCCGATTAAGGGCGTTTCCTCCCCACCACCGGTATTTTCAGTAACTTTGATAATTCATATCTCACAAACTGGACGGTCAAAAATTATGAAAAAATTCAGAAAAATGTAAAAAAACATCATCTTTGATGAGGCATCAAAAAAAATAAGCAATTAACTGCACTCGAATTCACTGTGATATTAAAATCCTACCTTAATGCCTCTCCCTCGAACAATCAATCGCTCACAAAACGGATAAAACCATCATAAATTTAAACGAGAACGGTAAACAATTACTTTCCAAAGGCATAATAGAGTGAAAATGTGTGCAGCACGTTGTGTGTTGTTAAGTGCGAAGTACAAACACAATGAGGGAAAAATTCCACGTACAATTGTATGAAAGGTATATGCACAATTGTTAAATGGAGAAAAAAAAGAGAGAGAAAGAGAGAAAAAAAGAGAAGAAGAGAGAGAGAAAGAGAGGTCACTCTGGCCACACCAGTCATTGAATTCTCGTTTAAAACGATTTACCAACCCTCGACTCACTGGCCATTGGGCTTTTATTGTTGGAAACTGGACAATAAAAGTGTCCAGAGGGTGACGATTTCTTCAGGACCGTGACGAATATTATTCAATGAAATTTACCGAGAAAATAAGAGAGAGAGAGAGAGAGCCAAGTGCATTTTATGACTGGAGTGAATTTTATGAGGTAAAAATAAAATAGATGAAAAATATATTTTGCAGGAATTTTTTTATCTTTTTTGGATTTATCTTTTATTTTGTGGAAATAATTGGGAATTTTTGAAAATAAATTGAATTTTCAGGAGATTTTTAGAAATTTAAAGTAAATTTGAGATTATGAAAAACATATTTTTTAAGTTATTTTTTTTATATAGTCGAAATTTTTTTTTTTTTTTTTTTTCATTTTATTTCTTCAATACTAAAAATACAAAATCAACATGTCGTGCACAATACGAAAAGACCCACCTAGTGTCCTCGAATCCGGCTGCATGGTGTTATGAAGCCAGTGAGTGAACACAGTGTTCCATAGCACGTGCTCGCAAGAATCATAGCAGCTGCCATGAAAAAAAAAAATGGAGGAGTCGTAGGCAAAGTGAAAGAAGAAAATAATGAAAAAAAAAAAAAAAAAAAAAAAAAAATAAGAGTGAAGAGAGCGGAAGGATATTTGCCCTCGACCCTCAGCCACTTCCTTTCAATCCCCTCAACGCGTCCTGTAGCCCCTCGACAAAATACCGAGTAACCGAATCTCTGCAGCACCTTCTGGAGTCACCTGCAAACTTCCACTGAAGCTCCATTAATTCATTTTTTTTCTTCTTTTTTTTCTTCATGATACAATTGTAAATCAGGTTTTTCGGGAATATTTGGGGTTGTGATTGTTGCAGCGTGATGATTTTGGGTGGAGGGGGAAGGTGAGATCATTCTACCCCTAGTTTATGGGGTTTCGAAGCGATTTTCATCGATTTTTGAGGGAGATACGGGGGAAAAAGGGGTTTTTTGATGAAACTTGGCATGACTCCTTTGGGAATCGATGAAAATGAGCTCGAAATCATATGGATTGGGGGCAGAATTTCCCCAGCTTTACGCTTGTTTTTGGAATTTTTAGGTGCGATTATTAGAACCAGAGATATCCTCGAAAAACTGAAAATTTTCAAGAATCGAAAGAGTTGTTTCTTCAATTTTTGGGGAAAATTCAGGTTTTTGGGGATATCTCTGGTTCTAATTGCCGCAGCGTGATAATTCGAAAACGAGGAGAAAGGTGAGATCATTCTACCCTTGATTCATGTGATTTCGAATTGATTTTCATCGATTTTTGATGGAGATACTGAGGAAACACTGATTTTCACAAAACTCGTCATAACTCCTTCAGGAATCGATGAAAATCGATTCGAAATCACATGAATTTGGGGTAGAATTTCCTCAGCTTTACGCTCGTTTTCGAAATTTTGAGCTGCACCAATCACGACCAGAGATATCCCCAAAAAACCGAAAATTCTCCAAATCGAAAAAGTAGAATTCCAAGAAAAAAATCCCTGAAATCAATTCAGACACATGTTTCTCTTTTGAATGAGTTCCCGAACAATTCGCCGTCTGCGACGAAAAAGAAACTGGAATCCATCGGGCAACCGAATCTCTGCAGCACCTTATGGAGTCACCTGCAAAACTTCCACTGAAGCTCCATTAATTCATTCTATTTATTTTTTTTCCCTCTTCATAATACATTTTTATTCTATTTATTCTTTTTTTTGCTGGCATGTGCAGATTTATTCTGTAATTTTTTATCGCCAGGTGGAGCTAAACGCATCTTATCCTTTGCAGTTTGCTCACCTTGGGCTTTACGAACACTGGAGCTGTTTGTTTTCGGATTTATCAGAAATTGCGATAACTGTTTTGATAATTTCTGGAGTGAAGAAAGGAAGAGGAGGCGGAAGGTAAGCTGCAGATGAGGAAATTCTATTGAAAAAAACCTTTATTT
Source organism: Aleiodes leptofemur (assembly GCA_963942555.1). Taxonomy (NCBI): domain Eukaryota; kingdom Metazoa; phylum Arthropoda; class Insecta; order Hymenoptera; family Braconidae; genus Aleiodes; species Aleiodes leptofemur. The sequence continues at coordinate 2,284,361 of OZ012619.1, read as the reverse complement.
TTAGGTTAAGTTTAGAAATTTTTATTTTATCATCACTTTTTTGGGAATATTTCGGAATCTAAGCGAGATGGAGCAATTATCATCATGACATTTTTTGTAAGAAATTTTGAGAGCTACAAATAAGGTCATCATGGCAATTGCTCTATCTCGCTTAGATTCCGAGATATTTTTTTGAAAAGTGATGATGAAATGAAATTAATTCGTCTGAAAATTTTTCTATTATTTTTTTTTAGGGATGAAGGATTTCGAGAAAAAATCTGAAAAAATTCTGGAATATGTCGGAATATGTTGACATTGTTGTATAATTTTTTCAGATTTTTCCGAACTACCGCCTTTTATTAAAAAAAAAATCTGGCCTATAATATTTTGATGATGAAATTAAATCGATTTTTCTCAAAATTTGGAATTTTTTTTTCTTGGGTTGAAGGACTTGAGAAAAAAATCTGAAAAAATTCTGGAAGATGCATAAATATAGCTCCATTGTTGTCTAATTTTTTTAGATTTTTCCGAAATGCCGCCTTTTATTTAAAAAAGCAAATTAAACTTATAACATTTTAATGATAAAATTAAATCGAATTGTCTAAAAAATTTAATGTTTTTTTTCGAGGTGAAGAGTTTCAGGAAAAAATCTGCGAAAATTCGGAAAGATGCCGCTATATATCTACACTATCGCATAATTTTTTCAGGTTTTTCCAAAATGCCGCCTTTTATTTAAAAAAAAAAGTATAATATTTTAATGATGAAATTAGATCGATTTGTCTAAAAAATTTAATGTTTTTTTTTCGAGATGAAGAGTTTCAGGAAAAAATCTGAAAAAATTCTGGAAGATGCCGCTATATGTCTACACTATTGCATAATTTTTTCAGATTTTTCCGTAGCACCGCCTTTTAATTAAAAAAAAAAAAAAAACATTCTGTCTCTGAATATAAATAAAATGGAATCAAAATTGAATTTGAATGATTGCTTACATTTGTAACTGCCAATTTAATATAATTACCAATGCTATCAAAGATAAGTCATTTTTATTTACACTTCAATTATTCGATGAAAGTGCCACTTCATTTTTTTTTCATGCGATAAAGATCGTTAAATTGATGTTTGGGCTCAGTTTGAAGTTGAAGGCCACATGTTCACGACAAGTTTTTTTTTTTTTTTTTTTTTTTTTTTTGCAGAAGCCAAAAAAGAAATGGAAGTTTCACCGTAACGCGAACAACTGCAGGCGTTAACAACTTCGTCTTTTTATTACAAACAGCAGCCAAAATTGGGGACACTTTTTATGATGCAAATTCAAGCTTTAAAATAAGGGCAGTTGGTGGTGCCATTTGACGTTGGATTGTGTTCATTTCTTTTTTCTTTTTTTTTTAGTATTTTGGAGAGTTAATGGTTTCGGCAGCTTTCTTATTTTTTTAAATTTCCAAAAATGAATTTTAGCAGATGTTTTTTATTGGGAATTTTTTCCAGGTTTTTTTATGGAATTGTTAAAAATATTGTGGGTCGAATATTTTTAATTACATCGAGCGATTTTTCAATTTTTTTTGGAGATTAATTTCTTTTTTCTTCAAATTTTTTTGGGAAAGTTTGGGTTTTTGAGGATATTTCGAGTTGTGATTGTTGCAGGGTGATGATTTTGGGGGGAGGGGGAAGGTGAGATCATTCTACCCCTAGTTTATGGGGTTTCGAAGCGATTTTCATCGATTTTTGAGGGAGATAAGGGGGAAAAAGGGGTTTTCTGATGAAACTTGGCATGACTCCTTTGGGAATCGATGAAAATGGGCTCGAAATCATATGGATTGGGGGCAGAATTTCCCCAGCTTTACGCTCGTTTTTGGAATTTTTAGATGCGATTATTAGAACCAGAGATATCCACGAAAAACTGAAAATTTTCAAGAATCGAAAGAGTTGTTTCTTCAATTTTTGGGGAAATTTCAGGTTTTTTGGGGATATCTCTGGTTCTAATTGCCGCAGCGTGATAATTCGAAAACGAGGAGAAAGGTGAGATCATTCTACCCTTGATTCATATGATTTCGAATTGATTTTCATCGATTTTTGATGGAGATACTGAGGAAACACTGATTTTCACAAAATTCGTCATAACTCCTTCAGAAATCGATGAAAATCGATTCGAAATCCCACGAATTTGGGGTAGAATTTCCTCAGCTTTACACTCGTTCTCGAAATTTTGAGCTGCACCAATCACAACCAGAGATATCCCCAAAAAACCGAAAATTTTCCAAATCGAAAGAGTAAAATTCCCCGAAAAAAAATCTCTAAAATCAATTCAGGCACATGTTCGTGTCTCTTCTTCAATGAGTTTCTAAACAATTCACCGTCTGCGACGAAAACGAGCGGAATCCATCGGGGAATTTAGTAATGGAAATTTCTAAAGGGGAGGATTATACAGGCAGTGGCAAATCTCCAATGGCCGATCAACAATGCCAAGATAAATGAGAATAACGTTGAAGGGGTATTACATTACACCAAGTGGAAGTAATAATTCCCTTGTGTGATTAAAAAAGTTCAGAAGGAGAGACTTAAATGAGAGTTGATTATTACCAAACGAGATTATGAATGGAGATTTTTTTTTTTTTTTTTTTTTTTTTAACGTTTCTTCAGCACCTCTAGGTTCTGTCTGCTTCGATAAACCCAGTAGCTCTAGTCTATTATGTGCCCCCAAGATAATTACGTAGTCTCCCCTATTTTGATCTGTTTTAGATCTCAAGGCTCCACTGAATTTCAATTATTATTAATTTCTTAGCGAATAGGTAAAAAAGAATAATTGGGGGAAACAGTTGCAGGGAGTGGCTTTCGGTTTTTATGGTAATTTTGGAGAATATGCGGATTTTGAATTAAAATTTTTTTTTTTTTGGAATTTTGAAATAGGGGAATTTTAAAATGGAGAGGGGGGGGGGGGGGAGAATTAGAACGTTATTTTTTGATGAAATGAGAGAATTTTCAAAAAAAAAAAAATCTGGAAAATGCATTTTTTTTGAAAATCCTGAATTTTTCAAAAAAAAAAAAAAAATCTGGAAAATGAATTTTTTTTGGAAAATCCGAGATTTTTTAAAAAATATTTAAAAATTAATTTTTTGGAAAAAAAATGAAGAAATTTTTCTTAGAAAAATATGTGAAGAGACCTTTTTTTTTCTGCAAAATTCTCGTAATTTCTCTGATTTCCGAGATTACCTTAATTAAATTCTTTTCTTTTCAGTGAAAATCCACAATTTCCTGAAAAAATCATTGAATTCTTGAGTTCACTTGAAAAATCCATTCAAAAAAAAAAGCACATCCAGTAATCAACATCAACCTCCAAACCAATGCCTCAAACCCAACGCCAGACAGCCCATGATTATGGGTGGAGACTTCGAAGCCCAGTAGCTTGTGGTTTCCCCGAAAACCGCAGAGTCTACGAGTGCAAAAGTCCATTTCTCTTTTCTCAAAATCCAAAAAAAAATACATCCCCCTCTCTCTATCTCTCTCTTCAAAAACTCCATTTTTTTGCATAAATAATTTTTGAAAAAATGTCATTTTTTCCAAATTTTTCAATTTAAAAAAAAAAATTAAATTTTCCCAAATTCCTTAAAAAATGCAACTTTTCGAAATTTTTCAATTTTTTGAAAAATTAAACTTTTTCAAATTTCTTAAAAAATGCAACTTTTCGAAATTTTTCAATTTTTTGAAAAATCAAACTTTTCCAAATTTCTTAAAAAATTCAATTTTTCCAAATTTCAATTTTCAAAATTTAACAAGTTTCAGTTTCAGTTAACAATTTTCAAGAATTTTTCAATTAAAAAAAAAATTTAACTTTTCCAAATTCTTCAATTCCTCAAATCGCTCAAATTTTTCAATTTTTTCAAATTGTCTGCTTTTAATTTTCCCATTCTTCAAATTTTCCAAATATTTCATTTTTTCAAAATTTTACAATGTCTTCAAAATTTACAATATTCTTCCAATTCTATTTTTATTTTTTTATTTTTCAAATTTATTAAAATTCTTTAATTTTTTCAAATTCTTTAAATCTCTCAATTTTTTAAAATTTTACAATATTTTACAAATTTGCAATTTCCTGCAAATTCTTCAATTTTTCTCCAGATTCTTCAATTTTCATTCTTAATCCTTCAAATTCTTAAAATTTTTGAAAAATTCAAAGATGTTTCATTTTTCAAACTCCTCAAATTTTTCCAACTCCTTAAATTTTTCAAACTTTCAATTTTTCAAATTTTTAATTTTTTCAAAATCTTCCAAATTTTTAATTTTTTCAAAATTTTCCAAATTTGTAATTTTTTCAAAATTTTCTAAATTTTTAATTTTTTCAAAATTTTTCAAATTTTTAATTTTTTCAAAATTTTCCAAATTTTTAATTTTTTCAAAATTTTCCAAATTTTTAATTTTTTCAAAATTTTCCAAATTTTGAATTTTTCCAAAATTTTCCAAATTTTTAATTTTTTCAAAATTTTCCAAATTTTTAATTTTTTCAAAATTTTGAAATTTTCCAAATTTTTTCATTTTTCAATTCTTTCCATGATTCAAATTCTGCAATTGTTCAAAATTTTCCCATTTTTTCTACTGAATAGAAAGAATTATGTATCGTCTCAGTGCACACTACCTGCTGCGTCCCACGAATTCAAGAAGAAGGGGGCAAAAAAAAAAGAAGAAGTGGGATATGACGATGGCAGTGCAGCTTTCCGAGAGCAAGGCCCCAAAGATGCAGGAAAAGCGCCTTGAATTCCCACAGCGATAAAAGAGAGGAGACGGTAGAAAGAAGGGACCACTGGCTTGTGGGCCCACTTGGATCTCTTCTGGGACGCGCGAGATCCTAAAAACAGCTGCTGTTCGACTCTGCAACATCTGGCGGTATCCGATACTTATTGCCACGCGCCACTTGCCCCCTCCCCCTTCCTTTTCCTTTTTACAGAGACTTCTTTCTTTTCCTCATAAAAAAAAAAAAAATGATTTTTTCCTTCGTTTTTTTTCTCCTTTTTTTCGTTTCCTTCCATCGCCCCCAACTTCCCGCCACTTTTCCCCTCATTTCCTTTAATTTAAAAAAAAAGTGGGACTTGTTAAAATTCGAAATTAAATAAATTGATGATGGAAGGAGGGAGGGGAGGGGGGGGGAGCTCATTACGAGCGAAAATGACGAAATTAGGGAATTGATAAAAATCAAGTGGTCGAAAATATTTCCAAGTTTGTGAAGAAAGTGAACGAAAAAATTGAAAAAAAAAAAAAAAAAAAAATCGTAATAATGTGAAACTGTACGGTATGTTTAATATATGGGAATATTCTGGGCTCGTTGTTGCATGCAACATCAGAGGGAAAGTCGTAACTCGGGTCATTAAGCTGCACGACGTCCTGCCGGGGTTCAACTCAGTCGGTTGACTTTGAATTGCCAATTTTTTTCTTTTCATTTCGAGACTATTGCATAATTTTTATTGCTAAAAAAAAAGAGGCAGACTTGGAATTTTTAATGTTTTCATGAGTTTTATTGGAAAGAGCGGAAAATTCTAGCCCGAAAAGTACTATAATGCAACTGAAATAGAATCAATAGTTTCCAAAATCAGAAAAATTGCAATTTTTTTGAGACTATTGCATAATTTTTATTGCAAAAAAAGGCAGACTTGGAATTTTGCAGGTTTTTATGATTTTATTGAAAAGAGCGAGAAATTTTACCCCGAAAATTACTATAATACAATTGAAATCGGATCAATAAGAAAAATTGCCATTTTTTTTGAGATCATTGTCTAATTTTTATTGCAAAAAAAAAGGCAGACTTGGAATTTTTAATGTTTTGATGATTTTATTGAAAAGAATGGAAAATTCTACCCCGAAAAGTACTATAATGCACTTGAATTCGGATCAATGGTTTCCGAGATAAAGAAGATTGCGAAAAATTTTTAGGCTATTGCGTAATTCTCCTTGCAAAAAAAGGCAGACTTGAAATTTTGAAGTTTCGATGATTTTATTGAAAAGAGCAGAAAATTCTACTTCGAAAAGTACTATAATACAATCAAATTCGGATCAACAAGACAATTCTCAATTTTTTTCATGACTATTGTCTAATTTTTATTGCAAAAAAAGGCAGACTAAAAATTTCGAAAGTTTTGATGATTCCATTGAAAAGAGCGATAAATTCTACCCCAAAAAGTACTATAATTCAATCCATTTCCACCCAATACCTTCCAACAAACTAAAAATCCAAAATCAAAGTCAAAGTCAAAATCGATTTATTCAACATAAATATGTGTGATTACAGTGTTTATATACAGTTTCCAATTATTTACATTCTTTTCTTTAATATAGCATCAGCCCTCAGGCTCTTCCTTATATTTAATCGTTTTTTCGTGGGATATGCATCTGCATTGGGGAAATTAAAGAGAATTTCTGGGATAGGGAAAATTTTAGAAAGAAAAAACCCTATGATTAATCCTAAAAAACCTTAACTTTAACTTCAACACATTTTATTAACATTATATATATATACATTCCAACAATATTTACAATAATAACAAAAAAAAAACAAGAAAATGACTCAAAAACCTTCTTTTCCCCAATTCCAAAACAATTTTACCAAAATCCATTGCATTATACTACTTTCCAGGTTCAAATTTCCCGCCCAATCCTTCAGACTGCCCAAAAACGCGCAAATCCCCCCCCCCCCCCCCCTCAAAAAAAATTCGCATCTTCCCGGACCCCGTCAGATAGATCTCATCTGACTCCCAGCTGTTCCTCATTTTCCCACAAATTTAGAATAGAAAATTGCAAAGAACGAATGCAAGAAAAAAAGAAGAAGAAAAAAAAACAGGAACATTCATTTTGTATCGTAAAGAATATGATCCACAGCTATTTACGAGTTACTTATAGGTTACGTTGTCCTTGGAGCGGTTGCGCTTGGCAGCCGCAAGAAAGAAGTCAGCCTCCTTCATTCCACTCCACCCCCCCCCCCCTTTTTTTTTAACCAACACATATCTATACTATAATACCTTCTTCATTCGTTTGTCCAACTATGTGTGTGGGGTGGGCAAAGAGCGGCTCAAACAGAGTTAGAGTGTAGTGCAAACTGCCACCGAGACGGTAGATACGCGTAAGGAAGCGTAACGCCTGCGCGCAGAGAGCCGAGCCTCTGACTCGCTACTTCCGGTCAACTCAGGAAGTACGCGTCGGTGGCGCCGACGCCGACGCCTGAGACGCTGACGACGTCCACCATTTTCTAGGTAAAAAGAAGAAGTTGTTTTCTTACCTTAAACGAGAAAGAAGTGCCTTTTTTTTGGGTTAAGGGATTACACTACTGTAGAATTTTCAAAAAATCGATTTTTTTTCATGCTTCAAAAATTACTTTGGGCCTTCCAGAATACGGGCAAGAAAAGTCATCACCTGAAACCCATTTTTTCTCATGAAATTTTGAATTTTTCCCGAGGCATTTCTTCATATTCATAGCCCAAGTCATAACTTCAATCGTGTTTTTCTCGAAACATGATTTTTCAAATTGTCACGCAGCATAACTCCAATAATTTTCATTATTTTCATTTGAATTTAGCACAGCATCTTGAAAACAATATTTCGAACAGAAATACGTAGGGAATTTTCAAAAAATTGATTTGCACATTTTTTATTGATAAAAAATTGCCGGTTTTTTGGTCGAAATTTGAATTTTTTCATTCAAATGGTCACTAATCACACGAAAAACAATATTTTTGAAATTCCCTACGTATTTCTGTAGCTATATGTATCTAGATTGAGCCAATTTTTTTTTTTTTCAATTGAAATTTGCACCAGTTACACTGCGTGCCGCAGAGTGTTTTAAATTCGAGGAGCCTCGCAAGAATGGCTCTTGTGTCGTCATTCTTTCATATTTTTTGATGATTTTTTTTTCTGAAGACTCAAATATATGCTCAATCACTCCCTCAAATATCATTATTTCATTGCCACTTTTTCTATAGAAGAAAAATATTCAAAAAACGCCTTCTACAGTGGTGTAACCCCTTAATTCCCCAAATGTAGATATTTCTCGTTTTTGGCGGGAATATTTAAATTCAATTTTTTGCGCGCAATGATAAAATAGAGTGGAGTCACGGTAGAGTCACGCGCAAGTTTATTGCCCAGTCATATTGAGTTTACCGACCCCTTTTTAAGCTCATTTATTTATTCATTAGGCACGTGCGAGCATGCCGGACGCGATTATTATGTATTTTTCTTCGAGTTTTTGAGACCCAAAATTGTCTAACCCTAAATTTTTTTATCTCAAGTTAAGATCTAATTTGCGTTATTTTTTTTTGGTGGTGGGGCAATTTTTTGCAGAACAAACACACATATACATACACGAAAGGACCCTTTTCTCGGTCAAACTTTTACGATTGCTCCATCGTTTTCTGATGTTGACGGGCAGGTGTTGGCGGCTCTCGCTTTTTTTTTTTTATTACAGTAGTACTCACTTAATATGAATATAACATTTGCCGATTTTTTTTTTCAGAGTTCAATGATAAGGACATATATATATAGAGAACAGAAACGAGCATTTGGTCTACCCGCATCCGGACTTCGATTTATCCTTTCTTTTTCAACATCAAGGTCAATGAGTTGAGGGAATAATGGTAGTTTTTCAAATTAATGCGATAAGTATGAATGTGTGTGTGTGTGTGTGTACGTAACCTCGAAATCATGCAGCTCCATGGAAATTGTATCAATGAAGAATTTTTGTGAATGTCTCTTCTTGTTTGTGTGTAGTGTGTAATTTTTCGATGGCAAAGCGTGCGTATACTACTCATGGACATTCTTTCTTGCTGGCATTTGTAGAAGGACTCGGGGAATTAATTTTCTGCACCTGCTTGAATTTCAAGATGCAGAAAACGTCAGACTTGAGGTTATGTCTGGGATTCAAATGAAATATGTGGGTTTTCATGGCTTTGATAATGAAATTATCAAGTTTCCTGCTATTTTAAATAGGGGAATTTTTCCTGGATAGGATATTCTATGGAAAAATCTGAAAAAATTCAGGCAAGTGCTGGATTGAACCCAGAATATGCCTGAATTTTTTCAGAATTTTTGAACGAGCTGCGTAAACAGGAAAAAATTGAGAAGATATTCTTCAGTGTAATGATGTTTCTGCAAGATTATAAACTTCCCTTTTTTCCAGATCCCTGGAGGATTTTTCCTGGATAGGATATTGTCTGGAAAAATCTGAAAAAATTCAGGGAAGTGCTGGATTGAGTCCAGAATATGCCTGAATTTTTTCAGAATTTTTGGAGGAGCTGCCTAAACAGGAAAAAATCGAGAAGCTATTCGTTTTATGTAATGATGCTTTTTTTTGTGAAAATAAACTCAATAAATATTTATTAATTGAAGAATAATAATTTTTTTCATCCTTCTTCTTCTTCTTTGTCCTGTTTCTGAAATCATCGTGAAATATTGAGGGGCGGTGAAATTGGGTCAAAACTAATGTTCTCACTGCGGGGGATGAGAATTACCGTGAATTTAGGGGGCGTTAAATGATTATCGAGTATTTCCAATGCTCAAAGAATTTACGAGGGAAAAGAGAGTGCCAATCACGCGTGCTGATGACGCGCGCGCCTTTCGAACTGTGATCATCAACAGCTGCCGAGGCAGTTGGTGCTTCGGCACGTGGCCTAAGAATCTGCTAAAACATCACGCGCCACAATCCAATGGCTAATTATTGTATCAAACCTATGTGCAGTGGGTCACACCCTGAAACGAGTTAATTGAGCCAATTAAAAATCGATTGAAACTTTTTACGATCCATTGAGAACAGCATTGAAAATGGGGAAGTCAAATGACGGTAATTTTTTCAACTGAACTGGTCATTAGACGGTCATATGACGGAAAGTATTTCTCGGATCAGAATTATTGTTATAATCATTAAATATGCCAAATATAATCTAATTATGTGTCAAATAACCGTCAGTTATTAATTCCGTTGAAATTAGGTCATATATGGCTAGGGCCGAGACGTTGGTGCAAGGTTTGATCTAAGGTTTGGTCATATTGACGTTTATAAACGTTAGAGAATTCGTGTTTTCTCAATAAATTGGAAGCATTTGTCAACATTTGGATATTATTATTCATCGTAATGAGTTACTCTACGAGTTCCCTGAAAAGTTCATCTGGAAGTTCCCCTAAAAGTTCCTCTGGAAGTTCCTCTAAGAGTTTTTAACGCTCATAAAGTCAGTTTGACATTTATAAATGTCAGTTTAACATTCGTAATCATTCAGAATGTGTTTGATCCAGAGTGAGAAGCGATCTGCGAACGAAATCGATTCTCGAACAATCGATCTTTGAAAAAAAGACTGTTTGGGAATCGATTTTTCAGAAAAAAAAATCGAAACATGGAAATTGACGGATCGATTTTTTTTGAATATATAGAAAAAGAATATTACGTGTACTCTCGATCGATCATTTTCGATATCGATTAATCGATGCGATATCTCGTATTACATTCGAAATATCGTATTCTATTCGATAGTTCCATTTCATTTAATTTGGTTCAAGCGGATCAACTTCCAATCGATCAATTTCCAAACTTCGATTAATCGATGTTCAAATTCGATTAATCGAATTCGGATCGATCGATAATTCAGTTTCGCCTGTTTAAGGGAAAGTGATAATGTTACATCAACTTCCAATTGATTAATTTCAAAATTTCGATTAATCGATGTTCAAATTCGATTAATCGAATTCAGATCGATCGATGATTGTATTCCGTGCCACCTTTTTAAAGGAAAGAAAAAATATGACATCAACTTCCAATTGATCAATTTTCAAATTTCGATTAATCGATGCGATATATCGCATTAACTTCGATAAATCGCATATAATTCGATAGTTTCATTTCACCACTTTTAGTTTGAATAGTTTAAAATCCAATGAATCCTATTTTTCATAATTTTGTTTCCACAAACTCAAAACAATGCGATTTTCCTGAAAAAGAATCGAAAAATCGATTAATCGAGTTTCTTAAAATCGCCCAAAAAAAAACGACTTTCAGAAGTCGAAGCGGTCATTATCATGTCACATGACCTATTCCCCTGAAAATTTCCATAATTTCCATCCACAAAATCAATTAAAACACCAAATTAACTAATAAATAGTCTAAATTTTTATTAAAAAAAAAAAGAATTCCAGACAAATTGGAAACAAAGAAGAAAAGAAAAATTACATTGACTACATCATTTTGACTCGGTTGACCAAAAAAAAAAAAATTACATTGTCAACGTTCATTTCAATTAAATTATCCAATGTACAGACGATTGAGTGAAAGCCGACACAATTTTCCCCCAATTTAATTACATAAACTAAATAAACTCATTGAATATACGAAATTTGCAACTGTGTGTGTGTGTGTCATCATTAAACTTAATCACTATCAATGAAAAATACTTTATTTTTATTTTTACCCCCCCCCCCCCTTTCTCCTCCCAATTATTCACACATGCACAATTAATTGCTGCTTAATTACTGCTTCGAATTTTTCGACTGTTGCGTATAAAATCCAAATGGCCTAGACTCAGTCGTTAAATTTCCCGAATTAGACTGTATCGTTGGAACACTTTGTATTGAATTTATTGTTGTATTTGTAGAATTTGGCAATTGATTTGATCTCAGTGGTACAGGAAGTGGACGCTGTATTCTTTTTCCATAATGTTGATCTTGTGTACGATATCCTTGATTAGTTGGTCCATTTGGCCTTAATCTTGGTCTACCTGGTCCTCTTCTTACTGTTGTTGTTGTTGTTATTCCTCTACCTGCTTGCTGACCTACAGGACCAACTGTACTTGGACCATCACCATCAGCTGGTCCTGCATTTCCATAAATACCTGAATAGGGAAAAAGAGAGAGAGAGAGAGAGAGATATTTTCACGTCAATTAAGGAGAACAAATACTCTCATGGGAAGTGAAGAGATATTTTAATGGTTTCGTTTGGGGGTTTTTTTTTTTCTTTCTTTTTAACAAGTTTCTTGTCGCAAGGAGCAAGATGAATCGGGTGAAAGGAGGAGACACTCGAATATATCGATAGTACTAACGAGCATTTTTACAAGGTGCCTCATAAATATTATTTCTTGACAGAGAGTGAAACTACGGAAATCAGTCGGTATTTGTAGTTTTGTAGTTTTTTTTTTTTTTTTTGAATTAAGGTAGTTGATGAATATGAGTTAATAGGCATTTAATACGATATATCGCATAGAAAAAATCAAGATTTCTCGAAAATTTCAAAATTTGAGATTAAATAGTCATTTTTTTTTTTTTGCGGTGGTGTACCAAAGATGATGTTTTTCTGAATTTTTTCATGATTTTAGGACGTGTTCATGAGATATGAATGATCGAAGCTACTGAAAATACCGGTGATGGGGAGGAAACGTCCTTAATCGGACGGAAATAACGAAATTACTAAAAAATCACACGGTTCACCCATTATTTAAAAACAATTGGCGAAGAGAACAGCATTTTAACTAAATAATAGAAGAAAAAAATAGTCAATTTACCGTATAGTTATTGAGATATTTTAATTAGAAGGTAGTCGTAACTATTTGCCTCTCTCTTTATCTCATGCATGTGATGGGAGATTGATGTAAAAAGAATTCGAGATAAAAAAATTATATTTACAGGCTGAAGATATGACTTTTGAATGGTTTAATCACTTTTTTCGGGTAAATTGAAGCACTTTTTTCCGGAATTATCAGCAATTAATTGAAAACTAATCTAGGAATCCTCATTTTTTCTGTTTTATCGACTGTGCTGGGGATACTACCTTAATTCAAAAAAAAGTGCAAAATCGATGTTTTTCATCATAATTCTCAAAAAAAAAAAAATTTTTTTTTTCTCATTCTCAAAATTTCCTTTCATCACAAAATTTATCACGAAAAAAGGTGCTATTCTCGACAGAACGATCATTTTCCTTTTCTTTCCCCCTACAAGAATGAATTTAATGACAAAGAAATACTGAAAATTATGAAGAAATAAATATGAAGGTGTAAGGTGGTACGTTTTGAATGATGAAAAAAAAAAAAAAAAGTTTTGTATAGTGCCAACGAGTTCCCCAAAAAATCCTGAGAGAAGAGGCATCGATGGCAGCTGCCACCAGTCGCTACACACCTACTATTATCGTCTCACGCCCGTAATATGCCCCCGCGTGTGTGTCTCCTCTCCATCCACACGTTCCCGATTTCCTCCGCGTGACAAGAATCGATGGAAATTGTTCATTTTTTTTTCTTGCGAAAATGAAAGAACCAGAAAAAAAAAGAGATGAAAGAAGAAGAAAAACAAGTGGATTATAGTATTGCTTTCCAACTGATATAGCTTCTTCTACTGATACTTTAGCAATATGCTTTCGAATGAAAGTGACACAACTTTTTTCAAACCGTCATCCAAAATATCAAATTTTGAAAAATTCATTAAAACGCCAATAACTCGAGAACTAATCATGCAAATAAGCTCAAAATTCACAGACATCTAACTGATACAACTTCGAGAGTAATTGTCTCGATTGAACAATTAAATCCCAAAACTTCTAGTTTATTCCAGATTTTCGAGATTAAATTAAAATGATCTCGAAAAATAATGAGTTTAGAGAAAAATAGCAAGATACCTTTTTTGTAGAGAATTTCAGGAGCTACAAAAAAGCTCTCTTGACATTTCCTTCTAAACTCAACAGTTTCCAAGATACTCTTTAAATAAGTTGACTAAAAATTTGAATTCCTCGAATTTTCGATAATTCCATGATTTCCACAATTCAATGAGTATCTCGAAAACCATTCGATTTGGAAAAATTCATCAAGAAACCTTTTTTGTAGCAAATTCAATTCTCCACAAAAAAAAGTCTCAAAAAATTGCGCTATCTCACTTAGTTTCCGAGATAACTATAAGAAAAGATAAAAAAAACAAGTGGATAATAGTATTGCTTTCCAACTGATATAGCTTTTTCTGCTGATACTTTAGCAATATGCTTCCAAATGGAAGTGATACAACTTTTTTCAAATCATCATCCAAAATATCAAATTTTGAAAAATTCATTAAAACGCCAATAACTCGACAACTAATCATGCAAATAAGCTCAAAATTGACAGACATCTAACTGACACAACTCTCGAGATAATATATGAGTATAAATAACATCAGTTGAATAGTTTCCAGAAATTTGATTCAAAACTGATTTTCGGAAAATTGACATATTTCAAAAAGTAACGATCGTATTCTCTTCAAATAAAGCTTAAAAAATAGACTTCGTCGAGAGGACGTTTCCCCACAAAATATGAAATTTCGCTATAAAATCGTTTTGCTGTAATTGAGACTTTTATGCACACACAGACATACCCACACACACAGACATGCGTTGAAAATATCATTTTTTCTCTATTTAGATAATTTTAAGTATCTTCTATTGAAAAAAATTACAATCAAAAATTCTGATGATCACATAGCTTCCATCCGACAGCAAAAAAAGTGGTATCTGACCCCTTAAAGATCAGAGTAATTTTTTTTTCTGGTGTATATACATCTGGTGAAAAACTAACATTCATATCGCGGTTTTTCTAGGGGAAAGTGACACACACATAATGCTCGTTCTCCCCCCCCCCCCCTATTTTTTCCCGCCTTTTATTTACTTTAAAAAAATACTATCCACTTTATGCACTTGCAAAGGGGCTGAATTTGAGGGATCATCAAAGATTAGTGAGTCACGAATGGTTTTACACTAGGGGAAGATATATTTTATACTCTTAAAAGAAAAAAAAAAAAAAAAAAAAAAAAAGACAACCGGATTTTCAGCCACAGCCTTAACCGCACGTTACCGTCTCTCCCATTGGGGAAGTGAAAAATAGTGTCAGGGGAGTAGTCTCTTGCAACTGTTTGAAGCACTTGTGTGTATGGACCGGTGAAGCACATGTGCACATGAGGGAATTTCCTTGGTCTTTTTTTCCATAAGTACAAAAGTTACAGGAAAAAAAAAGGGGGGGGGGGAAGGATGGAGAGAGGATTCTGTGTGTGTGTTGAGTTGTGCAGGGGTAATAGCAACAGCCCTGGCATGAGCCCCATGGGAATAACACCAAGTGGCATGTGAGAGGGAAACGAAAGGTGGGGTAGAAGTACGTGAGATGACGTGAATAGAAATTTTATAAAGAATATAAGAGCGATCGATCTAGAAACGTCATCCAAGTAATCGGGGCAGTGAACCCCACCCTCTCCCCCTTTTCTTGCGGATTGCGGGGATTTTTTTTTGTACAGAAATCAACGGAGCGAAATGATCGGCATTAACTCTATGGCACGCGAATGTCACAGGTGCACAAACACACACACACACACACAGACACACACAATATGCCTAGTCTTGGATTTCATCCTCATCATCTTATAAAAAAAGTGGCGTAAGTGCTGTCAGTGTATGTATAAAGTGGAAAATCAACCAACTCATTCTACAACACTATTCCCCATCAAAAAAGAAATATAGTCATCTCGACAATTCTTTCAGAACAACCGACAATGCCGGTTGAAATCATGCTTCCTCCAAATTTATCAATTATCAAAGGTTCTGGGTCCACTTCCCATTTAGAAACCTCGACGAAAATTACAACTGGAAAGGATTCAACTTATTCGTTGATCTTATTTATAGCTCATCCAATCAAACCACATTCGTTCTCTTTCAATTCGTTCATAGCTATTCAAACAACATTTGTTCTCGTTCAATTCGTTGAGGAAACTCAACTAAGTCATTCTACAACACAATTCCCCATCCAAAGAGATATTGTCGTCTCGACAATCCTTCCGAAACAACCGAAAATGTCAGAGGAATCATGCTTCCTCCAAACTTATCAATTATCAAAGGTTCTGGGTCCACTTCCCATTTAGAAACCTCGACGAAAATTACAACTGGAAAGGATTCAACTCATTCATTGATCTTATTTATAGCTCATCTGATCAAACAACATTCGTTCTCTTTCAATTCGTTCATAGCTAATCCTCCGACTTGGCCTCGATGTCCCATAAGCATCACGCATTTGCGCTTTTTTCTTTCTGAGACACCTTTTTTTTCTTTTATTGTCAAATTTTTCGAAGGATTTACTTACCGTGTTGAGCAATTTGATCGCTGCAGGACGATGAAGACGGAGAATTTGAGGAGCCAGGTGATTGTGGAGTTGATCCAAGCGGTGGTTGAAGCAACATTCCTCTGCCTTTGCCAGCAATTGGACCACCTCGTCGAGAGCCACGTGGTCTGCCTCTTTTACTTGTACCACGTACTGTTGGACGTATTTTTACGGTATTACCAAAACTGAAGTGATGACCGAGTTTTGAGACTTTTGGGGGCTCGTTGAAGGAGACACGGGCTTGACGTGGTGAGCCAGCACCGTGAATTGGCCCATCGACGTCTACTACGAGACCCTCGTTGCTCGTTTCATCCTGAAAATCATAGGGTTTTTTCTTTTTTTAAACTTTTCCTTATTCCGAATCGCCTGCTCCTTCATACCCCAACACTAGCCTCACAAAAAACCAAAAAATCACTTAAATATGAGTAAAAGCCTATGGGCTGAAACTATGTAAATACTTGTCTAGCTGTAGCTATAAATAATATTTGTTATTCAGTTTTGTATTATATGTTAATAGAATCGCTTGAATTGAATCCTGAAAACCCAGAAAATTGAGAAATGAAAATTTCCCGGGGGCTGTGGTCGAGTGGTCTAAAGTGTTTATTTCGTAATCCAAAGGTCGTGGGTTCGATCCCAGGTGCGGGTTATTTTTTTTTGTTGTAAAATACTTGGAAAAATAGGTGACGGTGTGGCCGAATGGTCTAAGTGTTGCAATAGTCACCCAAATATACACAACTCATATATAATAATATAAAAATTCTAAACCATAAAATGAAAAAGTCGTCAAAAAATAGCTCGGTCCTAAAAAGGTTAAGAATTGAGGCCAAAATTTTCCTCATAGAAGTTTTTCCAAAGTCCTAGTGCGAATACAGTGCAGTTACTGCGAAGAAAGTACTGAAAAATAATTGAAAAGAATGAAGTGGAAGGTAAACTAGAAGGAAAAAGGCTGTAAAAACGATGAGTTACACAAGAAAAATGAAAATTCCTTGAAAAAAATGAATGAAAGACATAAAATTGAAGAATCCCCTTTCTCCAACAACTTTCATTCTCTCAATCGCAATTAAAAATCCAGAACAAGTAGATCGCAGTAGCAGTAGCAGAAGAAAAATGGGTTTCTTCAATATTATTCTCTCAATTATATCATACCTCAGATTTAATGGGACTGACAGGAACTCCATAATCCTCATTACTCTCCACCGTCTGCTGATCATTGTTTTGTTGAGTGATATTAGTCTGTTCGCAAGTAGAAATGACAGGTGAAACTTCATTCAACTTTTCTGTAGCAGCATTGTCCTCATAGCACGGGCGTTTAACATCAGCCTTTTCATCATAAAAAAAAAAAAAAAAAAAATAGAATATAGGAAAAAAATTAAAGGTATTACGTATATTATTGCAAGAATTTTTTTTTTTCCTACAAATATATTTCATTTGAATTATTCTTCCTCTTTATTAAAGAATGGAAAAAAAAAAAAAATTGTGAATGAGTTATTGGAATTGTAAAAGGGCGCGAGAGTTTTACCTTGACCGGAAGCGCGGTTAGCTTCCTTTTCCGTTCTTTTTCCTTGTGTTGTATACTTGATTCGATACGAGTATCCTCAAGAGCAACGTGCTGCTTTCTTTCCTCGCTCCGTTGACTGTCTGAAATATACGTACGTGGGCCCCCTTTGATACAGCAATGGGGGCCCACCTCGTTTCGTTAATTTTTTTTTTTTTTTTTTTTTTTTTTTTTCATGTTATTTTCGCGTTATTATTATTCGTCGTCATTAGGGCATTAGCATAACCAACGAGCATAATGTGTAATTGGGGTAACAGTGTTTCTTTGTATATTCGTGCGAACCCACAGTGCACGCCATCATCACCCGAATTTACTTTTCATGTTTAATTTTTTTTTTATTCGCACACAAGATGTATTCGCTATTGAATGATGGGGTAAAATAGAGGGGGGGGGGGGGGTATAATGAAACGGTTTGCAATAGCATTTTTTCGATAATGCCAATTAAAAAAATTAAGAAATTTCATATAGAAAAGATTTGCTAAAAGTGATTTTTCGATGTTTTTTTTGGGGAATTTTGGATTTTTTAGGAATATCTCCGGTTCCAATTGTCGCAGCGGGAAAATTCGAAAACGAACGGAAAGATGAGAAAATTCTACCCCTAATTTATGGGGTTTCAAACGAATTTTGATCGATTTTTAAGAGAGTTACAGGGAAAAGACTGATTCTACAAAAAACTTCATAACTCTTTCAAAAATCGATGAAAATTAATTCGAAATCACATAAATTAGGGGTAGAATTTTCTCAGCTTCACGATGGTTCATGAAATTTTGCACTACGACAATCAGAACCGGAGATATTTTCAAAAAACTGAAAATTTTCGGATTTCATCGAAATTGCAAGTAGAATTTTCGTGAAACTCACATTTTGCCTCGATTTCCTCATCATCCAACAGCAGAGAAACAACTTCTTTTGGCTTCAGCGTGTCTGGTTTGAAATTCCCGCCACTTATGACCATTCGTTGAATTTCGCTTTTTTCACGCGCTCTCTGCAATATTCTCTCTTCAATTGTTCCTTTGCAGATTAATCGGTAAACCGTCACTTGCTTTGTCTGGCCCAATCGATGGGCCCTATCCATCGCCTGTTGGTCGACTGTTGGGTTCCAATCACTGTCGTAGAATATTACCTAAAAAGCAAAAAAAAAACAAATTTTGACTAAAATGAACGAAAAAAAAAGAAAAAAAAATTAATTAATTTTTTTTATTTTTTTTTCAAATTGTAAATTGTAGAAATAAAAAACCGCATTTTTTCGATGAATGTAAATCATGTGAAGCAGTAAAAAAAAAGGCATTATGATGCTTCGGATGATTAATCGCCCCATTTTTTTCCGCACAGGAAATTACATAAACTTCTTCAGTTATGCAGCGAAAAAAAAAAAAAAAAAAAAAAAGAAATCAAGTGGATCTCCCTAATAATAAAAATCTCAAATTGTTTTAGTGTATGAGAATGGATCGAAGAAAGGAAAGTTTAATACCTTGACTACCATTTGCATGACTTTTCGAAGGAATAATAAGTAAGATTTGTTGGATCGATAAATGTGAAATACCGAAAATAAAGAAATTTGTTGTTTTTTTTTTTTTCATTTTTTCTTTTATACGTGACTTCTTAACGTTATTGTTGAACCAAATGGAAATAAAAAGAAAGGGGACGGTTTCGGTTTGGTGCACGGCACTCCCACATATCTTTGATATTCATTTCATTTCCCGTAAAAAAAAAAAAAAAAAAAGAAGAGTTGATTTAACCGTTAATGCGAGGAAAGAACAATTTTCGTGATTTCTGGAGTTTTAGAGTTGCAAATCGAATTATTACGTTAATTTTGGGGGTTTCAGGGGGGGGGGCAAAATGGGATATGGAATGAAGAGGAATAGAGGTGGAGGGGGTAGGGGGGGGGGGGGGATAAAAGGGGATGAGAGGTGAAACGGAAAGATTTTTGATGTTTAAATTATGAAAATTGTGAAAAATGAAGGTAAATATTTGAGATAGAATTTTTTTGATGATTTCATTGGGAAACTGAGAAAATTCTACCCCTAATTCATGTGGTTTTGAACTTATTTTGAATGATTTTTAGGAGAGTTATAGAAAAAGAACTGATTCTATAAAAGTAGTAGTAGATCTTTCGAAAATTGATGAGAAGAGATTCGAAATCACATGAATTGGGGGGAGAATAATTTCCTCAGCTTTAGGCTCCTCATAGAAATATTGCGCTACGACTGATAAAACTGGAGATATCATCAAAAAACTTGAATTTGTAGAAAATTCGAAAAATTCGAAATTTCTAGAAATTTAAAAAAATTTCCAATTTCAAAAAATTTAGAAAAATACAAAATTTCGAAAAATTTAGAGAAATTCGAAATTTTGAAAAATTCTCAAAATTTCGATAAATTTAGAAAAATTCGAAATTTCGACAAATTTAGAGAAATATGAAGTTTCGAAAAATTTAGAGAAATATGAAGTTTTGAAAAATTTATAAAAATTCGAAGTTTCTAAAAATTTAGAAAAATTTGAAATTTAGGAAAATTTCCAATTTCGAAACATCTAGAAAAATACAAAATTTCGAAAAATATAGAGAAATTCGAAATTTCGAAAAATTCAAAATTTCGACAAATTTAGAAAAATTCAAAATTTTGACAAATTTAGAGAAATATGAAGTTTCTAAAAATTTAGAAAAATTCTAAATTTTCAAAAATCTAGAAAAATTCGAAATTTCAAAAAATTTCAAAAAATTTATAAAAATTGGAAATTTTGAAAAATAAATTTTGAAACATGCTTTCCACCTGAAATTTCCTCATTTTTTCAACAGAATCATTAAAAGATAGATTTTTCTTCCACAATAATCAGATTTTAATGAAAGATGAACAAGTGGAACCATTCATTAGTGATAAAGACATGCATTGCTCGCACAGACATACGCACACACACACACACACACACATTTTTTCGAAATATCATTCTCGATCATTTCAGATCATTTCAAGTGTGTTCCCTTAAAAAAAATCGAAATAAAAAATTTTGACGTTCGTAAAGCTTCCATTCGGAAGCAAAAAAAAAAGCCAAATTAACGTGAAAACAATACAAACCGTGTCAGCAGCAGTCAGGTTGATTCCCAAGCCGCCAGCTCTTGTGCTCAGTAGAAAGACAAATATGTCCGCTCTGTAACATGAAACAAAACCATACGCAGATTCAGTATTTCCAAGCCAACGAACCCAACTACAATTATATTTGTATGTAAATTAATTCGAATATTCCGTTTCGTGCACTTGATGGTTTTCCACCCTTTAACATAGGAGTTGAAAAGTGCGTACAGATAGAGAAAAAAAGAGAGAGAGAGAGAGAGAGAGGTCCGCCTGATCGTGCTCGAGATTCGGCTACTCCTGTTTTTATAATATAACATGTTTATTCCTTTTCCTCATTAAAGTCATTGCCTCGTGTCTTAAGGTAGTATCCCAGTGAACTCGAGTACAGTTAACCCCTTATTTTTTTGATGCCTTATCAAAGATGATATTTTTTTACATATTTCTCAATTTTTTCATAATTTTTGACCGTCCAGTTTACGAGATATGAATTATCAAAGTTACTGAAAATACCGGTGGTGGGGATGAAACGCCCTTAATCGAACGGAAATAACGAAATTACTAAAAAACCACAGGGTTCACCCATTATTTAAAAACAATTGGCGAAGAGAACAGCATTTTAACTAAATAATAGAAGAAAAAAATAGTCAATTCACCGTATAGTTATTGAGAAATTTTAATTAGAAGGTAGTCGTAACTATTTGCCTCTCTCTCTCTCTATCATATGCATGTGATCAAGAAAAATCTGGAAAAAATTGAGAAAATACCCCAATATGTCTGCATTATTGTTGAATTTTTTCTGATTTTTTCTGGAAGAACTTGTCTCTGGCAAAAAATTCTGGGAAAAAAATGAATCTAATAGAGAGAAATTTTTGAAAAATATATAAGGATTTTTTTTCCAGAGCAAAGGACTTTATAAAAAAATCTGAAAAAATTTGAAGAGATGCTCTGGCATGTCTACATTGTTGGTGAATTTTTTCAGATTTTTTTGTAGAGTCGCCTCTTTGGGAGAAATTCTGGAAGATAATAGATTGAGCAAAATGATTTTCTCCAATTCTTCACAATCTTCAATATGACTTTCGAATAGTTTAATCACTTTTTTTTTGGTGAATTGAAGGACTTTTTCCCCGAATTATCAGCAATTAATTGGAAACTAATCTACAAATCCTCATTTTTTTTCTGTTTTATCGACTGTACTATGGAATGCTACCTTAATTGGAGAGAAATTGAGAGATTGTGATTGGATTTCAGACGAATACCTTCATTTTTATGGTAAATGTTTCTGTTTTTCGATTTATCAGTTTTTTTTAGAATGTCTTGGAATATCTTGGAATCTAAGCGAGATAGAGCAATTTTCATTATGACATTTTTTGTAGAGAATTTCAAGAGCTACAAAAAACGTCATTGAAAATTGCTCTATCTCGCTTAGATTCCGAAACATTCTAAAAAAAAGCTAATAATGAAAGAAAATCGATTCATCTGAAAATTTTGCATTCTTTTTTTTTTCGGGGTGAAGCGCTTCAGGAAAAAATCTGAAAAAATTCTTGAAGATTCCGTAACATATCTACACTGTTGCCTAATTTTTTCAGATTTTTCCACGATACTGCCCTTTATTTAAAAAAAAATGACTACTCTGGGATACTACTTTAACTGTGAAATTATGGTAATAATTAAAAAATCCTCTTCCTGCTTTTGTCTATTGAGAGGACTTTTGTTAACGGTACTCGAGGAACGTTATTATTGAAATTTTAGGAGATATGATGTCACGTGCGGGTTATTGTAGACAGAGAAATTAACATCTGCCTATTTATCTTCCCTTTTATGTATTTTTTTTTCGAAGTGTTTTAATTGAGTAGAAAAATCGATGATACTTCAGGCATAAATATCTCCGCAATAATCAGAGATAAGGAAAAATGTCAAGAACCCTTTTTTGTAGAGATTTTCAAGGGCTAAAAAAAAGGTCTTCTGATATTTTCCGATAAACCCTATAGTTTCCGAGATCCTTTTCAAAAACGATTTCAATCCTCTTCATCCAAAATAAAAGGAAAAAATTCTCATGAAAATGGCAAAATATCTTTTTTTGAAGAATATCTCAAAAGCGAATAGGTTTAGAAGAATTCATCAAGAGACCTTTTTTGTAGACAATTTCAAGAGCTAAAAAAAAGGTCTCTTCACATTTTTCGATAACTCCAATAGTTTCCAAGTGCCCTTTAAATTACAAAAATATGAAAATTTTCGGTATTTTTCTGAGACTGAGAGAAATTCCTTCTAACATTATTTCTAATCAACGGAACAATATAGAATTTGAAAAAAAGAATTTATGAAAGTACGAGTATAGTGCAGTTACGTTTCGCCAATTAGTGATTCGGTGCATCAGTTACGCCCGGCTGACAACAGGCAAAACGTCATGCTAAAAGAACTTCAGCGCCAGGGGGAAATACGAGAGCCTGATCGATATCCCAACCATTTCACTGACTAAAAATTACATATTATCATTGTAATAACAACTGATATTACAATTATAAGGAAGATAATTGTATATTGTGTATTGGCCAAATGATGAAATTAGAGAGGAGACATTGTATTCAATTGTTGAATATCGAATAACACAATTATTAATTGTTTTGAATTTTCATGAAGAACAATTGGTGTAATTTAATTTTACCGTTTCTGAAAGTCTGCTACCATGTCACGACGATCTGAAATCTTCGATGAGCCATCGAGCCGCATAAACGTGTGTTTTCGATGATACATGTACTCCTGTAACACAAAAGAAATCGAATTTCACTTGATTTTCAAGAATTTTAAATTGTTAAAAGTGAAAATTGGAAAATTAGGTTTTATTTTAGTTCAGTTTTTTGAAAGGATCTCGGAAACTAAGGGAGATAGCGCAATTTTAGCAGAATCCTTTTTTGTAGGGAATTTTGAGAGCTACAAGAAAGGTTTCTTCCAAAATTTCTCTATCTCGCTTAGTTTCCGAGATACTGTAAAAAAGATGAAAATAAAATTAGCTTTTTTGATGATTTCCAATTTTAATTTTTCATTTTTTTCAATAACTCGGAAAGTAAGCGAGATAGGAGGATTTTAGAAGAGACCTTTTTTAAAGCTCTCGAAATTTTGCAGAAAACAAGTTTGAGGCAAAATCGCGCTATCTTGCTTACTTTCAGAGATATTAAAAAAAAAAAATGGTAATCACAAGAATTACCTCGAGAAGATCAATCATCTTCGTCATTTGAGAGTAAATGAGGACCCGATGTCCTTGCTCCTTCAGTCGCTTCAATAAACTGTCCAGAACCGACAATTTCCCCGCATCCGTCACCAGTGTCTGTTTATCTGAAGAAAAAAAATCCTAATTATGCATTTCGAAAAAAATAAAATAATTGAAAAAAACAAAATTTCTTCAAAAAATTGAAAATTAAATATTTTTTTTTTTAATTATAAATAAAATAATTTGTTTTCTTCAATCAAAAATGAATTTTTTTTTTCTTTTCATCAAAAATGAATTTTATTTTTTAATTAAAAATGATTTTTTTTTCTTTTTTTTTAATTAAAAAAAAATTAAATTTACCTGGAACGATGATGTTGGACCATCCATTGATCGGTTTACAAGCAGCTAAACCTCCGACCTTTTCATACGAGAACATTGTCGCCATTTTCAGTTCCGGTACACCAATAATTGGATCAACATCCGGTGAAGAAATTAGCGCCATTTCAGACCCAATCCTGAGGACTTTTTGTCCAAAATCGCCACCACAGGACTCGTGCCTTCTCCAGGCACAGGAAGCAGCAGCATGACTCACATACAGTTTTTTCGGACTCGCCTGGACCTTTTTGCATAAATAAAACATAGAAAAAACCATTTAGAATGAACGAAACGAGTCAATTTTACTGTTAATGTGAGGTACAATTAGAAAAAAAAGTTGAATTTTTGTATAAAACCATTAATAACAATTTATCCAAGACAAAATTATCAAATTTGATTCAGTGAATCTGTAAATAATGTAATGAGTAATAAAATAAGCCATAGAACCAAAAAATTAATTAAAAATTGAAGAATTTTCATTATTTTTTGCATTTTTTCAAATTTTTCAAGATTTCAAAAAATGTAAAAAATAATTAAAAAATTTCAATTTTCAGTTAATTTTTATTTTCTAGAACTTATTTTATTCCTCATTACATTTATTACAGATTTACTGACTCAAATTTGAGAATTTCATCTTTTATAAATTGTTATTAACGATTTTATACCAAAATTTTACTTTTTTTTCTCGATTTTACTTTTTAATCCTTAACCAGAACATTCTCCAAACCTTTGGATTATTATTATTTTAAAAAAGATGTTAGTTAAGGGGTTACACCACTGTAGAATTTTCAAAAAATCGATTTTTTTTTCTTGCTTTAAAAATTACTTTGGGCCTTCCAGAATACGGGCAAGAAAAATTATCACCTGAAACCCATTTTTTCTCATGAAATTTTGAATTTTTTCCGAGGCATTTCTTCATATTCATAGCCCAAGTCAAAACTTTAATCGTGTTTTTCTTGAAACATGATTTTTCAAATTGCCACGCAGCATAACTCCAATAATTTTCATTATTTTCATTTGAATTTCCCACAGCATCTTGAAAACAATATTTCGAACAGAAATACGTAGGGAATTTTCAAAAAATTGATTTGCACATTTTTTATTGATAAAAAATTGCCGGTTTTTTGGTCGAAATTTGAATTTTTTCATTCAAAATAGTCACTAATCCCACAAAAAACAATATTTTTGAAATTCCCTACGTATTTCTGTAGCTATATGTATCTAGACTGAGCCAATTTTTTTCTTTTTTCAATTGAAATTTGCATCAGTTACACTGCGTGCCACAGAGTGTTTTAAATTCGAGGAGCTTCGCAAGAATGGCTCTTGTGTCGTCATTTTTTGATATTTTTTGATGAATTTTTTTTAACAGAAGACTCAAAAATACGCTCAATCACTCCCTCAAATATCATTATTTCATCGCCTTAGAGTGAAAGGGGCGTAAGTGCCAAAAAAACGAAAATCTGGTGTAAAAGATGCGTATGTCCACTTATCACTCCAAAATATTTTTTATGGCCTCCGGAACATTATTTGGATAATTGAAAATTAAAAATAACAAAGTGGCGTAACTATCAATTTTAAAATGAAAGGGACGTATCTTCACACTTACGCCCATTTGTTATTTTCATTTTAAACGCTATACAATTGTTAAAGTTAAAGTGAAAAGGACGTATCTCCGCACTTACGCCTCTTTTTTTTATATATAATTTTGTTTCTCTCATGAAAATATTTGGAGTTATGCCCTTTTGTTTTTAGGCTTTTTTTATCCGAATTTTGGCACTTACGCCTCTTTTTTTTTCAATTTTTTTCCCGATGATTAGAGAAAATTCACTAAAAACACTAAAAACAAAGGGGCGTATCTCCGGCACTTACGCTCCTTTGTTATTAGTCAGTGTTACTTACGCCTATATGTTATTATTTTTCATTTTTTTTTACTAATATTGCGTAAAATGCCTTGGAAAGCCTATTGGAGCAATAATAGTGGAGATACGCCTTATTGTTATTATGAAGAAAAAAAAAATTGGGAAAAATAGCACTTACGCTCCTTTCGCCCTAAGGCGACGATTCATCGCCACTTTTTTTTTAGAAAAAACCATCCAAAAAACGCCTCTTTTTAAGCTTTTACAGTAGTGTAACCCTTAAGACGTTATCGCTTATCACCATCATCCCCTACATATCATCGCCTTAGAAACAAAAAGGCGTCAGTCCAGTCTATAAACACAGCACTTACGCTCCTCCGTATTTCTAAGCCAACGATATCTCCAAAAATCAATAAAAAAAAAATTCTTTTTCAAACCTTTGGATTATTTTCACACAAAAAATTCGGCAGTGCAATTAATTGACACGTTCTCAAAACTGGCATCCTAGAATGATGCCTGTGTTCCGGAAGCAGCATGAATTTCCCCTCCTCCCCAAGTCCATCAGTCTTAACATCATGAATCCTCGGAAATTTAGCAGCATTAGAAGGATGTTTGCTGCTCCTCATAATTCGATGAGCCATTGTCTCCGGTATCGAATGAATTGCATAATCTGCATGTGTATAAACAGCCTCCCCCTCAAAGATTCTCCTCGTGAAAACCGCTTCCGGGAGCATTTCCACCAGTTTATCGCATTTTTTACCGATTATTATTGTAGAATTGACGGGCAAAGGACATCCCTCCTCTACCCACCAGTCCTCCCAGTATCTGTGGACCCTCGATCGCCTCTCCATCATCGTTGCCTGAATAATCCTCTGCAGCATCCCCTCCACAAAAATTTCGTTGAGCTCCATTGCACTTAATCCCATTAATCTCGCAAAAGAAAAGAAATTATTATCGAGATTTCGATGAATTTGTTCGACAGCAAAGATGAAGAGTTTGTTGAATAACAAGTGTCGATTTGATGGCAATGCAATTTCCAAAAGGCCCTCAGTGTAGAGAAGAACAGGCATTTCATAGCTCTCGGTCCTAATAAAAAGAGGCGATTTAGCATCTCGACGTTCGAATAATTCTGGATGATTGCAGACTTTTCGAAATTGCATGACGAGATTCATCAAATTTGATGTGAAATTCTTGTCGTTTATCATAGTGTCACCGCCTACAGTGTAATGCAGAAGATCCTCGATTCTTATCTTCTGTTTTAGAGCAGAATAGAGGAGTTTTTGACGAGTTGTTAAGGGACAGTAGACCATGATTTCAATTTTATCGGATAATTCATTCTCCACGTCTTTTTTTATACGACGTAGCATGAAGGGCTTGAGGATCATGTGCAGACGGGACAAGTGCTTCTCGTCAATTCCAGTTTTGTTCTCTGCGTGGCTCTCGATGTCCTTGGAGAACCACTCGTTGAACTCGTCGTGGGAATCGAAGAGAGTTGGCATTATGAAGTGGAGAAGAGCCCAGAGCTCTGCCATGCTGTTTTGAATGGGAGTACCGGAGAGGAGGAGACGATTTCTGCAACTGAAGCCAAGGAGAAGCTTCCATCTGTAATAAAAAATTAATTTTTTAGTCAATATTTCGTTATTTGTGCTTTTTTTTTCTTCTGAAAATATCAATTTTTGATCGATAATTTTGACAAATTTCGATTAATCGATACGATATCTCACGTTAAATTCGAGATATCGCATGGAATTTGATAATTCGTTTTTTCTAGTTTTAGTTTGAGGGGAAACTTCCAATCGATTATTGTTGAAATTTCGATTAATCGATGCGATATCTCGAATTGAATTTAAGAATATCGCATGGAATTTGACAGTTCCATTTCATCAATTTTTTCAGTTTAAGGAAAAAAAAACAATTTGAAATCGATTATTTTTGAAATTTCGATTAATCGATGCGATATATCGAATTGAATTTGAAAATATCGCATGGAATTTGATAGTTCCATTTCATCAATTTTTTAGTTTAAGGAAAAAAAAACAATTTGAAATCGATTATTTTTGAAATTTCGATTAATCGATGCGATATATCGAATTGAATTTGAGATATCACATGGAATTTTATAGTTCCATTTCATCAATTTTCTAGTTTAAGGAAACGAAAAACCAACAATTTGAAATCGATTATTTTCAAAATTTCGATTAATCGATTCGATATATCACCTTAGATTCGATAGTTCCGTTTCACCAGTTTTTACTTTCTGGTTCAAGCGGACAAATGTAACGGAACTATCGAATGCTATGCGATATCTCGAATTGGCTGCGATATATCGTAATAACATCGATTAATCGATATGTAAAAATATCGATTTTTAAAAATAATCGATCGAAAATCGGAGTTATTTAATTTTTTCTTCATGTCATTAAATATTAAATATTGAATTTCATGCATGATATCGCATCGATTAATCGATATTTACGAACAATCGATCCGAAGAATCGATCCCCCCCCCAATTACCTCATACTGTTGGTACTCTTGATGGCCTGTGCCTCATCCAGTATCATATACTGCCACTTGATCCTATTAAAGTACTTGTAATCCGTGATAACAAGTTGATAACTCGTGATAACCACATGAAAAGACGCCTCCCTCGTATGTAGATCCTTAGTATCCCAGAATTGTCTCAAAATTTTCCGTTCATGTGGATTTCCCCAGTAAGGAACAACCTTAAACATCGGCACGAACCTCGCCATTTCCTGCTGCCAATTATGCAACGTTGATGCAGGCGATATGATGAGAAATGGTCCCCAAACAGAATATCTCTCAGCAACATGACATAAAAATGCAATAGACTGTACTGTTTTCCCCAGTCCCATTTCATCCGCAAGAATTCCACTGATTCCCTGATCATACAAATTCGCTAGCCAATTCATGCCCTTTAACTGATAACCCTTCAAGTTTCCCTTAAAAATTCCCGGTTGTTCGTGCTCCATAGTCTCCGGTGTATCACTGAGTCTCAACTCCTGAGCAGCAAGTGCCTTATCAAATTGTCTCGTTCTTGCTCTCTCACTGTCAAAAGCCTCTGTTGCATTTCTCTTAGCCTTCTGCTTCATCATCTCACTGTCATAATCATCAATACCAATTAATCGCGGATTTTTCTCCTCATCAAGTTGATTTAAAATCCTCAATTGCTCCTCTGCACTTGTTTTTCCCAGTTTTTTTGACATAAAATGAGCGTAGAGTTCGGTTTGAGTTATCAAAAAATTGAGCTTACGCTGCTGTCGTTTTGCTTCTATCAGCTCAACATCCATCTTTCGTTGCTCCTCTGCTTCTTTTTCCAGCCTCCGTCTTGTCTCTCTCTCAACTCGATCATAACGCTTCCAGTATGACTGCATCTCACGTGTCAGCCTTTTAGCCCTCCAAACTGTCTCTTTCATGTTCTTTTGAGACTGCATGGCTTTTTGTCGCCAGTATTTCATGCAGTGTTGTGCAACTTTCTTGCAGCTTATCAGCATTTCTTTGTGATTATTTGTTTTAGATCGTTGGACCTTTCCCAGCTCTTTTTTCGACATCATTATCCAGATTTTACGTCTTCTTAGGGCCATCATCTCAGGTGTTTTTGGATTGTGCTTCTTTCTACCTCGGCCACGTGGCTGTCGCATCAATGAATCCAAGTCTCCTTCATCGAGATCCTCTTCTTTAGGTGTTATCTTGTCCCAATCGTCATCTGGATAATCGTGCTCTTGATAAATCTCATCTGGATTATTTCTAACAGGTTTTTCTTTTTTTACTTTGATTATTTTTTTGTCGGATTTCTTGTCTTTTCGCTTTTTATTGCCGACAATCAGCTTCTGATGGTCTGGAAATCTGTCGAAATTTGATAATAATCCGGAACCGTAATACTGATACTGTATGTTTTCGGGTTTTTGGTAGAATTTACCCTGATACTTCTTTCGGAGTATGTGAAATTTTAACATGTCTTGGAAATTTTCCTCGGTTATTTGATCTTCTAGGTCAGAGCCAGATTCTGAACTGTCGGTGGAGTCACTTAGGAGAAGATCTTGGAGCCAGGTACGCTCGTCACCAACACAAGTCATGTTGTAGAGACGCAATTTGTTTATTCGTTCTTCTGGAAATTAGAAAAATGGGGTTTTAGAGGGGTTTTGCTTTTTAATGGAAGGTATGTAATCATCAGAATTTTCGATTGTATTTTTTTTTTGGATGATGGTTTGAAAAAAGTTGTATCACTTCCATTCGAAAACATATTGCTAAAGTATTAGCAGAAAAAGGTGTATCAGTTGGAAAGCAATACTATTATCCACTTGTTTTTTTTTATCTTTTCTTATAGTTATCTCGGAAACTAAGCGAGATAGCGCAATTTTTTAAGACTTTTTTTTTATGGAAAATTGAATTTGCTTCAAAAAAGATTTCTTGATGAATTTTCTCAAATCTAATGGTTTTCGAGATACTCATTGAATTGTGGAAATCATGGAATAATCGAAAATTCGAGGAATTCAAATTTTTAGTCAACTTATTTGAAGAGTATCTTGGAAACTGTTGAGTTTAGGAGGAAATGTCAAGAAACCTTTTTTGTAGCTCTTGAAATTCTCTACAAAAAAGGTATCTTGATATTTTTCTCTAAACTCATTATTTTTCGAGATCCTTTTAATTTAATCTTGAAAATCTGGAATAAACTAAAAGTTTTGAGATTTGATTGTTCAATTGGGAAATTACTGAATGTTCAGAGAAAATAGATTTTATTGGAAGATCAGTTTTTTAAAAGAATGTCCTGGAAACTAAGCGAGATAGAGCGATATTTTGCTGCGATCTTTTTTTTTAGCTCTTGAAATTCTCGAGGAAAAGGAAAAAAAAGAAATCGTTCTATCTCGCTTAGTTTCCGAGATATTGAAAGAAAAAAAAAAAAAAATAGTGACAAAATTAAATCAATTTGTCTGAAAATTTGCAGATTTTTGGGAGCAGAAAGAAATGGAGAATTCTTCATCAATACCTTTTATTGTAGAAAAAAATAGAAGCTACAAAAAAAGTTATAATGGAAATTTTTTCTATCTTCAATAGTTTCCAATTCATCTCATAAAAATTTAAAAACAAAAAAAAATTCATACCAACTTCTATCGTAAATATCTCGTAAACGAGTGGATTTAGAAGAAAATATCAAGAGACCTTTTTTGTAGAGAATTTCAAGCCTTTTAAAAGAGGTCTCTTGATAAATTCTCCTAAACCTCACCGTTTTCGAGTGCTCATCCCCCAAAATATGAAACGTGCTAAAATCTGATAAAATAATTGTAAAAAAATGAATTCTTTACCTTCCTTTTGATTTAGAACATCA
Source organism: Aleiodes leptofemur (assembly GCA_963942555.1). Classification (NCBI taxonomy): domain Eukaryota; kingdom Metazoa; phylum Arthropoda; class Insecta; order Hymenoptera; family Braconidae; genus Aleiodes; species Aleiodes leptofemur. The sequence continues at coordinate 2,252,875 of OZ012619.1, read as the reverse complement.
TTTTCATAGCTGTTGGATCCCTCTGAAGAGTCTGAAGACACAGATTTGTCTTCATCACTAAAAAAAACACCAAATTATTCAAAAAAACCCACAATTTATCAAAAAAAAAACCATAAATTATGTAAAAAAAAGCACAAATTATTGAAAAAAAATACAAAAAATCCCATAATAATTGTCTATAACTCAAAAATAAATTTACCTCACATGTTCCTGAAAGAGTTCATTGACCTGTGTAATAAATGGCTTAATATTTAAACTTCTCTCAAGTCTCTGAAGATGAAGTGGTGTTGCCATTTCAGCATCCAGGCCCATTTCAACAGAATTATCAGTCATAACCGTTTATTAAATAAATTCAAATAATTATTTCGTGATAAAAACAAGTTATTATATCACTTGGCTCCATTAATTGTCATTTTTCTGAATAAACTCAATTGCCTGTAAAAAAAAAAGAAGAAATCTTAACCAATAAATTAAAAACAACAGAAAAAAAAAAATCTTTTGTTTTTTTCTCGACGAAAAAATTTTTTTTTCTCTTAAAAATAGCAAAAAAAATGTGATAAACAAAAAAAAATTCAAATTATTATTATTATTATATAAGTTTAAATAATAAAAATGGGATGAGATATAATTACGTGAATTTAGTTGAAATTAAAAGTTATTTCAAGAGAAAATAAATCAATTTTCCCTAAAATTTTACAAATGTTTATTTTTTTTTTTTTTTCTTTTTACTTTTGTAAATAGAAGAAATATTGTGTTTTGGTTAGAAATGAAAAGACTCACTTAGTTTGGATGATTTGTTGATTTATCAGTGTGAATTCTATCAATGTAAGTGGCATTGAAATTTGATATGATATACAGTGTTAAAAACATGAGATATACCTTATTAATAATAGACATTGAGGGAGACAACGCTTGGATTTGGCGTGCCATAAAATTGGGATGGGGATAGGTCATATTGTTGTCCACCATTTTTTTTTTTCTTTGGTTTTTTTGTTGATGCAGATGGCGCGACTGTAGCGCTCTGAGAATATTTGAAATGATAAAGGTGCCTTCACACCAATGAAAGGCTAGGTTGAAAAGCGCGGGAAAATATTGGAAAATTTGAATTTTTTTAGGGATTTGTTGAGATTTTGAGAGATGGAAGTGAATTGGAGGAACGGAAAAAAGGTGAATATTTATGGATTTACAAATTTATGATGAAAATAAAAGTGCGGGAAAACATTGGAAAATTTGAAATTTTTGGAGGGATTTGTTGAGATTTTGGGGATGGAAGTGAATTGCAGAAAGGGAGAAGGTGAATACTGATGGATTTAGAAATTTATGACAAAAATAAAAGCGCGGGAAAATATTGGAAAATTTGAAATTTTTTTAGGGATTTGGTGAGATTTTGGGAGATGGAAGTGAATTGGAGAAAGGGAAGGAAGGTGAATATTTATTATGGATTTACAAATTTTTGATGAAAATAAAAGCGCGGGAAAATATTGGAAAATTTTCAATTTTTTGGGGTTTTTTTTTCGAGATTTTGGGGATGGAAATGAATTGGAGGAACGGAAAGAATGTGAATATTTATGGATTTACAAATTTATGATGAAAATAAAAGTGCGGGAAAACATTGGAAAATTTGAAATTTTTGGAGGGATTTGTTGAGATTTTGGGGATGGAAATGAATTGCAGAAAGGGAGAAGGTGAATACTGATGGATTTAGAAATTTATGACAAAAATAAAAGCGCGGGAAAATATTGGAAAATTTGAAATTTTTTTAGGGATTTGGTGAGATTTTGGGAGATGGAAGTGAATTGGAGAAAGGGAAGGAAGGTGAATATTTATTATGAATTTACAAATTTTTGATGAAAATAAAAGCGCGGGAAAATATTGGAAAATTTGAAATTTTTTTAGGGATTTGGTGAGATTTTGTAGATAGAAATGAATTGAAGAAGTGGAAGAAAGGTAAATATTTATGAATTTACAAATTTGTGATGAAAAAGTAAAAGCGCGGGAAAATATTGAAAAATTTGAATTTTTTGGGGGGATTTGTTGAGATTTCAGGGATGAAAATGAATTGGAGGGAGGGAAAAAAGGTGAATATTGATGGTTTTACAAATTTATTATGAAAATAAAAGCACGGGAAAATATTGGAAAATTTGAAATTTTTTTAGGGGTTTTTTCGAGATTGCGGGGATTAAAATGAATTGGAGAAGTGGAAGAAAGGTGAATATTTATGGATTTACAAATTTATGATGAAAATAAAAGCACGGGAAAATATTGGAAAATTTGATTTTTTTTGAGGGATTTTTTCGAGATTTTGGGATGAAAGTGAATTGGAGAAAGATTTTTAGTATATTTTTTCAATAAATAAAATATTAACAAAAATAAAAAGAGCAGGCACATGTAGAAAATTAAAAAAAAAAGCTATGAGTTCAAATTTTTGAAATATATATATTTTTTTCATGATAATCTATTTGTTTAAAAAAATCAAAAAAATTGTCAGATGTATGCTAATTTTATTATCATTGAATTCTTATTAATTAAGTACATTTTAAACTTTAGTATCTCCAATCGAAGTGGCACTTGCCCCTTTTAGAGGAATATATAGCCAGTAAAGATTAGAGAAATCTTCAATCAATCTGTTGATAATTGAATAGTACTCGGCCATTCCTCATGTAAGCAATTTTGAAATCAGTAAAATACTTAATATTCTGAATTCCATATGCTCTGAGTGAGATAAAACCAGCATAACCTTCAACGACTTTATGAAAAATACCGATTCCTCCTAATGCTGATTGAGGATTAGTGGTGACTGGGACAGCATCAAATAATGGTAGCATTGATTGTCCAAAGTCATCTCGTAAAGATGATCGCCTTAGCTTAACATATTTCAGGTTTTCTGGACTGGGTTTATGACGCAGTTTCGTATGAACAGAACTGATTCGTTCGAATAACAAGCGTTCCCTATCGAAAAAAACAAAGATCAGTACTAATTTGTTACAGAAAACGGATATTATTGAATCTGCTTACCCTGAAAGTTTGTTTGACACTTGCGGGTATAGACTCATTTTATTCTCGGGATACAATTGACCACTTGTGTAATTGAATGACACGCCAGAAATGGAAATGGCAAATCCTGTTATATTTCCTCTTGTTACTTCATTGAATTTAACTCCTGAGAAGTAATATTTAATGGAAAACTAATTGATTTTCAAATTCTGATTCTTTGTGAGTACATATAAGAGAGGTATCATTATGGTCAATTCCCGGGAAAAAATGTTTAGATCTGATCAGATTAAATTAGATCTGATTAGATCTAATTTGATCTGATTAGGTCTGATTAGATCTGATTAAATTGAGCAATTTGATATGAATAGATCCGATTAAATCTAACTAGATTTGGTCAGATCTAATTAGATCTAATCAGATCAATGACCGATCAGATCTGATTAGATCTGTCTAGATCTAACCAGGTCTGATTAGATCTAACTAGATTTAATCAAGTCCATTTATATCGGTTCATCAGATCTAGTTAGATCTCATCAGATCTAGTCAAATATAATCAAATCCAATCCAATTCACATTATGATGCATCAGGCGATGGATGGAAACTTTATAAGATAGAATTTAATAAAACTGAAAACAGCAGACATTTGACAATTCCTAGTTTTTTTGAATTTCTTCAACAGATACATCATTTAAAAAAAATGAAAAATATGCACATGTAGGGAATTCATAGAACTATAAATACGACTTTTTTGAAATGTTTATTAAATGAAAATTTATCTGTTTAAAAAAATCCACAAGGTGTCAGATCTGTGCTCATTTCATTATCATAGAATTTTATATTTATTTTCATGGATGATTCTGCATTCCATTTGGGCAGTCCCGACTTTTCTCCGGAGTTATTTCCTCTAATATTTCTGATTTTCTTCAATTATGACGATTTAAATTTCAAATGATATCAAAGAATTGTGTGATAGCTGAATGGTTAGAGCAATAGACTGATAATTCTAGGGTCCCGGATTTGATCCCGCTGAAGCGCATTTTTTTTTCGTTTTTTTTTTCTTCAAAAATTTCAATTTTAATTCATTTGTTTAGTGAAGAATTCAGATTTTTATTTATTTTTCATTTTCTCTAAAAATTTAAAAAATTTCATTCCGGATTTTGTGCAGATCCAATTGGATCTGATCAGATCTGAGGAACTCAGATCTAATTTGATCTAATTAGATCTGATCAGAGCGTGCCAATTCTCAGATCTGATCAGCTTTAACGAACTCAGATCTAATTTGATCTGATCAGATCTGAAAATTTTTTCCCGGGTTTTCAAATGAGTCAGATGGCTATATCTCTAGAGGTATGACGTTATATCTACTGAGATATGACTGCAGATTTAATGATATATTATAAAAAAAATAATTACTCGAATATTGATAATACCTGTTAGAACAAAGTTTGGTGGTAGACGTGTATCGTCAAGAAAAAAGACTCCATTGCTTTTTTCGATGGAATGAAGCTGAGATGCTTCAATATTATTTGGAATAGGTATCCATCTTTTTGTATACCGACTAATGAAACCATTAGCCATCAATCTTCCCTCTTCTGGTTGAATATATAGAATATTATTTCTACGAATGAATCGTAGACCGGTAATAACCCTTCAATCATATTACAAATTAGTTACAATATCATTAGCAAAAGTATCGATATCCTTAATCATCTGTCATGATTCATAAACTTACATGTTGGATCCTATTCTGCTCTCTATAATCTTGAGATTGATTTTATTATGATTTCTATAACAATGACAGGTACATGCAGAACGCATATAACTCCAGCCACTTCCAATATCAATTGTATAACCGTTAGCACTGGGACAATCAAAATCCTTCCCCAATAAACCTAATACCGTTGAGTTTACGTACTGAAATTTGCGGGAATCTCTTTCCTGTTGTGGAAATGGAAATGAGTTGCCAAGAGGTAAAAGAGAATAAGTCGAAGCTTCTTGTATTTTTTTTTTTTTTTGAGAATATCCCTTGAACTAAGGAAGATATCTTTTAAACTATCTACTAAAATATACTATTATATACTATTACCGCACTTGTTAAGTAATATAATATTTTGACATTGTTGGTACGTTCACCTATGTGTTGAAAAGTGCCTTTTCGTTGACTCGTCAACGAAAAGTACACTTTGCCACTCGTAGAACATAACATCACTGTCAAAATTATTTTTCATTACTGTTGCTACGTTCACACACTCGAGAAATTTTTTCTTCCAGAGCACCTGGGGTGCTATTCCCGAAGCAATTTAAAAAAGTTAAAATTTTGCTCCCACTAAGTGACAGCAGCGAGTTTCCGAAAAAAAATTGTGCCGGTTTGAGAACGCATCACTTTTGCCTCTGAATGACAGAGGTTATCAATCATCAATCGGCTGTATAGACTGATGGCTGGAGGCCAACTGTACAATAACCACAGCACGATGGAGGAAAAGAAAGCTGGCCATCAGTCCATACAGCCAATTGATGATTGATAACCTTTGTCATTCAGAGGCAAAAGCGATGCGTTCTCAAACCAGCTCAATTTTTTTTCAGAAACTCACTACTGTCACCTAGTGGAAGCAAAATTTTAACTTTCTTAAATTGCTTTGGGAATAGCACTCCGGAAGTCGTTTCGTTCCCGGAAAAGATTCGTTGACGGAAATCTTTCGTGGGTGATATGAACTCCGTAGACGGAGATATTCCGTCCGTGACTACTGTAGTGAAGCTGAGTATTGTGTACCTGTCAAGCTACTAACCTCGCATTAATGTTTGTCATACTCACGGACGGAATATATCCGTCTGCGAAGTTCATATCATCCACGAAAGATTTCCGTCAACGGATCTTTTCCGTGAACAAAGCGACTTCCGTTCACGGAAAAATTTACGGTCACTTCGAGAATCAAGGCCCTGTGTCAACGCACTTGTACCAAACCATACTAGTCTTACCAATACACAAGCTTGCATAGTGCCCAAGGAAGCACATCGACCGATTGTACCTGAACAGCCACTTCGTTCATCGTAAAATTTGGAATCACAATGATTCGGTTTGTTGTGCCATACAGTATTGCAACTTGCAAGCATACACTTTGCCCAGTTGTAGTGAATAATTGTTGCCTGCGAAATACCCTCCAGCTCATAATAATTTTTATCTGCAAATTTTCATTTATTTAGCAAGAAATAGTTATTTTATTTACTGCTACTTGTAGTTAAGAAAAAATATGAATACTCTGAATCCAAGCTCCATCGTCAGGATCACAAGCTCTTATATACAATCCATTAATCAGATTCAAGGTCATGGTCAATATATCAACGTACATAGCAAAGTGACTCTCGAATTGCTGCCTAGCAACAGAATTAATGCTTTTCCATCCTATTTTACCAGAAAAAAAAGTAACAATCAATTGTCAATGAGATAATTCATTGTCCTTTTGCTACTCGCCCTGAGGCCTTGACGCTTAAATCGTTTGACAAGTGAGCGTAAGTACCGAAAAATTAAAATAACCGTACCTTCATTATGTGTGTATCGGTGAAAATTCGCTAAACCTAATAAAACATTGACTTTTATCTCAGCTATGATTGTAGCTCTAAACAGCTGGATTAGAATTTCAGAAATTAGTTGAGAACCACATATTTGCTCACGTAGAACCTATAATAAAGATTGGATATTTTGAAATAATGCGCAATTAAAGAAAATCAGCGGCGAAGAGGTAAACAGGATAATTTCAATTTTTTTCCATTATTTTTTTTTGTAGAAAATCTTACACTGAGAACGAAAAAAAGTGTTGAAAACTATCAAATATTGATGCCATTGGTCCTTAGCATATATTTCTTTTAAATAATTTAAAAAATTGTACAATTTACTGAATATTGTCAATTAAATTATATAAATTCAGTAAATTCAACCACTTTTTCAATTATTTCAGAAAAATATTTGCTAATGACAAATGTTCAAAATTTGCCTAAATTTAAGGTAATTCTGAGTAGAGAATTTCGATGCTACTCGCCGAAACCCTCGTTGAATTTCTCTGTTTAGTGGACTGTATAATGATTAGCTGTTAAATGATCATAAGGAGTTTAAGTCGATTTTTTCAATGATATTTGATATGTGGTTTATCAAAAATATACTCTTTAATAAATAACGTGACGAGATACAAATACTCAATGATAATTTTCCCGCACTGATTTTAGATAATGTCTCTTTTTAATAATTGTCTCTTTTGTTAATTATATCTATTTGTTTTCAATAATAATGTTTGATAATTCACTCTTTATTAATCCCGGTTGTAAGTCGTGATTAATTGTAATTAGATAATTAACGCGATTGCTAACTCTAATCAAACCGTTAAACAATGAAGTTTAATCGCCATGTGGTCTATCGACTCGGCGTCGGTTTTATTAGCACTTGATAGTTTTCACATGATTTCAAAGATGATGTGTCACTTACGAGTCTCACGCGAAGAAGAAGGATAATTGGTGAAACCACGCTGGTGGTCCCCCAAATTACCCTTGGTTTCGATACAGGTAATTATCTCATTTTGATCGACCTTCTGATCTCGTGGTAATTCAGGATCAGTCAGTAATCTAGCTACTCGTGCGGAAAGTAGCAGCTTTCCGCACGCTACACGTGCGGTCAGTGGCACTTTCCACACGTTGTACGTAGAAAAATAGTACTTTACACGTGCGGTAGAAATCTTCAGACTCGTGTGATTACAAAACTCGCTTTAGGCTTGTTTTGCAACCTCACACTCCTGAGAAAAGTACTTTACCGCACTTGTTAGGTAATATACTATTTCAGTGTCAGAGCTCTAAAATACAATTTTGGGAGAATCTCGTTTAGTTTTCGAAAGCTTTCTTCAAAAAAGATCAACAAAAAAAGAAAATTATCTTGTTTAACTGCTTCACTGTTAAAATTATTTCTGAAAAATACTCACTATCACGTGGCCAGAAATTGCAAGTGGCAAATTTCTATCATTCGGTAGAGTATCTTTTGCGTCAGTCATAATTTTTCGTAACACGTGAATTTTCGCTTCAACACTCAAAATAATTGATTTTACTAAATTGTGAGATTGATTATTATCAAAGTAATTATCAGTACTTATTAAATCATGAAATTCTTTGTAATCTTCATCGATACTCGTGATGAATATTTCAAATGTATCTAGGCAGCGAGTCAGCATGATGCTTGATGAGAATAATTTGATCGAATCATTACTTATTTTAGGATTCATGAATTGCTCAATTGCATTTAATTGCTCATGAATTTCATTCATTTGATCTTTTATCTTTCTACTCGTTCCAGTGCTACCACCAAGAAGCTCCTCAAGTGCTCTGATATTTTCTCCGCTATTCACATTGATTTTATTTAGCATTGAGTAAAATTTCCATACTTGTTCACCTAAAAATGTAAGAGTTTTTTAAGTATTTTCAAGATATTCGTTGGAAAATCAATAGCAAGTAAAGTGAATTATTTGAAATTCGTCTGAATTTCCTTTAATTAACTTCCCGATAGGGAATTAACTTCCTGATAGGGAATAAACTTCCCGATAGGGAAGTTCTAGGGATTACCCCTAAAACCGAACTTCTTCAGAGAGGTGGGGGGTTGGTTAGATTATATGTTTGAGAGGTTTCTAGAACGATTCCAAAAGGGGGGTTGTATGTATGTGTGTGTGTATGTGTGTGTGTTCGTCTGTATGTGGTCATTTTTTTTCCGACAACGATTTCTCCCGAAATAATGATCGGATTGAGATCTTCAATATCGCGATCGATGCATATTGGTGAGAACTAGAGCTGATTAAATTTTGAATCGATTTAGTGGAGTCATCCTTTATTTATTTAACAAACACCGAAATGATATCTCGGAAAAGACAAGATACCGAAAAAAAATCTTCAGGACAGTTTAAGATATCAATATGGGGAGGGTGGGGTAAAATGGACCTCAGGGCGAAATGGATCCCTGGTGCAAAATAGACCCTGCGGCAAAATGGACTCTGGGGCAAAATGGACCCTGGGGCAAAATGGAATCCTTTTTTTTTGCATCATTTTTTTTATCAGGTATTTTTTATTTTTACACTTTATTATAGAATTCCGCGGATAAATTCCATGGATTTGAAGCAAAGGAACCGTATGCGAGCGTCCCCACTCTACGGCCACTTCGATTCCAATTCTGAGAAATTTAAAGGGCCAGATACGAATGTTTATAACTGAGACACAATTGGCAAAGCCATTGGGTGACGGAAAAAGGGATCAGGGGAATTTTGAGCAGCTTGCGAGCAACTTACAATTTATGAAAGTCTCCTGTAGCATATTTGCGTTCAATTATGTTTCTCGGGGATTTCTATCATCATCCCACGTGGAACCCGGTCAAATCGTGACTCAGAGGGCACGCACTGTTCTTTGCTGTGAATATGTCGGGAAGTTAATTTTGTGACACGTTTGTAGAGTCACAAAAAACAGTTGGAAAAAAAGTAAATTTCAATCGGGAAGTTATTGATAAAAAAACTTAGTGAAATGAAGGCACTACGCAGTCGTGAGTGAGCGTAGCGAACGAGCCACAACAGCCTACAAGTTTGCGAGCGAGCAACAACAACCCACATATTCGCGAGCGAGCGCAGTGAGCGAGCAATAACAACTCACATATTCGCGAGCGAGCGCAGCGAGCGAGCAACTATAACCTGCTTGTTATTTTATAGAATTGTTTGCTAATTTATTGAAAAAAATCGGTTATCACTGATGTATAATCATTATTTTCGATTAATTGATTAATTATTTATTATTACCTGCATTAAATAGGTCGTCAATGACACCCGATGAATCACTTATATAGATGATGAGAAATAGAAAAAGCTGTTCTTTTAACATTCTCATTTTTAGTATGACCTATAAACTGGAAATCTTATTGCTGCGATGTCTTCCTCGATACAAAAGAACGTAATTCTCTAATTTCAGACTATATCCCCGAATATAGTCACTAAATATAGCTCATTATCAAAAATGAGATTAGCATGTTAAAAGATAATTCAGAATAATTGTATCATAGAATAAATAGCTGTAATCTATTTGAAATACATCGAACAAAGTCAATATTATATTATCACAAAATTTGTCAGACACTGGTGAAAAATGGTCTTGAAGAAATTCGAGACGTTCCACCATATCTTCATTGTTGGGTAATTTTTTGCAGATTAATGAATAAAATCGGCATTCGGCCTTTTTGCTCATTGCTTCATCTGACCAAAACACCCAAATTCCAATTTTCATTTATTTTTATCAAAGCTGGAGGAATTTTTTATAAATGCCTTCATTTTCAAAGAAATCATTAGAATAGATTTAGTTTCGGGAAAAGATTGCAATAAATATAACACATGTTTTTGACATGAGAATTATTTTTATCAGCAAGATATCTTTTTTAATTAAAATCTAATTTCAGAAAGATATTGAATTTACATTGTGATAGCATCTAAGCCTATTGTCATCAGTCTAGACGTGTAACCACTTGTGCACATATCTATTTTTATTTCATTGCGTACATATTATTGAAGCATTGTACACGTTGTGAAGTAGACGGAAAAAAAGATATACAGATCTAATATTTCTCATATTTCTTGAACATAGAAACACTATCTTGAGACTATAATATCGTTACCCTACCCAGAAAAAAATGTTCAGATCTGATCAGATCAAATTAGATCTGAGCAGATCTAATTAGATCTAAGTTCCTCGGATCTGATCAGATCAAATTAGATCTGAGCAGATCTAATTAGATCTAAGTTCCTCGGATCTGATCAGATCCAATTGGATCTGCAAAAAATCCGGGATGAAAATTTTTAATTTTTAGAGAAAATGAAAAATAAATAAAAATCTGAATTCTTCGCTAAACAAATGAATCAAGATTGGAGTTTTTGAAGAAGAAAAAAATCGAAAAAAAATGCGCTTCAGCGGGATCGAACCCTGGACCCTAGCATTACTAGACTATTACCTCAACCATTCAGCTATCACACGATTCCATGATATCATTAGAAATTTAAATCGTCATAATTGAAGAAAATCAGAAATATTAGAGGAAATAACTCCGGAGGAAAGTCGGGACTGCCCAAATGGAATGCAGAATCATCCACGGAAATAAATATAAAATTCTATGATAATGAAATGAGCACAGATCTGACACATTGTGGATTTTTTTAAACAGATAAATTTTCATTTAATAAACATTTCAAAGAAAGTCGTATTTATAGTTCTATGAATTTCCTACATGTGCATATTTTTCATTCCTTTAAAATAATGTATCTGTTGGAGAAATTTAAAAAAAATAGGAATTGTCAAACGTCTGCTATTTTTAGTTTGATTAAATTCTACCTCATGAAGTTTTCATCCATCGCCTGATGTAACATAATGTGAATTGGATTGGATTTGATCATATCTGACTAGATCTGATTGGATCAAACTAGATCTGATCAGATCTGATCAGGCATTGATCTGATTAGATCTGATCAGATCTAGTTAGATCTAGTTAGATCTAATCAGATCTAGTTAGATATAATCAGATCTATTCATATCGAATTTCTCAATTCAATCAGATCTAATCAGATCTAATTAGATCTGCTCAGATCTAATTAGATCTGCTCAGATCTAATTAGATCTGCTCAGATCTAATTTGATCTGATCAGATCTGAACATTTTTTCCTGGGTAGAGTGGAAAAAGCGTAAGAGCATAGGACACACGTGTCAGCATACTGGTATAAACAGGTTAATCATATCAAGTTCGTGTCTAATGTCGACACTGTTCTATATATGGAAGTATAAGAATTGAAAGAGAGGGTATTATTGAAAGATAAATAATGGTAGGAAGTAGTAGGACATCTCTTTCTGTTAGTATTGGGCTGGGTTTTTCATTCTCGGGTTAGCGTAATCCGAGAGTTAAGTTAACTCTCGGATTAACTCAGCCTTGGGATTTATCAGCACGCGCTGCCTAGTGGTCAAGAGAGATACTGGAATATCGCTTGTGTCGGCATACACTTTTTTTTTTTTTTTTTTCCTTTGTTTGGGTATAGGTCTTAGACCAAGTCCCATTCCGCAGGCATACACTTGAAGAAGAGAAATACGGTTGCGCTAGCGACATTCCAGTGTTCTCCCTTGACCGCTAGGTAGCGCGCACTTATAAGTGCCAGGGCTCAATTAATCCGGGAGTCCACTTAACTCTCGAATTACGCTAACCCAAGAATGAAAAACTCAGCCTTAGCGTATCTCTCGTTTGGAAAAGAAAGATGGCGGGATCAGTGGTACCACAACGAAAACATTCAAACCTCATTATAGACAGTGGGCTTTCAGTGATGAGATTATGAACAACACCATTGACAGCTACAATCAATGGTGGTATCACTGTTGTTCCTCCATTTTTCGTGTTAAGCCAGAGTTACGGTAATCGTGGTTTAAGCTGAACCAATGTTAATCTAAACCAACGTTAGCTCTAATTTTACTCCCGGAAACTGGCCCTCAATGAAGGCAATGAAATTGTATACTTTAAATGTATGTTGTATACATAAAAAGTGGTGCCCTCTCTAGTTTCTATAGGCCAAGAGAAAAAGTACGTTACAGTTCATTGTGTAAGAACATGTACGCGAGAAAAAGAGAAACCGTTGAATATAATAATTATTATACTTTCCAATATGAATTTAGATATCTCTTTTCACCTAAATCAATACATTCATAGCATCAAAAATCACATAATTGCCCCAGAGTCTTAGAAGGGTGTGAGAGGGTAATAAATAAGTACAGTTCACGCCCTTTAAAAACGAACTTCAAATTTAATTTTTATGGTCATTTTAAATCAATTTGCAATTAATCGAATGATACTGAATTATTCACCATCCCATTAGCGATGAAATCAATGAAATATTTGTTATACTTGATTCCATAAATTCTGAGTGAAATAAATCCAGCATAATCTTTTGCACCTTTATGGAAAATTCCAACTCCACCCAATGCTGATGATGGATTTGTTGTAATTGGTATAGCATCAAATAATGGTAGTGTTGACTGTCCAAAATCACCCATCAAATGTGATCGTTCGAGTGCAACGTATTTCGTGTATGAACTTATTTCATGATGCAATGTCGTTTGAATCGGATTTATCGGTTTAAATATTAAGCGTTTTCTGTAAATTGGAAAAGAAAAAGTTTATTAACAAATTGAATTTTGCGGACTGATGGTTTTCCTTACCCTGAAGCTTCTGTTTCGTCGAACCGTTGAATTTCAGTTGTTGTATTTAATTGACCTGTTGTATAATTAAATGGTGTACCAAATATGTTAAGTCCAAATCCTGATATCGTTCCTCTTTTCGAATAGTAGAATTGAATTCCTGAGAACAATATTCAATCGATTATTTCCTGATTTTCTAGATTATTTCCATAATAATTCAATAGAGGAAATGTAAAATTGAATAGGTTTATCTTCTTCAAATTCATTTTTTAAGAATATCTCGAAAACTAAGTGAGATAGGAAAATTTCAGTGAGACTGGTTTGAAAAGGACCTAAGAAGACTTAATTCGTCCTGGGGTGCTATTTCCGAAGCAATTTAAGAAAGTTGAAATTTTGCTCCCGCTAGGTGATAGCAGTGAGTTTCCGAAAAAAAAATTTCCGGTTTGAGAACGCATCACTTTTGCCTCTGAATGACAGAGGTTATCAATCATCGATTGGCTGTATAGACTGATGGCTGGAGGCCAGCTGTACAATAACCACAGCGTGATGAAGGAGAAAAAAGCTGGCCATCAGTCTATACAGGCAATTGATGATTGATAACCTTTGTCATTCAGAGGCAAAAGTGATGCGTTCTCAAACCGGCTCAATTTTTTTTTAGAAACTCACTGCTGTCACCTAGTGGGAGCAAAATTTTAACTTTCTTAAATTGCTCCGGGAATAACACTCCTGCTTTACTTCTTCATGACTAAAGTCATAAAATCATCAAAAGTTTTTGAAAATACCTGTTAGAACGTAGTATGCTGGTAAACGTAGATCGTCAAGAAAGAAAAATCTATTCCATTTGTTGATGAAATAAATCCGAGATGGTTTAATCCTTTCAATAACATTGGGAATAGTTATCCATGACTCAGAATCCGGATCAATGTAACCATTAGCCATCAATTTCCCCTCTTTTGGCTGAATATACAGAGTATTATTCTTACGGATGAATCGTAAACCGGTGATAACCCTTTAACCAGATTATAGATTAATCTTAATCTTATTATTAAAATCATTTGACATCCTCAATTGTCTGTTATGATTCATGAACTTACATGTTGGATTCCCATCTGCTCTCTATTATAAAGAGACTGATTTTATTCTGGTCTTGATAACAATCACAAGTACATGTATGATATTTGGGATCATCAATTAAATAACTGTTATCACTCGGACAATCAAAATTCTTTCCAAGTAGTCCTAATTCCGTTGAATTTATGTATTGAAATGTATCGGAATGGTTTTTCTGTTTCAATTAGGAATGTATCAATGGTATTGAGATTGATAACTATTATTCATTAATAGAATTTGATTTTATCGACAGTTCAATATTAAGAATATTTTTGATTTAAGTGGCTTTGCGGTCATAGAGAGGGCGCGTTCGTTTATGAATCATCTGTTCCGAACGGGGGGAGAGGTCCCAAATAAACTTTGTAGAATTTTCGTCCCACCCCTTCAGTTAAAATAACGAGACTCAAATTATCGCGTGAAATGATGGAATAATTAAATTAATTGATTTAATTTTAAGAATTAAATTGATTTTAAAATTTATGCACAAATTTCTGAAAAAAATTGAGGAGTTCAGTATTCGACCTCGAGTGAGTATCGAAATCACATCTTTCCACTTTCCGGGCGGATGCTTTAAACCATTAAGCTACCGAGACCCCTCACTCCTCAAATTTTCAGAAACTTGTGCATATTGAACGGTCGATAAAATCAAATTCTATCTATATAATTTGGCTATAAACACGATATGCACAAGTTTCTGAAAATTTGAGGAGTGAGGGGTCTCGGTAGCTTAATGGTTTAAAGCATCCGCCCGGAAAGTGGAAAGATGTGATTTCGATACTCACTCGAGATCGAATACTGAACTCCTCAATTTCTTTCAGAAATTTGTGCATAAATTTTAAAAATTGATTTAATTCTTATAATTAAATCAATCAATTTAATTATTCCATCATTTCACGCGATAATTTGAGTCTCGTTCTTTTAACTGAAGGGGTGGGAGGAAAATTCTCCAAAGTTTATTTGGGACCTCTCCCCCCGTTCGGAACAGATGATTCATAAACGAACGCGCTCTCTCTATGACCGCAAAGCCACTTAAATCAAAAATATTATTATTCATTAATTATAATTGATCTATTTGAATTCTGATGAAAAAATCTACAGTTCTGGTTAAAAAAAGTGATACTTTTCATTGTTTTCAATTTCCAAAAATTTCAGAATATCTTCTCACCAATAGACAAGCCTGCACAGTACCCAAGTTAGTACATTCAGTTGAAGTATTCGAACAACCACTCCGTTCATTGTAATTTCTTACATTACATTTTTGCCATTTTCCACGCCATGTAGACTCACAGGTCTCGGACCAACATAACTCGTAATTATATTGAAAGAATGTTGCCTTAACAGTATTTTCGAGTTCATAGAAATTCTGATCTATAAATTTAAAAACATACAACTTAAAACCAATAACTTCCCAAATAATTCATAATTTTTACAGCAAATAGGAATTAGAAAAAAAAATACTTAGAATCCAATCGCCATTTATAGGATCACAGGCTCTCAAATATGAACCTTCGATTGAAGTTAACTGTCGTTCAATTATATAGACATAATATGAAAAATACCTCTTGAATTCCATTCTAGAAAGATTATTCATTGCCTTCCAATCTATCCAATCTATCAAAGAAAAAGGTACAAATTGATTATCATATCGTTACTCCATTGTTACGTCCCTCGCAGTGCCACACGCATGCACTAATCCTTAAAAATACCAAGTTATCGACTGTCGGGCGCTATTTACATGTAGTACAGTCCAGATAGTAATTTTACTCAATTTTTAGAAATATTCTCAGGCGATACGAGAACCTTAACAAATAAGACATAATAACAAATAATTCTTGTTTCTGGACCCGTATTTTTTTCCAAAGATACGTCGAGGAAATACAATAAACTATTTTTAACATCTGCGCATACATTTTCTTTTGAACAATGTTTTTAACGTTTGAAAGAATTTCCCTAAGTGGAAAAACTCAGAAACAAAATCAGAAACTACGAAAACGTTCAAGAGTAACAAACTCAAAATTTAGTAAAACCAGGTTCGACAGAAAATATTAAACAGTTCAAAATTCCAAATTCAAACGAACTCACTAAATTGAATTTAACTTAAATCGTTCTGTGAAAACATAAGACAAGACTCTAAAACTTTCAAAATACAAGGAGAATCCAAGTTCGGAATAAAAGTTTAAGTTTAAATTTAAAGAACGTAATTAATAAAACCAAATTGTGAAGATCAGTGTATTTTAGTTAAAGTTAAGTGTTGAATAAAAACTGTGAAACCAAATTCTTATTTCGTCTGCACATTTATTTCAGCCGCGCTTAGCGGTTGGTTGACGGAACCAAGGTTACTGGATATACCAGGTTAAGACATCCTATGCCCCAATGTATAAGAGCTGTCGCCGTGCGAATCTATGGGAAAAAGCGCTCCACCAATCATGTAGCAGTGCGAGAACAAGGTGGACCCTCACGACACACGGTGCGGTTCGCAGTTTTCAGAATGTGAAATTATGTTTGTCGATTTCATACTGTTGTACTCCTCAAATTGTCGGAATATTTATTGTCTTCAGGATGGGAGAATGAACAATGAATGAATGAATAAGTACACACTATGTATTACCTATAGTAAAGAATATCCCTTATTTCCTCCTAATTCCTCTGCTTAAATATCTTGATAACATGGAGAATATAAAAGGTGAATATTTTCCGAAGGAATTCTTATTTTCAGTGGTGATAACAATAACATAAAAATATGGAGTCATTCAATATAAGTTAATTTGTCCATTGTCCAGAAAAAGTTTTATTTTTTTCCTCAAGGCTGAGATACCTACACAATTGAGTTTATTTAACATTTCGAAAAAATTGAGTGTAAATTACACTGAATGTAACAGCTCCCGAGGAATTCAAAAAAAATTTCTCATAGGAGTTGAAGTTGCTTAACTTGATTCGATTTACTGGATTCGACTACCCTATATTACCAAAACCAATTGATTTTCCTTCTTTAGGTCCTAGAAGTCCTTGAAGTAAAAAGAAAAGCATTATTCTTAATCATTTTCCATAAATTATCATCCTAAGAAGTGAAATTGAGCCACTACCCACGATATTTTGGAAGGGAGGACCCCATATTCTTCTAATTGGGGCAACGCGAGCTGCGGATTTCGATTCTTCCATCTAAAATCGATTGATTTCCCTCCTTCAGGTCCTCGAAGTAAAGAGAAAATAACTATTTTCAATAATTTTCCATTAATTCTCATCCTAAGAAGTGAAATTGAGCCACTACCCACGATATTTTGGAAGGGAGGACCCCATATTCTTCTAACTGGGGCCACGCGAGCTGCGGATTTCGATTCTTTCATCTAAAATCGATGGATTTCCCTTCTTTAGGTCCTAGAGGTCCTTGAAGTAAAGAGGAAACGACTATTCCCAATCATTTTCCAAAATTATGACGGTAAGAAGTGAAATCGAGCGACTACCCACGATATTTAGGAAGGGGAGACCCCCTATCCTTCTAATTGGGGAACACGAGCTGCGGAATCTGGTTTCTTCGTCTAAAATCGATTGATTTCCCACCTTAAAGCCAACGCTGCTGAAGATTGAGCGCTCTTCGAAGGCTTAAGAAGCCTGGAGGCCCATCGGTGAAAAAAGTCATCTTGTTAGTTTCTTTCTAGTATAACATTGTTCTAACCATTTTCACTCATACAGAACTGGTATTCGAGCTCTCTACATTGAAGGGACTTCATTTACTCCTCGTTTCTCCTCCGTTCAAAAAGCTCACGTAGTTATTCGATATTCTGTTTCCTATTATCTCGGCAAGGATATTTGAACGGAGATCTGTCCAGTATTTTTTCAATCAACACTCCATGTAATCCAGCAACACAAGGTGATCATGAGAAATTAGTTATAATCAATCCGTTTCATATAGCCAATTGTTTATAAATATAAATTATACTTTGTGCAATATTTTCAAGTCGAAATAATTGAAATAGGAGAAACCATAAAGAATGGATTGTATTATTCTATATCGGATGAAACAATAACTATCTAATGCCCTTTATCACTCATTCATCTATGTAACGAGTCATTCCATCTCGAAATTATTTTTCTAAATTCTCAATGATTCATATTCTACACATCAATCTTTTTCTCATTCTTATTTTGTTAGTTAAATGTAGCTCACATCTATATAGTGATAAAAGTGACTGTAAGAATGAAAGGTATGATTTATAATTCATTATTCATTCATTTTAATATGTATCTCTCATTGATTTTCATTCTTTCATCCATGATTCTCGAAAGTTTCAATAAAAACAAAAAAAATTCTAAAAGTGACAATTTTTGAATTCCTTAAGCCGATGCTTTACTTCAAGGCAGCCCTTATGACCCCAGCGACAATTCGCACGGCGACAGTTCGAGTTGTCTCAACCTGGTCGATCTAGGCTGAGTTTTTCATTCGTGTGCTAGCTAATCTGGAGATTAGCTAGCCCTGTGTTAGCGCCATTTTGGAGACTTCGGATCTATGCGCCGTCTGACGGTCAGAGGCGACAATACAAATCACTGAAAGAAATATCTCAAGAAGGAGGCTAAGTGAGGATTATGATGCCTACGTCTCATTGAAGCTTTACCTGCGAAGATGGCGCATACATCCGAAGTCTCCAAAATGGTGCTAACACAGGGCTAGCTAATCTCCAGATTAGCTAGCACACGAATGAAAAACTCAGCCCTAGTAACCTTGGACGGAACCTACATAATTTTCAAAAACTATATTGTAGCTAAGGCTTCCAGTGAAAACGGGACTTCAGTCTGGGCAATTCACCGAATTTCAACGGAATCTGAATTATCAAGGGTAATTCGCAGGGACTAGAGTTAAAATGGAACGAATATCTCCAGCACTTACGCCCTTTTGTTATTATTACGTAAGGTTATTTTGCACTACAGAGGAAGTGAGATTAATTTAGCGATAATTCATTTGGATAACAATACCTTCGTTCTTCAAATATTGATATTTATTTGCAACCCTCAATATGACAGAGGCCTTGATTTCGGCTAAAATTGCCATTCTGAAAAGATGAACTAGGCTTTCCGTGTAGAGTAGAGGACCACCACATATTTCCTCACTGTGAATCTATCAAAAAAAAAAAATATTAACCCTCTGAAGACAAACTCCGTCTCCCCACCATTGAATGAGATCGAACGGCGAGTGAATCGGCCGTATGGTTAGGCGTAACATCCAGTGCCGGCGTATCGCGCGGGGGCCGGGCGAATCACTGCTAGAAAAAAAACAATTTACCGGGAAAAATAGATGAAATATAAATCGGTTTTGAGACAGCGGACTTTTTAAAACATGTATTTTCTTCGATTTTAACGGAGAAGGATTTCTGATGGAATTTTTTTTGTACTTCACTTTTATAACTGGAAGAATTTTTGTAAATGAATTTTTTTTCTATTTTCGTTTTTGTTGACGCGTCTCCATTATTTCTTCTCCAGTAAATAGTATTTTTAAATCAAACACTTTTTTCTCAGTCTAAACAGTTCTATCATGAATTTCTATTTTTATTATGAACTTGGAAACGAGAAAAAATATAAGAAAAATCGTAACCGGCAAGGACCCCCACGTTCACGAGCTCTGTACGGTCATGGGATAGTAGGAGAGGGGGCAGTCATCTCATGACGTCACGCACTAACACAGTGAACGCGTGCCCACAATTGGCTATTCCCTCTCTCTAGTTCACACGACAGGGATTGCTAGGAGTTTGTCTTCAGAGGGTTAAAATTCTAGAAATCGAGCGTCATGATAATTGACCGTAAGAAAATGATCATTCACTAAATATTGAAATGTACAAAAAAAACAGAAATTATGTCCAATTCTGGAAATGAGAATTCATTACTTAATATCGAAAGAGTTCATTGTTCAACATTCAATAGAGTCATAGAATAGTATTAATGATATTCATCATTATTATTCGGAGATTATTCTTACCATTACGTAAGCAGCAATTGCTTCAGCCAAATTTTTATTACTTGGTTGTAATTCTTTAGTATCCACCATTAATATTCGTATCATTTGAATTTTTGACTCAATATTTGGAATAATGAATGTTTCCAATTTTTCAAGTTCACTACTGTCAACATAATGACTAAATTTTTCGTAATCATCATTAATACTAGCAGCAAACAATCCCATTTTATCTAGACAGCTGAATAGTATCGCATTAGATCTCATCATCTTCATCAAATTGTTGGTTAAATCTGGCTTTATTGGGCTCTCCAGTATCTCTAATTTTCTATGAATTCTATTCATGTAATCTCTTAACTCCCGATTCGGTGGATATTCCGTGAATTTTTCGGCACCTAGCATGAGGGTTAAATCTGCTTTATCCATCAGTGAGTTGAGTTTCCATACTCTTTTGCCTGAAATATGAGGATTCTGGAGAATAATAACACAAGTGCTTTGGTCACAGACACACAATGACCCTTCGTTGCTAATTGGAGACGTTAAATGAGTATAATAAAAAAAAAATTATGAAATTTCTTCGATAAATCATGAACTAGAATGAATTTTTGAGGGATTTTTTGAAAATTCAATGCTGATTTTGTCGAGAAAAATCTGAAAAAAAAAAAACGAAAATAGAAATGCAGAGCTTTGATTTCCTGCTAAAACGATTGAATTTTCAAAAAATCATTGATAATCATTGTTTTTTTATCCAGAATTCCCTGTTTTTTTACAATAGATTCATTGAGGAACTTTGATTTCAAATTGTTACTGTTGCAATGTCAACTTTATCCTTACATTAATTGATTAATTTGTTTCTTTTATTACCTATATCATGCAGTGTTTCGAAGACGCAAGATGAATCGTGTACAAAGATGATGAAAATTATCAAAATTAATTTTCTAAACATCCTCATTTCTAGTATTAAATTCAAACAAAAATTCTCGCTACTAATCAATTGCGGTGCAGTGATTGTGAAGAACTGAAACAGATGTGGTCGATAATTATTCTGGGAAAATTCTCGACACGTTGATTATTTTGGTCGTCTAAATTTTTCTCCAATCATCGCTTAATATTTAAAAAAGTATGCCTCTATTCATGGCTATAGTCAAAAATTTATCCTACATTCTAAAAGCATATCTCATTTGTCTTATCTATCGTAATCATATATTTCTTAGATTGTATGAGTATATGATCAATGAAATATGAAAGAGAGGGAAAAAAAGATAGAGAACTCGACGGGACACGTGTATTACGAATTTTATATGCCTCATATTCGTTGAACAAATAACCTGATATCACATGAGAATTCTTCCATTAAGAAATAGATCATGAATTCATTTCATTCAGCACATGAATAGCTTTCAAATCTTCACATTTTGTTCGTATCCACGCTATTTTTCTCATGTTTGTTGTTTGTTATTTGTGCTGTTTGCGCAGCTGGCCTTCAACAATTACGTTATACAGCAAATGTTACTAATTTTGATGTGACAAACTATGCTCAGAGATTTTTTTTCTGTTATGAGCTACACAAACTTTCTATCCAGTCGGGACTCGAACCCCGGTCTTTCGCATGTGAATCTACATTCCAATTCACTGTGCCAGACAACTGGACCCTCTTTTCCGCATGTATAAATATTTTGGCTCTTCCTACATGTTCCTCTTACTTCCAGTGCTGCCAACCCTTCAGAAACGTTCCCCCCAGAGTGATCTCAAAACTCCCTAGCTTTGTCTAAATCTGAGGAAAAATCCCCTGAATCTGAAAGGAATGAAATTTTGAACTATTACATCATTAACAGTAATCAAAACTATCCATAAATAATTTTTATTATGGTCTATATATTGATTCATTATATTTGTTTGAATTTGTTGACCTATGTACATGAGTCATTATTTATTGATGGATAACAAATTTCTATTATAAAATAATACACAAGAGTTTTAAACAAATAGAGTGATTGATCTTTTTTGAGACATGTGTAAGTGCTATCATTTAAACTACATTGATTCCCAATTCGTTCATAACTTGTAGAAACTTTACCCGCTTTTGGCATTTTGTAATTCTCTGGTTACTGACAGAATTATAAAAAAAATACAGAGACAAATACTGAAGAAATTATCAGTGAAATTTTTTTTCGATTATATCTCTAAAAATTTTCTCCCTTAAAATTCCCCTGAAAAAAAATGTCCCCCCCCCCCAGAAAATCCCCTATCCTAATTTATCCCTCAAATTTGGAGGAAAAACCCCCCAAGTTGGCAACACTGCTTACTTCTTGTGACTCTGTGCGTCGACTCCTATCGCTGTACCGCATTCGCCAAAAACAAAAGAAAATACTGGTAACTGGCACATGGCTGAGCCCCCGAAAACTCACAAAAGGACTAACCAACCAACCAACAAAGAGAAATCATGGAAAACCCTGATCGATAGAGGCAGTCGATTGTACAGGGCTCTAGTGCACCTTTCTGTCACTCTGACGTGAAAGGCACACTAGCTCCCTTGCACACGCATCTCCCGCTCGATTGGTTATTCAACCACGCTGTTGTGTCCCAAAAATATTGTTATCAATATTACGAAAGAAGTGAAGAAGTGGAACGCAAGAATGAGTTGAGCTTACTTCACATGTTTACATGTGTCAGCATTTCATTACAGCATGATACAATTCTATCGTGTTGTAATGTGACACAATTTATCATTATTTAAATTGTTTTTTGGGCTTAATTCTTCAAAAAAAATCATTTGAATAGATTCAGTTACAGGAAAAGGTTGTGATAAATCTGAAACATATTTTTGACATGAGAATAATTTTTTTATTGTTAAGGTTTTTTCGTAAATTATAAACGAATTTTTCAAAAATATTGAGTTCACATTCTGATAGCATTGGAGTCCATTGCTATCAGTGTTACAAAACGTGTAAGGATTAAAGTCGTTACACGTTCTCACATTTATTTGAGTTTTAATGTTTGCATATCTATTTTAATGCCTTTGTGTAGATATCATTGACGTACATGCCGTAGAAGGAAAAAAGATATAAAGAATTCATATATCGCATATTTTCTGAGTGTAGAAATAATTTTAACACTATAATACCATTAACCTAGAGTGAAAAAGGCATAAGAGCATAAGAAAATATGTATATTTCTACGCCCTTCAAAAAATAATCTTCAGATTGAATTTTTATGGTCATTTTCAACCAAATTGCAGTTAATTGAATAATACTAGATCAGCTACCATGTCAGTCCGTATGAAATCAATGAAATATTCCTCGTATCTAACTCCAAAAAGTCTGATTGAAATAAATCCAGCACTACTTTCTTCGCCTTTATGGAAAATTCCAACTCCACCCAATGGTGATGATGGATTGGTTGTAACTGGTACAGCATCAAATAATGGTAGTGTTACCTGTTCAGAATCATTTATGAAATCTGATGGTTCGAGGGCAACGTATTTCGCCCCTGAACTCACTGTCTGATGCAATTTCATTTGAATTGGATTCATAGGTTTAAATATTAAGTGTCGTCTGTAAATTGAAGGAAAAAAAATATGTTTATAAACAGAAAATAGTCTATGAATAGAAACATTGGTTTGTAATTGTGTGTTAGCCTGATGTGGGAAATTTTTTTCCAATACAATTCTATCCAATTAGATATAATTAGATCTACAGTCATATCTGTGTAGATATAGGCAGCTATAAGAAAAAAAAAATTTTTCCCTGAATAAGTAAGGATAGCTTTTCTCACCCTGAAACGTCCGTGTCTATGAACCGTTCAATTTCACTCGAAGTATTTAATTGGCCGGTTGCATAATTGAATGGTGTACCAAATATTTTAATTCCAAATCCTAACAGCGATCCTCTTCTTACATGTTGGAATTGAACTCCTGAAATATATATATATATGTGTAATAGATTTTTTTCGTCATTAATTTTTTTTGAGTGTATCTCAGAAACTAAGTGAGATAGCGCAATTTTAACCTGATCCTTCTCTTTGCAGTTTTTAGAATCCTCAATAAAGAAGCATTGAGGTACAAAGAGTATATTTAGCTCAGTTTTCGAGATATTCAATTGAGAATGATTTGCAAAGATGAGTTGATTTGTTCTGCTCTACCTCTTCACTACTAAAATGATGAACATTTATTGAGAATACCTGTTAGAACGTAGTATGCTGGTAAACGTACATCGTCAAGGAAGAAATATTTATTCGTTTCGTTGATGGAAGCAAACTGAGATGGTTCATTAATTTCAATATTATCGGGAATAGTTATCCATGACTCTGAATTCGGATCAATGTAACCATTAGCCATTAATTTTCCTTCTTTTGGCTGAATATACAGAGTGTTATTTTTACGGATGAATCGTATACCAGTAATAACCCTTCAACCAGATTATAGATTAATCTAAATCTCATTACTAAAATATCTTAAATCGTCTGTTATGATTCATAAACTAACATGTTTGATTGCCACTGGCTATCGAATATCAAGAGACTTATTTTATTATGCCCTCCATAACAATCACAATTACATGTACGATATTTGGGATCATCAATTATATAACCAATATCACTCGGACAATCAAAATTCTTTCCAAGTAGCCCTAATTCCGTTGAATTTATGTATTGAAATGTGCGAGGACGATTTTTCTGTTTCAATTAGGGATTTATCAATAGTATTTAAATTGATTATTATTACTTGATATTTTCCATTTTTCATTGTCTTCAGTTTTTAATAATTAGAAGATATTTTCTCACCAATAAACAAGCCTTGACAGTACCCAAGTTGGTACATTTAGGATACAGATTTGAACAGCCACTTCGTTCATTCAAATTTTTCACATCACATGAAGACCATTTTCGATCCCATGTAGACACACATGTCTCGGACCAACATAAATTCGAGTTATATTGAAATATTACTGCCTTAACAGTATCTGTGAGTTCATAGAAATTTTCATCTAAAAATTTCAATTAATTTAATTTTAAAAAATCATTGAATAATTCATAATTTTCACTGTAAATAGGAATTTTTAAAAATATAAATACTCAGAATCCAATTGCCATTCTCCGGATCACAGGCTCTCACATATGAACTTTCTATTGATTTCAAATTTAATTTAACTATATTCACATAATTTCCAAAATACTTCTGGACTTCTCTTCTTGCAAGATAATTCATCGCCTTCCATCCTATTTCATGAAATAAAAATTTACAAATTCGCGTGATAATCGGTCAAAGGAAGATTAAGGATGACTGCTGTTTTTATTTTTTTCCACTCAGTACTTCTTTTTTCTTCTCACTTATTATTCTATTAATTGATAGAAATTTTTAGATTCTATTGAAATTTTTTTTTTTTTCAATGTTGTCCATCGGAACAGATGATTTCATAAACGAACGCACCCTCTATATGACCGCAAAGCCACTTAAAATTAAAAATCTTAATATTGAACGGTCGATAAAATCAAATTCTATCTATTGAAAATATTTACTTTAAAATAATTTAAGTTAAACTTACTTTGAAGAAATTAATAAGGAAAGAAATTTGGTTCCAACGACTGAGGTTGCCCCAAAGAATAATGAATAATTATTATTTTTATGAAATTAAATTGATTTACGCGGAAAAACTTGAAGAAAAACTCACGAAAGAATCAAGGGGCCCCGAATCATTCCAAAATTGTTTATCGCGACGGCCCTACTGCCTCGTGACGTAGTAGAAGCCGAGGAGTGGAGACTTTCGCAACGCATGGATTGGGTCTCCCCACTCCAGCGCAAAAACACGACTAAAGACGATAATCATGTTAGAGGTTTAACTGAGCAATATTTCATTGGGATAACAATACCTTCATCCTTCAAATATTTATATTTATTAGCAACACTCAATATGACAAAGGTCTTGATCTCAGCTAAAACTGCGATTCTGAAAAGATGAATTAGGCCTTCCGTGAAGAGTTGAGGGCCACCACATATTTCCGCATTTTTAATCTATTTAAAAAAAATAATTGAATTACTGAAAATCAATTGTCATGAAAACTGACCATGAAAAAATGATCATTTACTAAATATCAAAAAAGTTAATTCTCGAGCATTCAATAAAATTATAGGATAATATTCATGATATTTTTCATTATCATTCATGGAATATTCTTACCATTACGTAACCAGCAATTGCATTAACCAAATTTTTGTCATCTGTTAGTAATTCTTCAGCGTCAATTATTAATTTCCGTATCATAAGGATTTTCGATTCAATAGTTGGAAGGATAAATGCTTTCAATTTTTCAAGTTCACCATTGAAAATATGATCATTGAATCGTTCATAATCATCATCAATACTCGCAACAAACAATCCCATCGTATCTAAATGCTTGAACACCAGTACTTTAGATCTCATCATTCCCATTAAGCTTTCAATCATGTTTGGTTTCATTGATTGCTCCATTGTTCGCAATTGTATATGAATTCTCTGAATATGATCTCTCAACTCTTGATTCGGTGACATTTCCGCGAATCCTTTAGGACCTTGCATGAGGAGTAAATCAGCTTTATCTATCAGTGAGTTGAGTTTCCATAATTTTTTGCCTGAAAATTCAAGGATTTTGAAGAGAATAATGAAATTCGTGATATAAATCACGTAAAAAAATTGATTTTCAGAAATTTCCTGGAAATTCAACTGATTCTATCAGAAAAATCTGCAAAAAAAAACGACAAAAATCGAAAATCGAAACGTAGAGTCTTAATTTTCTGCTAAAATGATTGAATTTTCAAATAATTATTAATAATAATTATGTCTCCTATCTGAACTTTCACCGATTTTACAATGGATTCATAGAGAAAACTTATCCTCAATTGTTTTCTTTCAATTACTTGATTACTTTCAATTACCTATATCAAGCAGTGTTTCAAAGACACAAGATGAATCGCATACGAAGATGATGAGAATCATGAAGAGTTTTTCTCTAAACATTCTCATTTCCAGTATTGAATTCAAACGGAAATCTTCACTTTTGAAGTATTGTTGTTTAGTGATTGTGAAGAACTGAAAAGAGGTAGTGAAAAATGTTTCTAGAACATTTTTTGATACGTGGATTATTTAAGTTGTCTACATATTTTACTATCATAGTTTAATGTTGAAAAAATTATCACTGCAACTTCACAGTCAAATATTTATCTTGCATTCTGAAAATTTTATTCGTCTTTCATATGTTTTCATATGTTTATTATGGATGGAACGTGGAAAAGCGGAGGGTAAAGATAGAATACTTCACGGAACACATGTATTGAAGATATACATTTCTTATATTCTTTGAACAAATATATTTATATCATATAACAATCCTCCCATTGTAGAATAGACAATAAATTGAATTTTCAAGATTATTATAAATCGAGTCACAGCTTGGAGAATAGTTTCAATCGACCTTTAATTGTGTGAGCAGATATAAAATATCGAAAATATTCTTTATATCTGATTCCATATGCTTTAAGTGAAATAAATCCAGCGTAACCTTCCATGCCTTTATGGAACATTCCAAGTCCACCTAATGCTGATGGTGGATCAGTCCTGATTGCGATACCATCAAAAGATGGTAGCGTTGATTGTCCAAAATCTTTTGTTAAGAGTGATCGTTTAAGTTTAACGTACCTTTGATTTTCTGAATTGGGTATATGAAGTAAGTATGTTCCAATTGAACTTATTGGTTCAAATGCTACTGGCAATCTGTGAATTATAGGAATTCGAAAATTGAAAATTCATCGATTGTCCATTTTATACATTTCAAAATGCAAATTTTATAAATTCATAATTTTTCATACCCTGTATGGTCTGTTGATGCGGACCGACCAACTTTCTTATGGATATCTAATCTACCACTGCTAAAATGAAACGGAACTCCAAATATTTCAACGGCGAATCCTTCTACAAGTCCTCTCTTTGCCCTGATGAATCTAATTCCTGGAAATAATATTTGATCGGATGATCATTGATTCTTCGGGATTTTCGACATTCCTGATATTTTATAAGCACACATTGTAAATACCTGTTAAAACGAAATCTGTTGGTAAACGTAAGTCGTCGAAGAAAAATACGGTCTCCTCTATAGCACGAATCTGGAAGGCATCAGTTTTCTCCGGAATATCTAACCATCTTTCTGATTCTTGCTGAATGTAACCATTAGTTTCCAATTTTCCTACTCTTGGTTGAATATATAGAATTTTATTCACGCGGATGAATCGTAGACCAGTTATAACTCTACAAACAGATTATAGATTAATCTTCGAATCTATCGAAATAATTTCATATCCATCATCCTCTGTGAGGATTCCAAAACTTACTCATGGGAGTTCAGGTTGCCCTCCATAAGTACGGCACTTATTCTATGATGATCCACATCACAATCGCAGGCACATGCAGCATATCTAGAATTTTCATGATCAATTATATAACCATCATCTTCCGGACACTCAGAATTGCCTCCAAGTAAACCGTATTCCGTTGAGTTCACGTATCGAAATCTGTGCGAACCGCTTTTCTGTTTCAGAATTTAAAAAGTCAATTGAAAAATTGGTTGAACAGAAGAAAATCTCTGGCTTTAGCATGCACTAAGTCGATAATCCCAGAATATTTTCTCACCAATACACAAGCTTGCACAGCACCCATGCTGACGCATTCGATGGGTGTATTTTGACAGATACTTCGTTCCTCATGAAATTTTGTGGGACATTGGTTCGTTACATCTTGCAGTACATCCTGACAGGAATGAGTTACACATTTTGTCCAGTCATACTGGAAAATTATATCCTGTGTAGTTCCATCGATCTCATAAGCATTTTCATCTGTAAATTTTTCATCATTAACAAATAAATAATCATCCGAGCAATTGATCATTTTATTAACTTCAAACTGTATTTAGAAAAATATAAGTACTCAGGGTCCAATTGCCTCTATAAGGATCACAAGCTCTCACATATAGACTTTCTATTGATCCCAAATTCTCTTCAAATATAATCAAATAGCTTCTAAAGTACCTCCGGAATAGCTTCTTAGCGAAATCATTAGCAGTTTTCCATTC
Organism: Aleiodes leptofemur; assembly: GCA_963942555.1. Lineage (NCBI taxonomy): Eukaryota > Metazoa > Arthropoda > Insecta > Hymenoptera > Braconidae > Aleiodes > Aleiodes leptofemur. The sequence goes on along the minus strand of OZ012619.1, from coordinate 2,223,509 downwards.
TTTTTCACCTAAAAGCATATATAAAAATTAACTATCATGCGCTGAATGGTGATTATGATTGAAATATAGTTCGTGTAAATGATACCTTGGTCTCCCCTAAATTTGTATATATTTGCAAAATTCAATATGAGACAGGTTTTCACCTCGGCTATAATTGTTATTTTAAACAACTCAACTAGAATTCCCGTAATTGGTTGAATATCACCACATAATGTATCTTTTTGAATCTATTCAAATAAATTGAATTACTAAAAATTTGTATTTTACTACAAAATAATAACTGCTAAAATATTATTCTTTCAGTATCAAACATCATCAATCATTATTATTACTGGATAATTCGTACCGTTGTGTAGCGAGCAATCGCAGCTACCAAATTTTTATCATGAGGCAATAATTCTCCAGCAGTAGTCATTATTTTTCGTATCATTCGGATTTTTGATTCGATATTCATAAAAATTGATGGTAAATCATCAAGTGGACGATTAGGAATATAGCCATTCCTAATTATTATCCGATAAAATTGTTTGTAATCATCATTAATACTCTTAATAAATATTGACATCTCATCAATATATTTGAATATCATGGCTTCAGATGATACAATATTGAGTAAAGTGGAAAATACTTTTGGATTAATCAAGACCTCTATTGCATTCAATTTTCCATGGATTTCATACATTTCCTCTGATATATCTTGATTTGCTTTATGGCTATTACCGAAGAGCTGTTCGACTGTAATGGGATTGCTTATACTGGCCAAATTTGATTCGTTTAGCACTTTGTAGAAATCCCATACTCTCTCACCTGTGAATGATGAATAATTAGTATGTTTCATTGATTTAATCAATTTCAGTCAATTACCTGTATTATACAGGGCATCAATGGCACACGATGAATCATGTACAAAGATGATGAGAAATATGAGAAGCTGTCCTTTGAACATCCTCATTCCTAGTGGCTAGTTCCAACTGAAATTCTAACTTCTAAAGATATGAGAAGGTTCTGATAACTACTTCGAAAAGGAACTGTCTGTTCTCGTTACAATATCAACTATTTTATACTCAAAATACAGCAAACACACTAAATTGAGGAGGAAGGCCACTGAAATGATTCAAGATAATAAAACTGAATATATTCTTTTCATAGGATAAGCATCGAAATTCCCATCCAAGCAGTTGGAACATGGCATAGAAAAGTTTTCATTTTTGACGACTATTTTTCGTTCTATCAGTTAGATTTTCAAAAATTATCATTTTAATCTACAGTCTAATATTGACTTAGCATCTCAAGTGAATCGGAGTGTATTGATAAGAGTATGTTTCATACGTCTTACCTATTGTGGCTATATCTCTTCCGGGTTTCATGTGTGCATAACAGTAAAACGTAGAAGATGGGAGGCAAACAAACATGTCCTTTGTGGAATAAGTATATGATGGATTTTATATTTATCATATTTTTTTACCAGATGAATTTAGAAATTCCTTACCTTTAAGATTTTTTTTTCATTTGCTACACACGAAGCGAAAATTTTCAAGCAAATTATGATGCTCAGCTACATGAAGCAGATACAAAATACACGTCTGGAGTATCTCATGAATCCTTAAATGGAAAAAATGTCTTTGCAACAGGAATTAGTTATGGGGCCGACTAAGTTTTTTCAGGAAGGAATGTGGAAATAATTGTTAAGGGCATCGCAAGAATATTCACCAATTACTTTTTTCTTGGGAACTAAAGGAAAATTCTTCATTCGTCCAGTAACAACTTAATTAATGTTCATGTGAGATAAAAAGCATTTTGACGGAAAACTGGAACAATTCTATGATAAGCTTCAATGTCGAATTCATCACATTTGAAATTATATTTTTATTAAAATAATGTAGTGATGGAAATTTTTAGAAACAAGTTATCTAAGTGGGTATAAATCTGAAAAACGAAATAGAATTCAACGAAATAATATGCCATGCTCGTGTAATGAATCCGAGCAATGAAGGGTTAACGTTGAAAAAATTATCACTGTCATCAAGGCCACAGTCGAATTCTTATCTCGCATTCTAGGAGTATGTGTTATTAGTCTTATCTGTTGGAAACATATGCTGCCTATGTTTTATGTTTACATCACGTAGTCACTAGCACTCGACTTACGCGCCAGTGACCACGTGATTCGGAACTAGAACGCTGTGCGCATGCGCATGGCTGTTCGGCAGTGGCCTCGGATCGCGGAGAAACATGAAAAAAGCGATATCTCACGAATGGTCCGATGAGTATCACAAAAATTTACACGAAAATCGGAAATAAATCAATCTTCAACATATGTTTTTTTTCCAGATTTTTAGGAGTGCGTGGGGATAATAGCCATCAATTCGTTTATTTCAATAATTGATAAGAAGTAGAAAAATCAGGATTTAATTTTTGGCAATTTTTGCAATGCAATTGCATGCTCTTATCCCACAAAAAAGTATTAATTCACTCTTTTGATAGAACTGATATTCAATGAGATGCGCGCATCTGAAGTTGGAGAGAAATGAGCATCCGCAGCGTTTTTTCCAAAATCACAATGCTCGGAAATTTTTGAATTTTTTTTTTGACCATTGAAGAGGACTTTTCTTAGCCATTCCAATACCATATCCGAAAATGACAAAAATCAAAAATCATCACCCCAAAATCGAGTGAAATAGTGTGGAGTATCTCGTATACATTACCCTAATGGTTACTTGGTCACGGTCAGTAATCATGGAAAAGCTGATTTTCGAATGTTGTCAGAATTTTAAACCCTCAAATTAAGTAGAAATTCACTAACAGACCGTGCATCCGCCATTAATTATTCGAATTTACCATTTTCACATGCTTATATGAAATGAGTGAGCGTTTCTCTATATGTTTCATGTATGCTCATTATTAGTAATTGCAATTCACGCGGTAGTATCAAGAACAAAATTCTTTATCAACATTGAAAAAATGAAATTTGAAAACTAAAATAAATTTGCTACTGGCGATTCACCGACTATTCACTGCTACCTTACCGACAACTCACTCGCATTTCACCAGCAAGTCACCATCAATCGTTGGAAAAATCACGGTCAAATAACGGTTAGAAAATGGTCGACTCATCGTCATTTTATGGTGTTGAATTTGCACAAACGCACTACTTATGCATGGCACACCGACTGGCGTTCAACGGTGAATGTACGGTGATTTGTTGGTAAAATCAAATCACCATCAATTCACGACTTTTTCACTAAATTTTCACCGTGATCAAGAAACCGCTAGGGTATGGATGAAACGTGAAGGAGAGGAAGGACAAAATAGAGCGTTCCACGGAATATGTGTATTAAAGATTTTATGTGTCTTACATTTTTTGAAAAAATAAATTTATATTATATAACAGTTCTCCCATTGGAGAATAGATAATAAATTGAATTTTAAAGATCATCTTCAGTCGACTTGCTGTTTGGTGAATAGTTTTATTTGGCCCTCAATTGTGTGAGCAGATGTGAAATTTTCCAAATATTCTTCATATCTGATTCCATATGCTCTGGGAGCAATGTATCCAGCATAACCTTCTACGCCCTTATGGAAAAGTCCCATTCCACCTAATGCTGAAGGTGGATCAGTTCTGATTGGGACAGCATCAAATAATGGTAGCGTCAACTGTCCAAAATCATCTATTGAAAGGGACCGTTTGAATTTAACATACCTCCCGTCTCCCAAACTGGGTATTTGGAGCAAGTTTGTTCTAAATGAACTTATAGGATCAAATGCTACTGGCAGTCTGTGAATTGAAGAAAATTGAAAATTCATCAATTGTCCATTTCAAACATTTCAGAATGCAAATTTTATGAATTTATAATTTTTCTCACCCTGTATGGTCTTTTGATGCTGACAGACTAACTTTCCTGGTGTAATCTAAGTTACCACTACTATAATCAAACGGAATGCCAAATATTTCAATGGCAAAACCTTCTAAAAGCCCTCTCTTCTCCTCGATGAATCTAACTCCTGCAAATAATATTTGATCGGATGATCATTGATTCTTTGGAATGTCCGACATTCCTGATATTCTATAAGCACAGATTGTAAATACCTGTTAGAGCGAAACCTGCTGGTAAACGCAAGTCATCGAGAAAAAATATGGTCTCCTCTATATCCATAGGACGAATCTGAAATGCATCAATACTCCTTGGAATAGCTAACCATCTCTGTGATTCTTGCTGAATGTGACCATTAGATTCCAATTTTCCCACTCTTGGTTGAATACATAGAATATTATTTCTGCGATTGAATCGTAGACCAGTAATAACCCTTCAAGCAGTTTATCAATTAATCTCAAACACATTACCAAAATAATTTGATATCTTCAATCGTCTGTAATAATTCCTAAACTTACTCATTAGAGTTCACTCTGCTCTGCATAATCACAGCACTGATTCCACTATATACTGTATCGCAAGCACAGGCACATGTAGCATACTTGAAATTTTCATGATCAATTACATAACCTTTATCTTTCGGACATCCAATGTTTTTTCCAAGTAAGCCTGATTCTTTTGAATTTACATATTGAAATCTGTGAGGACCTTCTTTCTGTTCCAATTTGAAAAACAATAATAATATTATAGGCAAATGTGAAGAAACACATGTGTTAGAATTGATTTGTTGCAACATTTCTAGAGATTCAAAAATTTTCACTAAGCATATTCTCTCACCAATACACAAGCCTGCACAGCACCCATATCAGTACATTGGCTGCGTGGACCTAGACAGATGTTCCTTTCATCGTGAAACTTTGTGTGACATTGGTATGTTTCGTCTCGCAGTACATCCTGACAGAAATGAGTGGCACATTGTATCCAATCATATTGAAAAATTACAGTTTTTATAGTCCCATCGAGTTCATAAGCATTTTCATCTGTAAAATTTTTAATTATTGGTCATCAAATAATGAACCGAACTAATTATTTTTTAACTTTAGGCTGTAGTTAGAAAAAATTTAAGTACTCAGGGTCCAATTGCTTCTATGAGGATCACAGGCTCTCACATAAAGACTTTCTGCTGCTCTTAAATTCTCTTTTAACGTAATTACATAGCCTTCAAAATACCTTTCGAACTGCGTCATAGCAAAGTTATTAGCAACTTTCCATTCTGTTCCATCTGAATGCATATACGAATTGATTATTATATGCTGAAAGGTGATTATAATTGGAGGATAGTTCGTCTGAATAATACCTTGGTTCTCTCTGTATTGATATATATTTGTAAAACTCAATATAAGACTGGTTTTGATCTCAGCTATGATTGCTATTTTGAACAACTGAACTACAGTTTCGGTAATTGGTTGAATATCACCACATAATCTCTCTCTACGACTCTATTTGAATAAATTAAATTAGTAAAAATTGAGTATCACAATAATTGATAACATACGAAATATCATTTTTTGGGTATAAAACATAATTATTATTGTTATTATGATCTTTGAATGATGCTTACCACTGTGTAAATAGCAGTTTCAGCCATCAAATTTTTATGATGTGGCAGTAATTCATCAGTGGTCATCATTATTTTTCGTATCATTCGGATGTTTGTTTCAATATTCCGAAAAACTGATGTTGTTAAATCATCAAGATGACGATTGGGAATATAACCATTTCTAAATATTATACGATAGAATTTTTTGTAATCATCATTAATACTCTTGATAAATATTTCCATTTCATCAATACGCTTGAGTATCATGACATTAGATGCTACAATCTCCTTCAAAATGGGAAATATTCTTGGATTTATGAGGGCCTCTATTGCATTTAATTCCACATGGATTTCATCCATTTTAATTGCTATTTCTTGATTTGCTGGATGGTCAGTACCATAAAGCTCTTCGACTGTTCTGGGATAGCTTATGCTGCCCAAATTTGATTGATTCAGCACTGAGTAAAAATCCCATACTTTCTTCCCTGTAAATACAAAGTTTGTTTTTTTTTTCTTGAGAATAACGGAAACGACGTAATTTTTCCCAATTTGCGAATGTAATCTTCAGTGAACAAATTTATTCCGAAAACACTGTTTTTCTCCCAGTCTAGACCTCTAATTCTGTTTTAAGTAATTGAATTTTTGAGAAAAAAAATGTGAAAAATCAATTGTGGCAAATATTTTTTTTGGAATTTTTTTCACCTTTTCAATGGAATCATCAAAACTCTTCATCAATTATGTATAATCAGTTCATTCTATTGAGTAAATCGATTCTAATCACTTACCTGTATTATACAGCGCATCAACGGCACACGATGAATCATGCACAAAGAAGATGAGAGATATGAAAAGCTGTCCTTTAAACATCCTCATCCTAATTGGCCAGTTCCAATTGAAATTCTAACTTCTAAAGAAATGAAAAGGTTCTGATCACTTCTCCAAAGAGTAAATGAATGTTTTCGTTTTCATGCCACGTATTTTATACTCGAAATACAGGAAACATAATGAATTGAGGAGGAAGGTCACTGAAATAATGGGTTAGGCAATTTTTATCTATGTTCATCGTCTATTTTTCGATCTATCACAGTTGAATTGAACACAAAAGATTATCACTACAATCTCCGCTAGTCAAATATTTACCCTACATTCAAACAGTACTAGAGCGTATTAATACGAATATATTTCATACGTCTTACCTAATGTGTCTTCATCTTTTCCGGGTTTCATGTGTACATTATATTGAAACGTGTAAAATGGGAGGAAAAAGAACGAGTACATCGTGGAAAACGTATATTATGAATTTTATATTTCTGATATTTTTTCGAACAAATAAATTTATGTAATATAACAATCTTTCCATTGGAAAATTGACTATAAATTTAATTTTAATGATCATCTTCAATCGTGCTGCAGTTGAGCGAATAATTGAAGTCGGCCATCAATCATGTGAGCAGATGTAAAATTTTGGAAATATTCTTTACATCTAATTCCATATGCTCTAAGTGAAATAAATCCAGCGTAACCTTCTACGCGTTTATAGAAAATTCCTATTCCACCTAATGCTGATGGTGGATTAATCCTGACTGGGACCGCATCAAATAATGGTAGTATTGATTGCCCAAAATCACTTTTCAAACTTGATCGTTTTAGTTTAATGTACATCTGTTCTCCCAAACTGGGTTTATTAAGTAAATTAGTTTTCATCGAATTTATCGGTGTAAAATCTATTTGTGGCCTGTGAATCAATGAAAATATTAGGTATAGAAAAGTTATTGATTGTCCATAGAATTCATTTCAGAATATAAATCTAACGAATCCATTGCTTTTCTTACCCCAAATTATTTGCAAATTCAGAGAAACTAATTCTTCCACTGTAGTCTAATCGACCACTCTTATAATTGAACGGTACACCAAATATTTCAATGGCAAATCCGTCTAAAGATTCTCTTCTCACCTTATTGAGTTTAACACCTGAAAATAATATTCAATCGGATAATTGGATCATTGATTTTCCACATTCATCGATATCTCTGATATTTTATAACCACATATTGAAAATACCTGTTAGAACAAAACCCGGTGGTAACCGTAAATCATTGAGAAAAAATAAGCTATTCTGTATATTGAGCAGACGAAGCTGAACTCCTAATGTATCATCTGGAATACGTAACCAACTTTCTGAATCCGGTTGAATATAACTGTTCTCTCCCAATTTTCCTATTTTCGGTTGAATGAATAGAATATTATATTTGAGGAAGAATCGTAGACCGGTAATAACCCTTCAAACATATTATGAATTAATCTCAATTTCTTTGCCAAATTAATTCAATAGGTTCAATTGTTCGTGACGATTCCTAAACTTACTTATTGGAGTTCAATCTGGTCTCCATAATAGAGGTACTAATTTGATAATAATTCTCATTGCAATTGCAGGCACATGTACGATATTTTGAATTTATATTATTAATTATATAACCATTATTTCCTGGACATTCGGAATTGTCTCCAAGTAAGCCTAATTCTGTTGAGTTTACGTAGTGGAACTTGTAGGGACCTCCCTTCTGTTGTAATTAGGAAAGAATAAATCATGCAAGAAGAATTGAGATAAATATTTCAGATTTTTTGAGGACATTTCCGGTGAACCTCGTTAAACAATTTTGAAACATTTGCTCACCAATACACAAGCTCTCACACTATACAACTTTTCACATTCTTCAAATGAACTCGCACAACCACTTCGTGCATCATGAAATCTTGCGTTACAGTGAGTTCTATTCTGTTGCCATATATCGTCGCAGAGCTCAAAACCACATTTTGTCCAGTCGTACTGGAAAATTACAGCCTTCGTCATCCCATTGAGTTCATAAGCATTCTTATCTGCAAATATTTCCTTATTAACGAATAAACGATTACCCGTACTATTAATCATATTTTAACTTCAAACTGTAGTTAGAAAAACGTAAGTACTCAGGATCCAATTGCCTCCAGGAGGATCACAAGCTCTCACATATAGATCTTCTATTGCTTCCAAATTCTCTTTTAATATAATTACATAGCTTCCAAAATACCTTCGGAATTGCATTCCAGCATAATTATTAGCAACTTTCCATTCTGTTCCACCCAAAAGCATATACAAATTAATTATCATGTGCTGAAAAATGATCACTAGGGCCGGAGACTTTAATTATTATTTCGTCTGATATAGTCGCAAGGCAACCGTTCGAATTTCAAATGTGGAATTCTAATTGTTCAACCGTTCGAATTGAATGTTAAATTGTGCGAATGTTTGACACATTTTAGTAATTGAAATAAGAATTCCCCCTGAGATCCTCCTTCCAATTCCCCCTAAGGGCCAGTCTATGGAGTCAAAATTAGCGCTAACTGCTGATTAGTGTAACTTCAACTTTGGGACGGATATCGCTAACTGTGGATCAACCCTATTTCTGTCCTAACGTAGTGAAACGTAGTTGGGGTGCTATGATGAGGGCAGCCAATCATATGGCACTATCTCCCACCATGTATCCACCGGCCAAACCAGGGCTGTGTCATACGCACAGCATCGGGTTCTCAAAAAAAATTTTATTCCCTTCTAAATTTTTTGTCCGAACAATGTTTTTTAATGAATTGAGTGAATAACCGCTCAAACATGGGAAACTATGTGAAATGTTAAAAAACGCAATAAATGATAGGGAATAGTTATTGTTTGGAGGTTATAAGAAATTTATGTTAATCATTAGTTGAGAAAAAGTTTATTGATATATGAAAATTCACGCGGTGTAGTCTTTTTTTTCATTGAAAGATGATTTACCACTGTGTAAAGTGAATTGTTCCATTAGATATCACAACCAAAAAAGACTGAACAGTTTCAATGATGATAAAATTTTTTATTGTGACGTGTGGATGAATCACACGTCGCCTATTTGGTTCATTTCAGTAATTTCAAGAAGAATTTCATTATATTATGGGGACTTCCGAGATAACCTCGAAAGATGCGGAGTGAGCATTTCCAGCCACGAGCGCACGTCCGATTCTTCCAGAAGGAATCGTGTGACGGTGTGTTTGCCATCTTTTCTGTTGGAGAAGAACCAAACTGGTTCCAAAGATGATCAAACTGTTTTGGCCATCTCTTCCGTTGGAGAAAAACTGGCCAAAGCGTGGGAATGCATACAAAGCATTTTTTAGCAAGTGGAAGAGAGACATTGAATGACTTTCTTCTACAGACCGCGGATAGACTTCGAGCAAAGCACATTAAGATCTAGTTAGCTCCGCAAGCGGACCCAATCTAACCCTTGTAATATTTTATCGGTTTTTCTACATTATACTATCATTTGAGACTATAACATCGCTTATCATTTGAAGTTTCCCACCAATCCCCCAAAAATATCCCGAAAGCGCGAATGAACCCACCCGTGAGCGCTCCGTCAACGAGCTAGTCGAGGGAGCAGGCAACATCGTGGATAGAGACAATTATTGAAGCGAGTAGACAGATCGCAGTGTTTTGCAAGACGATCTGAGAAGGTTCACACGTAACACTATGTTTCATATAATTGCATTCATATTTTCAAATGAATATGTATTTTTTTTAACTGAGAAATATTTCTTTTTCTTCAGATATTTTCACGGATTTTACGAAATGGTAACAATTTGAATTTTAAAATCGGTATACGGTACTGACTTCATTCTCACGCACGCTTACCTCCACTACTTCTACGTTCCACCCGTACCGCTAGTGGGGGAAACGCCCTGACTGAAATAGGGTTAATGTGGCTGGGAATTTTCGCATTAAAAATGGTAACCAGCAGTGTTACCCTTCAGTTGTTGATTCCTTACCGTCATTCTGGATTTAACCATTAGTCACGTTGATCCGCGATTAACGATATTCGTTCTAGAGTTAGAGTTACGCCAACCCGCGGTTAGCGCTAATTTTACCTCGGTAGAGTGGCCCTAAGATCATCTAAGATCCCGGTTCAATTCCTCATTTTTTCTGAAAAATTTGATTTTACACATTTGGAATTGTGCGAACGGCTGCCTAGCGACTATACTGGACGAAATAATAACTAAAGTCTCTGGCCCTAGTCATGATGATTGAGGGATAATTTGTTTGAATAATACCTTGGCTCTCCGTGTATTGGTATATATAAGCAAAACTCAATATGAGACTGTTTTTAATCTCGGCTATGATCGCTATTTGAAATAGCTGAACTAAAATTTCGGTAATTGGTTGGATATCACCGCATAATGTCTCCCTTTGAGTCTATTCAAATAAATTGAATTACTCAATATTGGGTCTATCACGACATTGATATATCGACATTGGTATTACGTCATTGATGTATACATTAATTGATAACGAAGAAAATATCATTCCCCGGGAACAAAATTTCTCATATAATTATATCTAGGGCCAAGATATTCAGTCTCGGTTTTGACCAGAGTGAACACAGTTTGTTGGGTTTGCGATCCTAGATCTGATTGGATCTCGTCATATCTAACCACAAATCTAGAGAGATATGATAATGTGATCATATCTGATTCAGATGTGGGCTTTTTCGTGATAGGATTGGCAGATCTTATCAGATCTACTAGCAAATCTGCCGATATTTACTGAGATATGACTTTAGTTCTGTTGTATCCAATTAGCTATAGTTATAACAACGAGAAATTTCCCGGGTCTTTGATTATCCATTATCATTTGTATTATTATTATTATCTATAAATGATTCTTACCGCTGTAAAATTAGCAATTGCAGCTATCAAATTTTCATCTTCTGGCAGTAATTCCTCCGCAGCAGTCATTATTTTTCGTATCATTCGGCTATTTGATTCGATATTCGGAAAAACTGATATTGTTAAATCACCAAGTCGATGATTCGGAACATAGCCCTCCTTAATTATTATCTCATAAAATTTTTTATAATCATCATCAATACTTCTAACATATATTTCCATCTTATCAACACACCTGACTATCATGGCATTTGATCTTAAAATTCGAAAAAGATCGGCAAATATTTTTTGATTAATGGCGGTCTCTGTTACGTTTGTGTCATCATGAATTAGTAGCATGCGATTTACTATATCTCTATTCGCTTGATAGTTATCAAAAATAGCAGCACCAAAGAGTTCTCCGACTGTTATGGGATTCCTCATACTGACTATATTTGCTCGGTTCAGCACTGAGTACAAATCCCATACTTTCTTACCTGTCGGATTGAGGATTTTTTTTTGAAAATAATGGAACCTTTGCATTCTTTGCATTTAATTATGGATAATTTTTTGAATTTATGTAATCAATTTCCATCGAAAAAGCTGAGAAAATTCATTTTCAAATAAGAAAGGTTTTTTTTTCTCTTTAAGGATGTATGATCATGACAAAAACATTTCGATTTGGGGCTTCAAAACTTTTTTAGAGTTAGATTATTCCTCAAAGAATTTTATTATAAAAAGTCGGGGGTCGGTAACCATTTATATGAGAAAGAAAAAAATAATTGAATATTGTCAGAAAATACATGGGCTCTTATGGAGGAAGGGAGGTTATAATTGTAAATTAATGATTATACAATTTTCAAGCTTACGTGATACAAAGAACAAATATTCATAAGAAAGATGAATATTGTAGTAATTCGGCAAAATTTCAAAAATATTATGTATCCATTCATCCTGAAGGGAAAAATAGAATTGAAATTTGAATTACTTCAGTTCATCGTCCATTTCTTGCCGTGATTGGCCAGATTCACAGCACATGTCACGTGATCATTCATTTCTGCTCACCCCACAACCGTTCGAGTCTATCCCTACCCATCGAAATTCACGATCCCCTCACTCTCTCGATCATACATCCTTAATCCTTGAATTCTGCTCTTAATGAGTGAGTTTTCAAGGAAAAAAATCTAAAAATTAATTCTGACATATGCATTTTTCATGCATTTTCCAATGGAACCATCAGAATTCTTCATTAATTATAAATAAGCAGAATCTTTTATTGATTAAATCAATTCTAGCCAATTACCTGTATCATACAGTGCATCGATGGCACACGATGAATTACGTACAAAGATGATGAGAAATATGAAAGACTGTACTTTGAACATCCTCATTCCTAGCGACGGGCTGAAATTAAAATCGAAACTTTTAAAGTAATGAGTTCTAATGAATTGTGAAGAGAAAATATTCGATCGTTTCTTATGACTTCCCGAGGAAAAAAAAAGGAATGTTCTAGTTTCAATACCGAGAATTTCCTACTCAAATGACTACTGAAACACTGAATTCAAGAAGACATACTGAAATGATTGGAGAAGGAAACTGAATATACTCCACGATATCATGAGCATCAAATTCCCCCTCTGGTGGTCGAAATATATCCTAGGAAATTCTTCTACACGTTGACACTATGCTTGCTCGCAGTCATCTTTGATATCATAGTTTACTTCTGAAAGAATCATGGCTTCAACCGACGCCAGAGTCAACTAAACCTCGTATTCCAAGACCATTGAAGTACGTCTTATCTATTATGAGCATAGCTCTCCCGGATTTTATGTGTACATTACCAGCGAGCAAAGTTAAAATATAAGAGTGAAAAAAATGAAGCGATTTGCTGAATAATCGTAATCAAATTTTTATCTTTCTTGATATGGGTTTTTTTAACATGTGGTTCTTTGAAACGACCACTTTTCCCCTTTGCCAAATTCAATGAATCACCCATGCTTCTCCATAAAATAACACGACAAAAATTACTTAAAAATGTGTAAAATCCTGCGGGCTGAAATTACAAAAATCTACAGAAATTGTGAGACTGTATATATCTACTCTACTTATTGTTATATACAGGGTGACAGCGGCGTCACGATGGCATACGATGAATCATGCACGAGGAAGATGAGAAATATAAAAAGCTGTCCTTTAAACATTCTCATCCTAATTAGCAAGTTCCAACTGAAATTCTAAGTTCTAAGTAAAAAAGAAGGTTCTGATCACTTCTCCAAAGAGTAACTGAATGCTTTCGTTTCAATATCACCTATTTTATACTTGACATACAACAAACATACTGAATTGAGGAAGAAGGCCACTAAAATGATTCGAGATAATGAACACCTGAATATATTCTCTCATAACATAAGCATAAACTTTCCCCTTCTGGCACTTGGAATATGGCTTAGGAAATTTTTATCTATTTTCATTGTATATTTTTAGTTCTATCATAGTTGAATTTGGAAAAAAAATTATCACTCTAATCGCCACTAGTCAAATATTTACCCCACATTCTAACAGTACCAGAGCATATTGATACGAATATGTTTCATACGTCTTACCTAATGTGTCTTCATCTTTTCCGAGTTTCATGTGTACATTATATTGAAACGTGTAGAATAGGACGAAAAAGAACGAGTACATCGTGGAAAAAGTATATTATGAATTTCATATTTCTGATATTTTTCGAACAAACAAATTTATATAATATAACAATCTTTCCATTGGAAAATTGACTATAAATTGACTTTTAATGATCATCTTCAATCGTGCTGCAGTTGAGTGAATAATTGAAGTCGGCCATCAATCATGTGAGCAGATGTAAAATTTTCGAAATATTCTTCACATCTAATTCCATATGCTCTAAGTGAAATAAATTCAGCGTAACCTTCTACGCGTTTATGGAAAATTCCTATTCCACCTAATGCTGATGGCGGATCAGTCCTGACTGGAACTGCATCAAATAATGGGACTATCGATTGTCCAAAATCATTCTTCAAACTTGATCGTTTCAGTTGAACATACATCTGGCCTCTCAAACTGCGTTTATTAAGCAAATTAGTTTTCGTCGAATTTATCACTGTAAAATCTATTTGTGACCTGTGAATTAAAAAAATATTTTGGTATAGATAAGTTATCGATTGTACATCTAATTCACTACAGAATATAAATCTAACGGATTCATTGCTTTTCTCACCCAAAATTATTTGCAATTTCAGAGAAACTAATCCGTTCACTGTAGTCTAATCGACCACTCTTATAATTGAACGGTACACCAAATATTTCAATGGCAAATCCGTCTAAAGATTCTCTTCTCACCTTATTGAGTTTAACTCCTGAAAATAATATTCAATCGGATAATTGGATCATTGATTTTCCACATTCATTGATATCTCTGATATTTTATAACCACATATTGAAAATACCTGTTAGAACAAAACCTGGTGGTAACCGGAAATCATTGAGAAAAAATAAGCTATTCTGTATATTGAGCAGACGAAGCTGAACTCCTTCTGTATGATTTGGAATACGTAACCATCTCTCCGAATTCGGCAGAATATAACTATTCTCGCCCAATTTTCCTATTCTCGGTTGAATGTATAAAATATTATTTTCAAGGGTGAATCGTAGACCAGTAATAACCCTTCAAACATATCATGAATTAATTTTAGTTTCTTCACCAAATTAATTTAATAGCTTCAATTGTCTGTGATGATTACTAAACTTACTCATTGGAGTTCACTCTGGTCTCCATAATCGAGGTACTAATTTTATAATAATTCTCGTTGCAATTGCAGGCACATGTATGATATTCTAAATTTTCATCATTAACTATATAACCATCAACTTCTGGACATTCGGAATTATTTCCAAGTAAGCCGAATCTTGTTGAGTTGACGTAGTGGAATTTGTGAGGACCCTTTTTCTGTTGCAATTAGAAGAAATGAATTATGCAAGAAGAATTGAGATGAATATTTCTGATTTTCTGGGGACTTCTCCGGTTCTAATTGGATAGGATTACATTGCAAAATTGGATATGAATACATTCGATTATTCAGATCATATCTGTTCAGATCTGGACTGATTCAATTAGATCTATGTCTGACTAAATCTGTTTAGATCTAATTGAATCCGACCAGATCTGAACGTGGTTCTCCGTTTCATGTGATTATCAAATTGTTTTTATCGATTTTCAGAGGAATTCTAGATCGTTATACGAAAATTAGTTTTTTAAACTACAATGAGTCTTCACGCTATGACAATTAGAACACGTGGTCTTTTAATTTTCCCGAAAAGCAGTCGAACTTTCTCCAACTTCTTAGTGAAATTGTTTAAAAAAATTTATTCTATACCATTTCATTAGAAAATCAATTTCTCCCCATTTATTCCCATATTCTTAATAATTATCTGATACCATTGAAAAGTTTTGAAACATTTTCTCACCAATACACAAGCCTTCACACTATACAACTTTTCACATTCATCAAGTATATTCACACAACCACTTCGTTCATCATGAAATCCTGCGTTACAGTGAGTTCTATTCTGTTGCCATATATCCTCGCATTGCTCGAAACCACATTTCATCCAGTCATACTGGAAAATTGCAGCCATTGCCATCCCATTGAGTTTATATGCATTCTCATCTGAAAATATTTTCTTATTAATAAATAAATGATCACTCGAAGAATTCATCATGTTTCAGCTTTAAACTATAGTTAGAAAAATGTAAGTACTCAGGGTCCAATTGCCTCTAGGAGGATCACAAGCTCTCACATATAGATCTTCTATTTCTCCCAAATTCTCTTTCAATATAATTACATAGCTTCCAAAATACCTTCGGAATTGCATTCTAGCAAAATCATTAGCAACTTTCCATTCTGTTCCACCCAAAAACATATACAAATTAATTATCATGTGCTGAAAAGTGATTACGAGCAAGGGATAATTAGTCCGAATAATACCTTGGCTCCCCGTGTATTGGTATATATAAGCAAAACTCAATATGAGACTGGCTTTGATCTCGGCTATGATTGCTGTTTGGAACAGCCGAACTAGAACTTCAGTGATTGGTTGAATATCACCACATAATGTCTCCCTTTGAATCTATTCAAATGGATTGAATTACTGAATATTGGCACGTAGAAAAATTCTGATGGCGGCCGCCATGGCGCGGGCCATGGTGGTGGTCATGGCGCCGGCCATGGTGGTGGTCATGGTGGTGGTCATGGTGGTGGTCATGGCGCCGGCCATGGCGGCCGCCATCACAAATTTGCCGCTTTCTATGAAGTTCTTTCCCATGGCAATTTTTCCATGGCGATTCTATCCAAGGCATATTTTTGCACGGCATTTCTTCCCATGATGATTCTTCTCATTTTTTCCCATGGCTTTTTTTTATAGCTTTCTTTTCCATGGGCTTTTTTCCTATGGCGTTTGTTTTCCATAATTACTTTTTCCGTAGCGATCCTTTCCATGGCAATCCTTTCCATGGCATTTCTCTCCATTGCATTTTCTCCATGGCAGAATTCGTCAATGCAAAATTTGCTATGGAGAAATTTGCTATAGTCATAAATTCATGAAAGGCATGAAAAATTTATGGAAAAGTCATGAAAAGAATCATCATGCAAAAAATTGCCATGGAAAGAATCGTCATGAAAAATCGCCATGGGAAAGAACTCCATGGAAAGCGGCAAATTTGTGATGGCGGCCGCCATCAGAATTTTTCTACGTGGTGTATCACGACATTAATAGATTAATGAATAACGCACAACATATCATCGTTCAGGAACAAAATTTCTGATATAATTATATCTAGGGTCAGGAAAGTTGGGTTTCGGTTTTGACCAGAGTGAACATAGTTTGTTGGATTTGCTAACCTAGATCTGACCAGATCTCGTCATATCTAACCACAAATCTAGAGAGATGAATATCAGTATGTGATCATACTTGATTCAAATCTGGGCCTTTTCGTGATGGGATTGTCAGATCTCATCAGATCTACTAGCAAATCTGCCCATATTCACTGAGATATGACTGTAGATCTATTTGTATCCAATACGATATAATTATAACAACGAAAAATTTCCCAGGTCTTTGAATATCCGTTATCATTATTATTATTATTAGCTATGAATCATTCTTACTGCTGTAAATTTAGCAATTGCAGCTATCAAATTTTCATCTTCTGGCAGTAATTCCTCCGTAGTAGTCATTATTTTTCGTATCATTCGGATATTTGATTCGATATTTGGAAAAACTGATGTCGTTAATTCACCAAGTCGATAATACGGAATATAGCCCTCCCTAATTATTATCTCATAAAATTTTTTGTAATCATCATTAATACTCTTAACAAATATTTCCATCTCATCAATACACTTGACTATCATGGCATGAGATGTCAAAATTCCAAAAAGAGTGGCAAATATTTTTTGATTAATGGCGATCTCCATTACGTTTATGTTTTCATGAATTAGTAGCATGCGATCTACTATATTTCTATTCACTTGATAGTTATCAGGAACACCAGCACCAAAGAGTTCTTCGACAGTTTTGGGATTGCTCATGCTGGCTATATTTGCTCGGCTTAGGACTGTGTAGAAATCCCATACTTTCTTACCTGTCAATTTGAAGATTTTTTTTGAAAATAAAAGAAACTTTGCATTTTTTGTATCTAATTGTGAATAATTTTTTGAATTTACAAAATCAATTTCTATTGAAAAAGCTGAGAAAATTTATTCCTAAAAATAATTTTTTTTAAATTTAATACTTGAATTCTACTCCGAATGAGTGAGTTGTCGAGAAATAAAAAGTCGGAAAATTAATTCTGACACATGCATTTTTCATGCATTTTCCAATGGAACCATCGGAATCCTTTACTAATTATAAATAATTAGTATCTTCTATTGATTAAATCAATTCTAGTCAATTACCTGTATCATACAGTGCATCGATGGCACACGATGAATTACGTACAAAGTTGATGAGAAATATGAAAGACTGTACTTTGAACATCCTCATTCCTAGCGACTGACTCAAATTAAAATTCAAACTTTTGAAGTAATGAGTTCTAATGAATTGTGAAGAAGAAATATTCCACCGTTTCTTATAACTTCCCGAGAAAAAAAAAAGAATGTTCTAGTTTCAATACCGAAAATTTCCTACTCAAATGACTACTGAAATACTGAATTCAAGAAGACACACTGAAATGATTGGAGAAGGAAACTGAATATACTCCACGATATCATGAGCATCAAATTCCCCCTCTGTTAGTCAAAATATATCCTAGGAAATTCTTCTACACGTTGACTATTCTTGCTCGCAGTCATCTTTGATATCTTAGTTTACTTCTGAAAGAATCATGGCTCCAACCGACGCCAAAGTCAACTAAACTTCGCATTCCAAGACTATTGAAGTACGTCTTATCTATTATGAGCATAGCTCTCCCGGGTTTTATGTGTACATTACCAGTGAACCAACTTAAAATATAAGAGTGAAAAAAATGAAGCGTTCTGCTGAATAATCGTAATTAAACTTTTATCTTTATTGATATGGAATTTTTTAACATTCCGGCTTTAAACGACCACTTTTCCCCTTTGCCAAATTCGATGAATCACCCATACTTCTCCATGAAATAACACAACAAAAATCACTTAAATATATGTTAAATCCTAAGGGCTGAAGTTACAAAAATCTACAGAAATTGTAAGACTGTATATATCTACTCTACGTATTGTTATATGTTATGCTAATGAAAATCTTCAAAATTGTACTTATTTTTTTTGTATTTTTCGAACATATAATCTCATATTATATTACAATTTCTCCATTGGAAAATAAACTACAGATTTGTCATATTCGATCGAGTTTCAATTAAGTGAATAATTGTAATCTGCCTTCATTTGTGTGAGCAGATGTGAAATTTCTGAAATACTCTGTGTATTCAATTCCATAGGCTCTAAATGAGATAAATCCAGCATAACCTTCTACGCCTTTATGGAAAATACCAATTCCGCCCAATGCTGATGGCGGATCAGTCGTAACTGGAACAGCATCAAATAATGGTAGCGTTGACTGTCCAAAATCACTTTTTGAAGATGATTGTTCGAGTTGAACGTATTTCAGGTCAGTTGAACTCGGTTTATTATGCAATTTTGTTTGAAGTGGACTCGTCCGATCAAATAACAGAGGCTGTCTGTAAATTAGAAAATATGAAAAATTAAAAAATGATGGATTGTTCATTTGATTCGTTCCAAAATGCAAATTCCATGAGTTCCATAGGTCTTCCTACCGTGATTCCTTCCTTGGTGAAGATAACTCAACTCTGCTTCCGAAAGAAGTGAAAGACAATGAGTCTGTTTCTTCTGCTATTTATTAATTCTGAATATCTTGGAAACTGAGCGAGATAATGTAATTTCACTTAAATCCTTTTTTGTTGTTCTTAAAATTCCATACAAAAAAGAATTCAAATAAAATTATTTTATCTCGTTCAGTTTTTGAAATGAGTTTGCTATATGCTATATATTGAAATAGGTATGCAAAATGAGTGATAATTAATTGCACTAATAATACCTTGGTTCTCCGGGTATCCATGTAAATTCACCCAAATCAACATGAGACTGGTTTTTATTTCGGCTATCATTGCTATTTTGAATAGGCGAACTAGGATTTCGACAATTGGTTGAGAGCTATTACATATTTCGTGATAATTACTCTAATTGAGAAAAAGTATATCACTAAAAAATGAGCTATTGCAACAGTTCATTAGAGACAAGATATAATTTATTAAATATCATATTCGATTAATATTCATTATCACAGACCAGTAGCGAAAATTGTATTTCTCTAGCTAATCATTTTTGGAGAATATCTCGAAAAATAACCAAGATAACGCAATTTTGTTCTAAGCAAAAAAAAATGTACGATAAATGGCACTATCTTGCTTAGGTTCCGAGTTTCATTCCAACCAAGATCAACCAAAAAAAAGTCAAATTATCCGGTTTTATCTCTTCACTAGTGAATAATGATTATTATTCTTGATTGATTCTTACCACTGCATAAGCAGTAATAGCAGTCATTAAATTTCTATGTCCTGGTAGTGCTTCACCTGGTTCGGTCATCAATTTCCGTATCATTCGAATATTTGATTCGATATTCGGAAAAACTGATCTTATTAAATCATCAAGTGGATAATCAATGATGTTACTATCTTGAAATATTATCGGATAAAATTTTTTGTAATCCTCATTAATAGCCCGAAGAAAGACACCCATTGTGTCTATACATCTGACTAATAAGATTTGCGATCTTAAAATGTCGGTCAAATTATCAATTATTTGAAGATTTATAGACTTCTCAATTTCCCAAAATTGTACGTGAATTGCATGAATTTGAGATGTTATCTTTTCAATTTCAGCGTAGTTATGACCAAAGAGCTCAGTGACTGTTCTGCTATTTGATAGACTAGTGAAATTTGATTCATCTAGCGTTGAGTAAAGTTCCCATACTTTTTCACCTGACGAAATCAGAAGTTATTGTTCAATAATAAATAAGCATTCCTGGAAAAATAGATTCTGACATAATTTTATCTAATTAGATAAATTCAGATCTCAAACAAGCAGGAGTGCCACTCTTTGTGCGTTACTGGCAAACCCTACTCCTTGTGCGACATTTAATATGTTGCCAATTCAATTGGCAAAATGCTTCCGAATGGAATTTCATCAATATTGCATCAAATCGCTATTCATGTATTCCATTGCTCAAAAAAATAACATCATTTTTACGACAAATACGCATTTAAACATTCCTACGAATATTGTTCCAGACCGTATCAATCTGTTCAGGATGCAATCTTAGGACCTGCAGTCCTAGCTTACCATAATCGATTAAGCTGCAATAATGTCATATGATACATAAATTTTCAATATTAGATAAAAACTGAGATCCTACGATAAAGCTTAAAAATTGAAGTTCAAATTTCAAATAGGATTCCTATTCTTTCCGATTGTCGTCAGATGAAAATGTACTCATTTGGTAGAAATAATTGTCTACTTTCGAATGGTGAAATGAAAAATAGTAGTGTTCCTAGGGAGGAAGCTAAGAAAAACCGTGATTTTTGAAAAAACTAAGTTATCGAAAACTCTTACAAGAGACTACCTCTGAAAAATCTGAAATTCTCACCATTTGTGGGGCTCATTGAGATGAATCTTTCAAGCTGAACTTGGGCGAAATCGCTCCAGTAGTTTTCGAGATATGACCTCTTCTCATAAAATTGTTTCTGTGCAATATCTCAGAAACTACTGGACCGATTTCGCCCAATTTCAATACCAAACTTTTCGTTCATTAGATGCATAAACCCACGAAATTTGGAGTCTCTAACTCAAATAGTTTTTGAGCTATCGTGTATACAAAATTCAGGATAAAAAACACTGTAATTGAAATTATCCGCAAACGAAAAATCGCAGCAAAATTTACCCCGAGTGAAAATTGTGTGTTCGAATGAGATGAATTTCATCGCTGAGAGTGGGGGCTGTGAATCAATTTTTCGCGGAGAAAAATCGAAAAAACGATTTTACGAAAATTTGATTTTTCTCGAAAAGTACTCAACCGATTTCGCTCAAATTTCACGGAGAGCAATTTGCATGAGGAGAGAAAGTACCGTTCAATTTTCAGGTCACCAAGTATTACCATTCCGGAGCAATGAGCTGATATCTGTCACACAAACACACATACATACAGACATTTTTTAAAAATGTAATTTCTCGACGTTTTGGAACATTCTGAGTCATATTCCGATGAAATCTCGAGATCGAAAAAAATCGCGTTTACAATGCTTCCATTCGGAAGCAAAAAAATGCAGAAAAATTACAATTTCCAGATCTGATCAGATCCAATTCTATCAAATTATAGATCTGACAAGATCTAAATATATATAATTATATCTTTTGCAAATTTAGGCCGTTCGGTTGTAGAGATCTCAGATTTTATCAGTTTTACTGACATATCTGCCTACATCTCCACAGGCATGATGTCATATCTACCGAGATATATCTGTAGTTTCACGTCTAAATATCTTATTCGAAATATCTAACGACAAACTATCTAGGCCAAAATATCTAATTTTAAAATATCATGTGATGAAGCCTATATTTTAACATTACAGTTATTTTATAAGTTATTTAGTCATTAGATATTTTGGATCAGATATTCAGACATGTAACCCTGTCTGCAGCTCTAATTATATCCAGAAAAAATATAATTGATTCAAATTATATAAAATAAAATTTTCTCAGGTTAAGTTCTATTGATTGCACTGATTTTTTTCTATTACCTGTATTATACAGAGCGTCCAGAAAACATGATGACTCACGTACATAGATGATAAGGAATATCAAAAGCTGTTCTTTAAACATCCTCGTTTCTAGTATCGAATGAAACTCAAGATTACAACAGTTCAAGTAATGAGAAGAGTCAATGAATGTAAAAAATTATTCTCGACTATTTCTAACGATGTCTCTGATAAAACAGAATGTTCTAGCTCCAACACCTACCACATGTCGCTTAGGATTGAGCAAACAGAAGGCATTGCGGAAAAGAGGTACTGAGATTATTTCAGATAATAAAAGTAGATATAATTCATTTTTTCCCTCCTCGTAATAGGAATATATTCTACAAAACTTCCTACAAGTTTATCACTCCTATCATTAATATTCTTTTTTATTATAGTCTGATATTAGGAATATCATTGATTCAATACGAATTTCTTTTAGGTTCTAGATATACATTATGAATAGAAAGAGACTAGTGAGAGCCTCTTACCTCTAGTAAGAGAAAAGACAAGTACCACGTGAAATGCGTTTATTATAAATTCTATATTTCTCATATATCTGGACAAATGAATTAATATTCTAAAACAATTCATCCATTTGAAAATTGATTTATGGATGGAATCCAGAAGTCAATTTTCACGCTCATGTTTGAGGTAGTTCTATGAAATAGGATGAATCTTCATCTTTCACTTACAGTTCTTCATATTTCCGTAGAATTTTGTGGGATAATTATTTATATTATTGCTGATTTTTGAGAAAAATTTGGAAATTTTCGACTACACTTTTAATGAAATATTAGATCTTAAAGTTAGAACTATCAGCACGGTGTGGCTGGCAAGACTTCAAAAATCAGTAACATTTGGCAGGATTTTTTTTTCTCGCAACTTTATGCGGGAATTTTATGGAGAAAAAACTGTGTAGGAACTCTTCATATATTTTGAAATGATTGAAAATTATTTCAATATTTTTGATCACGTATTTTTTTTATTTTTAATGAGAAAATAGAAAAATATGACAAAATCACGATTGATCGAGGCAATCAGCTGCTGAGACGTGACTGGCTGGTTCATTCGGCATAGTTGTGTATGCGCTCTATCGTCCTATACGTGCGATGAATGTTCAGATTTATTCATACAGCACCGTATCATTCGGGGGATATCGAGAATTTCCTAAAAAAATGTTATAATTTTTGTTGAATTCATGATGAAATGGGAAATTTCATACTTCGATATCGAATGAATGAATTTATGATTCAACGGACGAAAATTTATATTCAATATATGCACTGAGACTCCTTTCCATGGACACCGGCCTCCTCAATGGTTATACATTCCTTTCTCATATAATTACCTCAGTTGAATTGCAGTTATGTGAATAGTTGTAATTGGCCATCAATTGTGTGAGCAGATGTGAAATTTTCAAAATATTGTTCATATCGGATTCCATATGCCCTGAGTGAGATAAATCCACCATAAGCATCTACACCTTTATGGAAAATTCCGATTCCACCCAATACTGATGGCGGATCAGTCGTGAGTGGGACAGCATCAAATAGTGGTAGCGTTGACTGTCCAAAATCATCTTCTAAAAGTGATCGCTTGAGTTCAATATATTTCAGGTTAGTTGTACTCGGTCTATTATGCGATTCGGCTCGGAGTGGACTCATCTGACCAAATGTCAGAGGCTGCCTGTTAATTGTAGATTATTAGAAATTGAAATTTCATGGATTGTTCATTTGATTAGTTTCAGAACATGAATTTCATGAATTTGGAGCTCTTCCTACCATAAATTCTCATTCGATGAGAATAACCTAATTCTCCTGGGTGTATCTAGTGTGCCCCTTCTGTAATTGAACGGTACGCCGAATATTTCAATGATAAATCCTGTTACAGTTCCTCTCGTAGCTTTGTTGAATCTAACTCCTGTAAATATTATTCATCAATCAAATAATCATTATTGTCCTCCATTCAGCTCTACGAATTTCTTGAGCACAATTTGGAAATACCTGTTAAAACGAATTTCGGTGGTAAAAGAAGATCATCAAGAAAAAATATGCTATTC
This sequence comes from Aleiodes leptofemur, assembly GCA_963942555.1. NCBI lineage: Eukaryota > Metazoa > Arthropoda > Insecta > Hymenoptera > Braconidae > Aleiodes > Aleiodes leptofemur. Next base: position 2,198,904 of record OZ012619.1, on the reverse strand, counting down.
TCTTTGTTTATGTAAGAAGTCTGGAATGTTCCAATATTAGTTGGGACTGGTAACCATTTCTGTGAATATTGATGAATATAACCATTAGCCTGTAATTTTCCCTCTCTTGGTTGAATGTATAGGATATTATTCCTTCGAATGAACCGCAAACCAGTGATGACCCTTCAAGAAGATTATGGATGAATTTTAACCTCATTACAAAGATAATTCATGAACTTACATGTTTAACTCAACTCTGCTATTCATGAGGAAAAGACTGATTTTATTATGATTTCTATTACAATCACAGGCACATGTAGCATTTTGGGATTCCGAGCGCTTTCCATTATCAATTATATAACCATCATCTTCCGGGCATTTGAAATTCCTTCCCAATGGACCCAATACCGTTGAGTTGACATATTGAAATTTGTGGGGACCACTTTTCTATTTCCATGAAAAAAATACAATTAAAAAAAAAAAAGATGAGATGAAGTTGACTCAGGGAAGAATTGATTTCATTCAAATTCTTCAAATTTTTACCGTTTTGACGGAAATTTATTCGTAACAACTTGAAAATTTGAGAATGGAAAAGTATAATAAAGAATAATTTTGAAATAGTCACGCACCAATACACAAGCTTGCACAGCGCCCAAATTCTCACATTCAGTAGCTGTGTTCGGACAGCTACTTCGTTCGTCGTAATAACTTGCATCACATTCGCTCGTTCTTTTCTGCCACATACTCTGGCAGGATTGGAACGGGCATACCATTTTCTTATATTGGAAAATTGTTGCCTGTATTATCCCATCGAGCTCATAATAGTTTTCATCTGCAAATTTTTTCTCAATAAATAAGAATAATGATGATTATTCCACTTTATCTTGTAGTTAGAAAAGTTTGAATACCTAGGATCCAAGCGCTATTTTCAGGATCACAAGCCCTTATATATAGACTTGTCGTTATATTGAAATTTTGTTGCATGTTAGTCAGGTATTCTTTGAAATACCTCTGAAATTGTAGCTTAGCACTAATATTCATGAGCATCCATCCTGTTTAACCGAAGTAAAAGTACAAATTCAGTAGCGAAGAAGTTAAATAGGAAAAGTCTGTTTTTTCCTGCTATTAATTATTTTCGAATATTTAAGAAATTAAGCAAGATAGCGTCGTTTCGTCTGATTCCTTTTTTGTTGCTCTTGTCAAATTCTATACTAAAAAGGATTTAAACCAAATCATGCTATCTCGTTTAATTTCTGAAATGAATTCATTACTATATGCTAAAAAAATATGTGAATTGAGAGATGATTAATAATAATAAAAATAAAAAATACTACCTTGGTTCTCCCAATATCCATGTAAATTTGCAAACGTCAACATAAGACTGGTTTTTATCTCGGCTATAATTATTTTTTTAAATAGGTCAACTAGGATTTCGCTTATCGGTTGAGAGCTATCACATAGTTCCTGATGATGATTCTAATTTTAAAAAATTACATTACTACAAAATGAGCTATAATTTATCGACAAACAGGTTAGATTAATATTTATTATCACAGTTCGGTAGCAATGAGCAGAGATCGGCGAAAAAAAAATCGCATTTTTAATTTTTTTTTATTTCTGTAGTTTCCATCGAAAAAATTTTAATTACTTTCTCAATAAAAAATTTGGATTTTTGAATTTTTCATTAGTTTGAAAATTAATTTTTTTTTTCAACACTTTTGATTACTATTATAATTTAAAACTTGACTGATGGAATTTCATAATTATTTTCTTTATTAAACTTATTAACATTTTACATTTGTTAATACATTGTGTTACATTTAGTTAATACTCTCAACTCAAAATTTTTGTCTGAAAGACGGTTATATTTGGGAAGATTAAACATAGTAACGTTGATTTTATTATAAAATTAATTATTCCAATCAATTAATAAGTAAGGAAGAATCAGAATTTCGAATAAGAAAAGAATTATAAAATTTCATCAGTCAAATTTTTAATTACAATAGTAATCAAAATTGTTAAAAAAAAAAAAATTAATTTTCAAACTAATGAAAAATTTAAAAATCCAAATTTTTCACTAAGAAAGTAATTTACATTTTTTCGATGGAAATTACAGAAATAAAAAAAATGAAAATGCGAATTTTTTTCTGCCGATCTCTGGCAATGAGCCTGTTTATCTTGCTAATCATTTTCGGAGAATATCTCAAAAAGTAAGGAAGAAATACTTTTGCAAGGTAGTTCCTGAATAAATTGATCGACCAAAGAAATCGAATTATCCTGTTTTATCTCTTCACTACTGAATTATTATTACTATTTTTGAATAATTTTTACCATTGAGTAACCACTAATAGCAGTTATCAAATTTTGCTCATGTGGTAGTAATTCGCCTGGTCCAGTCATAATTTTACGTATCATTTGAATATTTGATTTAATATCCAAAAAAGCTGATCTTGTTAAATAGGCGAGTGGACGATCAAAAATGCTATTTTTCTGACTTATTAGTTCATCAAACTTTCTGTAATTGTTATCAATATCCGTAAGAAAGATGCCCATTACATCTAAACACCTGACTAACAAGACATTTGGTTTCAAAATCTCCATCGAATCATGAATTATTTGTGGATTTATGGAGTCTTCAATTTCACGCAATTCCACACCAATTTCATACATTTGATGTCTTATCTTTTTATTTTCTTCAGAGTCATGACCAAAGAGCTGAGCATTTGATTCATCTAGCATTGAGTAAAGTTCCCATACTTTTTTGCCTGACGAAATAATAATTATTGTTCAATGATGAGTGAGCATTATGCTCTATTTATTATACTGAATTTTTTCTATTATCTGCATCATACAAGGCATCGATGACACATGATGACTCACGTACGTAGATAACGAGGAATATGAAAAGATGTCCTTTGAACATTCTTGGTCGTAATATCGAATTAAAACAAAAATCACAACCGCCCAAGTGATGGAAAGATCTAATGAATTTAGAAACTTATGCTCGACTGTTTTAAATGATATCCCCACTAGAACAGAACATTCTAGCTCCAACAATTGCCACTTTTCACTTAGAATTGAGCAAACAGAAGGAATCGTGAAGGAGAGGTGCTGATAGGATTTGAGATAATGAAACTCACTATAATTTATCATCTTGAATCAACTTAGCACCTTTTCTCCGCCATTTCTCTTGTTTGCTCAATTCTAGATTCTTCTCCTCGGAGTTGGGATATATTCTAGAAGAACGTTCTGAACGATAATCACTTCTATCATTAATATTCTTTCTTCTTATAGTCTAACATTAAGAAGATTATTGCTGTAATATGAATTTTTCTTAGGTTCTACGTGTACGTTATGAATAAAACCTGAAAGTGACAAGAGAAAAAACGAGTAACACGTGAAATGAGTGCATTACAAAGAATCTATATTTCTCATATTTTATAGACAGATAAATTGATATTATATGACAATCCATCCACTCAAAAATTCACTCATGGATGAAATTATCACGTTTATCCTTGATCGAATCACAGTTATGTGAATAGTTGTAATCGGCCCTCGATTGTGTGAGCAGATGTGAAATTTTCAAAATATTGCTCATAACTGATTCCATATGCTCTGAGTGACATAAATCCAGCATAACCTTCTACGCCTTTATGGAAAATTCCGATTCCACCCAATACTGATGGCAGATCAGTCATGAGTGGGACAGCATCAATTAAAGGTAGCGTTGACTGTCCGAAATCATCTTCTAAAAGTGATCGTTTGAGCTCAACGTATTTCAGATTAGTTGAACTCGGTTTATTGTGTAATTTTGTTCGAAATGGACGCATCAGCCCAAATGTCAGAGGCTGCCTGTCAATTAGGGAATATTATAAAATTAAATAATTCATTGATTTTCCATTTGATTCTTTCCAGAATGTAAATTTGATGATTTTATAGCTCTTCCTACCATGAATTCGATCTCGATGAGGATGACTCAAATTTCTTCCCAAGATCCAATTGGCCACTCCTATAATCGAACGATACGCCAGATATTTTAATGGTAAATCCTATTGCAGTTCCTCTTGTTACTTTGTTGAACCCAACTCCTGAAAATATAATTATTCAATCGAATAATCATTTATGGCTCCCATTCATCACTAGATATTTCATGAACATAATTTGGAAATACCTGTTAAAACGAATTCTGGTGGTAAAAGGATATCTTCAAGAAAAAATATGCTATTCTCTTTGTTTATATAAGAAATCTGGAATGTTTCCATATCATTTGGAATTGGTAACCATTTCTGTGAATATTGACTAATATAACCATTAGCCTGCAATTTTCCCTCTCTTGGTTGAATATATAGGATATTATTTTTTCGAGTGAATCGCAAACCAGTGATGACCCTTGAAGAAGATTATGAATGAATTTTAACCTCATTACCGGGATAATCCATAAACTTACATGTTGGACTCCACTCTGCTTTCCATAAGAAAGAGACTGATTTTATTATGATTTCTATTACAATTACAGGCACATGTAAAATGTGGGGATTCTGAGGGCTTTCCATTATCAATTATAGAACCATCATCCTCCGGACATGTGAAATTACTTCCCAAAAGTCCTAATACTGTTGAGTTTACGTATTGAAATTTGTGGGGACCTTTTTTCTGTTTCCATAAAAAAACAAGAAAATATAACGAAATAATTTAACGAAAAAGTGAGATAAAATTGACTCAGGGCAGAATTGATTTCATTGTAATTCTTCAAAAATTTGACTATTTTGACCAAGATTTAATGGTAAAAACTTAAAAATGCAAAAATTGAAAAAGCTAATACTTCAAATTCCTGCTAAAACAATCAAATTTCCAGAAAAAAATCCCAGAAATTCATTCTCAACAGATAACATATGTTCTATTTAACAATTTCAGAGTATTCTCTCACCAATAAACAAGCTTGTACAGCACCCAAGTTCTCACATTCAGTAGCTGTATTTTCACAGCCACTTCGTTCGTCGTAATATTTTGCGCCACATTCATTTCGTCGCCGCCACCTATTCTGACAGGACTGGAACATGCATACCATGCTCTTGTATTGGAAAATTGTTGCCTGTATTATTCCATCGAGCTCATAATAATTTTTATCTATAAATTTTTTCCTCAATGAAAAAGAATAATCAGCATTTTTCAGCTCACGTTGTAATTGAAAAAAAAATTTAATACCTAGGATCCAAGCGCCATCTTTAGGATCACAAGCTCTCATATATAGACGTGTCGTTATGTCCAAATTTTGTTGCATCATAATCACGTAGTTTCCGAAATACCTCTGGAATTGCGTCTTAGCAAGGATATTCACGAACTTCCATTCTGTTTTACCACGATAAATAGTACAAATTCATTAACGAAGAGTTTAAACAGGATAAGTCTGTTTTTCCTGCTATTCGGAAACTAAGCGAGATGGCGCAGTTTCACTCAAATCCTTATCCGGAGTTATTGAAATTTCGAAAGAAAAAATATTTGACCCAAAAAAAGTTATCCCGGTTAGTTACCGAGATATTCATTGATAATGAATAAACAAAAACATTGACTTATCCTCTTCTATTTCTTCACAACTGGGTTTATTAATAGATGCTAGAAAGCTATCATAAATTGAAATAATAATACCTTGGTTCTCCCTGTATCTATGTAAATTTGCCAAAGTCAACATAAGACTGGTTTTTATCTCGGCTATGACTGCTATTTTAAATACGTCTACTAGGATTTTGGTAATTGGTTGAGAGCTATCACATATTTCCTGATATTTAATTTAATTTGGAAAAAAAGACATTACTAAAAAAATTGGCTCTCACGAATGTTCATTAGAAACAAGATATAATTTATTGAATATCATGTCCAATTAATATTCATTCTCACAATTCTGGAGAATATCTCAAAAATTAAATAAATTAGCAGAATTAGGCTTCGATTCTATTTTGCAGCTCTCAAAATTCTCCACAAAAGAAATAGTTATAAAATGGCGTTATGTCGCTCAGTTTCCAAGATATTCTCCACCAAAGAGTAACAAAAAAAATCGAATCATGCTGTTTTATCTCTTAACTACTGAATTATTATTATAATCATTTGTGAATAATTCTTACAATTGCATAACCACTAATAGCAGCTATCAAATTTCGATGATCATGTAGAAATTCGCTAGATTCAGTCATAATGTTCCGTATCACTTGAATATTTGATTCAATATTCGGAAATACTGAGTTTGTTAAATCATCGAGTGGACGCTCAAAAATTTCCTTATCCTGAATTACTATCTGATGAAATTTTTTGTAATCATCATCAATACCCGTAAGAAACACGCCCATTCTATCTATACATCTGACCAACAAGACTTTCGATTTCAAAATTTTGATCAAATCATGAATTATTCGAGGACTTATAGAGTTTTCAATTTCAAGCAATTTCACATGAATCTCATACATTTGACGTCTTGTTTTTTCATTTTCTACATAGTCATTACCGAAGAGCTCGGAGACGGCTCTGGGTTCGACTGAACTAGTCAAATTTGTTTTATCTAGAGTTGAGTAAAGTTCCCATACTTGTTCACCTAATGAAACAACAATTATTGTTCAATGATAAATAAACATTGTTTTATTGATTATACTAACTCTTTTATATTACCTGCATCATACAGGGCATCGATGACACATGATGACTCACGTACACAGATGATGAGGAATATCAAAAGCTGCCTTTTCGACATCCTCATTCGTAGTATTGAATTAAAACGAAAATTACAACCGTTCAAGTAATGAGAAGATTAAATGAATTAAAAAAGATATGCTCGACTGTCTCGAATGATGGCCTCAATAAAACAGAATGTTCTAGCTTCAACACCTACCACCTTTCGCTTGAGACTGAGCTAACAAAAGAAATTGCGCAAGAAAGGTACTATTATGATGTTCGAGATAATTCTTTAAATTCATTAGAACGAGAGCGTCCGCGCGTGCTGCGCACGCGCTTCTTCATCCAATGGTGTAAAGAAAAAAAAATCATTCAATATAAATGACACCAGATGTCGCGTCGGTTTCGGTCTTACGCATTTTCGATATTTTCGATATATATCGATATGAAACTCCTCTTCTCCTTTTTAATATAGGATTCTTCTCTTCGTAGTTGGCATATATTCCATATACAGACACGTTGATCGAATCTATCGTCAATATTCTTTTTTATTATAGTCGAATATTCGAAAAATGAGCACTTCAGTACGAACCTTATTAAGGTTTCATTTGTACGTTGCTAATAAAAGATGGAAATGGGAAAAGAAAAGATAAGTACACAGTGGAATAAACGTATTATAAATTTTATATTTCTTATATTTTCTTAACAGTTTAATTGATATGATGTAACAATCCTTCCATTTAAGAATTGACTTATGGATGAAATTATCATGCGAATCTTTGATCGAGTTACAGTTAGGTGAATAGTTGTATTCGGCCCTCAATTGTGTGAGCAGATGTGAAATTTTCAAAATATCCCGTGTACTTGATTCCATATGCTTTGAGTGAGATAAATCCAGCATAACCTTCTACGCCTTTATGGAAAATTCCGATTCCACCCAATACTGATGGTGGATCAGTTGTAATTGGAACAGCATCAAATAGTGGTAGCGTCGACTGTCCAAAATCATTTTTTAACAGTGATCGTTTGAGTTCAATGTACTTCAGGTTACTTGAACTCGGTCTAGTAGGCAATTTTGTTTGAAGTGGACTCATTCGCTCAAATATCATAGACTGTCTGTAAATTGGAAAATATGAGAAATCGAAAATTAATTAATTGTCCATTTGATTCATTTCAGAACGTGGAGTTTATAAAATTCTAGCTCTTCCTACCGTGGATCCTCGTTTGATGAGGATAACCTAACTCTCCTTCCAAGATCTAATTGGCCATTCCTGTAATCGAACAGTACGCCAAATATTTCAATACTGAATCCTGTTACAGTTCCTCTTGTTACTTTATTGAATTTAACTCCTGAAAATATGAATATTAATTAGAATAATTAATCAGATATTTCTGATATTTCATGAACATGCTTTAAAAATACCTGTTAGAATGAATTTTGATGGTAAGAATACATCGTCAAAAAAAAATATGCTATTATCTCTGTTGATATTATGGATCTGAGATGTTTTAATATCATTTGGAATTGATAACCATTTTTCTAAATATCGATTAATATAACCATTAGCCATCAATTTTCCCTCTCTTGGTTGAATATATAGAATATTATTTTTGCGAGTGAATCGTAGACCAGTGATGACCCTTCAAGAGGAATATGGTTGAATTTTAACCTCATTACCAAGATCATTCATTAAACTTACATATTGGACTCCACTCTGCTTTCCATGATTGAGAGACTGATTTTATTATGATTCCTATTACAATTACAGGCACATGCAGCATATACAGAATCCGAGTGCTTTCCAATATCAATTATATGACCATTATGTTCTGGACATTGGGGATTACTTCCCAGAAAACCTAATACCGTTGAGTTGACGTATTGAAATTTGTGGGGTCCATTTTTCTGTTTTTTGGGAGAAAAAAAAATTAATTGTACGGAAAGGGCTAAAATGGACTGAAAGTAGAATTAATTTTATTGGAATTCTTCAGAAATTCGACCACTCGACCTTACGGCGGCTTATGATTCGAGCTAGCCCCACTCGACATACACTGGGACGATTCAAGACTCCTGAGGACTAGAAGGTCAACAATAATTTATCAGTAAAAACTGAAAAATTCGGGAATGGAAAGACTTGAGATTTCAATTTCCTACCAGAACAATCGAATTTTCAAAGAATACTAATAATTCGCTTCAACCTAGCACACCATATCAGATCGAAATAGATCTACTAGGATCTGATCTGACCCAAACAGGTGATATTGAGCAGCATGCCAAATAAATCTTGATCAGATTGGATTTGATCTGATCTGAACAACTCGGTAGAATGCCATATGTGCTTCAACTATATCTGATTAAATCCGGTTTGATCCAACTCGATATTATTGGATTAAAAATGAGATCTATTTGGATCAGATTTGATCAAATTTGATCTGTTCATTTTTTTCCGGGCTATTATTCTCAATCGACTACAGATACTCTATTGAAATAATTTTCAAAGTATTCTCTCACCAATACGCAAGCTTGCACAGTACCCAAATTCTCACATTCAGTAGGTGTATTTGAACAGCTGCTTCGTTCGTCGTAATATCTTGCGTCACATCGTGTCGCTCTCTTCTGCCACATATTTTGGCAGGACTGGAAAGCGCATACCGCTGGTTGATATTGAAAAATTATTGCCTGCGTCATCCCATCGAGCTCATAATAATTTTTATCTATAAATTTTTCCTCAATTAAAAAGGCTAATAATCTTCCACCTCAAGATGTAGTTAGAAAAAATTTAATACCCAGTATCCAGGCGCTATTTTCAGGATCACAAGCTCTTATATATAGACCTGTTGTTACATCCAAATTTCGTTGCATTATACTCACGTAACTTTCAAAATACCTCTGGAACTTCATCTTAGCAGGAATATTCATGATCTTCCATTCTGTTTTACCGAGAAAAAGTACAATTTCAGTAGCGAAAATCAAATTTCAGGAGGTAAAATCGAATGAGTCTGTTCTTTCTGTTATTCATTATTTTCAAATATCATGAAAACTAAACGAGATAGCATAGTTTTACTTGAATCTCATTTTGTGGCTCTTGAAATTTTTTTCGTACAAGGATTTGCACGAAATTACGCTATCTAATTTAATTTCCGAGATGTTCTTTGATAATGTATAACAAAAAAAATAGAATTATCCAGTTTTAGATCTTCGCATCTAAATCTCATATGATGTGCTGAAGAGTTATATGATATGAGCGATGATTTATTGAAATAATACCTTGGTTTTTTGCGTATCTATGTACATTTGCCCAAGTCAACATAAGACTGGTTTTTATCTCGGCTATGATTGCTATCTTGAACACATTAACTAGGATTTCAGGAATTGGTTGAGAGCTATCACATATCTCCTGATATCGAATCTACATTGAAAAAATTCCATTACTGAAGAATGAGCTGTTACGACAGTTCATCAGAGACAATATATCGTTGCCTTAGAAACAAAAGGGCGTAAGTGTTATGTTGATACATAGCCCGTAGACCCCTTTGTTGCTAAGGTGACGATATAGTTGTACTAAGGAAAGCTTTGATACAGGGAAAAATGACCCTATCTTGTTTAGTTTCCGAAATATTCTCCACTTAAGATCAACAAGAATAATCAGTTTCTCCTGCTCTATCTCTTCACTACTGAATTATTATCATTATTTCTGAATAATACTCACCATTGCGTAACCACTAATAGCAGTTATGAAGTCTCGTTCTTCGGGCAGTAAGTCACCTGGTTCAGTCATAATTTTTCGTATCATTCCAATATTTGATTCAATATTCAGAAATATTGATGTTGGTGAATTCATAAATGAACGATCAAAAATATTACTATTCTGAGATATTATCTGATAAAATTTTTCATAATCATCATCAATTTCCATAAGAAACGCTCCCATTACATCTATACACCTGATTAACAAGGCTTTCAAGCTTAAAATCTTCTTCAAATCCTGAATTATTTCAGGATTTAAGGATTTTTCAATTTCGCGTATTTGTGCATGAATTTCATGCATTTGATCTTTTATCTTCTTATTCTCTGTATAGTCATAACCAATGAGCTCAGCAACTGTATTAGGCTCAAACGGACTGGTCAAATTTGATTCATCTAGCATTGAGTAAAGTGCCCATACTTTTTTGCCTGACGAACGATAATTATTGTTCAATGATGAATAAGCATTATGTTATACTAATCAAATTGATTCTTTGTTAGTACCTATGACAAACAGGTCATCGATGACACACGATGAATCACGTACATTAATGATGAAAAATATCAAAAGCTGTCCTCTAAACATCCTCATTCCTAGTATCGAATAAAAACGAAATTCCCAATTGTTCAACGAAAAGATCTGATAAATGTAAGAAACTACGCTCAACTATTTTTGATGATTTCCTTAATAAAACTGAAGATTCTATTTCCACTGCCTACTATCTTATAGTCGAAACTGAGCAAACAAAAAGAATCAACGAGGAAAAATACTGAAATGATTCGAGATAATAAAACTGAACAGGATTTATCATAGCGTGAGGATTAAATTCTCCTCTTTCTAGTTGACATATATTGTAGAAGAACATGCCATTTGTTCATGATTTCTATCGTCAATATTCTTTCTTTCTATTGTCTAGTATAAAGAAAATTTTTTCTTCAATATGAATCTTCATTAGGTTCTATTTGCACGTTATCAATAAGAGGTGAAAATGAGAAGAGAAAGGACAAGTATCTAGGAGAATAAATGTATTATAAAGTCTATATTTCTTATATTTTTTTAAAAGATAAATTGGTATTATGTAACAATCATTCCATTCAATAATTGATTTAAGGATGTATGATCATATCAACAATTTCCGATTTGGGGCTTCAAAATTGTTTTATAGTTAGATTATTCTTCAAAGAATTTTAATATAAAAAGTCCGGGATAGGTAACCATTCATATAGGAAAGGAATAAATGATTGAAAATTGACAGAAAACACATGGGCTCTCATGAAGGAATGGAGATTATGATCGTAAATTAACGAATATCCAATTTTCAAGCTCCCGTAGTACAAAGAACAAATATTCATAAGAAAGATGGATATTGTAGTAATTCGACAATTTTTTTAAAATACCATGTATCCATCCATCCTGAAGAGAAAAATATAATTAAAATTCGAATTACTGCATTTCATCATTCACGTCTAGCCGTGATTGAACCAAATTCACAGCACACGTCACGTGGTCACTCACTTCAGTTCACTCCGCAATCGGTCGAGCCTATCCCCACCCATCAAAATTCACGGTTCCCCCACTCTCTCGATCGTACATCCTTAAGGATTGAATTATCATGTTTATCTTTGATCGAGAATGAAAAGTGACTATTAGATGAATGGTTTTACTTGACCCTCAATTGTGTGAGCAGATGTGAAATTTTCAAAATATTGCTCATATCTGATTCCATATGCTCTCAGTGAGATAAATCCACCCTCACCTTCCACGCCTTTATAGAAAATACCAATACCACTCAATGCTGATGGCGGATCAGTCGTAACTGGAACAGCATCGAATAGTGGCAGCATTGACTGTCCAAAATCGCTTCGCAAAGATGATTGCTCGAGTTGAACGTATTTCAGGTCAGGTGAACTCGGTATATTCTGCAATTTCATTTGAAGTGGACTTATTCGATCAAATATGAGAGGCTTCCTGTGAATTGAAGAAAATTTGAGACTGAGAATTTAACGATTATTCATTTGATTCATTTCAGAATGCAAATTTTATGAATTTATAGTTCTTGCTACCCTGAATTGTCCCTTGATGAGGATAACCGGATTCTGCCGCTGAAATCTAATTGGCCACTCCTGAAATCGAACGGTACGCCAAATATTTCGATGGCAAATCCTGTTGCAGTTCCTCTTGTTACTTTATTGAATCGAACTCCTGAAAATATAATTATTCAATGGAACAATCATTAATTGCCTCCATTTGTCTTCAAATATTTGCTGAGCACAATTTGGAAGTACCTGTTAAAACGAATTTTGGTGGCAAAATAACATCGTCAAGAAAAAATATGCGATTTTCCCTATTAACAAGATGAATCTGAGATACGTCAATATCTTTGGGGATTTGTAACCATTTTTCTGAATATTTCTGAATGTCACCATTCACCATCAATTTTCCCACTCTCGGTTGAATATGTAGAGTATCATCTTGGCGCTTGAATCGTAGACCAGTAATGACTCTTCAAACAGATTACAGATTAATAACAACCTTATTACCAAAATGATTTGATCTCCTCAATTGACTATTATGATACATAAACTTACTTATTGGAGTCCCCTGAACTTTCCATAATCACGAGACTGATTTTATTGCTATTTCCATCACAATAGCAGACACATGTAGCATATCCAGCATGCGTGCCGTTTAGATTATCTAATATATAACCATCATCCTCCGGACATTTGGAATTATTTCCGAAAAAACCCAATCTCGATGAGTTTACGTATTGAAATTGGTGCACACCATTTTTCTGTTTTGAATGAAAAAAAAATGTATTGAAAAAGGTAGGGTAACATGTACTCGAAGCAAAATTATTCTCAATTCTACCATTGTGACTGCGATTTATCCACAAACACTGCTGAATTCGCGGCATAGAGAGGATTCGACCCTCAAATTTTTAACAAGACTGGTGAATTTCCAAAGCAATGCCGGCAATTCATTTCACCCCACTAGTATTTCTAACAGATGGCAGATTCTCTATTGAGAATTTATGAAGTACTAAATTGCAAATTGTAACTTTGACCTAATCAAATATTTATGTATATTCTAGTGCATCATCATTTTTTCAAAACTGAAAAGAAAATTTTCATTCTCTCAAATCATAAATCGTTGGTTCTATTAATGGGGAAAAATGTAGTGCATCATGTATGATATTTTGGCACGAAACATTTACTCTTTGTTTATCTGCGTTAACATAGTTGAACTTCAAATGTACATCGAGAGGGTAGCTCTGATTGTTCTTACCAACAAATACTTTGTATTTTGAATATCCCACGCAACTAATCAAGAAATGAAATTCAGGGCATTACGGAATTTCAATATATAGTGGTCCCTCCCTAAGATATCAGCTCTCCTCAATTCATTTCTCCACTTTCACTGATTTACTAAAGTATCTGCGCATGTCGACGCGCAGGCGCTCACGTTGGTAGCTAGGGCGTTATGTGCACATGTATACATGTAGAGTATCGTAGGCAGCGCAATAGTATTGAGAAGAGTTGTATTAATAAAATGCATATCACAATAATGAGTTTTATTCATTTCAAGTCATAAAAATAATCCAAATAAACGTAAACAGCCGATGGCAGTGCCAGTTGTTTACAAAATTAATGCATTGAGAGAATTAAAAGATGAAATATCGGTGCATATTATTGCGGATAACCTCAATGTTACTACGCAAACGGTAAAAAAAAGTGGCAAAACCACGAAAAAATATTTGAAACTCCAACTTCGTAAATAATTGCTTCAAATTCATAGATAATGTCATTGTTTGTTAATAATTTTACGAAGGAAATTTATAAAACATTATACAGTCAAAAAAGATCATCATCAAATTTATATTGAACCTAGAGTTCGAATGCTGAAGAGAAAAAATTAGAAATTTATATTTGCAAATGAATATGAAAAAATACATTGCTCCTTTTAAGGTAAGACTATCGCTCACGTCACCACTAAGCGTGGGGGCGAGGGAGGTTAGGAAAAAATCATTTGGAACAACCAAAGGAGGGAGAAATTGTTCAACCTATAATGCTATTCAGCCTCAATAATTTCTAGCTTTCATATGAAAGCATAATTTAATCAAAATAATTATATCTACTAATATTTTGATTTTTTTTTCGAAGAACCCTTTTTTAAAATTCTGATACGGGCCTGCCTACGCACACTAATGTGCGCGTATACGTATGCGCGCACACTAGAGAATACTCCTGTAGTTGTACACACATACAGAGCGACCGCGTGTACGTACACAGCGGTGCTGGCCTGCCATTAATCGTTTATTTTTTTTTCTCCAAAACTATGGGTCAGAAATAACTGATTTTGGTCTCAAAAAATTATTAAAAGTGGTGACTATGGACTACAATTTTTTCAGAAGCCCCGTAAATGCCGTTTTTCTTTAAATTTATAATGATTGAATCGCGACTCAATTTACTCGTTTTCTTATGGGAAAAATGCACTTTTTGAAATTCAATATCTCGGATTCCACGGGTCAGAAAATTTTTCACCATGAGGAAAAGTTGTTGGGTTTCCTGTGAAGAATATCTCTGAATTTTTTCAGATTTTTCGTATTTCAAGCCTCTGGTGATAGTCATACCTTAAATTGAATTCGAATATTCCGTGTTCTTCCTCTTTGTATACTTAGTGACACTGCGCAGCTTGATAAAATCTCGTAATGTGTTTTTTTAGAAAGAAAATTCTCTTACCAATACACAAGCTTGTACAGCACCGAAATCCTCACAGTCAGTGGGTGTACTCGAACAGCTGCTTCGCTTATCGTAATATCTTACATCACATCGGGTCGCTCTTTGGTACCATCTATTCCGGCAGGACTTAAGCGGACATACCATCGGTTCATACCGAAAAATCACTGTCTGTGTAATCCCCTCGAGCTCATAATAATTTTCATCTGCAAATTTTTACTCATTAAAGAAATATATTAATCATGCTTTAACTTTAACTGGTTGTTAAGAAAGTATAAATACTCAGAATCCAAGCGCCATCCTCCGGATCACAAGCTCTTATATATAGACTTGTAGCTAAATCCAAATTTCGTTGGATTATACTCACGTAGGTTCCAAAATACCTCTGGAATTGCATCTTAGCAAGAGCATTCATGATCTTCCATTCTATAACAAAAAAAAAGTACAGATTCAGTAGCAAGAGGTGAAACTGGCGAGTCTATTTTCTCTGCTATTATAGTATATAAAACAGGATAAATGGAATTATCCTGTTTTATGTCTGTTACAGCTGAGCTTATTAATTGTCGAGTTATTTCAGATATTTAGCCTTTTTACAGTCACTGCTTTCATCTATTCAAAGGAAAAATCGTTGTACAAAGTGCATTATGTTTCGACTACTATGCGTAGTCCTTTCCATGATACTCGGAAGTAAAATATAAGTGAATGAGAAATTTAGAGCGGAAGCCACATACAGCACGTGCACCAGATATCAAAGAGAAAAAAAAAGAAAAATAAAGAGACGAAGAAAAGAAGACAAGGAGAATAGAAATTTTCAAATTTTGGCGGTTCGGACGTGATAAGCCATTATAGGATGGACTCGGAAATATTATGGTAGTCGTCCGCTAGGGGGCATATCTACTACATACCAACGGAAAAAACGAAAAAAAGAGAAGATATGGCACTTGCCATTATACGGGGATATAGCCAATAGGAATAAGAAGAAGAAGAAGAACCTCGAAAAATTGGGAATTTTTCGGTCTGAGGTTATGATCCCATTTGTTGGAACACTGAAGTCATCATGAATTAAATGCAAATACATTGAAATACTCCTCAAAAACATACCGTTTGGAAATAATACACAGAAATATTATAAATATCTAAAATAACTAAAAAATTCATTGAGATAATACCTTCATTCTCCCTGTATCGATGTAAATTTGCAAAAGTCCACATGAGACTGGTCTTTATTTCAGCTATGGTTACTATTTTGAACAGGTAAACTAGAATTTCACCAATTGATTGAGAGCTGTCACAAATTTCCTTGTATCGAGTCTATTTCAACAAATTATATGAATAAAAATTAGGCGTCACAACAGCTCGTTACACACAAAATATCATTTATTATCATATCATGTTCGACTAATATTCATCATCATAACTCAGTAGTGAAGAGAGAACCGGATAAGTTAACTTTTAATTTATGAAGAATATTTTGCTTATTTTTCAAGACATTCTCCACCAAATATCGACAAAAAAATCAACCTATCATGCTTCATCTCTTCAATACTGAGGAATTATTATTATTATTACTGAAAGATTCTTACCACTGCATAACCATTGATAGCAGTTATCAAACTTGCCTCATTCGGTAATAATTCGGTTGAGTCAGTCATAATTTTTCGTATCATTTGAATATTCGATGCAACATTGGAAAAAACTGATTTTATTAAATCATTAAGTGGACGATTATAAATATAACCATCCTGAATCATTATCTGATAAAATTTTGTATAATCATCATTAATACTCTCAATGAATATTTTCAATGTATCTATAGACTTGACTATTGTAACTCTAGATTTCACAATCCTCATCAAATTGTTCACTATTTCAGAATCTATAGATTTTTCAATCTCACGCAACTTTGCATGAATTTCATACATTTGGTCTCTAATTTTTACATTTGCTCCATAGTCATTAGAGCCAAAAAGCTCGTCGACATTTGTGGGATTAGCTGAACTAGCCAAATTTGATTTGTGTAGCGTTGAGTAGAATTTCCATACTTTTTCGCCTGATAAAACAGCAGATATTATTCAATAAAGAAAAAATAAGCATTATGTTTTATTGATTGTACTGATTTTTTTCTATTACCTGCATCATACAGATCGTCGATGACACACGATGATTCACTTATATAGATGATGAGGAATATCAAAAGCTGTCCTCTAAGCATCCTCATTCCTACTATTAAATTCAAAAAAGAATTTCAAGTTTTAAAGCAATGAGAAAGCTTATTGAGTGTAAAAAAACTATGCTCGACTACTTTTGAAGCCTTCCAAAATGAAACAGAACATTTTAATTCGACTATTTCCTATCTTAAGATAAGTAGAATTTCAATTAAAATAAGGCAAACACAGAATTGAGGAGAGACAAAGCCTAATGCTCAGAACATTATCACTCTAATTATCGCTACAGTCAAATATTTGCCAGACATCCTAAAAATGTCAGAGCAAATAAATGCAAAAAAAGCAGCCCTACTTTCTTTTAGTATCTCTCTCAATTAAAAAATTTAAAAAAACGTTCCAGGTCCAATACCTACTATCTTCTGCTTAAAATAGAGCAAACACATTAAAACTTTTTGAGATAATGAAACTCAATATATTTTAATGTAGCATTAACATTGAATTTCTTCTCGCGATAATTGAACTTTATTCTAAAAAAGTTCTCGACACGTGGATCATTTTTATCGGTAATAGGTTTTCATATTTTTTACAGTAAAACTTCAATATTTCCAAACCTATAGGTTTGAATCACATCAATTTTTCTCAGATTTTTCATCCGATCAGTTTTAAAATAATTAACGATCAATATTGCGTCTTATGCATGAGCTCTTATGTAGTGATGTAAAACTAAAAACTGACCGGTAAGTTTACCGTCATCTTACCGGTGACTTACACGTAACTGACCAAAGCTGAATTACTGATGGTTTTCGTCAGGAATAAACTGACCAAATTTTGAGTCAGGAAAATGACCTATTATTTAAATTACAGTCAGTTTACATCTATATAGCTGAATTTAATTTTTTCCTCTGTTACCTCATTTTGAAGAGCAAAATTCACACAGAATATTGCCGTTCACTCCATGGTATTACAAAATGCGAATTTCATTGAAATGTCATGCTCGATATTTTTCTTTCCTTGTGAAGCTTCATGCGTCTCAAAAAAAAAAAAAAAGTTAGACAAAAATGACCGAAAAAGTGACTGAAATAAAAAATTACCGTCAGTTTCCATCTATATAGATGATTTTTCTTCATAAAACATAATTACTGACGATAAAAAAAAATTACCATCAGTTTCCAACAGGAATTACAGGTCAGGTCAGAAATGATCAGGAAACCGTCATTTCACGACTGACCTGACACATCCAAAAAATGACGGTAATTTTACATTTCTACTGTTATGCGTGAAACCTGTCTTAACACGAGACCTTTGTTACCGACTCAGATGGTAGCAAAGGTTACTAAAAAATCATTTTGGAGTTGTAGTTCCTCAAAAATGATAAGCCATGATGATAACCATCTTATTATGTATTCAATATTTACTGAAGGTAGCAAAACTTCTGTTTCAAACTGTATATATTATTGTTGAAAGGTGACAAATGGAAGGGAAAAGGCAGCGAAATCTCATGCAATGAGTGTTTTATAAATTTTATATTTCTTATATTTCTTGAACAAAAAAAAATAATATTCCCTCCAACAGAAATTCACATATTTCTCCTACATTGATATCCATATTGTAAAACTGTTAAGCCGTAACATGAATTTCATGATCAGAAATCACCCAATCAATTAAGGACATCTATGGAAGACTACAATTAATTAGCAGCTTATTATAATATCCTTATCCTAAAGTAAAAAGAAGGTACGAGAATAGGAAATGTGTCATTTTACGGACATTTGAGTAAAAAAAGTCAGCATGTATTCTTCCTGTACCTCCATCTTCAATTTATTCGTGAATGATTGAATGATACTCTACCATCTACCATATGAGACTTTTTGAAATCACTGACATACTTTCCATATTTAATTGAAAATACTCTAAGTGAAATAAAGCCAGCATGACCTTTAACAACTTTATGAAATATTCCAACTCCACCTAATACTGATGGAGGATTTGTAGCAATTGGAACAGCATCAAATAGTGGTAATGTTGATTGTCCAAAATCATCTATTAATAGTGATTGTTTTAGTTCAACATATTTCAGATTTTCTGGACTGGGTAGATATGGCAGTGTTCTACTAATCGATCTTATCCGATTGAATAACAAAGGCTCCCTATTGATTGGAAAAAATTATTTAGTATTTATTTGTGAATCCCTTATCAACTATATGACCTCTCGGTCTTTTACCGTTTTTTCCATCCCCCCTTCCCTTTAACGACTCCATGGGTCGCTTTTTTAGTGACTGCACCACATTCGTCTCAATCAGGGGAAACCATGGTTCAGGGGGAATCATGGATAAACCTGACAGGTATAGGCGGTCGATTATGCAGGGTTCTAGTGTACCTTTCTGTTACACTGACGAGGAAGGGACACTAGCTCCCTTGCATGCATACCTCCCGCTCAGTTTGTTGTTCGAGCCCACGAGTGGGACGGTCACCCATCCAAGTAGCAGCCAATTTTTGGTACTGCTTAGCTCAATAGATCCCCGATCCCGTACGTAGCCGGAAAATCAAACTGTCGGTTGAATTCATTTAGAAATAATCAGTAATGCAATGAATGAGCTCTTCTTACCCTGGATTGGCGCTCAACGCTTGTAGGGATATCCCCATTTTTTTTTTGGAATTCAATTGACCACTTGTGTAATTAAATGGCGTGCCAAAAATTGCAATGGCAAATCCTGTTACACTTCCTCTCGTTACTTTATTGAATTTAACTCCTAATGATAACATTGAACCGAAAAATTATTGATTTCCCTTCATTTTCTGATATTTCATTAGGACATATTGATAATACCTGTTAAAATGAACTCTGGTGATAAGCGAACATTGTCAAGAAAAAATACTCCATTGTCCATGGAAATGGAACTAATCTGAGATGCATCAATTTCATTTGGAATAGGTATCCATTTCTGTCCACTGTGAATAATGCGGCCATTAGGCATCAATTTTCCCTCTCTTGGTTGAATGTAAAGAAGATCATCTTTGCGACTGAATCGTAGACCAGTAATAACCCTTTACATAGATTATGGATTAATTACAACATTATTAGCAAAAGTATTGCAATCGTCAACCATCCATTATGATTCAATAACTCACATATTCAGTTCAATTCTGCTCTCCATAATCACGAGACTGATTTTATTATGATTCTGATAACAATTGCAGACACATGTAGAATGAATAGAGTCACCAACATCAATCATATAACCGTTATCACTTGGACAGTCAGAATTTCTTCCTAGCAAACCTAATTTCGTTGAGTTTACAAACTCAAATTTTCGAGGACCATTTTTCTGTTTCAATGGAAAGAATGAATTTTATATCAATTTAAATGTGTGAAATACTGTAATCAATAATATAAAAGTATTTTCTTACCAATACACAAGCGCGTATAGTACCCGAAGAAAGACATTGACCAATCGTACTTGAACAGCCACTTCGCTCATCGTAATTCTTCGAAGAACAATGATTCGGTTGGTTATGCCATATCGTATCACACTTCGCAAACATACACTTCGCCCAATTGTACTGAAAAATTGTTGACCGCGACATTCCTTCGAGCTCATAATAGTTTTTATCTGCAAATTTTCCTTTATTCAGCGAACAATACTTTTATTTTTACTGCTAATTATCGTTAGAAAGATATAAATACTCCGAATCCAAGCGCCCGCGTTAGGATCACAAGATCTCATAGGCAATGCTTCTATTAGCTCCCAATTCATTTGCAATGTAGTCACATAAGTTCCAAAGTACTTTTCGAATTGTTGCCTAGCAATTGAATTCATGTTCTTCCATCCTCAATCACCGAAGAATACATAAATTTGTGAAAATATGATTACAAATTGGGGTAGGAAGGCCATTGAATGATTGAAATAATACCTTCATTTTCCGTGTATTGATATTTATTCACGAAACCCAGCATGACATTGGCTTTAGTCTCAGCTATGATTACCATTGTGAACAGCTGAATTAGAACTGCGGCAATTGGTTGAGGAGCATTACAAATTTCCTTTCTTCGAACCTATAGTGTTTGAAATTTGATAAAATCAAATCATCTCATTCCAATTGCATCGAAATACAGTAGAGCTCTCCTTATGTAAACTCCCCTTGTGTCAACTGACCGCGTGTGTCAACTTTTTTGTTTTCCTTGAATCAATTTCACCTCATTTTCTTCATCCCCACTCCTAGTTCGGAGGTCTAGTGCGCAACTTATTTCGCGTCGATATATCAGTGTTCAAATCCCCATTTCGCAAACTGTGCATGCGTCAAGACTTCCAGGTAGGAGATTGAGGAGAAGTTAGAACAAGGGGAATGGCCTGTTCCCGATGTGCTGATACAAGGGAAGCTCTACTGTAGTGAAAGAAAAATAATTATTCCTGAATGATACTCACAGTTACACAACCAGTAATTGCATATAACAAATTTCCATGATGCGGTAGTAAGTCTTCTGCATCAGTCATAATATGTCGTATCATTAGAATTCTTGCTTCAACATTCAGAACAAGCACCTTCGATGAATCCTCAAATCGATTTTCATTAACATAACTCGTATCAGTCATTAATTGAAGAAATTTTTCGTAATCATCGTCGATACTCGTAATGAATACTTCGAACATATCCAGACACCGAACCAGCATAATTTCGTAAGAAAATAATTTGGTCAAATCGTCAATTATTTTATGATCCAGAGAATTTTTCGTTGCATCTAATTGTTTATTAATTGAACTTAGTTGATCTCTTATCTCTTGACTTATCATTATGTTACCACTAACGCGTTCTCTCATTTCCCGGATAGTGTTGTTAGATTTTGCGTTATTTAGCATCGTGTACAATTTCCATACTTGTCTGCCTAAAAATTGAAGGATGTTCTGCCGTTATTTTTGGAAAATTAAAAAATATGAGAATTCAATGAAATTTTTTTCGAAAATTCACAACATTGTAATGAACTTTTCTAAAAATTATCCGAATTGAATGAATCTTTGAATATAGGTAAAAGATAACTTGACGCACAGAATTCATATTCTCAGTTTTAAGGCTTTCGCGGCCAATGTCATTTTGAATATTTTTGGCTTCCGGATGGATGCCGCGTTGAGTTTCAGTATTGCACCGACGTTCCGCAAACGTTGCAGTTTGCATCTTCAGGGCCATGAGCTCGTTCTGAGCTTTATTGTGAAAGGAGTAGTCCTTATATACCGAGTGAAGAGGGGGGTAGGTAGGGATGGGGATAGAGCCAATCAGGAGCTTTTAATTGATCAGCTGGTCAATTAAAAAACCGGGAGAACAGTTTTTCAAATAGGATTCACCTGGTATCCTTCATCCCTATTCAGGTTATTAGGATTTTCGTGGATCTCTAGGCCTTCTCGATATTTCCTTTCGAAATATCCTTGGGACTTGGCCAACATTCTGGCTTAGGTAGTGAGTGGTCCTCGAGAAGACCGGGAAGTGAGTTCATTGTCTACGCTCTAATCCAGAACGTAGAGCACCACACGCTGATTCACTGAGCGCACATCTCCGTTGGTCAGAGAAGAAATAGATCGATCTGGATTTTCAACACACACACAACGCACTCACACAACAACGAAGATCCTCACAATACAAACGCAATCGAATCGTAATAACTACGATTCGCACAACCTGGGGAGGTATGTAACGGCACACACGCTACATGGACAGAAAAACATCATACAAACGTAAGCTGGAAGCATGGCGCAATTGGCAGAGGCCAACTCTCTTCAATCCTGAGTCTCTCGCCACGCTTGGGTTCAAATCCCCGCCGATGAAACAATTTTTTCATCGCCCGGGAAAAACAGATTTAGATCTACCTAGGTCTAAATTTTGGGATAGATCTAAGGGGATGTAGGGAGATATGGATAGATCTAAGGAGGTCTACGGAGATATAGATAGATCTAAAAAGATCTACGGAGTTATAGATAGATCACTTCAGATTTCTTTTGATACCCGAGAAAAAAATTATGTATCATATTTTTTTTTTAAATAGCCTCATATAAGTTCAACTGATCATATAGGGCCATTTTCTATACACAATTGAAATTTTGAGGTAGGAGAAAATCGAAAAAAAGTAGCACCCGGGTGGGATCGAACTCGGGTCCCTTCAGATGCTAATACTCGAACTCTTCTATCTGAGTCATCGGCCTTTTTTATATTTGTTGCCGATTTTCAACCCTCATAATTCCATCTTCGCCTATTTTTCTTAGACTAATTGGAGTAAAGTAGTTTGATCGTAAGTTCTCGGAGTCGTTGAGTATATGAGAAGGAACGTACTATATTATTTAACCTCTCATAGAATATGTAAATGTAAGCCTATGAAAGAGATTATTACAAAAATTGAAAATGTTCCATGTAGATCTTTGGAGAGCTGTTTAGATCTAACAGGATCTCAGTAGATCTAATGGAAGAGATATCATGCAACCTGTTTGGATCTACGTAGATCCTATGAGATCTAATTTGTTAGATCTCAGTAGATCTGCTCGGAGAAATACCTTTTGACCTGCTTAGATCTACGTTGATATCCGTAGAGCTATCTGAATTTGCTCATCCGTTTTTATCAATCTGTGTTGCGTTTCCATTCATCCACTTGAACCAATTCAGACCTATTGAGATCCAAAGAGATCAAACAAGTTAGATCTACTTATATCTCCGTAGAACTCAACAGATCTCATAGGCAAGATCACCGCCGATCTGTTGAGATCTTCAGAGATCTAGATAGATCTAGATAGATCTAATTCTGTTTTTCCGGGACGGTGCCAGCCTTACTTCGGGCCTCTCACATGCACGAAGCTCCGGCTGTAGACATTCATCGGAGCGCTACTTACCATTGCCAGCGAACCTCTACAGTTTCCCTTATAAAAATCCAAAACAAGCAGGCGTTCGTCGCTGCGTCAGTCGGTATTCCTTCGACGTTATCCTTTAAATCACAATTTCTTGCTTTCAATTTCTGCTAATGAATTAGCAGAATGCTTCCGAATGGTCCAATCTGAATTTTCTCTATTATCTCTTTCTCTTTTCGTGTTATAATGCATTAAAATATAAGATAAAATGATTGGGATTTATTAAATTCAATTATTTTCAAATCATACGTAATTTTACATAAAAAATCACTTTTTCACTTTCAATGTTCCCTCATGGGTACAGTTTCTGATTGTCTTACGAAGATGAGTAGAGGCTTCTTTGGAAGAGAAAAATGTGTTCTTTCAAGAAACCAAATAAAAAATAGGGGTGTCCATTCAAAAAAATCGAGAAAAATTGTCTTTTTTTAATTTTTTTGGGAAATATTGAGAAAAAAATATATTTTGAAAAGTAATAAGCGGAGAGCTTCATCTGAAAATTCCAAAAATTGAGGGTTCGTTCAGCTTATGGAGACGAATCTTTTGAGCTCCGTCCCAATGAAATCGGATGAGTACTTTGGAAGATACAGCCTATTTTCGGAAAAACTTCAATTCAAAATATCTCGAGAACTGTTCAGCCGATATGCCTCAGATCCAATACCAACCATCTTTGTCAAAAACTACATGTACAGAAAAAATTTGAAGGCTTTAAGTCAATTATTCATTGAGCTATGGCCGTAAAACTGAGTTTTTGAAGAAAAGCATAAAAAAATTAATAACTAATAGAATAATGGAATTAAATTCAGAAAAATTCGCCAAAAGCTAGATATTATGGTTGCAAATCTTGAGTGAAATTTTGAACGGAATTCGTCTCACGCAAATTGAGAAATTTTGAAAGATACGATTTTCAAAAAATTGCTATTTCTCAGGAACTATTGGACCGATCTTGCTGAAATTTTTATGGGACATACACTTCATCAAAACTGATATCTTGCCACGATTTCAGATTTTTACCTCTCATCGTTCTCGAGTAATAGAGAGTCGTAAAGTCGTACATACAGACACACACATACATGTCTACTTTTTTTCTCATTATGATTTCTTGACGTTTTGGATCATTTTGAGTCGTTTCCAATAAAAATTGGCATTTCGAAAAAAATTGTGAAAACAAAGCTTCTATTCGGAAGCAAAATAGAATTTTTCCGACGATAACTCCAGTTCTGTTGGTCGTAGCGACCTAGGGTTGATCTCAAATGAAAGGAGAGCTCATTTCTAATCGATTTATGTGTTCGAAGCTGCGTGCCATAATTCTGGCCCGCTCGAGCAGGTCAGTCAGGGTCAGTCAAAAAGGGCTCAAGTTTTTCGGCCTGGGGTGCGATTCTCAGGGACTTGCGAAAGTGTGGAAGGTGAGTTCATGCTTGAACTAGTAGAGGAATATGACTGATACAATTCAATGATGAGCATGCAACTCATTGAACGACGATACGCCATGGGATGAATGGAGTGTCATAGACAAAGTCACAGTTGAAAGGCATTAATAAACTATTTGTTATGGTCCTAATTAACCACATCGTAATGCATGAAGAGTTTAATGAAGCATTTTCAATGCAATTGTTAGATTTTGACTGTTCATTAGCCCACGGCTTACTATAATTCAATGAGTTCTATTCTTCTATTCCTTATGGTTATATCCCCTATGAGAGGGGCAAGTACCAAAATTCAAAATTCAATGAGTTGCATGCTCACCATTGAATTCGATCAGACGTAGCCCTCTCTGGGCCTCATTGTGAACTTACCTTCCACACTTTCGCAAGTCCCTGGGAATCGCACCCCTGACCCCCCTCTTTAACTCTAACTGGCCAGGCGTCACTTCATCGTGAGACTTCACCGGTTACGCATCGTTTTGGGGAGTTCCAACGAAGTTTCTCGTGGCTACACCAACGAGTTTATTTTCGGGGCTACACCGCCAGTGCAGTGACAAATGCATTCAACAGTGTTTTTCATTATTAACTTTTGAAGACTTTGAGACAATTAACGGACAATTCTCATTTATTAATTAACGGTCAATTCAACGGTTCAATAATTTTTTGCCGATTCTTCATACGCGAAAAATCACTTTATTATAATCACGATTCTGTTTTTAAGTGATTAAATTTGACCATCAACGGCAATTGTGTTTCCACATTATTTTCCCGGAAATTCTCGATCCCCTTTCTAGAAATTCCAGTCCTCTAGAGAAACTCAACGAGTTCTCAAACATGATGTGATTCAAATTTTTTTTTCAATCAATTTTTCAAATATTTATTCGTCATTTTCCGAGAATCAGTTTTTTCCATATAAGTACCTAAAAAATTTGATATTTATATTTTTAAACTCTATATATCGATGGGAAATGAGCTCACATTTCATTTGAGATCAATCCCAGGTCGCTACGATCAATAGAACCAGAAATATTTTCGAAAACCTGAGATTTTTTAAAAACAGAAGAGTTTCACTTTCAGATCTTGGGTAAAAATCAAATGTTAGAAACTTCCAAAACATAACTTCTGACGTCTGATGTTCTTGGAAATTTCCTCATTCTCTCAATGGAATCATCAGAAGAAACTAAAATCAGCCCGTGTCCGTTTTACCCCTTGTGTCCATTCTACCCCACCTTCCCCTGCATGTTTTTGAAGCCATCTCGAAAGAGCTAATTATTTCAAGAATATTTTAAATATTGAACCGAATTCTTCAGAATTTTTCTTAATTTTCTTGATTCTCTTAAACAATTTTTTTTTTCATTTTTTCTTGCCATGTATGACCCTTTCGGTCGCTTACATTTTTTCTTTCCTTTCCCACCCCCTTCGCCACACCATGGATCGACTTATTACCATACATTCGCCGGCGAACAGGGGAAACCATGGAAGACCATGATCGGCACAGTCGGATTCATACAGAGCCTTAATGTCCCTTTCAGTCACGCTGACGAGAAATGCACAGTGATTCTCTCTAGTCGCACCTCACCACTCAGTTTGTTATTCGGATCTGCGTACGGCAAGCGGTCACCCATCCAAGTAGTAACCAGACTCAATGCTGCTTAACCCGGTAGACCTGCCAAGCCGTACGCAGACCGATCAGCCAAACTGTCGGTCTCATTCTCTCAAACTATTCCATATAACAATTTATGATTTATTGATAACAATTAGTATTAATGATTGATAGGAAAAACCATTATTTTTTGTTGATTAATTAATTATTTTCTATTACCTGTATCATAAACAGCATCAAAAACACCCAATGAATCACGTACGTAAATGATGAATAATAGAAAAAACAGTTTTTTGAACATCTTTGTTCCTAGTATGGAATATGCACTGAATATCTAATTATTAAAATGACGAAAATTGTGGATGAGTCTGATAAATTATAGTCAACCGTTCCTGATGCCTTTCCAAATTCAAAAGAACGTTCTACTTTTGTTTCAAATCATATCCTAAAATATCATTACTCAAATAATGCCACGTATATCTTTTCGCCATCCAGAATATGAGGGAGGTAGGAGGAGTCAAGTACACAATGTGAAGAGAATCAATTCAAAAATATATATAACATTTAGTAGCGGGTTATTATTGCCACAGATTCTAGAAAAAATTTTGACATGAGGATTATTATTTTTAAGATTTATTATAATATAATTTGATGTTGCAAAAGTTATCTCTCCACCTTATTTTATGATCATATATCATGCTAGAATCATAGAAACGTCAGAACGGATTCATATCAGCCTTTCGAAAAACAATTATTCAGATAACTCACTCATACATAGGATCAATTATAATCATATACATTTCAGCTCTGATGTGTACATAATCGTTAAAACCAGTGAAATAAGAAGAAAAAAAAGAAGTTATTCGCTGAAAAACTTCACGTTCTTCACATTTTTTGAATATTGAATTTAATTTCTTACAATAATGTTACTTTCGACGAGCCGAAATGACGTAAGAACATTGAATACGTGTGTCAGTTACGCTCTTCTCCTTCTGAGGTGATGATGAATTTGTAGCTATACCTCTATCATCAAATGATCCATGATTGGTTGAATGTTACTCTACCATCTAAAATATGTGCACTTTTAAGATTATTGAAATATTCCATATACCTGATTAGATACACTCTGAACGAAATGAGCCCAGCGTAACCTTTTACGCCCTTATGATAAAGTCTGATTCCACCCGATACTAATGGTAAATCAGCTCTGATTGGTACGGCATCGATTAATGGTAGTGCTGATTGTCCAAAATCATCTCGCAGCTTTGATCGTTCAAGTTGAGACAGGCCTTTTTTAAAATTTTATTTAATTCTACTTTTCTTTAAATTTTCGTTTCAATTGAATAATTTATTTCATTTTAATAAATGGCCTTCACCTGACGCAGCCTGGTCCTATGGCCGTCAGGGCTCATGAAAAGATTCGATATTAATTGTGTAATTTTTATTGGGCGCCAACAGTTTTTTATAAAAACTGTAAATTTATATTTTCAACAATTATTTAATTAATTCATTTATATTAGACTAATTTTTAATAGATTTAAGGAATTTTCAGGGAGTGGGAAGTTGGTGGACCAATAGATTGATTGAAGAGAAGAAAATTGTAGATTTTAAAGAAAATCGATTATAATTTGGACAGATAAATGAGTACAAAACTTACTTTTGACAATACAGCAGCGACTATCACCTTATTGCTTTACAATTATTAATACTTTCGACAATATTCAACTTTATTATGGCTATATATATATTTTAATTAATTCGATTGCCCGAGAACTGACTTCTGTCATGCGCTAGAGCAGAGTGATTTTCGGGCCCGCCTGTTGCTTCACTTAGGGCAACAGAGTGGGGGAAAAATCAATACTTTGGCGTCTGCGTGGTGTCGACTCGTCGTTTGGCGCGCGGCAGTTTCAAATTCGACTTCTCTCTTCGCCTGTATTCTCCTTATATATATATTTTCTCATTTTATATATTTACCATTATAATTGAATAATAAATTTTTTTTTCCTTATTCTTATTCCTATACTATTTATATAAGTTCCCGACCAATCGAATAACTCCTCGACGTTGAGAATAATTCTCCTGTTACAAAGTCGAACATATTTTATGGTTTCTGGACTGGGTGGATGAGGCAATGCTGTATAAATCAAATTTATCGCCTCGAATGATAGACTCTTCCTACGAATAGAAAAAATAATTAGCTGTTCAACATGAACAGAAGAACTGATAATCTGTAATTAGACTACCTTACCCTAAAGTGTCCGTTGACACTTGCTTTTGAATTTTCCCCTGAGAATCTAATCGACCACTCATATAATCGAACATATATATCCACCAAATATTTCAATGGCAAATCCTGTTATATTTTGCCTTGTTACTTTGTTGAATTTAACACCTAAAGAATCTATCGAATGATCATTGATTTCCTAATAGGAAATTCCTATATTTGGCTCCTTATATTTCATAAGGAAATATTGAAAATACCTGTGAGAACGTAATCTGGTGATAAACGTGCATCGTCAAGAAAGAATACTGAATTGTTTCTATTCACGGAATGAATCTGTGATGTTTTTATTCCTTCTGAAATATGTATCCATTTCTCCGAGTAATGAATAATGTGGCCATTAGCGAATTTGCCCTTTATATATAGAACATTGTTTTTGCGAATGAATCGTAGACCGATAATGACCCTTCAAGCAAATTATGAATTAATAACATTCTAATTACCAAAATAATTTGATATTCGCAATCATCTATTATCATTAGTTACGGAAAAATCATTCATGGAAAAATCTGTTATAGTTGCTAAGCTACCCGGATTTTTAAAGAAATATAAGTAACGAAATAGACGTTTACATGACATCAGAGGACAGAGCAGACGAAAGAGGCAAAAGAGCCCATGAAAACACTCCAAATGCGCTTAAAGTGCACAAGGGATGCATTCAGAGCACACTTGGAGTGCGCTTGATGTGATATCGAAATGCACTTGATTTGCACTTTGAGTGCATGTGAAGTGTACTCGAAGTGCACTTCAAGAGCACGTACTTGACGTACATTAGGGGTGCCTAGGAGTGCACTTCATATGCTCTCAAAATGCGCGCAAAGTGCACTTGGGTGCACTTAGAGTGCATTTGGTGTACATTTGTGTTGCACTTGTAGTACATTTGTAGTATACTTGAAGTATAGTTGGAGTGCACTTGGATTATATCTAAAGTACACTCGAAGTGCACTTCCAGTATACTTCAAGTATACTCCAAGTGAACTTTACGCGCACTTCAAGGGCACATCAGGTGGTAACAAAAGTTACCAAAAAATCATTCTGGAGTTGCAGTTACTCAAAAATGATAAGCCATGATGATGAACATCTCCTTATGTATCCGAGATTTACTGAAGGTAGCAAAACTTCTGTTTCAAACTGTATACATTATTGTTGAAAAGTGGAAAATGAAAGGGAAAAGACAGCGAAATCTCATGCAATGAGTGTTTTATAAATTTTATATTTCTTATATTTCTTGAACAAAAAAAGATAATATTCCCTTCAACAGAAATTCACATATTTCTCCTACATTGATATCCATATTGTAAAACTGTTAAGCCATAACATGAATTTGATGATCAGAAATCACCCAATCAATTGAGTGCATCTATGGAAGACTACAAATAATTAGCAGCCTATCATAATACCGTTATCATAAAGCAAAAAGATGGTACGAAAATAGGGAAAGTGTCATTTTACGTACATTTGAGTCAAAAGAGACAGCATGTATTCTTCCTGTACCTCCATCTTCAATTCAGTAGTGAATTGTTGAATGATACTCTACCATCTACCATATGAGACTTTTTGAAATCACTGACATACTTTCCATATATAATTGAAAATACTCTAAGTGAAATAAAGCCAGCATGACCTTTAACAATTTTATGAAATATTCCAACTCCACCTAATACTGATGGAGGATTTGTAGCAATTGGAACAGCATCAAATAGTGGTAAAGTTGATTGTCCAAAATCATCTATTAATAGTGATCGTTTTAGTTGAACATATTTCAGATTATCTGGACTAGGTAGATATGGCAGTGTTCTATTAATCGAGCTTATCCGATCGAATAACAAAGACTCCCTATTGATTGGAAGAAATTATTTAGTATTTATTTGTGAACCTCTTATCTACTGTATGACCTTTCGGTCTATCACCGTTTTTCCATTCCCCCTCCCCTTTTGCGACTCCATGGGTCGCCTTTTTAGTGACTGCACCACATTCGTCTAGGATCAGGGGAAACCATGGACAATCCTAACTGGTACAGGCGGTCAATTCTGCCGGGCTCTAGTGTACCTTTCTGTTACACTGACGAGAAAGAGACACTAGTTCTCTTGCATGCGTACCTCCCGCTCAGTTTGTTGTTCGAGCCCACGAGCGAGACGGTCACCCATCCAAGTAGCAGCCAATTTTTTGAACTGCTTAGCTTAGTAGATCCCCGATCTCGTACGTAGCCGGAAAATCAAACTGTCGGTTGAATTCATTTAGGAATCATCAGTAATGCAATGAATGAGCTCTTCTTACCCTGGACTGATGCTCAACGCTTGTGAGGATGTCCCCATTTCTCTTTTGGGATTCAATTGACCACTTGTGTAATTGAATGGCGTGCCAAAAATTTCAATGGCAAATCCTGTTACACTCCCTCTCGTTACTTTGTTGAATTTAACTCCTAATGATAACATTGAACCGAGAAATTATTGATTCCCCTTCATCTTCTGATATTCCATTAGTACATATTGATGATACCTGTTAGAACGAACTCTGGTGATAAGCGAACATTGTCAAGAAAAAATACTCCATTTTTTATGGAAATGGAACTAATCTGAGATGCATCAATTTCATTTGGAATAGGTATCCATCTCTGTCCACTGTGAATAATGCGGCCATTAGGCATCAATTTTCCCTCTCTTGGTTGAATGTAAAGAAGATTATTTTTGCGACTTATTCGTAGACCAGTAATAACCCTTTACATAGATTATGGAATAATTAAAACATCATTAGCAAAATTGTTGAAATCATGAACCATCCATTATGATTCAATAACTCACATATTCAGTTCAACTCTGCTCTCCATAATCAAGAGACTGATTTTATTATGACTCTTATAACAATTGCAGACACATGTAGAATGAATAGAGTCACCAACATCAATCATATAACCGTTATCACTTGGACAGTCAGAATTTCTTCCTAGCAAACCTAATTTCGTTGAGTTTACGAACTCAAATTTTCGAGGACCATTTTGCTGTTCCAATGGAAAAAATGAATATAATATCAATTTGAATGTGTTAAATACTGTAATCAATAATATAAAAATATTTTCTTACCAATACACAAGCGCGTATAGTACCCGAAGAAAGACATTGACCAATTTTACTTGAACAGCCAGTTCGCTCATCGTAATTTTTCGAAGCACAATGATTCGGTTGGTTATGCCATATCGTATCACACTTCGCAAACATACACTTCGCCCAATTGTACTGAAAAATTGTTGACTGCGACATCCCTTCGAGCTCATAATAGTTTTTATCTGCAAATTTTCCTTTATTCAGCGAACAATACTTTTCTTTTACTGTTAATTATCGTTAGAAAAATATAAATACTCCGAATCCAAGCACCCTCGTTAGGATCACAAGATCTCATAGGTAATGCTTCTATTAGCTCCCAATTCATTTGCAATGTAGTCACATAAGTTCCAAAGTACTTTTCGAATTGTTGCCTTGCAATTGAATTCATGTTCTTCCATCCTATTTCACCGAAGAATACATAAATTTGTGATAATATGATTACAAATTGGAGTCGGAAGGCCATTGAATGATTGAAATAATACCTTTATTTGCCGTGTATTGATATTTATTCACGAAACCCAGCATAACATTGGCTTTGGTCTCTGCTATGATTACCATTGTGAACAGCTGAATTAGAACTGCGGCAATTGGTTGAGGAGCATTACACATTCCCTTTCTTCGAACCTATAGTGATTGAAATTCGGTAAAATCAAATCGTCTCATTCCAATTGCATCGACATACAGTAGAGCTCTCCTTATGTAAACTGGCCTTGTGTCAACTGACCGCGTGTGTCAACTTTTCTGTTTTCATTGAGTCAATTTCGACTCATTTTCTTCATACCCACTCCTAGCTCGGAGGTCTAGTGCGCAACTTATTTCGCGTCGATATATCAATGTTCGAATCCCCATTTCGCAAACTGGGCATGGGTCAAGACTTCCAGGTAGGAGATTGAGGTGAAGTTAGAACAAGGGGAATGGCCTGGTCCCGATGTGCTGATACAAGGGAAGCTCTACTGTAGTGAAAGAAAGATAATTATTCCTGAATGATACTCACAGTTACACAACCAGTAATTGCATATAACAAATTTCCATGATGCGGTAGTAAGTCTTCTGCATCAGTCATAATATGTCGTATCATTAGAATTCTTGCTTCAACATTTAGAACAAGCACCTTCGATGAATCTTCAAATCGATTTTCATTACCATAACTAGTATTAGCCATTAATTGAAGAAATTTTTCGTAATCATCGTCGATACTCGTAATGAATACTTCGAACATATCCAGACACCTAACCAGCATAATTTCGTAAGAAAATAATTTGATCAAATCGTCAATTATTTTGAGATCCAGAGAATTTTTCGTTTCAGCCAATTGTTTATTAATTAAACTCAGTTGATCTCTTATCTCTTGATTTATCATTATGTTATAACTAACGCGTTTTCCCATTTCCCAGGTAGCGTTGTTAGATTTTGCGTTATTTAGCATCGTGTACAATTTCCATACTTGTCTGCCTAAAAATTAAAGGATGCTCTGCCGTTATTTTTGAAAAATGAAAAAATATGAGAATTCAATGAAATTTTTATCGAAAATTCACAATATTGTGGTGAACTTTTCTAAAAATTATTCGAATTCAATGAATCTTTGAATATAGGTAAAAGATAACTTGACGCACAGAATTCATATTCGTATACGACAATTGGGTACGATAATTGGTAATAGAATCAACAAAAATGATGAAAAATTGCCGACTACTGCAATTTCTGCACGCACACTCAAGTAAACATTCTGTCGGAGCTGTCCCTAGCCCCTATCAGGTCATCATTGGGACGAAGTAGGGCTCGCCTGATCAGGAGAAACCTAGTGGGTTCATCGTCGGGAACTCATAGGGCAGATCCGGCTGAAATTCAACATAATCGGAGACAAAAACTATGGGATATAAGCAGGACTGGTCACCCTCACCCATCGCCCCACAAGCAACACACGGGCACGGCGTGAGTGTGACAGGAAAGTAACCTCACGCCATTTCATTGCCCACGCTCTAATCCAGAACGTAGAGCCCCACACGCCGATTCACTGAGCGCACATCTCCGTTGGTCAGAGAAGAAATAGATCGATCTGGATTCTCAACACACACACAACGCACTCACACAACAACGAAGATCCTCACAATACAAACGCAATCGAATCGTAATAACTACGATTCGCACAACCTGGGGAGGTATGTAACGGCACACACGCTACATGAACAGAAAAACATCACACAAACGTAAGCTGGAAGCGTGGTGCAATTGGCAAAGGCCAACTCTTTTCAATCCTGGGTCTCCTTCCTTTGGGCCTCTCACATACGCGATGCCCCGGCTGTAGGCGTTTGTCGGAGCGCTGCGACTAGGTGACAAACCTGATGCGTTTTTCACTCACAAAAGTTTCAATGATGCTCTGGCACAATTAATATTTTCACTCTCAGGAATCAAAAAATAGGTTATATGAGATCTCCGTATTAGAACTTCCATTCCGTGAGGGAATCGTAAATTCGTCAACGAATTGGTTGCACGAATTGTCTCATCCGTTCACGAATGTCATTTCGTTAACGAAAACCAGTTTCCCATGCGTCACAAATAGACCCCCAGGAGAAACCATGGAAGACCGTGATCGGCACAGTCGGATTCATACAGAGCCTTAATATCCCTTTCAGTCATGCTGATGAGAAATGCACAGTAATTCTCTCTAGTCGCACCTCCCGCTCAGTTTGTTATTCGGATCTGCGTACGGCAAGCGGTCACCCATCCAAGTAGTAACCAGACTCAATGCTGTTTAACTCGGTAGATCTGCCGAGCCGTACGCAGACCAAACAGCCAAACTGTCAGTCTGATTCTCCCAAACTATTTCATATCATAATTTTATGATGTATTGATAACAATTAGTATTAATTACTGATTGAAAAAAAAAAATTTTATTGATTAATTAATTATTTTCTATTACCTGTATCATAAACAGCATCAAAAACACCCGATGAATCACGTACATATGTGATTAATAATAGAAAAAACAGTTTTTTGTACATCCTTGTTCCAAGTATGGAATTTGCACTGAATATCTAATTATTAAAATGACGGAAATTGTGAATAAGTCTGATAAATTATATTCAACCGTTCCTGATGCCTTTCAAAATTCGAAAGAACGTTCTACTTTTGTTTCAAATCATATCCTAGAATATCATCACTCAAATAATGCCACGTATATCTTTCGCCATCCAGAATATGAGGGAAGTAGGAGGAGTAAAGTACACAATATGAAGTGAATTAATTTAATTAAAATACAGCAAACATTAGAATGTTCTTCCATCGAAAAATATATATAATATTCAGTAGCGGGGAACTATTGCTACAGATTCTCGAAAAAATTTTGACATGAGGATTATTATTCTTAAGATTTATTTCCTATTATACTTTGATGTTACAAAAATTATCTCCCCACCGTATTTTACGATCATATATCATGCTAGAATCATAAAAGTATCAGAACGAATTCATGTCAGCCCTTCTAAAAATAATTATTCAGATAATCCACGCATACATAGGATCTATTATAGTCATATACATTTCAGCTCTGATGTGTACATAATCATTAAAACGTGTGAATTAAGAGAAAAAAACAAAATAATGTTAGAACATTGGACACGTGTATCAGTTACGCCCTCTCCTTCTAGGGTGATGATAAATTTGTAGATATACCTCTATCATCAAATGATCCGTGATTGGTTGAATGTTACTCTACCATCTAACATACGAGCACTTTCGAAATGACTGAAATATTCCATATACTTGATTGGATACACTCTAAGCGAAATGAGCCCAGCGTAACCTTCCACGCCTTTATGAAAAATTCCGATGCCACCCAATACTGATGGTAAATCAGCTCTGATTGGAACGGCGTCGATTAATGGTAGTGTTGATTGTCCAAAATCATCTCGCAGCTTTGACCGTTCAAGTCTAACATATTTTATGGTTTCTGGACTGGGTGTATGAGGCAATGTTGTATAAATCGAATTGATCGCTTCAAATGATAGACTCTTCCTACGAATAGAAAAAAATAATTGGCCTTTCAATATGAACAGAAGAACTGATAATCTGTAATGAGACTTCCTTACCCTAAAGTGTCTGTTGACACTTGCTTTTGAATTTTCTTCTTAAAATCTAATTGACCACTGCTATAATTGAACTTAACACCAAATATTTCAATGGCAAATCCTGTTATATTTTGCCTTGTTACTTTGTTGAATTTAACACCTAAAGAATCAATCGAATGATCATTGACTTCCTATATTTAGCTCCTGATATTTCATAAGAAAATAATGAGAATACCTGTTAGAACGTAGTCTGGTGGTAAACGTACATCGTCAAGAAAGAATACTGAATTGTTTCTATTTACGGAATGAATCTGTGATGCTCTTATTCCTTCTGAAATAGGTATCCATTTCTCTGAGTAATGAATAATGTGGCCATTAGCAAACAATTTTCCCTCTCTAGGTTGAATATATAGAACATTGTTTTTGCGAACGAATCGTAGACCGATAATGACCCTTCAAGCAAATTATGAATTAATAATATTCTAATTACCAAAATAATTTGATATTCTCAATCATCTATTATTATTAGTTACGGAGAGTTCATTCATGGAAACGTCTGCTATAGTTGCTTAGCTACTCGGATTTTTAAAGAAATTTAAATATAATTTTGAAAATTAGGTTGAACATGTGCATTGTACATTTGAATCATCCTGAATGTTAAAAAAGTTATACAAATACATATTCGTATCACTTTTCTGACACTCAGTATAATTTGAATTTACAATGCACGTGCTCAACCTAACTGTCAGAATATTTATGTATATAAATAAAAATATATAAATAAAAATATATAAATATATGATTCAGAATTCTAGATAGAAACTATAACAGACTTTTTCTTGTATGAATTCTTCGTTCATAATTATCAATTATAAATTCACATGTTGGATTTAACTCTACTCTCCATAATCAGAAGACTGATTTTATTCTGACGCCCATAACAATTGCAGGCACATGTAGCAAATGTGAGATCCTGGCCTTTTCCATCCTCAATTATGTAACCATCATCTTTTGGACATTCAAAATTCCTCCCAAGTGAACCTAATTCCTTTGACTTTACATACTGAAACTTGTAGGGGCCACTTTTCTGTTCAAATGTTTAAAAAAAATATGAATTTATCACTCATTTTATGCGAAAAAATTCAATCATCATTTGTTTACCAATACACAAGCTTCGGTAGTACTCAGGTAAGTACATTCGGTCGGTGAAGTTTCACAGCCACTTCGTCCATCGTAATAATGTGAGCTACATCGAGTTGATTTTCTGTGCCACACATCATTACAGCCGAAGCGCGTGCATTTCATCCAGTGGTAACGAAAAATTGTCGCTTGCGTAAATCCCTCGAGTTCATAGAAGGATTCATCTGCAAATATTTTGTATTAGTAACAAATTCATATCAACAACAGGACTTGATTATC
Organism: Aleiodes leptofemur; assembly: GCA_963942555.1. NCBI lineage: Eukaryota > Metazoa > Arthropoda > Insecta > Hymenoptera > Braconidae > Aleiodes > Aleiodes leptofemur. The sequence continues at coordinate 2,160,839 of OZ012619.1, read as the reverse complement.
AATTTGTATTTATCGTTTGAGAAATTATAGTGACTTCGAGTCCAAGTGCCACCATCTGGATCACAAGCTCTCATGTAGACTTCATCTACTAAGTTGATGTTCCGTGAAAATAGATTGATGTAAATTCCAAAATACGTCTCGTATTGCTCCCTGGCAAGATGATTCATTCCCTCTATTTTTTTTTAATATTGAGGAAATCAATTAGTCAATCAATAAAATTATGACATCATGAATAATTATTCTTGATTCTACACGGGCAATTTTTTTTTGATATGATTATATCTGATCAGATGCATTTAGATTTCGGAGAATGCAAAAAAAATTGTATAATTCGGATTTGATCAGATCTAATTATATCAAATCATAGATTTTTCAAGATCTAAATATATTCAATATCCCTTAGCGGCCACACCTGTGGTAACTCATTGCCCCACGCTGAAAAACCTAGTTGTACAAGACATATGGGTGTTTTAAGACTTCTAACCAATTGTTTTATGTTCGTTGAACATTTGTTCAACATTTCTAATGATTTTGATTTGTCAATTTATAGATGATGTTCTAAAAACTGGTCATACATGTGACCGGTTTTTCAGCTCCCTATGTAAGGGAGTCACATCTCACACTTGTCTACTACCCTGCTGGAAGTGGATTATAAATTCTTATTTAAAAAAACGCTCTTCTCCTCTTTATCCGAAACAGGCGGTTTTTTGTCCGATTGATTCATGCCAAGATGCGCTTAGCATCGTATACGAAAATGGAATCCCATAAAAGAAGATAAAAATGGAAAAAGTTTTAACTCATACCAACTCATCATTTCACTATTCTCATGAATACTTATAAAACCTACATGCACAATTTCTTATGACTGTGTTAATCTCATAAATTCGTATGAGAGCATCTACCATGTTTCCAACCGAACTTATAGACTCGGAATCATCCCTACAGGATTGTATAAGATTCTATAATCCACTTTCAGCAGGGTACCGGTGAATGTCGTCATTTGTATCAATTGGAAAGGTTTGAGACCTCTCATTTCACTTTTTCTGAGCCTGGGATAACTAGTTACCTCATGTGGCAGCTAAGGGTTAAGCATATTTACATCTGGTAGTGGAGTTTTCAGATTTTATCAGATCTGGTCAGATCTACTCGCATTACTACCTATATCTTCACAGATATGACGTCATATTTACCGAAATATGACTGCAGATCTGTTTGTATCTAATTATATCTGATTAAATATAATTATATTTAAAAAATCTCGGGTACCTATTAATAGGGGATGTTCATGTATATTCGCAAAAGCTGTCATAATGATAGCTTTCATCTCAGCTATGATTACAATTCTGAACAGCCTAACGAGTGCCACCGAAATCATCTGAGGACCTCCACACATTTGGTTACGTAAAATCTATAAAAATACAATTTGAAACATCTTAGGAACTTCTGACTCATCTCCACTGGTTCCTCTACTGATCATAAATTTGGAAATATCTGAGAAACTATGAGATTTAACAGAATTCATCAGACTTTTCTTGTAGCTCTTAAAGGTTGTTTAGAAGGAAATTCTGGGAAATGAGAAATTTTCCAGAATTTGACGGTTCATCATTTTAATAATAAGGAATGTCCTGTTCTGAACCCTGAAATTTGAAATAATTTCAGAGCTTAGTTTTCAGGGAAAAAAGTCTGAAGTTACGATTCTTACATGTAGACATACAGGAAACCAATTGGGGTAATAGGTGATCTTTCATAGTTCTCGCGCATATGAAATAAAATATATTTCATACTAATTTTGTTTTTCCTCCGACCATCAGTTATTATATTATTTTGTTGGTAAACGGCCATCAGGAGTGACCACAATGGCCGTTTACCAACAAAATAATATTTCATACTAACCTTATCGGTTTCCTATATCTCTACGTGTAAAATTCGTAACTTCAAACTTTTTTTTCTCGAAAACTAAGCCCTAAAATGACTTTAAATTTTGACAGGACATTCTTCACTATTCAAATAATTAACTGCCAAGTTTCGGAAAATTGTCATTGCACGGAATCTCTATCTAAAAACCTTGAAACTTTCTACAAAAAAGCTCTTTCAACATTTTTTCTTCTAAAATCACTCGTTTTCGTGATATGCACCGTTAGCTGTCGTTGAACATGCCAAGTCCTGTGCAGGTAAATGGAGAAGGCAGTGGATGGGGGCAATAGAAGAAGGGAAGTGCGTTGAATAGAGGAATATTCAGTAGAGATACAAGTCTACCAAAAAAATCACTAAAATAATTCTTACAATTCCATAATCTGCAATTGCCTCCACCAAATTCTTGTTTTCCAATAGCAATTCATCTGCATCAACCAGAATTCCTCGTAGAATCCAAACATTGTCCTCAACGTTCTGAATAATTTTCCGTAGCATGATTCTCAGTGCATGGTTGTCATGGACACTGCTTCTGTTCATATATTGACTGAATTCTTCATAATTTTCATCAATACTCGTGATATACAGTTCGATTATATCCAGCTTCTTGTCCAGCATTATGTGGTGTGGCAATAGCTTCAAGGAATGGCGAATTATTTTAGGTTTTGTGGATTCATCTACTTGTTTCAGACGCCAGTGAACCTCACCCAGTTGATTTCTTATCTCTCGATATGTCGAACTTTCACCGGCAAGCAGATCTCCAACTAACAAATGATCCAGGGATGTGTTCACTTTGACGTTATATATTAGCATTTGGTTCAGCTTCCATAATTCTCTACCTGAAAATTGTGCTCTTGATAATTCTATCTTTTTGTCTTTATTTTTATAATTTCGTGACATCACTTTAACGGCAATTTCTGTCATATAGGCGATCATTCATAAAAATTTCAACTAAACTTGAATGGAGGGAAGTCCCAAATTTGCTTGGGTATTTGAACTTCTAATCTATTCAAATTATAGAAGTTGAAACTCATATTATCGCGTAGAGATAAAGATTAAATAATTAAATAAATTAATTAAATTGAAGAATTAAATGAATTGAATTAATTAAAATCCACAAGTTTCTGAAAAAATTTTGGAGGTGCACGGGATTGAACTCGGGTGAGTATCGAAGCTCACATCATTCCACTTTGCGGGCGGCTGCTTTTATCTTTCTGTCATCTGTTTTTTAATGAATATCTTGGAAACCAAGCGGGATAGCAAAAATTTACTTGAATCTTTTATCTGTAAAAATTTACTCGAATCTGTAGAGAATTTTAAGAGCTACAAAAAAAAAGGCAAAATCGCACTATCTCGCTCAGGGATGAAACCAAAAAATATGACGGTCATTTGAGTGTCACTTGACAGTTATTAACCGAGTGCAGTTAATGACACATCATTTTGGTCAAAAAATAATGACCAAAACGTGAGTCAGAAAATTGAGTGGACATGGTCTTGATAGTCGGATTCCATCTAGATAGGATAATGATTATTTTTGTGACTAAATATATTGTATTTCCATGACATCATTATATTCTTCATTATCTCTCGAACTTATTTGATCACTAGAGATAACGTTTAATTGAAAAATAACAAAAAAAAATCACCAAAGAAGAAATTGCCGGACATGTTTCATTTAAATAACTAGATTTCTGTATCGATTTTTTGTATTCACTATGCTGATTCGCGCTTTCAGAGCGTATGTTTTTGTTTTGTGGGCTAAATAAGTGTGGGAATAGAGTAGGCATTGTGTTGCATGAATTTAATGATTTTAAGAAAAGAAATAGACTAAATATTAGAGACTCTAAGGTTTGAAATTCGTTACGGAAAAGTGTGAAGTGAAAAGTGTTTTTTCCTTTTGACATTTTTATAACGGTCTTGTTTACATTTAACGTAGTACCGCCGATACTGCCTAAGTCAGTGGTTATAGTATCTCGTTTGAATCATGCAGTGTTTACACACTAGATAGCGTTCCGAATGAGTATGAGAGAGAAAGAACATATGAAAAGTACAGTTTTCATAGTTATTCACTAATTACTGCTATCACACGCTTGGAACCTGTATTTTCAAGGTTCTAAAATGTTTTAGATATAATTTTATGTCACTGCACTTTTTTTTTATTCAAATCGGAACGGTCAGTTTTGTAGAATATGATAAAATGTGCGATTTTCCATAAGGCTCAATGTTAAAGTCGTGAAATTTCAAGTGTCAATATCTTTTGACTCGATCTCGCTAGCCATGTAAAAATTTAACTAGATCATTATCTTATCATAATCTATGAATGTACCAAATTTCAGAATTTTCGGAACGGTAAATCTAGTACCGGCGGTACTACCTTAAGGGTCTCTGGTGAGAGTACGGGTGGCTAAGAGTGACGTCACAGAATGGTCATTGTATTAACAAAGAGTGTGAAGTTTTGGGTCATTTACAGTTATATTATGATAAAATCTCAAACTCGAAAAAAATTACAATTACAAAGCTTCCATTCGGAAGCAAAAGCAAAAGAAAAAACAATAAATTTACATCATTTATAATATTTCCAAGTGATCATAACGAGACGCAATTTAAATAACATGATACTAAACAGTTGCAGCATTTTCTTGCGACATTGAGTAATTATAACACAGTCTCCGAAAAAACAGTGAGAGACTGAGCAGTAATAATTTCTGGTGGCAATAGTGATTTTCAACAAACTTTGAAGTCATTGGAGATGAATATAATTAATAACGGAATTTTTAATTAATTCTCACTTTACCTGTCTCGTATAAGGCTTCAATGACACACAATGAATTACGTATAGAAATAACTAGAAATATCAAAATTCCCACTTTGAACTTCATTTTTCCTAATGTAAAATCTCGAGAGAAACTTTTCTTGTGGTATTGGTATAGGAGCGTATAAATTTTTGAGAAATTGCGAATGTCTCCATCCAGTGGATTGAGACAATTAAATAATTCGTAAAATTATTTTCACGTGAATACATTATTATTGACTATTTACTCAATATCTTGATTTTTTATTCGCAAAATCATGGCACGCAAGTGTTTCAGCAACTGTGTCATCAGATCTTGGGTTCAATCACCTTCAACTGCCTGCAAAAAGCAAAAACAATGAAGATAACAGTTCGAAGCTATCAAAAGTATGAAATTCGAAAATATCGTTTTTTTTTTCAATTCCTGCCGTAATCTCCACTAATTGAATGCAAAAAAATTCTCATATCTTTGATTCTCAAGGATTTTAATGATCATCTAGGAAACTAAGCAAGATAGCAAGATTTTCACTTCATCCTTTGCTGTCTCAAATTTCAAGAGCTACAAAAAAGGATCAATTACAATGGCCATATTTCGCTTAGTTTCCGAAATATTCTCAAAAAATGCAAGACCAAAAAAATTCACTCATAATTCAACAAAAAGTGAACTGAGCGAAAAATAGTCGTAAAACCTATCGAATATTGATGCCATTGGTCTTTAGCAAATTTTTTTTTTTTAATAATTAAAAAAGTTATTCAAGTTTTTCCTTCAACCATAATTTTGAATTTTTTTTTTTCTATGACCGCAAAGCCACCTAAATCAAAAAATCTTAATATTGAACGGTCGATAAAATCAAATTCTATTATTTTGAATATTTTTAGTTGGAAATGAAATCCAATGTCCGATTTTCCAACTAAAATTAAAAAAATTGTTGAATTTACTGAATTAAGTTAATTTAAACAGATTAACTAGTTAAATTGACGAAATTCAGTAAATTACACAGCTTTTTCAATTATTAAAAAAAAAAAATATTTGCTAAGGATCAATAACATAAATATTTTATAGTTTTCATCACTATTTCTTTTTCTCAGTGTAGATTGAAAATAATCCAGCAAAAATTGTTCTTTTTTTCATGTCATTCATCAGACGAAAGTCAATTAAAAATGAATAATTCGTGAATTACGTGTCCTCGAGTCAAGTGATTCATGTGTAATTGCATGAAATAAATTCTGGAGAAATCTAGTCTGAATATTTCATACGTAATTCATAAAATATTGGGCAGAATTGGCAAATGAGGCAGAAAAAGATGTGGAAGTGGTCAAATCTATTTCATTATTTCCCTCACTGTTAAAAATTTCCGTCTGAATTTTCCGTGCAAAATCCCGGAAATTCCAAACGAGTCAAATTTCTACTAAAATTTCAGATAATTACGTCATTGAAAAATGAACACATCATCGATTTTCGAATAATTTCACGCCTGAATATCAATGAAATTTGTAAATTTCAGTTTAATTGTTTCTTGAAAATTTAGTAAAAATAGGAAAAATTTAAAAAAAAAATTGAAAATTCAAGTCATTTTGATTCTGAATCAGAGATCGGCACGAAAAAAATTCGCATTTTTAATTTTTTAATTTTTTTTATTTCCGTAATTTACATCGAAAAAATATTAATTACTTTCTTAATGAAAAATTTGGATTTTTAAATTTTTCAATAGTTTGAAAATTAATTTTTTTTTTTAACAATTTTCATTACTATTGTAATTTAAAATTTGACTGATGGAATTTCATACTTATTTTCTTTATTAAACTTATTAACATTTTTATTAGTTGAATTGAATTATAAATGTCATATAAGCGTCATTTAGATTGGATTAAATTATAAGTTCTTATTTGTGTTACATTTAGTTAACACTCTCAACTCAAAATTTTTGTCTGAAAAACGGTTATATTTGGGAAGATTAAACATAGTAGCGTTGATTTTATTATAAAATTCATTATTTCAATCAATTAATAAGTAAGAGAGAATCAAAATTTCGAATAAGAAAAAGAATTATAAAATTTCATCAGTCAAATTTTTAATTACAATAGTAATCAAAATTGTTAAAAAAAAAATTAATTTTCAAACTAATGAAAAATTTAAAAATCCAAATTTTTCATTAAGAAAGTAATTGAAATTTTTTCGATAGAAATTACAGAAATAAAAAACAATTAAAAAATTAAAAATGCGAATTTTTTTTGCCGATCTCTGATCTGAATATTCATGTTCAGTTGAAAATTCAAGTAAGTTGTAGAATTTTCGTCTCAATTCTACTCAAGACTCATAGATTCCTTTGAATTTCCCCTGAAACCCAAAGATTTCATAAACATCTTCCAATTAAAAAAAATTAAATATCACGTTTATGAAAATTCCCATCAAAATGTCTATGAAATTTCCATTTTTTTCTACCACTGTTATTCACTTTTTCCTGAAAAAAAAACACAATTAGCAAAAAAAAAAGTACAAATTAAACTGCAATCGTCGAGGATTAATTATTGCTTCTAATTGTTGAGTGATAGCCCCAATGAATTATTAAAATCATCAGATGACACTGAACACGCACGTGTTTTTTTTCTTCTAACAAACGAATGATCAGTAATGATTAATTGTTGATGGGACAGACATTTAAACTTGTGGACATGAATTAAGGTCTAAAATTTTTTATGACAAAAAAAATTTCACTAACAGTGAAATTTTGTTCCTCCATTCAAGTTCAGTTTCATCGAAGTAAGCGAAATATTAGTTGGATGGATAAAAATCCGATTATACAAAAAAATGACAAATTTTAATTGGGAAGTGGGATTAATAGAACCACTTTTAAAATTAGTTGGTGTTTGGCCGAAAAATTGTGTGCACTCGAGAAGTTTATTTATTGTCAATCTGATGATGCAATTTTTCGTGCTATCAACGTATCTGCCGAGTGTTTTTATGTCATCCTCAATTATCCGAGCAATTGACAAAATTTTTGCTACAATGGCGCTAATTCTTGGTCTTGGTAATCTCTGTATTTTTAGATATCAATGGCGCAATATAAAGGCAATCATCGAATTTGTCGAGAAAAATTGGAAAAATTACAAATACCTGTCAATTGATAATAAAGCTATTATGATTTCACATGGAATTCGAGAAAAGCGTTTTGCTGCATTTTTATTGTCTAGTTTTGGAGCATCTTTGATTTGTGAGTATCAATTCAGGAGCGAAGAAGTAAAACTGGATAATTTTTTTATCTTTCATTTTACCTTAGAAGCAAAGGGGCGTAAGTGCCACGCTTATTTACAGCACTTACGCCACTTTGTTTCTAAGGTGATGCCTATTTTTTCCTGAAAATATCTTGAAAACTTATGAAAATACGCCCTTTTTGCGTTAATTCGAAATCCTGAATGATAATCCTTTATAATATAAATAATTATTTAAATAATCAGGAAAAATCAGGACAAATCAATTATGATCCATGCTTTTTACATGAATTTTCCAGCTTCTCAATTAAATCATTAAAAAAAAATTCAAATTCCAAATATTTCACTAAAATGCCTATTTTGCCCCATTTACATTTTCAAATCGAGAGCAAAGGAAAGTTACTGGAATTATATTTCTGAAAAATTTGGAAAAATATTGAATTTACCAAAAATCTTAAAAAATCTCGGAAAATCTGGAAATCTGCCAATTTCTAGATTTCTGGTTAATTTCAAATTGTTTAAGAAAAAGAAATGATTTTGATGTTTCAAGTGAGCAAAGGAAAGTTGTTATTATCCATTAATTCATGCAATTTTATTTAACTCTTTCCAGTTTTTGCTGCCCAGCCCTTCCTCGTGCATTACTTCAATCCAGAACTCCTCATTACCCAGCCCAATAATCCTTGGTACCCTTTTGACGTCACAATAACACCAGCATTTGAAATCACCTATTTGATGCAAATCTTGTGCTATTTCTCATCGGCAATTATCTTCTCCGCCATCGATAGTTGCATTATTTGGCTGATCTTCCACTGCTGCGGACAATCAGAAATTCTTATGAATTGTCTCAAACATTATGAAGGGATAGTCCACCACGATACTGATACAATTGATGAAAATGAGAGGATTAACTGCAGCTGCTTGGATTGTATTGTTACCCATCATTTGGAGCTGAAAAAGTGATTATTTTGATTATTAAGGTCGTATCTCAGTGAATTCGAGTGCAGTTAATCCCTTATTTTTTTGATGCCATATCAAAAATGATATTTTTTTACATTTTTCTGAATTTTTTCATAATTTTTTTCCCTGCAGTTTACGAGATATGAATTATCAAAGTTACTGAAAATACCGGTGGTGGGGATGAAACGCCCTTAATCGGACGGAAATAACGAAATTACTAAAAAACCACACGGTTGACCCATTATTTAAAAACAATTGGCGAAGAGAACAGCATTTTAACTAAATAATAGAAGAAAAAAGTATTCAATTCTCCAGAAATTGTTGGAAATAATAAAAGAGTCAGAAATTATTAGAGTGACAATTTGATTGGGAGGCGAAATTTCGGCTGGCTAGATATTTTTTTTGTGTATAAATACGTAGACAGGATTATTTGAAGTTTTTTCCCCGATCCTCTACATTTTTTTCAGATTTAGGAACAAAAATTGAAGGATTTCTATGAAGTGGAGGGGGATAGAGTTTTTTTGATGCTTCCAGTGAAGAGCTGAGGAAATTTCACGTAGAAAACATGTGCCACAAATGATTTTTGTTTTTTTTTCTCGAAATTTCGAAAATTTGGGCTCGATTTTTTCCAAAATTTCTGGAGTTTTCAAAAAAAATCTCGAAAACAATGCGACATATGGTTTTCATGTCAAATTTCCTCAGCTTTCCAATGGAATCATCTAAAATACCCTATCCCAAGTATTTCCTCCGATTTTTATCCTAAAAAACCACACGGTTGACGCATTATTTAAAAACAATCGGCGAAGAGAACAGCATTTTAACTAAATAATAGAAGAAAAAAATATTCAATTCACCGTATAGTTATTGAGAAATTTTAATTAGAAGGTAGTCGTAACTATTTGCCTCTTTCTCTGTCTCATGCATGTGATAGGAGATTAGTAATGTTAAAAAAAAATTCGAGAAACAAAAAAAAATTATATTAACAAGCTGAAGATATGACTTTCGAATAGTTTAATCACTTTTTTCGAGTTAATTAAAGCACTTTTTTCCCGAATTATCAGCAATTGATTGAAAACTCATCTACAAATTCTCATTTTTTTCTGTTTTATCGACTGTACTATGGATACTACCTTAAATTAAATTGAACTAAAATTACAATTGATTTATTCCGAATATTTCAGGAAGATTTTGGTGCTGGATGATGCATTACACATGATAATGCTCCTCAGGCTGATTGCCTGTACTGTGCACTTTATATCTACTGGATACATGATCATCAAGGTGAAGAAACTTCAGAAATCTTGATAACAAAAAAATCAAAAAAATCAATAAATTTCAGCTTCTTTTAAAAAATATCTCGGAATTGAGTCCAGATAGAGGAAAACGTCAAGAAACCTTTCTTCTAGAGAATTTCAAGAACTAAAAAAAAGGTCTCCTTGCATTTTTCCCTCAATCCACTAATTTCTGAGATATTCTATAGATAAGGTAGATTTGACTTTTTTTAAGTTGTCATTGCCATATTCTTCAGCTCAAGGAGGAAGGAAATTTCATGGCTCTTCTAGTTGACACTTTTTATCTCATCACGATGAATGCCAGTCTCTTCATATACTGTTGGCTAGGAGATAGACTCTACGAAAAGAGCATGAATCTAGCTGATACAGCGTTCAATCGCCAGATTTCTGGAAAAACCCACACGAAATATGCGCTGATTATGATAATTCAACAGTCGCAAGTGCGACCATTTCGTGTTACAGCTGGAAAGTTTTTCGCTCTTTCACTGCAGCTTTATAAGCAGGTATGGATTTTTTTGTTTTTAAGGATGTTAGGACGAGGTGGTTGGACATAACTTAACTTTTTTTTGTATAAAATCATGAATAACAACGTATACACAATAAATGTCTCAAAAATCATTTTCCTAATGTTTAAAAAATGTAATGAGAAACAAAATAAGCCATAGAAACAAAAAATTGATTGAAATTTGAAAAATTGGCTGCAATTTTTTACATATTTGAAATTTCTTGAGATTTAAAAAATGTAAAAAATACAGCCAATTTTTCAATTTTGAATCAATTTTTGGTTTCTTCGGCTTATTTTGCTCCTCATTACATTCTTCAAATATTAGGAAAATAATTTCTGAGACATTTATTGTGTATAATCTGTTTTTTTACGATTTTATACAAAAAATTAATATTATGTCCAACCATCTCGCCCCAACATCCCTAAATTCTAGAGGAAAATGGAGAGAAATAAACAGTTTCAATGTAAACGGTTCGAGATCAAACTTTTTCAACGATTTCATTAAAAAGCTGAGGAAATTTGCGATGAAAAACACACGTTGCAACATTTTTTTAATAATTTTTAGGAAATTTTCAAATTTTCTAAAATTTGAATTTTCAAAAAAAGAAGAATAAAAAATGAGGTTTGACGAATGTTTTTATACGTATGTGTCTATCTATTAGTTGTGATGCCTTATTTTTCTGAATGAAATTAATTAATTTAATTCTTTGATCTTCCATCATTTACGCGATAATATGAGTTTTAATAAATACTGATTCAGTTAGAAGGATAAGACTCAAAAAAATGGAACGGTTCGAGATAGAATTTTTTTAATGATTCCATTGAAAAACTGGGGAAATTTAGGTGGAAAATATGTGTTGAAATGATTTTTTTTCCATTTTATGAAAATTTCACTTTTTTGGACAGGTTTTGAAGGGGTTTTTCTCTTGAAAATCGAAAAAATTCACTTTTTCGGCGATATCTCCGGTTCTGTTGGTCATAGCAGCCTGGGGTTGATCTCAAATGAAAGGTGAGCTCATTTCTCATCGATTTACGTGGTTCAAATTTTTTTAAAAATCAATTTTTCAAATATGTATAGGTCATTTTCTGAAAATCACTTTTTGCCCTATAACTACTTGAAAAAATTGATATTTTCCTTTTCCAACCCCATAAATCGATGGGAAATGAGCTCACCTTCCATTTAAGATCAACCCCAGGTCACCTACGATCAATAGAACCAGAGATATTCTCAAAAACCTGAAATTTTTAAAAAACAGAAGACTTTCACCTTCAAATCTTGCGTAAAAAATGAAATTTTTGAAAAATTCAAAAAAATAACTTTTGGAATATGATTTTCATGGGAAATTTCCTCATCTTTCCAATGGAATCATCAGAAAAAACCTATCTCCAATATTTCCATCCATTTCTCCTAATTTCCATAGTATAAAATACTAAAATCAACCCGTGTCCGTTTTCCCCTAAATAAACCAATAATAATTTTTTGTTTTTTTTTTCCAGTATTTGTCGCAGGCTGTATCGTACCTCTCCGTCCTGATGGCGATAAGATTCAACGGTCGTTCCTAATAACCCCCCCCCCCCCCCCCTCTCTCCCCTCCAAACCAAAATATCTTAATCTCAATAAAAAAATACACTAAAAATCAATTTGTCTTGATATTTTTACCCCCAATTCCTGCATGAACCTTCATTCATAATTTTCCCGCGCAAAACCGGCACTCGAGCCAATCAAAACAAAGCCTCAAACCCATGCGCGCACAATTGCCCTCACCGCGGGCTTTTTTCTATCCAATTTCCCAAACGAAAATTCGTCTCCAAAATCCCTCAAAACCCCCGGAAATCCGCCCAATCCCCTCTTTTTCCCTCCCTCCTTTTTCCCCGCCAATTACAAACGCTTAAAAAAAATTTGAATTTTTATTCATTAAAAAAAAACGTTTTTTCACATAATTTTCAACAATAAAAATTCGCAATTATTTTTAAACCGCGAAAAACGAATTTTTTTAAAAATTAAAGTTTAAAAAAAAACGAAAATCGAAGTTTTTTAGTACTTTATTTGACTCATAGTCCAAGTGGAGTGGGGAGGAAGGGGGGAAAGAGGGGCGAGGGAGGGGAAAGAGACGCCTGGTTACGAGTCTAGAGTCCCTGTTTTTACTCGTGTCACTTCCGTTTTGTTTCCACTGCTTCCTATAACCCACGTAAACCCACATTCTAACATCGTATCCATTAAGCAGGACGCCAATACACACGCTCCATATACTATTATATTCAACGGCAAAAGAAAAAAATCAGTGTTTATTATAATAATATTTAAATTTGAAAAAATTAATATATAAATAGTGTATTGATTGAAGATTTTTGATTGAATAAACATTTTTAAGTGACGAAAAACAGTGAAAAAAACAGAGTTATTCAGGTGAGAATTATCAAAAAAATATTATTTTTATATATTTAACGAAATAAAAATAAATAATTGCGTTTTAATAAATGCGGTATAAACGTGGTTTTTAGGACGCGTAATCCGGCAGCTTGTGCTAAATTTTTTTTTTTTTTTTCATTTATTTCAATTTAATTTATTTATTTAAATTGCAATTGTACAATTTTACTTTCAAATGCTTATTTCAACGATAAATTACTGAATTATTTAAGAAAAAAAATTAAATTTCGGGAATTTCGCATTTTTTCTTCTTTTTTTTTCAAATAAAATTACGAATTTTTTTTTTTATGATTTTTACGGTTTTATGAAAATTTTAAGAATTAAGGGGATTTAATACGTGTCATCGTGATTACGTGTAAATGGTCGTTTCTACATTTTTTTTCTCGGTTTTTTTAAGTCAATATGAATATTTAATCTATCGAGAACATTAATGGCGCGGAGATAGCGTTCGTTTGAATCCGCCATATTGGAATTGTTTATTTTTTTTTCTTCTTTTTTTTTCTGGATAATTCGGTGTCGTGCATATATTTAATGAAAATAATAACAAACGTCTGATGATTAATATTTGAATATTTGAATATAAAAAAAAAAAATAGCTCCGAATTTTTTGAAAAATTTAATTGAAATTTAATTCGTTGGTGAAGAAATTAATGAAAATGAGTAAATTTTTTTTTCAGTCGGTTTTTAAAAATATCTCGGAAAGTAAGCGAGATAGGGCGATTTTACTTGAATTCACTTTTGTAGAGAATTTCAAGGGCTACAAATTAGGATTCGGGCAAAATCGCCCTATCTCGCTTAGTTTCCGAGATATTCTTCATAAACTGATTTGAAAATAAAATCAACTTTTTTTCATTAAATACAAGAGTTTTTGAGTGATATGTTGGAAAGTAAGCGAGATAGAGCGAAATCGCTCTATCTCGTTTAATTTCCGAAATAATTATGAAAATTAGCAATCTGACAATTTTCACAAATTTTTAAACAAATAAAATAATTTTAATAAAATATTTAAAAGAAAACAAAGTGCAAATTTTTCAAATATTTTTTTAAAATGATTTTATTTGTTCAAAAAAAAAATCAAAAATCGTCTGATATGAGCTGATTTCATTATCATAATGATTAAACTCATTAACCTTCTTCAACAATTGAATTAACATTTTTCAAACCGATTTTTCGATTATCTTCGTTAATTAGTCACTTTCCTCGTAGCACAATAATGTGTAGGATTATTCAGGGTCCTTTAGATAATTTTTTTGCAAAGAGATAAATATATAACCGTTATGACCCTTGGCCATTCCCTCGTACTCGCCACAGGCACATTACCCCAAAAAAAAAAAAAAAAAAAAAATATCCAAGCACCTTAAAAAAATCACCAAATTAAGTGCACTTTTTTTTCTTTTTCTTAATTTTTTTTAATTTATTTAAATTATCATTTAAGGCCTGTACCTGTTCGATTGAATGGTCACCTCATAACGTACTTTTTTCATGTAAATTCAAGAAAAAAAAAAAAAAAAAAAAACAAAACCTCCTGCAAACATGTGTTTTACCAAAATTTTTGAAAAAAAAAATCTAATTTAGTAAAAAAAAATTAAATTTTATTTATTTATTTTAATTTGAATGAATGAAAAGGCAGGTTAACAGGCCTGTTATGTAAGGTGTTTTTTATATTTTCCTTTAAAGAATGAGCACCCGAGTATTCGTTGGCGGATTAACATACCGGGTGCGAGAGCGCGACCTCGAGAAGTTCTTCCGGAAATATGGTAGAATCAAGGAGGTCGCTATGAAGAATGGATTTGCCTTTGTGGTAAGTCTAATGTCTTTTCAATTGGGTTTTTTTCTTTTTTTTCAGTATGGTAGGGACAAGGGTCTATGTCGGTGGTCTTCCATACGGCACCAGGGAAAGAGATCTTGAGAGATTTTTCAGAGGATATGGCCGTTTTCGTGATGTTCTCATCAAGAATGGCTATGGCTTTGTTGTGAGTATTTTGCACAAAAAAAAAAAGAAAAAAAGAACAAAAAAAAAAAAAAAAAAGATTTAGTCCCTGTCCGGTAAGAGTAGTAACTTTTTTTTTCTCTTCAAGTTAATGAGGTGTTTTTAGTGATGAGAAACTAAAAACTGACTGGTAAGTTTACCGTCATTTGACCAGTAACTTACATGTAACTGACCAAAGCTGAAGTACTAATGGTTTTCATCAGGAATAAACTGACATCAAATCTTGCGTCTGAAAAATGAGCCATTATTTAAATTACAGTCAGTTTACATCTATAGGGGCTATATTCATTTGGAAATCGTCCGGTGAGACAGTGATTGCTGATTTTACCTGATTTCAGAGTGAATTCATGTGATTTCATGCAATCATCGAATCCATATGATGGGATTTTTTTGGTGATTTCGAATGATTTCAAGTGATTTCAAATTTTTCGATTTCATCTATCTAGTGTAAGATGGAGGGATAAGGAAGGCGGGATATATGGATGAGACTTGGTAGAAAAAAAATGCATTATATTGATGCAAAAGGGCTCAATAGTAGTTTATATGAGGAAGGTGAATGAAGGAATGATGTCATAAGATTGAAACGATGAGACTTGAATAATGTTTCCTTCTATTCATTTGATGGAATATCTATTCATTCAATAGAATGAAGAACAACGTACAATTCATAGATTCAATCAAATAAACTGAACTCTTATCAGTAATGAACAAACGTTAAAATTAGAAACATTTCAAAAAGTCTTTTTGCAATCCGCTTTTGAGTCGAAATTTTGACCATCCAAATTCTTGTCCTCTTTTGCATTCTCAGATTCATCATCATCATCAAACTCTTCCACAACAAATTCTTCAGTATCTAGCGATTTAACAGGCATTTTTAAGCAATCAGCTACCTCTACCTTCATACCTATTTTTTTAACTGCTTCAAAGTCTACTTCAATCGTTTGTATAATGTCATGGATTTCTGGGAGATCAAACTTCTGCGCAACTTGTGACTTTGATCGAGCTAAACGTGGATAATTGAACTGATTAGAAGTTTATGTAATTTCACTGATTGCAAGTGATTTCATGTAATTTCATCGATTGCAAGTGATTTCAATTGAAATCACCTGAAATCGATGAAATCCCAGGATTTCACTAATTTCATGTGATTTGAGTCCTGAATGATGCAGTGATTTCCCAAATGAATAGCCCCTCGGTTACCTCATTTTAGAGAGCAAAGATCACACGAAATATTGGCATTCACTCCATTGTATTTGCATAAAACAAAGTTCATTGCAATGTTCGATATTTTTCTTTCCTTTTGAAGCTTCATGCATCTAAAAAAAAAAAAGAAAAGTCAGACAAAAATGACTGAAATAAAAAATTTACCGTCAGTTTCCAACAGGAATTACAGGTCAGGTCAGAAATGTTCAGGAAACCGTCATTTTACGACTGACCTGACACATTCAAAAAATGACGGTAATTTTACATGTCTAGGCGTTTTATCCTTTGATTTGTCAATTTTATTAATGATAAAAAATTACCATTTGTTCACAGGAATTCGATGACTACAGGGATGCAGATGATGCAGTCTACGAGCTCAATGGCAAAGAACTTCTTGGCGAGAGGTATAATTTGTGTCTTCTACATCTACAAAACGCACAAAACTATATATATATGTATATTGTCGTTCTAGAGTGAAAAGGGCTTAAGTGGTGTAAATTTCCTATTTTTTGCGCCTTTTTCACGATAGGACAACGATATGTATATATATATCATGATATTAATTGATATTGTGACGTGTTTTTTTCAACACATTCGTCACTTATTATCGGGTATTAAGCATATATATATGTATATATATATATGTGTTTATACAATGTAACATCTACTTTACCGCCATTTTGAACGACTACCATCAACTCCCCGAATGTAGACGTCCATACTTAGGAATTTCTAATCTTGATTTTTGGATTATATTTTTTGATTAATTATCTTCTGATGCTCCGTTATTTTCCGTGTAGAAAGTATTCTTTTTTTTAGTTTTATGGGGGATAGTCAGGGTTTTTTTTTCATATTCTTCGGCATTTTTCGCGGGTGAATACGCGAGATACGGTGAAAAAGAGAGGCTTAAGGTCTTTTTTTTTTTGGCGGGAATTTTGAATTCTCTGCAAAAAAACAAGGTTTTGCCACTCTTTTTTTGCCGAATTTCTAGAGGCTCACTTGAGGATGATCGAGGGGTACAATTGGGGGAAAAAATTGAATTTTTGTGTAAAATCGTTAATAACAATTTATACAAAATGAAATTTTCAAATCTGATTCAGTGAATCTGTGAAAAATTTAATGAGGCTTAAAATAAGCCGTAGAAACAAAAAATTAATTGAAAATTGAAAAATTTTCTATTTTTTACATTTCTTTGAATCTTGAAAAATTTGATAAAATGTAAAAAATAATGAAAATTTTTCAATTTTCAATTAATTTCTTGTTTCTAAAGCTTATTTTATTTCTCATTACATTTTTTACTGCTTCACTGATTCAAATTTGAGAATTTCATTCAAAAATCCAATTTTTTTTTTTCTCCAATTGTATCTTTCCATCATTTTTTAAGAAATGCCGGAGAAAGCGAGTTTCTACACGGATTATTGAAGATTCAAATTAAAAACATTAGGCAGTCGGACTGAAAGCAAAAGGGGAATTATCAAGGATTTTTAATAAATTTTTTTTTTTAATTTTTTACTTTGCTGATGACAAAGTGAAGAGGAAGTAATGGATTTAAATTGGATGAGAATGGATTTAAAAAAAAAAACAGGATTTGAGAAGAAAAAAAAAAATCAGTCGAGGACTTAGGCGGGGTTTTGTTGGGTGTGTTTCAGAGTGGCGGTGGAGATAGCACGGGGTGTTTCAGGGAGGCGAGGCGACCGTGGCTACGGACGCTCACGCTCCTGGAGAGACAAGTAAGCATATCCAATGTGTCTTGTTACAGAATTACTGTAGAGAGGGCCCGGGGTACACCTAGGGGTAGTGACCAGTGGCGCTATGGTGACTCCCGTGGTGGTTATGGGGACTCGAGGCGATCTGCGTAAGACAAACGCTATCCACATTTTTTTTAAGTCATTCATTATAAATTAAAATTAATTTTGTATTTTTTTTTTTTTTTTCTAATTAATTTGTTAATTGAGCAGTTACGGTTTCACATCCCCCTATGTGTGTGTGCTGACTCGACGATGCACGAAACTTTCGGCAAATAATGTTTTTCTTTCATTTTATGTAACGGAAAGTCATGGAAAATGAAATTAGCACACATTTTCCAATTTTTTGCATTTT
Organism: Aleiodes leptofemur; assembly: GCA_963942555.1. Taxonomy (NCBI): domain Eukaryota; kingdom Metazoa; phylum Arthropoda; class Insecta; order Hymenoptera; family Braconidae; genus Aleiodes; species Aleiodes leptofemur. The sequence continues at coordinate 2,142,452 of OZ012619.1, read as the reverse complement.
TTTTGAGCTAATAAATTATTTTTAAAAATATATATCGTCGTCCTAGAGTGAAAAGGGCGTAAATTATACACATTTCCTGTCTTGTTACGCCTTTTTCACCCTAGAAACACGATATATATATTTTAAAAAATTGCACTTTGTAGTGTTTTCGAATTTTCTACATGTGCATATTTTTTCATTTTTTAAAAAATAATTTATTTGCCTAAAAAAAATACAAATGATACGAATTGTTAAATTTCGGCTATTTTCATTGTCATAGAAATTCTCCCGAAATTTCGTCCCCAGTGAATTTTATTTTTTTAGGAAAGATATCTCGGAATCTGGTAGGTTTATCAAAAAATCAGAAGAAACCTTTTTTGTAGCTCTTGAAATTCTCTACAATAAAGGTTTCTTGACATTTTCCTCTAAACCCACTCGTTTCAAAGAGCTCATCCAAAAAGAAGTCCGGGGATGAAATTAAGAGATTTCAGTACAATCTTTTAGACCAATTTGAAAAAAATTCATGCATCGTCGAGTGGAATGTGCTGAACATGAAGCTCTCCTTACTCTCTAAATCTTGCAACGAATCAATCATCTAAATTTTTTATTTATTTATAATCACAAGAATCTCAAAGTCTTTTTTTCTCTCTTCAAAATCTCAAAGTTCAGAATTTTTTAAAGCAATCAATCACTCTTGCTTGGCTCATCGCCTTTATCAAAATTTCAAAAAAAAAAAAAAAAAAAAAAAAAGCGATGATGCAAAATAGCAAACTAATAGATGTGTAATGTGTTTGTTACAGCCGAGACGATATGCGACACGACAGGTATGCTTAATTAGCTGAGACACACTAATTGTGTAGAATCATTGATTATTTCCTTATTTAAAAAAAAAAACGAAAAAAAAAACAACAAATTTACTTCAAAAAGTTTTTCGATTGAATATACAGGTGATTGATTGTGTGTGCCTGAGCAATGAGTGCAAATTCAGTAGTTATTTGACGAAGGTTTATAATCTTGATTCAAAAAAAAAAAAAAAAAAAAAAAATACCCACCCTCAACCCCTCTCTCGTATCTTTATTTACTTATTTATTTTATCTGTTTTTTTTTTTTTGATTTTTTTTTTAAATAAAAAAAAAATGAAAAACCACTATTTCTGTTCACATTAAAATCCCTTTTTACAGAGATAGTGTGAACAGAAACACAAGGACTGCATCTAGCTACAAGCAATCATTGCCCAGGTACATACCACATGTAACATTAAAAACATATTAATTTATATAAATTTTTTAATTAAAAAATTCATTAACAAAAAAGATAAAATAGATTGATTCAATTCATTTTTATAGATATCTTGGAAACTAAGTGAGATAGCGAAAATTTTGTAGACACCTTTTTTGTAGCTCTTGAAATTCTCTACAAAAAAGGATTCTTGCAAAATTGCCCTATCTCGTTTAGTTTCCGAGTGCCCTTTAAAAATGAAAGACAAAAATCAAGTAAGTTTTTTAATTTTTTTGCTAATGAATTAAACTCTTTTTTTTTTGGAACTTTCTTTGTATTATTTCTTTTGAACAAGTGATTAATTAGTTTATTTTCGTAGGTATGGACCACCAACACGCACTGAGTATCGTCTAACAGTGGAGAATCTATCAAGTCGTGTCAGCTGGCAGGTAAGTTTCTCAAATTCCTCTTTTTTCGCAATATTTTAACTGTAAAATGTGGTTTTTTCCACGTCGAGCGATATGCACGTGACAAACTTCACCGAATATTCTTGAATTTATTTAATTTCAAACGATGTACATTTTGATCAAGTAAGTCTCTGGAATTGAGAAGAATATTTAAAAAAAAAAATCCACTGAGGACACAAAAATCACACGAGGACGATGATTTTTATGATGAAATTAATGAGAATCACAAGCACAAAACCAATGTGGAACTGGGAGCCAATGGACAAGGGCAGAAGGCTTTGGATGATGTCATTGGATTCAACCGGAAGTGACTGTTCCTGGCACATGTGGGAAATAACCAGGACGCATTTTTGAGACGATCAGGTGATTTCCAAGGATCAGGAAATAAAGGCCAAAATGAGAGAATCCCTTTAAAAAAAATAAAAAAAGAGCAACTTACTTGATCAATTTACATTGGCGTTAATTGTTTTTGATGAATTTAAATTTCTTGCAATTTAAATCGCTCATATCCTAAATTTTTCATAAAATTTTTTATTTAAATTACTTTTTTTCTATATTTTGAAGAAAAAAAAATTTATTCATTAACGAAAATTGATTTGAAAAAACAGCAAAAATTGATAAAAAGCTGTAAAATTATAAAAAAATATTATATAATAATTTAAAAAGTTAAAAAAAAACATTGATGTTCTTTCCGAAGAGCCATTGAACCTCTTCGCCTTTTGGAGGGCCTACCGGTAAGGCCAATACTGTGAAAGAGAGAGAGAAAGAGCGCAAATGGTTATGATGGCGATGATGCACTCAGAGACAATAATTCCTGTACCTATGGGGCACAAACAACACTTGGCGCACAAGCTCGATTAAAAAAAAAAAAAAATACCCGAATAACGTTGGAATAAAAATGATAACGAAAAACCGATATTAAATATGCGAGGGCCGAAAACGAAAAAAAAAAAAATTGTTAAGTAAATAGGAGAAGGCACCAGGTACACCGTTCTGCCCCCTACTACAACCAATCATTATCAAATGGAATTAATTGGGACATCAGACAACGAAGATACTCCACAGCTTCATCCAACAATACATCCCACTTTTTTTTTTTTTCTTACAATCCTATGACAAATCCAAATCATTTCCAATTGTTTCATTTTCATTTTTGAGCTGTTTGTTTCATTAAATTGAATGAAATTATTTTATAAAAAAAAAAAAAAAAAAAAAAAAAAAATATGTATCATAATGTTCATTCATCCACGACTACTATCAACGAGACTGGTTCACTGCTATCAGCGTCTCAATAATGGTCAGGCAGCTGCCAACAATCGAAGGGCACAAACATCGTTATCTTCTACCCCCGAGCTAAAACGCCTGGTGTGCCTGGCCTCTTTCTGTCCGAATAACAAGGTGGTGCCTGGGCCAAAGGTAAATGCGTCACCTTAACCGAGTGTTCTCTTTAGTTTTTAGGTTTTTCATTATATTATATGATATATAAAATGATTCTGTTTTAATTTTAATTCTTGATTTTTTTTTAAATTTTTTTTTTATAATTATCTTTTAAATATTTATTCAGTAACTGTGCACAGAAGTAATTAATTTCAGTTATTTGAAATGTGAGGAAGTGGGTTTTTTTTTTTTTTTTGTTTTTTTTTTCATTTAATTGTACGAGACTTCTAGGTGATGAGGTTTTTTTTCAATTTACTTTTAAGGGGCTATTATTGTGGTTGTTGAGGAAATTAATGATTCTAGGAGTCATGGCGTTTACGTTAATCTAATACTAGTGTGCTCGAAATTAGGAATCTGAATTTAAAAAAAAATTAATAAAAAAAGATTTTTTTCATTTTGTGGAGGTTTTTATGATGGAGTTGATGAATTTTGGAAGTTTTGGAGGGGGGGGGGGGAGAAATTTTCGATGAGGAATGGATGTAAAAGATGTTTTATTGGATTTTTTTTTTAAATTTGAGAGTTTTGAGCAAAAATTAAAGGCTTAATTTTTTAAATTTGCGAGTTTTTTTGGGTTTTTTGGTGATATCTTTGGTTCTAATTGTGGTAGTGTGAAAAATCGATAACGAGGGGAAAGGTGAGAAAATTTTACCCTTAATTAAGGTGATTTCGAATCAATTTTTAATTATTTTTGAGGAAGATATAGAGAAAAAACGAATTTTCATGAAATTGGGTTTAGCTTCGTCGAAAATTGATGGAAATTCATTCGAAATCATATGAATTTGGGGTAAAATTTCCTCAGCTTTAAGCTCCTGATCGTTTTATTACGCTGCAATAATTAAAACCAGAGATATTGCCAAGAAATCGATAAAAATTCCGGAATAAAAAAAGCAAGTTCATCAAATTTTCAAAAAAATTCTAAGAAAAACAATTTTTATCCATTTTCTAGTGAAAATGTCTCCATCTCCTCCGGAAATTTTCGTAATTCCAAAAATTCATCAATTTTCCTGAATCTCTAAAGCAAATCAAGTTAAAAAAGAAGCACTGGAGCAAAAAATTCCCTCACTTTCCCAATTTTTCCCAAAATATCTCCAAAACTGTCGCAGATAGTGAATTTTTTTATAAAACACTTTTTTATAGGACTCTCTTCTATAGAAAAAGGGCATTATTTCTAAAATCCTCTATCTCCCCCCAGTTTTCGAGATTTTCCGAAAAACTGAGGCTCAAGTGCAAAAACCATAAATATGTCTCTTTTTCAATCAACTTTTCTTCACGCAAAACACCGCAAAACCATAAAATTACAAGAAAAAAATACTTAAAAAAATGAAATCACATCACCAAATGGACAATCACAGACAAAAATTACGAATTTCTAGAGGAAAGGAATTTTTCGGAAATAAATCGGGAATGCCCAGATGGGATTTGAACCCATGACCCTCGGATTCTCGGTCTACTTTTCAAATTGAGCTACCGGAACTGTGTAACAAGCCATTCAGAAGCTCGGATAAATGGAGAAGAAGCCAAAAAATAGTGGAAAAAACTGGAGAATTTCATTTAATGAAGGAATCAATCACGAAGGAAGGAATAATTTCATTTAATGAAGGAATCACGAAGGAAGGAATAATCTCAATTTTCAAATGGCCCGCCAAAAACCTGGATATTTAAAGCCGTACCTGGTTCCCACAATGCCAACACAATCTCGAAATACAATTCAAGTCCAACGAACACATTTTTCCCACCAAATTCGATCGATTTGAGGAAAAAAAGAAGGAAAAAAATGAGTCCAAAGGAAAAATATAAAGGATAACTGGAATATCAATTTGGGTTGGACAATTACTGGTACATGCGGATCAACCAAAGGCCCAAAAACTGTCCACAACTTCTGGAAAATCAAAACTTTTTTTTTCAGAAATTTTCATTAAATTTGAAATTGAAGTTTAAAAAATGAATTTATTTTCAGCAGAAAAAAAGGGAAAAAAAGGAAGCATGTCTTATTTTTAATTAGATTCTAAGTTATGAGTGTCAATTTATAATTTTTTGATGCAAATTGTGAAAGAATTTCGAGGGACAAGTGATGAGAAATTGGAGATTAATCGTTTTTTTTTTTTATTTAATTATAAAAATGCTGGATTGCAGAAGAAAAGTTGAGATGATACTAAATTCGAGCACAATTATGAGGCATAAATCCTTTTTTTTTTTAAGAAAAAAAATTGATAATTTTCTTTTCTTGATTATTCCAAGTAGGTTCTTTGTGTAACACTCATTGGAACTCAATGTAATTGGTGCACAGCGTTTATTCTAATTCCTCCCTTGTATAATTACGTAAGATTAGGTAATTTGATAGGTTTTGGATAGCGTTTAAATGATAATTTAGATAAATTCTTCTATTTAATTTATTTATTGAATGTTAATTAATAGTATTAATTTTGCGCCTCAGGATTTGAAGGATTACATGAGACAAGCTGGTGAAGTCACTTATGCTGATGCCCATAAACAACGAAGAAATGAAGGGTAATTATTTTATTTTAATTAAATAAATAAATAAATAATGAAAGATTTTTTTTTTTTTATATTCAATAAAGATTATTCATTTATTTTTGATTTTTGAATAAATAGAGAAGATTTATTTATTCTTAATTCAATAAATAAAGAAGATTTATTTATTCTTAATTGAATAAGTAAAGAAGATTTATTTATTTTTGATTGAATAAATAAAGAAGATTTCATTTATTTTTGGAGTTGATTCGATAACGGTGAACTAAAATGGACATTTCGATTAAACTTTTGGAGATAGAGAATTTCTGATGATTTTATTAGAAAGCTGAGAAAATTTTAGGTAGAAAACATGAGTTAGAATTTAATTTTTTTCATTTTTTTTCCAAAATTTTCCTTTTTTTAGACAAATTTTGATGGGAAAATCGAAAAAAAATATCACTTTTTGGGTGATATCTCCAGTTCTGTTGATCGCAGCGATCTGCGGTTGATCTCAAATGAAAGGTGAGCTCATTTCTCATCAATTCATGTGGTTCAACTTTTTTTTGAATCAATTTTTCGGAAACTTATGGGTCATTTTCTTTAAAAAACACGTTTTTACCGTATAATTACTCAAAAAATTGATGATTTTTCTTTTCAAACCACATAAATCGATGAGAAATGAGCTCACCTTTCATTTTAGATCAACTGCAGGTTGCTACGACCAATAGAACAAGAGATATTCTCGAAAAACTGAAATTTTTCAAAAATAGAAGGATTTTACCTTCAGATCTTGAAGAAAAAAACATGAAATTTTTGGAAAAATTAAAAAAATGACGTTTGACATATCATTTCTGTGTGAAATTTCTTCATCTTTCCAATGAAATCATCAGAAAAACACTATCTCCAATATTTCCATCAATTTCGAGTAATTTTCATAGTAATAAAATACTAAAATTAACATCTGTCCATTTTATCCCACTTTTTCCTATTTGGGAACCTTCTGAGTTCAAGAGAATTTTGTCGAGATATCTTTTTAGTTGAAAATTTCAAAAACTGCAAAAAAGGTCTTTCCATATTTTTTGATAAAATATCGATGAACCAATTTTTTCATCGTACTCATTATTTTCTTTTTTTTTGTTTTTTTTACAGAGTTGTTGAATTTGCAACATACTCCGATTTGAAAAATGCCATTGACAAGCTGGATGACACTGAATTAAACGGCAGAAGAATTCGCCTCATCGAGGACAAGAGAAGAGGACGTCGTTCACGCTCATCAAGCTCCAGATCCCGTTCACGTTCACGCTCACGTTCACGACGTCGTTCTCGTTCACGCTCCAGGTAAAAATTCCCACTCCCAAACTCACGCTCCAAATCAAACGAATTCGTGTCAAATCTGTAGACTCAACTGTCGTAAATCCAAAAATTAAGGATATCCAAGTAGTTCCAATAATCTATTTTTCCTTTTTAATTTTGGGGACTTTGGATAGAGTAGAATGAGGTGATTTTTTTAAAATTTACTTTACACCATGTTACCGGACACAAATTGAGCGAAAAATGATTTTTGAAAAAAAATTAAATTAACATTAGAACTCCATAAGCGTGATTCAGTTTCAGTTTCACTGCAACAATTCATGGTTACAGATCTATTATTTCCTTGTATAACTATATATATTCTTGTTCGTCAGAATGTCTATTAATTTTTCAAATCATAAAAAATGCCTGTTACCGGACAAATAGCGACGATTAATCCAATTAATTACATGAAAACATGAAATGGCGGGAAAATTGGTATTTAAAATCCGAGAATCCTCCAATTGCAGTCCTATATACTGAAACCGCGTGATTCAAATTCGGAACAATATTGGATATTTATAATATTATTTAATAACAATTTATCATCGTGGACATTGTTTTAATATCGATGAAATGTTACAAAATCGGAATAATTAGGAATATTTATGATAACTCAGAAGAAAAAAGTAGATTATTTGGACCTGCGACTTGGATTTCCTTAATAGCTTCAGATTCTGCATGAAAAAAAAAAGAAAAGAAAAGGGTTCAATCAAAATTCAAGAACAAAGCAACACCACGGAGAATATCGTATTTTGCTTAATTCATACGGGATGGGGCAGAACGGACCGTCTAATTTTTCTTCGAATTTCTTGAAAATTTAAATTTTAAAAAAAGTAGTTTTTTCTTCATAATTTGAAAAAAAAACCGTTCTGCCCCACGTTCTCTGTTAACTTTTCTGGTTCTCTCGCTTCTCCTAACACCAACTATTTCTTTAAAAACTGCTAAAACTCCTTGAAACTAAAATTTGAAAATGAAAAAAAGAGCGTCATCGGTCGGGGAAAATCGCGATTTCGCATGAAAAAATTCACTCATTAATTTAATCGGTTTCACGCAATTTTTCTTTTTTTTTTTTTTTTTGAAATTAAAATCTTATTTAATTGTGTAACCAGGAGCCGTCGCAGCTCACGTAGCCGTAGCCGTCGCAGCAGCCGCTCAAAGTCAAGGGCACACTCCAAATCAAAATCAAAATCCAAATCCAAGTCTCCTGAGCGAAGTCGCTCACGTTCCAAGTCCAAGTGAGTACCTTTCCCGCTTTTTAACTTTCACTTTGATTTCATTCGTTTTTTTTTTTATAAACGCAACTTTAATTGTAATTTTCGCTGTTTCTTCACTGAAACGGAGAACACAATCGTCTGCGGGCGTTGCTTTGTGCTATTTTTTTATTCTTTAGAAATAAGTCTGAGAATCACTGGAAGCTTATCTTTGAAAAAGGATCTCGAAGTAGTAATGGACGATTTTTAATCGATCTTGTAAAAATCGATCCTTTTTTTATAATCGATTTTTTTGGGCAATTTTAAGGAAATCGATTCATCGATTTTATTTTTCATTTTTAGGATAGAAACTCTGCAAACTAAAACTGATGAAATAGAACTATCGAATGATATGTTAAATCTCGAATTTAATGCGATATATCGAATCGATTACTCGAATATTTGTAAATCAATCATAAGCTGCTCTTTTTTTTCCTTCAAATTGAAATAAATGTAATTGAATTATCGGATGTTATGCGATATCTCGAATCGAATGTGAGATATCGCCTCGATTAATCGATATCGAAAATGATCGATCGAAAAATAGATGTGATATGTCTTTTTTTCTGTAGAAAAAATCGATTCTCAAAAAATCGTATTTTTCAAAGATCGATTCTTCCAGAATTGATTTTTTTCCAGAGTTTGCTCATCATTATCTCCCAAACGGTGAGGTTTAGGAGAATTTATGAAGAGACCTTTTGTGTAGGCAATGGAATTCTCTACAAAAAAGGTTTCTTGACATTTTTCCCTAAACTCACTTGCCTAAAAGATATCATCAAAAAAAGCTTCACGTGATTCTTTAACTCTCACTTTACCCCTTTTACCCCTTTCAAAAATTAATAAATCAATAAAAGGATTAACAATTGTTTTTTTTTTCCTCTATTTACAGATCAAGGGATCACTCAAAGTCAAAATCAAAGTCACGTTCCCGCTCAAGATCAAAGGCTGAGAGATCAAAGTCTCGTTCTCCATCAAAATCAAAGGCAAAATCGCCATCTAAAGAGCGCTCAAGTCGCGAACGCTCAAGAGGCGAAAGATCAAGATCAAGATCAGTCAGTAAACACAGCAAGAGCCACAGTCGTTCACGATCGCCCATGAACGGTGACAAATCACCGGAGAGTAATAACATGAAGACGGATTAAGGAAATTCAAAAAAGGAAAAAAAAGCGCGTCATAATAAAAAAATGAAGAAAAAAAAAATTAAATGAACGAAAGTGAAAAAAAAAAATCAATTAAACACCGAAGGAAGCCTACAAAACACAATCATCGTAATTTTTCCTAAAAATGTTTTTTTTTAATCAAAAAAAAAATCAATTAATATTCATCACATGTTTCCTGAAACTTTCGTTCTCACAATTAATTAATAACGTTAATTTCTAACATTTCAATTAGAATTTGATTCAAATAATTTCTTTTTGAAATGTAATAATTTTTTTTTTTTGTTTTTTTCTCCAAAATGGATACAAGGAAATTAGAATTACTGATTTTCGGTTTTTTTTAGATCATAAGCTGTGTTTTTTTTTTTTTGACTCAATTGAACCAAATTAATCATTGGTTTCTTTTTTTTTTCATTGTTTCGACTCTCCCCCCCCCCCCCCCCCCCCTATTTCCTATGAAATTGTAAAATGACAAGACAAGAGAAGCAATTACAATAAAAACATTTGCACGCATTTAGATTAAAAAAAAAAGATGGAAAAACAAAATTTAAGTATCAGAGTACTTTAAGATTTAAATGTTTTTCCCCTGAAAAAAAAAGGAAAAAAAAAAAAAAAAAGAGGTCCTTTCTCTTTTTTTCTCATTACCATAGCTTTTTTTTGTATATAATTCTTGATAATTACACTACGGTAAGAGATGATGAATTAAAAAAAAAAATAATAAAAAACAAGAAAAATCTAATAATAATGTGATGTGTATTAAAATTTAGGAAATAAGTCTTATTAATTATCAATAAAGACAGCCACAGTCGAAGTGAATTTTCGTTATTTATAAACTCTATTTTGGAGTAAAAAAAAAGAGCAAAAGAGGGGAAAAAGGTAAAACAGCGTGGTGGACCCAGTTTCTGACCGTTGGCCCAGTAACTGACCATTTTTACAAATTGTGTTTAATATTCAATTGTTAAATTCGTTTATAGGGAAAAAAAAAGTTAAATTTTTGTATAAAATCGTTAATAACAATTTATACAAGATGAAATTGTCAAATTTGATTCAGTGAATCTGTGAAAAATGTAATGAGGAATAAAATAAGCCTTAGAACCAAAAAATTGATTGAAAATTGGAAAATTTTCATTATTTTTTACATTTTTTTAAATGTTAAAAAATTTGATAAAATGTAAAAAATAATGAAAAATTTTCAATTTTCAAATAATTTTTTGTTTTCAGGACTTATTTTATTCCCCATTACATTTTTCACAGATTCACTGAATCACATTTAAGAATTTCATCTTGTTTAAATTGTTATTAACGATTTTAGACAAAAATTTAGCTTTTTTTTCGATTGTACCTCCCAATTATCCTTAAATTACATTCAATGAGCAAAAACTGTTTGGAGATGTGTAAATTATGTTAAGAATTCGTGTTCTGGCCAAGCTCATACCATATCAACAAAATCTGATAATAATAATTGTTTTTATCTTTTTTCTTCGTTGAATTTTTTTTTTGTTGAAGTTTTTTTTTATCGGAATTTTTTTGTCTAAAGTGTCAAAAACTGGGGCAATCCCATTTTATTATCATTTTTTTAGAATATCTCGGAAACTAAGCGAGATAAGGCGATTTTATTCTAATCTTTTTGTGAAGTTTCGAAATTCTGAACAATAAAAAGGGAAGAAAAGAAAGAAAAAGGGCAAAAATCGCTTCATCTCTCTTAATTTCCAAGTTTTTTTTTTTTTTTTTAACAAAAATCGGTTTAAAAAAAAGGGATTCATCAATGAAATCGTTAAAAAGAATTCTATCTGAAGCCTTTTCATTGACATGCCCATTCTACCCCTATACATGTTCCCTGCAACTTTTTTTAAAAAATACGTTCTAAACAGCACGTGCATAAGTGCAGACACATGTGACGCAGCTGGAGGCAATGAGTCATCGAGAACTTCCCCCTTTCCTCCCCTCAACAGCTGAACTGTCGGTTTTTCCCTTTACTCCGGTTATTTTTTGCCTCAAAAAAAGGAGAAAAAACGTAATAATTGAAATCACGAAAGCAGTTGCAACGAGCGGTTTTCCAAGTTTATCCAAATTAGTTGCAACTGTTGATTAAAATCATATCTTGCAGTTTTCAAAACGTCAAAAATTTGATATTTTTATGTTTGATGTTAACTTATTTTTTTAAAAAATTGACATTCTCCTTCGAATATTTTCGGAGCGAGTGTTTTTAGAAGAAATCTCCAAGAGACCTTTTTCGCAGAGAATTCAATGATCTCCAAAAGAAAAAAAAGGTCTCTCGCAAAATTCCCCTAACTCCAACGATTCCCGAGATATCCCCAAAAAATAAGAACCACGTAATCCTCTGATTTCTCCTCCCTCCCCCCTCTGCCTATCGATTCAGCTCCAAATATCTCTGAAACCCGTGGACTTATCAAAAATCATCAGGATACCTTTTTTGTAGTCCACAAAATTCCCTACAAAAAAGGCCTCTTGACATTTTCCCCTAAACCCACTCGCCTCAAAGATATCCTCACTACAATTCATCACCAAACTCTCCACCCAAATCCGCCCTCTCTCCCCCTCCCCAAAATTCCCCGGGGACTCATCTCCAAATATCTCCGAAAGTACTGGACCTAGGGAAAAAACACAAGAGACCTTTTCTGCAGAGAATTAAATTCCCCACAAAAAAGGTCTTCTGCAAATTTCCCCTAACTCCAACGATTACCGAGATCTCTTTCAAAAAACTCCAAAAATTAAAAAAAATGCTCCAAAATTTTCAAAAAAAAAAAAAAATCATTAAAAAAAAAAATTCAAAGCATTCGCATGACTCACGCGGGGGTTGCCGGTAAGAGGAGGGGGGGAGGGGAGGGGAAGTTCACTGCGTTACTCCAATTGGCAGTTAGCACACGTACCTCAGTAGTGGGGGAAGGATCGAGTCCCAGGAGAGAGGGAGGAGAGGGGGGAGAGTCCTCTGCCATGAGCCACTAACCGTTCATATCCAGTGTACACTCACCCATCGAGCCGAGTAATTCATAATTCCCGAATTAACCCTAAAAAAAAAAAGGAAAAAAAAAAAAAAGTGAACAAAACCGCAAAATCTCTGGATTGAACTTGAAAGGTCAGTGCCCTCAATAATTTCCACGTTCACCGTATTTTCACTGGGATAAAATCAACTTTAATTCATTAAATTTAGTATAAAAAAAAGGCAAAAAAACCGAGAGGAATCGATTCTCTCAACATGGAAGACACGTCAGTTTCTCCTACCGGTTTTTCTCCCATTTGGGGAACAAGTGCCTCTGCATTTTTAGAAAGAGAGAAAGAGAGAGAGAGAGAGAGAAAAAAGAGGGGAAAAAAAGGCTCTTGTGGGCAAGAAAACTTTTTTTGTAAGGAAAATTCTTTACTCGCATCTTTTATATCAAAAAAATACATATATATCAATATATATATATATATGTAGAAATATATATATATATATATATATATATTGGAAATTTTTAGAGCCAAATGAATTTTTTTAATTCATTTTTTTTGCAATAAACACTTTTTTTCAAAAATTTGGATAAATTTTGAAAATTTTTGGATTTTTTTTTTTCTGAGTTTAAAAGTGTTCGATTCGATTAATTGAATTGCGTTTCGAGAAAAACGGAGTCTTTGTTGTGTCCTTCGAGCACTTTTATTTGCGATTCAAATTTAAAATTGAAGAGACGATTTTATGGGGGGAGAGGGGGGGGGGGGGAGAGATGAAGAAATATTAATTCACTGAATTCTAGTGTTTTTCACTGGAGAGGCGCAGGAAGAGAGGGGAGGGAGGGTCAGAGAGAGGGGGGGGGGGGAATTAAAGCAAGGGGGAGGACCATGGAGACAGAAGCGACACAAGGGCGTGGTTTTTGACGGATGCAGAATTGTCTCTGGAATTTTAATGTTTTTCTCAAAATATCTAAAAATATAATGATTCTTAAAATAGAAAAAATTTTGACTGAATTTTTTAGTTTTTTTGATTTTTTGATGATGAGAAGATTTTATTGTAAAAGTTTAAAAAATATGGGTATTTGGAAAATGTGAAAAAAAAATTTGAGCGCCAATTTTTGAAATTTTCTTTACATGATAATTTATTTATTTAAAAAAAATTTAAGAAATTGTCAAGTGTGTGCTAATTGGGAAAAAATGAATAAAATCAGTTTAATTTCAAATAATTTGAGAATTTACAAAAATTTTCGAAATTTTGAGATTTTATAAAATATCTTGAAATTTTAAGATTTCCAGATTTTTAATGAATTTTACAATTTTTTTCTAAATTTTTATCGAAATTTCTCTCAAATTTACCTCCAGCAGCCTTTTTTCACTCATTTATATCCTCAAAATCAGTTTAATCTCAAATAATTTGAGTTTTCCCCAAAAATATGAAAATTTTGAAAATTTCAAGATTTTACCAAAAATATCAAAATTTTAAAATTTCAAGATTTTCCCAAAAATTTAGAAATTTTCATATTTCGAAATTTTCGATGAATTTTCCAATTTTTTCAGAATTTTCATCGAAATATCTCTCAATTTTATCTCGATATATATCCCCAAAATTATTTTAATCTCAAATAATTCAAGTTTTTCCCAAAAATATTAAAATTTTGAAATTTCGAGTTTTTATTCAATTTTTGGGAAATTTTTATATTTTTCCGAATTTTTCTCAAAATTCCATTATCATCGAAAATAAATATAATTGACTGAGAAACAAAGGGGCGTAAATTCTATGTATAAGCATAGCACTTACGCCCCTTTGCCTCTAAGGCGACTATATATAACTAAAACTATGTTTTGTCGTAAAAAAAAAGGGAGAAAAAATTCTGCAAAAAAAAAAAATAAAATCGAATGAATCCAAATTTTTTATGATTTTTTTTTTTCAAGAATATCTCGTATTTCGCGAGAAAGGAGAAAATTCAATGAATCATTCGCGGATAATTGCAGTTCATCGTTACGCTTTCATTGCAGAGACAATGGGGATTTAAAAAAATATATATATATATATATGCGGAAACAATGGAATTAATTGAATTAAACATACACGCAAGACTTCGGAGAATTCGCTTATTTTTCACTCTTCATGGAAAAAGGAGAAGAGGGGGGGGGGGAAGTGATAAGTTATCGTTTTGATAAAAGAAATTGTGTTTTTTTTCTGTTGGTTTTGAATATTAATTTGGTTGGAACACATGACCTTGGAATTCTGACGACAATGACGCATCCATGACCATGAAAACCGTCACGATGACACTCGGAGATGTCTTCGTGTCTTCTCCCCCCTCCCTGCCCCTTTTTTCTGCCCTTTCGGAGCAGATGTCAGGCGGTTTTAGTGATTTTTTGGAGTATTTTGAAAGAGATCTCGGTAATCGTTGGAGTTAGGGGAAATTTGCAGGAGACCTTTTTTGTGGGGAATTTAATTCTCTGCAGAAAAGGTTTCTTGTGTTTTTTCCCTAGGGCCAGTACTTTCGGAGATATTTGGAGATGAGTCCCCGGGGAATTTTGGGGAGGGGGAGAGAGGGCGGATTTGGGTGGAGAGTTTGGTGATGAATTGTAGTGAGGATATCTTTGAGGCGAGTGGGTTTAGGGGAAAATGTCAAGAGGCCTTTTTTGTAGGGAATTTTGTGGACTACAAAAAAGGTATCTTGATGATTTTTGATAAGTCCACGGGTTTCAGAGATATTTGGAGCTGAATCGATAGGCAGATGGGGGAGGGAGGAGAAATCAGAGGATAACGTGGTTCTTATTTTTTGGGGATATCTCGGGAATCGTTGGAGTTAGGGGAATTTTGCGAGAGACCTTTTTTTCTTTAGGAGATCATTGAATTCTCTGCGAAAAAGGTCTCTTGGAGATTTCTTCTAAAACCACTCGCTCCGAAAATATTCGCAAAAATATTCGAGATTTTAATGAAAATCACGAAAATCAATTCTGACACATGTTTTTATCCCTGAAGAAAACTTTAACTCTCCCCACCTTTTCGATCCCTTCATCGAGTTTTTTTGCAAAAAAAAAAAAGGCGATTCATGCTCTGTGGCAGTTTGGGTTGACGACACCCACTGGCAATGAAAGAGGGGGAAAATTTGTAACGTAAAATCGATGAAACACGTCTGCAGTGGTCCACGCGCAACTACTGGAGGCTTTTGCTAGACGCCTGAGATAGCCAAGGTCACGATAATCGGGTTCATTTCCCCCAAATTCATATAAAATTTCACAGTAAATCCCAAATTAGCGCACTGAGAAAAAAAAATTCTTGTAGCAAGAAAATTGCCCTTTAACAAAATTTTCTTTCACAATTTTTATAGCTATATATATTGAAATTTTTTGGAGTAAAGTAAATTTTCTTGCAACGAAATTTTTTTCTTTCTCAGTGTGCACAAATAGCGTAATACTAAAAATAACAGACATCCGACAATTTTTTTTGCATTTTTTTAAACAAACAAATTATTCAAAAAAAAAAGTCTTAAAAAAATTATAATGTTGAAAATAGCAAATATCTGACAATTTTCAGATTTTCTTTTTCTTATAACAGATAAATCATAAAAAAAGACAGAAGAGAAAATATGCACATGTAGAAAATTTAAATATCTGTAAGTGCAAATTTTTTAAATATTTTTTTTTGCAATTATTTTATTTCTTTGAAAAAATGCAGAAAATTGGCGGATGTCTGCTAATTTTATTATTATAAAAAAATTTCATTTTTCGACTTTTAAATTTTTCTACATCCACATATTTTCTCACATTTTTTAAAAAATAATTTATATGTAAAAAAAAAAAATACTAAAAATTAATAGTTCTCAGTATTTTTTTTTTAACAAATCACAAATAAAGAAAAAAGGAAAATACACACGTGGAAAAAATTCAGAAGACTATAAGTGCGAATTTTTTAAATGTTTTTTTTTTGTAATAATTTATTTGTTTGAAAAAATTCAAAAAATTGTGAGATGTGTGCTAATTTTGATTATCATCAAATAATTCATTTTTAATTCGACTTTTAAAAATATCCGGATCCAATAACTTGTCTAATTCACTTGGTGTAATTATTGTAATTGTACATTGCAGTTAACTTCAATTCTTAATTGGCGAAATTAACATCGAGAAGATAATTAATGAATTAACGACTTTGTTTTTTTTTTTCATTAAGAATTTCAGAGTTTCGGAATTTTATTTAATTGAGAATAAATTGCGGAACTTGAGACGATTATCTGTTGAGTGAATTTAATCAATTAATGACTCATTAATTCAATCACTAATGCCGCAATTTTCTTTAATTTCCAGAATTTTAAATTAGGGAATATGAAAATTAGAAAAACTTTCAATTAAGGGAAAGTGGGGTAAAACGGAAATGAATGGAAATATTGGAGATAGGTTTTTTCTGATGATTCCTTTGGAAAGATGAGGAAATTTCCCATGAAAATCATATGTCGGAAGTTATTTTTTGGAATTTTTCAAAAATTTCATTTTTTGCGCAAGATTTAAAGATGAAAATCTTCTGTTTTTGAAAAATTTCAGGTTTTCGAGAATATCTCTGGTTCTATTGATCGTAGGTGACCTGGGATTGATCTTAAATGAAAGGTGAGCTCATTTCCCATCGATTTATGGGATTTAAAAAGAAAAATATCAATTTTTTCAAGTACTTATAGGGCAAAAACTGATTTTCAAAAAACGACCTATAAATATTTGAAAAATTGATTTTAAAAAAATTTGAACCACATAAATCGATGAGAAATGAGCTCATCTTTCATTTGAGATCAACCCCAGATCGCTATGACCAACAGAACCGGAGATATCGTTGAAAAAGTGAATTTTTTCGATTTTCCAAAGGAAAACCCCTTCAAAACTTGGCCAAAAAAGCCAAATTTTCCAAAAATTGAGAAAAAAAAAATTTGCCACATGTTTTTTGCCTAAAATTTTCTCAGCTTTTCAATGGAATCATTAAAAAATTTCTATCTCGAACCGTTCAATTCGAAAAAAACGAAAATCATCTCAATTTACCGGTCGATTCGTACGATCTCTCGATCAATGCCACATCCCCTCCCTCCCCCCCCCCCCCCTCCTCCTCCCCCTCCCCTCGCGAGTTCGTTAACCGTCACGGTCACACAGAAAATAGCCGTTTCTGTTAGTTAACGTTAATATGAGCGTGCGCAATGCATCTTTAAATTTTTTTTTTCCATTATCATTATTATTATTATTATTATGATTATCTTTAAAAATTGCAGACTCTTTATTTCATGAAGAATAGACGCGTGCCACTGGCTCTGCGTGCCACTCAACAGCCACTCGTTATCCATTAGATTTAATTGATGTTTTTTTTTTTTTTTTTTTTTTTTTGTACTTTTTTTTTGTTGTCTTTGAGTACTCGAGGAAAGAGATTTTGCAATTAATTGAGTGATTAACGGGTCGTTAGCTGCGAGCATTGATTACAATGTTTTTTTTTTAATTATCACTTTAAAGTTCATGCAACAATTATTTGTGGGGGGGATTTTTTTTGTGTGGTTTTTTGCTTACGAATGGAAGCTATGGAATCATCAGAATTTTTGATTGTAATTTTTTTAATAGAAAATACTTAAAATGATGTAAATAGAGGGAAAATGATATTTTTGGCGCATGTCTGTGTGTAAATAAAAGTCTCAATTACAGCAAAACGGTTTTATAGAAAAATTTCATATTTTTTTTGGAGAATTTCCTCTCGACGAACTCTATTTTTTAAGCTTTATTTGAAGAGAATGCGATCGATACTTTTTGAGATATGTCCATTTTTTCGAAAATCAGTTTTTAATGGAATTTCTGGAAACTATTTAACTGATGTTATTTATACTCATATGTTATCTCGAGAGTTGTATCAGTTAGATGCCTGTTAATTTTTAGCTTAATTGCATGATTAGTTCTCGAGTTATTGGCGTTGTAATGAGTTTTTCAAAATTTAATATTTTCATGATGATTTGAAAAAAGTTGTATCACTTCCATTCGGAAGCATATTGCTAAAGTATCAGCAGAAAAAGCCATATCAGTTGGAAAGCAATACTATTATCTACTTGTTTTTTTATCTTTTCTTATAGTTATCTCGGAAACTAAGCGAGATAGCGCAAATTTTTAAGACTTTTTTTTTGTGGAGAATTGAATTTGCTACAAAAAAGGTTTCTTGATGAATTTTCCCAAATCTAATGGTTTTCGAGATACTCATTGAATTGTGAAAATCATAGAATAATCGAAAATTCGAGGAATTCCAATTTTTAGTCAACTTATTTAAAGAGTATCTTGGAAACTGTTGAGTTTAGGAGGAAATGTCAAAAAACCTTTTTTGTAGCTCTTGAAATTCTCTACAAAAAAGGTTTCATGATATTTTTCTCCAAACTCATTATTTTTCGAGATCCTTTTAATTTAATCTCGAAAATCTGGAATAAACTAGAAGTTTTGGGATTTAATTGTTCAATCGAGACAATTACTCTCGAAGCTGTATCAGTTAGATGCCTGTGAATTTTGAGCTTATTCGCATGATTAGTTCTCGAGTTATTGGCATTTTAATGAATTTTTCAAAATTTGATATTTTGGATGATGGTTTGAAAAAAGTTGTGTCACTTCCATTTGGAAGCATATTGCTAAAGTATCGGCAGAAAAAACTATATTAGTAGGAAAGCAATACTGTTATACACTTGTTTTTCGCTGGAAAATTGACGTTAGTATGAACTCTTTATTAAAACAACTTCGCCCCAAAATTGTGAAAGCCCTTGATAAATATTTCGGAGACATAAAAATTGATTTATAAAAGTTCAGAATAATAATTGTAGTATTTTTGTAAAAGATCCACGATGTGGACGTGCTAATAAACCCATTATTGGGTTTTTAATGCAATAAAAAAAAAATAAAAAAAAAATTGACGGTTTTCCGAAGGATTTTTAGAATCTCGGGGACTGTTTTATAGATATCTTGGAAATCGTTGAGTTCAGAGGAATTTACGAAGAGAGCTTTTTTGTGGAGAATTCAATTGTCTACAAAAAAGGTTTCCTCACATTTTCCCGAGGGGTTACTCACTCAAGGATTGAGTGACACCATGACTTCAAAATGAAGTCGACTTCACGTGAATTCAGTCGCTGACTTCAATGACTTCAACAAAATGTGAAGTCAATGACTTCAAGCGTTGATCAACGTGACTTCATGACTGCAATTGACTGCCAATGACTTCATAAATTTGTAGTCAGTGACTTCAAATAGAATAAAGTCATTGAAGTCACAATAAATAAAATTTTACGAATAAGAGAAGGTGGGGGAAAACGGGTTTTCATCATATTGAAACGAAAACTTGTTATATAAATGACTCATTAGAATATTTAGATGTTTTTTATTGGAAATATTTTCTAAAAGCCTTAAAAATATTATCAGGTAGTTTTAAATCCCCACTCTCAGTTATCACAGGGGGTGAAATAGTATCTCGATACTGTTCAATATCGATGTACCCATGCACACTCATTGGCTCTAATTTCAAACGATTTGTACTTTCATCTAAAATATACCAGTGGCAAAGAACACTGATCTTTCTTTTATTACCATGAACGCGAGCATATTCACTTAAAAATGCTCTGCTACGCAAAGTTCTCCCTTCTGTATATGCGAAATTCAATATAAGCCCTGATAAACATGCGGGGTATTCATTTTCTTTCGAAACCTAAAATACGTAATTTGAGTGACTTCAATTGATTTCATCGACTTTAAGTGACTTCAGTGACTTCACAATTGACTTCAGAAAAATGAAATCATTTGACTTCAGTGATTTCAAAAAGTTGAAGTCACCTGACTTCAGTGACTTCACTGACTTCAATGACTTCAACTTGACTTCAACGTGACTTCAAATTGACTTCATCGCGGTGTGGCGCCATGACTTCACGAGTGAGTAACCCCTCGCATTTTCCCCTAAACCTGATAGGCTCCGAGATATTCTCATAAGAATCCTCCAAAACCTCATTCACTCTATCCCAACCCCCATTTTCCCCTCAACGCCCTCCCCCCCCCCCCCCCCTAATTTACTCCATCTCACTAGTTTTTCTCAAGGTGAAATCTCCAATCTCACGTCGATGCTACATGCCCCAGTTACCTTATTGAGTCACAGCTGTCGTTTGCTTTGATAATTTACGTCTCAGATTTATCCATTTGAAATTAAAAAATAAAAATAAAAAAAACGCATAATTAGAAAAAAAATTACCTTTTTTTTCGCTCAGTTTCGAAATTAAAATTGAAATTTCTTCGAAAAATTGAGGAAAAAAAAGAAATAAAATCATTTCAACCCCATTCCATTTTGCCCCATTATTCGTTATTCATCTCGTTGCCCTAGAATCAAAGGGGCGTAAGTGCTATCTTTAAACCCAGCACTTACGCCCCTTTGTTTCTAAGCCGAATAAATCGTTTTTCTTTCAAATCTAAACTTAACAGTCATGTTACTCATACACTTCTTACCCCCCTCCCCTCGACCTCTTTCGTATTTCTCTATATAGTCATACACTGGCAATCCATATAAGGTAATCCTCAGACTTGCTATTGCCTCGAGCACTCCAGGCTCAACATATCAGTAGCGAAAAGGTGAAACAGGATAATTCTATTTTTTTCTTCAAATCCTTTTTTTTTTTTTTTTTTTTGAATATCGCGGAATGTAAGTGAGATAACGCGATTTCGCTCTCATTCAATTTGAAGAGAATTTCAGGAGCTAAAAAAAAGGAGAAGGGCAAAATCGCTCTATCTCGCTTAATTTACGCGATATTTTCCAAAAACTGAAACTTTTCAAATTATCGCGGAAAGTAAGCGAGATAGGGCAATTTCGCTCTTGCCCAATTTGAAGAGAATTTCAGGAGCTAAAAAAAAGGATAAAGGCAAAATCGCTCTATCTCGTTTAATTTCCGAGATATTATCCAAAAACCGTTTTAAAGTGCAATATCTCGGAAATTAAGCGAGATAGCGCAATTTCGTCATTATCCTTTTTATGTCGAATTTCAAAACTCCAAAATAGATTTCATGTGAAATCGCCTTATCTCACTTAATTTCCGAAATATTCGTTAAAAAACAAATTTTTCGCGTAATATTATGGAAATTAATCGAGATAGAGCGAATTCACTCTTATCCTTTTTATAGACACTTTAAAGAGTTAACAGAAAAATATTGAGGCATAATCGCTCTATCTCGCTTAATTTCCAAGATATCCTCTCAAAACTGATTTTTTGGGTAATATCCCGGAAACTAAATGAGATAAAGCGATTATACACTGAATCTTTTTTGAGTTCTTAAAATTATCGACCTAAAAAAAAAACATCGGGGCAAAATCGCGCTATCTTGCTCAATTTCCACGAAATTTACGATAAATTGCTGTTTTGTGCAAAATCTTGGAAACTAAGCGAGATAGCACGATTTTGCATCAAACCTTTTTTGCAGCTCTTGAAATTCTGTACAAGAGCAGTTTAGGGTGAAAAGGTCGTATCTCCTTCACTTTCCGAGATATTAAAGAAAGAAAGATATTCATTTAATAAATGATGAAATAATCAAAAAGTTAGAAAGCATAAACACTTGATTTCGCACTTTTGACATGAGAAGTCAAGGATAAATCATTTTTTTAATTTTTTTTTTTCATTTCCTGAAGTGGGAGAATATACACAGAGAGAACCACTGGAGTGAGGCAGGAAGCCACGAGCCTGCACTTCCGCTTCTGCGATTCTCTTGTTCGAATTCGCTTAACTTTTTTTTTTTTTGTTGCCTTCTTCTGTTTGAAAAAAAAGAAGAAAAAAGCTCTGGACGTTCTAGTGCGATAAATGACACTAGCTGCAGACAATGCGCCTTTGTCGTTGTCGTCTCGTTGAAAATTTCCGGGTGTCAGGTGTTGTCTTCTGCGAATGCAAAAATCGATTACTTCGCACGATTAAAAATACCCAACGTTTTTCCATTCAATTTAAGGGAGTTCATCCGGTAACTGAATTAACAGACCAATAATTATGAAAAAATTTGAATATACTTCTGAAAATCTAAGAAGTCACCTGTTAAAATTTCAAACTCTTCGGATATCTTATTCGGGAGAAATTAATAAATAAAGATTTTTCAATTAACACGGTCCCTTATGGGTTTTCGTCTATAAACATGAAATTTGTGGCAATTAACAGGTTTTTTGGGGAGAAACTTCCATAATGGATAAATAAATATGTAAAGAACAGTTTAAGAGCTTCCTCAAATGCATTAGATACTTGGTGATTTAAGAATAAATTAATTTGTCTCGAAAAATGCTGATTTTTGGGAAGTTAACCTCTGTCTTACTCGCATGACAGTGACGTCAGAACCGCACGCTTTTTGAAATCAATAAGAATGCTTTCTGAATAACGCAATGTATGCTATGCTTGCACATTAAATCATACAAAACTAGTTGAAAATGTGCTGAATTGACCTTTCTCAATTTGATCTTCAAAAAAATTATTTCTATAAATTCGATTTTTTACAAAAAAACAATTATGATCGACGAACAAGAATTTCTAGTACATAGCAGCTGTACAGGTTACGACTACGTTAGTCGTATAACCACTACGCTAGTCGTGATAATTTTTCGTACCATTAAATCCCATACCGGATGAACTTCCTTAAGGATTTTCTATAGGTATTGTGAGCCCCGGGGGCTGTGCGGCATGAGAGGGGCAGTGATTTCGTCAGTGTTCCAATTCCTGAACATGAAAAAATGAGTTTTTAAATTCCTCATCAAAATTATTTTCAGTAAATTATGGAACGCTGCGAGTGTTCAAATATTATATTATTATCATTACATTTCACAGATATTTTTTTTTATTCTTTATTTAATTAGTTTGATATTTGAACAAAAGCGTTGCATTCTAGGAAATTCTGGCGACACAAGTTGGCAGCACTTACGTGCGAGTGACAATTTTTCAATAATTTTTATTAATTTTAATGCCAATTATTGACCCAATTGTCGTATAAAAATGGAGCTTTTGTGCGGTGGGTAATTTCTCACCTATATCCGAAATTTCATCCAATTTGAAGAATTTTTCGAATAGTTTCTTAAGCTTTTGTGAATTTCCCACAAGAACACATGTTAAACGATGGTTTTTAAAAAATTTATAACTTTTAAACGAGGTATGAAAAATATCCAAAATTTTGCATAGAGTTTCTTTATGAATTGGAGAACTTTGGAAAAAAATTTCACTGAATTCGTACATATTTAAATATTGATAAAATACCGGTAGAACATCCTTAATCGAAAAATTCTCGATTTTAAACTAAATTTAAAAAAATTTTCTTTCAAAAATCGCGGAATTTTCAAATTTTGCCGATTCCATCGAAAAGAACGGGAAAAATTAGCCTGAAAAGTGGTATAATGCAACCCATTTTGCCCCAGTACTTTCTGGGCTATCAAAAAAAATCGATTTTTCGATTATTTCTTCGCGCAGCGATATCTCGAAAAGTACTGCTCCAAAATCGATTGTATTATATATGATTTCGGGGTAGAATTTCCCGCTCTTCCCAATGGCGGTAAAAAAATTCAAAAAATCCTGAAATTTCATTGGCTAACACTATCAATTTCCTCTCCATGCGCTCCAGGCTACTATAATGCATTAGTAATCCTTTTAAAAATAAGGGGGAGACGAGTGGAGGAGAAGGGGAGAGAGGGGTGGGAAGGGGGGGGGGGTCAGAGCCGGCAGCGAGACGGAAATGCTAGACGCGCAAGTTCTACCGAGGCGAGTTCCGTTATTTGTCCGGAATTTTGCGGCCTCAGACTTCCCTCCACGTCTTCCTTCAAACGAGATTATATTTACCGAGGATAAAACTCACTGGTGTTTCGTTACATTCGCATTTTCAGGAAAAAAAATTATATTTATTAATTTTTTTTTTTAATTTATTTTTCATAAATTAATCATTTTTTTAAAATTATTAATTCAAATAATTTTTCATTAATTAATTAAAAAGTCAAAAGCCTTTATGTTATTTTTAAACGCTTCGTAACGTGACGTTACAGAAAACGTGTCGCTCACGTGATCAACCAAAGTACCGTCACGCTCATTCCTCATTGGTTGCTTCAATTTTCAGCGGGAAAATTCGAAACTCCGGAGAAGTTTGAAAATACTTTCTCCGTTATTTTGGGAATATCTCGAAAACGACGAGATTTAGGGGAAAATGTCAGGATACCTTTTTTGGAGCTCTTGAAATTCTCTACAAAAAAGGTTTCCTGACATTTTTCTCTAACTACACTCATTTCAGAAATTTAATAATTTTTTCAATTTAAATTAAATTAATTTTTTTTTTTTTTACATATTTCATAGAAATTTACGTCTACATCAATTTTTGCCCACTCTACCTATTTTTCCTACTCATGAAGAAAATGATTTTTAATTAATTGAAATGATAATTCCATGAAAATCGATAGTTTCTTGTTTTTTTCACGTCATCGACGAAATTCATTAAATTCTCGTCTCATTAAATTTTCAGATTTAACAACAAAAAAAAAAAGTCATGTCGAACCCTGTGAGCCCATCCCTAAAGGATTTACCAAAGGTATCACTCGATCTGAAGAGCGAATTGGAGGGCTTCAATCACGACTGCATGAAGAAAGCACCAACCATCGTTAAAGACGTTTTACCATCAGCAGAAGGTAATAATAACCTTTTTTTTTCCAAAAATGATTTGTTTTTCATAACGAAATTGACGCATTTCCCAAAATTTGATGATTTCATTGAGAAGATCAGAGAATTTTACCCCGAAATCATGTATAATACAATCGATTTTGGAGCAGTACTTTTCGAGATATCGAAACGCGACGAAATGATGGAAAAAACGATTTTTTTCGATATCTCGAAAAGTACTGCTCCAAAATCGATTGTATTATACATGATTTCGGGGTAATTTTTTCCGCTCTTTTCAATGAAATCATCAAAATTTAAAAAATCCATGAATTAAATTTTTTTTTTTCAAATTTTTTATTTTTATTTTTATGAAAAATGTATATGTAGACGTACGACAGGAAAAACAGCACTCAGACTTGATTCACGATGTGGAGACATTTAAAACAGGACAATTGAAGCACGCTGATACACTTGAAAAAATAATTTTGCCAAATGCAACAGGTACAAGAGTAAAGAAAAAAAAATATAATAGAAAAATTCATTTAAATTCATTTAAATGGGAATTAGCAGGATACTAATGGCTTTTTCATTATAATTATAGAGTAATTATAAAGTAATCATGATTGACACTAATTTTTCATTTTTGGGACAGGATTGTAGTTGGCTTGGACTTGGGCTAGTTGGTGCTTTTAGAATATAAATCAGATTTCCAGGAAAAAAAAATTTCACTTTTCAGAGATAATGAAGTTGAAGAATTTATTAAATAATTTTTTTGGAATTTTAAAAAATTATTCTGAGTAAAATTGAGTTCGTCGTGAAGATTTCCCTGACTTTCCAATGCTATTGACATAGTTTTAGAAATTCAGCTTCATTATCTCGAGAACAAAGGAATCAGCAATAAAGTGTAGAAACTATTGAATTTATACTGATTCACAGTTTTTTTTAATTTTTTTGTGATCATTTCGAAAACTAAGAGATAAAGAAATTTTTTTAGAAATCTTTTTTGTGGGGGAACGTGGGGTAAAATGGGCACTCCAATTGAACGGTTCGAGATAGAAATTTTTTGATGATTCCATTGGAAAGCTGAGGAAATTTTAGGTGGAAACATGTGTTTATTTTTTTCAATTTCTGGAAAAATTTAATTTTTTGACCAAGTTTTGAAGGGGTTTTCCTTTGGAAAATCGAAAAAATTCACTTTTTCAGCGATATCTCCGGTTCTATTGGTCGTAGCGACCTGCGGTTGATCTCAAATGAAAGGTGAGCTCATTTCTCATCGATTTATGTGGTTCAAATTTTTTTTAAATCAATTTTTCAAAAATTTATAGGTCATTTTCTGAAAATCTGTTTTTGCCCTATAAGTAATTGAAAAAATTGATATTTTTCTTTTTAAATCCCATAAATCGATGGGAAATGAGCTCACCTTTCATTTAAGATCAACCCCAGGTCACCTGCGATCAATAGAACCAGAGATCTTCTCGAAAACCTGAAATTTTTCAAAAACAGAAGAGTTTCACCTTCAAATCTTGCGCAAAAAATGAAATTTTTGAAAAATTCCAAATAATAACTTGTGACATATGATTTTCATGGGAAATTTCCTCATCTTTCCAATGGAATCATCAGGAAAAACCTATCTCCAATATTCCCATTCATTTCTCCTAATTTTCATAGCATAAAATACAAAAATCAACACGTGTCCGTTTTACCCCATGTAAAAAAATTTCCTATCTTCCTTAGTTTCCGGGATATTTCCTAAAAAACTGAAGATAAAATTGTCTCATCTCGTCAATTAAAAACCTTGAACATTCGTTTTTGTCTGATATCTCATAATCTAAGAGAGATAGATCAATTTTCATGAGGACCTTTTTTTCTGTATAGAAGAGTCAGAGCTACAAAAAAGGTCCCTACAAAAATTTCTCTATCTCCCTCAATTTCTGAAATATTCGTGGAAATTTAATACCAAATTTAATACCAAATGAACTTAAAATCTCATTTCTTGATCATCAGAACTGAAATTTTTTCACGAATATTGAAATAAATAATGTTTTTTTTTTTTCGTTCGCACTCAGAAATTATTTGAACCATCAGTTGACATTATTGCACAGATGTTGCGGCAGAAAAAACACAGCAAACTCTGATAGCTGGTATTGAATCATTCGACTCAAAGAAGCTGAAGCACACAAAAACCGAGGAAAAAAATCCACTCCCCGATAAGAATGGTGAGTCATCATAAAACATACATAAATGTAAATGTCAAAGTGTTTTAAATAAAGAAAGTCTTAAAAGATAGTATCTCAGTAAACTCGAGTACAGTTGACCCCATATTTTTTGATGCCATATCAAAGATGATATTATTTTTGCATATTTCTGAATTTTTTCATAATTTTTGTCCGTGCAGTTTATGAGATATGAATTATCAAAGTTACTGAAAATAGCAGTGGTGGGGATGAAACGCCCTAAATCGAACGGAAATAAGGAAATTACTAAAAAAACCACAGGGTTGATCCATTATTTAAAAACAATTGGCGAAGAGAACAGCATTTTAACTAAATAATAGAAGAAAAAAGTATTTAATTCTCCAGAAATTGTTGGAAATAATAAGAGAGTCAGAAATTATTAGAGTGACAATTTGATTGGGAGGCGAAATTTCGGCTGGCTAGATATTTTTTTTGTGTGTAAATACGTAGACAGGATTATTTGAAGTTTTTTCCCCAATCCTCTACATTTTTTTCAGATTTAGGAACAAAAATTGAAGGATTTCTATGAAGCGGAGGGAGATAGAGTTTTTTTGATGCTTCCAGTGAAGAGCTGAGGAAATTTCACGTAGAAAACATGTGCCACAAGTGATTTTTGTTTTTTTTTTCTCGAAATTTCGAAAATTTGGGCTCAATTTTTTCCAAAAATTCTGGAGTTCTCAAAAAAAACGTCGAAAACAATGCAACATATGGTTTCCATGTCAAATTTCCTCAGCTTTCCAATGGAATCATCTAAAATACCCTATCCCAAGTATTTCCTCCAATTTTCATCCTAAAAAACCACACAGTTGACGCATTATTTAAAAACAATTGGCGAAGAGAACAGCATTTTAACTAAATAATAGAAGAAAAAAATAGTCAATTCACCGTATAGTTATTGAGAAATTTTAAATAGAAGGTAGTCGTAACTATTTGCCTCTCTCTCTGTCTCATGCATGTGATAGGAGATTAGTAATGTTAAAAAAAATTCGAGAAACAAAAAAAAATTATATTAACAAGCTGAAGATATGACTTTCGAATAGTTTAATCACTTTTTTCGGGTAAATTAAAGCACTTTTTCCCCGAATTATCAGCAATTAATTGGAAACTAATCTAAAAATCCTCATTTTTTTCTGTTTTGTCGACTGTACTATGGGATACTATACTACCTTAATTTTAGAGATTGTGAAATGGAAGTGAAGACTAATGCCTTTTTGTTGGATGTTTTTTAGCCATTGAACAGGAGAAAGGAAAACAGCAGTTCATCTCTGGAATTGAGAACTTTGATCCAGCCAAGTTGAAGCATGCTGAGACAATGGAGAAAAATCCCTTGCCAACCAAAGAGAGTGAGTGATGAAGAAAATTCATCCAGTAGTTATAATATCTAATTTATAAATAGAAAGGAATTCATGAGAGTAGGAAACTTTTGTCGATTTCTGATGAAAATTAAGGTCGTGCACATTGTCTTGTGGATATCTCGATAAATAATTTGATTACAACAATTTACCAGAAAACCTTTTTTGTAGAGAATTCAATTGTCAGCAAAAAAAGTCTCCTGATGATTTCTCCTAAATCCACTTGCCTTAAAGATATTCACGAAAGAATGTTCAAGAATATTTTTTCACGTTTTCTTCTCTCACTTTGTCATAAATTATCAATTTGGAAAGGATCTCTGAAACTATTGGGTTGAGGGGAAAAACTTAAGAAACCTTTTTTCTAGACAATTTCAAGGCCCACAAAAACGATTTCTTGTAAAATTCTCCTAAACCCACTCGTTTCCAAGAGATTCCCGAAATAAATCAAATAAATTAAATTAAATCAATTAAGGAAATCCAAGTAGTAGGTTCGAATGATCTACTTTTTTTTCTAAGTTATCATAAATATTCCAATTATTTCGATTTTTTAACATTTAACCGATATTAAAACAATGTCCACGATAATAAATTGTTATTAAATAATATTATAAATATCCAATATTGTTCCGAATTTAAATCACGCGGTTCCAGCATCTAGGACTGGCATTGGCGGATCCTCGGATTTTAAATATCAATTTCCCGCCATTTCATGTTTTCATGTAATTAATTGGATTAATCGTCGCTATTTGTCCGGTAACAGGCGTTTTTTATGATTTGAAAAATTAATAGACACTCTGACGAACAAGAATATATATAGTTATACAAGGAAATAATAGATCTGTAACCATGAATTGTTGCAGTGAAACTGAAACTGAATCACGCTTATGGAGTTCTAATGTTAATTTAATTTTTTTCAAAAATTATTTTTCGCTCAATTTGTGTCCGGTAACATGGTGTAAAGTAAATTTTTAAAAAATCACCTCATTCTACTCTATCAAAAGTCCCCAAAATTGAAAAGGAAAAATAGATTATCGAAACTACTTGGATATCCTTATAAATCAAATAAAAATCAAATATAAAATTAATAACACAAAAATAAACTTTCTTTTATTTTTCAGCCATCGATGCCGAGAAAATAGCTGCTTAAACTTCGGAGCATCTTTACAAAAGTCATCGAAGCGCGTTTTTGCCCGATTCTTTTTTTCTCTCAATTATTCTAACGTTTTTCAATGATTTATCATATGTTACCAAGCGAAAAAAAGTTAAAAAAAAAACAAAAAAGAAGAAGAAAACATTTTTAAAAATCGTGTCTAAGCGTTAGTATTACAAGGACAAAAAAAAAGTCGGTGAAGAGTATCTCCAATTCGCTTATTAATGATAGAAATAAAAAAAAAAGAAGGTTTTTATAATCGAAGAAAGTTAACTATCCGCAAAAAAAAAAAAGAAAAAAACATTTAAAAAAAAAGGCTGTCAAAAAAAAAGTCCACGTGGCCAGTAATGTCCTGATTGGTGCAATTTTTTCGGAGTTGCGTGTATTTTTGTATTCGATCCTCCACTATATAGCAATAAGAAATAAGATTCGCCGACCTCAGAAGAAAAAAATCGCGGAAAATTGTATTTGTATTTGTCGACATCAAATTTCAAAACGCAGGACAATTTTTTTTCTCAAATTTTCCTTCTTCATTCATGAAAAAAATCCATTTTTTTGATTCAGTCAAACGATTTTTTTTTTTTTTTTTTTTTTTTTCGAGACAATTATTGTGTCTTTTGTGTGTAATTGATAAAAAAAAAAGTGAATGGAGAGACGTAATTTTTTACATGCGTTTATACAAATATATTGATCAGGTAAATGGTTGATATATATCATTTTTGTAAGAATTTCATATTTTATATAAAAAAAAAAACGGGCTATTGTACTTTTTTAACAATTTTTTATGCACAGCATATATATAATGTCCTTATGAAGTAATTTCGATGAATAAAATTAAAAAGACATTTGTATGGAAATTTAATTGTTTATTAATTAAATTCCCAAATTCTTTTATTATTAAAAAAAAAAAAATTTATTTAAAAAGTGGAAAATTTGCTTTTTCACGTTTTTTTTGTGGATATCTCTGAAAATAATGGAGACACGACTTTTTTACAAGAGACCTTTTTTGAAGAGCAGAAAAACAGCTGCAAAAAAGATTTCGTTGAAAAAATCCTATCTCCATTACTTTCAAAGTTATCCTCAATTCAAGAATCTCCAAAAAAAAATCGATAATTCAGATTTTTCGATGAAATCGATTTCCCCTCAGTTTTTTGAAAATATCTCCGAAAATAATGGAGATACGCCTTTTTTGCAAGGGACCCTTTTTGAAGAGCAGAAAAAGAGCCACAAAAAAGGTTCCTGTAAAAAAAGCCCTATCTCTTTTACTTTTCGAAGTTATCTTCAATTCAAGAATCTCCCAAAAAAATCGATAATTTCGATTTTTCGACAAAATCGATTTCCTCCTAGTTTTTTGAGAATATCTCCGAAAATAATGGAGATACGACTTTTTTGCAAAGGACCTTTTTTGTAGAGGGGAAAAAAAGCCACAAAAAAGGTTTCCATAAAAAAAACCCTATCTCTCTTATTTTCCATGATATTTTTAAAAAACCGATTTTACATCAAAAATCACCATTTTTTAAAAAATATTCCTAAAAACAACAATGATGGGGCAAAATGGATTGCATAATACCAATTTTCGCCTCAAATTTCCCGCTCTTTTCATGAATAGAATCATTTTCATCTCAATCCATAAATTTCCGCAATTTTTACCTCAAAATCCTTTTTTTTTCAAATTTTTTTTCAAATAAAATTTTTTTTTTTCTTCAAGTTGGCAAATCTCAATGTCTTTGAAAAATAATTCGTTGACTCGAAATCTCTTCACCGGTATTATAAACACTAGGACAAACACAGAAAACCGTTTGACTGTGAAAAATCAGTCGACAAAAACACTGCAAACCGTCAACACACTTATTTGATCCCTTTGTTTCCATTTGCACGTTAAATACGTGTGTGTGCATATCTATATATCATATATATATGTATATATAAGCACGAGGCGTCTCTCTCTCTCTCTGTTGTATCCTTCACAGTTTAACGACAAAAGATTCTGTTTACAAGTTGAAGACGATTTTTCAATACGATTTGACCAGCATCGTGTTGCTTATTATTATTATTATTATTTTTAATTAATAAAATAAATAGAAAAGGGTGAGTAAAAAGAAAAAATCCTTTTTTTTTTGTGAAAAATAAAAAAAATCCCTTTTTTTGTGGAAAGAAAATTCTTTTTTTTTTTTTGTGAAAAATCAAAAAAATCCTGAAAAAAATTGGAATTTTATTTATTTTTGTCCAATTTTTGAGGATTTTTATTTTTTTATTTTTTTATTTACTTTCCTTGGATTGACTTTAATGGATTCAACGATTTATTTGTGTTCTTTCTTTTTTTCCAGAATTAAGAATTTATTTAACATGAATATTTCACCTAGAAATGGGCTGAAAAGAAGCTCCGAGCCAATTGACGAATTCCTCAAAACTGAGGGATACTTCAGAAAAAATGCACCACATGATGCAACTTGTTTGTTCAGGGCTGTGAGTGAGCAAATTTATTTGACTCAGTATTATCATTTGAGAGTTAGAAAACAGTGTGTTAATTACATGAGGAAAAATAAGGAATTTTTTGAAGAGGTAAAATTTGAAGGATTCGAGGAACTATTGGATTTTTTTGTTGATTTTTGATAGGGATCTTGGAAAGTAAGAGAGATAGGGCAATTTTCGAGGAGACCTTTTTTTAAGGAAATTTTGAGAGCTTCAAAAAAGGTTTCTTCGAAAATTTCTCTATCTCGCTTATTTTCTGAGATCGCTTTCAAAAACTGCAGAAAAAAAATTGTCTATTTTAAAATAAGTGCAAATTTTGATATCGATTTTTAAAAGGATCTTGGAAACTAAACGAGATGGGGCGATTTTTGAGGACACCTTTTTTTTAGGGAATTTTGAAACCTTCAAAAAAGGTATCTTCGAAAATTTCCCTATCTCGCTTATTTTTCGAGATCGCTTTCAGAAACTGCAAAAAAAAATTGTCTGTTTTGAAAAAGAGTGAAAATTTTGATATCGATTTTTGAAAGGGATCTTGGAAACTAAGCGAGATAGAGCATTTTTTGTAGAGACCTCATTTGGAGATCTTGAAATTCTCTACAAAAAAGGTATCTACAAAAATTGTCCCATCTCGCTTACTTTCCGAGATCCCTTCAAAAACCTGATTAATCGATTTTTCACATTTATCTTTTTTTTATTTATTTTAGATTAATTTTAATTACTTTTTTTTTTTAATTTTATCAGAGTGTCAAAATTCCGTACGACAGTTACTTGGAACAATTGTCATGTGTCAACGAGTGGGGTGGAAATCTTGAAATTCAAGCTATGTCAAAATTTTACAAACGCGATTTTGTCATATTTAATGCACAAAAATTGGATTGTACTAAAGCTACAGCTAATGGATTTGAAAAATCTATTTATCTTTGTCAATTAACTGCTAGAGTTTATGAGAGTGTTTTCAAAAGAGAGATTATGTCAACTGCTGCTTTTTGTCAGTGTGAGTATCTAATTTTTATTATTGTTAATATTTTTTATTTACAGGAAATTCACTTTTGTGAGAATTCTTTCTTAAATTTCTACTATAAAAATATTTTCCAGTGATAAAAATATTTTCCAAGGTCTCGCCAATAATTTTTTTGCTATTTTACAATTTTCCTTATTTTTTAAAACAATTTTTGCAATTTAGCAAAAATTTTCAAGTCTTGAAATCCTGAAAATAAAGTAAAAAGTTATTGTTATGGAAAGGCACTTGAAAAAGAAGAGATTTAGGAGGATTTATCACGATACCTTTTTTGTAGAGAATTAAATTCTCTACAAAAAAGGTATCTTCACATTTTCCCCTAAATCAACTCATTTCAGATATATTTCTGAGAGAATCCCCCCAAAAAATTAGCATCTTTTTTATTTTTTTTTATCATCAATAACTTTTTGTTTCCATATCTCAGAAACTATTAGGTTTCGAGAAAAAACTCAGGAAACATTTTTTGTAGCTCTCGAAATTATCTACAAAAAAGATCTCCCACCATTTTCCCCTAAACTCACTCGCTCAAAAGATCCTTTCAATAAACCCCAAAAAATATCCGGGCATTTGCCTGGAGTCTTATTGCAATGAATTACAAATTACAAAATATGATAAAATATTAAATATTAGAAATTATAGAATTAATCAAATATAACTGCAATTTTCGTGAGATAAATAATTATAATATAAAAATCATGTTTGATGAGATGATTAATTTATGAGAAAATGTTGCCAGTATGAAATTCTAATATGTAATCAACATATATATAATAAGCTCAGATGGGCTTATCAATCTAAAGTTTCCAAAATTAAACGACTAAATTTTTTTAAATTTATTTTTTTTATTTTCATTTAAAATTTAATGCAGCTTCATAGATTCATCCTGCTAATTATGTATGCATATCCACATATTCATATATATATATATATATATATATATATATATATATATATATATACATTTGAGTATTTCCATAATTTTACAAACAAAAATAAAGAATTAAATTAAATTAAACATAAAAAAAGCTAAAAACTTCATTTTCTTCAGCTCTGGTCTACCAAACCCTCTACAAGAAGGTCTTCAACCTCCCCGAAATAGACGATACAGTAAAGAAGATGCTGCACGACCGTACAAACATTCGCTACGACCGTTTCTCCTGTCGCAGTAATCTGGACCAACGATCGCAGCATCCCGCAGATCTCTTCAGCAAGATCGATTCCGACTGTTCCGAGGCATCAAAAGCAAAGTACGAAAAGGCGCCCTTTCCCTATCGCATTGCCAAGGCCCTGGACCCAAACATCTACCGCAACATTGATTTTGACATTTGGCACGAGATTCGTAGAGAAGTTCGTCGTGCCGGATGGACCCGTTGGAATGATTCTGAGCTGAGAATCGGTGCCAAATGTTTAGTGCAGCTGGAAGACAACAAGGAAAACGTCGATGACAGCAACAACAACAATGTGGAAAATCTCTCGTTGTCGAAAAAAGTGCCAGCCCTTCTGTTTGGCCACATTCAGGAAATGAGCAAGGACGAGGGACCAGTCGTCGTTTTTATCGAGGCTCTTGGAGAAAAACGTCGAGTTCCTTACGCCTCTTTAAAGCCTGTTTTAGCAACGAGAAATCCGCAATTGCCCCTTGGAGTCGTGAGTCCTCGTAAAAATTGGCGCAACAAGTGGATTCAGTCCAACAAGCCAAAGGACATCAGCATCATGCTCAACAGCATGGACTCATTAAACAACAATGATTACGATAAAAAAAAGAAGAGTAGAGAGTGGAGTGACGATAATATCCTCAAGAGTTTCACAGGAATCGAAAATTTCTCCTCGGGAAATGATTTTGGCGGGGCTGTTGAGGTCAGACCTGTTTCTATTGTACTTGATAATCAGGTTGGAGGAGAGATCAAAGAGGAGAGCAAGCCTGTTAA
The DNA here is from genome assembly GCA_963942555.1 of Aleiodes leptofemur. Classification (NCBI taxonomy): domain Eukaryota; kingdom Metazoa; phylum Arthropoda; class Insecta; order Hymenoptera; family Braconidae; genus Aleiodes; species Aleiodes leptofemur. The sequence continues at coordinate 2,107,390 of OZ012619.1, read as the reverse complement.
TTGTAATAACAACAGTACGATGGTTAATAATAATAATATTGGACAGGAGAGTTATGAGAAGAGAGAGAGTGATGGTGGTAATTTGACGATGGTGAGTTTTTGGGGGGTTTTCAAAGGGCACGAGGAAACTAAGGGAGATAAGGCGATTTTGTAGGAATGCTTTTTTGGAGAGAATTTTGAGGGCTACAAAAAAGGTTTCTATGAAAATTGCTCTATCTCACTTAGTTTCCGAGTGCCGCACCATTTACAATTTTAATAAATAATTGAGTAAAAAAAAGGGAAAATAAGTCGATTTTTTTCTGATTTTTTTGGAGATGTGGGATATCTCGGTTAATAATGGAGATACGCCCTTTTTGCTCCAAGATAGTTTTGTAGAGAATTTCGAAGGCTTCAAAACGAGCTTAGGGCAAAATCGCTCTATCTCCCTTAGTTTCCGAGATATTAAAAAAAAAAAAATATCAAAAAAATCATGATACTAAAAATACCTAAATTTAATCATTTTCAATCTTTTTTTTTTTCTTAACAAATGAGGAAAACTAAGGAATTTTTTGAAGAGGTAAAATTTGAAGAAATCGAGGAATTATTGTATTTTTTTGTTGATTTTGAAAGGGATCTCGGAAACTAAGAGAGATAGGGCGATTTCTGTGGAGACCTTTTTTGAAGAGAATTTCAAGAGCTCCAAAAAAGGTTTCTTCGAAAATTTCCCTATCTCGTTTAGTTTCCGAGATCCCTTTCAAAAACTGCAAAAAAAATTGTCTGTTTTTAAAATGAGTGAAAATTGTTATATCGATTTTTGAAAAGGATCTCGGAAACTAAGCGAGATAAGACATTTTTTGTAGACACCTTTTTTGGAGATCTTGAAATTCTCTACAAAAAAGGTGTCCACAAAAATTGCCCTATCTCGCTTATTTTCCGAGATCCCTTTCCAAAAAAAAACTATTTAAAAAATCATGATACTGAAAACACCAGAATTTAACAATCGTCAATCTTTTTTTTTTCTCAACAAATAAATTATTTATAAAAAAAAGAAAAATGTGCACTTATAGAAAATTCAAGAAGCTATAGGTGCAAATTTTTTAAATATTTATTTTCTCATAATTTATATGTTTAAAAAAATCCTAAAAATTTGGCAATTTCCCAAAAATTTCATAAAAAAATTGGTATTATAAAAAAAATTGATTTATTGACTTTCTCCCTTTAATTTACTACTGAATTCGTTAAATATATATATTAACACACCTAATTCCCTTTTTTTATCGTGATTAGAGCACGATGCAGCCAACGAGTCAGCCATCTCCAGTTCCGCAGCATCAGGAAGCCTATTATGGTCCATCAGCTCCTCCCATGTTTGCACCAAACACAAACGTGATGTGTGTTTCATCAGAAGGTGCAATGTATCCAGTTCAGTACTACAGTGGAGCCCAGGGAGAAGTTCCTCCACCCCCTGGTCCAGATCGTGGTCTTCGTCCGGTCAATATCACAGCTCCATTCAGCATCGACATCAACGGAAATGATCTGCCCTATTCCGATCCTTCTACTCTTCGATTTTTCTACAATTTGGGGGTCGAGGCTTTCAGATATGGACACATGTGGCAACCAGGACAACTCGCTTATGGATCTGCATTTCTGCCACAGGCCAATGTCGTTCCAGTCGCTTCGCCAGCAGCTCCTGCTGATGTTCCACAGCCTCTTTCGCTGCAGATGTCTCCACGCAATGAGGAAAATGGGGGTCGTCAAGGCCAGCAGAGACGCAGACCCGATCAGAGCGGAAATTCTGGAAGAAACTCGGGAATGAGCGGAGATGGAAGAAGCAGCAGAAATTTCTCGCGCAAGGGAGAAAATGAAGGCAATTTTCAGAGAAACGAGACACCAACTGTTCCACATGATTATCAGAAGAACAGGGGGTATGGGAACAATGAGGAGAAGGAGGGAAATCAGAGGAAAAATACGCAGGGACGGTACAAGAAGAATAATAATGAAGGTAATTTTTTTTTTGATAATAATGAAGGTGAATTTGATTTATTGGAGTAACTGGGGAAATGGTGGCGTTGGGGAGATTTTTGGAGGAGACCTTTTTTGGGGAGAATTGAATTCTCTACAAAAAAGGACTCTTACGAAATTCTCCTAAATTCGATAGTTTTTGAGATCCTTTTAAAAATAGAGTAAATTTTTTGATTTATACTTTTTTTTGCAGAAAATTTATGAGAATCTTTGTTTAAGAATATCTTAGGAGCGAGTGGGTTTAGAGGGAATTATGAGGAAACCTTTTTTTTAGTGAATTTCATGGACTACAAAAGAGGTCTCTTGATTAATTCTTCTAAACTCAGTAGTTTCTCAGATCCCTTCGAAATAAAAAGTAAATTTTCAATTTAGCCGTTTCTCCAAAAAAAATTTATGCAGATTTTATTTTAAAAAGCTCCCAAAAACGATCGAATTTGGAGAAAATTGGTATCTAGACACCTTTTTGGTTGTTTTGAAATTTTGCACAGAAAAGGTCTCTAGCTAAATTCTCCTAATCCCAATACTTTTCGAGATCCCTTTAAAATAAGATTAAAAAATCCTCAATTAATCTTTTTTTTCATAAAAATTCATCAACATTTCATTTCAAAGATATCTCGAAAACCCGTAGGTTTGAAGAAAATCCTCAAGAGACCTTTTTCGTAGACAACTAAATTCTCCACAAAAAAGGTTTCTTCACATTTTCCTCTATCTCTACTCATTCCAGAGATGCCAATCAAATAACAAAAAAAAATTAAATAATAAAAAAAAATTAACAGTTTTTTTTGCATTAAATGCCTCTCCCATTAATAAAAAAAAAAAGTTAATTTTTTTCATTAATAAAAGAAAAACTAACATTTTTTTTGCATTAAATGCTTTTTTCCATTGAAAAAAAATGTTTTTTTTCCAGGATTTTCCAATTCTTCATTCCCCAATCGCAGCCGCAACTTCGATCGCAATCCGCAGTTCCAGCAGGACTTTCAGAAGCCACGTGAGACGCCCCCCAACAGTTTCAGGAGCGAAAATCACTCGTTTAATCGCGGTCGAGCTGAATCATCGCAGCAAAGTCCCCAGCAATCGGCGACAACCCAGTTCCAACAGTACGGACAGCAGCAGCAGCAACAACAGCAGCAACCGCAACTGCAACCGGTCTTCAACAGTGTCCAGTACTACTCAGAATCGGACAACTTCTATCCTCCGAATCCTAACTTCTATCCAGTGCCATTGATGCCACCGCCAGATGCACCAGAAAGCAATGTTGGGCCTTATGTTTGCACTGGTCCCGACAATTATCCACCGCCAATGTCTCCAATGTATTCGCCATACGTCTATCCACCACCACCGATCTACCAAGGAGTACCTGGCAATCACCAGGACAACTGGTACCCACTGCCTGGTAATCAGAGCCAGTACGTGCCTTATCAGGTGCCAGTAACTCAACCACCTCCAAACATCTCCAATCGACCACCAACAACTTCGTAACTGCCTTTTTTAAGAATTATTTCTGGATCTTTTGTGCAAAGGGAGATAGGGAAATTTTTGTAGAGACCTTTTTTGTGGGGAATTTTGGGAGCTACAAAAAAGGTATCTACGAAAATTTCTCTATCTTTTATGGATTCAGAGATATTTAGGGAAAAAGTGGAGGAGGGGAATCTCCAATCGACCGCCAATAACTTCGTGACTGCCTCTTTTTAGAATTATTTCTGTATCTTTTGTGCAAAGGGAGATAGAGAAATTTTTGGAGAGACCTTTTTTGTAGGAAATTTGGAGAGCTACAAAAAAGGTGTCTACAAAAATTTCTCTATCTTTCATGGATTCAGAGATATTTAGGGGAAAGGGGTGGTGGAGGGAAATAAGCTGATGTTGAAAGGTTTTTTCTGTTTTTTCTTTTGGAGCTCGGAATCTGAGGGGGATAGAGAAATTTTTGTGGAGAACTTTTTTTGCTTTTTTTTGGAGAGGGGGGGGGGGGGGGAGAGTCGGGGCTACAAAAAAGGTTTCTATGGAATTTTTCTATCTGCTGAAGATTCTGAGAGCTTTCGAGGAATTTATGGGGAAAAAGCAGGGACTCATTTTGTTTTTTTTTTTTTATATCTTTTGTACTTTTGATTTCTTATATTTCTTTACTGGAAATTGTGGAAGTGGAAATGTTATTCTTGTGAAGAATACTTTTTTTGGTTATTATTTGAGAAAATATAACGCAAATTATTTGGTTAATTTTGGGTGAGGATTTGTTTATTTTTTTTGGACAGAAATAAAGATGCACTTTCCACGGAAATTTTCTATTTTTTTCTGTGTTTTATTTAGTTTAAGGATATTCAAGTAGTTCCGATAATCTATTTTTTCTTTTCAATTTTGGGGACTTTCGATAGAGTAGAATGAGGTGATTTTTTTTAAATTCACTTTATACCTCGTTACCGGACACAAATTGAGCGAAAAATAATTTTTGAAAAAAATTAAATTAACATTAGAACTCCATAAGCGTGATTCAGTTTCAGTTTCACTGCAACAATTTATGGTTACAGATCTATTATTTCCTTGTATAACTATATATATTCTTGTTCGTCAGAATGTCTATTAATTTTTTAAATCATAAAAAATGCCTGTTACCGGACAAATAGCGACGATTAATCCAATTAAATTGCATGAAAACATGAATGGCGGGAAAATTGGTATTTAAAATCCGAGGATCCTCCAATCCCAGTCCTAGATGCTGGAACCGCGTGATTCAAATTCGGAACAATATTGGATATTTATAATATTATTTAATAACAATTTATTATCGTGGACATTGTTTTAATATCGGTAAAATTTTACAAAATCGGAATAATTAGAATATTTATGATAACTTAGAAAAAAAAAGATCATTTGGATTTCCTCAAGATTTCCATCTTATCGTTGGGGATGACAAGGTTCTTTCTGCTAGGAAGAAGGCTTCTGATTGGGGGACCAGAGTGTCCCGGTACTCCAGCAGTGATGCTCGATCCCCTTTAATCCCGAGGATCTATAAAAAAAATCAATATTTTTCATTTATTTCAATTCAATAGTCGTTTTCTTGCGGCGATTATTAAGAGTATCTTTGAAGCTAGTGGGTTTAGAGAAATTTCTCAAGAGACCTTTTTTGTACAGAATTTAATTCTCCACAAAAATGGTCTCTTGGATTTTTTCAGTAGATCCAACCGTTTCCAAGATATCTTTAGCAAAAACTGAAGAATATTGTGTTTTTTTTTTAAATTTCAGAATTAAGTTGAGATAAAATCGTTTCTTTTTTACCTCAATAACTGTTTTGGGACAGGCAAATATTTTTGCAAGGTGTAATCTTTGTTCAACGTTGTCCACGTACTTCAGGAACTTGTCTAGAACAACAGTAGGCGCTTCTCCTTTGTGCAGAATCTTCAATACCTCTTCGATGGATAAATTCGTCTGTAATTTTCGACTTCCCAGCCATCCCTGTGCAAAAAATTGAGGCAAAAACGTACAGTCCGATGAAAAAAGAATGGAAATTCAGAAAATTTCATCATTTTTTCTTATATCTTGGGAACTAAAAAAACCTACCTTCGAAAGCAGCAACCCATCAATGTCCTCCCAAGCCTTGACCAAGACCCGTGACTCCAACGCGACTTTCTGGTACTGCCTCGGGGCAATATCATGCTGGTGCTGCAGCATCCCTGGAGACACCAGTGCCCCTTCCCCAAGACCCCAGTGATCCCTGCACGAGTACCTGAGACAGTCAAGAACCGAAGAATTCGGCTCCAACTCTTCATCGAATTTTGTGCTCTTCAGCGCTGCTTTCCACTCCAGAAGCTTGATGTAACCCTGGACGAACCCGGTTTCCCTGCACTCCGGCAGATTAACGAACTGCGTTTTATAGCACTTGATGAGTTTCTGCAGAAGTCGCGTCTCGTCCCTCGTATTTTTGACGATTACGTTGAAGTTAGTCATTGCAGCATCAATTGCGCGTCCCTGCATGGCCAAAAGATCGGTGATCTCGTTCATCATGAGCCTCGTCGACAGGTAGTGGATGTACGTGTTCATTGCGTCAGGCCTGGTCATTAACAGGCGTTGGACAAGCCCCGGTTTTAGGGTTCGCGTGATGAAGATAACGACAATCAAAATGGCGTTGCCGTTGCCCGACAAAATGGCCGCGTCGAGAAGAGCCGTTTTGTTGGCGAGAGACTTGTATTTTTCGAGGGAAAAGGGCTGGTTGAGGAGAATCCTTCGGAGGGTGATGGCTGGATCCACTATTGGCTGCTCTTCGGGAAGATAAACCTTATCTGCATTTAAAACTGGAAGAATTTATAGAGTTATTCGGGTTTTTTTGGGTTTTTCTGGGAAAGGGAGAAGGATCTTGGGAAATAAGGGGGATAGGAGAATTTTTGTAGGGACCTTTTTTGGAGGGGGAAGGGAGAGAAAAAACAGTCTCTACGAAAATCGCTCTATCTCGCTTGAATTCCGAGGGATTTTTAAAAAACTGGAGAAGGTGGGTTTTTCATGTTTTTATACACTGAGAGAAAAATTTACTTCTGCCAAATGAATTTATTTGGCAAAAATCAATTTATTTGGCAAAAATCATTTTCTCTGATTTCTGCTATATAAATCAGAAAAATTTATTTTTGCCAAATACATTCATTTGGCAGAAGTAAATTTTTCTCTCAGTGTACGCTATTTGGCTGGTTCGAGGATATCTTTGGAGCGAGTGAGTTCATGGAGAAATGGGCGTTCTTTTTAGACGGTTCTCACTTGCTTCTAATGTTGGCTCGGTGATAATTGACAGCAGTGGCTTCAAATTCGACTGGGAATTGTCGAATTTCAGGTAAGTGTCAGACACTTCAATACTGGAAATTCCGGCTCTCAACTGGGCTGTTCCACTCTTTGAAATTCCGAATAAATTGTCCACCTGTTGAGGAATTTCAGAGTATTTTAGAGAATTTTAATGTTGATTGAGGATCAAGTCGGTTATTAAGGTAGTATCCCAGAGTACGGTCGATAAAACAGAAAAAAATGAGGATTTGTAGATTAGTTTTCAATTAATTGCTGATAATTCGGGGAAAAAGTGCTTCAATTTACCCGAAAAAAGTGATTAAACTATTTCGAAAGTCATATCTTCAGCTTGTTAATATAATTTTTTTTTGCTTCTCGAATTTTTTTTAACATTACTAATCTCCTATCACATGCATGAGACAGAGAGAGAGGCAAATAGTTACGACTACCTTTTAATTAAAATTTCTCACTAACTATACGGTGAATTGAATAGTTTTTTTTCTATTATTTAGTTAAAATGCTGTTTTCTTCGCCAATTGTTTTTAAATAATGCGTCAACTGTGTGGTTTTTTAGGATGAAAATTGGAGGAAATACTAGGGATAGGGTATTTTAGATAATTCCATTGGAAAGCTGAGGAAATTTGACATGGAAACCATATGTCGCATTGTTTTCGACGTTTTTTTTGAGAACTCCAGAATTTTTGGAAAAAATTGAGCCCAAATTTTCGAAATTTCGAGAAAAAAAACAAAAATCACTTGTGGCACATGTTTTCTACGTGAAATTTCCTCAGCTCTTCACTGGAAGCATCAAAAAAACTCTATCTCCCTCCACTTCATAGAAATCCTTCAATTTTTGTTCCTAAATCTGAAAAAAATGTAGAGGATTGGGGAAAAAACTTCAAATAATCCTGTCTACGTATTTATACACAAAAAAAATATCCAGCCAGCCGAAATTTCGCCTCCCAATCAAATTGTCACTCTAATAATTTCTGACTATTTTATTATTTCCAACAATTTCTGGAGAATTAAATACTTTTTTCTTCTATTATTTAGTTAAAATGCTGTTCTCTTCGCCAATTGTTTTTAAATAATGGGTCAACCGTGTGGTTTTTTAGTAATTTCGTTATTTCCGTTCGATTAAGGGCGTTTCATTTCCACCACTGCTATTTTCAGTAACTTTAATAATTCATATCTCATAAACTGTACGGTCAAAAATTATGAAAAAATCCAGAAATATGTAAAAAAATATCATCTTTGATAGGGCATTAAAAAAATAAAGGGTTAACTGTACTCGAGTTCTTCGGGATACTACCTTAATTTGTTTACTAACCTCTGCATTTTGTTCAAAACTGAACGAGTGCTTCTCACTGCTGTTCCAATAGTCCTCATCGTCTTTGAATGGATCATTTTTTGACATTTCCCGCTTTTTTATCGGAATTTCTCCCAATTTTTTTATTTCGCGGAATTTATTTTGACAGGTAGGAGAATAATAGACAACATAATCATAACAATGCGGTACTTTGCGGTGGTGACATCTGGTGACGAAGTTTGATCCGAGGTTTGCCGAAGAGAGCCGAAACTCATGCGCGGGGAATCCCGAAATTTTATATTTGAGGACTTGACTTGGATATTCGGTGAAAAAAGATTTATTCATAATTATCTCAGAAACTATTGGATCTACAAGAATTTATGAAGAGACCTCTTTCGTAGATAACTAAATTCCCTACAAAAAAGGTATCCGAGTAATTTTCCTCAAACCCCATAGTTTTCAAGATATTTCTAAAATAAACTATTGACGACAAAATGAAGAGAAAATGCGTCGAAAAATTTTGAGGAAATTCTTTTGTAATTATCTCAGAAACGTGTGGGTTTAGGAAAAATCATCAGTAGACCTTTTTTGAGGAAAATTCAATTTTATACAAAAAAGATCTCTTGGCAAATTCTCTTAAATACAATAATTCCTGAGATATCTTCAACATTACTGAATTTTCATAAAATTGTTGAAAAAAAATAATTTTTTTTTTCAATTTTGAAAAAAAAAGAACTAAAAAAATCTATTTAATGCATAAATTTTTTCTCCAGCCGTTAATTAGCATCATAAAGTGTCGCAGCTATAGCAACATACATAATTAGCATTCTGAATCACTATTTCCTCCTCCAAAACCAAAGAAAAGAAACAATTCGCTGTTACAATATCAATTTACAAACAAATTCCATAAATGAACATCTAAAACTCCAGAAATCCACGACCTTTTTGTCAATATCTCAAAAGCCATTGGCCCTAAGAAAAAAGCTCAAGATACCTTTTTTGTAGAAAATTTATTTCCCCACAAAAAAGGTCTCTTGATATTTTCTCCTAAATTCAACGGTTTCCAAGATCCTTTTCAAAAACCATCTCAAAATCGAAAAATTCTCATTTTCCAGCAAAATTTCAACAAATAAAGAAAAAAAAACAAATTTTAATCGATATTTTTCATGCAAATTAAAACCACTCGTCCTACATTTTTTATGAGGCATCATGACCCGTCAAGAGCCCATATACACGACCTCCACACACCTGCACATATCACAATTGCCTTGCCGTTAAAATGGAAACAAAGATATGAATGCAAAAAAAAAACTATTTTTTTCTTCTTTTGCTTTCGAATGGAAACTATGTAATCATCAGAATTTTCGATTGGAATTTTTCAAATAGAAGATACTTAAAATGGTCTAAAAAGAAGGAAAATGGAATTTATGGAAACTATTCAACTGATGTTTTTATACTCATATATTATATCGAGAGTTGTGTCAGTTAGATGCCTGTTAATTTTGAGCTTATTTGCATGATTAGTTCTCGAGTTATTGGCGTTTTAATGAATTTTCCAAAATTTGATATCTTCATGATGATTTGAAAAAAGTTGTATCACTTCCATTCGGAAGCATATTGCTGAAGTATCAGCAGAAAAAGCTGTATCAGTTGCAAAACAATACTATCATCCACTTGTTTTTTCATCTTTTCTTATAGTTATCTCGGAAACTAAGCGAGATAGCGCAATTTTTTGAGACTTTTTTTTTGTGGAGAATTGAATTTGCTACAAAAAAGGTTTCTTGAGGAATTTTCCCAAATCTAATGGTTTTCGAGATACTCATTGAATTGTGGAAATCATGGGAAAATCGAAAATTCGAGGAATTCAAATTTTTAGTGAACTTATTTAAAGAGTATCTTAGAAAATGTTGAGTTTAGGAGGAAATGTCAGAAGACCTTTTTTGTAGCTCTTTAAATTCTCTACAAAAAAGGTATCTTGATATTTTTCTCTAAACTCATTATTTTCCGAGATCCTTTTAATTTAATCTCGAAAATCTGGAATAAACTAGGAGTTTTGGGATTTAATTGTTCAATCGAGACATTTACTCTCGAAGTTGTATCAGTTAGATGCCAGTCAATTTTGAGCTTATTTGCATAATTAGTTCTCGAGTTATTGGCGTTTTAATGAATTTTTCAAAATTTGATATTTTCATGATGATTTGAAAAAATGGTATCACTTCCATTCGAAAGCATATTGCTAAAGTATCAGCAGAAAAAGCTGTATCAGTTGCAAAACAATACTATCATCCACTTGTTTTTTTTATCTTTTCTTATAGTTATCTCGGAAACTAAGCGAGATAGCGCAATTTTTTGAGACTTTTTTTTTGTGGAGAATTGAATTTGCTACGAAAAAGGTTTCTTGATGAATTTTCCCAAATCTAATGGTTTTCAAGATACTCATTGAATTGTGGAAATCATGGGAAAATCGAAAATTCGAGGAATTCAAATTTTTAGTCAACTTATTTAAAGAGTATCTTAGAAAATGTTGAGTTTAGGAGGAAATGTCAGAAAACCTTTTTTGTAGCTCTTCAAATTCTCTACAAAAAAGGTATCCTGATATTTTTCTCTAAACTCATTATTTTCCGAGATCCTTTTAATTTAATCTCGAAAATCTGGAATAAACTAGAAGTTTTGGGATTTAATTGTTCAATCGAGACAATTACTCTCGAAGCTGTATCAGTTAGATGTCTGTCAATTTTGAGCTCATTTGCATGATTAGTTCTCGAGTTATTGGCGTTTTAATGAATTTGTCAAAATTTGATATTTTCATGATGATTTGAAAAAAGTTGTATCACTTTCATTCGGAAGCATATTGCTAAAGTATTAGCAGAAAAAGCTATATCAGTTGCAAAACAATACTATTATCCACTTGTTTTCATGAAAAGCTAAAAAATAAAATTTCTCTTTCCAGAAATGAATTCGATGAATCGCCTCGTTTTTGAAAAAAACCGGAAGTGGATAGAGGCGTGGATGATAAAAGGTAGAGGCTTTTGTCTACGATTCTTAGCTCAACTGAGGTGCGATTTTTACAGAGAAAAAGAAGTTAAAATAGGTTTAAATAATTTAAAAAAAATGAAAAAAAAAAGAGTTGAAATAAGAATACATGTTATTGCCTTAGAAGCAAAGGGGCGTAAGTGCTATGCTTAAACACAGGACTTACGCCCCTTTGTTTCTCAAGTGACAATGTAATAAGTATGTCACTTTACCAATAAGCCTATGAAATTGAATGAATCCCAATGGTCGTTTTGTCCTTGCGGTTTTCGTGGAAAGTAAACATATTTTACTCTTTTATATTGCAGAATTTTCTAAAGCTGTCGGTGACACTTTTATTGTCGAAAAATGTGGGGATTTAATTTTATGCCTTTTATTATAATTGTTTTTTTTTTTCAATTTTGATGATTTCATTGGAAAGAACGGAGAATTCTACCCCAAAATCATGTATAATACAATTGATTTTGGATCAGTACTTTTCGAGATATCGCAAGGCGAACACGTGATCGATAAAACGATTTTTTTGCAATATCTCGGAAAGTACTGGGGCAAAATGGGCTGTATTATAGAACTTTTCAGGGTAATTTTTCCCGCTCTTTACGATGGTGCAATCAGAATTTCGAAATTCCATGATTTTTTTTTTATTTCTCTTCTTTTGAGATTTTTGGATTTTTTTTTTTTTTTTGTACTGAGGCAAATCACTTTTACCTTATTTTTATTTTCAATTCTTTATCTGCGACTGATAACCAGATTTCTTGGGAATATTTGTGACTAAGGTCGTGGGATATTGGTCGATTTAATGCACTTTTACATCGTGAATCATTCGTCTTTTATTTAGGAATTAAATAAAATAAATAAAATTGAGTTTAAAGATTACGTTTACATTATTTTAAAGATATCTCGGAAGCTATTGGGTTTAGAGAGATTTATCAAGAGATTTTTTTTGTAGAAAATTTAATTCTCTACAAAAAAGGTTTCTTGACATTTTCTCCGAAATCCACTCGCTTCAAAGCTATCTGCAAAAAAGGAAAAATGTCTCAAAAAAAGAAATTTTTTATTTTTTTTTCTTCATTTCATCATTAATAACTTACTTCAAAGATATCTCAGGAACTATCCGGTTTCGAAAAAAAACCCAAGAAACCTTTTTTGTGGTTCCAAAAATTCTCTACAAAAAAGATTTCTTGACATTTTTCCCTAAACTCACTCGTTTCAAAGATATCGCCAAAAATCCTCAAGAATTCTCAACAAAAATTTTAAAAACTAAAAATTCTAGAAAAATAATGAAAATAATTTTTTAAAAATTTCATAATTAATTTATTTAATTTAATTCAACAATAATTTTTTTAATTATTATTGTTATTTAATATTCAACAATAATTATTTCAATAAAAAAAAAATCTAAAAATATAGGTCACCGTAAGAATAATTAATCTTCATAGATAAATGCACCTGAAATTCTTATCAAAATAATTAACTGAAGACGTGTCTTTTTTTTTCATTTTTTTTTTTTCATAACGCTATCAGTCCTAAATCCCTGTTTGCTGTCTGGTGCCAGTTGCAATGTACACAATTATATTCATAAACCATATTTTATTCAAATTTACATACACTGACAATTTTACACGTGGTATAATTAATTACGCAATTTTATTACACACAACTGAACTTGAACAAAAGAATTAATACTTCGATTTTTTTTCTTTTTCTCTACTTTTTAATGCTTTTCTTTTCTTTTGTAAATGAAAAGAAGAAAAAAACCCCTGAGCCACATGGAAAGGGGGTTTTTATGGTGTTTAGAGTTCATGGCGCATGATGCTTGAACGTGTCGTGTAGTCAAGTGCGCATTTGAGGTCATTGACCTTTTCTTAGTGAAAATTCGTAATTTCAAGATAACAAAAATGATAGATTTTTGCAATTTTGATGATTTCATCGGGAAGAACGGAGAAATCTACCCCTAAATCATATATAATACAATCGATTTTGGTGCAGTACTTTTCGAGATATCGAAACGCGAAGAAATGGTCGAAAAACGATTTTTTTCGATATCTCGGAAAGTACTGGGGCAAAATGGGCTGCATTATACCACTTTTCGGGGTAATTTTTCCCGATCTTTCCGATGGCGCAATCAAAATTCCGAAATTCCGCAATTTTTTTGAATTTTTCATCTCGCGAGATCTTTCTGGAAGATGCAATGATGCTGCAATGATGAATTCGGCGACATCCACAAAGAGAGCAACTCCATGACAGTTTTACAATTACCATACTGTCGATGGATAGCTCTCTTCATAGCGAGCACCTTTTTTTTTTTGGTCCTTTTTCTTCTTCTGCATCTTTTTAAGCATCGAATATTTTAATATTTTTTAAAATATTTTCTCTTGTAAAAAAATTCAACGGAGGCCTCTTTTTCCTCGTTATCGTCCTGGTGTGAGCCTCTTTCGTTTAGCAGCCAACTGATTGCGCGGCAAACATCACTTACCGCTCGTGCTCCATATTACGAACTCCTTATCGCCTTTTTTTTTTTAGAAGGAAAAAAAAATCATTTTTAGGATTAAAAGAAAAAAGGGAAAATTGCAGTAGCTAATGAAAAAATTTTTTTTTTTTTTTTAATGTCATTTTTTAATGAAGAGGATCTGAGAAACTAAGCGAGATAGAGCGATTGAATTGCCTGAATTCTTTTTTTGTAGAGTATTTCAAGAGCTACAAATAAGGTTTCTTTGAAAATAACGCTATCTCGCTTAATTCCTGAGATATTTTCAAAAAAATGAAATAAAAAATGTAGGGAATTAATGAAATTAAAAAAAAAAAAAAAATAACAAAATAACTCGATCTTTGTGTTCTGGTTTTTTAAAAGGATTTCGGAAACTAAGCGAGATAGCGAAATTTTTGAGAAAATCTTTTTTGTGGAGAATTTTAAGAGCTACAAAAAAGGATTTCTCAAAAATTTCTCTATTCCGCTTAGTTTTTGAGATATTTTTAAAAAATATGAAAAATAAAAGGAATCCAGAAAATAAATAAAATGAAATGACTCGATTTTCTTATTTTCATTTTTTAAAAGGATCTCGGAAACTAAGCGAGATAGCAAAATTTTCGCATCTATCTTTTTTATAGAGAATTTCAAGAGTTTTAAAAAAGGTTTCTTTCAAAATATCGATATCTCGTTTAATTCCCGAGTTATTCTCAAGAACTAAAAAAATTTTTTGAAAATTCAGAGAATAAATAGAATTTAAAAAAAAAAAATTAAAAATGAGAAAATCATTCGATTCTCTTGTTTTCATTTTTCAAGATTATCTCGGAAACTAAGCGAGATAGTGAAATTTTCGTAGAATCCTTTTTTGTAGTGAATTTCAAGTTCTCAAAAAAAACAAAGTTCACAAAAATCCTCCAATCTCTCCTAATTTCCGCAGTATTGAACAAAAAAAATGAGAATAAAAACGAATAAATTTCATTTTTTCCTAATCTCACAATTGAATTCTCAAAAAAAAATAAAAAATAAATAAAACACATAATATAAAGGATGGGGCAAATTGGGACACCATCTGGAATACCCACAAAAAAATTAAAAAATAAATAAATAAATAAATATAAAAAAATCAGACAAACCATAAAAAATCTCACTTCCATCACAAAATAATAAATAATAATAATAATATTAATAAAAATAATACTAATGAAAAAAAATTTAAATTAATTTCAAAAAAAAAAAAAAAAAAATAGAAAAGACCTTGAGGATCACTGAACCTTCTCGTCAAACCGTCCACGAGGTTTTGAAGAATATCTCCACGAGGTGCACAGTCCGGAGTCCCTCAGAAGAAAAAGAAGAAAAAAAAAAAAGGTAGGGGTAAAAAGGGGGAGACGCACTTTACGTAAGATCAAGAACTCGTTAAATTCATTTCAACAGTGCTCGATTATCGTGTTGCTCCTAATACCTGAACAAACGAACCCCCTCCCTCCATCATCATAAACACAAGTGTGATAGTTCTTGTTTGATCAGATGATATTTTCACCTGTGTCGCCCATCGAAGTCGTAACCGAATGCATTTGAAAAAGAATTCTTTAGAAAAAAAAATAAAAATATTCAGATCAACCGCAAGAATTGAATTTATTTTTTCATAATTTCAAAATTTCCCCCTTTTTTTGACCTGTTTGAATAAAAAGAAACACTTTAAGGGAATATCCAAGGCAGCAAGTCCAAATGATCTACTTTTTTTTCCTAAGTTATCATAAATATTCTGATTATTCCGATTTTGTAACATTTTACCGATATTAAAACAATGTCCACGATGATAAATTGTTATTAAATAATATTATAAATATCCAATATTGTTCCGAATTTGAATCACGCGGTTTCAGCATCTAGGACTGTAATTGGAGGATCCTCGGATTTTAAATACCAATTTTCCCGCCAATTCATGTTTTCATGCAATTAATTGGATTAATCGTCGCTATTTGTCCGGTAACAGGCATTTTTTATGATTTAAAAAATTAATAGACATTCTAACGAACAAGAATATATATAGTTATACAAGGTAATAATAGATCTGTAACTATGAATTGTTGCAGTGAAACTGAAACTGAATCACGCTTATGGAGTTCTAATGTTAATTTAATTTTTTTCAAAAATTATTTTTTGGCTCAATTTGTGTCCGGTAACATGGTGTAAAGTGAATTTTTAAAAAATCTCCTCATTCTACTCTATCAAAAGTCTCTAAAATTGAAAAGGAAAAAATAGATTATCAAAACTTAAATGGGGGATCCCCCGCAAAAAAAAATCCCCTAGAATTCCCCAGAAAAACCGGAATTTTCCCCTACAAATATATCCGTTATTTTCAAATGATTCGAAAATCTCTGGTATAAAACGTCTTAATTTTCATTATCTCTCGGAAATAATTCGTTATCAGTTCTTCAGTTATTTTCAAGATATGATAACGTTTTTTTTTTTATTTCTCTCTTTTTTTTTCTTCGATAACAGGTACCGAAAAAAAAATCCATAACCTGTTTGCCCAAAAAATAGAGAAAAGAGGGGCGGTGAGGGGAGGGGAGAAGGGGGGGGGGTAGGTAATATTTATCCCGGGAGATACGAAAAGATAAGGTTTGAGAAAAAAAAGGAAAAAATTCCACTGAAATTTAATTAAAAACCAAAAAAGACAGATTTTTTTTCAGTTTTTTCTTCTTTTTTTAGGTAAAAAAAAAAAAGAGGCGACATCTTGTAGAACATTTTGTGTAAACATTACGTAATTCCAAAAGAGGATCGTAGGAGCATTGTGCCAATTGCTGTAACAGTATATTTTTGAAGAAAATTTGCACATGAAAAGAGAAGCCACGTTACATTGAATTTGAATTTAAAAAAAAAAAAGGAAAAAAAAAATGGAAAAATTTGCATTATCGACTGAACACATGACACGAAAAATAAATGATAAATTTGAAAAAAAAGGGGGGGGGGCACTAATGAATTTTATTGTCATCCCCTTTTTTTTTTTAAATAATAATAATGATCAAACCTGTGTTTTAACACCATGCGGTCCTCCAAAGCTGCGAAGAAGCAAAATCCATGGATATAAAAAATTGAAAAAAAAATTATTACGTTATATTTCGTACGAAAACTAACTAACGAGTGACGTGGATGTCGTCTCGGCATCGCTTCATATACCTGTAGACTATCTGACGTCACAGGCACATTTTCTTATCTCAAAAAACCACTGTGGAGGTAAGAAAAAACCGAGCAAAATGGGTACTTGCATATATATAATACGCATGTTTTTTTCTAGGATTTTTTTTTTGAAAATTCGTGATTTTGAGAGGATGAAATTGGCGTTTTTTTTGAATTTTCATGGATTCATCGGGAAGAACGGAGAATTTTACCCCGGAATCTTGTATAATACAATCGATTTTGGAGCAGTACTTTTCGAGATATCGAAGCGCAAAGAAATGATCGAGAAATCGATTTTTTTGGGGATCTCAGAAAGTACTGGGGCAAAATGGACTGCATTATAGCGTTTTTCGGGCTAATTTTTCCCGTTCTTCACGATGGTGGAATGAAAATTTTGAAATTCCGCGGGAAAATGGCGGGTTTCTGGAGAATTTCAAAGTTTAAGCGGTTTTTTTTTATTGTTTTTGGAGATTATCTCGGAAACTAAGCGAGATAGAGAATTTTTTATTGGAACCTTCTTTGCAGAAAATTTCAAGAGCTACAAAAAAGGTTTCCTCAAAAATTTCTCTATCTCGCTTAGTTTCCGAGATAATTTCCAAAAACTATTAGTTCTTGATGATAATCGAGTAAAATTGGAAAATCCCGTGAATTTTGATTAGTTTTTAGAAGTTATCTTGGAAACTAAGCGAGATAGCGAAATTTTTGTTGAAACCTTTTTTGGAGGTCTCAAAATTTTCTACAAAAAAGGTTTCTACAAAAACCGTCGTATCTCTTTTATTTACCGAGATATTCTCAAAAAAAAGTAGAGTTTTCCCATTTAATCAATGATTTCCTTAAAATTTTCTATTGTTGTCAATACAATGCCAAGGGAAATCGTCACTTTCTATTTTTCTCGAGACAAAAGCCACCCGATGTCTTCCATTTCAATGCTCAAAGTCTTTTTCTTCCACTGAATATAAACGTTTCTCGACAATGAAAACAAGGAAATAATTCGAAAAACTTAAAATTTTCATGAATTTTTCTTCTTTTTTTTCTTATTCTCTATTGGTCTTTCTAAATCTCAGATGAATTTACAGCCGAGGAACGAGATACGGCTGCAAACGTGGCCCAGAGTAAACACGTTATATAAATTAACAGCAGTGCTTTCTGGGACATTTAGAACATCTCGAATTAAAAGAATTATCAAAAATAAAAAGATGGAAAAAAAAATTAAATTTCAAAAAAATCTTTTTATTTCAATAAAATAGAGTATTTATTTTTTTACATGATTTTTTTTATAATTCTTTGATTATTCGCCTTTTTTGCAGATCAGACAGTTATAATCGAAGGTGTTCCACTCGTTATTTTCTTTCTGCCGAAGATAAATTCGAATTAATTAACAGAAAATAGAAATTAAATGCATTTTTTTCTTAATTTTTGATTGAAAAATTAAAATTTTAATATTCTCATTTTTTATAGGTATATTGAAAAAAATCATTAATAACAAACGGCTTATAATAAATTGCGATTTGACGATAATTTGATGTTGTTGAATGACTTTTTCAATATAAGGGAATGTGGGGCAATATGGACATAAGGGGTAAAATGGACACATTTGAGTTTTTATGCATATATTATGAAAAAATCTTTAAATGAATGAAAATATTGGAGATGGATTTTTTTTAATGATTCCATCGGAAAGCTGAGGAAATTTTAGTCGAGAAATATGTTCCAGAATTAATTTTTTTCAATTTTTTGAGAATTCGATTTTTTCTGGCTTTTTTGAGGAGCAAATGAAAGGTGGATCATTTCCCATCGATTTATGGGGTTTTGGATTCAAAAATATCAATTTTTTACAAATATATGAGACAAAAACCGATGATCTTAATTTTTTACAAAAGTTCCCATAACTATCTGAAAAATTGATATTTTTAAATTCAAAACCCCATAAATCGATGGGAAATGATCTCACCTTTCATTTAAAATTGGTCCCAGGTCGCTGCGACCAATAGAACCAGAGATATTCCCAAAAAACTGAATTTGCTCAAAAATCCAAAGGCAAAAAACCCCTCAAAAATGCCAGAAAAAATCGAATTCTCAAAAAACTGAAAAAAATTAATTCTGGCACTTGTTTCTCCACTAAAATTTCCTCAGCTTTCCGATGGAATCATTCAAAAAAATCTATCTTCCACTGTCTCATTACAATGTCCATTTTGCCCCACGTTCCCCTATCTGTAAAAAATTCGAATAATAATTCAAAACAAGTGGATAATAGTATTGTTTTGCAACTGATATAGCTTTTTCTGCTGATACTTTAGCAATATGCTTCCGAATGGAAGTGATACAACTTTTTTCAAATCATCATGAAAATATCAAATTTTGAAAAATTCATTAAAACGGCAATAACTCAAGAACTAATTATGCAAATGAGCTCAAAATTGACAGTAATTGTCTCGATTGAATAATTAAATCCCAAAACTTCTAGTTTATTCCAGATTCTCGAGATTAAATTGAAAGGATCTCGAAAAATAATGAGTTTAGAGAAAAATATCAAGATACCTTTTTTGTAGAGAATTTTAAGAGCTACAAAAAACGTTTTCTGACATTTCCTCCTGAACTCAACAGTTTCCAAGATACTCTTTAAATAAGTTGACTAAAAATTTGAATTCCTCGAATTTTCGATTATTCCATGATTTCCACAATTCAATGAGTATCTCGAAAACCATTAGATTTGGGAAAATTCATCAAGAAACCTTTTTTGTAGCAAATTCAATTCTCCACAAAAAAAGTCTCAAAAAATTGCGCTATCTCGATTAGTTTCCGAGATAACTATAAGAAAAGATGAAAAAAGAAGTGGATAATCATATTGTTTACCAGCTGATATAGCTTCTTCTGCTAATACTTCTGCTATGCTTTTGAATGGAAGTGATGGAACTTTTTTCAAACCATCATGAAAATATGAAATTTTGAAGAAATTCATTAAAACGCCAATAACTCGAGAACTCATCATGCAAATAAGCTCAAAATTAACAGGCATCTAACTGATACAAATCTCGAGATAATATATGAGTATAAATAACATCAGTTGAATAGTTTCCAGAAATTCCATTAAAAACTGATTTTCGAAAAATGGACAAATCTCAAAAAGTTTCGATCGAATTCTCTTCAAAGAAAGCTTAAAAAATAGAGTTCGTCGAGAGGAAATTTTCCAAAAAATATAAAATTTTTCTATAAAACCGTTTTGCTGTAATTGAGACTTCTGTGCACACACACACACAGACATGCGCTAAAAATATCATTTTCTCTCCTTTTAGACCATTTTAAGCATCTTCTTTAAAAAAATTACAATCGAAAATTCTGATGATTACATAGTTTCCATTCGAAAGCAAAAATGGAAATAAATCCGATAATTGAATGAAAACTTAATTTGTTTTATTGAAATTTTACTTTAAGGAGTCCTGGAAGATCTTTTTGGTGTTCGCGAGAAGTTCCTTGTAGGCAGACAGATCGAGTGCCTTTTCCTGTTGGACAGTGGAGAGACGAGCTTTCAGCGCGAGATTCTCCTCCTCCAAAAGATCCAGTCTGAAACGAAAGATTCAGTCATCTTCATGCTTTTCGATAATGATCTCGGAAACTAAGCGAGATAGCGCAATTTTGCACGAATCCTTTTTTGTAGGGAATTTTAAGAGCTACAAAAAAGGTTTCTTCAAAAATCTCTCTATCTCTCTTAGTTTCCGAGATAATGTAAAAAAACTGATGGGAGTCTGGGTTTTTCGCGAAATTGAATTTCTACTTGTATTTAAATCGATCGTCAATCAATGCATCTCTCGGTCCATTGACTCCGGTCACTGATACTGATGATCTCGATCTGTAACCAGTGTTAATCCTGGATTTCATCTTTTCTCCTTCAATTTTCTTGATTTTATTCTCCAATTTCGCGTTTTTACTTCTTTCACGTCGCAATAATTCCTGGAAAAAAGGCGCAAAGTGGGATAAAGCAATGGGGCAAAACGGGATACATTCCTCTCAAAAAAAACCTGTGAGATACCCATTTTGCCCCAATTTTCCTGATTAACTAAAAAAAAAAAATTATTCAGTAGTGAACATACGAAAAAAGTCCACATTTTTTTTGAGATTTTTGGAGAATATCTCGGAAACTAAGCGAGATAGCGCTATTTTAGCTAAATCTTGTTTTGAAGCTCTTAAAATTTGCCACAAAAAAGATTTCTTCAAAAATCTCGCTATCTCTCCTACTTTCCGAGATATTCCCAAAAAAAAAACAAATGTCAGAAATCAATTCACAATTTTTACATAAATTAATAGGGAAAGGTGGGGTAAAATGGACACTCCAATTGGACGGTTCGAGATAGAAATTTTCTGATGATTTCATTGAAAAGCTGAGGAAATTTCAGGTGAAAAACATGTGTCAAATTTTTTTTTCTTCAATTTTTGGAAAAATTTACTTTTTTGTCCAAGTTTTGAAGGAGTTTTCCTTTGGAAAATCGAAAAAATTCACTTTTTCGACGATATCTCCGGTTCTGTTGGTCGTAGCGACCTGGGGTTGATCTCAAATGAAAGTTGAGCTCATTTCTCATCGATTTATGTGGTTCAAATTTTTTTAAAATCAATTTTTCAAATATTTATAGGTCATTTTCTGAAAATCAGTTTTTGCCCCATAAGTACTTGAAAAAATTGATATTTTTCTTTTTAAATCCCATAAATCGATGGGAAATGAGCTCACCTTTCATTTAAGATCAACCCCAGGTCACCTACGATCAATAGAACCAGAGATAATCTCGAAAACCTGAAATTTTTCAAAAACAGAATAGTTTCACCTTCAAATCTTGCGCAAAAAATGAAATTTTTGAAAAATTTCAAAAAATAACTTTTGACATATGATTTTTATGGGAAATTTCCTCATCTTTCCGATGGAATCATCAGAAAAAACCTATCTCCAATATTTCCATTCATTTCTCCTAATTTTCATAGTATAAAATACAAAAATCAACCAGTGTCCGTTTTATCCCACCTTATCCCTACTTTATATTCAAATCAAATTATTAAATCCTGATTAATTAAATCAAGATAACTCACAGACACATGATCATTATCATTTCTCTCTTTGTCCAATCGATGATTTAACGTTGCTACAATTTCAATGAGTCTTTCTCTCTCTGCTTCAGCAGCAAGACCAAATATTACGTATTCATTTGGCTCCTGGTAATTTTTTTTTTCATCAAACAATGATTTTATATAACAATTATTTTTAACCATTGCATTATGATTATTTGGTGATGTCTGTCTCGTTATATCCGACCTATTTAGTTATATTGTGGACATAAAAAAGAAGAGAACTTTGTTGGCATAGATAAGGATAAGGAATTAATAAAAGGCGTTGTTAACAAAAAAAAAATATATATAAAAAAAGTGAAGAAATGAAGAAAAAAATGAAGACCTGAGTGTATTAATTTCTGTTTCTCGCTCCGAGACTCTTTTACGCAGCTGTTCAATCAAAAGTTTTGATGATTGTAATTCATTTTTTAAACTCAATGATTCACACGTGATTTTTTCACTCTGCCTCTTAAGATCCAGTAATTTTTCTTTATATTTGTCGTCAACTGCTTTTAATTGACCCTTTTACGAAAAAAAAAAAAAAACGAAATTTCTGTAGTTTTTGAAAAGGCACTCGGAAACTAAGCAAGATAGGGCAATTTTTGAAGAGACCTTTTTTGTGGAGAATTTTGAGAGCTACAAAAAAGGTTTCTTGAGAAATTGCTCTATCTCGCTTAGTTTCCGAGATATCATGTGAAACGTGTTGAAGTTGTTGGAAATCGAAATGAATTGAGATTTAAGTGAAAAATTGAGATTTTTTGGGAATATCTTAGAAACTAAGGGAAATAGAGAAATTTTTGCAGAGACATTTTTTGTAGCTCTCAAAATTTGCTATAAAAAAGGATTTCATCAAAAATGTTCTTTCTCTCGTAGATTTTGAGATATTCCACGAAAAAGACGCAAAAAGCCACGAAATTTGAGATAAGAAAATGATTTATTACGTTTAGTGCTTCAATTAGTTGGACCTCATGAGTTCTTTTGTCATTTAGAATAATCAAATTTTTTTGCGCATCAGACAATTCTTTTTCTAATACTTTAATTCTCGCTCTGGCTGCTTCAAATTTTTTTTTATTACACTCAAGAGCAATTTCTGTTTGACGCAATTCTTTACCCAAATGTTCTATTTGTTCTTTTCTCTCTCTCTCAGCACTTTTTGTGCGATACAGGCTTCTTCGTTCTACTGATACTGAAGATAATAATATGCATTTAATTAATTCAATTTGTTTAAATTTTTTTTTCAAAGAATTAAGGTAGTATCCCAGAGTACGGTCGATGAAACAGAAAAAAATGAAGATTTGTAGATTTGTTTTCAATTAATTGCTGATAATTCGGAGGAAAAGTGCTTCAATTTACCCGAAAAAAGTGATTAAACTATTTCGAAAGTCATATCTTCAGCTTGTTAATATAATTTTTTTTTGTTTCTCGAATTTTTTTCTAACATTACTAATCTCCTATCACATGCATGAGATAGAGAGAGAGGCAAATAGTTACGACTACCTTCTAATTAAAATTTCTCAATCACTATACGGTGAATTGAATATTTTTTTCTTCTATTATTTAGTTAAAATGCTGTTCTCTTCGCCAATTGTTTTTAAATAATGCGTCAACTGTGTGGTTTTTTAGGATGAAAATTGGAGGAAATACTTGGGATAGGGTATTTTAGATGATTCCATTGGAAAGCTGAGGAAATTTGACATGGAAACCATATGTCGCATTGTTTTCGAGGTTTTTTTTTGAGAATTCCAGAATTTTTGGAAAAAATTGAGCCCAAATTTTCGAAATTTCGAGAAATAAAACAAAAATCACTTGTAGCACATGTTTTCTACGTGAAATTTCCTCAGCTCTTCACTGGAAGCATCAAAAAAACTCTATCTCCCTCCACTTCATAGAAATCCTTCAATTTTTGTTCCTAAATCTGAAAAAAATGTAGAGGATTGGGGAAAAAACTTCAAATAATCCTGTCTACGTATTTATACACAAAAAAAATATCTAGCCAGCCGAAATTTCGCCTCCCAATCAAATTGTCACTCTAATAATTTCTGACTCTCTTATTATTTCCAATAATTTCTGGAGAATTAAATACTTTTTTCTTCTATTATTTAGTTAAAATGCTGTTCTCTTCGACAATTGTTTTTAAATAATGGGTCAGCCCTGTGGTTTTTTTAGTAATTTCGTTATTTTCGTCCGATTTAGGGCATTTCATTCCCATCACTGGTATTTTCAGTAACTTTGATAATTCATATCTCGTAAACTGGACGGACAAAAATTATGAAAAAATTCAGAAAAATGTAAAAAAATATAATCTTTGATAGGGCATCAAAAAAATGAGGCGTTAACTGTATTCGAGTTCACTTGGATACTACCTTAATTTAGATTATAACAATTTAAATTAATTTTTCAATTTTTTTTCAGAAATTTTTAAACCTGAAGAACATCTTGAGGATTTTTCAGAATCATGCAGTTTGTACTGGAGCTCTGAAATTTTTTGATTCAGCTGTTGAATCTGTTCTGCTCTGCCTTTCCAGCCTCCTGGATGATTCAAAAGTCCTGTTATCGTCACATTATCTCCAATTTCGCTGCAAAGAAGCTGAAATCCAGAGGATCATTTACAATCCTCTAAAGATATCTTGGAAACTATTGGATTTAGAGGAAAAGCTCAGGAAACCTTTTTTGTGGGGAATTTAATTGCCAATTAAAAAGGTCTCTTGTGTTTTTCCTCGAAACCCACTCGTTTCGGAGATATTCACAGTTAATTAATTGAAAAAATTAATAAAATATTAAAAAATCAAAAATAGATACTTTTCTCTTGTGTATCTCAATTTAAAGATATCTCGGAAACTACTGGGTTTAAGAGAATTCATCAGGAGACCTTTCTTGTAGAGAATTCAATCCTCTACAAAAAAATATTCTTGAGTTTTCTCCGTAAATCCTCTCATTTCAGAGATATTGATTAAATAGTCTCAAAGTATCGCGTTTTCCGATAAACTATTTTACAGAACTACCTTCTGTGCTTTATTCAACTCTTGTCGAAGGCTCAGACACGTATTCTGGCACCTGTGATACTTGGCATTTGCCTGAGCAACTTTATCCTGTAGAATCTTCACTTCCTCGTCTTTCGGCCGATCGAAGATCGGAATTTCCGGTTTTATTTGATTTTTCGCCTCTTCCAAAAGCTTCTCAGTTTCTTGAAGTGCACGACGCAGGGACCCATTCTCTGATGTCAGATCCTGCGATAGGACTCTGTTTTTTTAAGAATATCCCATCATTAAAAGGATTTTATCGACGTTTTTGTATTTCTAAAGTCATTCAGTGGTGAATTGCTGAAAAAAGTGGAGGAAAAAGGGGAAAAATGAGGGTTTCCAAGGAAATGGTGGGAAATAGAATTTATCTGATGATTCCATAGAAAAGCTGAGAAAATTTCACGTGGAAAACATGGGTCACATGATTTTTAACATTTTTTTTGAAAATTGGAGCTTTTTAGCCGAAATTGGAAGCTTTTTTGTAAATTTTCGGAAAATTTAGTTTTACGACGATATCTCCGGTTCTATTCATCGCAGCTCAAAAATTCGAAAACGAGGAGAAAGGTGAGATCATTTCCCATCGATTCATGAGGTTTCGAGAATAAAAAAATAAATTTTTGAAAAAATTAGAGGGGGGAACACTGATTTTCCCAAAAATACCAATAATTCACTCAAAAATCGATATTTTCGGTTCCAAAAGCCTAGAAATCGATGGCAAATGACCCCACCTCCCCCCTCCTCTTTGAATTTTTACGTTACGACAATAAAAACTGGAGATTTTCCAAAAAAACGCAATTTTCCGAAAAGTAAAAGAAAAAGCTTCAAATTTTCGGCTAAAAACTCGAATTTCCAAAAAAAAAATCGTAAAAATATTGTGACACATGTTTTCCGGGTGAAATTTTCTCACCTTTCCAATGGAATTATCAGAAAAATTCTATCTCCATTGTATTCCGAGAAAACTTCAATTTTTTCCTATTTTTCCTCTTCATCCCTGAATTTTTTCAAAGAATAAGTCCTCACTCTGATTTTATCCCTCAAATGTACATTCAATTGCATCGGAAAAATAACGTCATCCCGTACTGTTTCTGTTTTAAAATCATCCCATGTAAATTTATCATCATAATTATATTCAATTTTTTTACTATCCTCTGATGCCAGAATATTTTTGCTCATAATCACTTTGATTACGTGAAAAAATTGATTTTATTGGAAAACCGATAGATTAACCACTTCACCATTATTATAAAAAAAAACTGCAAATAAAGTAATCAAACAAATTTTCTATTTGCTGTATTCAGATAATTGAAATAAACATTAGAAAGTAGAAAAAGGAGCAAAAGAAAGGGTAAAATATTTCGACGATTAAATTCGAAAAAAAATTAAATAATTAAACATCACTTAGATTTCATGACTCTTTTTTTTATTTGCATAAATCAAGAGTTTTTGGAATAAAGATGAAGATTTATTTCTTTTAATAACAATTAAAATTCATCTAACATCAAAATATGAAGAAAAAAAAATATCTTTTAATCGAAGAGTAAGAAAAAATTTACAGTATGTTGATTACTGTCAATTCCATCAACACATTCATATCATCCAATCGCAAACTGAGAAAATAAAAATTGATGAAAATAATGAAATATTGATGACATTGGTTCTTAGCAAATATTTTTTTTCGAATAATAGAAAAAGTTGTTGAATTTACTGAATTTTGTTAATTCAAACAGATTAAGGATGTTTGAGTACAATCGTAAAAGAAGTTAATTATTCGTATGAAATTGTTAATAACAAATTATTTAGCATAGAAATTCTTGAATCTTATTCAGTGAGTCTATGAAGAATGTAATGAGGAATAAAATAAGCCTCAGAAACGAAAAAATCAATTAAAAACTGGAAGATTAGTAGCATTTTTTACATTTCTTCAAATCTTGAAAAAGTCAGAGGACTGTAAAATTGAAGAAATAGTAAAAAATTTTCAATTTTCAATTAATTTCTCGTTTCTAAGGATTATTTTGTTCCTTGATACATCCTTCAGATACTTATTACATAATTTTTGAGACATTTATCTTGTATAACGTTATTATTCACACGATTTCATGCAGAAAAATCAACTTTTTTTCCAATAGTACCTTTCAAACATCCTTGAGGAGTAACTTCAGCAAATAGATTAAAAAAACAAGGAAATGTGATAGAGTCCTGAAAATCTCTGAACAAGTTCATCAAGTGTTTAAGAATATACGCTTATTTTTTGGAATCAAGTTATTGTTAATATAAGAAAAAAAATAATTATCGCAATAAAATCTTTTGCATGAGTTCATATGAGTTATAGATAATTGCAGCACAATTACGTCATTATTACGTTAGCGTAGAATCAAAGGGGCGTAAATGCTGTGTTTAATCATAGCACTTACGACCCTTTGTTTCTAAGGGATATATAGGAATTTCACGGAATTGTCCGATCGTCCATATAATCCTATGAAAAAAGTCCAACTTTGATATTTATTTTTTCCCTAATATTGATAATAACTCAATTCCAAAAAAATTAGTGCATATTTTTAATGACTTGATGAATTTGTTAAAAAAATTTCAGGACTCTGCCACATTTCCTTGTTTTTGTTTCATTACTGAAATTCCTCCTCAACTAGTTATATTGACTAAATTCAGTAAATTCAACAGCTTTTTCCAATTATTTCCAAAAAAATATTTGCTAATGACCAATAGCATCAATATTTCATCATTTTTACCACTATTTTTTTTCTCAATACAGGCTTTACTCCTAGACTCCTTGTCGATTTTGTTTATTTCTCCTGAAATTACGTTTGTTCGAGTCCCTAACGCTACCGGCTAGTTTTCCCTGTTTCCTAAGTGCATGAAGTTTCTGATTTTTAGCAACGACATTTGGCTTCTTTCCAGAGCTCTTCGAGCCTGATGTACTGTACTGCACGTTTATCCTGCGACCCTGAAGCTCAGATTCGTGGAGGGACAGGCCTTTCTCGTAGTCAATATTATTTGTAAATTCTACGTAGGCAAATCCTCGAGGATTATTTGTTTTTGGGTCAGTGGGAATTCGAACACTGCATACTTCTGATACTTTTGTGAGGAAGTGCTTCTTGATGTCGTCTTGCGATGCTCTATAATACAGAAAAAAAAATAGATATAAATAAAAAAGGAAAAAAAAATTAATATGAGTGAATGGTGGATTTTTTTTTATTATTTGAATATTTTTGGAACGAGTGAATTTATAGAAAAATGTAAAGTGATCTTTTTTTTTGTAGATTTTTTTTGTAGATTCTCTACAAGAAAGGCGTTTTTCGATAAATCCACTTGTTTCAGAGATATCCTTGATAGGATCTTCGCAAAAAAATTGTTTTTTTTTTAATGTTTAATGATTTATCTTTTGAATATCTTAAAAATGGTAAAGCGCACAAAAAAAATGATAGACACCTTTTTTGTAGCCCTTGAAAATCTCTATAAAAAGGTCTCTCGATAAATTTTCAAAGACAATTTCTCCAAAATAATGAAGAAACTTACGTGTATGGTAAGTTGCCGATGAAGAGAACGTATCTACTCTTCTTTTCATGTGCTGGCTTCTGTTGATAAGGGGTCCTCTCTATTTTTTCCTGCACTGGCTTCTGTTGCTGAACAGGCTTTTGTTGTTGGACTGGCTTCTCTTTTTTTTCAGGTTTCACATTAGCTAATTTTTGGACCTTTTTCGGGGGTTGAGGAGCTTCTTCCTCTTCACTCTCTTCATCATCATCATCATCTTCTTCATCATCATCATCATCTTCATCAACATCATCATCATCTTCATCAACATCATCATCATCATCATCTACACTTGCAGTTTCTGCAGAAGTATTCAGCTCAGAATTCTCCCCCTCCACCTCTTCTTCGCTCTCCTCCTCCTCATCCTCATCCTCATCATCATCATCTTCATCATCATCATCATCATCATCTTCATCATCATCATCATCATCATCTTCATCCTTTACCTCCACCTTAACCCCTCCCTTTCCCCCTTTCTTCTCCCCTTTGCCCCCAGCCTCTCCCTTCTTGTTTCTCTCCTTCTTTACGAGTTCTGCAACATTTTTCGCCTTTTCTTCAATCTTCTTCTGCTCATCACCATCTGTAACACCCTCAATACCCTTCATTTTCTCTGCTCTCATAACAGCATTCTTGTGTCTCCTTATCTTTCGTTTCGTGGAAGACGACATTTTCTTAACCGGTGCCTGTACCGTATACGTACCTTGAAGAATCCGCAATTTCTTCTTCAAAGTTGCCAGCCTCCTTCTAGCTGTTCTGCTTGGTGTACCCCTATTTGAAATTTCCTCAATTCTCTTCTTCACCTGTTCTTCTGTTAATTTCAAGTTTTCCGGTCTGTACTGGCCATTCTCCAAACGATTCTGCTTTCTCAATTCCTTTTTCTTCTCAAGTGCCGCAAGTTTTTTCTCCGAAACGTCTTTTGGAGCCTTTTTTTTTTGGTCCACTTTTTCCTTCTTGACTAATCCATTCTCCTTTTTGACCTCTAACTTCTCCTTATTGACCTCTAACTTCTCCTTTTTGACCTCTAACTTCTCCTTTTTGACCTCTGCCTTCTTTGCTTTTGGCTCCTGCGTCTGATTCTTCACTTTAATCGCCTTTTTTGTGTCCAATTGAACACTTTCAATTATTCGTGGCTTTGGAGCTTCAGTTTTCAATTTTTTTGGATTTTTCAAGGCTTTTTGGGACAAACCATTGGGCACTGCTTCTTTTGTGACCTTGAGCTTCTTTGCTGGTTGTTTTCCATTTAGGGCGAGTTTAACTGGAGCCTCGGCACCTTCCAGTGGCCTTTTGTTTCCCTTTTTTCCCATTTGATCTGAAAAATCGAAGTTTTTTTTTAGAGATTTAGAAGATAAAAATTCGGGGAAATTGGGGTAAGATGGGGTAAAATGGAGGGGTGGGGCAGAATGGGTTTTTTAGGGTATCCCGTTGTGCCCCGCACTTCATTCTACTCCATTTCCTCTTTTTTTTTGGTCTCTCCTGCTCTTTTATTAAGAGAATTCAGTAGAAAAAGGGCGAAAAAGGAATAATTTTACTCTTTTTTATTTGTTTTTAAAGCATATGTTGGAAACTAAGCGAGATAACGAGAATTTACTCCAATCCTTTTTTTTTTGTAGAACTCCAAGAGCTCCAAAAAATGATTTTTCCGAAAATCGCTCTATCTCACTTAGTTTCTGAAATGTTTTTTAATAAAGTGATGAAAAAAAAATAAAATTACTTCGTTTTTCAATCATTTTTGATAGTTTTAATAATTTATTTATTTTATTTACCTCGAAAATTAGATGTAAAAATGAATATTTCGGTGCACGTGTTTGGACTGCGTAGAATTCCGGGCTTCAACACGCTGACGAGTTGCACGCTCTTTCTAATACGACATAACCTCAAAAATATCTCTCGAAATCAGCCCCCTCCAACTCAATGATTTTCCCATAAGAGAATTGTGGATGGTTACTGTCGCCGCAGTGAACTAATCCGACAGACGGCGCTAGTAGTATTTGTAGGCGAAAGTGCGCGTATTTCGAATAAATATTTATGAGAAAGAAGTTATTAGAGGCGTTACTTGAGATCTATTTGCATTCGTAGTTATTTCGGAATATAAAATGAACGGGAGATTTTTTTTTATGATGAGTAAAAACGTCTGCAAAAAAAACCTCCTGAGAATTCTCTCCAAGTCAAAGCGGTTGAGTATGGAGATTGGGGCAAATAGGACCTGTGGGAAACAATGCATCAAATACTTCGTACATTTGTAAAATCAGCCATAATTACAGACACGGCTCTCCATAATAATTGCTGATTTTATGAATTGAACAATGAGCCGTCAAATGGCAAAAAACTAGAAAAAAAAATCTAATTTTCTGTGAGGTGAAGGTGTTTATGAAAAAATTTGGAAAAATTCCCCAATAATGTAGACATTTCGGAAGATCCCCCCGATTTTATCAGACTTTCTCGAAAAAAACTTCATTCCGAAAGAAATGTGGTTCATTTTGCTCCACAGGTTCAATTGACTCCGTCCTTCCTCTTCTTAAAAAGAGAAATATGAGGCATTTAATGCTAGTGCCATTCCCTTTAGTTGAAAAAAATTAAACACGAAAAAAATATTGACCTAAATTCTCTCTTCACCTAACGACAAACATTTGAAACAAATGATTAAATTTTTCCTGCATTCGTATTTGCGCTTAATATTAATTCCGTTTTTATCCGAATGAAGTTCTTACATTTCGCGGAGTTCAAGTTATTGAAGATTGATGAAACTCCTATGAATCAATATTCCGACTTTTTTCCGTCTCTTTCATTCATTTCAACAGTTTCACTAACTCAATTGATGACGGAACGATAATACCTCACGCGAAATATGTCAAAGGTCTCGTTTTTGTTTGTAATTCCTTTCTTTATGGGCTGAATTGTAAGCAATTAATTAGGGTATGAAAAACCCTTAATCATTATTCATATTGCCATGACACATGGAAACATTTTACAGCAAATGCACTGTATTGCTGAAAGTTAACTCACATTTCATCTCAAAATACGCGCCGATATTCGCCTACAAACACTACCAGCGACTCTGGCGGATTAGTTCCGTCCGGCGACAATAAGAAGTTACTTTTTAAAGCAAGTGGTAGGGGCCTGGTCAGGGCTATATTCCTGAGACACAATTGAGGTACGGCCTCATGCAGGCGTTTTTGACGCTGGCGTCAGCGTCAAATCAGGTCAAGTGACACTATTTTGAATTTCCCGCTGCTTATAAAAATTTAGCGATAGGTCGCCGCATCAAACAGCAGCGTCAACATGGCTGTTTACAGGAGTTTTAAGCATCAGTAGATGATGAAAAATAGCAATTATCGTCCGAATCTATATTTTTGTCATTTACTGAAACATTTTTTAAGGTTTACATCATCTGAACTCATTATTTTTTATATTTTATGACAACAATATTGACGCTCCTTTTCCAGCGATAAAGCTCAGATTGTTGAGCTTTTTGCTACTTGTCGCTAAATTTCTCATTAGTGGCGGGAAATTCAAAATTGTGTCACGTGACCCGATTTGACGCTGACGCTAGCGTCAAAAACGCCTGCATGAGGCCGTACCTTTAGACTCATTTTTAAATTATAATACAATTTGTTCTATCTCATGAATTTTCAAGCGTAACTGAATATACAGAATCTATTCTAGGGAATTTATAATAATTTGGTAGTGAAAAGGTAGAACGAGACGAATCGATGTATCTCTGTGATCATTGTTAAGCAAATATCTCGGAAATTTAGCGAGATAAGACGATACTGTTTCAATCTTTTTTTGTGAAGGATTTCAAGAGCTATGGAAGAGAGATTGATGCAGAATCGGTTTATTTTGCTCCGTCTCTAAGATATCTTCAACAACAAATGACGAAATCCAGGTATGCAAAAGTAAAACAGGATAAGTCGATTTTTTGAATAGTTTTTTCGAGAATATCTCTAAAACTAAAGGAGATAAGGCAAATTTTTGAAATTTTCTTTAAAAAAGCATTTGAGTGGAATCGACCTATCTCTTTTAGTTTCTGAGATGTCACCAAAATTTTTTTTTTCAATCGAGAATGTCTCGGAAATTGAACGAGATAGAGATTTAGCTCTTCAAATTCTCTACAGAAGGTATTGTGGCAAAATCACTCTATCTCGTTTACTTTCCGAGATATCTTTAAAAAACAAATGGAATAATAGAATTCCTCTGTTGTAGTTGTAGTTTTCTACGAACCGAGCAATGCTTTTTGTGATGACTGTCCCCGAGCCGTTAAAAGTTACCTAGTTACCTAGCGCCATTGGTTCGGATTCGAGCCACTTGGCAACCCAATTCAAATCTGAGACTGTTTGATCTGAAGTGATTAGATCTGATTATATCTTGTTTCAGACCTGCTTGGATCTATTCAGATCTCATGAGATCTGGTCTCCAATTTGCTGAGATTTGACATTAGATCCGTTCACATCTATCCATATCTAATTGGATTCAATTATATCTAACCATTTTTCCCTGGGTAGCCTGAAGATAAGAAATAACTACGTTCGTTCTTCATATTCTTCATTTATTTGATCGATCAGATTTGACTCTGTTGGATGAATCAATTTTTATAATTTATGAATTTTGTCACTGCAGTCACTATTCCCCTATCTACATTGCAGCCATATTTTCTTCTACCACTGAATTGATTCAGAATTGAGTTAATTCAAAGTCAAGTTAATTTTTCCTTCATTTCAATTAGCTGATCAAAATTCACTGGGATAATAGTTGGCCGGCTCTTCGTTGGAGTGGAGACAGAGTGAACTAGTTGAATGTAAAGAAAGTAACATTGAGTGATTTTTTATACTGCGGAAGTAATGTTCGGCATTGTTTTATTTATTGATAGAAGAAGAAGCGTGAAGAATTAAAATAAATTCAGTTACTAAAATCAGTGAATCCCCTCGTAACGAGTGCATGGTTTTTGAGCTCGCTTTTCATTCAATTGTATTGTGAGATCGACAATTCCAGATGATTCATAAAAATCAACTGCGACAATATTGGCATCTGTATGGTTCCAGTCTTCAATGAACCATCGAGGAATACATTCACCAAGCCTTTGGGCCCAATGACGAGTACTCATATCTCCTTGAAACGTATCTTGGACTATTGAGGTGAATGAATGAGTAAGTACTGCCATGAGAGCCCATGGTCTGTAACGACTGAAAAAGAATAAGAATACTGGTAATAGTTCCTTTAAAATTATTGCTATATTTTAATAGAAAATTAAATGTCAGTGCATACTACGGATTATGCTGGAGTACTCGATCAAGGTAAGAATGCAGCCGATTAATGGTTTGGGCGTCAGCCCAGAATTGAGGAATAGGAGCCCATAGCAAGGTGGATTTTCCATCAGTAATATAATCGTAAGCTAGAACAAGTCTTTTGTCTGATGTCCAAAATTTATCTAATGTATACGCCCAATATCCGTTGGGATGAGCATTTTTTTTGAACGCTTCCTCAAGGTATCTTATAAAATCCAGATGATCTTTCTCTGAAGAGAATCCTAAAATTTTCACATATTTTTATGGATAATATCCCATATCACAAGTAATCTTGATCAGTTATTGCATACATACCTTTGGAAAATTCTCTGAATGATACAATTACGATATCTCGTGATAGATTCAGAAATACATTAATCTCATCCACTATATCATCCATCCAAGACATTGTAAATATACCATGTGTTACTATGTATTTCTTAACTCCGTCTACATACATGAAGCCTGGTCTCAAATCCAGATAACGTATACCTTCCATCAATTGAGTCATTATAGTTTGTTTCTGTAAAATGGACAAATGAATGATGTTCCAAATTATTATTTTTTACTTGGAATATTTATGATACCTGACAAAGTATCCAACGTGATATTTGGCTTTGATTCTCCAGTGTTTCATTGCATGAATTTCCGTAAGCTCCAGATTGATGCGTACCAGGGATTATCAGGTCCCTTAGAGCAAATTCTCGAAATAAAATTCTTCTATCAAACATCCACTCAATTTTTGATTGACAAGAAGGGCTTTTATATAACGCTCCTATTTTGGACTGTATCATGGCACAATATTTACCTACAATATGAATCGTGTTAGTTTCATATTGAACTTCTCAAACGACCCATTGAAAATTAAACATAAGATCAGGATATTTTGAATCATAATGAAATATCAGAGAAGACCGGCACAGAATGAATCGGATTTTGCTTTCGATGTGGAAGCCTTTACGAAAAAATTATCTAACAATGTAGACGTGATGGAACATCTTCACAATATTCTAAAGATTTTTATGTATAAGCCTCCACTTAGAAGAAAAAAATCTTTTGTATTATCCTGGTCATCCATATTATGTTGTTTGATTACCTGATTTTTCACCATGCTCCAAAATTGTACCAGGCAATTCATAAAATCCAGTGACCGATTCAATCATATGGTGTGCATATTTTCTTTCACCGTCTGAGGAATAAATCAATAACATATCTCCTTCAATGAAGGCTGAGTGATACCAAAAAATATCAACTGGAAGCGAACCATTATTCACGACAACTCCCTGATTGATAATAATTATTGGATTAGTTTCAAACTCTAGTGCATAACTACTTGAAACAGTAAGTAGAAAAATTGAGGATAGAAATATTATACAGTCCATGCTTCCCAGATACATGAAATAGAAAGAATTTTAGAATAATGGCAATTAAAAATTAGTCAAATTGTAACGCTTAAAAGATGAAAATGTCATGATAACAGAATTTATGCTATTTGTACAAAATTAATTATAGATTCACTGATAGTGCTTATCGCAAGTGACATGATTCTTACGGAGCAGTGGAATTGTCCGTTAAGAAATAGGATATTGAAACATTCATCCTGTTACAGTAGACTCTCGTTACGTGTCCTCTGGATAAGTGTCCCCTTTCTTGGAAGGTTTATAAAACACGATATTCTTCCAAGAAGCCACCTGAACCCCAGTCAAACGCCTTTTTTTCGTATTCCTTGGTTATGCTCCACCCATGGCTCCGGCATCCTTATTTGTTGTATTACATCAGATTTCTCTTCAATATTCTCAGAAGTGGCGTTAAAAGTAGGGGTTCTTAAGTGTCCGTTTCTCAGAAAAAACAACCGTCACTTGCCAAAGAGCAGACACTTATCCAGAATCCACTGTAGCATAAGATCGAGAGATTCGAGGACTGGAAAGTAATTATTGTTATAAAAATAATATATCTGCACTCCTTAGTTGGAATAAAGAAATAATATTTTTTTATTTTTTTTATTTTTTCTATTTTTCTTTATTCCATATGTATGACCTCTCGGCCTTTTACATTTGTTTCCCCCCCCGCTGTATGGCATTCGCCGAGGGACGAGGGAAAACCTCATTTATATTTTCTTGAGGAAAACCTGCCCAGATACAGTCGTCCCTTACGCGACTCCCGCTCGGTTAGGTGAAACTGTGGAATTAGAGCTTTTAAAATCTTTTTTTGGCTTCCCCTCGCCGGGATTCGAACCCGGGCCTTCTGCGTGCCAAACCCCCAGCTCTAACCACACAGCCACCGCCGTCGGTATTAAAGAAATAATATTAATGTTGTAACATCACTCGTATACATTACGTGAAAAAATCAGCAAAAAGTTACTGCAGCATTCAAAATTTAACTCGTTTAAATAACCACGAGAATTGTTACATATCAACAAATATCTACTGTATTTCATCAATACAAATCGCATTCATCTTCTCAATTCATTTTCACTCAAGTGATTTTTTCCGTCTGAAAAAATAAGAAAGCAGGCCCCTATCATTGCGTTATTCACCATTTCTTCCTTTCAATTTCTACTACCGCATTAGCAGTGTAATTTCGGACGATTCTTTATAAGTTCCATCCGAATTATTTTTATATTATCTTAAGGCGAAAAATTCAAAATTTGCTGTTGAAACCTTCGAATTTCGAGATTAATATTCAAGTTGATCAAGCATTTCCAACTGCTATTCTCGATTTTTCCGAGAAAAATTCGAGACTACTTTGTTTCAATATCTAGTGACTGTTGATAATAATTTTCATGAAGAAAATGCTGTGAGGCGGTTACTATTTCAAATTCACATTCGATAGGAACTGGACGGCTTTGTCTGAGCGAACGGGGGGCCAGCTAGTTGTAAATAAATTAGCATAAAATGACTTTTTATTTTAAGGCAAAAAATTCGGAGAACTGTTTTATTTATTCATGAAAGAGATATTCCTTTTTGATTGATCAATACATACATGAATACATTTGTTCCTTCAATTAAGAGGTCCCAGGTAACGAGTGCGTGGACTCTCGGCTCGTTTTTCATTTAATTGAATGGTTAAATCGACGATTCCAGATGCTTCATAAAAATCAACTGCCACAATATTAGCATCTGTATGATTCCAGTTTTCAATGAACCATAGAGGAATACATTTACCAAGCCTCTGGGCCCAATGGCGAATACTCATATCTCCTTGAAACGTATCCTGAACTATTGAGGTAAATGAATGAGTAAGTATTGCCATAAGAGCCCATGGTCTGTACGAACTAAAAAAGAGTAAAAAGTCTGGAATAGTTCCTCAAAAGTCATTGATATTTTTTGATGAAGAATTGAGTGTCAATGCATACTATGGATTGTGCTGAAGAACATCATCAAGGTAAGAGTGCAGCCGATTAATGGTTTGTGCATTAGCCCAGAATTGAGGAACCCCAGACCACAAGAAGATGGATTTTCTATAAGTAATATGATTGTAAGCCAGAACAAGTCTTTTGTCTGTAGTCCAGAATTCATCTAATGTGTACGACCAATATCTCCTGGGCTGAGCATTCCTTCTGAATGATTCCTCAAGGTATTCTATAAAATTTAGATGATCCTCCTCTGAATGAAATCCTAAAAATTTTCAAATATTTTTATTAAAAATATCCCATATTACAAATACTTTCAATCAGTTATCACGTATATACCTTTGGAAAATTCTTTGAATGATACAATTACGATATCTCGTGATAGATTCAAGAATTCATTAATCTGATTCACTATATCATCCATCCGAGACATTGTGAACATACCATGTGTTACTATGTACTTCTTAACTCCGTCTACATACATAAAGCCTGGTCTCAAATCCAAATAGCGTATACCTTCCATTAATTGAGTCATTATAGTTTTTCTCTGAAAAATGAACCAATGAATGATGTTACGAATTATTATTTTTTACTTCAAACATTTATGATACCTGACAAAGTGTCCAACGTGATATCTGGCTTAGATCCTCCAGTGTTTCATGGTATGAATTTCCGTAGGCTCCAGATTGATGCGTACCAGGAATTATTAGGTCCCTTAAAGTAAAGTTTTGGAGTAAAATTCTTCTATCATACATCCACTCAACTTTCGATTTGCAAGAAGGGCTGTTATATAACGCTCCTATTTTGGACAGTATTGACGCGCAGTATTTCCCTGCAATATGAATCGTATTTGTTTCATATAGAACTGTACAAATCAATCATTGAAAGCTCTTCATGAACTTAGAATATTCTTAATGATAGTGGAATATTAGGGGAAATCAGTGCAGAATGAACTGGATTTTGTTTTCGGGGTAAAAGTCTTCACGAAAAAAGTTGATAAAATTATCCAACAACTTGGACATAATGGAGCATTTTCACAATTTTTGTTCAGATTTTTTTGATGAAAGCCTCCACTTAAAAGAAAATCTTTTGTTTTATCCCAATCTCCCATATAATGTCGTTCAATTACCTGATTTTTCACCATGCTCCAAAATTGTACCAGGCAGCTCATAAAATCCAGTGACCGATTCAATCATATGGTGTGTATATTCTTTTTCACTGTCCGAGGAATAAACTAATAACATATCTCCTTCAATGAAGGCTGAGTGATACCAAAATATATAAACTGGAAGTGAACCATTGTTCATGACGACTCCCTGATTGATAATAATGATTGGATTGGTTTCAAACTCAAGCGCATAATTACTTGAAACAACAAATAGACAAATTAAGGATAAGAATGTGATACAATCCATGTTTTTTAGATTCATGGAATAGAAAGAACTTCAGAATAATGGCAATAGAAAATTGGTTAAATTGTAATGCGTAGCAGATGAAAATGTCACGATAACAGAATTTATGCTATTTGTACAACATTTATTATAGATTTTCTGATAGTGCTTATCACAAGTAATATGAGTCTCGAAAAGCGGTGGATATTGTTCGTTAAGGAATAGGAGATGAGAATATTTCTTATATTCTCTAGTTGTAAATAAATTAGTATAAAGTCATTGTTTATTCTGAGAAAATAATTTTCGGGATTTATTTTATTCATTCATAAAAAATATATTTCTTTTTGATTGATCAGCGAAAGAAGCGTAAAGGATCAGGAGAAATTAGTTACTTAGATGAGGAGATCCCACGTGACGAGTTCGTAGTCCTTCGGCACGTTTTTCATTCAATTGAATAGCTAGATCAACGATTCCAGAAGCTTCATAGAAATCAACTGCAACAATACTAGCGTCTGTATGATTCCAGTCTTCAATGAACCATCGAGGAATACATTTACCTATCCTTTCAGCCCAATGACGAATACTCATATCTCCTTGAAACGTATCCCGAACTATTGAAATGAATGAATGAGTAAGGGTTGCCATGAGAGCCTGTGGTCCTAAAGAACTGAAAAAGAGTAAAAATTCTGGAATAGTCCCTCAAAATTCATTGATATATGTTGATTGAAAATTAAGTATTAATGCATACTCCGGATCCTGCTGAAGAACATCATCAAGGTAAGAATGCAGCCGATTAATGGTTTGAGCATCAGCCCAGTATTGAGGAATACCAGGCCACAGGAAGTTAGATTTTTTAAAAGTAATATGATCATAAGCCAGAACAAGTCTTCTGTCTTCATGCCAGAATACCTCCAATGTATACGTCCAATATCCCTTGGGATGAGCATATCTTTGGAATGATTCCTCAAGGTATTTTATAAAATCAAGATGATCTTTCTCTGAAGAAAATCCTAAAATTTTCGCATATTTTTATGGAAAATATCTCATATATTCCAAGTATTCCTAATAAATTATTGCATACATACCTTTGGCAAATTCTTTGAATGATACAACTACGATATCACGTGATACATCCAAGAATTCATTAATCTGATCCACTATATCATTCATCCAAGACATTCTGAACATTCCATGTGTTACTGTGTATTTCTTAACTCCGTCTACATACATAAAGCCCGGTCTTAAATCCAAATAACGTATACCTTCCATTAATTGAGTCTTTATATCTTTTTTCTGTAAAATGGACAAATGAATGTCGTTAAGAATTATGGTTCTTTTTTTCAAACATTTCATAATACCTGACAAAATATCCAACGTGATATGTGGCTTTGATCCTCCAGTGTTTCATTGCATGAATTTCCGTAGGCTCCAGATTGATGCGTACCAGGAATTATCAAGTCTCTCAGAGTAAATTCTTGGAATAAACTTTTTCTATCATACAACCACTCAACTTTTGATTTGCAAGAAGGGCTGTTATATAACACTCCCATTTTGGACAGTATTGACGCACAGTATTTACCTGCAATGTGAATCGTATTAGTTTCATATTGAACTGCACAAATCAATCATTGAAAGATACTCATGAACTCAGAATATTCTTAGCCAAATAGTCAACAAGTAATTCATGCCTACTGCTCTTAGAAACAAATTCCATTTCTTAGATAAGTTCATATCAAATTAAAATTTGAAGAAATTTGTAAAAAAAAAAAATTTTTAATGAAAAAGGAGTGCTTCACTCAATATACACGTAATGGAGCATCTTCCCAATTTTGGTTTAGATTCTTTCATCAAAGCTGCAACCTCCAAAAAAAATCATTGATTTTGTCTTGATCTCATTAATTATGTTGTGTAATCACCTGAGTTTTCACCATGCTCCAAAATTGTAGCGGGCACTTCATAAAATCCAGTGACCGATTCAATCATATGGTGTGTATATTCTTCTTCACCGTTCGGTGAATAAATCAATAACATATCTCCTTCAATAAAGGCCAAGTGATACCAAAAAATGTAAACTGGTAGCAAACCATTATTCGCTATAACTGCCTGATTGATAATAATTATTGGATTGGTTTCAAACTTGAGTGCATAAATACTTGAAACAATAAGCAGAAAAATTGAGAATAAGACTCTGATACAATCCATACTTCTTAGATTCATGGAATAGAGAGAACTTTGGAATAACTGTAATAGAGAGTTACTCAAATTGTAACGTGTAGCAGATGAAAATGTCATGATAACAGAATTTATGCTATTTGTACAACATTCGTAATAGATTTCCTGATAGTGCTTATCACAAGTAATATTATCCTCGAGAAACGGTGGATAGTTTATTGTTAAGAAAGGAAGATTAGAACATTTATGCTTTCTAGCATAGAATTAAGAGACCCGAGGTTTGGGAAAAAATTATTCATATTAAAAATAATTTTTTTTTTCTACTCAGTAATTGCCAGGAATTTCATCAACATATTTCGATGAATCCGGATTTCCAGTTTCGGAATAACCAAGAATGTTGAAAGCACTTGTAAACCATCGAAGGGACTTCTGGTTCCAGGAAGTTCGAGACTGTTTTACATACTGGAAGCGGGAGCCCTGAACTGGATATTCTCAAATCATGTTCCATTATCCTGTTGTGGTGGGGATACGTTCCGGCTCCGAATGAGATACATAGGCGATGGCGAGATTCTCTGAGGATATGATGATTTAGGGAGTTTTGGAATTTCTGTCTACTAAGATTCATTTTCCCAATTTCATTCGATAGGAGCTGGCCAGCTTCGCCCGAGCAAAGCGGGAGTAATGCAGGCTGTTGTAAAAAAAATGAACATAAAGTAATTTTTTTTTCTGAGAAAAAAAACTTTGGGAATTTGTTCTATTTATTCATAAGAGATATATTTCTTTTTGATTGATTAACAGAAGAAACATGAGGAATCAAAATACATTCTGTTACTTCAAATCAGTAGAGTCCCAGGTAACAAGTGCGCTATTTCTTAGCTCGTCTTTCATTCAATTGTATAGTGAGATCGACGATTCCAGATGCTTCATAGAAATCAACTGCGATAATATTAGCGTCTGTATGATCCCAATCTTCAATGAACCATCGAGGAATACATTTACCAAGCCTTTCAGCCCAATGACGAATACTCATATTTCCTTGAAGCATATCTTGAACTATTGAGGTGAATGAATGAGTAAGTGTTGCCATGAGAGCCTGTGGTTTGTACGGACTAAAAAAGAGTAAAAAGTCTGGAATAGTTTCTCAAAAGTCATTGATATTTTTTTATGAAGAATTGAGTGTCAATGCATACTATGGATTGTGCTGAAGAACATCATCAAGGTAAGAATGCAGCTGATTAATAGTTTGGGCATTAGCCCAAAATTGAGGAACGGCAGACCACACGAATGTAGAATTAATAGTAGCATGGTCGTAAGCTAGAATAAGTCTTTTGTTCGTAGCCCAGAACATATCCAAAATATACGACCAGAATCCGGAGGGATGAGCATGCTCTTTAAACGATTTCTCGAGGTATTTTATAAAATCCACATGATCTTCATCTGAAGAAAATCCTAAAATTTTCACATATTTTTATGAAAAATTTCCTATATCACAAATACTTCTAATCAGTTATTACATACATACCTTTGGCAAATTCTCTGAAAGATACAATTACGATATCTCGTGATAAATTCATGAATTCATTAATCTGATCCACTATATCATCCATCCAAGACATTGTAAACTCATCATGTGTTACTATGTATGTCTTAACTCCGTTTACATGAATGAAGCCTGGTCTCAAATCCACATAGCGTATACCTTCCATTAGTTGAGTTAATATATTTTTTTTCTGTGAAATGGTCAAATAAATGATTTTAAGAATTATTGTTTATTTTTTACTTCAAACATTGGTGATACCTGACAAAGTATCCAACGTGATATGTAGCGTTGATCCTCCAGTGTTCCATTGCATGACTTTCCGTAGGCTCCGGATTGATGCGTGCCAGGAATTGCCAGGTCTCTTAGATTGAATTGCTTGAGTAAAATTCTTCTATCATACATCCACTCTACTTTTGATTTGCAAGAAGGGCTATTATATAACGCTCCCATTTTGGACAATATTGACGCACAGTATTTACCTGCAATATGAATCGTATTAATTTTATATTGAACTCCACAAACGAATTATTGAAAAGCATTCATAGAGTCAGAATATTCTTGACCCTTCGTCACTAACGTGCTATTACCCAACTTCATACATCGCATGATGAGCGATCCTCCACCATGTTAAATCACATGCAGTGTTGTGAAATAGTTAACAAGTAATCCATGTTTACGTTCCTCAGGAATAAATTCCATTTTTTTATTAGTTTTATATTAAATTGTTATGTCCGAAAATGTTCGTCGCGTCTGAGGACTAATTAATTTATTTTCGGACACTCAACTTGAATTGTAATTTTATGAGAAATGAACGTGACTATGCTTGTCCCTTTTCGTGTCGTGTTGAGGGAATATGTTTTTAATGGATTTTTAGGAATTTGGGAAAAAGGAGATCTTGAATGTTTTATGAAAGAGAGACAGATATAACTGATTGAATTGTGTAACATTTCAAACAATGATGATCGAGTAGAATTGACAATGAGGTTTCACAATTTTGATTGACGTTGAAAGTTTGGAATTATGATGTTTTTAGGTTGACGGTACTCACTCCTCG
This sequence comes from Aleiodes leptofemur, assembly GCA_963942555.1. NCBI lineage: Eukaryota > Metazoa > Arthropoda > Insecta > Hymenoptera > Braconidae > Aleiodes > Aleiodes leptofemur. The sequence goes on along the minus strand of OZ012619.1, from coordinate 2,064,200 downwards.
TTTGATCATTTATGTTTTTAAAATTTACACCTTATCTGAAATGTGATTCCTTCGACCGTCTTCCGTAAAGGCTTTCCAATACCAGGGAAGTTATCTTCAATCACCATAATTAATTACCTTATATTGAAAGAATTTGGTTGTTAAATGAGTTCGTTCACAGTTGGAAATTCCTCGCACTTTAACTTGAACAACGAGAGACTACTCTCGATTAAAGACTGCAGTTTGCCCGATAACTAGCTAATAAGTCCCCCTTTACGGTTAATAAAGACTTTGATTAGTAGTTAAAGATAAATTTGGCATCTCGTTGCCTAGTGTTTCGATCTTTACACAACAGGACAGCTCCTACTCGGGATCAGGTGAACGACTGACGAAAAACGCAAAAATGATCGTATTTATAACCTTCGAAAATCGCCTGATTATTGCCCTTGACGAAGAAGCAATAATCAGCAATTTTCAAAAATAAATTGAAAAGAAGAGCTGCAGTTTTGCAGTGTTGCAGTTTATTCTCGTAGTGAATAACTTTATTTCACTTTAAGAAATTGAAAAATTTGCGGACATAACAAAATCCACAATCAAACCAATTCACAGAATGTTTTCTAGTGAATAAAAAAGTGATATTCTATAAATAAAAAGTAAGAGTGAGTGGTTGCCGCACAATTTGAACGGAAATCTCGAATTCACTCGCACAGGGCAGCTTAGTATCACTTTCTAATACTTGATCACTCAATTTTTTGAATGATTCTGTACTTATCAATATGATCTTTACCGTTTTGACAAGATCCGATCCGAGCATTGAAGTTTCTCAAAATATCCTTATTGGTAAGAATATAAATGAAACATCAAAACGTAAAAATAGGCAGCATTGCGCTCATTACGCTAGTGACGAAGCGTTAATGATGGAATATTAATGATGGAATATCATGGTATGTAGACTGGCAGAGAATAAGCTGGATTTGGTTTTCGGTGTGAAAACCTTAAAGAAAGAATTCACAAAAATGAATTAACAATGTAGACATGATGGAGCACCTTAACAACTTTTGATCTCAACAATTCAACAATTCAACCTGATCTTCCCTGTTATCTTGTATAATTACCTGAGTTTTCACCAGGAGTCTGGTCCAAAATTGTACCAGGCAATTCATAAAATCCAGTGACCGATTCAATCATATGGTGTGTATATTCTCTTTTACCGTCCGAGGAATAAATCAATAACATATCTCCTTCAATGAAGGCTGAGTGATACCAAAATATATAAACTGGAAGTAAACCATTATTCACGACAACTCCCTGATTGATAATAATTATTGGATTAGTTTCGAACTCTAGCGCATTACTACTTGAAACAATGAGTAAAAAAATTGAGAATAAAAATGTGATGCAGTCCATGCTTCTTAGATTCATGAAATAGAAATAATCTTACAATAATGGCAATTAAAAATTAGTCAAATTTTAATGTGTTGCAGATGAAAATGTCATGATAACAGAATTTATGCTATTTGTACAACATTCATTATAGATTCACTGATAGTGCTTATCGCAAGTGATGTGATTCGCATGTAGCAGTGGATAATTGTACATCAAAAAAAGGAAGATTAAAATATTTATCATACCTGGCATAGCATTAAAAGACCAGAGACTTGGAAAGTAATTGTTTTTATAAAAATCATATATCTGTCCTCCTTACTCAGAATAAAGTAATGATATTAAAATTGTAATATTACTCATGTACAATATATCATCGTCTCAGAAACAAAAGGGCGTAAGTTATGTGTATAAGCAGAGCACTTACGCCCCTTTGATCCTAAGACGACGATAGGTTATCAAACACTTGCCCAAAATGCTAAAAAAAAATGGTTTTAAGCTGAGGAGCATCACAGTGTCACTTACTTCAATCAATCAAAGGGTAATGTCACAAAAAATTGGAGAATTGGAGAGAGCCCAGAATGAGATTAAAACAAAAATGTCACTGATCCGACATCAAAGTAATATTTTTGTACTAATACTTTGTTATTCTTCATTTTTTCAACTTTTTCATTGGTATTACTTCATTCTATCCAGTTTAATGACACTCTGATTATACATGATTACGTATAATCAGGCAAAATCTGTTTTCGGACATTTCATATAATTATATTTCGTTATATATATTTATAAATAGTTATACATAATTATATCTGATTAGACATGGCCATTTTTCAGATTTAATTATATATAATTCATTATACATAATCATATATGCTTAGACAAAATCTTTTTTTCTCGGGAAGTTACTGCAGCATCCAAAATTCTATTCGTTCAAATATCCCGAGGATTTACTGTCTTTTATCAATACAAATCATATTCATCTTCTCAATTGTCATTCAAATGAGCTTTTTTTCCCGTCTGCAAAAATAAAAAATACGTGAATAAAACAGTCTGATAAATTTTACCTCCAAGACTTTGAGAAGAAAACATTTTTTTAGTTCAGAATATTGATTATTAAAGAATTCATTGAGATTACTTCGACATCCTGAGGCCCTGGAGAACTAGAATCGACTAATAAAACGTTAAATTGTAATTATCCCTATTAAAGTCCTCCAGAAAGACATTATCTCCTCGAAATTTGAAGTTCCAACGGTTTTTTTGAATTTAAAAATTCTTTTGTGTTCCTAAATTCTATCAAAATGGCTCAGTTCATTTTACCCCTTCCCCTCTTCAGCTCTTCCCTTCTTTCTGTCGGTAACTTTCCTGTTTTAGGGCTCAAGCACAATGATAAAACCGTTCGGTTAAAACCTACAAGTGACGTCATCGGTAGGATCATGAGACCGGACTGAACAGGGACTGTGGACTTGAACTGCGTCAATGGCGAATATTTACCGTGGAATACAAGTGAAACATTGTGTGCAAAATAAATCTAAATACTGCGAAGTGATTGGAAATCATGGAAAATTGAAAATTGTGAAAAATTGTTTGTATGCGTAAGGAATTGTTTCCTAATTCGAATTTCGACAGCTGAAAGCAGAGGGCGCGAGCATCGATTTCATTTCCATTTCGTTCCTACATATGACGTCATTTGTAGGTTTTAACCGAACCGTTTTATCATTGTGCTTGAGCCCTTATCGTCTGTTCGGTCGTTAGTACCTCTAAAACCACCAGAGGGAAGCATAATAACGAGGGAGCAAAGAGAGAGGGGGAAAAAAGCCGGTTTTCACATTGTGTTGAATTGAATTGGCGCCTTTTTTTTAGGTTATGCCATGAGATTTCGATTTTCCAGTTATTTTTAAAGTGTAAAAATGGGTGATTCAGATTTTAACGAACTTTTGAGATCAGCAGAGCAATTGTCAGCTGCTGTTGAAGGAACTGGAGAACTTCCACAGGTTGAGAGAAATCTTCGACAGATTTTGGAGGCCTCCAATGAGCTTTGGTCTCGGGTTACACAGACTGGATCCCAGGATACGCAAGTGCAAGCGTAAGAATAACCTTCCTATTTTCAAATTTTATTATTAATTTTTTTTTTAATTCAGTACCTTTTTTTTAGACCTGGGAAAATGGACCTGCAGATCAAAATTATTATTATTTTTTTTTTTTATTATCAAAATTATTCAGAATTTTTTTTTCGAGAGTGAAGGAGTCAACGAAAATTTTTGAAAAAATTCACCAACAATTTCCATTTATTGGAGCATCTTCTCAAATTTTTTCAGATTTTTTCATGAATTTCTTCGTCCCAAAAAAAATTGCTGGATCATGTTGGGATGGACATCTATTTTGCCCTATTCTCTCCTATTTATTATCATTATTATTTAATTATCTCATTATCGCATTAATTGGTTAATTTATGAATTATTCAATTTAATTGATTAAATTAATGAATTTTTATGAATTTATTTTATTATTCATTATTTTATTTAATTAATTAAATTGGTGAATTTATTTGATCATTAATTATTTACAATATAATTGAATTGATTAATATTTTTTTTTTTCAAATAGGCACTTGCTTTTGGGTTCACGAGGCGTTGATTTACCGCAAATTTCGCAGAAATTGAATTCTCTCAGTGCGAGAAGGACTTTTGAACCGTTGGATCCAATTGCAGATACTGATATTGTCAGTTACTTGAGAAATGAGAAGGAAAATGCGATATTATCGATTATCGAACAGGTCCATAAGGATGTGAGTATCTAAAACAATTAAATTTTCGAAGAAATCTCCAATTTTTCGAGAATATCTCCGGAATGAGTGGGTTTAGGGGAATTTGGCAGAAAACCTTTTTTGTGGAAAATTAAATTCTCTACAAAAATGGTCTCTTGCATTTTTTCTCACAACCCCATATTTTCCGAGATCCTTTCAAAATAAACTATCAAAAATGGGATGGAGAAAGAAAAGTCGAAAAAATTGTGGGAGTTCCTCTGCGAATATTTCGGTAATTAGTTGTTTTAGGAAGAATATTGAAGAAAATCTGTTTTTTTTTGTAGAGAATTTAATTATCTGTTGAAGAGGTCCCCAGAAAAATTGCTCTATCTTCTCAAAACATGAGGGAAACATCTGAAATTTTCTCAACTTTTTTATTTTTTTTGGAAAATCAAATTAGTATAAAAAAAAAATATTGGAAAAAAATGCACTTATAATTTTTCAAATTTTCTGCACAAATATATTTTTCATTCTCCATTACACTGAGAAAAAAAAATAGTGGTAAAAACAATTGAATATTGATGTAATTGGTCCTTAGCGAATGATTTTCCTGAAATGATTAGAAAAATGTTAAATTAACTGAATTTACTTGATTTAAAAAGATTAACCAGTTGAATTGACTAAATTCAGTAAATTCAACAGTTTTTTTAAATTATTACCAAAAAAATATTTGCTAAGAACCAATTACATCAATATTTCATGGTTTCTACCTATTTTTTATCTCAGTGTAAAAAAATAATTCCTCAAAAGAAAAAAAAAAAACGTAAAATTAATGAAATAAATACTATATTAATCAACTATTGTTGCTAACGTCCTATTGAACAAAGTGCATTTCATTCAGTATTTCAATTTTAATTTTCAATTTTATATTATTATGGTTTCCAGAACCTGAGGAAGCCTCAATAAAACAAGCGAAATATCGTTCATTTGACAATTAATTAGTATTGTTAAATCAATTATTTCCAACGTCCCATGATTTCTACCCAATAATTAACAAACATGAAAATAAAAAAAAACACAATTAATCAAATAAATTTCTTCAATTCCCCAGACATTCGAGCTCAACCGAGTCCAGCAAATGGAGCACATGTTGGGTGAGTGGAAGCAGTTGCGTTTCGAGATAATAAACGCTATGACAGCTCCATCCGGAGAGCTCGTCGACCTCCGTGGAACCCCCCAAAGAACAAAACTCGCCGGTTCCATGGTGAGTGGTCTCTCCAACATCGAAACCGCCTATGCAAAAGAACTACAATCCTACAACGACCACGTCCTCCGTGGTATCTCTCGCCCCAGCCTCTTCCACGTTTTCTCCCTCGCAGCCGAAACCTTCAACGACAAAAAGGTCCTCGACATGTGGAACATGGTCAAAGTAATGGTGAACATCCCGTCAACCCCGCGAGGAGACCAAATAAAATCCCGTACAAGTCCAGAAGTCGAGCAGACGATAGTTTCCCAAGCCCGGAAGTACCTTGAAAACCGTTACCGAGACTTCATGAATTCCCTTGTCAACGAGAATCTCGCCCAGGCAAAACGCGGTGGAATTCCAGGAACTGTACCCCTCGTCAAGAGCTTCGTTGGCATCAGGGTCCAGAATATGCGCGATTTGGAAGACGCAATGGTGGACGATCGTCCACTTTGGCCACTGGTTTACTACTGTCTTCGAGCAGGTGACTTCAAAGCCGCCTTATCCTGCCTCAATCAGCATCCCTCCTCTTTCCAGGAATTCCGTCAAGCCCTAGAAGAAGCGGTAAACGACCCGCAAAAACGTCCAAGCAGCAGAGGAGACTCTGTCGTCAAGCTGCACTACAGAAAACACGTGCGTTCCTCGACTGATCCCTTTAAACGCGCAGCTTACTGTGCCCTCGTCCCCTGCGAACCTGACGATCTTCACTCCGAGGTCATCTGCACAGCAGACGACTATCTTTGGCTCAAACTCTGTCAGGTGCGAGAGCAAACAGACGCAGACCACAAACTCACCCTCGACAACCTGCAAACAACGATTTTAGAGGTTTATGGCGAGTCATACTATCACGCCCATGAACAGCCTTTTTTGTACTTCTCCATGCTATTTTTGACGGGACAGTTCGAAGCAGCTATTGAGTTTCTTGCGCGTGGTGCAGGAGCAAGACATCTGCCTCATGCAGTTCATCTCGCTGCTGCCATGCACGAGCACAGCCTCCTTGCTCCTTCAGCTAGTGTATTAGCACCATTGATAACCGTTGATCCTGCCGATAAACCTCCGGCAAAACGGCTGAACCTCGCACGATTGATCCTTTTGTATGTCAAACGGTTTGAATCGTCTGATCCCAAAGAGAGTCTGCACTATCTCTTTCTTTTGCGGTGCATGAAGGATCCGCATGGACGAAATATGTTTGCGGCTTCGGCTGCGGAGATGGTCGTTGATGCATCTCCTGCTAATCGTGCGCTTTTAGTTGGGCGGATCGAAAGGGAGAGGCGATTGCCAGGGGTTCTGGATCAATTTCAGGTTAACACTGATGACGTCATCAATATTTGTGCCGAGACGCTTAATAGGAAGGGGCTGCTTGAGGATGCTGTGACCATGTATGATCTTGCTGGGAATCATGAGAAGGTTCTTAGTCTCATGTGCACTTTATTGGCGCAAGTTGTTAGTCAGAAGGATGTTGCTGGGTCGCTCAGATCGAGGCTGCAGACAATGGCCAATGATATAAGTTTGAGGTATCAGGGAATTGCCATTCAGGTGCCAGCAGAACTTGTCGCTGCTTTTTATACGCTGAGGGATCTGATGGTGTTTTTTGATCAGTTTCATAATGAACAGCATCAGACTGCGCTTAGGACCATTGCGGATTCGAAACTATTGCCGCTGCATGTTAAGGAGGTGGATGAGAGGGTCACTGCACTTAGGAGAGTTTCACCAGAGGTTGCTGGGACACTTTCGGATGTTTTGCTGGCGACAATGACGATTATTTATAGGCAGTATCAGAAAATGAGGGGGGCAGAACCGGGGGATGAGGTCGCGAGGGAACAACAACTGAGGGATCTTAGGGAACAGGCGAGAGCACTCACGAGCTTTGCTGGGACACTTCCGTATAGAATGCCCAATGAGACTAATAGCAAATTGGTGCAGATGGAGATCTTGATGCATTGATGCGGATTTTTGGGGGATGGGATAACATGAACAGTAGATAGAGGGTTGAGGGGAAAATGGGGTTTTTGGAGGGTATGAAATAGGAAAACTATGTGGAGGAAATGCAGAAAGGAGCGATGCATTGGAAAATGTATAATTAAGAGTTAAATGTTTAATAAAAAGTTTTTTTTTTTTATAAAATTGTTAATAACAATTTATACGAGATGAAATTGTCAAATCTGATTTAGTGAATCTGTGGCGAAGGTAATGAGGAATAAAATAAGCCTTGGAAATGAAAAATTAATGGAAAATTTGAAAATTTTCATAATCTTTTACATTTCTTTGAATCTTGAAAAATTTGAAAAAATGTGAAAAATAATGAAAATTTTTCAATTTTCAAATGATTTTTTGATTCTAGGGCTTTTTTTATTTTTCATTACATTTTTCACAGATTCACTGGATCAGATTTGAGAATTTCGTCTTGTAGAAATTGTTATTAACGATTTTATACAAAAATTTAACTTTTTTTTTCTGATTGTACCTCCCAATCATCCTTAAGTAGTGAAAAAATAATTAATGAAAATCTGGAAAAAACGGGAATAGACGTCAAATTCTCGATGGATAGACACAGTAGCATATTTGCATCGCCATAATTATAAATTTTGAACAATCAGTTACGTAATCCAAATCACACGAATCTATATGAGTGTGATAATTCGAAATTGAAGAGAAAAGCCTAAAAACCATTCAATTATTTTCATAATTCTTAATAAAAATCACCGTCTATCTATTGGTCATGTTACCCTATTTAGGAAACTAAGCGAGATAGGGAAATTTTTGAAGAGACCTTTTTTGTAGAGGAGAATCAGAGCTACAAAAAAGGTGTCTGAAGATTTTTTTTATTTCGATTGGATTTAGAGATATTGTAGAGAAAATGTGGAAAGAGAAATTATTTTAATTAATTTTTGTCAAATTTTTGATGGTTTTTTTTTAAATATTTTTTTTTGGAATTTAAAGAAGACCGGAAATTTCTGTAGAAACCTATTTTGGAGACGAGAAACAGTTTTCAGAGCTACAATAAAGGTTTCAATGAAAATTTTTCGATATTCAGTCATAAGTTCAGTGAAAAAAACCACAAAAATCATTTTTTCATAATTTTTTTTCCAAAAACAGAAGATTTTTCCTTTTTTTCTCCATAAACTCAGGTTGAAACTAATGTGAACCTTTTTTTTTCTGTGTATTATTTTTGTAACTTCTAGTGTAAGGACTCGATTCCAATAAATATACGTTGATTCATCAGTTACTGGTTTATTTCATGATTTTTCTATGCTAAGATGTATTAAATAGAAATTGATATGCACTGATTTCGTTAATGGACGGAATTCTTTGGTGATGATGAGGATTTTTTTTATCCTGTTATTTCTTCGGAGTCCTCGACTCTGATGGACGTGACGGATATGCCGGTACTAAGATCCTGCATTTTTCCCTCTTTCATCTAAAAAAAAAAAAATTTTTTTTAATGATTTTTCATAATTTGGAGATTCATGCAAATTATCTTGAAAATATCTCATACAGCTCTGTAGTCAAGGATCATCTCTTTGAAGGCTATAAAATCATTGAATGTCTCCAGTACTTCAAAAACTTCGCCGTCAAGCTCAGGACTTCGATCGCTGCAAACATGAAAATTTGACAAAAATTCTTAATTTACGCAAATTAAATTTTCTTAATTATTTTAAATTTAATTTTTTTAACTATTAATTTAAATTCAATTTTTTTTACTATTGATGTAAATTTAATTTTTTTTACTATTGATTTAAATTTAATGTTTTTTACTATTGATTTGAATTTAATTTTTTTACTACTAGGTAATGAATTTAATTTAATTCATTAAATTAAATTAATTCAATTTAATTTAATTTTAATTTAATGAATTTTAATTGACAATGAAAATGTTTCCTTGTAACGAATTTAACAAGAATGTAACGATTAAATTATTTTTAAAAAAATATGTACTTGCAAAAACTTCAAAAAACTACAAGTGCAAATTTTTTTAGTATTTTTTTAAAAATAATTTTATTGCTTAAAAAAATCCAAATAATTGTCAAATGTGTAATGATGTCATTATCATTTTAATTATTAGTCTTACCTCAATTGTTTGGTGAAACTCTGCATCGAAAATCCAGGTATTATCATCTTGAGGCTCTTTTCAATATAAGACTCAATGGCTTTATGCTGTGGGAAAATGCGTTTCATTAAAGTATTTATCAATTAAATTAAATCATTCAGTAGTGAATGAATAAAAAATTGAAAAAAAATCGACTTTTCGCGGTTTTTGGAGAATATCTTGGAAACTAAGTGAGATAGCTCAATTTTGCAAGAGACCTTTTTTGTAGCTCTTGAAATTCTCTTTAAGAAGGATCATTTTGAAATCGCCCTATCTCGTTTATTTTCCTAGATATTCCATGAAAAATAACCACATGATCATTCTCAATGAAATATCTCGGAAACTAAGCGAGATAGAGCGATATTGCACGAATCCTCTTTTGTAGAAAATTATCAGAGCTACAAAAAAGGATTCTTGCAAATTTGCGCTATCTCGCTTATTTTCCAAGATATTCTCCAAAAAAATGTAAAAAAAAATCGATTTATCCTGAATTTACTTTTTTTCTTTCCTTTCTCATTTTTAAATCAATTTTCGATTACATAGACTTACATAGTCATTAAAGATGTCCATGTATATCAGCTTGTTCTCCTCTGCACTATCAAATTCCCTCCAATAATTCTCCAAAAAGAAATTCTGTGTTTCTTGAAATTTTGGCTCTAAAATCAATAAAAAAAGTTGAAATTCCTAAAATTCTTTAATTTTTAAATTTAAAAAATTTAATTTAATTTTTTAATTTTAATTTTAATTTTATTACATTTTAGAATGTCGTCGTACTGACAACATTTTCTCATTAATTAATCATCCCATTAATCATCATTTTTATTCTAATTTGTTATTTCACAAAAATTGCAGGTATATTTTTAATTCTATAATTTCTAATTCTTTATATTTTCTTATATTTTGAAATTGCAACATTACCATCAATATTAATAATAATAATAATAATAATAATAATAATAATAATACGGTATCACAAAATGATTGATTTAAAAATTACAATAGTGACTCTTACATTAACATTTCATAACAAGTATAACAAACATTTCATTTATACAATTTATAATAAACAACAATTTATCATTTTTTGGTATTTCACGTAAAATTCCACATTCTTCCTCGAATATCTCAGAAACCACATTGTTTATCAAAAAATCCCGAGACACCTTTTTTGTAGAGAATTTAATTCCCCGCAAAAAAGGTATCTTGACATTTTTTCCTAAACTCAGCGGCGTTTGAGTTATTCACTCCGAAAAGAAAAATCTCACGAAAAATGAAAAACTCACCCATAAGGATGTCTTCAATGTGCCCAATGACCTCATCGAACCCCACTTCCCCTCCCTCACCCTCCCCTATTGTCGCCATACCCCTGCCCCTCTCAAGCCCAAAAAAAACCCGAAAAATACCTTTAATTAAACGAAATTGAAGGATAAAACGTGAAGAGTCGTTTTATCTTCAGTTTTGTGTTGACACTTCATAAAGGTTAGGTTCCCTCCCCCCTCTCCCCTCTCGCCAGCCACTACCAATGAGATCACCCCTTTTAAAAAGCTTTAAAACCACCACCAACCAGCTGAGAGGCTTCAGTTCACCTCCAACCGCCCAATCGAGCACATGTCCTTCCAAAAAAATCACTTTTTTCCTGTTGACAAGTAAAAAATTCTCCAAAATTCTCAGAAATTAATTGAAAAATAAGAGAAAATGGAAGTGTTCACGTTTGATAAGAGCCTGCAGGAACGTTTGGTGGAGTACGAAGGCATTCTATCGTCCAAGGGAACAGTTGTTCCTTCATCTCAAATTAAAACCGAGTGGTCCTATCACGTGGAGCTCGTCATTGAGCCTGTTGGATGGCAGGCACTTTGGAAAATACCAAGACTCACTTGTCAGGACTTTGAAATTCACTATCCAACGATTGTCGTTGTCCAGGTGGAACAGGTCTGAAAATATGAAATTTTTTAATATTTTTGAAAAAAAATTGGAAAATTTTAAAATAGGAAAAATTGATTTTTTTTTTAAATTAATTTGAAGAAAAAAAAGGTTTGGAAAAATTCTGAAATTTTTGAATTTTGAAAAATTGATTTTTTTAAAAATTAATTTGAAAAACAAAATTTTGAAAATTAGAAAATTTGAAAAATTGATTTTTAAAAAAAATTGATTTGAAAAAAAAATTGAAAATTTTTTGAAAATTTGAAAAATTGATTTTTTTAAAAATTGATTTGAAAAGAACAAATTTGGAAACTTTTAGAAAATTTGGAATTTTGAAATATTGTAGCCTTAGAAACAAGGGGGCTTAAGTGCTACGCTTATATATAGCACTTACGCCACTTTGTTTCTAAGGTGTAGATATTTCAGTAAAATTCCATAAATTCTGAAATTGGAAAAATTGATTTTAAAAAAAATTAATTTAAACAAAAAAAGTTTGGAAAATTTGGAATTTTGAAATATCGTTGCCTTAGAAACAAAGTGGCTTAAGTGCTATCTTATACCTAGCACTTATGCCAAGTTGTTTCTAAAATAACGATACTCTAAAAATAATTTCGAAAATCCCAAAATTGGAAAAACGGATTTTTAAGAAACTAATTTTGAACCAAAAAAATTGGAAGAATTCTGGAATTCTGAAATATCGTTGCCTCAGGATCAAAGGGGCGTAAGTGCTATATTTATACCAAACACTTACGCCACTTTGTTTCTAAGGTGACCATATTTTGAAAAAATTCCAAAAATCCCAAAATTGGAAAAACTGATTTTTAAAAAACTAATTTGGAAAAAATCAGAAATGTTGAAATTCTGAAATATCATTGCCTTAGAAACAAAAGGGCATAAGTGCTATACTTATATCCAGCACTTACGCCACTTTGTTTCTAAACTTTGTTTTTATTCTGGAAAAAATCCAAAAATTCCACAATTGAAAAAACAGATTTTTAAGAAATTAATTTGAAAAAAAAATAATTAAAAAATTCTGAAATCCTAGAATTCTGAAATATCGTTGCCTCAGAAACAAAAGGGGCGTAAGTGCTATGCTCATATACATTCTGAAAAACTTTCGAAAATCCCAAAATTTAAAAAAAAACTTATTTTTAAGAAACTAATTTTCAACTAATTTTGTAAAAAAAAAAATTTTAATTCTGAACTTTTGAAATATCGTTGCTTAACAAACAAAGGAGCATAAATGTCATGCTTATACCCAGCACTTACCCCCCTTTCTTTAAAAGGGGACGATATTTCTAGAAAAGTTCTCAAAAATCCCAAAATTAGATAAACTTAAGCCATTAAGTCTCTTGATCATTAATTCGCAAAACAGTAACGTGTATTATTTTTAAATTAAATAATACTCAGTTAATAAAGAATTAAATTAAATTATCTCTCGTATAAATTCTATTATTTAAATCGAACCCTTCAGGGCTAGCACTTTTTATTTATTTTTTATTTTTTAGGTCTACTTTGCTGAGGTGAGTGCCTTAGTCAAGATCGTTGCAGTGCAGGACGAAATCCACTTGCCAGAGAAATGTGTCGTGCCTCTGATTGAGCTGTACCCAACGAAGGAACAGGAGAATAATGCTCTCGATTTAATCGGCACTGCAGTCTGTATCGATCAGCTGAGGTTCTTCTATCACCACCTGTGGATGCCATGGGACGGTGATGATGATGATAATATGGACTGGGTTGGAAGTCATCTGGAGACGAGAATTCGCCTGTTTTTCGATATGAAACGAGGAGTCGTTGATAAGGAGACGAGTGACGTCATCAGGACACTTTTGAGGGAGGGGCGGGAGATCAGCGCGAAAATTGCGAGACTTGAGGAGGATATGGAGGAAGAGGAGGAGGAAGAGGAGACCAAGTGCCTTGTTGATGAGGGAAAGGCTTGTCAACTGATGAAACTGCACTTCAGAATGCAGCAGATTAAGGTATTTTATTTATTTATTTATTTATTCATTTATTTATTTATTAAACAACCCAACAACCGATTTTTTTCAATTATTGTATTTATTTCCATGATTTTTATAATAATTTTGGTATATTTTTTTTAAGAATATCTTGGAAATTTGAAGGAAAAGGGGATTTTTTGATGAAATTGAAAATAACAGACGTTTTTATTATTTTTAGTGTTTTCTTTTTTTAAGGATAAATTATTTTTGGAAAAATGAAAAATATGCACAAGTTAAAAATTCAAAAAACTAGAAATGTAAATTTTTCAAAGATTTTTTCATAATATTTTTTTTGCCTTAAAAAATCCAAAAAATTTCCAGTACTACAAAAAATGTTTCTATAAAAATTCATTTTTTTTTATGATCCTAAAAATAATAGACATCCAACAATTTTTTTTTGAAAAATAAATCATCTCAAAAAAATGACAATATACACGTAGAAAATTCAAATAAACTATACATACAATTTTTTTTCTTTTGTAAATAATAATTATTTTTCTTAAAAATATTCAAAAAATAGTCAGATGTATGCTTATGTCATTATCCTATTTTTTATTTTTAATATCGCTGAAATTATTGAGTTTCTAAGAATTTACAAAGATACGTCTTCCGAAGATAGTTAAATTTCTAACAAAAAAAAGGGCTTTTGGGAATTTTTCCTGAATGCACTTGTTTTCAAAATATTCACAAAAGAATTTTCTCCCTAAATAAAAATAAAAAATATTTAATTCTCTATTTCAGAATGAAATGGAAGTTCTTGAAAATCCAGCAATGAGGGAAATGCTGGTGAGAAATCCTCCTGGAGTCGACAGCAAAGAAGTCAAGAGACGAGAGAGCAGAGGAAGAAAAGTGGAGGCGTATTTTGTTTGGCAGGGGGGATCACTGGATGACACAATGGATTTTCTCAACAAAGCCAGAAAATTCCTGCCTAACGACGTATTCATAAAGTTTGTGGTCTTATTCATTCACATTAGCATAATTCGATCTTTTCTTCAATTAAGGGCTTACAACACCACTGTAAAAATCTAAAAAAAGGCGTTTTTTCCATTTTTTTTTCTATAGAAAAAGTGGTAATAAAATAATGCTATTTGAGGGAGTGACTGAGCATATATTTGAGTCTTCAGAAAAAAAAATTATCAAAAAATATCAAAAAATGACGACACAAGAGCCATTCTTGCGAGGTTCCTCGAATTTAAAACAGTCTGCGGCATGCAGTGTAACTGGTGCAAATTTCAATTGAAAAAAAAAAAAAAATAGGCTCAATCTAGATACACATAGCTACAGAAATACGTAGGGCATTTCAAAAATATTGTTTTTTGTGTGATTGGTGACCATTTGAATGAAAAAATACAAATTTCGATCAAAAAACCGACAATTTTTTATCAATAAAAAATGTGCAAATCAATTTTTTGAAAATTCCCTACGTATTTCTGTTCGAAATATTGTTTTCAAGATGCTGTGGGGAAATTCAAATGAAAATAATGAAAATTATTGGAGTTATGCTGCGTGGCAATTTGAAAAATCATGTTTCGAGAAAAACACGATTGAAGTTTTGACTTGGGCTATGAATATGAAGAAATGCCTCGGGAAAAATTCAAAATTTTATGAGAAAAAATGAGTTTTAGGTGATAACTTTTCTTGCCCGTATTCTGGGAGGCCCAAAGTAATTTTTAAAGCAAGGAGAAAAAAATTGATTTTTTGAAAATTCTACAGTTGTGTAACTCTTTGATAATCAATATTTACTTTTCTTTAGAACGACTGGATGTATGCAAGAGGCCCTTTTGGGCTCTGATGTAGGCGATAAAATTGTAGTTGGAGAGGGCGAACATCAGGTGAGGGGGGCAGGAGGACTGGAGGAAGGTGGAGCTATTGTTGGAATTGGAAATCATGAAAATACTATTGTCTGCGCTAAAGAAACCGCTGGGGGACCGTCTGTGTTGGACTTTTCTGGAGACGAGGTACTAAAGAATTATTTGAAGAGACTTTTCCCCTTTTTTCTATTTACTCTATTTTAATTTGGGGGAAATAAGGAGATGAAGAAAGCGTTGGGAAAACTGTTTCAGGGAACTTATCAAGATACCTTTTTTTAGGACTCTTGATAAGAATTTTATTATCTACGAAAGAGGTTTTTTTTTTAATATTTCTCTCTATCTCCACTTGTTTTGGAGACATTCGTGAAGTAAACAGAATTTTCTGGATATTATATTTTATAAATTATTTTTCCTTGTTTGATATTTGATATTTTATATCTATTGATAAGACTCCTGGCTAGAAAGCCCATTAGAGCTATTTGAACAGTAAAAATTCCATTAAAACATATGTTATCACATTAAGTTTGCAGGATGAAATAATTATACGGATTGCTTTAAAATTTAAATAAAATCTAAAAAAGCAAGAAAAGCAAAAAAAAAGGTATCACAGATAAAATAAAAGTTATTTAGTACAAGCTAATTAAATTTGACTCAAAAAATTGACATCAAATAATATTTTTCTTTTTTCTTTTGAAAACCATAATAATAGTTAATTAATTAATTAATTACAGCACCATTTCTTTCTTTGGTCATTAAAAAATTTGTTGTTTTCAAATCTTTGCCGGTGGTTTGGTGAAGATATCTCGGAAACTATTGGGTTTAGGGAAATTTATCAGGACACCTTTTTTGTAGATCTTAAAATTCTGTACAAGAAAGATTTCTTGACATTTTTCGATAAATTCACTCGCTTCAAAGATATTCGTAATTTAAACTGCATAAAATTGTTGAAAAATCCAAACTTTCCACTTTTTTCTCAACTAAAACTGATTTTTTCAACAGGTTCTCCTGAAAAATTTGAGTATTGACCTCGGCGAGCTGCAGGCAGGTATCTTAGTACGTAAAGGAACCGTCAAGATAATTGGCTGCAAAATATTTGCATCAAATCAGAGTGTAGTAAAGCTCGGAATTGTTGTTTTACCAGAGGGAAAAGTTTTAATAGAATCAAGTACATTTGAAGGTCTTGGTACTGCTGTTGTTGTTCATCACGGTGGAGACTGCAGGATGAAAGATTGTAGTTTTCGAGATTGTATCGAGGGCATACAGGTGATGAAAAATCGATGGAAAATGATTTTTATTTTATTTTAAGGTAGTATCCCAGTAAAGTCGAGTGCAGTTGATCCTTTATGTTTTTGATGCCATATCAAAGATGATACTTTTTTACATTTTTCTGAATTTTTTTATAATCTTTGTCCGTGCAGTTTATGAGATATGAATTATCAAATTTACTGAAAATACCGGCGTTGGGGATGAAACGCCCTAAATCGGACAGAAATAACGAAATTACTAAAAAAAACACACGGTTGACCCATTATTTAAAAACAATTGGCGAAGAGAACAGCATTTTAACTAAATAATAGTTTCCCCGAATGATCAGCAATTTTTTTCTGTTTTATCGACTGCACTATGGGACACTACCTTATAACGAATTTTCATATTTTATTATCCAGTTCTCTAAAAGATATCTCGGAAACTATGAAATTTAGAGAAAAATGTAAGGAAATCTTTTTTGTAGCTCTTGAAATTCTGTTCAAAAAAGGTTTTCTGACATTTTTTGATAAGTCCACTCGCTTCAAACATATTTGTGGAATAAGGGACGAGAATTTTTATGTCTTCTTTTTTTTGAAAATTGATTTTCTTCAGAACTTGTTCTCATACTCTTCTTTTTTTTTTTAGCTCCAGGACGGCGTAAAATTCCAGGGGATCCATTGCAAGTTTTCGGACTTCAAGGAATACGCAATTCGCATGGAAACTGAAAAATACACGAGAGGAACAGAGAATAAGACTGGTGGAATTGAACTATTGGAGAATATTGGAGAAGTTAGTTTGGAAGATTGTAAATTTACGAATAATAAAAAAGGAGACGTTGCAATAAGACCACGTTTATGTGCAGCACTTTCAGCTAAACAAGACAATGCAATGGAAATTGTTCCTTAATTTTTTGTATTTTTTTTTTTTCTTAAAGTTTTTTTGTATTTTTTTATTGACTCTATTTTGCTAAGAATTTGATTTTTTTAGAATAAAACTAATAATTTTTATACCAAAATCGATTAATGGATTGAGCATTCAATTTTTTGGAATTGAGG
Organism: Aleiodes leptofemur; assembly: GCA_963942555.1. Classification (NCBI taxonomy): domain Eukaryota; kingdom Metazoa; phylum Arthropoda; class Insecta; order Hymenoptera; family Braconidae; genus Aleiodes; species Aleiodes leptofemur. Next base: position 2,046,728 of record OZ012619.1, on the reverse strand, counting down.
GGTGAATTGAGAGTGAATTATTGGGAACAATTCATCCTCACAATTTTTACCTCACATAAAAAGACCAAGAAACAAATAGAAAAAGAGAAGATATGTCCCATCCATGGGGATATAGCCAAAAGGAATAAGAAGAAGAACTCATTAAAGTAGCCAAGGCTGTTGGCCAGCTCAGAAGGTTATCCCCTCTCCCCCCCCCCCCCCCCCCCCCCCCTAAATTTAAGGGTAAAAGAATTACTCCGATTTTTTGGGGAGGGGGGGGGGGGCAAGGAATGTTTCGGACACGTGCATTTGGTTTATAACTACTCTCATGTGCCTGGAGCCTGCGCCACATTAGTCATGGTCTTCGGGAAAAATTGCGTCACGGGCATCAGATTTGTTTATGTATCGCAATAAACAATTGGGATACACTCGGACAAAGAGGCCACTATGCTCTTTGGCCCAGCAATGAGAAAAAAAATCGAGGACAGTCCTCTTATATTTTCAATATCACATTTCTATCTATATTAAGGTAGTACGGTTGAATTGGGGTTCACGTTCAACACCATGATTTTTTGCATTCTATCGAAAAGAGCTGACTTGGCTCTACATATCTGCAAATTTTTTGATTGATTCCCCGTGTAGTTTGGGCGTAATTAATTAATAATGTAGTATCACACTTTTAGCAATATCTCGAGAATGGTTCATTTTACAAAAAAAAACTAAAGAGACATTTCTTCCACTAAATTTAATTTCCTATTTTTTTCATCCCAAACATTTTCTTCTCCCATCAATATTTTGCGAGTTATTGCCTTCGAACGCAAAAAATTCTCTATCTTTATCTTTTTTCCGCGAACAGTTCAAAGATACCTTTCTTATCGTCTGCGAAAGAAGATAAAAATAGACAATTTTTTGCGTTCGAACGCAATAACTCGCAAAATATTGATGTGAGAAGAAAATGTTTGAGATGAAAAAAATAGGAAATTGAATTTGAAAGAAGAAATGACTCTATAGTTTCTTTTGTAAAATGAACCATTCTCGAGATATTGCTATAAGTGTAATACTACATTATTAATTAATTACGCACAAACTACACGGGGAATCAATGCAAAATCTTGCAGATATGTAGAGCAAAGTCAGCTCTTTCGATAGAATGCAAAAAATCATGGTGTTCAACGTGAACCCCAATTCAACCGTACTACCTTAAAAAAAGTTATGAAATTTATCTGGATGTTCTTATTTAAACCATTGGAAATATCGTTGATAAATAATTATAGTTTGAATTTAATATTGATATGGCAATTATTTACTAGAAAGAAAAACCCCACAAGTTGACTTGAGTGATCCAAGGTCGGGGAATAACGCAAGACGACCTGGGGAAGTGCCGGTTGAGTTTATGTTCGCCTCCAGTCTTGCATGAAGAATGTAACGAGAAAAAAAAATGTTTTTTTTTTTTTTTTTTTTTTTTGTTTATTTATTTAAGCCTGTGTACATCTTTTTTTTTTTTTTTCTTGGATCACCCAATAAACAAGGTTATATACATTTTCTTTTCAACAAGTTCGATTCATGCAAAAAAGTCTTGATTTAAGACGTGCTTTGCTATAGTACATTTTTGTGTGGAAGTACACTTTTTTTATCACAATATCGAGCTGATTGAGCTTTTTTACTCACAATAAATGATAATATTTAATATGTAACAGTGTTCCCTCTTTGAGGTGCTATCGAAGGGGAAGGCTTTGAAACCGCTTCATTGCAGAAAAAAAAAAAAAAATCATAATAATTCATCACATCTTCATGCGCTTTTAATTCGCCTGAGACCTGCATGAAGGAATTTTGAGACAATTTTGGCTATACGTAACGAATAGGGCGAAAGAGGTACATTCAGGGAAAATTCGGCGAGTGATTTCAACCTTGGTAACCATATTTTTCCCACTTATGACGTAAGAGTCGTTATATTGGCTGTATAGCCGAAATGCTGACGGTCAGACACGCGTGCGCAGCACAGGGAAGGAGAAGAAGACGAAAGGAACGGGGTGCAGAAGAATCTATAGGCTCGAAGTTATAGGAACTCTTCTGAAGAATACTTCTTTTTCTTGTTCAGTGGGATCGCCTGCACGCGACTGGCCCCTAGTCATTTGCTTTGTTTGCTTTGTGTTAATGGCATCTGACTATACTGTCTTCCGGCTGTTATCATCATGGTGAGAAGACTTCTCATTTTTGTGTAGGTGTAGATAATTTTTTGTAGGATTTTTGGTCTTTGGTCAGTGCTCAACTTCTATAAGAACTCCCGAAAAACTTGTCCGAAGCCGGGAATCGAACCCGGGCCTACGGCGTGTAAACTCTGACCACTTAGCCACAACGCTATTAAGCCGGACGTCCTCTAGTCATTTGACTATACAGCCGACGAGGAAAATATAGTCAACGGGGCCGAGAATTCTAAGAATTAGAAGTTATAGGCTAGCCTCTCCATCAAAATATTTCTCCAATGAGAAGGGAGGAAGCTTCATCTCTCTCTGATTTTTTCTCTGGCCAAAGCCGAGCTGTGTGACTGCGCAGTACAAATAGAAGAAGGGAAAGAAAAGAGGTGAAGGGTGGGAAAAGATACTTCCCCGCCAAAGTAGGAGAAGTCGAACTTATAGGAGCTTCACTGGACATATTCCTACAGGTCCAAGGGACTCACTTGGCTTTCCACTGTCAAACCGAACGGGTCACCTCGAGTGCAATCGCTACCAAATATTTTGGCATACTACTATCTTGAGCAATTCATGAAGTTTATTTAAGTTTAGAACATTTAGTGAGTCGATTTATTAATTAATGAAGATATCAATCTAAGCGTGGGATTACAGAGTTAACTTCATATTGAAATATTATGTTAGTCTAACAATATTCTAACAATAACTGCACCCCAAAATGGAACAAGAAGCAGTGGACACGTTGATAGAGACTGAGGAAACTGCAAAAGATCAGAAAAAAGAGGGGAAACAAGGTAAAAGTAATAAAATTATTCAGAGTGAGAACCCTAGCCTTCTCACTCACACACGCATACACGATGCGATCTTTTCATGTCTGGGGTAATGCGGAACCCATCGAACCAGTTTGGCTATTTGAAAAATAATTTCAAACACTGTCCAGTTAAACATGTCAAAAAGTTAAAATGATATTTTTACATAGGCTAAATTTTTGTGTACCTTGTTACCTGTTATCCACCTCTATGGTGGCAACTCAAGGTACCTGATGCCCATTCGTTCCTACTTACTATAGTACCCATCTCAAAAAAAAAAAAATCTTAGCTTTCATATAATCACTTAGGTCTGGGGGCTCAGGGCACAAATCCTCCCCCCTCCACCCCCACCCGAGCGAAGCGAGGCTGTAAAATTATTGCCGAAGTTGACTGTTTTACTTCCGTCACGCATACAATGATTTTTGACGCGAGGGAGAGAGAAACTACTGATTTCTCCTATGAATAATCTTCCACCGTATTGCTATTTCGCTTCTTTCGCGAAATAGTTCCTACTGTTCGTCAATTCGCGTAGTGAATAGTTTTCATAAGAATATTGAATTTTGAGTATAAGTATTTATTGACAGTAAAGACTTAGATAAACTTTCACAACTTCTTTTACATAAATAGAGAAATGGAATATAGAAAATATCAAATCAGAGAGGGCTTTCGGTTCAATACTCCAAAATCTGTCCTTGATTTTTCCTATTGCTGGGCTAGTCCACTACAAGCATAGTGGCTCCTTTGTTCTAGTGTATTCCAATTATTTATTGGGATACATAAACATCTCCGATGTCCGCAACGCAGTTTTCCTCGAATACCATGACTAATGTGACGCAGGCCATGGTCACTTGAGAATAGTCATAACCCAAACGAACGTTTCTCGAAAAATGTATTCCTCAAAAATATCCTCCACACTTAACTACTTCAAGTTATTTCATTTTTTTTCTAAGTGAGGAATTTCTAAGTACATGTACTTGGTCTCAGTTTTGCGGCTTTCTCGGCCATTGTCAATATTAATATTCCTGACAATATGAATATGCTTGACTTCCCGATGGATGCCGCGTTTAGTTTCAGCGTTGTGCCAACGTTTTGGAAACGTTGCAGTTCGCATCTTCAGGATTGTCAGCTCCGATTCACTCCAATTTGAGCTCCATTGTCAGACGGTTGTTCTTTTATCCCTCTTGCAGTCGATTGGGTGAGAGGGGGGGGGGGGTAAGCCAATTGGAAGTTTTTTGAGATGCTGATCAATTGAAAAATGTACTTGGCCATGTTTTCTTTACAGAAATATCAGCTTCAGTTTCGTTCACCTATTTTGCGTCTGTTCCCAGGTACTTCAGCATCTCTGGAATGTGCAATATGCTTTGGCTCTTGCACTCATCCAGTAAAACTTCCTTGTACACACATATTTTGCTACTTGTGTCTGAAAGGAGCAGTGAATTGGAACAAAAACTGCCCAATGTGCAGACAGGAGATCCCAGATGACTTTCTTGAGAGGCCACAGCTGGTGGATATCGACACGGTGAAGTTACCTGGTACCGATGACAAGTATCGGTGGTTCTACGAAGGAGACAATGGTGAATTTCGTTTTTATCAATCAATTTCAGAAATATCAGTTTCTACATCCTGAGGGATATCTCGAAAAATTAAGAGGGATAGAGAAATTTTTGCTAAGACTTTTCTTGTAGCTCTTAACTCTAGCTAAACTCTAACTGATATTTATGAACGTCAAAATTTTTAGAAGAATTTTTAGGGGAACTTCGAGTGAAATTCTGAGGGGAGCTTTCAGCGGAACTCTTAGGGGAATTCTCTGGCGAACTTCCAGGGGAACTTTTGGAGGAACTCGTAGAGGAACTCATCACGATTATAACTCAAGATAAATAATAATATCTAAATATTGACCAATTCTTCAAATTATTGGGGAACACGAATTCTTTATCGTTCACGGAGTCAGTTCAACGTTTATAAATGTCAGTTTGACACTAATAACCATTTAAAATGTGTTAGATCCATATGCAACTTCAGTCTAGATGAAACCAACGACGTATATCAACGTCTCGGCCCTACTTGTAGGGGGACCTAAGGTTAAAATCTCTATAAAAAAAGATCATGACAATATCGCTCCATCTCGATTAGTTTCGAGATATTCCCTGAAGGGGAATGACGAAAAAAAATTATTACATCCCTCGATAATTGGTGGGGGAGACCGGGGCAAAATGGACCTGTGGGTCAATGTGTTTCGGGATTTTGTTCAGAATGAAGGAGTTTTTTTTAAAAATTGAAAAAATTCATCAACAATGTCCTCATATTGGAGCATCTTGTCAAATTTTTTCAGATTTTTTCGTCAGGTCCTTCATTCTGAAAAAAAAATCCTGGATCATAGTGCTACGGAGGTCTACTTCGCCCCAATTTTCCCTGTCGAAACAAAATCTAATCCTTGAATTTTTCTGTTTTTCCAGGCTTGTGGCAGTACGATCCGGAATCCAACCAGAAACTCGAGATTGCGTTCAAAGAGGGCAAGAGAACCTGCGAATTCTCGATTGCCGGTTTCCACTACATCGTAGATTTCGAATTCATGAAACAGATGAGAAAAGACGATCCATCAAGGAGCCGCAGGATTGAACGCAATTTTCATAATATTTGTAAAAAAGGAGTCGCAGGCTTGACAGGATTTACAAAGCCTTGTATATATTATTAATGATAATGACATTAGCAGACATCTGAAAATTTCGTTTCATTTTTTGAAGAAAAAAAATAAATTTAAAGAAAAAAAACATTTATTATATTCGCACTTATAGATTCGTAAATTTTCGACAAGTGCATATTTTTCTTGTTTTCAATATAATTCAGTAGTGAAGAGGTGAAACAAGATAAGTCTCTTTTTTTCTCATTAAGTTTTTTGAAAATACCTTAAAAAATAACCGAGAAAGAGCAATTTTGCCCTAAAACTCCCTTGAAACACTTGAAATTCTCTACAAAAACAGATGAGTCATATCACCTTATCTCGCTTAGTTTCCGAGATATTTCCTTCAAAATGACCTCAAAGATAAGTCGATTTATCCTTTTTTACCTCTTCACTACTGAATTCATCTGTTGAAAGGAAAAAAAATCTTTAAAAATTATCAGATGTCTGCTATTTTTAGTATCATTATTATTATTGACTCTTTTTCCTAAAAAATTATATCTATTTCAGAATAAAATAAATAATTTTCATGCCAAAATTGACTAATTATTTAATTTTTTAATTTTCAATTTTTTTTCCATTTTTTTCGACTTTATCACTTCATTAGCAAATTATCGATCACTTATTTTAAGAATATCTCTGAATATATTGGATTTAAAGCAAAAAGTGAGGGAACCTTTTTTGTAGAGAATTTCATGAGCTACAAAAAAGGTATCCTGCTTAATTTCCCTTCGTTCTCGAGATATTTGAAAAAAAGTCCCCTTTACTTCAAAAAACAGAAAAAAATTGCGATGAAATTTTCAGAAAGACAGATTTTATTCAATCATTAGTTTTCTGAGAATATCTCAGAAAATGAGCGAGATAAACAAATTTTCATAGAGACATTGTCTTTAGTTCTCGAAAATTTTCACAAAAATGGATTCAATCAAAATTGCTCTATCTCGCTTAGTTTCCAAAACAATTCGAAAAAAAGTATTAAAGAATGGATTAAATAGACAAAATGGATTAAATCAAAATCGCTCTATCTCGCTTAGTTTCCAAAAAATATGGAAAAAAAAAGTAATGATAAAATAAAATCTAGGGGTGCGCGAATAGGGTTCGAATCGAATCGAATCGAATATTACTATTCGATTAGAATTTCGAATCGAATAATTCGAAAATTCGAATTATTCGAAATTGTTCGAATTATTCGAAATTATTCGAAAATATTAGAATTATTTGAAATTTTTGGAATAATTCGAAGATTTTCGAATTATTCGAGAAGTTCAAATTATTCGAAAAAATTCGAATTATTTAAAAAAATTCAAATTTTCGAATTATTCGAATTATTCAAGAAAATTCGAATTATTCCAAAAAATTCGAATTTTCGAATTATTCAAATTATTCGAAAAAATTCGAATTATTCAAAAAAAATCGAATTATTCGAAAATTTGAATTATTCAAAAAAATTCGAATTATTCCAAAAAACTTCGAATTATTCAAAAATTCGAATTATTCAAGAAAATTCGAATTATTCATGAAAATTCGAATTATTCCAAAAAAATTCGAATTATTCAAAAATTCGAATTATTCAAAAATTCGAATAATTTAAAAATTCGAATTATTCAAGAAAATTCGAATTATTCAAAAAAATTCGAATTATTCCAAAAAAATTCGAATTATTCAAAAATTCGAATTATTCATGAAAATTCGAATTATTCCAAAAAAATTCGAATTATTCAAAAATTCGAATAATTTAAAAATTCGAATTATTCAAGAAAATTCGAATTATTCAAAAAAATTCGAATTATTCCAAAAAAATTCGAATTATTCAAAAATTCGAATAATTTGAAAATTCGAATTATTCAAGAAAATTCGAATTATTCCAAAAAAATTCGAATTATTGAAAAATTCGAATAATTAAAAAATTCGAATTATTCAGAAAAATTCGAATTATTCCAAAAAAATTCGAATTATTCAAAAATTCGAATTATTCAAAAATTCGAATTATTCAAGAAAATTCGAATTATTCAAAAAAGTTCGAATTATTCAAAAAAATTCGAATTATTCAAAAATTCGAATTATTCAAAAACATTTGAATTATACAAAAAAAATTGGAATTATTCCGAAAAAATTCTAATTATTCTAAAAAATTCGAATAATTCGAAAATTCGAATTAGTCGATTCAAATTTCGTGGATTCGAATTATTCGCACACCCCTAATAAAATCCATTGGAAAATTGAATTTTTTTGAAATTTCATCATTTTTCTTGAAAAAAAAGGACAAATCTGTCTGTTTTACCAACATCAGCTCCAATTTGTTGCCTCCCCCCACCACCAGAGGAAGTCTCAACACACAGCAATATGGCTACCCAAGGCCTTGTAATGACGCAAAACAACGCAGGCTAGTGCCTGTTGTGTTTACGTTTACCTCCTGTCTTGCATGAAGAATCCAAAGAGTCTTGACGTCTCAAAAAAAACGAATTTATCACGTCTCCATGCGTTTTTAATTCGCTTGTGACCTAAAAATGGCACAAGCGGCAGTAGACACATTGGGAAAGACAGAAGAAACTGCTAAAGAACAGGAAAAAGAGGAAAAACAAGGTGAAATAATAATGATAATAAAATTATAAGACATCTGACAATTTTTAGATTTTTTTCGAAAGAAATAAATTATAAAAAAAAATATTTAAGAAAATTGCATTTAAAGATTTTTGAATTTTTTACATGTGCATATTTTTCATTTTTTCAAAATAATTTATTTTTGTTAAAAGAAAAAAAAAAAAAGAAAATTGTCGGATTTTTTTTTTTTTCAATCTCATGAATAATAAAATCACTCGATAAAAAACAAAAAAATCATTTTTCACATAAATTAAAAGGAATTTTCTTTGTTTACATACTTTTTTTTTCTGTTTTCAGGGAAAAAAAATCAAAAAATTGTCGGATTTCTGCTTTTTTTAGTCTCATGAATATATTTAAATCATTAGATAAAATAAAAATAATACTTTTTTACGTAAATTGAAAGGAATTTCTTTGGTTTACATACTTTTTTTTTTCTTTTTTCAGGCACTTCTACATTTTTGGAGTGTGCAGTATGCCTACAGCCATGTATACATCCAGCAAAACTTCCCTGTACACATATATTTTGCTACTTGTGTGTTAAAGGAGTGGCTAATCAGAGTAAAAAATGCCCAATGTGCAGACAGGAGATACCAGCTGATTTTATTGAGAGGCCACAGCTGGTTGAAATTGATGATGCAAAATTACCTGGTGCTGATGAAGAGTATCAGTGGTTCTACGAAGGACGAAATGGTGAATTTATTCATCAATTTCCATGATAATGAAAATAAAAATTAGCATGACACTGAGAAGAACAGAAATCTGATACAATTAGTATCACTGTTTTTTTTTTTTTTGTGGCAAATAAATTATTTTTTGAGAAAATAAAAAATATGCACATGTAAAAAATGTGAAAAACTACAAGTGCAAATTTTTAAAACATTTTTTAAATAATTTATTTTTTCTGAAAAATGCAAAAAATTGTTTGATTTATGCTAATTTGTGATAATTACATTAATGACACTGAAAATAACAGATATCTGACAATTTTTACATTTTTTTTCTCTTTTAAATATAAATTATTCAATAAAAATGAAAGAATATGCATATATAGTAAATTCAAATGACTACAAATACGAATTTTTTAATTATATTTTTTATGATAATTTATTTGTGTAAAAAATCTCCAAAAATTATTGGAAGTCTGCTAATTTTATGATCATTAAAATTAGCCTACATCTCTCAATTTTTTGGATTTTTTTTTTAACAAATAAATTATTGTTAAAAAAAAAGTTTTGAAAATTTGCACTTACAGTTTTTTGAATTTCCCACATGTGCATATTTTTTATTTTTTTGAAAATAATTTATTTAGTAGAGATAAAAACTCATAGAAATTGATAAATTTCTGCTATTTTTAGCATTATTTAATTCTGGGATATTTTGTCTCTACATTTTTTTTGAATATCTCGGAAACTAAGCGAGATAGTCTGATTTTGCTCAAAGTCTTTTTTTGTAGAGAATTTCGGGAGCTAAAAAAAAGAGTTTTTGTGAAATTCCGCTATCTCATTCATTTTCCGAGATATTTTGAAAAAACCCGAAACTAAAGTTGTGGATTAATAGAAGAATTCGATTTATTTTCCAAAGTTTACGAAATATCTCGGAAACTAAAAGAGATAGAGAAATTTTTGTAGAAACCTTGTTGATAGCTCTTGAAGTTCTCTACAAAAAAGGATTCAGACAAAATCGCCCTATCTCGCTTACTTTCCAAGATCTTCTCTAAAAACAAATGCTGAAAAAGTCAGAAATGCAGAAATAATACAAAATCTTAATTGTTTCATTTGTTTTTTGAAAATATCTCGGAAATTAAGCGAGATAGGGCGATTTCACCTCAATTCGTTTCCGTAGTTCTCAAAATTCCCTACAAAAGAGGATTGGAGCAAAATCGTTCTATCTCGCTTAGTTTCCGAGATATTCTGTAAAAATCGATACTGAAGTCTTGAATCATCCTGACTCTTCTTTTTACATTTTGTTAATTAGTTCGGAAACTAAGCGAGATAGACAAATTTTCGTAGATATCTTTTTTGTTGTCCTCAAAATTCTCTACAAAAAAGATTTCTATAAGATTTCGCTATCTCGTTTAGTTTCCGAGATCCTCAATCCATAATCACAAAAATCCGCCAATTTCTTTAGTTTTATCTCTTTTCACTGCAAAAAAAAGAGATAAAAAAAGAGAAAAGAAACAACAGAACTTGACTGTAGATGTTCCCAGGTTGGTGGAGGTATGATCCAAGGACCAGCAGCGACCTGGAGACTATTTACAATCTTGGTGAACAAGTATATGAACTACTGATATGCGGTTCAGTCTACGTTATTGATTTTCAAAATTTATGCCAGTACAAAAAAAATCAACCAATGAGAAAACGTAAAATCAAAAGAGACATCTTTACGTCTCCGTGCAAAGGAGTTGCTGGTGTTCCTTAATTAACTAATTACCTCGAAAATTGAAGAGAAAAAAAAATAATGAAGAATGTACAATTTTTTTGCTACCTGCGACTTACTCGAGTCATAGTCATGATACAGAGAATCAATTATTTTCAATGAATTATAAATTTTTTTTATAAATCTTTCGATTTTTAGAGAAAGTGCATTATATTTTTTTTATGAAGAATAAATCTAAAATGAAATGAAAAAAAAATCGTGAAATTGAGAAAAAAAATTATTTATTTATTCTTCCAATTCCTTGAGGATAATTAGCCTCTTTTAAAAAATTTTTTTTTTTGGTGAAATCAAAATTTTACCGTTAGTTTTAATTATTTCAACGATAAAATCATTGATTTTTTTAGATAATAGATCAGTGAATTTCTCTTGTTTTTCATTTTTTTGAGAAGAACTCGGAAACTAAGCGAGATAGGGTGATTTTTTCTGAATCCTTTTTATTAGAGAATTTCAAGAGCTACAAAAAAGGATTTGGGCAAAATCGCTCTATCTCGCTTAGTTTCCGAGATATTTTGAAAAAGCAAATGACAAAAATTGAATTTTCAAAAAAAAATCCATTTTTTGAGAATAAAAAGTTCATTTTCTGAAAATATCTAGGAAACTAAGCGAGATAGGGCGATTTGACCTCCATCCTTTTTTGTAGCTCTTGAAATTCTCTACAAAATCGGTGAAATCGCCTTATCTCGCTTATTTTCCAAGCGATTCCCCGAAGAAAAATTGACGAAAATTATTATTTTTTTTTAAATAAGGATTTTTTCAGAAAATATCTGATCCTTGAATTTTCCTGTTTTTCCAGGTTGGTGGCAGTATGATCCGAGAACTAGCCTGGAGCTCGAGACTGCGTACAAACAGGGCAAAAGGACCTGCGAGCTCCTGATCGCAGGGTTCCTCTACATCGCAGATTTTGGCTCCATGCTGCAGCTGAGAAGGAACGATCCATCGAGGCATCGCAGGATCAAGCGCGATCTTCACAATGTTCCTAAGAAGGGAGTCGCAGGATTGAGGCTTAATCGACAGGATGAGGAGCCGGTGGTCCGGGAGATTAGGGGAGCGGAGAGACCGGCCAGTCCAGCTAGTGATACGATGGGTAAAAAAATCAATTATTCAATTAATTTAATCGATTTAAAAAAAATTGATTATTTCAATTTTTTCAATTTTCTTCAATTTTTTCAATTTATTCTGAAATTAAAATTTAGAAAAAATCCTGTTTTTTGTTAATTTTAGAAAGAATTGGAAGAATAATTAATTTAATAATAATGATTAATTTATTAAGAATAATTTAAATGGAAGGATAGGAGTTTTTCCGAAATAATTTTTTTATAATATCTCGGAAACTAAGCGAGATAAAGCGATCATTGTCCTAATCGTTTTTTGTATTTTTTTGCCAAATTTTCTACAGAAAAGATTCGAGAAAAAGCGCCTTATCTCGCTTATTTTCTGGGATATCTTCGAAAAATTATTTTGAAAAAAAAAATCGACTTATCTAAATAATCACTGACCATTTAATTATTTTCAATCTCAATTTCTTCAAGTTATCCGGAAAAAATGAATTTCGAGGAAATTCTCTGTTGAAAAATTGGAATTTTTATAAAAAATTCTCGTTTTTTTTTGCAAAATTTACTTTTTCTTACTTTTTTCTTACAATTATTATTCCCAAATATTCCGGAAAGTAAGCGAGATAGAGCGATACAGCTTCAATCCTTTTTTTGTAGCTCTCAATATTCTCTAAAAAAAAAAGGATTTGAATAAATTCGCGCTATCCCGCCTAATTTCCAAGATATCCTCAAAAAATGTGAAAAAAAACGAATTATTCTATTTTTTGTCTCTCAACTCAATTCTTTTCACTTTTCGAAAATTTCTTGGAAACCAAGCGAGATAGAGCGATTTCACCGTAATCCTTTTATGTAACCCTCGAAATCTTTTACAAAGCTAAGAGGCAAAATCGCTCTATCTTGCTTATTTTCCCAAATATCCTCAAAAAATCGAATTATTCTGTTTTAAGGGAGTTCATCCGGTAACTGAATTAACAGACCAATAATTATGAAAAAATTTGAATATACTTCTGAAAATCTAAAAAGTCACCTGTTAAAATTTCAAACTCTTCGGATATCTTATTCGGGAGAAATTAGTAAATAAAGATTTTTCAATTAACACGGTCCCTCATGGGTTTTCGTCTATAAACATGAAATTTGTGGCAATTAACAGGTTTTTTGGGGAGAAATTTCCATAATTGATAAATAAATATGTAAAGAACAGTTTAAGAGCTTCCTCAAATGCATTAGATACTTGGTAATTTAAGAATAAATTAATTTGTCTCGAAAAATGCTGATTTTTGGAAAGTTAACCTCTGTCTTACTCGCATGACAGTGACGTCAGAACCGCGCGCTTTTTGAAATCAATAAGAATGCTTTCCGAATAACGCAAAGTATGCTATGCTTGCACATTAAATCATACAAAACTAGTTGAAAATGTGCTGAATTGACCTTTCTCTATTTGATCTTCAGAAAAATTATTTCTATAAATTCGATTTTTTACAAAAAAACAATTATGATCGACGAACAAGAATTTCTAGTACATAGCAGCTGTACAGGTTACGACTACGTTAGTCGTATAACCACTACGCTAGTCGTGATAATTTTTCGTACTATTAAATCCCATACCGGATGAACTTCCTTAATTTATCTTCTACCGAATTTATAGAAAAAAAATTGATTTAATGAATTCCAGGAACCGGTGATGGTACAAATACTCCAGTGCCTCCAAGCAACACTCCACAAACACCAGCAGGAAATGTAAGCGGTGATGCAACACCATCTACAGACAGAACTGATCAACGACAGGATTCATTACACCAGGTTTTAGAACAAATGCGTTCATTAATGCTAAGAGGACACTTCCCACTTAATAGCGATAACGATGAAGATACGAACAACGCTGGATCATTTTCAGATAATCAACGTTCACTGCTGTGGATCCAGACGGCCAATCCTGATGCAGCTACATACACCAACGAAGCTGAAGATAATCTTTGAGTGCAGAAGACATCCGCGTTATCATCCATTCAAGTCCGGGAGGAACAAATAATTTAATTAATTCATTTATTTAGCGAAAAGATGAAATGAGGCATTTTTTTTGGTCATTTTTTTTTTCGAGGATATTGCGGAGGATAAGCGAGATAGCGCAGAAATTTGAAGTGATCCTTTTCTTGTGTAGAATTTCAAGAGCTACAAAAAAGGACTCTACGAAAATTTCGCTATCTCGCTTAGTTTCCGAGATATTTAAAAAAAACTGTGGAGTAAAATTGAAGTAAATTATTTTTTTTATTTTTTTATTTAAAAAATTGATTTTTTTGGGAATCTCAGGTGTAGTTTTTGTTGAATATCTCGGAAACTAAACGAGATAGAGCATTTTTTGTAGACACCTTTTTTGTAGCTCTTGAAATTCTGGATAAAATAGGATTTGGGCAAAATTCTGCGCTATCTCGCTTAATTTCCCGAGATATTTCAATGAGAATTAATCACATAAATCGATCGATCTGAGTCTTGTTTCATCTTTTCGCTATTGAATTAATTAGTTATAGATTATCGAGAGATGAGGAAGTGAACAAATATTTATTTCACGTCTTTACTGAAATCCAAAGAGAGCGGGAAAATTTAAGTATTTTATTGTCTTGCATTTTTCAAATTTTCTTTGAATTTCTTTTCTTTTTTCTTTTTTTCGAATGCAAATAATATTTATACTCTAAAATCTTTTGTGGAAAAAAATTTAAAGATTATTCATTCCATTGCTCAAAACTCAATGAACGCGAGTTTTGAAAGCGTGAATTCAATCAAACATTCAGGATTTCGAGTGAAAAAAAAAAATAAAAAATTAGAATTAAGGTTTTTCTCTCTTCTTCTCTTTTGTCAGGGACTGAAATAATAAAAAAAAAGTATTATTTATTTTTCTTCAAGATAAATAACAGAAAAAAATTGAGAAAATTTGAGAAAATACTCAGAGTCTAATGTAATTAATATTAATTAAAATAATTAGAAGAGAAAGGGGCAAAATGGAGTTTTCAAGTTTTTCCTCATTTTTTTCAATTAAAATTCAATGGAAAAATGAAATTTTCACAATTATAATTGAATTTTTGCCATATTTTTCAATAATTAATTCAAAAAAAACTAAAAATTTGAAGAAAAAAAAAATGGGGCAAAACGGGATATAATGTATCGTTGCCTTAGAATCAAAAGGGCGTAAGTGTTATTTATAAGCACAGCACTTACGCCCCTTTGTTTCCAAGGAAAAAATATAATGTTCGTTTTTTTTTCTCAAAATTTCAAAAAAAAAAACGTTTCTTTCTCAATTATAACAAAAATTCATTTTTTTTCGAGCTATTTAATCCATTCAGCCCCTTAAAAACAAAAAAAAACAATTATTTCCTTCATAATAAATCTCGATAAAAAAAATCGTGTTACAAAATAAAAAAAAATTAAAAATTGCAAAAGCCTGTTATTACCATAATTCAATTCCTTAACCGTTATAAAACGGCTCTTTTGTCCCTGGCGCTGCAGTCGTCATCAAAACATTCCTCTCCCCTTCCCCCTCCTTCCCCCCCTCTTTTTTCAGTGCCACAAGAAAAACAATGGGCGCCCGAACGCGCTCGTGAAATTGCCCAAAAAAAGCAAAAAATTGTCCCATTTCTCGAGCATAAGCGAACTAAAAACATACAAAAAATAGTAAAAAAATAGGTAAGTAATTCTCAGAAAAACCCAAAAATCCTTAAAAATCCTCAAATTAATTAATTTTTCTCTCCAGATCAGAGTCGCCCATTTTCTGGAAACAAGAGCCCAAATTTTCATCGAAAAAATCGTTGGAAAAAAATCGGGCAAAAGAAAATTGAATGAAAAACAGTTAAATTAAGTGGAAAATTTTGAATTTTTTGGCGGTTAAAAAATTTGCAATCATGACAGGTGTTTCACCGGGTCGTGAATTTACGATTTACGTGACACACGTGGAGGCTGATGGACCACTTTTACGTATATGGGGTCAAATTGACAAAGAAGCAGCAACAAATATTGAAACAAAGATATTTTCAATGACTGAACAATTTAAAATGGGTCAGGGTGGAATTTTTTCGGATACTGTTTTGATACCAGATACTGTGTGCTGTGCTTATCACGATGATGGTTATTATCGTGCTAAAATTGGCAGAGCACATCCACCACAGGACAAGGTATTTGTTCATTTTATGGACTATGGAAACAAGGAAATTGTACCTTATACCAGTATCAGACTGATGAATGATACAACAGAGGGCATTGAACTGCAGACACTTGGTGCAGTTTGTACAGATTTTATTCTCATTGATGTACTACCTATTGGTCCACTTTGGTCACCTAAAATCATTGAACATCTCAAACATGTGCTCAGGTACAATGAATTACCGGCTATTGTTTGCTCGGTACACAAGAGAGTAAAAATGCTGAAGCTTTATTATCAGGGAAGGGATTTTTGCGAGTGGATGGTCAGCGAGAGGATGGCCAGACCTGCTACTATCGAGGATTTGCTGAGGTGAGTTGAGAGGGGAGGGGGCATTTTTTTTGATGTGCTGGTAATAGCTAATATCTGACAATTTTTAGGATTTTTTTTTCGCAATTAATAAGTCGTTTTTGATTTTGTTTGTTGTCTACTTTTTTTTTTTTTAATTGATCAATTGTTTTTGATTTTATTAATTTTTTTTTAAATTAATAAATTGGTTTTGATTTTGTTTGTGTTTTTCTTTAAATTAATGAATTGTTTTTGATTTTGGTTGTTTTTTTTTTTTAAATGAATGAAGTATTTTTGATTAGGTTTGTTTTTTTTTTTTTCAATTAATGAATTATTTTTGATTTTATTTGTTTTTTTTAAATTAATGAATCGTTTTTGATTTTGTTTGTTGTCTACTTTTTTTTTTTAATTGATGAATTGTTTTTGATTTTATTAATTTTTTTTTTAAATTAATGAATTGGTTTAGATTTTGTTTGTTTTTTGTTTTTTCTTTAAATTAATGAATTGGTTTTTGATTTTGTTTGTTTGTTTTTTTTAAATTAGTGGATTGTTTTTGATTTTGTTTGTTGTCTGCTTTTTTTTTAAATTGATGAATTGTTTTTGATTTTATTTGTTTTTTTTTTAATTAATGAATTGGTTTTGATTTTGTTTGTTTTTTTCTAAATTAATGAATTATTTTTGATTTTTTTGTTTTTTCTTGTTAATTAATGAATTGTCTTTGATTTTGTTTGTTTTTTGTTTTTTTTTTTTAATTAATGAATTATTTTTGATTTTATTTGTTTTTTGTTTTTTTTTAATTAATGAATTGTTCGTGATTCTCTTCTTTTTTTTTTTTTTTTTTAATTAATGAATTGTTTTTGATGAATGGAAAATATGGTGATCATGAAATTAGTATAGTGAGGGGGGAGGGGGGTGGGGCAAGACGGACATAAGGGGTAAAATCGACACATTTGAGTTTTTATGCATATATTTATTAAAAAATCTTAAAATGAATAAAAATATTGGAGATAGATTTCTTTTTTGATGATTCAGTTGCAAAGCTGAGGAAATTTCAGGCAAAACAAGTACCAAAATTAATTTTTTTCAATTTTTTGAGAATTCGATTTTTTTCGGGGGCATTTTTGAAGGGTGAGTCTTTTGATTCGTGAGAGAATTTTGTTTTTTGGGGATATCTTTGGTTCTATTGGTCGTAGCGATCTGGGACTGATTTTAAATGGAAAGTGAGATTATTTGCCATTGATTTATGGGGTTTTGAATTCAAAAATATCGATTTTTCACGTAATTATAGGGCAAAACCCGATGATGATAATTTTTCACAAAAGTTTTCATAAATATCTGAAAAATCGATATTTTTAAATTCAAATCCACATAAATCGATGGAAAATGATCTCACCTTTCATTTGAAATCGTTCACATGTCGCTACGACCAATAGAAACGGAGATATTTAAAAAAAGGAATTTTCTAATAATTTGAAAGGTTTTTTACCCCTCAAAAATGCCGAAAAAAATTAAATTCTCAAAAAAAATTTAAAAATTTGATTCTTGCATTTGTCATCAGTCTAAAATTTCTTCAGCTTTTCAATAGAATTATCAAAAAAAATCTCTCTCCCACTGTTTCATTACAATGTCCATTTTGCCCCACGTTTCCCTAAATTATTTTTGGAGACATTCTTCTGCAAATATCTCAAAAGCGATTGAATTTAGAAAAAATGTCAATTGACCTATTTTGTAGAGAATTTCAAGGGCTAAAAAAAAACTAAAAAAATTCTCCTAATCCCAATAGTTTCTTCAATATTCCAAAAATAAGTCATCAATAAAATCAGAAGTTCCTTTTTTTGGGGAAAAACCCAATGAATGTTAAAGGTTCGGGAATTTCCACTCGGGCATTGATATTTTATTGTCCCTAATAAACCAAAAATTTCAAATTTCTTCATTCAACCGATTGACCAGACATCTGGTCTCCAAATTTTCCCCTTTCTTCTTTCCCTTTTCAAATTTCTCCGAATTCTTTTACCTCCAGGGCAATAAAAACCCTCCACTCTTTACCATTTTTCCCCAATTTTATTCAAATTTCCCTGAATTCTCTCCTTTTTGCCTTCAACTCAAAACAATTTCGGTCCCACTCTTTGTTTCGCTAATACCAGTGTTTTATTACGGTACAATAAAGTCTTCAAGCAATTCATCTATTTTTTTTATTTTTTTCAATTCAAATTTAATGGAAAAATAAAAAATTCAGAATTCTAATTAAGTTTTCGTCAAATTTTCCAATAATTAATTGAGAAAAGTAAAAATTTGAGGAAAAAATTGATAAATAGATTCTAATTTGAAAAAAATAAGTTTTCGTCATAATAGGGAACTTGCATATTTTTTTTTTATTTTTTTTTCTCAATATTTATTGATCGTGATTAACAGAAAAGGCAAGAAAAAAATTTTTTATTCATTAATTAATTCATAAACATTAATTAAAAAATCATTTTTTTGAACGTCTCCAAATCGGACATGACGTCAGAATACCAAAATCTTTGTGTGCGCCATCTGTAGTCACCTGTCGTTACTCATTGACAGGCGTATGGAGGTTATGCTGATTGTCAAAAAATGCGTATTTCTTTATTTTCCTCTTCTTTACTTCAAACATTGTTTAAAGAATTTCAATTAAAAATGTGTTTCCTTCCAAAGAAATTTATACACATAACCTCTTTATGAGTATCGCGCATCGAAAATTCAAATATCCTCCAGCCGCGCCATCACTGGCCACAGCTTGAATTACGCATGTGGTATTATGACGTCAGAGCCGTTTTAGAGCAGTATGAAATTTGGAGATTTTTAATTGTAAATTTCTCCATAATTAACAATTTAAAAACAAAAAAAAAAATTTCCCTAATCTCAGACAATACTGTAGAATGCATAGAAATGAAAAAATAAAATAAAAAAAAAATATGCAAGTTCCCTATTGAAGAAAAAATCATTTTTTTAAAGGAAATTTTGAAAAAAAAAAGAACATTATATTATCGCCTTAGAAAAAAAAGGGCGTAAGTGCCATGCTTGTAAATAGCACTTGCACCCTTTTAATTCCAGGACAAAGATATATTATATTCAGTTTTGCCCCATTTTTTACTGTAAAATTAAAATTGAATAGAAAAATGAAATTTTTAGAATTATAATTGAATTTTTTCCATATTTTTCAATAATTAATTCAAAATTAGTAAAAATTCATTTAAAAAAAATGAATGAATAAATTCTTTCGAAATTTATAAATTTCAATTTTTTAATGAAAAATGGGGCAAAACAGGATATAATATATCGTTGCCCTAGAATCAAAAGGGTGCAAGTGCTAATTACAATCATAGCACTTACGCCCCTTTGTTTCTAAGGCAACCACATAATGTTCTCTTTTTTTTTAAATTTCCTTTAAAAAAGTGATTTTTTCTCCAATTATAATGAAAACACTTTTTTTTTAATTATTCAATCCATTCAGCCCCTAATAAAAAAAAGTAAAAGCATTATTTCTTACACAATCAATCTTTATAAAAAAACGAATCGTATTACAAATGGAAAAAAACCTGAAAAAAAAATTGCAAGCCTTTTACCTCCAAAACAATAAAAATTCTCCACTGTTTACAAATTTTCCCTAATTTTATTCAAATTTCCCTGAATCCTCTCCTTTTGGTTTCAAACTCAAGACAATTTTTACACCCCCCCCCCCCTCCCCCCTTTCTTTTGCAAGTACCAGCACTTTATTACGGTTTTTATGACCGTAAAAACCCCAAAAATTCACTCCTTCTACCTGAAAACCTCTCATTCATCCCAAGTAAACCCTCTGCATCTCCTCCCCCCTCCACAAAATACGCCCCCACTCCTCCAAAATGCGCGACCAATAGAAATTCACTCTACTCCCCCACTTGTTCCTCGCACTTTTAACATAAATTCGCGGCGTTTTTTCTTCAGTTCAAAACCACCTTTCAACTGGCGAATCTCGTCTCCCAGTCGAAAATTCAGTAAAATTCAAATTTTCGCGCCTTCTGTGAAACAATTTAGATTCAATAGAGTTTCTTTATTCGTGAAGATAATCTTAGTGATTTCACTTCTAAATTTTGAGTCAGAAGAAGTCTAACAATTGAAAAATTGTGGAATTCGAGTGATTTATTCGATTTTTATTTGATTCAAGTGAAAATTTCGATTTTAAAAAAATTAAAAAGTGGAAATTTCGATTTAAAAAAATTAAAAAGTGGAAATTTTGATTTTTTCTTTTTTTTTTCGTTTTCGTTGATTAGTTTTGCGTATTTCGTCATCAAGACATGATGGAAATGTAAGTTTTGAGTTTCTTAAATTAAATATCTATAGTTCAAAGGGAAAATATCAATTTATTTCGATTTTTTATTACTTAATTAATAATTCCTGACTTATTTCGGTAAAATATCTCGTAAACTGTTGAGTTTTGGTGAATTTATCAGGTGACCTTTTTTGTAGACAATTTTTAGAGCTAAAAAAAAAGTTTCTTGACATTTTTTTGTAAAACCACGTGCTTCCAAGATATTCGCAATAACGTGAAGTCACGAAATAAAATCGAAAAAAATTCCTTATTTACTTTTTCTTCAAATATCGTCGTTCTAAAGTGAAAAGGGCGTAAATAGTACAAATTTCCTATCTTTTTACGTCCTTTTAACTCTAGGACCACAATATCTTCAAAACAAGTGGATTAAAAAAAAAACACCAAGAGACCTTTTTTCTAGCTCTTGGAATTCTGTAGAAAAAAAAAAGCTCGCTTGTGAAATTCCTTCAAACCTACTCATCTCGCAAAAAAAAATCCTCGACAAATGCTTCGAGTTTTATTTCATCACTTCACTCTTGTAAATATCTGTAAATTCAGTTGATTCAGAGGAAAATATCCATATTTTTTTTTTAATTTGAAAAACTCCAATTTTTTTCAATCAGATAAACCGCCAATTTTCCTTTTATTCAAAAAATCCCAACTTTGTTTTTTTATTTGAAAAATCCAATTTTTTTTTTATTAAAAGAAAAAACAAAAATCTCTTTCTTATTGAAAAATCCATTTTTTTCCTTAATTATTGACAAAAACACGAGATTCTCTTTCTTATCAAAAAGATCCCAATTTTTTTTTAATTTAAAAAAAAACACCAACTTTTTTTTTTATTGAAAAAATCCAAATTTTTTTCTTAATTTTTGAAAAAAACACAAAATTCTCTCTCTTATTAAAAAAAACCCAATTTTTTTTTTATTTAAAAAAAAACCACCAACTTTTTTTTCAATTGAATAAACCCCAATTTTTCTTTTCTAATTGAAAAAAAAAAACACAAAATTCTCTTTATAATAAAAAAATTTCAACTTTTCTTTCTATTGGGAAAAATTCCAACTTTTCTTTTTATCGAAAAAAATTCCTATTTTTTTTCTGTTATCGCAAAAAAAAAACTTTAACTAACCCCTTAATTCTAAATTTCCAGGATCATCGAGCCTCCAGTAGCGGCTCCATCCCCCCAGTTCAACCAGCACTACCCAGGTCGTCCTCGTCATTTCCACCAGTCGCACCAGCAGCACGATCAAAACGCCTACAACAACAATTTCTACCAAAACCAAAATCAAAAGCAGAAGCCCTTGAACAACCGTGGCCCGGAAAATTGGCGTCAGCCTCATCACCCCCAGTACCCCCAACAACAGCAGCTCTACAACCCCCCAAAACCCACCCCCCCTCCCCCCGCCCCATCCCGTCCCCCCTCAAAGCCCCTCTCCCAATCCCTCGTTTTCACTGGTCGTGTCCTAAAAGAGCACAAAAAATACAACGTCCTCGTCTCCTTCGTCGAAGAAGGCCCCCTAAAATTCGCTGTTCAACCCGAGGAAAATCTCCAGGAGCTCGAGGACCTAATGAAGCGTATCGCAAGCTTCCCAGTCCAGCCTCTCTCCTCTCCACCGATCCCAAGCTCCGTTTGTCTCGGTCGCAATTCAACTGACGGTGTCCTACGTCGTGCTGTCGTCAGTTGCCTGACAAATACACTCGAGGCAAAAGTCTTCTACATCGATTATGGCTCCAGTGAAATTCTCTCGCACTCAGATATCTACGAATTACCTCTTGAGTTTGCAAATCCCTCAGTTTTATCTGTGCGATTTACTCTCGCGAGCGTCAGGTATCTGATTGTGAGTGACGAGATGAAAAAGTACTTTAAAAATTTAGTCGAGGGCAAGCATTTGGTGCTTGAGGTTGTACCACCAGAGGACTCGCCACTTTATCAGTATGGACATCTTTATGACGGTGATAAGAATATCCTGGACATGCTGATTGCTAAATTTCCAAGTTGCACGGAGAATTGGCCAGATGCAAGACGTCTTCCGAGAGGTGCGAAAAAAACCGTACACGTGTCTTACGTTGAGGCTTGCAGCAAGTTTTTCGTTCAATTGGACGAGGACACTAAGGCACTGGAGAGGATCACTGCTGTTCTCAATGAGTCAATTAAAACTGCACCACCTGTTAAACTTGGAGCAATTAAAATTGGATACAAGTGTCTGGCCCATTGTGATGTCGATGGACAGTGGTACAGGGCACAAATAATCGGTATTTCAGGCACTCAAGTTACTGTTAATTACGTGGATTTTGGAAATGACGAGAAAATACCGATGTCCTCGTTGAGAACTGTTGGAGGCAATGTACTGACGAGAATACCTGCACTTGCTATTCATTGTGTGCTGAGTGGCTTTGAGGGAAAACCTTATACGCCGGAAATCGATGACAAGTTTGAGGCAATGGTACTTGATAAGCCTATTGAACTCAGTGTTTTGGAGATACAGGGACATTCTATTGTTGTTGATATTTATGATAGGAGCAAATTGCCTATTGTTAATGTATCAGCAGAATTGAGGATTATCGTGGAGAATGGTAATGGGGGAGGTGGGGTGAAGAGTGTGGAAAAAGCAGCTTCACCGGCACGACGAGGAAAGAGGTAATTAATTAATTAATTAATTTTTTTGCTGAATTTAAAGATTTTAGGGGAAATTTTTTACTTGAAAAATGATTTTTTAACGTTTTTCGAATTTTTTTGCGGGAAATTTTGAAGGAAATTGGGGCAAAATGGGATGGAATAGGCTTGATATCCTATCCCGTTTTGCCCCGTTTCAATTTTGTTTTTAAATTGATTTTTTTTCATAATTTTATGAAAAATTCAGTAGCAAAAAAGTAATTTTTTTAAATCAATTTCTTTTTTTTAATTTCAAAAATAGTTTTTTTCTGCAGATCTTTTTTTGAAGATATCTCGGAAACTAAGTGAGATAGAGCGTTTTTGTCCGAATCTTGTTTTGTAGCTCTTGAAATTCTCCACAAAAAAAGATTCTAGTAAAATTGCGCTATCTCGCTTGATTTCCGAGATATTTTGGGAAAAATAATGTTTTTTTAGGATAATTAAAATTTTTTCAATTAAAAAACGCGAATTATTTAATTTCTCAAATTTTAATGAGTATAAAGAAAAAAAAAACATTATAATGCAGGTCTGGCGTGAAAACACAACCCGCCCTTGGCCATCAACAAAAAACCAGATCTAAAAGTGTTAAACGTTCACGGTAAAGTGTTCAGAAAGAACAAAAAAAAAAAACAAAAAAACTTAAAATCTGGAGCTTTTTTTACAATTCATTTGTGAAACTTAATGTAATTAATAAGCAGAGCTTAATTCTGGTGTAATGTAAATTGAAAATTTTATAACGATATATCACGCTTGAAATCAGCAGCACATTGCGCACTGTTTAATACTTAATCATTATTGATAATTAAAATTACTAATAAATCATTGAGATTATAAAAAAAAGGCAAGTTGAGAATTTCTAGCTTTTCTAAAGAATATCTCGTAAACGACAAGATTTAGAGGAAAATGTCAGGAAACCTTTTTTGTAGCCCTCAAAATTCTCTACAAAAAAGATCTCCTGACATTTTCATCTAATTCCAGTCGCTCCTAAGATATTTACAAAAACAGTTCGAAAGAAATTTTTTAGAAAAAAATACCTTAAAAAATCGGGTTGAGCTTGTTTTAAAGATACCTCCGAAACCGTTGGATTGAGAAAAAAATATCAAGAGACCTTTTTTGAAGCTCTGGAAATTCTTTACAAAAAAGGTTCTTTGACATTTCCCTCTAACTCCAACTGCGCCAATGATATTCGCAAAACAAGCTATTGTGCCAATTTTTTTTTTTTAATTCATAAAAATTGATTTTTTTTTTATAATCTCCCATATGTAATAACCGCAATTAATTATTAATTTCGTTTAAAAATCAAATAATTCAACCTATTTTTAATGAAAATTCTTTTTTAACAGTGAAGAGAACGAGAGACCAAAGCCATCAGATCAATCATCGTTCGAGAAGCCGAAAAAATCCTGGAAAGACGAGGAAAACGAACAAAAACGTCACGAGATGCAGAATCATCGACAGATGAATCAATCAACGAGTCCACAGCAAAATGATCGATTCAATCGTGACACACGAAATGATCGATCCAACCGAGAAAACTCAATGCGACAGGATCGAAACGACAATTATGAACGATTTAATGCAGATGCAAATAATCGTAATCGAGATTCACGAGGTAATCGTGGAAAACCAACGACTCCACCATCAAGAGGTGACAGAAGTAGATCCACTGAAAAGTCTTGGAGTGACAAAGACTCTGATACATCATCAAGAGGTGGTAGACAAAGTGATCGTGGTGGAAGAGGCAGTGGAGACCGAAGACGAGACAATTTCCGTTCAAGTCCACGTGAATTCGAGGAAAATGAGAGAAATTTCAGGTCGACAAAGTCAAATAGTTTTAATACACCTGGAAGAGGACCTAGAGATCAGTCTGGTGAGTAAATTCTGGATTTATCATTGATTAATCAAACGAATTTTCATTTTCTAGCAAAATTTTCCTGCTTTTTATTATTTTTTAATTTTTCGTCCAACTTAGATTTTTTTTTTTTTGAAAAGTAAAAGGATCTCAGAAACTAAGCGAGATAGAGCAATTTCACCCTAATCATGTTTTCCCCAGAATTTCCCGATCTACAAAAAAGGTCTCTACAAAAATTTCTCTACCTCCCTTACTTTCCGAGATAATCCTCAAAAACGCAGCTTACACCAAAAATTAAATTAAATTTCCTTTTTTTTTTCCAGCAGGTAACAGCAGAAGATCCAGTGACCCCAAGGACTCGCGTAAACCAAAGATCGACACGTGGACAGCACCACCCACCGCCTCCCCAAAGCCTCCTCAACCCTTGCGAATTCCCCCCGCCAATATAACCCTCGGTGCTACAAAAACCTGCGAATTAGTTTTCATCGTCTCTCCCCTAGATTTTTCCGTCCAACTGCTCCCAGACGTCGAGGAGCTCGACGTCCTGATGGAGAAGATAACCCAACTCTACGAGACAAGTGGCAAGATCGTCCCAGAAGCCTCAATAATCCCCGGTCTCGACTGTGTTGCCCAATACTCAGTCGACTCCAAATGGTATCGTGCACGTGTCCAATCTCTCGATCCCCCAGGAGCAACTGTCCACTTCGTCGACTACGGAAATGCCGAAATAGTACCTCTAAACAAGATAAAAGAACTGCAAGAAGAAATATCAAAGCTTCCAGCCCAATCCGTTCGCTGCAAGCTTCTTGCAGCAGTCCAGAAGCCCTGGACCCCTTCAGAACTCGAGGAATTCTCGTCTGCTTTAGATCTAAAGCTCCTAGAAGCCGAATTTGTCGGTTTAGAAGACGCAATTTACGAGATTCTCGTCCGTGAGATCGTCGACGGAGTCCCCACCTCCCGTTACATCAACGAGGACTACAGCGAGGGTGCAAATTTAAAAGCCGCAAAAGAATCCTCCCGCAACAAGAGCAGAAAAACAGCACAAAAAACCAGAAAACCACTTCAAAATTACGCACCACTAGACGCAAAATGGAAGGAACCAGTCATTGATCTTGATGTAAAGCAGGAAGTCATGGTTACGTGGATGAGAAATCCCTCCACTTTTTACTGCCAGTCCCTGAAGAATCAGGCAGAGTTCAGGTCCATGATGAACGACATTCAGAATGTTTATTCTGGACGACAGCCTGTTAATGAGGCACTTCAGGTTGGAACTGCTGTGATTGCGGTTTTTGCAGAGGATGGAGCGCTTTATAGGGCGGAGATCCTGGAGCTCAACAAGTTGAAGGGAAATATAGTGAGATACGTCGATTTTGGGAATTCGGCGATGGTCGAGACGAGACAGACTTTTCGAGTCGAGAAGAAATTCATGGAACTGTCGAAACAGGCGATCAACTGCACGATGAAGAACATTGTTCCAGCGAATGGGGGAAATTGGTCCAAATCGAATTCTCATGAGATTGAGAAGCTGTTCAATGCGGAGAAGATGATTTGCGTTGTTCATGAGGTGCAGGAGGGAAAGTGCACGGTTTCTTTGGAGACTGAGGGACAGGATCTTGCTGGGATTTTGGTGGAAAAGGGTCTTGCTGATTTTGCTGCTGCATCAAATTTAGTGGAAGAGGCTGTGCCTAATTTTGAACAGACTTGTGTGAGAATTGATATTAGCAGATTGGTTGGACAACTTTTGAGGGTCAAGGTTTCGAATTTCGAGAGTGGAAAACAGTTTCATGTTCAGCTGCCGTCTGCTGCTGATAGCGAGAGAAACGTTTCTTGTTTCATGGCTGATAAAAATCCGGAGGTGAGTTTTGGAGAATATTAGCATGTTTTTTTTTTTTTTTTTTTGGCTAATCGTTATTAACTGCTAGGATATGATATCGGATGATTAATCGGATACTTGTTGTTACTCATGAGTTGAATCGCACGATGTATGGTAATTTTTATTAATTAAAATTCATTTGATCTTGATATTTATTTATAAATAATTAAATTCAGACTTTTGAGAAAAATACAATGATTATTAATTTTTCGTTAATTTTTGGCATTTTTAGTGTAGATTTTAAATTAAATAAATATAAATGGGGATTATTCCACATTGGAATTCAAACGTAGATGTGAATTAAATTGAATTAAATTTTTTAATTTATTATTATAATGCAATGATCGAAAAGAACGAATTTAATTATTTATGGTAATTTATTTTTTGTTTATTCTGGTGATTCAGTGGATTTTTGTGATAATTATTGGAATATCTTAGAAGCAGGTGGAGTTATGGGAAAATGTTGGGAGACCTTTTTTTTAGAGAATTTTGAAAGCTTCAAAAAAGATCTCTTGGGATTTTTTGATAAATTTGGTAATTTTGGAGAGATTTGGAAAAAAGTAATTGATAAATTTTTTTTTTGGGTTTTCTAGGATTAATTCATGTTATTAAGATTATCTTTGAAATGATTGGGTTTAAGGGAAAATGTCAGGAAACCTTTTTTGGAGATCTCGAAATTATTTAGAAAAATGGTCTCTTGGGATTTTTTGATTAATAAACTCAATTCAGAGATATTTGGGAAAGAGACAGTTCTACTTGATCACCTCACGAATAAACTCTTTTCTGAATTGTTAATAATCATGAAATATAATGTGCCTGAGCCTGTTATTGACTCGAATTAAATAATAATTAACTCTACATTGGCATACTAATCAGTAATACCCCATTAAAATTACAATCAGTGGTTAAAATTATTAAACAAAAATATAATATCCAGTTTCCAAATTCATTATTTCCTAATTTAATTCCACTGATGATTAATCTGTGATTCTGTATACAGTATAAATTTTTTGTTAATTCCTCGTGGTTGATGAAATTATATTAAAAATAAAAAATTAAGGATATTTAGTCGGAACCATGAAATAATATTTTTTTTTCTGTAATTCATGAAAAAAAAGACCATTTTTTAAATATTCTATTTTTTAAAAAATATGATGGAAACTAAGCGAGATAGGACATTTTTTGTAGAAACCTTTTTTGTAGCTCTTGAAATTCTCTACAAAAAAGGATTCGTGCAAAATCGCTCTATCTCGCTTAGTTTCTGAGATCCTTTTTAAAAAAACATCAGCAAAAAAATAGACTCATTTCATCTTTTTTATTACTGAAAATGATTAGAGGAAGATGGGGTAAAATGGACACTGGTTGATTTTGGTATTTTATACTATGGAAATTAGGAGAAATGAATGGAAATATGGGAGATAGGTTTTTTCTGATGATTCCATTTGAAAGATGAGGAAATTTCCCATGAAAATCATATGTCTAAAGTTATTTTTTGAAATTTTTCAAAAATTTCATTTTTTGCGCAAGATTTGAAGGATAAACTCTTCTGTTTTTGAAAAATTTCAGGTTTTCGAGAATATCTCTGGTTCTATTGATCGTAAGTGACCTAGAGTTGATCTTAAATGAAAGATGAGCTCATTTCCCATCAATTTATGGGATTTAAAAAGAAAAATATCAATTTTTTCAAGTACTTATAGGGCAGAAACTGATTTTCAGAAAATGACCTATAAATATTTGAAAAATTGATTTGAAAAAAATTTGAACCACATAAATCGATTAGTAATGAGCTCACCTTTCATTTAAGATTAACTCCAGGTCGCTACAACCAATAGAATTAGAGATATCGTCAAAAAAGTGAATTTTTTCGATTTTCTAAAGAAAAACCCCTTTAAAACTTGACCAAAAAAGTAACTTTTGCCAAAAATTGGGGGAAAAAATTTGACACATGTTTTTCACCGAAAATTTCCTCAGCTTTTCAATGGAATCATCAGA
The DNA here is from genome assembly GCA_963942555.1 of Aleiodes leptofemur. NCBI lineage: Eukaryota > Metazoa > Arthropoda > Insecta > Hymenoptera > Braconidae > Aleiodes > Aleiodes leptofemur. The sequence continues at coordinate 2,017,829 of OZ012619.1, read as the reverse complement.
AAATCTCTATCCTGAATCGTTCAATGGAACTGTCCATTTTACCCCACTTTCCCCTGAATATCCTTAATAATTAAATTGTTTGAATAGAAATTCAAAAAAAAATTAAAAAACCTTAAGTGCAAAATTGTAAAGACTAGTGTGCCAATGGTAGGTGTTGCCGAAACTGTTGCAACGTGAGATCTTCCTTGGCTCAGGTTGTCTAATTAATACAGTGAATGGATGGCAGCGTGCTGTTGTCATCAATACATCAAGAACAGATGGATTTGACGTCAGGCTAATTGATACTGGAGCTAAACAAGTTATACAAATGGACTGCGTGAGTTTTAAAGTCGTGAATGAAAGAGAATTAGTTTAAATTATCACTTTTTTTCATTCAGGTCATCTCTTATATATTAATGCCATACACATGCGACTCAACTAACTCCAAAAAAATCTTCATTTTTCCAGGAATTTATTGGAAAAATTGGGGCAAAATGGAATGGATCATTGTATATAGCCCATCCCATTTTGCCCCAATTTTCCTCACATTTTTATAACATTTTGCCTCATCTTGGAGACTTTTTTCATCAATTTTATGTAATTTTTTTTGCATTTTTTTTTTCTGTTTATTCTATGAAGATGCTCACGTTGCCATCGCAACTTGCAGTTATGCAGAATCAGGCAGTTGAGTGTTATGTGAAGAATACAACATCCGATACACAAGGTGATAAGGAGTTCAAGGAAAAGATTGAGAATAAAGAAGTTATTATTCGAGTTGAAAATATTGACAATAACAGGTGAGGAAATGGTCATTTGATATCGATGGGATAACAAATGGGAGAGGAGGGGGGGGGGGGGGGTGAAGAAGGGTCAAAAGTGATTTTTTGGGGATTTTTTTTTGAAAATTTGAGGGCTTAGGATAAAAATTTGAGGCCTAATCCTCTTTAAATTTCGAAATTTTCAGGGTTTTTTGGGAATATCTCTGATTCTAATTGTCGTAGAGCCAAAATTCGAAAAGGCAACGAAAGCTGAGGAAATTTTCCCCTTAATTTATGTAATTTCGAATAAATTTTTATCGAATTTTGAAGAAATCGAAGTTGATTTTGGAAAAATCAAGTTTTTTTCGGGTATTTCGATGGAAATTCGATGAAAATCAATTCGAAATCACATGAATTGAGGGTAAAATTTCCTCAGTTTTATACTCGTCCTCGTCTCATTGAGCTACGACATTTTGAATCGGTGATATTCCCGAAAAACTGAAAATTGCAAAAAATAGAGAAAATTACACTTTTCATTTTTGGATCAAAACCTCAAAATTGAAAAAAAATAATAATTAATTAACAATTTTTATTTCCCAAATTTTTCAATGAAATCATTAAAGGAAAAATCTCTATTTTGCCCCACTGTCCCCTAACAAAAATCCCAATTTCTTCTGTTCTTCCACTACTTTATCACTTCACCATCAATTATTGATCTCAAGAAAATCTCGAAAATCATCAACTTTAAGAAAATTCACTAAAAAACCTTTTCCGAGCCTTTCAAAAACCTCTCCAAAAGAGCCCACTCATCCAAAGATATCCCCCCCCCCCCCCTTAAAAAAGTCCCTGTACCCACTCATCCCATAGATACCCCCCCCCCCCCCCCCCAAAAAAAAAACATCCTGCACCCACTCATTCCAAAGATACCTCCTCCCCAAACGAAAAAAACTCCCCTGATTCTAATTTTTTTTCCATTTTTTTCAGGCTCGAAGTCTCCCTCTTCTCCACATCCGGCCAGCCTCTGCTCACAGCATCCCCCACCACCGAGCACATCTGTCCAATTCTCCCGATGCTTCTCCTAAACACCGTGGAGAAAGTCACAGTCTCCCACATAAATCACTCTCAGAGTATCTTCCTCCAGCGTTCATCAGATCTCGCTACTATCCAGTCATTCCTCGAGGATCTCTACACCTTCTACTCCACGTCAGGTACACCCCTCGTAATCACTCCAGGTGCCCTCTGTGCAGCACAAAGTGACGACGAGAACTGGTATCGTGCCAAAGTCACGAAAAAAACAGCCTCCGGTGCAATTGTCCAGTACGTAGACTACGGAAACACCGAAGAAGTTCCATCAGATCGTCTAAAGCAGTTGAAACCCGATTTCACCAAAAACCCGCAGCTCGCCATCGAGGTATCCCTATCATTTTCCCTAAAAGGTTCACAATCAGAGCAGCTGGAGCTTCTCAACCCCCATTTAATGGACAAGGAGTTCACTGCGTCTTTCCACAGCATCCGCGGCAAATGGACCGTAAAATTAGAATCCGAAACAGGCGAGAAATTGAGCGAAATTCTCGCGGCGAGTGTTCTCGAAGCGCCGAAGAAGCCCGAAGTGGACCCGAACGAGCCCGAGGACCTGATTGTTGGCAGTAGGTACAAGGTATCAGTAACGCACGCTGATGATCCAGGACAATTTTGGATCCAGCGTCTGCGAGATGCCCAGGCAATCGAGGAACTCCAAGAAAAGCTGCAATCCGAGATCTCGACTTATCCCAGAATCGAGGGAACTCCAGAAGAGAATCTCTTTTGCGCAGCTGTTTATTCAGGTGATCGGCTCTGGTATCGTGCGGAAGTTATTGACGCTGACGAGGAACTAGCGACCGTCAGGTTCGTCGACATCGGCAATACCGACAGTATCGTGCTGACGACAAGCGAGATAAAGCATCTGCCAGACTCTATGAAATCCGTAAAAAGATACGGAATCAAGTGCAAGCTGGACCTGATTCCTGCAGTTGAAGACGATTGGCCTGAAATCGCTTGCGAGAAGTTTAACGCACTTACGTCAAGTGAAAAGTACTTGGACGCAGTTGTCGTAGCTGACGGAAACCCGAAACGCGTGGAACTCTTCATTGATTCGAAGAATATTGGAGATCGTCTCGTCGAGGAGAACGTTGCAATCCGTTTCTGCAGTGACGACAGCCCCGAGGAGTTCGAGGAACGTGACATTGATCCAAGATCTGCATTCGTCTCTCACATAAATTCGCCCAGTGAATTTTGGGTTCAAGAAGAGAAATTCGTGGCGGAACTCGAGACAATCGTCGACAGATTCATAATGGCCGACATGCTGCCGAAAATCGATGACGTCAGAGAAGGAATGTTGTGCGTTGCAAGATTTCCTGAGGATGGATCGTGGTACAGGGCACAAGTTATTTCTCATGGAGACACTGGAACTAATGTCATCTACATTGATTATGGAAACTCTGCAGTATCAACGGAAATACGTCAGATTCCCGAAGATTTAGCTGCACTTCCGCCGTTTTCAAGAAAATGCTGTCTCTCATTGCCGGAAGATGTCGAACAGTGGTCAGAAAGGGCTTGTGAAGAGTTCTCCAAAATGGCGGACGATGGCGCAACGATCTTCATCCTCGACGTAATTGAAGAAGGCGAGACGTCGAAGGTTCGATTGATTTTCGAGGGAAAAGACATTGCCGAGCCACTCGCTGGACTCTGTGAGAAGCCATTGCCGATAATTGAAGAGAGACTATCGCCTTTGGGCGAAGAAACTTCACCAAATGTTGTTGTGAGTCATGTCGTGTCACCGGCAGAGTTCTGGATTCAAGCGGACTACAAAATGGCAGAACTCGAAAAGATGACGGAACTTTTAGCGGATGCTGCGAGTTATTTGCCATTGACGTCAAGTGAAGAGGGAACAATTTGCGCTGCACAATTTCCGGAAGATGGACAGTGGTACAGAGCGAAGATTCTGTGTAGTTCAGAGTCGGAGATTGAGGTTCTTTATATTGATTATGGGAACTCTGCGGTGACGAGTGAACTTCGAGCACTTCCGGAGGATATCATCAAGATTCCGGCACTTTCGATGTTTTCTTCTCTTAGGTTACCGGAGGGGGTCGAATGCTGGTCGAATGAGGCTTGCGAGGCTTTCATTGAACTTGTGGCAGATGGAGCAACGATGTTCGAGTACGAGGAGATAGGAGAGGATGATCCAAGTGTCATTAGCTTGTTTCTCAATGGAGAGGATGTTGTGGAGATACTGGCGCCTTTGTGCAAGAAGAAGAACGGTGATGAGACGATTGATGCGGAACTGAGGCAAGAAGCCGAAAAAATACAGAATCTTAGGGACAGCGCGTTTGATGAGACGGAGATTTCAGTTCAAGGTGGAGTGATTGTTAGTACCGAGGTCAATCAGAGCGAGAGCATTGAGGGAATTTCAAGCAGTACTTCAGGGATTGAGGTCGCTGGGGCTTCTGATCAGTCGACGACGTCAATTAAATTCGATTCTTCGGCGGAGGGCTTGGAGGTAAAGGTGAAGCAAGAGCTTACTGCTGATGAGATCGTTGAACTTTATGCTAAGGCACCGTCAGAGACGTCTGGTGATGCTGAAGAGGTGGGTAAAGATGCTGGAGAGGTGGTTAAAGATGCTGAAGAGGTGGCCAAAGATGCTGGAAAGGTGTCTAAACTTGCTGAAGAGGTGTCTAAAGAGGCTGAAGAGGTGATTAAAGATGCTGAAAAGGTGTCCCAAGATGCTGAAGAGGTATCTAAAGATGCTGAAGAGGTATCTGAAGATGCTGAAGAGAAAACTGAGGCAGTTGTTACAAAGGTGATTCCAGAAGACGGGGAAAAGGCAGCTATCGAAGAAAAAGGACATCTTCAGAAAACTGATAAATCTGAAGTTCTTGAAGAGACGAGAATTCTTGAAGAGAAAAATGCAGTTTCTCAAGAAAAAGGAGAAAGTTCAGACGCTTCTCAAGAAAAAGAGGAAAGTCTTCTGCATCAAGGAACTTCAGCAGAAAATAAAGTATCAGTTAAGGAAGAAGTTGAGGACCTGGAAGATACTCTGGAGCTGAAATCAAATATTTCTGCTTCTTCTTCGGGAAAATTGAGTTTAGACTTGAGTAAAGTCCTTGATACAGAAGAAGATGATGCTCCAAAGAGTCCAGGTACTCCAAAAACACCACACTCTGAGAAAATAGTGGCTGGAGTTGTTACTGATCATCAGATTCTTCAGGAAGAAAAAAAATCTGATAATGAAACTATTGAAGCTCATTCGATATCTATTTAAAAAGATTAAAATGAAGAAAACAATACAGTTTTATTAATACTTATTTTTATTTATTTTTTTTTTCATTTTCGTTCTAGTTTCGCTGATTTTTTTTTTTTACGCCACTTATATTTAATTAACCAAAGACTAAAAGGAAGTGGAAATGTTTAATGATTTAAGGAAAGTGGCCTGATAATTAAAATCAAAGACTGAAATTTTTTTTCATCTAAAGACTTTGAAAAATTATTCTTTTTCTTTTTTGTTCATGGAAGCCATGCTATTATAATTTAGTCAGCGTTATTTAAAAAAAAATTATAATTTCATTTTATTTTTCTCCATTTATGGCTTTTTTCGTTTTTTTTATTCATCAAAAAAGATGTGAAGAGAATGAGTTTATGAAATTGATGCACATTTTTTTAAATATCTCGGAATTAAGGTGATTTATTGAAAAATGTCAAGACATCTTTTTTGTACAAAATTTTAAGAGCTACAAAAAAGGTTTCTTGTCATTTTTCGATAAATGCCCTTGCTTCTAAAATATTGCTAAAAATAAGTGACACATATTTTTTTTTTACTTTTACTACTTCACAATTCAATTAAGCTGCTCGATACATTAATTATTAAAAAAACATTTATTTTCATTCTGAGAGCATGATCAAGAGAATGAAGGGGTGGGAAAAGTGCCTGGAGCATTTTACATATTTATTGATAAAAAATGTTATTTAAAATTTTAAGAAAAAAACTCAATTGATGTATTATGAAGAGAAAAAAAGAGAACATGAAAAATAAGAGGAAAATGTTCTGCATAAATTTGAAACATGGAATATGATTAGTACACGTTAAAATTTATCTCTTAAATTTATGATTATAATTATAATTTTTTATTATTTACAAAAAAAAAAAAAATTCCACTCAATTTCGTAAATTAAAGGCGATTGTGACAGTTAACGTTTATTTCGTACTAATCATAACTAAAAAATATTGGTGATACTTGGAGTTAAGCCTAGGATAATTATTGATGAAGAAGAAATTAATCTGAAAAAAGAAGAAAAAAAAAAACAGTCGATAATTAAAATTAATAAATAGGCATTCGAGAATTCTTAGTATTTGAAAAAAATGTATGATATAATATTGAGAATAGTTTAAAAAATAAAAAAATTAAAGTTTATTTTTTGTTTGGGTTGGAATACATATTCTATTTAATCTTATGATTATCTTGATATAACATTATTGAAATAATAACATTATGTGGATTGAGATAACTTTGTATACAGCTCAAATATAAATTTTTTACTAAAATTATTGAGAATTTTGTTATTTTACTGTGATTTTCAGGGTTCGCTTTCAAATGGAAGCTATGTAATCATCAGAATTTTCGGTTGTAATTTTTTTAATAGAAGATACTTAAAATGGTCTAAATAGATAGAAAATGATATTTTTAGTGCATGTCTGTGTGTGCATAAAAGTCTCAATTACAGCAAAACAGTTTTATAGAAAAATTTCATATTTTGTGGAAAACTTCCTCTCGATGAACTCTATTTTTTAAGCTTCATTTAAAGAGAATGCGATCGGTACTTTTTGAGATATGTCCATTTTTCGAAAATCAGTTTTTAATGGAATTTCTGGAAACTATTCAACTGATGTTATTTATACTCATATATTATCTCGAGAGTTGTATCAGTTAGATGCCAGTCAATTTTGAGCTTATTTGCATGATTAGTTCTCGAATTATTGGCGTTTTGATGAATTTCTCAAAATTTGATATTTTCATGATGGTTTGAAAAAAAGTTGCATCACTTCCATTTGAAAGCATAGCAGAAGTATTAGCAGAAGAAGCTATATCAGCTGGTAAACAATATGATTATCCACTTGTTTTTTCATCTTTTCGTATAGTTATCTCGGAAACTAAGTGAGATAGCGCAATTTTTTGAGACTTTTTTTTTGTTGAGAATTGAATTTGCTACAAAAAAGGTTTTTTGATGAATTTTCCCAAATCTAATGGTTTCCGAGATACTCATTGAATTGTGGAAATCATGGAATAATCGAAAATTCAAGGAATTCAAATTTTTAGTGAACTTATTTAAAGAGTATCTTGGAAACTGTTGAGTTTAGGAGGAAATGTCAGGAAACCTTTTTTGTAGCTCTTCAAATTCTCTACAAAAAAGGTATCCTGATATTTTTCTCTAAACTCATTATTTTTCGAGATCCTTTCAATTTAATCTCGAAAATCTGGAATAAACTAGAAGTTTTGGGATTTAATTGTTCAATCGAGACAATTACTCTCGAAGTTGTATCAGTTAGATGCCTGCTAATTTTGTGCTTATTTGCATGATTAGTTCGCGAGTTAGTGGCGTTCTAATGAATTTTTCAAAATTTGATATTTTCATGATGGTTTGAAAAAAGTTCTATCACTTCCATTTGGAAGCATATTGCTAAAGCATTAGCAGAAAAAGCTATATCAGTTGAAAAGCAATACTATTAGCCACTTGTATGAGTTTTGAATGGAAAGAAAAAGTGGGGCAAAATGGGATTCATGTGTTATATATCTTGTGGAGTAGTGCATTTTGCCTTTCTCCTATTAATTCAAACAGAATTTTTTTTATTTTTTTTATTACCGCTTCGAAACCCTATTTGGGTCTATTCAGCCTTTCTAACAGGATTATTCTCATTTTTCATGATTACTTTTTTTTGAGGGTATCTATTTATTAGCTCTTGAAATTTTCTACAAAAAAAAGGTCTCTTCTGAAAGTCTTCTAAGATTACTCATTATCTATATCTTCAAAATTCCCGATTAACGTGCCAAAGAACTTTTATGCTTATTAAATGAAGACGAGAATGCTGTATGGATTGATGAAGGAGAAGTCGACTCTAGTCTCGTTCCGAATGATATTATGGATTATAATGATGAAGGAAGTGGCATGCAAGTGATTACAAATATGAAGGATTGGTGCATCAGTCCATGAACTGAAGAAAAATGATATTACTGTGTTGCATTCGCCTTTCGATTTTTTTCAGAAAAAATTATGTTGTCTTGCTTGATTTCGACATTAAATGAAAAATTTTCTGTGGAAAACGCTCGAAAAATATCGAAAAAAGGAGATTTCTTTATTGATATTCCATTTGGTTGGTTTTTTGTGAAGAAAAATTTCTGCTCACTAATCGAAACGTGTTTATATGAAGCACGAGCTTCGCTCTCCTCATTACAATTTTTCGGTTGAAAGCGGTGAACACCCGCTCATTTTTATTTGCCTATTTTTTAACAAAAAGTCTGAATTATTTCGTGAGAACTTATTATTGGGATTATTCCGTTCAATTTTGTCAACTTTTCTAGACTCATTTTCGTATTGATAATACATTTCTAGGATTTTCTATTGCTGCATTTTTTGTAAATCGTAAGATAGACGTAAAAAATGAAGAGACAATGTCTAATGTGAGGAACTTGATATTGAAGCTTATTATAGAATTTTTCGGGCGTTTTCTATAGAACATTTTTCATTTAATGTCGAAATCAAGGAAGTCAATATTATTTTTCTCTGAATAAAATCGAAAGGCGAATGAAATATCAACAGAGAACTCTTCTTTATTCTCTAATAATTTTCTTATTTACGTAAAAATCTCTTCGTCATATTTTTTTCAGATGGCCACGTATGAAAATACTTCATAAAGTCTTTATAGAGAATTCTTTATAAAGACTTTATAAAGTATTTTCATACGTGGCATCATAATTGTGTTTCTATATTTCTTCATATCAGTTGGATGATTAATGTTGAACAAATTTTCGTATGAGAATTAAATTCACATTTAACGGCGTTAAAAATAACTTTCAGAGAGAATGGAGAGTCTCTTTGACGTAGCTCACAGATTACAATAAAAGTGTCATTTTCTGAAAAGATATACAATCTTGACGTCATATAACAGATATTTTCATAGCTTCTTCTTATCTTGATGGAAAAAAAAAATTATTCCAACTACTCAGTATGTAAATATACTTAAGGTCATGTTGCGTTTCTAAACTCAATTTTCATTGGCCAGAAGGTTCATAGTATTAGAGTAGGGTAGCCAATCGAAAACTTTATTAGAAGAATCTTACGAACTTCGAGAGAATAATAAATTTAATGAATGGAACTATACTGGAAGTTTACTGTCATAAACGATATATTAATGATTATTAATCGATGATTAATAATTATTAGGAGCTATTATTAATCAATAATAACTTGAATCATATTGTTCCGTATTGAAAATGGTTATCTGCCGCAAATGATCTTGAATATTTGCACGTGCTGAAAAATTTAAATATATCTTTTTTGTATGAAGATAATAATGAATTATGAGAATATTGTTCACGTGATATCATAGTTTCATTCTCTCGTCGAAAGCTAAGAATTTTCTTCAAATTCGTTAGCTCTTGGGTGTTATTCCCGAAGCAATTCGAGAAAGTTAAAATTTTGCTCCCGCTTGGTGACAGCAGTGAGTTTCCGAAAGAAAATTGAGCTGGTTTGAGAACGCATCACTCCTGCCTCTGAATGATAAAGTTTATCAATCATCAATTGGCTGTATAGACTGATGGCTGGAGGCCAGCTTTTTTCTCCTTCATCGTGCTGTAGTTTTTGTATAGCTGGCATCCAGCCATCACTCAATACATCCAATTGATGATTGATAACCTCTGTCATTCAGAGGCGAAAGTGATGCGTTCTCAAACCGGCACAATTTTTTTCTCGAAAACTCACTGCTGTCACCTAGCGGGAGCAAAATTTTAGCTTTCTCGAATTGCTTCGGGAATAGCACCCCTGTAGATATATCAATATATCTTCGGAAGATATTCAATTAAAAATTATTACAAAGAGCTATCAGCTTGTCTTATAGAGGAACTATTTTTTTCTTTCAACAAATTTAATTAATTTAAAGATTTTTATTAACATATATACATCGGTACAGTATTTTTATTTTACAGTAGTCGTTTTGAAGACGGTAACGTAGCCACAGCCCAAGGGCTTTTACATACGTATAAGCGATTTTTTGAGTTTGATATATACTTAAGAGTTGAGGTAGAGGTGGAGATGGGAGATAGGGAAAACTTGTTTTGAAAAAAAAAAACCTTATATCATGCTTTCAACAAAAATTCTGAGAACTGAATCCTCTTGATTTTTCGTTATTCATTTTTCTATTTTTCAAACGTAGATGTTGTGATTTTTGGTAATAATGTGATTAAAAACATTGAGGTCTGAAATTTTCTGTGATGTTTAATTTTTCAAAAAAAAAACCGTTGGTTTACTTCTACGTAGCTCACTAATCAAAAATAGATTCTTCCCTTTTATTGTTGACTTAAATTTATGAAGCTTTACCACGATAAGATAATCAAGAGTATTTAAGGGGATCAAGTTTTCTAACTGAATTCAGTGTGCACAACTGATATCAATAACATCATACGAAAAAATAGTCAATTTTTGAATTGAAAATGTTTAAGGTACAATTTTTGATAGTGTTCCTTGCATTTAATATTCCTGACAGTTTTGGTCGATATTTCTTGGAAGCAGGTGAGAAACTAATTATTGATAAAATTAATGATAGAAAATGACTGTTATATTTTCCTTTATTTCACAATTTTGTCATGCTCAGTCTGATTTTTTAAATTATATAGAAATTGCTTTGTTGACCGATCTATTCGATATTAATTTCAAAATGGCATACTTGTTTATGACCAGAGATTTTAATTCATGAAAGTGGGAAAATTGTACGTAATAATTATGCACAGGAGTATTGTACATATGCTATTAAATACTGAAGATTTTTGTACAAACTTGCTTTGTTTTTTACATATTAATTTCAGAACATGTTCCTCTTGCACATGTGTATTTTACAAATGCAAATATTATCCATAACTTTAAGATTTTTAACTTTAAGTGGCTTTGTGATCATAGAGAGGGCGCGTTCGTTTATGAAATCATCTGTTCCGATGGAGGAGAGGTCCCAAATAAACTTTGAAGAATTTTCCTCCCACCCCTTCAGCTAATTATCGAGACTCAAATTATCGCATGAAAATGATGGAATTTATTGAATAATTAAATTAATTCATCCAATCTTTAAGAATTAAATCAATTAATATTTATGCACAAGTTTGGAAAATATTGGAGGAGTTCGGTTTCGATCTCGGGTGAGTTCGGAACAGATGATTTCATAAACGAATGCACCCTCTCTATGACCGCAAAGCCCCTTAAAATTAAGAATTTTAAAATTAATATTGAACGGTCGATGAAATCAAATTCTATCTATTATCCATAACCTTTGAGGACATAAACATGTACAATATCCGATTGCGCCCCTATCAACACACTGTTGCGTCCTTAAGGGGTAACATCACTCTAGACCCTCAGAAAAAGACCAAACATTGGGAATTTTTTTTGAGGATCTGAGTAAAGGGATTGGGTTTATTTTTTGCAGAGGTCACTGAACATATGTTGAAGTATATAAAAGAATTTTTTTATTGAATGTTCTAAATAAAATGGTGGCTATACCGTCAATCTTCAAGGAGGCTTTTTTTTAAACCACCACGGACGAACTGGTAGCGTAGAAATTAGAGGAGCTAGGCCAAAAAATTTTTTTTTTCCTGTGAGCACATATAATTTACCAGTGAAACACATATGATTTTCTTTTCAAACCAATTTTTGAAAAATCAGCAAAGGTTTGAAAAAAAAATCTCTTTTTTAACAAAAATTTTCTTAGAAAATGATTTCCATAAAAGAAATTTACGTTCAATCGAAAAAAGGGCTATGTAGTTCACTTGATAATGTGATTTTGTAGCTACAGTAGAAATTTCAGAGCAATCCATCGAACCATTTTTGAGGAGTGATTCCGCCCGAGTTAAAAAAAGTAATTTCTAGAAAAACGCCTCTAAAGTTTACAAGTAATTAAATCTGTGAAAATCGCGTTTCACCTCGAGTCTGGATTGAATTTATCGGGACATGTTGTGAATGAAATTTCGAGGGAAGATTAACGAAGAGAGTGAACAAAACGCAGTTTTTCTACAACCAGTAGTTTTCGAGATATCAATTCTTTAATGAGTAGTTCACAAGTAATGGACGAGTCCCGATAGCAAATGAATGGGCGCTCAGGCGTCCTTCCTGAATTTTTCATTAAATAAATAATATCTCAATAACTACGAGTCGTAGAAAAACGCAGTTTTGCTTATTTTATTCCTTAATCTTGCTGGATAAGCATTCTCACGCTTTGGCCAGTCTTTTACAGTAAAAAAGACGGGCAAAGCGGATTCCCACCGTCGAACAGTTCTGTAAGAAGAACTGGGCTCTTATTCGGAGCCGAAAATTCTTATACCACGCCTTTTTGATAATTTCCTTGAAAATGATTCATTTTATTTTCCTCATCTTTTATCAAATAAAAAATGAGGGAAATAGGTGACGTGTGGTTTCTCCACACCTCACAGTTTGATTTGATAGGAAAAATTGGAAGATACTTCCAGAATATTGATGTTATTTGGATATGTTTCAGATATTAACGAATTCGCTAGGTTCATGAGAATGTTCGAATAATCAATTTTATCTATTTCAGGAGACTCTTATGTTGAGTTTGGGGTTCTCCAGAGAATACTTTACGATTATAATGAAAATTTAGTTTCTACTGAATCTTGTCGGCTTGTTGTTGCGGAGTCATGGCACCCGACTTATGGAGTACGACCATTCATCGGACACCATGTCTGCGAAGGTGAATTCCTGGACTGTTCATGGCTTGATCGAGTATCTGTCTGTGCATCGGTGAGGAAATAATAATAATATTAATGAAAAAATGAAATATTTTCCTTATATTAATAGTAACAATTAACACTTTGGTAATGCTTATGCTGGGCAGAGAGCTCATCCTGCAGAAGTTCAGTTTATTCAGTAACTATCCTGTTACCATTCATTAGGCTAGTTCTATTTACTGATTTTATCAAATTCCATTACATGCTTGGAATCATAATCATAACTTGCGTAATACTCTCTGATTCCCAAATATCAAGGGGATCTATATAGTGAAGAGGTAAAATAGGACAAATGGACTAATCTTGATCATCAATCTCAATGAAATATTTGGGTAACTAATGGAGATACAGTGAAACCTCCCAATATTTCCTCGCTCAGGGGTCTCCGCTGGAAATATTGGGAGGTTTGAGCAATCCCCACTCTTCCCGAATGTGAGAGAGAAGGCAGATAGTGCTGCTCTCTTCTAACATCTGTGTCTCTCTCTTTTTATTTGACTATCTTTGTCACTTTGCGCATGTTCGATCATGCGCAAGAAAACAAGGATGGATACAGATAGAGTGAGAAAGATATAGTGAGAATGCGGAGTGGGGACTGTATTTCTCCTCACGGAGGGGGAATGGAAATATTGGGAGGTTTCACTGTACGGCCCATTCTGCCTCATCCTTCATTGTGGAAAATTTCAAAAGCTACAAGAAAGAATGAGGGCCAACAGTACGATCTCACTTAGTTACCGAAATATCTCACAAAAAATAAATGACAAATAACGGGGCTCATCCTGGTTTACTTCTCCGATCCTGAAGAGTCATAGTGTCAAAAATCATGGATTGCAGATTAGATAATAATTGATATAGTTCCTTAACCCTAGATGGTCACTATGAGCGACTTAAGGACTCCGGTCGAGTGATGAGCGATATGTCACCGTACTATTTTGGTTGCGACTTTGCCGAATTCCCTTTACATTGCCCGAGCCCGTTCTGCGAGTTCTCGGCAACGTCGCTCATCAGACGACTTCATTTACCATTAGCGGAATTTCACCAGCTTCTAAAATTTATTTTATTTCTCCATCAAATTCGCAGGATATGTCATCTAAAAAATATAGTTTGCTAAATATTTTATCAAACACTTCAATGAATAAATTCAAATGTTTCCTGAATTTTTCGTTCAACTGTCTAATAATGGGAAAAAAATAAAAGCAGTGAAGCGCGACTCCGTGCTCATCGGGTGACCAGTCTGAGGTTAACGATTATATCAGACTTTTTGGTGGATGAACTCTCATTCTCTAGTTCCGTATGGCACTAAAATATATATATTATGATAAAAAATAACCTTTGAATACATAACATGACTCATACAACTTTTGGCCAATTGTCGTATTATATTTAAAATATAAAACCGACAGTGTGGCTGTTCGGTCTACGTACGGCTCGGCGGATCTACCGGTTCGATACAAGGGGAGCTCTACTGTATTCAAAATATATTTTTTATACAAATTCTCTATATAACTATATATTTTTCATATTCCTATATATTATATTCATCTTTAATTTCCATTGGGGGTAATGATGATTCAAATAGACAGTAGGTCGACGCAAGATCCGATGGGTTAAATCATGGGGAAGTGGTTACTCCGGTACTTGGGGGCAGCCTGATGATTGCCCTGAAAATGAAGGTGTGACTAGGTATGAGAGAAACGAGGATCGTAGCGTTTGTCAATGTGATTGCATTCACAGTACCTGGGGTGTCCACGTGGGATCAATGCAAAGCAGAGAGAGCGATAATTAGTGAGTTATCTCATGAAGAGTAATTTATTCTTTTCAAAATTTTACATTTCGTTTTGTTTGTCTCTAGTGTTATTGTTGGTATTCGATTTATTGTCCGCGATCAAGTACTTTTCCTCCAACCAGCTCAAGGGAAATTAGGCTACAACTTGGAAATTTCTGATGTCTCTTGGGTATCTCTTCCAATTGAGCGATCCAAAATTCATCGAGTGAGTGGCGATTCCGTCAACTTCTTTCTCGATGATTTGAGGCTAGATACAGGTTATGCTTTAACAGGTAAGGACTCATCCACGGGAAAACTCAAAATAAAGAAAATCAGGAAGTTCCCGTTGAAAATCATATGTCAGAATTGATTTTGAGATTCCCCGTCAAAGTTGGCCATCTCAGGCGAAAATCGATTGGGTTTTTTTGAGAATATCTCCGGTTCCAAAGATCTTTTTACATTATAAAAAATTTTAGTTTTATGCAAATATCTCTAATTTTGATTATTGTGGCATAAAAAATGCAAAACCAGGCTACTTTCTTCATTATTTGAGCGACAAAGTCGAGAACCGTAGATGTTCCTAAAAGAAACTACGCGGATTTTGAAAATCGGTGAAATTACATAATCACTTTTTTTGCCTCAAACGCTGAAATTAGAGAAAAAATCATTCGAAAAAATCATGCTCTGCTCCAGAGCAGAGCTTGATTTTTTCATCAGAGCCATCGAAAGTTTGCAAATTTTCTGATAATTTTGACATATGGATTTTATAACGAATTTCCTCAGCCTCTCGATGGATTTATTGAAGAAATTCAATTCTTATTACATTAGTATCCTCATTTTGATTCATTTGTTCCTCATCCTAGGAATTAAATTCATGTACATGGAA
The DNA here is from genome assembly GCA_963942555.1 of Aleiodes leptofemur. NCBI lineage: Eukaryota > Metazoa > Arthropoda > Insecta > Hymenoptera > Braconidae > Aleiodes > Aleiodes leptofemur. The sequence continues at coordinate 2,002,412 of OZ012619.1, read as the reverse complement.
GCACCAAACCCAAGAATGGTCAAAGGATTTGCCATCAGTGTGAGTGGTCGACCATTCCACAATTCTGGTGAATTGATTTTAGTCGATCATAACACGTTAACCATCCAACCTAGAGCATCTACTGAGCGGTAAATAAAATTCATTGATAAAGTCAACAGAAGTAAAAAGCTTCTAGTCATATCACGTTTTTGATTTTCAAATTTACAGATATGAATCGTCTGACATGACAATTAGGGATAAGGTCGGAGAATCACTCAGTCAACGATCTATAGTGACTTATGAATATGTAAAACTCAAGCAATCAAACCTAAAGGTTGACTTTGCACAATCAACTTTACCACTATTTCATAATCCGTCGATGGCTAGCTATGATGTACTTTTATCTGGGTTTGGAATTTTTTATGAAACTTCGGAGTCGGATGAGAACTTCATCTCCGTTCGACACCATGCAGCATCTTGGAAACTAGATTTATCCGAGGAGAAATAGGCAAGTGGATGGAAGGAGGAATGGCGTTAAGGATATTAGAGTGAGGTCGGAGGACATACTAGAAATGCCGAGAATTGAATGAATTTTCAAAAATATATTCTTCAATCAACAAGGGATTCGTATATAAAATTTCATATTGCTTGAGAACCTGGATGAGACTCACTGATTCTCATGAACAATACCATTAAACACATGATTACATGGAAATTTAAAAAAAATGCAGAGAAACGGAAGAAAATGCAGTCATCGGCTTGAAATTATTTAATAACAATTAAATAACAAAATCATTAAATAGCTGCGGAATAAGATAAAAACTGCGCGCAATACGGAGGCCCCATCTGTTCGACCAATGGGCTTTATTCACAGTGGAATAAATGTAGTGAAAAGAAGATAACTACCTATCAGAAGTTGACAGTCATTGCTACTATTTTCTAAGAAGAGAATTAATTTTGTGTGCGCTTTTGTTGCTTCAAGATATTCGATTTATAATTATAAATCAAAATGGCTTCGATACATGATTTATGACATACACTTTTTCATGTTCATGAGTTGCCATCCTGCAGAAATACAATAGATTTCCCTGCGTCTCACCTCTCATATGCTTACCCCATCCTGACGTCCTTAATTGAAAGAACTAGCATAAGTACATGGTTATTATCCAATATATTCGTTATTATTTTGATTATCAGAAGCGAATAAGGTAAGAATTTTCTGACTTGGTCATATTATTGAAATGTAAAACACTATTGATTAATTATATTAAAGATTGTTGGAGTAAGCGCCTCTGCGCTTACGCTTTGTCCCTTACTATCCACGTATGCTCTGTCTCTCTCTCTCTCTCTACTGAGGAGCATGCGCAGACGGTGTATACTTGATGAGCATGCCCATAACGAGCGAGCTGCCGTTGCCAAGGCCCACGCCTTCACTACGCTGTGGCGATTAACTGTTGCTACACACGTGCTGATATATATACATATTATTATTACAAACGAGTGCTAATAAATACTTTATTCAAAATTAACTCTGCGTACTATTCATTACCAATAACCCATCAAAGATAAATTACCTGATGAACGAGTGTTATTAATTATCAATCTATATAAATTTGGGGATTTATTCCCAGGGGCTCAAAAATTTGGGATGAATTTTTACGTCTCGATGTAGAAAAAAAAATCATGATGCCGTCTGCAAAATATATCCATAAATTCTCATTGTCTTGTCGTGAATCCTCGACAAATGAGTAAGCATCTCTTCTATGAGAGAATGATGTAGATTCTTGCCTGAAGAAATGATAATTATTAATCTAATCATTTTTTAAATGATTATTTTTCGCTCTTCAGGGTCATTTCCGTATAAATATTACATTTCTAAAAATTTGCATCATTGCATTTTTAACGATAATGTATGTATAATCATAAAAATTATGTTTCGATATTTTTGAATTGCCAGATAACTATTTGATTGCTGTAAATGTTTAAGCAATACTTTCTTTCCAGATGAGACCACCCATGAAAAAAAAAATTGATGATAAAAATGATCCACGTTTCGAAAAATTTTGTGGAATAAATTCTAACGATCATAAGGAGAATCTGATGTTCATGCTACGATAAACGTTTCATTATTTCGGAACATTTCAGAGCTCATCATCCTTCATTTCATGTGTTTTATGAATTTTAAGTAGGAAGATAATAGATAGCGAAATTCCGACGTTTCGCTTATTCAGAGAATTTTCTTTCTTTACTTTGATAGTTTTAGAGAACTATGCAAATATTTGACTGTGACGAAGATTGAAGTGATAATTCCACGAATATTAGGCTACATATCGCTCCTCGATTCCGTTCATTTCCTGTATTTTAAGTAGAAGACAGGAGGTATTAAAACTTGAACAATCTGTTTTATTAGAGGAAGCTTCCAAAAACACTCGAGTATAGTTTCTCAAATTTAATAGTTTTTTTTTCCATAATTTTAACACTTGAAATTTCTGTACGAATTCAATTGTAAGAATGAGGATGTTCAAAGAACAGCTTTTCATATTCCTCATCATTTATGTAAGTGAATCATCGTGTGTCATGGATGCTTTGTATGATGCAGGTAATAAGAAAAAAATCATTGAAATCAAAAAAACATAAGCTGGGAAAAAATATTCAGATTTATTCAGATACGATTAGATCTGATTGAATCGCAAAATTTCAGTTCATAGATATCGTCGCTTTAGAGTCAAAGGGGCGTAAGTTCTGTGTATAAGCATAGCACTGACGCCCCTTTGTTTCTAAGGCGACGATATGAATTTGAATTTTATTGCTTTGAGTTACAAAATCATTTGTTTAACATCGGTTGTTTGCCTTATTCCTAGTGTTACGTCCAGTTAACGCCTGAACACGAAGAAGAACACTTGAAGACAAAAAAATTCAACAATATTTAAACTTTTAACATCATTTTGAAAATATCTGCAACTATTATTCGTACTTTTCTTGGATTTGTATAAAATATAAAGGCCTCAGGAATTTTGTCAGCACATTCTCAATAGCATGACGCAAAAACGTCGGCTATCGAGTCATGAAAACGCTGACTCTTTTCTTGACGCCTATATAGACCAGAGAATCTTATAATAAAACGTTCATTCATATTTTATAATTTGTCGCATTCATTTTTGTCATCCACATAAAAATGAAGCCGAGCGGACACCCGCTCTCTTCATCCACCGAACACGCAATAAATAAGTAATTCACTCATTAAATAACCATAATGGCAAATTCCCGGAGTTCTGTCGAACTCCAAATATCGGATAAAATCAGTTGAACACCTAGGGATAATAAAATAATGGATCTATTATTTTATTATAGATACCCCTAGGACGTAACACCAGCGTTCTTAATCTTGAATTGAAATTTCCAGATTTGATTTTACATTTTTAAACTTTTACATCATTGTTCCACCCCGAGGGGAGGGGAGGGGGGCAGGCGACGATATGAACAGATTCAATTATTTCCAGATCAGATCTGAAAAAATCTGATCAGATCCAATTAGATATGATTAGAGAGTGCCAAATTTCGAATGTGACTAGATCTAAGAGACTTAGATTAAATTGAATCTGATTAGATAGAAACATTTTTTCCTGGGAATGCTTATTTTATAAATAATTTTGAACTCGGCTTTCTTGGTTGCTGCATTCTAATAATTGAGAGAATTCAATGAAATTCATTCAGCTTCTACGTTTTGACCCCATTGTGGAGTCATCTATACAAGTCACAAGTCAATTTTCAAGGAAATTCAAGTAGAAGGTCCAAATTGAATACTTTCTGTTATTTTTTCCGAATTTTCATGAATATTCTAATTATTCCCACTTTGTAAAATTTTATCGCTAGCAAAATGATATCCAAAATCACAAATTGTTATTTAATAAAATTATTAATAGCCTATATTGTTCCGAATTTGACTCACGCTGTCCCAGCATCTGGGACTGGGATTGGAGGATCCTCGGATTTTAAATTCCAATATTCCCGCCATTCATGTTTTCATGTAATTAATTGGATTAATCGTCGCTATTTGTCCGGTGACAGGCGTTTTTTATGATTCAACTGTTCTCTTATTATTTTTCAAGATTTTTGAATAATCAAGAATCACATGCTGAAGATGATGTTGAATAAATTTTATCAACATCTTTCAATTATTACCATGCAGTGACCTAGATAACCAAATGCTAAATTATCCATAAACTAACGTCAAGATCAGATAAAATTTACTTAATAATGCTAATTTATTATTTAACAATAATTCTTGTTTCATCAGGCAAAAAAATATCCGAATTTTACTCAACAGTAGCTAAATTAGATTTGAGTTGTTCAAATCATCCTACTACAGTTGAAGAGCTTCTTGGCGATAACTATAGAGCGAATGAAATAATCAGAAATCGAATGAAAGAAATTCATGTCAAGTTGTGTGACATTGAAAAATCCATAAATTCTGAAACAATGAATAATTTGATCAAGATTTCCAGATCTAGAGCTACCATACTCATGTGTCTAGATCGAATGAAGATATTTAGTAATACTATTAATGATGATTACAAAATATTTCATCAGATAATAATTCAGTCTGGTGATATTTATAATCGTCCAGTTAATGAATTAACAGCATCAGTTTTTCCAAATATTCAAACGAATATCGGACTAATACGGAGAATTATAACTGACGTGAATGATTTCATACCGGATGAGATAAGTTTGATAACTGTTATTAATGATTACGTAAAGGTAAGAATCTTTCAGAAATAATAATAACAATAGTTCAATTGTGGGGAGTTGAAATAGGATGAGTTGACTTTTTCGCTGATTTGTTGGAGAATGTGTTGAAAGATAAGCAAGATATTCTTCAGAAATTAAAAGTATACTAATTCGGTTTCCTCACTTCACCATTGACTTATGACAATGAATATAAGTCGAACATGATATTTAAGGCAGACCTGGGCAAATCGAGATCTTTGGGCTCCCGGTGCTCTCGACCTTCATTAGTACGGACAATGCCGGACGGTAATCCTGTTACTTGGGCCAGTCCGATTCTCCCCTCTCCTTCAGTAATGAGCAGGGACCGTCAATTTTTCACTTTTCCGTCATTTTTTTTTGCATTGGAAATAACAATGCTGGAACTAGAGCCGAGAACATGTTTTTCTTTCTGCGAAAAACCGTTTCTTAACCGACTTTAAATAAGTGAATTTGATTACCATTTTTCTGCGAGAACATGGCCGAATCTGAGTGCAGTAGCGCAATTAATTCATCCAATTCAATCATCAAATAAGAAAACCGAATACTTCTTTTCCGCAGTTTTTCCTCACAATATTTCTTCGATTTTGAAAAATTAGGAGGAATTGCTGAATATATTTTCTTTTCTTCTTTTTTAAAGATTTATGTAAGACAGAGACAAAGATTGCAGGAGAGATGCTTCTTGTTCAATTATTAGAGAGAGTTACCCCCCTATTTAACTAAAAATCCTGAAAATTGTAATTGCTCATCCCCAAATCAGTGCTTGCGGACCAATGACGAGCTTCGGTTAATGAAGTTTGTGATTGGGGGAGGTGGGAGGGGGGAGGAAGAATTTTGCATATGTGGTTTCCATTGAGTAGCATTGATAAAATGTTAGCCAAAAGTAGGCAAAATTATAATTAGAAAATAACATCTTTAAATTTAAAAAAAGTTGCATAATTCCTTGCCACCATTTCTCGGAGGATATCTTCTGAATTCAGCGAGATAGCACAACTATCACGAGTTTCTTACGCGTGTTGAATGGAAATATATCTAAAAAACTTGAAATTATGCACGTACTCGCACTCAGCTCCCTTTCCAAAATATCGTCGCACCGGAATATTTTCAATTGAAGAATTGGAGGGGGTTACGGTTTATGACCGGATTAGGCTTCAGGCAGAAAGAGTGGTAATGGGATTAAAGCGCGGAGCTCCCGACTACCTGAAATATGCCCAGGTCTGATTTAAGGTAATCCTAGTGACAGGTCAAAATGATCTACTTTTACTTTTTATGTTTCTAAGTTATCATAAATATTCTGATTATTTCGATTTTATATCATTTTACCGTTATGAACGGCAATGAATAGATATTCTGACGAACGAATATGATTGTCACGAATTTCATTTTCAAAAATTAATTTTGGCCTTCTTTGTCCGGTAACATAGGGTAAACTAAATTTTTTTTAAATCTCTTCATGCTACTCTATCAAACGTGACCAAAATGGAAAAGGAAAAATAGATTGCCTGAACCACTAGGATTACCTTAACAGATGATATTTTGTTTGTGATAAACTATTGTGACATCTGATTTTTCAGTAATTTAATTTTTTGAAATAGACTCAATGCTCGACAATATGTGACAGCTCTCAATCAATCGATGAAGCCCTAGTTTATCTGTTTAAGATAACGATCATAGCCGAAATTAAAACAGGACTCATGTTGGCTTTTGCAAATTTACATCAATACAGGGCGAACCAAGGTATTATTATCTCAATGAATTATCACTCAATTGATATCACTTTTGAAAACATAGTTATCAATTCACTTGAGAAGAGGTGAAAAAGGATGAGTCTATTTTTCATGTCATTTATTTTTGAGAAATATCTTGAAAACTAAGCGAGATCGCACAATTTCGCAGGCATGTTGGGAAGTTGAAGAGCTGCTAAAAAAAAAAAACTAGCGCAATAACGCTACCTCGCTCAGCTTCCTAGATAGTATCAGACAATAGACTAACTGGTTTTACCTATTGCAACTGAATTTGTAATTTTTTTTGGTAACAGGATGGAAGATTATGAATCATTTGGCTAGAACACAATTCCAGTGGTATTTTCGAGAATACGTGCGTATAATGCAACAAAATTTGAGAGTAACGACAGGTCTATATATAAGAGCCTGTGATCCTGGATATGGCGCTTGGATTTGGGGTATTAAAATTTTTTTATACCTTGGACAGAAAGACCTAACTTTCTGCCCTCGCTTCGCTCCATCAGAAACGTAGTTCTTTGCTGCCTTGGTCCAAAAAATAGTATACACACTTCCGATGGCAACAAGTCAACCTCGACAATAATTTAGCATCCTCGCTTCGCTCGGGAGGTAAATTATTATCGAGGTTAACTTCTTCCCGCTATAGGTGTTTAATATACTATTTTTCTATTCACAACATAAGGTGGAAAGATGATCATTATTCTTTTTCATTGAGGAAAAATTTACAGATGAAAATTATTATGAGTTCGATGGAATTTCACAGTCAATAATTTTTCGTTATGCACCAACGAGATGTTCGGTTCAATCTTGCTACAATAAGTGGCGAAAAAGAGGGACCAAATGTGATGCAAGATATTTTGATGAGCGAAGCGGCTGTTCGAGCACTCCCACTGACTGTGAGGACTTGGGTGCAGTGCAAGCTTGTGTATTGGTGAGAGTATATTTCAAAAATGTTCGATAAAGCATCTATGATCTATTAGAAATAATATGTGGAGAGCGGGGCAAAAACAATTCCTGCGATTTTTTTTTTTAAATTCGACTGTGTCGCTAGAATTTACAGGTCAAATCCTGTACATCCCAACAATTTTTTAGATTTTGTGAGAAAATTGCAGTTGAAATGGTAGACTTCAAGTAATTCCCTTTTGAGTTCCTGTTAGCCTATTTTTTACCATACACTTTTTTTTTTCATTGAAACAGAAAAAAGGTCCACGTAAATTTCAATATGTCAACTCAACGATATTAGGCTTTTATGGGATCAATTCCAAATGTCCAGAAGATAATGGTTATATATTAGATAATGTAAACGGCATGCACGCTGGATATGCTACATGTGGCTGCCATTGTGATGGAAATCATAATAAAATCAGTTTTGTGATTATGGAGAGTGAAGGGGACTCCAATAAGTGAGTTTATGAATAATAACAGATGATTGAAGATATCAAATTATTTTGATAATGATGAGGTTGTCGTTAATCTGTGATCTGTTTGAAGAGTCATTATTGGTCTACGATTCAAGCGCCAAGATGATACTTTATATATTCAGCCAAGAGTAGGAAAATTAATGGATAATGGTTACATTCAGAGATATTCAGAGAGATGGTTACAAATCCCTAGGGATATTGACGCATCTCATATTCATCCTGTAAATAGAGAGAATAGCGTATTTTTCCTTGACGATGTCATTTTACCACCAAAATATGTTTTAACAGGTACCTCCAAATTTTGCTCATGAATTATCTGGAGATGAATGGGAGCCACCAATGATTATTTGATTGAATAATTATATTTTCAGGAGTTAGGTTCAACAAAGTAACAAGAGGCACTGTAACGGGATTTGCTATTGAGATATTTGGCATGCCGTTCGACTACAGAACCGGCCAATTAGAGCTTGGAGGGAGGATCTCGCTATCCTCATCAAGAAACAATTCACGGTAACAAGAGCTATAAATTCGTAAAATTCGCATTCTAGAACAAATCAATGGATAATCAATAAAATTTCAATTTTAAATTCTCTGCAATTTGTAGACGGCCTCTTATATTTGATCCAATAAGTCCACTTCAAATAAATCTGGATAATACACCGAGTTCGCTAGACCCGATGTACGTTAAACTCCAACAATCACCTTTAAGAAGTGATTTTGGACAGTCAGTGCTGCCACTATTTGATGCTGTATCAGTTACAACTGATCCACCATCAGCATTAGGCGGACTTGGTATTTTCCATAAAGGCATAAAAAATTATGCTGGCTTTATTTCACTTAGAGCATATGGAATTAGATATACGGCATATTTTGAGAATTTCACATCTGTCCACACAATTGATGGCCAAGTACAATTATTCACCGAACTGCAATCCGATTGAAGATGATCTTGAAAATTCAATGCACAGCAGTGTTGGCAGAAGAGTGGAAAGGGATTATTGTACCAGGGCCGTAAAATTATTGTACTTCCGGTAAAATTATTGTACATTTGAAAATTATTTTCAATATTCATTTAACTACCTCGGTTTTTTTAAATACAGTGTAAATGTTATCATAATTATTTATGCAATGAATTCTGGAAACAGTTAATGACTCTCTCCACAAAAATAATAGTGAAAATCGTATTTCAAATTGAGATCATCTCATTTCGTTAACATGTGGCGGAAAATTCGATTCAAAAATCTATCATGGTAAAAATGAAACAGATTATGAAAATAGATTATTAAACAAATAAACATTCAACAATATTTGTTTGAATTTTCAAAATATAATAATATTGATTTTTATGTTGAACACTTCATAATGTTTATTTTTAACATTCTATAATTTTTATCAATCTCATAATATCCAAATAATACTTATAATAGAATATTTCACTTTTTATAATTCACCAACCTAATGTTATCAATATTTTTCCAATTTGAAATGTCACACTTTGATTCATCAATGAAAAAATCGTCCCTTGGAAATTTGCAGAGGTAGAAACAACAGATCTTTTTTCACTTTTTCGGATATTGGTATTAATATTATTTCGATATCGTATTCTATTATTCAATCTAATATGGTCTTCATTAGATGGTTCAAAAGATACACAGTCTTTGTTAACACGTTGATCAGCTAGGAGTAAACCATTCACAGGGAGCTTTAGAATTTAGTATAAAATCAGATTGAAAAAACCATTGGATTAGACCAACAACAAAGCTCAAACAGGGCACTCAAAATTATAAGAAAACGCTGTTAGTTTGAAATTCAACCAATCATATTCAATCATATCCGGAATGGTTGTTGACATTTGCTAAAATTCCTTGCACAAAACTACCGGCACGCCGTCGTTCAGCTGTGATGAGAGATATTCACCGGTACAAGGCGGAAATATACTTGCTATTTATGTTCCTTTCTTGATTTTATTGCATTTATAGAATAAGTATTGTTGAGAATTATTATACTTTCCCTCACTATTGTACACTTAGGATTGCGGACTGTACAAGTCATGGAATTATTGTACGTGCACAATAATTATGGTACGTCTGCCAACACTGATGCACAGTCTATTCTTCAATAGAAGGATTATCATATAATATAAATTTGTTCGTTCAAATAATATCAGAAATATAAAATCTTTAATGCACGTATTCCATGCAGTGCTCTTCCTTTTCCTTCTCTTTTCTTACCTCTTATTGATAATGTCCACTTAAAACCTAAATGTTTTGAAATGTTGGACATATATGTTTACAATAAATAAGACGAATGAGGCATATTTTCAGAATGCCAGATGAATTTCTGGAATTTCAATACTAGGAATGAGGATGTTTGGAAAACAGTTTTTCATTTAGCCGAAAATCAGGGCTCTAACTCTGGTTTTATTGAACAAGAGATGAGATCATTATTAATCATATAAATCATGTTACAAATTGACAGTTTTACAAAATGACTATCAATGTAGTATAAATATGTAAATTCCTGTAGAAGAAAATATTTTTTTCGGTTCGAAAAATGTGAGAAGATTGAATTCATAATACATGTATTTCGTGAAACACCTCTGTTTTTCCCCTCCTATTTTGCACGTTTCAACGATAGTGTAATTATAGCATCCGGGTAAGATATGTTTGTAACGGGTAAAACGTATGAAACATACTCATATCACAACAGTTTTATGCTTTTGAAATGTCAGAAAAATATTTGATTGTTGTCAATGTCGGTGCAGTAATTTTTCTCGCATTAAACTGCAATTTAAAAAAAATAGATGATAAAAATGATGCACGTGTCGAGGACTTTTGTGGGATGAATTTCCATTACTGCAGGAAATTTAATGTTAAGTCTACAATAGACTCTTCATTATTTCGAAATGTTCCACTACCCTCCCCTTCAATTCCAAGTTTTTCATGAATTTTAAGCAGAACATAATATAAATAGGTATTGGAGTTACAACGATCTTTTTAATTAGGAAAGATATTGAAGACACTAGAATATAGTTCTCCGCATTCATCCACTTTGATATTTGTAGAGCGTGAAGTCAATATTTAAGTGTGGCTAGAAACGGAGTGATAATTCTTCGAACATGCGGCCTCATTAATTCCTCCTAGATATCATGTGCTCACTCAGTGTTGGCAGAACTATGATAATTATAGTACACGTCACATAATTTCGTTCGTTGTAAGGAAGAGGGGGGCACCTTCGAACAAAATAATTTTTTTTTATTGACAATATAATTGTGATTCATTATTTTTTTTCCAATTAACAAAAGTGTATTATGAACGTTAAATATCCAAAATATTGATTCGAGATACGAAATATTGACGATCGACTATTTTATTATGTGAAAATGAATTACTAAGAAAGTAAGAAGTGTTCAAACGTACCCCCCCCCCCTCCCCCCCTACTATGTAACATAACGTATGTACTATAATCGATAAAAGTGCTATAATTTCACTAGAACAGCAAAATTATAGTAGATTTTTATTATTATTTATAGATGCCCTTTATAGTCGCCCTTATCACTCATTGTTGAAATTACACAGTAGGTGGATAAAGGGCAATAATGCCAGCTTCTGTTTCCAGACTTTTTTTTTATTTGATACAGCTCTAAAATTCCTAGGTATTATACTGAAACTAATCCGTTCATTATCCACTCAGAACCTAAGTTAACAAATTCAGATTCTGAAGAAAATGATTTTATTTATATTAAAAACTTGAAATAAGTATTTATTATTTAAAATGTTTATTGAAACATGTCTGGAAAAATTTGGATTAATGAGGAAAATGCTAGTTTCAAATAATCAACAGTGTCTTTGGATTTTCGTCATTAATTTTGAGTTTTGTGTAGTACGAAAATTTAAACTTGATGCCAAGAAATATTTTATGCAATAAGTTTAAAGCATGTATTGAAACTGTAACATCAAAAAAATATATATTTCTTTTCATGAAATGAATGCTTATGAATGACTTCATCACAAATAAGTGTTTTTATTTAAAATTTTTCTCAAAATTCAAAATTTTATTTTACGTACTATAATTTTTGGACATGTACGACAATTTTATGGCTCTGAGCACATAATTTCACCTCTCCCATCTACCAACACTGGCTGCTTACTTAATTTTGTATTTTTTCTTGCTTATCATTAGACACACACTTGGGAGTGTGTTACAAATTCGAAGACTTCGATTAGCTTGCGTCATATGAAGTAAAAGATAGGAGGTATTGGAATAAGAACGATCTGTTCCATTTCAAAAGTCTTCAGAAGCGGTCCTACACAGTTTTTTTTACATTCCATAGACTTTTTCATCACTTTAGCACCTGAAATTTGTGTTTGCATTTAATAGTAGGCATGAGGATGTTCAAAGGACAACTTTTGATATTTCTCATCATCTATGTAAGTGAATCATCGTGTGTCCTCGACGCTTTGTATAATACAGGTAATAAAAAAAAATCAGGACAATTCTGTGGTTAAGAGGTAAACTAGGATAAGTCGAATTTTTGCGAAAATGAGTTATCAATGGGAATTGATAGATAACCTGATGGTACATCATGTCACGGAAGGATTTGGTCTAAAAAAAATTTGCAACAATTTTATTGATAAAAAACAAATGAGATAAGTCTCAATTTTGTTGACAGTCAAGTTTCGTTTAAGATATGTTGACTTATCTTAACATGAATATTTATGAAAAAAAATATGTCGACATATCTTCTCAATGAGATATCAATTAGTTTACGGCAATTTTCGTCATTTTATTCGATTATTCGAGATTGAAGTATTGAATTTTTTCCTATTTCATCGACTGCTGATCATCCATTACGCGGCAATTCCGTGATGATCCTTCCATTGGAGCATCACAATGACAAAGAATGAGGTTTTTATTCTGTACTAGCACTGTCGGCGGCCGCCTCCGTTGATTAGTGTAGATTTATATTTTTTATTTTAAATTTTAATGATACCTCCGTATACTTAGCAGATAGAAAAATTATTTTCGAAGCTAACTAATCCTTAAACGTTTCGGAATAGTTTAGGGAAGGTTAGAAAAGCATTTTTATAATTCGGGAAAGAGTCATTAATTCATTATTAAGGTATATCGGGCACGAGGCGACTTTCGACAGAAAGTCCTGAAATTTATACAGGGTGTAGATAAATAGTCAACTGACATGTTTGATTTTTTTCAGAATTTTCTTGAGTTCAGTAATTGAGTTTGACGGACTTGAAAATCAGAAAAAATATACAGAGGTACAGGAACTACGCGTAAAAAATGATACAATCCCCCACTATTTTCCGTATAACTAATGAACGGCTCGAGGAAAATCTCTCAAAAAACTGCACAATACAACTTACTATATTATCAAGCTCTGCAAGAAATTTCAAGATTATCTTGAGTTTAGTATCAAACATTTATTGAGTTAAAGTTTGAGTGAAAATGGTAGTGAATAAACGTCTGACACAACTATGGCAACATTGCCTCGCGATGACGTAGCAGCCTACTGGACTGTGGCTCGATGTGTACACATACGTATATGTGTGCGTACTCATATACGTATACGTAGAGGTTGCCACGCTCTCTAGTGCGATTTCATGCATATAAAACTGAAGTATTTTAGCCAGGGACGAATGAAATTCCGAGTTCCGTCAGTAATAGGCTCCCGATAAATTGATGGTTTTTAATTTAATTAACCAAGAGATAAGTCAAAAGAAAAGATTTATTTCTTGAAATAATCATTTCCATATTATTTTGAGAGATATAGCATCTTGAATTGAGCTCCAACTTTATCTAGAAATTGACCCCACTCAGACCCCTACAGAGCTACGATCCCTCATGCCCGATATAGGGGAGACCGGGGCAAAGTGGGGTACCTAAGGGAAGGAGAGGGCTTTCAGGTCCCAAAATTTGATGTCAGCTCTATTTTTACCTATCTTTTTGATTTTTCAATAAATGAAGTCACGTCGATCATGTTGAACCGATAGGGGCAAAGTGGGGTACCCAAAAAAAATTGAAATTTTATTAAAAGTTGAGATTTTATTTTTTTTTAGTAATTGATCATTCTGTTGAGTATTTGAAGCATTTTCGGGAGAGATGGTCCATTCTTATCGCAGTTTGGGGCAAAGTGGGGTACCAAAAACAAAATTGAAATTTTATAAAAAGTTGAGATTTTTGTTTTTTTAGTAATTGATCATTCTGCTGAGTATTTGGAGCATTTTTGCCGACATAGTTCGTTTTTATCGCATTCTGGGCGAAGTGGGGTACATGAAAAATAATTGAAATTTTATAAGTGAAGATTTTCTTTTTTTTCAATAGTTGATTATTCTGTTCAAAAGAAAACGAAAAATGAAGTATTTTTTTTTTTAATTGAGCTGAACATTGCTAGTTTTGCAAAAAGTGCAAATGTTTTAATGTTTTTTCTCAGCTTCATCTGTACCTAAACGGCCCGTAAATTTTGAAGCCGATCGGTTGGACCGTTTTTCTGACAAAGACCAAAGATGTTTTTTTTTCGTTATCTTTCCGTGATTCTCTATGTGTGGATGGGGTGAGTGAGTAAGGAAGGTGTGGATGGGGTGAATAAGAAATCACGAAAAAAGAAAATCTCCGTTCCTGATCATCATTAATTGATGTTCAAAAATCAAAGAAGCGTTTCTTTCATTTTCGCTACAAATTTGACCATTCAGGGAAAAAAAATATCTTATCCTGTAAGACACGGGTCAAGTCAAAAAAAAATTTCAAAGACCGTGCACCATTTTGAAAAATGGAATTTTTCTTGCTTTTTTTTCTTCACTTTCATTCCTCTTCTGCGCCATCACTAATGCCCAGAACGTCATGAAAATGAACACTGGAGCATACGTTCATTGCTCAAATAAAAAAAAAAGTGCCTTAAAAAGTTAGTACCCCACTTTGCCCCGGTCTCCCCTATTGATTGATTTATCTCGTGCCCAGACGAGAAATCATTGTTTATAATGAAAACTTAAAGGTAAACACAACCGTTGTTGAATAAAACCAATTATTGTCTATATTGACGCATTTTGGCTAAAGAAAATTCAACTTCAAAAATACTGCACTTCCCCCCAATTTCCCTCACTCAATAAAGAATGAGCACTCGAGCAACCATTTTTGATTAAAAAAAAAAAAAAAAAATTCCAAAAAAACTGGTACCCCACTTTGCCCCGGTCTCCCCTACCTTAATTCAAACTTTTTTTTATGTATAGATAGCAGAAATAGCTATCAGAGATAGCAGAATTTAGGATTAGTTAGAATTCAGACTCAGCCAGGCTCAGCCAGGCTCAGCCAGGCTCCACCAGGCTCAGCCAGGCTCAGCCAGGCTATATAATCAAAAATAGCAATCTATCAATGCTTTCCTCAACTTCCCTCAACTATTCCCAAACGTTTAGGATTAGTTGGAATTCATAATCAATGTTTATTTTCTTATTAATAAAAATACTTCGTGAAAATACCTTGTCTGTCAGTGATTCAAAACAGTCTTGGATATGTCGACTTATCTTTATCATTAGAGATGAATGATAAAGATAAGTCGACTTATCTTCTTCAAAATATATAGCTACCCAAGATAAGTCATAAAATCCAGTATCATCTTGAGGAAACTCAAGGGAAAAGCCTGCAAACTCATTGGTCTATGAATTAGGAGGCCCTCAAAGTTAATTGAATGGTAAGTCTTGAAAAATTCACTGGGAACATGGAGAATTCAGTTTTTCGGCTCTCCTGAAAACTTGGGATTTGTTGACTTATCCTAGTTTACCTCTTAACCACAGAATTAATAGAACTTAATGCCCCGGGAAAAAATGTTCAGATCATATCAAATTAAATCTGATCAGATCTAATTAGATCTAATTAGATCTAATTAGATCTAATTAGATCTGATTAGATCTAAGTCTGATCGGATCTGTTTGGATCTAACTAGATCTGATTAGATCCAACTAGATCTGGTCAGATCTAACTAGATCTGATTAGATCTAACTGGATCTGATTCAGTTTATTTATATTGGCTCATCAGATCTAGTTGGATCTGATCAGATCTAAGGAACTCAGATCTAGTTTGATCTGATCAGATCAAATTAGATCTGATCAGAGCGTGCCAATTCTCAGATCTGATCAGATCTAAGGAACTCAGATCTAATTAGATCTGATTAGATCTAATTTGATCTGATCAGATCTGAACATTTCTTCCTGGGGCTTATTTATTATTTTACAATAATTGTTATTTCCTCAGGCGAAAAAGTATGGGAATTTTACTCAGTAGTACTGACATCAAATTTGAGCACTTCAGTCAATCCCAGTACAACTGAACAACTTTTTGGTAATAACAATGAAGCAACCACAGAAATCATGGATCAAATTCATGGAATTCATATGAAATTACGTGAAATTGAAAGACTCATGAATTCTGAAATAATGAATAATTTGATGAAAATTGTAAGATCGAGTGCCACCATAGTCAGGTGTCTAGATCAAATGAAAATATTCATTGAGAGTATTAATGCTGATTACAAAAAATTTTATGGGATAATAATTTGGGAAGGTCATATTCATAGAGATTCACTTAATGATTTGACAACATCCGTTTTTCCCAACATTGAATCAAACATTGGAATCATACGGAAAATTATGAATGACCCGAAAGAATTACTACCGAATGAGCTGAGTTTGATAACTGCTATCATGAGTTACGCAAAGGTATCAATCTTTCAGGGATAATAATATCAATTGTTCAATAATTCGGGAATAAAACAGGATAAGTTAACTTTTTTCGTCGACATTTGTTGCAGACTATCTTGAGAAATGAGCGAGATATTTCTCAAAAATCAAAAGTAAACTTATGCGGTTTTCTCACTTTACTATTAAATTATGACAATGAATACTAATTGAACATGATATTTTGCCTGCCATGAACTGTTGTGATGCCTAATTTTTCAGTCATTTATTTTTTTGGAATAGGCTCGATACGAGAAAATATGTGACAGCTTGCAACCAATCGATGAAGCTCTAGTTTACCTATTCAAAATAGCAATCATAGCCGAGATAAAAACCGGTCTTATGTTGACTATTGCAAATTTACATCAATACAAGGAGAGAGAAGGTATTATTATTTCGATGAATTATTACTCAATTGATATCACTCTTGAGGAATATGTTTAGAATTAAGGTAAGACTATCGCTCACGTCACCACTAAGCGTGGGGGCAAGGGAGGTTAGGAAAAAATCATTTGGAACAACCAAAGGAGGGAGAAATTGTTCAACCTATAATGCTATTCAGCCTCAATAATTTCTTGCTTTCATATGAAAGCATAATTTAATCAAAATAATTATATCTACTAATATTTTGATTTTTTTTTCGAAGAACCATTTTTTTAAATTCTGATACGGGCCTGCCTACGCACACTAATGTGCGCGTATACGTATGCGCGCACACTAGAGAATACTCCTGTAGTTGTACACACATACAGAGCGACCGCGTGTACGTACACAGCGGTGCTAGCCTGCCATTAATCGTTTATTTTTTTTTCTCCAAAACTATGGGTCAGAAATAACTGATTTTGGTCTCAAAAAATTCTTAAAAGTGGTGACTATGGACTACAATTTTTTCAGAAGCCCCGTTAATGCCGTTTTTCTTTAAATTTATAATGACTGAATCGTGACTCAATTTACTCGTTTTCTTATGGGAAAAATGCACTTTTTGAAATTCAATATCTCGGATTCCACGGGTCAGAAAATTTTTCACCATGAGGAAAAGTTGTTGGGTTTCCTGTGAAGAATATCTCTGAATTTTTTCAGATTTTTCGTATTCGAAGCCTCTGGTGATAGTCATACCTTAAGTGAGATCACACAATTTTGCCTATATCTTTTCTTGCAGAGAAATTTCAAAAGCTGTAAAAAAGAATTCAAGCAAAATAACACCATCTCGCTTAGTTTACTAGATATTATCCAAAAATGAATAGTAGGGAAGACAGACTTGTACTGTATTACCTCTTCGCTACTAAATTTATACTTTTTTTTTCTCGGTAAAACAGAATGGAAAAACCCGACTATTCTTGTTAAGATGCAATTCCGAAGGTATTTTGGACGATACGTGAGTATAATGCAAGGAAATTTGTATATAACAGCAGGTTTATATATGAGAGCTTGTGATCCTGAAAATGGCACTTGGATCCCAGGTATTTGAATTTTTCTAACTACAACTTGAGATGAAAGAATGATCTTTATTTTTTTTTCATTGAGGTGAAAATTTGCAGGTGAAAATTACTACGAATTCGATGGAATCTCACGGGGAATGATTTTTCGGTATAATCCGAAGGTATGCTCGGTTCAGTCCTGCCAGAATAAGTGGAAAAAAAGAACGACCCTATGTGACGCAAGATATTACGATAAGCGAAGTGGCTGTTCGAGTGAACCATATAGCTGTGACGATCTTGGTGTTATGCAAACTTGTGTATTGGTGAGAGAATACTTTAAAAATCTGTATTAGACCATCTGTGATCTGTTATAAATAATAGGAAAGAGTGAATCAAAATGAAATACTGGGATTTTTTGAAAATTCTCGTGTTTTTGTAAGATTCCAAAGCTCGAATATTTTCCATTCCCGAAATTTTGCAGATTTTATGAATAAATCTGTGAAAAAGCTAGAATTAACATGATTGAGCTTTAAGTACATTTTACTCTATATTTTTCTATACATTTTTTCTTTCCATTGAAACAGAAAAGTGGTTTCCCCAAACTTCAATACGTTAACTCAACGAAATTAGGTTTTTATGGAAGCAATTCTGAATGTTCAAAAGATAATGGTTATCTATTGGATAATCTAATCGGTGCGCATGCTGGATATGCTTCATGTGGCTGTCGTTGTGCTGGAAAGCGTTATAACATCAGTCTCATGATTATGGAGAGTGAAGGGAACTCCAATGAGTAAGTTTATGAATAATAACAGATGATTGAGGATATCAAATTATTTTGGTAATGAGATTGACATTAATCTGTAATCTGCTTAAAGTGTCATGACTGGTCTACGATTCAAGCTCCAAAATAATATTCTACATATTCAACCAAGAGTGGGGAAATTGACGGCTGATGGTCACATTGTCGAAAATTCAGGAAAATGGTTACGAATCCCCGATGATATTCACACATCTCAAATTTATCCTGTTGATAAAAAGAATTGCGTATTTTTTCTTGACGATGTCCTTTTACCACCAAAATACGTTTTAACAGGTACTTCCAAATTTTTCTCATGAAATATCTGGAGATGAATGCGAGTCATTAATTATCATTCGATTAATTAATGATATTTTCAGGAGTTAGGTTCAACAAAGTAACAAGAGGAATTGTAACAGGACTTGCTATTGAAATATTTGGCGTGCCGTTCGATTACATGAGTGGCCGATTAAACCTTGAAGGGAGGATCCCTGTATCCTCATCAAGGAACCATCCAGGGTAACAAGAGCTTTAAATTCATAAAATTTGCGTTCTGAAGCAAATCAAATTGATAATCGATAAATTTCAAATTCTCTTCGATTCGCAGACGGCCTCTCATATTTGATCTAAAAAGTTCACTTCAAACAAAATTGGATAATACCCCGAGTCCATCTGGCCTAAATTACGTTCAACTCAAATTAGTAAAAAAAGATCTTGGACAGTTAGTGCTGCCACTATTTGATGCCGTCCCAGTTACCACTGATCCATTATCAGCATTGAGTGGAATTGGTATTTTCCACAAATACGTAAAAGGTTATGCTGGATTTATCTCACTTAGAGCATATGGAATGAGATATACGGAATATTTTGATAATTTTACATCTGCCCACGGAGTTAAGGGTCAACTACAACTATTCACCTAACTGCAGCTCCCTTGAAGATGATCTTAGAAATTTAATCCATAGTCTCTTCTTTCATAGAAGAATTTTTGTATGATGTAAATTGATTTGTCCAAAGAATATAAGAAATATAAAATCTTTGATGCATGCATTCCGTGAACAAAGCGCCTTTTTTCCACGATAAATTTTTTCCATCAATAGAGAATAGACTCCCAGGACCGGTCCCTGAATCCGACACATCCTCTTGTTCCCACATCACATTCATGTCTCAAATGCGTAGGTTTGCGCAGCTCAATGTGCAGGTCTGCACAGCCATTAAACGAATAAATTCATTAATAAATTAATTTTTATTAATAAATTTTTTAAGAGAATCAAATTTCGGGAAAAATATGTAATGCGCAAGCAGGATTTGAACCCACGACCCTCTGATTACATGTCAGGTGCTCTGACCACTGAGCTATTGCGAGTTACTATATTTACCTTCGAATTTTGATTTGTTGCGATGGATTATAATTTCTTTCAAATGGGAGTAAGAACTATATTAACTCTCTGAAGCCGAATCCGTAGTAACCCGTAGTGTGATTCCTAGAGTGGGGCTGACCAATGAGTGTTCAATACGCTATAAACTTACACGCGCCCCACCCCATGTAATAAACGGCAGGTCATGGAGTGGGGGAACTAAAATCGGCCTCAGAGGGTTAAGAATCTCAACTTAAGATTGAACAGCATTGTAGAGGAAACCGGGGTGGAATGGACCTCCATTGTAAAATGATTGAATAATTGCATTCAAAAATAAAGATTGCGCAAAAAAATTTGAAAAGATGCTCCAACCTGTGTACTTCTTTCGGAACTTTTTTTTTTTCAAATTTTCCGTAAAGGGGTTATCTGTTAGAAAAATTCCTGAATTGTTTTGTCCTGCAGGTTCATTTTACCTCG
The DNA here is from genome assembly GCA_963942555.1 of Aleiodes leptofemur. NCBI lineage: Eukaryota > Metazoa > Arthropoda > Insecta > Hymenoptera > Braconidae > Aleiodes > Aleiodes leptofemur. The sequence goes on along the minus strand of OZ012619.1, from coordinate 1,981,712 downwards.
GTTTTCCTGATATCAAACAATTTCCCTCTCTTCTAGGCAGTTGAAGATAATTTTCTTCTGACCTCTGTTGCTCTTCCACTCACTGATGACATGAGCGATAGTAATACCCTGAAAAGAGATCAAGTATACATTTTAAGCTCAGTGTGTTCAGTTGATATAAATAACGTTATGATCAGAAATATTCACGTTTCAAATTGCAAAATGGTGAAAATACAATTTTTGATAGTATTCCTTACGTTCAATATACCTAATTCTTTTTGTCGAACTTTTTTGGAAGCAGGTAATGGAATAATTATTGATAGAATACAGAAAAAATCATTTTGTGGATAATGCATCTAATATTCATCATATATTCCATTTATATTAAAATGTATACCATATATCTAAAATGGGTATTTAGTTTTGTACTTTTTTTTATACTCTTACGGCTGATCTTAATTGTTCTTTTGGCGTTTGTAGCAAAGTTTTCCATACATTACGTTAAATTGTCATATTCTAATGATATGCAATTTACTTTTTGGCACATAATAAAACTGGCTATTTGATTTCTTCCGACTTGTTAGTGTTGAAAATTAGATTCGATCGCTTGATTTTCCCATCAACAGATGCATTGTGGAAACAAAGTTGTCGAACTAAGTGTTTGAACTAGTCCAATCTCGATAACTTCAATTCGTAATAGTGAGGAATCACATGCGTATATAATTATTATACGAACCATATTCAATTGTTAATATATTAACAATTGCGACTGTTACTTCAGATGAGAATAGAATGATTTCTCACGAGCATGATTTGAATGAAGAAAGAAAATTGAATTCGATCGGATAGGAAAAATTGAAAAATATTCCCAAAATATTGATATTATTTTGGTATATTTTACATGTTAACTAATTCGCTAGGATCCTAAAATTATTCGAATAATTAATTTCATCTGTTTCAGAGGAATCCTTCGTCGAACTTGGACTTTACAAGAGGCTGCTTTACGGGTACCATGAAACTTACGGTGCCTACTCAAGCTGCTGGAGCATGATTATGGGTGGACGTCAAAATGAGTATCAAGTACAACCATTCATTGAAAATGAGACCTGTAAGGGTGAAATAACGTATTGTGTATGGTCGGGAAATACCACTGCCTGTGCATCGGTAAGGAAATGATAATAATATCTGCAAACAAATGAAATATTTTCCTGATACTAATAACAAAAATTCACTCTCCAGTAATTATTAGGGACAGAGAGCACATCCTTCAAAAAGTTTAGTTAATTTAGTAACTACGCTGTTGTCACTGGTCATAAATTTTAATCATAACTCACAAAATACTCTCCAATTTTCAAATACTATAAAAAAGATAACTAATGGAGATACGCTCATTTTGCCCCCATTCTTTTCTTTAGATAATTACGAGAGCTGCAAAAAAGAATTAGGACAGATGAATAGACTTATTATGTTTTACTAGTAATAAATTCCCGTACAGCATTACACTCCGAATGATAACCTTTGGATATCGTATTCAAGTCGTTTTCTAGAGATCGCTAATATGATATCTCTTTTACAATTTGAAAGTCATGATCGGAATAAGATCGAAATACAGTGATTACTGTGATGTTTTGACACCACATCACCGTAAATGATATCGCTGAGATTTCATTTACAGAATATTTTGCTGTTTAGGTTATCATAGCCTTGACAATTGTTGAGTGCAAAAAGATGATATTTCAGTGTAGTTCCTTATCTATTTTATCAGACTTTTTGATGAATTAACTCTCACTCTCAAGTAATGATGATTCGAATAGACAGTAGGTAGATCCAAGATTCGATGGGTTAAAGCAACACAAGACGACAACCTCTATACTTATGGACAATCTGATCCATCTGATACTTGTCCCGAAGAAAAAGCTCTGGCTATGTATCAAACAGCCCAGGGTCGTAGCGTATGTCTTTGTGATTGTTTTCAAAGTAACTGGGGCATTCACGTAGGATTAATGCAAAGTAGAGAGAGTGATAATTAGTGAGTTACTTCATAATGAGTAATTAATTTTTTGGTAAATCTTTCATTTTTTTCCGTTTGGTTTCAGTGTTATTACTGGTATACGATTTATTCTCCGTGATAATGTACTATATCTTCAGCCGGCTGAGGGAAAATTAGAAACCGACCGAAGTACTTCTGGATCCACGTGGATATCTCTTCCACTTGATCCATTGGAAATTCGTAAAGTGGATACTATTTCTGCTAACATCTTTTTCGATGATTTGTCTTTAGATAATGGTTATGTTTTAACAGGTAAAGACTATTTTTTGAAGGGAGAATTTTAGATAGAATCTTGTCAATGATTCTATTGAGAAGATTAGGAAATTTCCTTTGAAAAACATGAAAGAATTGATTTTAGAATTATTTTTCCAAATTCGATTGTTTTAATCAGTAACTGTATAATTTTTTTGATTTTTTAATTTTGCACAGTTTTCTTTTGGTAATATCTTTGATTCCAAGAAGTTTTGTCTGTCATCAAATTTTTTTCTTTTGCGCAATATCTCTAGCTTTGAATATCGTAGTAGAGAAAATGCAAAATCACGCAGGATTTTCTATTATTTGTGCAACGAAAAGCAAAATCGTAGATATTCCTAAAAAAACCTGCAGAAATTTTGATCATCAGAAGAATTACCTTTTTTCAATTTTTTTTATCAGTATCGTCGAATGTTTGAAGATTTTGATGGATAAATTTTATCAGTAATTTTCTCAGTCTTTAAATAGATTTATGAGTTCCATTCAATCTCTATTATACTGGTATACTAATTTTGATTCATTTGCTCCAAATCTTAGGAGTTAAATTTGAATACATGGAAGCACCAAATCCAAAAATGGTCAAAGGATTTGGCATTGCTGTGAGCGGTAGACCATATTTTGATTCTAGTGCATTAGATTTGACATCTCGAAGCGCATTAACTATCAAACCTAAAACATCTACTGAACGGTACAAAAGATTCATTAATAAAGAATTAATAAAGTCAATAGAAATAAGAAATTTTTGGTCATGTTATATTTTTAATTTATTAATCTACAGGTCTTTAGAGCCTAACTTGCCATCTGTAACAGATGTAATAGTTGAGCGTATTTGTGAACTATCTCCAGAGACTCATGAATATGTAAAACTTCAACAATCAGATAAACCAATTGACTATGGACAAACAACTCTACCACTTTTTCATAATCCACGTGTAACTGATTCACGAAAGCCGTTATCTGGATTTGGAATTTTTCATGAAGTTTCGGTATCAGGAGAACGATTCATCGGCCTTAGATTTCATGCAGTACATGGAAAATGAAAAACATTTGAAAGAAAGATAGGAAGACTAAAAAAATGAGGAATGGCATGGATTTGAAAAAAAAATTCTATAAATACATTGTTACTATCCAATATATTTGTTATCATCATATTTATTAGAAATGAATAATTTAAAAATTTCAGGACTCTGTCATAATTTTGAGTCGGTTACAGCGAATTTTCCGTCTCATAAAATTTTATATTGATTTTGTTAATTTCAATGGCATTCTATGGATGATTTTTTTTTTTCCTCCTAGCTAGACTCCCACTTGGGAGTATGTGCTAATTCTATGGGTGATGACTACAAACTGATTAGCTTGTATTAATTCCGTATTATTATTGATTTTTTTGAAGGAAATTTGAAAGATATTTTATCGAGGATCGACTCAATTCGGTTGATTTGTACATCACTTTTGACCGGATTAGGCTTCAGGTAGAAGGAGTGGTAATGGGATTGAAGCGCGGAGCTCCCGACTACCTGAAATATGCCCAGGTCTGCTATAGGACCTATAGTATAGGTCAAAATTTTTCATACAACTTTAGATAACTTGCGTGGCCTGAAAAACTATTTTTAAAAATTTGAAAAAATTCACACTGTTCTTTCATCTCATGAACTTTTATTTTCGAGCATGCGAGAGTTGAAAATCAAAAAAATTTCTAAATGGGCCAGCCTAATATGCACATTATTATTACAAATGAGTGCTAATAAATACTTTATCCAAAATTAACTCTGCATACTATTTATTACCAATAACCCATCAAAGATAGATTACCTGATGAACGTGTGTTATTAATTATCAATCTACATAAATTTAGGGATTTCTTCCCAGGGGCTCAAAAGTTTGAGATAAATTTTTACGTCTCGATGTAGAAAAAAAAATAATGATACCGTCTGCAAATTATTCTCATAAATTCTCATTGTCCTCTCGTAAATTAGACCATCAATAAATGAAAAATTGATGATAAAAATGATCTACGTTTCGAGAACTTTTGTGGAATAAATTTTAACGATCATAAGGAAAATCTGATGTTCATGCTACGATAAACGATTCATTATTTCGAAACATTTCAGAGCTCATCTTCCTTAATTTCATGTGTTTTATGAATTTTAAGTAAAAAGATAATAGACAATGAAACTACGGAGTTTCATTAATTCATAGAATTTTCTATCTTTACTTTGATAGTTTTAGAGCACTAAGCAAATATTTGACTGTGACGAAGATTAAATTTAATCATTAAAGTGATGATTTCCCGAATATTAGGCTATATAACCGTCCTCAATTTCGTTCATTTTCTGTATTTTAAGTAGAAGATAGGAGGTATTAAAACTAGAACAAACTATTTCATCAGAGGAAGCTTCAAAAACGCTCGAGTAAAGTTTCTCACATTTAATAGTTTTTTTTCCATTATTTTAACACTTGAAATTTTTGTACGAATTCAATTGTAAGAATGAAGATGCTCAAAGAACAGCTTTTCATATTTCTCATAATTTATGTAAGTGAATCATCGTGTGTCATGGATGCTTTGTATGATGCAGGTAATAAGAAAAAAATCATTGAAATCAAAAAAAAACATAACCTGGGAAAAAATGTTTAGATCTAATCAGATACAATTAGATCTGATTGAATCGTAAAAATTCAATTCATAGATATCGTCGCTTTAGAGTCAAAAGGGCGTAAGTTCTGTGTATAATGATAGCACTTATGCCCCTTTGTTTCTAAGGCGACGATATGAATTTGAATTTTATTGCTTTGAGTTACAAAATCATTTGTTTAACATCGGTTGTTTGCCTTGCTCCTAGTGTTCTTCATCTTAAATTGAAATTTCTTAATTTGATATTACATTAGGTTCCACCCGGGGGGGGGGGGGGGGAGGGGCAAGCGACGATATGAATAGATTCAATTATTTCCAGATCAGATCTGAATAAATCTGATCAGATCCAATTAGATATGATTAGAGAGTGCCAAATTTCGGATGTGACTAGATCTGAGAGGATCAGATTAAATTGAATCTGATTAGATATAAACATTTTTTCCTGGGAATGCTTATTTTATGAATAATTTTGAATTCGGCATTCTTGGTTGCTGCATCCTAATAATTGAAAGAATTTAATAGAATTTATTCAGCTTCAACGTTTCGACCCCATTGTGGAGTCATCTATACAAGTCACAAGTCAATTTTCAAGGAAATTCAAGTAGAAGGTCCAAAATGAATACTTTCTGTTATTTTTTCCAAGCTGTCATAAATATTCTAATTATTCCCAGTTTGTAAAATTTTATCGATAGCAAAACGATATCAACGATAACAAATTGTTATTTAATAATATTATAAATATCCTATATTGTTCAGAATTTGACTGACGCTGTCCCAGCATCTAGGACTGGGACTGGAGGATCCTCGGATTTTAAATACCAATATTCCCGCCATTCATGTTTTCATGTAATTAATTGGATTAATCGTCGCTATTTGTCCGGTGACAGGCGTTTTTTATGATTCAACTGTTCTCTTATTATTTTTCAAGATTTTTTAATAATCAAGAATTACATGCTGAAGATGATGTTGAATAAATTTTATCAACATCTTTCAATTATTACCATGCAGTGACTTAGATAACCAAATGCTAAATTATCTATAAACTAACGTCAAGATCAGATAAAATTTACTTAATAATGCTAATTTATTATTCAACAATAATTGTTGTTTCATCAGGCAAAAAAATATCCGAATTTTACTCAACAGTAGTTGAATCAGATTTGAGTTGTTCAGATCATCCCAGTACAGTTGAAGAGCTTCTTGGCGATAACTACAGAACGAATGAAATAATCAGAAATCAAATGCAAGAAATTCATGTAAAGTTATGTGACATTGAAAAATTCATAAATTCTGAAACAATGAATAATTTGATCGAGATTTTCAGACCTAGAGCTAACATATTCAGGTGTCTAGATCGAATAAAAATATTTAGTAATACTATTGATGACGATTACAAAATATTTCATCAGATAATAATTCAGTCTGGTGATATTTATAATCGTCCAGTTAATGGATTAACAGCATCAGTTTTTCCAAATATCCAAACGAATATTGGAATAATACGGAAAATTATAACTGACGTGAATGATTTCATACCGGGTGAGAGAAGTTTGATAACTGTTATCAATAATTACGTAAAGGTAAGAATATTTCAGAAATAATAATAACAATAGTTCAATTGTGGAGAGATAAGATAGGATAAGTCGACTTTTTCACTGATATTTGTTGGAGAATGTGTTGAAAAATAAGCAAGATATTCTTCAGAAATTAAAAGTATATTTATCCGTTTTTCTCACTTCATCATTGACTTATGACAATGAATATTAGTCGAACATGATATTCAAAGTAATCCTAGTGACAGGTCCAAATGATCTACTTTTACTTTTTATCTTTCTAAGTTATCATAAATAGTCGCAACGAAATATTCTGATTATTTCGATTTTATATCATTTAACCGTTATTAACGGTAATGAATAGACATTCTGACGAACAAGAATATATATGGTTATATAAGGAAAAAATAGGTCTGTGACCATGAATTTTCGCAATAAAACTGAAACTGAACCTCGCTTATGGAAATTTTTAAAAAATCTCCTCATGCTACTCTATCGAACATGACCAAAATTGAAAAGGAAAAATAGATTGCCTGAACCACTAGGATCAACTTAACAGATCCCTTGTGGATTCTGCAACTGGGCAGTCAATTTTTTCACGAAGTCGACCGTGATTCGATCACGATGCGATTGCATCGCAGTCGCATGGCAGTTGTGTGACAGTCGATTTTGTGACAAAATCGACTGTCTGATCGATTTATAGTTGATATGCAATCGCCCGATCCATCAGGGATGATATTTTGTTCGTAATAAACTATTGTGACACCTGATTTTTCAGTAATTTAATTCTTTGGAATAGACTCAATGCTCGACAATATGTGACAGCTCTCAATCAATCGATGAAGCCCTAGTTTACCTGTTTAAGATAACGATCATAGCCGAAATTAAAACCAGTCTCATGTTGGCTTTTGCAAATTTACATCAATACAGGGAGAACCAAGGTATTATTATCTCAATGAATTATCGCTCAATTGATATCACTTTTGAAAATATAGTTGTCAATTCACTTGAGAAGAGGTGAAAAAGGATGAGTCTATTTTTCATGTCATTTATTTTTGAGAAATATCTTGAAAACTAAGCGAGATCGCACAATTTTGCAGGCATGTTGGGAAGTTGAAGAGCTGCTAAAAAAAAAAAAATAGCACAATGACGCTACCCCGCTCAGTTTCCTAGATAGTATCGGACAATAGACTTACTGGTTTTACCTATTGCAACTGAATTTGTAATTTTTTTGGTAACAGGATGGAAGACTATGAATCATTTTGCTAAGACAGAATTCCAGTGGTATTTTGGACAATACGTGCGTATAATGCAACCAAATTTGAGAATAACGACAGGTCTATATATAAGAGCTTGTGATCCTGGATATGGTGCTTGGATACGGGGTATTAAAATTTTTCCTACAACTTAAGGTGCAAGGATGATCATTATTCTTTTTCATTGAGGAAAAATTTACAGATAAAAATTATTATGAGTTTGATGGAATTTCACAGTCAATAATTTTTCGTTATGCACCAACGAGATGTTCGGTTCAATCTTGCTACAATAAGTGGCAAAAAAGAGGGACCAAATGTGATGCAAGATATTTTGATGAGCGAAGCGGCTGTTCGAGTACTCCAACTGACTGTGAGGACTTGGGTGTAGTGCAAGCTTGTGTATTGGTGAGAGTATATTTCAAAAGTGTTCGATAAAGCATCTATGATCTATTAAAAATAATATGGGAGAGCGGGGCAAGAACAATTCCTGCGATTTTTTAGATTTTGTGAGAAAATTGCAGTTGAAATGGTAGACTTCAAGTAATTCCGTTTTGAGTTCCTGTTAGCCTATTTTTTACCATACACTTTTTTTTTCATTGAAACAGAAAAATGGTCCACGCAAATTTCAGTATGTCAACTCAACGATATTAGGCTTTTATGGGATCAATTCCAAATGTCCAGAAGATAATGGCTATATATTAGATAATGTAAACGGCATGCACGCTGGATATGCTACATGCGGCTGCTTTTGTGATGGAAATCAAAATAAAATCAGTTTTGTGATTATGGAGAGTGAAGGGAACGACAATGAGTGAGTTTATGAATAATAACAGACGATTGAGGATATTAAATTATTTTGATAATGAGGTTGTCGTTAATCTGTAATCTGTTTGAAGAGTCATGACTGGTCTACGATTCAAGCGCCAAGATAATACTTTATATATTCAACCAAGAGTAGGAAAATTACTGGATAATGGTTACACTCAGAGATATTCAGAGAGATGGTTACAAATTCCTAAGGATATTGACGCATCTCATATTCATCCTGTAAATAAAAAGAATAGCGTATTTTTCCTTGACGATGTCATTTTACCACCAAAATACGTTTTAACAGGTACTTCCAAATTTTGCTTATGGAATATCTGGAGATGAATGGAAGCCATCAATGATTATTTGATTGAATAATGATATTTTCAGGAGTTAGGTTCAACAAAGTAACAAGAGGCACTGTAACGGGATTTGCTATTGAGATATTTGGCATGCCGTTCGACTACAGAACCGGCCAATTAGAGCTTGGAGGGAGGATCTCGCTATCCTCATCAAGAAACAATTCACGGTAACAAGAGCTATAAATTCGTAAAATTCGCATTCTAGAACAAATCAATGGATAATCGATAAAATTTCAATTTTAAATTCTCTGCAATTTGTAGACGGCCTCTTATATTTGATCCAATAAGTCCACTTCAAATAAATCTGGATAATACACCGAATTCGCTAAACCCGACGTACGTTAAACTCCAACAATCACCTTTAAGAAGTGATTTTGGACAGTCAGTGCTGCCACTATTTGATGCTGTATCAGTTACAACTGATCCACCATCAGCATTAGGTGGACTTGGTATTTTCCATAAAGGCATAGAAAATTATGCTGGCTTTATTTCACTTAGAGCATATGGAATTAGATATACAGAATATTTCGAGAATTTCACATCTGTCCACACAATTGAGGGCCATGTACAGTTATTCACCGAACTGCAACTCGATTGAAGATGATCTTAAAAATTCAATCCACAGTCGATTCTTCAATAGAATGATTGTCATATAATATAAATTTGTTTGTCCAAATAATATCAGAAATATAAAATCTTTAATGCACGTATTCCGTGCAGTGCTCTTTCTTTTCCTTCTCCTTTTTCACATCTCATTGATAATGTCCACATGAAACCTAAATGTTTTGAAATGTTGGAAATATATGTTCACAATAAATAAGACGAACGAGGCATATTTTTAGAATGCCAGATGAATTTCTGGGATTTCAATACTAGGAATGAGGATGTTTGGAAAACAGTTTTTCATTCAGCCGATAATCAGGCCTCTAACTCTTTACTGGAATAACACTGGTTTTATTGAACAAGAGATGAGATGAATGGTGGCTCGTTCGGTAGAGTGTCGGATTGCCAACTCGAAGACCCGGGTTCAAATCCTAGTCTCTGCCGAGATTTGCTATTGAAATATTTGTCGTGCCGTTCGATTACATAAGTGGCCGGTTAAACCTTGAAGGGAGGATCCCTGTATCCTCATCAAGGAACCATCCAGGGTAACAAGAGCTTTGCATTTATAAAATTTGCTTTCTGAGGCAAATCAAATGGATAATCGATCAATTTCAAATTCTCTTCGATTCGCAGACGGCCACTCATATTCGATCTAAGAAGTTCATTTCAAACAAAATTGGATAATACCCCGTGTCCACCTGGCCTGGATTACGTTCAACTCAAATTAGTAGACACAGATCTTGGACAGTTATGATGAAGAGATATGATGAAGAGATATAAAAGTATACGTTACATAGTTGTTCGGAGAAATAAATTTCAATTAAAATCAAATTGATCACTCGTGATATCATTAATTACTTATTAATGATAATATGAAAATAAGCTATGAAGGTATTTCTTACATGGTTATTCGAGATAAGAAATTGAGTTTAAAATGACAGTGTTTGTTTGTTCCATGTGGCTTACAACTTAGACATACATTCTCACCACCGATGTAGACTTTCAATTATGAGATTACAGTACGATAAGAGTATCGAGGGTATTTAAAAAGACCATGTGTACAATCCGAGCTCATTGAATTAAGTTAATAGGTACTGAAAATTAATAAATTGAAAATGGTGAAGGCACAATGTTTGATAGTGTTCCTTACATTTAATATTCCTGATTTTTTTTGTATAAATTCATTGGAAGAAGGTAATAAACTAATTATTAATAGAATACAGAAAAAATAGTTTAGCAGATAATAGCAATTCACTGCTGCATTCATCCTGAGTTCAACCTCAAATGATGACTGGCACCATGAAATTTACCCGAGTGAAAAAGATTATATATAGCTATATATAATTATATAAAATATTATATATAATTATATATAATTACATATAATTACATATAATTATATATAATTATATATAATTATATATAATTATACATATTTCTATAAAATTATATACAATAATGTGGGCCATTTCCTATATTTATATAGTTTTTCGTTTCCTTGGGTACACGGAGAGAAAACAAGTAAAATTTTTCCCGGGAAAGTCGAGAGAAAAATCCCCCACCAGATGGCAATGAGGTACCGAAGTGACAACAAGTTAAATATTCGACTCTGGAAGTAGAAAAATTCTACTGCGAGGGAGTGAAAGAATTCCGAGCATTGACAAGAAATATTTCCATGCTAGAAACATGAAAAAGCCTCTCCAAAAAAGTCAAATCCTATAGGGAAAGAATTGCAATTCTAGCCGTATGAAGTTAAAATTTGGTCGTATAAGAAACTGAATTTTTTTTAGTGTCAACGTTGATAATTTCCCAAAAAACCCGAAACATCGTTTTTTGTCCTGTAAAAAAATAATTGGAAAATTTACAATTAATAGAATAAATAATACAAATTAAAACTCAGAGTCAATATTGAAATAATTTTTATTTATTAAGGAAATACTGATTACATCCATTTTTTTTACAATGGCCAGCAAGAAGAACGTTAACCATACAAATAACTGAGTAATTATTGAAAACATAAATTTTCAATTAAAATGCTCTGTTTCATTCAACAAATTTTTTTCTTCTAATTTTCACTACGGTGGTGGGAAAATACAATTAAAGAAGTATTTTTAGAAATATACTCACTGAATCCTTCAGATTTCTACACTTATAAATTGATAACCCAACTAATAACACATCAAATGGGTTATTAAAGGTTATGGTGACATCGAGACACTGTCAAATTAGCCAAAATCATGGTCGATAGTAAATAATAACAATTGCCAATCGGAAGCCGAATAACCCGGAAATGTCCGAAGAGCGTTCGAAATAAAAAATAGTAGAAATATTGCCGGTACGACGGAGTAAAAAATCACCTACTTCTGCATAGAAATTTATTTGTAACGGTGGAAAATTATCTTTCCATTCGGCTATTAATTCTACATTTTCCATGTGATTTACCTGTTGGTGTATAATTTGCCTTACTACTATAGAAAATTTGACTGGCCCTTGATAGATATTTTTGCTTAATATCGTTGAATTACTATCTGAGTTTCTCGTTGGCTACATGATTCCCCGGAAAGAAGGAGAATTTTTCAACTTTTTTTCTCTCCGTGTATAGGTTGGAGACCGAGTCTCATTTCGACCATTTGCTATACATAATTAAAATTTTCAAAGGAAAAACCAATTCAAAAAAAGGTGCGTCTGAGTGGGATCGAACCCGGGACCTTTGGGATATCAATCCGTTACTCTTCCAAGTGAGCCACCGGGATTTCACATAATAATAGTGAAATTTTAATCCTCATAATCTTATTTTTGCCTCCTTTTCTTGGGCTGATTGAAATGAATCAAAGTAGTTTGATCCTGAGTCCTTTCGGTCGTTTAGTGTCTAGGCAGAAACAAGATAGGTTGATTTTTTTTTCAATTATTTCTTGAGAATATCTCCGGAATCAAGCGAGACACGACGATTCTATTTGAACTCTTTGTTCGAAACTGGCGCTAAAATCCTGAGTGATCAGGTGGGGTTCGAGCCGAAAAGTCTCGAACCAAGGCATTTCGAATTACCCCCCCCCCCCCCCCCCTCCTGCAGTCAAATTAGTAGTCTTCTTCGAGCTCTCATCGAGAAACCATCTTTTTTGAGACGCTCTCAACGGTCTATCGCGAGTTTTCCACGGTTATGGAACGGTCAACGACACTCATCTTATTAATTAGTGGGTTTATTCAACGAATGCATTGTATATGCATTCGGTCGTTTATCGGATCCTCAACAAGTATAACGGACTTATACATGGTACATCACGGGCACGCATCTTGCCTTCTCGGCACCTATTCAACGTAGCTACATCATCGGGTTCCAAGGTTACACCGCCAGTGCAGTGCTTTAGTGAATTATCAGTGTATTTTCGGTTATTCAACAATTGGACAATTATCCATTTAAAGACATTCAACTCAGTTTAACTAACGGTTTAATCAACGGGTCAATAGTTTCTCGGACAATATTATTTACGCGACTAACCACTTTATTGTAAAGACGAATATCATTTTTAGTGAATAAAACCTAACTATTGACGGCAATTTGTCTTTACCATCATTTTCACAGCATTCAAAACTTTTCATTCTAACAGATTCCAGTCCTTGCTGAGAAATTCAACGAGTTTTCGAACACTCTTCTTCATGGAGAATTTGAAGAACAATAAAAGAGTATGAACGTGACATAGCACAATCTCGCTTCACTTCCGAGATATTCTCAAAAAAGTAATGACAAGAAAAGGAACTTTTTCTATTTTTCTTGTAGCTTCATTTAGTTAAGAGGACTTTAGCGGGTTGAGAAAAAAATTCTCTCAACAATTCAGTGAAGCTACAAGCTAAATAGAAAAGGTTTATTTTTTTGTCATTACTTTTTTGGGAACATCTCGGAAGCTAAGCGAGATAGTGCAATGTGACTTTCATACTCTTTTGTAGTTCTTGAAATTCTTTACAAAGAAGGGCTTTAATGGAATCGTCGTATCTCGCTTGATTTCGGAGATATTCTCTAATAATCATTGACATCAAAAATAAATTTAGAGTAACTGTATTTTTCTATCACTTGTTTTCGCTGAATATCTTAGAAATTGATCAAGATAGCGCAATTCTCTTTCCATCCTTTCTTATAAAATTTTTTAGGAGCTACAAAAGAGTCTGGAAAGAGCAATGGCGTAATCTCTATTCATTTCCAAGATGTACTCAGAAAACGAATAAAGAAAAAAAATGAGAATTCTCATAATTTTACCTCTCCGCGCCTGAAATGCGATTTGAGAATTAATGAAAAGATTGTTCCATTGGGCTCTGAAAGCAGAAGGTCGTATGTCCTGCACTTACGACCTTTTGCCACGGAAATGCCCATTTCGGCACATACGACTTTCTACGTCTCGACCCTTGATATATTTTCTACACGCAGTCCTCCATATTATAATATCGTTCCACTTTGTCCCACCCTCTCCTTTAAATACATAATTATTTAAATTTATATATAATTCTATTGAATTGCATATTGGTGTTGTGATAGCATCGGACATAATTTTTGTTATTAGATACAATTATATATAAATATATATAATCATATATAATTATATATGTATTCTGTATAAATCATATATAATTATAAAGAACTATACATAAACTTTTTCCCCGGGAATATGAATAGAATTGTTGATAATTAATTGTATCTATTTCAGAGGAATCTTTTGTTGAATTCGGAGTTTTCCGGAGGACACTTTACCAGTATAATAGATATCAAACAGCATCCTGCTGGGAAATGATTGTTGAGAAACCTCCATATGCGTATGAAGTACTACCACTCATCGGAAATAATGTCTGTATCGGTAAAATAACGACTTGTGCGTGGTTGGGAGATACGACTGCTTGTGTATCGGTGAGAAAATAATAATAATATTTATGAACAAATGAGATATTTCCCTGATGTCAATAATGACAATTGAAGCTCCAAAAAGCCTAGTCAATCCATGAATTACACTATTTGCATCATGGCAAATCAGACTATCTCGCTTACTTTCCGAAATGTAAGAACCCGAGAAAAAATGTTCAGATCTGATCAGATCAAATTGGATCTGATCAGATCTAATTAGATCCAATTAGAGCCAATTAGATCTGACAAAATGGAAATTTTCAACATGAATAGATCTGAATAGATCTAATTATACCTGATTAGATCTGATTAGATACAATCAAATCTAAGTCTGATCAGATCTGTCTAGGTCTAACTAGATATGATTAGATCCAACTAGATCTGGTCAGATCTAACTAGATCTAATTGAGTTTATCTATATTGGCTCATCAGATCTGATCAGATCTAGTTGAATCTGATCAGATCTAACTAGATCTAATCAGATCTAATTAGATCTAATCACATCTAATTATATCTAATCAGATCTGAGAAACTCAGATCTAATTAGATCAAATTAGATCTGATCAGAGCGTGCCAATTCTCAGATCCGATCAGATCTAGTTTGATCTGATCAGATCTGAACATTTTTTCCCGGGAAGAACAAATGACAAGAAATGAACCTATCCTGATTTACCTCTCCGCTACTGAAGTGCATAGTGTCAAAAATAATCGAGTTCAGATAGATAATAATTCAGTGTAGTTTCTTAACGATTGTATTAGACTTTTTGGTGGATGAATTCTCACTTTCTCATAATGATGATTTGAGTAGACAGTAGGTCGATCCAAGATCCAATGGGTCAATGCAACACGAAATGGAAGATTCTATGCTTATGGAGAATCTGATAATTGCCCTGAAGACGCGGGTGTGGAACTTTATCGATCAGCCGATTATCGTAGCGTTTGTGTCTGTAGCTGCTTTCAGACTAACTGGGCAATTCACGTGGGCCAAATGCGGAGTCGAGAGAGTGATAATTAGTGAGTGACTTCTTAATGATTGATCTTTTTTGGAAATTTCATATTTCGTTTTGTTTGTCTCTAGTGTTATTACTGGTATACGATTTATTCTCCGCGATAACGTTCTTTATCTTCAACCAGCTGAAGGAAAATTAGAAGCCAACTTCAAAATTTCTGGGTTTTCTTGGATACCTCTTCCAATTAAGCTATCCAAAATTCACAGGGTAGTGGATCCCGCTTCTGTCAACTTTTTTCTTGATGATTTGATCTTAGATGAAGGGTATGCTTTGACAGGTAAGGACTTTTTTTGAAACAAGAATTTGAGATACAATCTTTATTGTCAATGATTCTAGTGAAGAGATTCAGAAATTTCGGATGCAAAGTATATAATAAAGTTCATTTTGGAATTCTTGAAAGAATTTGACTGCTTCAGGCAAGAATTTATTGAATAATTTTCTTAACTTTTTTAATTTGTGCAGTTTTTTTAAGAAATATCGTTGGTTTCAAAAAGCATTTTCCGTTCCCGAAAATGTCAATTTTTCGCAATCATTCCAATTCTGATTATTGTAGTATAGAAGATGCAGAATCATGCTGATTCTCCCATTATTTGGGTGACGAGAAACCGAAGCGTAGATATTTCCAAGAAAACTGAACGAATTTGTAAGCGCAAAAGAACTTATCCAATCAGTTCCGTCTAAAATAGTCGAATCAACAAAAGAACATTCTAAAAATAAAACTCTGGTTTGTAGCAGAACTTGATTTTTCCGTCAGAACCGTCGAATATTTGAGAATGTTTGGTTTTCTAACAAAATTTGACACATGAATTTGATGAGAAATTTCCTCAATCTTTCAATGAATTCATTAGAAGAATTCAACCTTTATTATATTGGTATCCTAGGTGTTAGATTCAAATACATAGAAGTAACAAATCCAAAAATGATCAAAGGATTTGGCATTAGTGTGAGCGGTCGACCATTTCTCCATGAAGGCAAGCTAGCTCTTAGACCAAGGAACATGTTGACTATTGAACCTCAGCCTACTTCTCCACGGTACATGAAATTGATCAACAAAGAATTGATGAACTCAACAGTAACAAAAAGCCTTTAGTCATATCACGTTGCTAATCTTTTGTTTTTCAGGCATAAAGTCTTCAAGGTGCCGGCCGAATTTAATCGATTGAGAGAGTTCATCAGCAACCTTTCTCGGATGAATTATGAATATGTAGAACTTACACAGTCATCATATGAAGATGACTTTGGGGAGTCAACTTCACCACTTTTCCGTAATCCATTTGTAGAACACCATGATGCGCTATTATCTGGCTTTGGAATTTTCCATGAAACCACGCCTGCAAAAGAACATTTCCTTACCCTCCGAGTTCATCCACGTTCATTACATGAAAAAAACTAGCAATAAAACATTGCTACTATTTCATACTAATTGCTCGCTATTTGTTTAAAAAATAGCCCTTTTACTTGACGCTTTCAATTGAAATATCTCAATAACTATACGTTGAATTGAATATTTTTTTCTTCTATTATTCAGTTAGAATGCTGTTCTCTTTCGCCAATTGTTTTTAAATAATGGGTCAACCCTGTGGTTTTTCAGTAATTTCGTTATTTCCGTCCGATTTAGGACGTTTCATCTCCACTACCGGTATTTTCAGTAACTTTGATAATTCATATCTCATAAACTACACGAACAAAAATTATGAAAAAATTCAAAAAAATGTGAAAAAATATCATCTTCGTTACGATGATACGATTAAGACGTTAAGGGAGTTCATCCGGTAACTGAATTAACAGACCAATAATTATGAAAAAATTCGAATATACTTCTGAAAATCTAAAAAGTCACCTGTTAAAATTTCAAACTCTTCGGATATCTTATTCGGGAGAAATTAATAAATAAAGATTTTTCAATTAACACGGTCCTTTATGGGTTTTCGTCTATAAACATGAAATTTGTGGCAATTAACAGGTTTTTTGGGGAGAAACTTCCATAATGGATAAATAAATATGTAAAAAACAGTTTAAGAGCTTCCTCAAATGCATTAGATACTTGGTGATTTAAGAATAAATTAATTTGTCTCGAAAAATGCTGATTTTTGGGAAGTTAACCTCTGTCTTACTCGCATGACAGTGACGTCAGAACCGCGCGCTTTTTGAAATCAATAAGAATGCTTTCCGAATAACGCAATGTATGCTATGCTTGCACATTAAATCATACAAAACTAGTTGAAAATGTGCTGAATTGACCTTTCTCTATTTGATCTTCAAAAAAATTATTTCTATAAATTCGATTTTTTACAAAAAAAAAATTATGATCGACGAACAAGAATTTCTAGTACATAGCAGCTGTACAGGTTACGACTACGTTAGTCGTATAACCACTACGCTAGTTGTGACAATTTTTCGTACTATTAAATCCCATACCGGATGAACTTCCTTAATAAAATATGAACTTACAATTGAATGATATTATTCGTTTTGATTTATTCATCATACGCACATCATTGATTAGTCAAGAGACCCATTTTTTTGTAGAAAATTATAAGATTTACCAAAAAAAAAAAATCTCTACAAAAATTTCACTATCTCTCTTAGTTTCCAAGATATTTTCAAAAAACTAATAACAAAAAAATTCGAATTATCCTGTTTTTACTTCTTCACTTATCGAATTTGTAAGTCAATTCAAATTTAAATTTTTCCCCCCAATTCTGTTATCGTCACATGACCTTATATATATATAGATCATCAAAAATTACGGTAATTTGACATATTCGTTGCCTTAGAATTGAAGGGGTTTAAGTCCTATGCTTATATACAGGACTTACACCCCTTTGTTTTTAAGGTGACTATCAATGCCTTAGAATTAAAGGGGCGTAAGTGCCATGTAATAAATATAGGACTTACGCCCCTCTGTTCCTAAGGCAAAGATATGATTAAATTCTCCATTGCCTTTTAACCTTCACACCTTTTTTCCAACTTTCCACAATTTTTTTAGGAAAAATACGTAAATTTAGGGGAATTAACTGGAATTTGTAACGAATCTTTGATTGTTTAATTTACTTGTGCAGTGAAATTTTTTAGCAACAATTGACGACAAGTGGTAATGACGGTTCTTAACAATATTCGCCGACAATTGGGACGTAAGTGACAGTCAATAACCTTAAAATATCAAATTTTTAAGATTTTGAGGAGAAAAAAAATGTTTTTGTGGTCTTAGAATTTTTTTAATTAATTTTCGATGTTTTTTTTAGGTAATCCTTTATTTGTTGGAGTTAAAGAAAATTTTCAAAAATTTAAATCACTTTTTTTATTTGGTTTTTATGGAAAATTGATGGGAAAAAGGAGTAAATAGACGAAATGACTTGTTTTTGTTGTTATTTTTGGATTTTATGGAATATCTCGGAAACTAAGGGAGATAGCGGGATTTTTGTGGGAACCTTTTTTGTAGCTCTTGAAATTCTCTACAAATAAGGATTGGGGCGAAATCGCTCTATCTCGCTTAGTTTCCGAGATATTCTTGAAAAATGAATGGAACTCTTGGATTCTGGGAAATTTCCATTTTTTTGAGGATATCTTCGGTTCTATTGGTCGTAGAGGAAAAAAATGAAAACGAGCGAAAAGCTGAGGAAATTCTACCCTCAATTCATCTGATTTCGAATCAATTTTCATCAATTTTTGATGAAGTTATAATGATTTTAGTGGAGATCAGCTTTTTAATCGATATTTTGATGAAAAATCGATAACAAATTATTCGAAATTCCAGGAATCGATGGCAAATCATTTCATCTTCCTTCGAATTTTCAAATTTTTGCATTACTATAATCAAAACCAGATATATTATGAAAAAAGACTGAAAATTTTCAAAAACCATAAAATTTTTTTTGAAAAATTCCAATTTTTGTAAAAATAAGAGAAAAATTTTTCTAAAAAATTTCAAATTTTCTAAAAAACAAAAAAAAATGAATTTGAATTTAGGGTTTTCAAAAAAAATTTCCTCAGCTTTTCAATGAAATCATCAAAAAAAATTGGTTTCGAGTATTTTTGATCATTTCAAGCAATTTTTGCTATTTAGTTCTTAGTTTGCCTAAAATTAATTATTTTTTTTTTTGAAATTTCCCAAAATTTCAATTAAAGAAAAGAAAAAAAAGGTAAATTTTTCTAAAAAATCAAAAATTTTCACAAAAAAAAAGGAAAACATCAATTTTAATTTATGATTTCCAAATAAAATTTCCCCAACTTTTCAATTAAATCATAAAAAAATTAATTCCAAGTATTTTATGATAATTTCGAGTAATTTTCGCCATTTAGTTCTCAAATTTTCCCTAAAATTTATTAATATTTTTCTCTAATTTCGCAAAATTTTTACTTTAGTACCTCGAAAAATCAATTTTAATGGATAAACTACTTTAATTACTCATTGTATAAAATTGTTATATCATGTAATGTTGATTAATGTTAATAAAATCTTTAATATCGTTTCAGGTATTTTTATGAATCTTCATGTGCCCGTACAAACTTCAAAATTCTTCGTAGTAATCTGCAATCAATCGAGTTTCGTACCAAAACGTGTTGTAATTGTATCAAAAGTATCGCGTTACCAGTTCGAACGAATACGTGAGGGTAATGTCAGTGACGATGAATTCAAGAGAAGAGTACTGGAAAGAGGAACTAATTACAATAAAATGCTTGCAAGTCATCAGAAGAATAAAAATGTTGAAATTCAGGTGATTGAGGAACTCAAAAAAATGAAAATTGACTTCAAAATTACGAATAGGTAAATAAAATGAAATTTTTAGAAAATTATGAGTTGCTCGAGAAAGGGGCAAAATGGGATGGGTCATGAAATCCTGAATTTCGCCTCAAAAACTCTTTTATATCCTTAAATTGAGTTTAATTCATTGGTAAAAGGATAAAAACAGGATTTTTAAGGTTTTTTCTCATTTTTTGAAGAAATCTCGGAAACTAAGCGAGATAGAGAAATTTTTAAAGAAACCTTTTTTTTAGCTCTTGAAATTCTCTACAAAAAAGGATCCATGCAAAATTGCCGTATCTCGCTTACTTTCCGAGATATCTTTTCAGAAATGAATAGGAAAATGAGATTTTCTTTTTTACATCTTCACTACTGAATTTTTTGTTTGTCACTCGTTTCTTGAAAATATCTCGGAAACTAAGCGAGATAGGGTGATTTTGCTCCAATCCTTTTTTGTAGAGAATTTCAAGAGCTAAACAAAAGGATTGGGGTGAAAAGGACGTATCTCTATTAGTTTTCGAGATATTATTTAGAAAAATGAAGAGAAAATGGATTTATCTCAGATTTTTTAATTTTTTTAATTTTTACACATTAAACTTCGATCACTGTATTTTAGATTGACCATAGATAAACATTATTTTGAATGGGCTGACCTTGTGATAGCAATTGGTGGTGATGGCACATTTTTATTGGGTGCAAATCTTATATTTGACAACAAAAAACCAATTTTTGGAATAAATTCTGATCCAGATGCATCAGAAGGTTATCTTATGTTAGCCAAGCAGTATTCATATGATATCCCAAGGATTTTTGAATTGCTGAAGGCTGGAAAATATGATTATGTCATGAGGACAAGGATTCGAGTGACATTGAGAGGCGAGAATATATGGGGATCGATATTTCATATGCATGAGAAGGCGAGAATACCAGGACAGGAGGAGTAAGTGATGAATTTTAAGATGATTGAAAGATACAATCGGGGAAAAAGTTATTGCTTTTGAATGGAAGCTATGTAATCGTCAGAATTTTCGATTGTAATTTTTTTAATAGAAGATACTCAAAATGATCTAAATAGAGGGAGGAAAGAAAAATAAGTTTTATTTTATATTTGAAATTTTTCAATTTTTTAGGATTTTTTCAAATTTGTTCAATTTTTTTTGAATTTTTGAAATTTTTTCGAATTTTTTTCAAAATTTTCTTAAATTAAACTCCAGCAACCTTCCTTTGCTTACATATATATTTCAAAAATCAGTTTTATTTTAATATTTGAGATTTTTCGAATTTTTGAATTTTTTTTTGAATTTTTGAAATTTTTTCGAATTTTTTTTTGAATTTTTGAAATTTTTTCGATTTTGTTTTCGAAATTTTCTCAAATTAAACTCCAGCAACTTTCTTTTGTCCATATACATTTCAAAAATCAGTTTTATTTTAATATTTGAGATTTTGCGAATTTTTTCAAATTTTTTTTTTGGATTTTTTCAATTTTTTTTTTAATTTTTTAAATTTTTTTGAAATTTTTGAGATTTTTTCGAAATTTTTTTCGAAATTTTCTCAGATTAAACTCCAGCAACTTTCTTTTGTCCATATACATTTCAAAAATCAGTTTTATTTTAATATTTGAGAATTTTTTTAATAGAAGATACTTAAAATGATCTAAATAGAGAGAAAATTATATTTTTAGCGCATGTCTGTGTGTTTGTGTGTATGTCTGTGTGTACATAAAAGTCTCAATTACAGCAAAACGGTTCTATAGAAAAATTTCATATTTTGTGGAAAATTTCCTCTCGACTAACTCTATTTTTTAAGCTTTATTTGAAGAGAATGCGATCGGTACTTTCTGAGATTTGTCCATTTTTCGAAAATCAGTTTTTAATGGAATTTCTGGAAACTATTCAACTGATGTTATTTATACTCATATATTATCTCGAGGGTGTATCAGTTAGATGCCAGTCAATTTTGAACTTATTTGCATGATTAGTTCTCGAGTTATTGGCGTTTTAATGAATTTTTCAAAATTTGATATTTTCATGATGGTTTGAAAAAAGGTGTATCACTTCCATTCGAAAGCATAGCAGAAGTATTAGCAGAAGAAGCTATATCAGCTGGTAAACAATATGATTATCCACTTGTTTTTTCATCTTTTCTCATAGTTATCTCGGAAACTAAGCGAGATAGCGCAATTTCCTGAGACTTTATTTTTGTGGAGAATTGAATTTGCTACAAAAAAGGTTTCTTGATGAATTTTCCCAAATTTAATTGTTTTCTAGATAGTCATTGACTTGTGGAAATCATGGAATAATCGAAAATTCGAAGAATTCAAATTTTTAGTGAACTTATTTAAAGAGTATCTTAGAGAATGTTGAGTTTAGGAGGAAATGTCAAGAAACCTTTTTTGTAGCTCTTCAAATTCTCTACAGAAAAGGTATCTTGATATTTTTCTCTAAACTCATTATTTTTTGAGATCCTTTTAATTTAATCTCGAGAATCTGGAATAAACTAGAAGTTTTGGGATTTAATTGCTCAATCGAGACAATTACTCTCGAGAGTTGTATCAGTTAGATATCTGTCAATTTTGAGCTTATTTGCATGATTAGTTCTAGAGTTATTGGCGTTTTAATGAATTTTTCAAAATTTGATATTTTCATGATGATTTGAAAAAAGTTGTATCACTTCCATTCGAAAGCATATTGTTAAAGTATTAACAGAAAAGCTATATCAGTTGGGAGGCAATACTATTATCCACTTGTTTTGCATGAAATCGTAAATTAAATTTCCTCAGCGTCTCATTGAAATCATCGAAAAAAATCTACCTCAAGTAATTTCGATGATTTCAAGCAAATTTCCCCCAAAATTCATTAACTTTATTTTTTTTGATTTTCCAAAATTTGAATATCTCCGAAACGAGTGGGTTTATCAAAAAATGTCAAGAAACCTTTTTTGTAGCAAATTAAATCCTCTACAAAAAAGGTCTCTTCATAAATTCTCCTAAACCCCATGATTTCCGAGATCCCTTTAGAAATATGTCATCAACTCTTTAAAACTTAGGAAATTATTACTTTTTTTTTTAGATTATGTGCAGATGATAAATCTTCCGAGCGACAGCTGCCTTGGCTGGCCTTGAACGAGGTAATTAGCCCATCCAATTCATCAAAAATTCAACTATAATCCCACATTTTTCAGGTTTTCATTGGTGAATCGCTCTCTGCTAGAACCAGCTCTCTCGAAATCAAAGTAAACGATCAAAAGGACTACCACAATATCAAAAGCTCAGGTCTTTGCATCAGCACAGGCACTGGCTCAAGCTCTTGGTACAAGGCTATCAATAGTTTAACAGTGCAGATGGTCAACGATCTTCTACTTGTAGCAGAACCAAATAAAACATTCCCGCCAGAAGAAGTCGAACGCATTTGTAATAAATTCAATGATAGTCTCCAGTTTTCTCCAGGTAAATTATTTGATTAATTACAATTAATTATTGATTAAAATTAATTAATCATATACAAATGATTATTAATAAAAATCAATTGATTAATTTGTAATGGACCTTTGCTTATTATTTTCATTGATTAATTATTTATTTCTTAATTTCGTTTTTCGATAATTAATGATTCCAAAATTATCGTTTGTGATCGCCTGTGTGTCCGGTGCTTCAGTTGCCAGGGTTCTTTTCTCAAGCAGAATCACAAAATTTCGGTCCATTAGCAAAAACAATTAATTTCATTTAATCCTTTAATTTATCTTTTATTTATTCCCGTTTTTATTCAATTTTTACTTTTACGTACTTTTAATCCTTTCGATTTCTTCGTTACTTTTAATTTCCGATCGCACGCAAATTGTTTCCCAAATTTACCTATTTCTTTCACCAAATTTCGATTTCTCTATTGTTCAATTAATTCTTTTAATAAAATAAGGATTATCTCTCAGTTGAATAGTTTATTGAATTTATTCAATAATTATTCCTCATCAGCGAGATAATTACCCTTTTGAAAAATGCTTTTATTCTTATTTCCCAAATATTCTTTTACAATGAATTTCAATCAAAAAGTACAAATTATTCATTTACTGTTTTATTCTATTTTCTAACTCTAATTTCTCTCACATATTACTTCAATTATTCAAATTCTCTACGGTTAACAATTTGCGCTCGATAATTACGTTTTGTCGAATTACGCGGTTTTTAATGTAGCTTTTTGGAGAGTGACACTACCTCTCTCCCTTTTTCTCAATTTCTATTTCTTTCCTATTTCTCGCGTGATTTTAATTTCTTTTCAACCCTTTCCCTGATTCTAAAATAGTCCAACGAGGGTCTATTACAATTGGCTCTAGAGTAGTCCAACGAAGGTCTACGACAATTGACTCTATTACAAATGACTCTAAATACAGTTCAACAGAGATCTGTAACAACGCGTATTTCCCTCGGCGCTGAATGGAAACCCCAAGCAGTGCTAAAGATTAGGTTTTAGCTGTTGCAACCATTGCACGGTGCAGCAACAGCACGGGAACCCTTACCGTGGATAAGTGTGTCGTACTGCGCTGCGTTTTTGCTTATATGCCTTTTTCGAGATCGAGTGCATAGGGGCGCGGAACCGACGATGCGCCGTCTAGCGGTAGCAGCGGTACTACGGTCCTTTCACTTTTAATTCTCCCTCTCTCTCGCGCTCGGACTTTTAAATTTTATTTCTTTTCTCTCGCATTTTAATTTCATCATTTTTCTTTTCGCCTTTTATTTTATTTTCCCATTCCTTCTTTATTATTTACCTTTATTATTTCTTTTTTTTTTTTCCATTAATTATTTCTGATAATTTTCATTAATTTATTATTTTTATTTTTTCGCAAATAATAATTTATAACTTTACTTTGAGGTCCTTACATTCCCTCTTTACTTCACAAAAAAAAATTTGATTGGGAAAATCCCATTTTTACAATATAAATTTTTTTTCTCATTTCAGTCATCTTTATCACAGGCTCGATCAGCCTTAATCTAGATTCTTTAGTCATTTCAATTTTGCAATTATCTGATTTTCTAAAGGCTCTAATTAACAATTTTCTTTTTCAAACAATATTAGTCCTAAACAATATCGATTCAGACTGATTGTCTCTTTAACTTGTTCGATCTTATTTCTAATTTCTAGTCAATCACTTTAGTTCCATTACGATTCTGTGATACCTTTTCTAGTCATTAACCCTTTAGATTTCATTTTAAACCCTTTTATCTAGTCATTAATCTTTTTAAATTTCGTTTTTATCTGATTAACCTTATTGTCTATTCATTTTAACCTTATTCAACTTATCTTCTAGTCATTTTCTTCGAATGAATCAAATAATTCGCTGTCTTTCGCGAAAGTTTACAAAAAAAACATATCAAATAATAAAAATACTGCAAATAAACAAATTATAAATTCAATTAAGTGTCCCGTCATCAGGAAATTTGAAGTTCGCTGATGTACGTGACTCTGGTTCTGGTTGGGTAGATTCTGATGATCTTCCATCCTTCAGGAGTTCCGATCTTCCTCTTCTTCGGTTTCTTCCGTTTTCTGTTTCTCTTCAGCAGTTCAAGTTCCGGTTCTCTTCTTCCAAGATTATTCAGAATCTTGTCTTGAATTACTTGACCATTTTTAATACCATGGGATGATTTTGCACTGAATCTGACGAAGTCGTTCGATACTACTTCCTTGGAATAAGAAGCGTATTTGCCCGTGTTTCCAGCAGATGGATGTTGTGTTGCTGTGTGACTTTGGCAGTTTTGACAACAATGGACATAACCCTTGATATCCCGTTGCACTTTTGGCCAATAGTAACCTTGAGCTACTCGATTAATCGTCTTCTTCATTTCAAAATGATCCATCGTTTTCCTTTTCTCATTTTCTCTTCTTTTTCTCTTTCTCGTTTTCTTCTTTTTCTTCATTTTCCATGCACCAAGTTCATCTTGATCCATGCTCTTTTCTTCTTTTAAACGAGCCTTATGTTTCCTCTTGTGTGATGCTCCTTCGGCATCTTGAAATTTCTCTGCTTTTCCTTGGATTTCTCCAACTATTTCTTCAAGTTTCCCTTGATCCTCTGATTCTGGGTGTAATGTACATAAATGTTCTTTTATGTTCGATGATGAAGCACTGTCTTCATCATCATCATCAGTCTCTTCAATCAAAACTTTTGATACATTTTGTCCCGTTTCTTTTTCTTCAGATTCTTCTTCCGCTTCCTTCTCATTCATTGGTCGTACTACAGTTGATAGACTTGATATCTCTGGTGTTTCAACATATAACGTTGGAGCACTTGGTACTGATTGATTACTATTATTCACCATCATTTCTGTCATTTCATTCTCATTTATTGTGCTGTTACCAATTGTGCTGCTAGTTGCTGCGGTTCTATCTTGAGCTCCTGAACTAGCACTTGGATCCTGTTGTTTTCTTTTTGTCTTACTCTGTTCCAATTTCTTTTTCAACCAATCCGGCTTTTCACATTCACAATTTCTTGTGTACTTGTTGGTATTACCACACCAAGAACAAAATTTTATCGCTTTTCCTTGACAAACTTCTGTTTTGTGGCCTCTTTTACTACATTTCCAACAACAAAATTTTCTGTCATATCCTGAATGTATCAAAGCTAAATCTACTTGATTTTTCGTATTGACCTTTTCTTTATCATTATTACTTTTTACCAGCTTCTTTGACACATTTTCCTGTTGTGCTGCAGATTTTCCATTTTTCGAATCCAAAATATCCATTTCGTATTCAGTTCCTTTTCTGAGAATTTTTCTAAGTGATAAATTAGCTCTTTGGATGTACTCTTTGTATTCTGGGAGTAAATTATCATAAAGTCTCTTTATTTGTTCTCTTTCTGTCATTTTTCCCAGTCTTCTCATTTTCGTTGACATATCAGTCAAGTACGTTCGGATCTTTTCCCCTTCCTTTTGCAATCGATTTCTGATTTCATTTTTCAAATAATCTTCGTACTCCATTGGAAGAAAATACTCTTTCAGATCTTCTACAAAGTCTTCCCAGTAATCCCAACCTTCTGGATTGTTTCTCCACCAATCCAATGCTTCACCTGTTAGCATAATTGGAATACTCTTCAATAAATCTCTATCATTTAATCCTGAACCTTGTTTTAATTCCTCGATTCGTTCGATAAAATTCAATACATCATCATCTCCATTGAATTTCACCTTCCATTTCCCGATAGTATCATTTGGATTTATTACGTGATAGTAATGGCCTTGATCGTAATTTCTTCTCTGATTGTCGTACTCTTCATCACTACTTTCTTCATCATCTGACTCTTCGTCAGTATAGTAGCAGTATCTTTTATCCTTTCCTTTTGTCTTATATCTTGATCTCTTGGAATGCCTGTCCCATGAAGTGTCCTCTGGATCCTCTTCAGATTCAAGTCTTCTTCGCGTTCGATTTGAATTCTTTTTCATTTGATCCCGTTTTAATTGTTCTCTTTCTAATTTCTTCTTTTCTACTTCTCTTTCTAATCTTTCCTTTTCCTTTTGCATTTCTTTTTCAAATCTTTTACGCTCTTTCCTAACTTTTTCCTTTTCTTCTTCTAGCTTCGCTCGTTTCTCCTCAACGGCTTCAGCTGTTGCTTTTAATAATTCCCTTCGTCTAATCAATTCTTCTGTTAGGTCCAAGTTCCTTTGCCTTTCTTCAGGATTATCACCAGGTTTGTTTGGTGTCCCCCGATTACTTGGTATTTCACTTGTTAATAAACTTATTTCTTCGGATTCTACAACTTTTATCAATCGTTGTCTTAATTTTGTTACATTTCCTTTGATGCTCAACTGTCTTGCTTCAAGAGCTTCAATCAGCTGATTCTCGTTCATTTTGTAGATCTCCGTCAATCCCGTGTTTGGCGGCGACATTTTGTTTTCCTTTTTTTTTTTCTTTTCAGTTAATTTACTGATCGGATTCGATGTGGTTAATCAACCTCTTCAGCTTCTTCTTTTAGTTCTTCTAGATCTAGGCTCCGTGTTCGTATTTTGTCTCCGAAATTTCTTGGCGTTTCTCCTTCAGTTATTTCAGTTATACGTACTTATCTTTTCTTTAAGATTTCTGACGTTTCTTTTAGTTTCAGTTAGTGGATCCACGCTTTTATTTCTTCCTCAAAATTTCTAAACCCTTTACCTTACGACTTTTCAAATAACTCCACGTTCATTATCTATTTCATTAGATTTCTTGAGCGTTTCGTTTCATTTCTTCTTTTCTTCCTTTAAAATTTTTCTTTTAATTCATATTTTTCTACTAGTTCAATTCACTTTTCCTTTTAATTACTCGGTTTTCTGTTTTATCCATTTTTCTTTTATTCAATTGATGAAATTATTATTGTAGAGGGCGAATGCCGAAATTTAAACAATTTTTCCACAATAATCAATTTCTCTCATTGTCTCAATTTGTCACTGTTAATTACCCCCTTTTTTTTTTCTTTTATCCTTTTTAATTAATTTTTTTTTTCCTCTCGCCAGGGTACGAGTCCAAAAAAAAATTAATTCTTGATGCCTTTTTCTTATAACGATTTTTTTTTCTTAATTAATGAAACTATTGCAGTTGAAGGCAATGCAGAAATTTAAACAAATTAGCTGCAACAATCCCATCAATAAAAAAAAATTCTTTCAATTTAATTCCTCACCTTATCTCGTAATTAGGTTTTCTTTTCTCAAATTTTTTCTTTTATTATTTCTCGCGTTCAATTGTTCTTATAACTTTTTATCTTTTTAATTTTACGAGTTCAATTACTCCTTTTACTTTCTATCTTTTCAATTCTCACAGTCCCTGTTCTTTTGCCATTTTTGGTAATGACTCTAGTTACTTTTTCAATTCTTCTTGTCTAATTACTCTTTCAATTTTTCTTCAAGTTTACTGTTCGATTTATCCATTTCTTCTTTCATTTCTTCGAGTCCCTTTTATTTCTTCATTTTTTTGAGTCTAATGTTTGGGCACCATTTTTGTAATGGCTCTTCTATCGTTGGTGCCTTATCCAAATTAATCCTCTTTATTCTCTTTTCAATTTTTCAAGTCCTTCAATTTTCACAGTTCCCGTTCGGTTTTATTCATTTCTGCTTTTATTTACTTTTCAAATCTTTTAAATTTTCCTTCGAGTCTCCCTGTTCGGGCGCCATTTTTGTAATGGACCTTTGCTTATTATTTTCATTGATTAATTATTTATTTCTTAATTTCGTTTTTCGATAATTAATGATTCCAAAATTATCGTTTGTGATCGCCTGTGTGTCCGGTGCTTCAGTTGCCAGGGTTCTTTTCTCAAGCAGAATCACAAAATTTCGGTCCATTAGCAAAAACAATTAATTTCATTTAATCCTTTAATTTATCTTTTATTTATTCCCGTTTTTATTCAATTTTTACTTTTACGTACTTTTAATCCTTTCGATTTCTTCGTTACTTTTAATTTCCGATCGCACGCAAATTGTTTCCCAAATTTACCTATTTCTTTCACCAAATTTCGATTTCTCTATTGTTCCATTAATTCTTTTAATAAAATAAGGATTATCTCTCAGTTGAATAGTTTATTGAATTTATTCAATAATTATTCCTCATCAGCGAGATAATTACCCTTTTGAAAAATGCTTTTATTCTTATTTCCCAAATATTCTTTTACAATGAATTTCAATCAAAAAGTACAAATTATTCATTTACTGTTTTATTCTATTTTCTAACTCTAATTTCTCTCACATATTACTTCAATTATTCAAATTCTCTACGGTTAACAATTTGCGCTCGATAATTACGTTTTGTCGAATTACGCGGTTTTTAATGTAGCTTTTTGGAGAGTGACACTACCTCTCTCCCTTTTTCTCAATTTCTATTTCTTTCCTATTTCTCGCGTGATTTTAATTTCTTTTCAACCCTTTCCCTGATTCTAAAATAGTCCAACGAGGGTCTATTACAATTGGCTCTAGAGTAGTCCAACGAAGGTCTACGACAATTGACTCTATTACAAATGACTCTAAATACAGTTCAACAGAGATCTGTAACAACGCGTATTTCCCTCGGCGCTGAATGGAAACCCCAAGCAGTGCTAAAGATTAGGTTTTAGCTGTTGCAACCATTGCACGGTGCAGCAACAGCACGGGAACCCTTACCGTGGATAAGTGTGTCGTACTGCGCTGCGTTTTTGCTTATATGCCTTTTTCGAGATCGAGTGCATAGGGGCGCGGAACCGACGATGCGCCGTCTAGCGGTAGCAGCGGTACTACGGTCCTTTCACTTTTAATTCTCCCTCTCTCTCGCGCTCGGACTTTTAAATTTTATTTCTTTTCTCTCGCATTTTAATTTCATCATTTTTCTTTTCGCCTTTTATTTTATTTTCCCATTCCTTCTTTATTATTTACCTTTATTATTTCTTTTTTTTTTTTCCATTAATTATTTCTGATAATTTTCATTAATTTATTATTTTTATTTTTTCGCAAATAATAATTTATAACTTTACTTTGAGGTCCTTACAAATTTAAATTAATCAATTAAAATTGATTAATAAAAATTCATCAATTGAAATAGATTTTAAAAAATTCATCAATTAATCAGAATTAATTAATTAATTAAAAATATTTGAATAATAGAAATTGATTAATTAAAATTAAATTGTTAATTTGATTAATTAACGGATTAATTTTATTTTTAAAAAATTAATGCATTTTTCGAGAATGTTAAAAATTTTCCAAATATTAATTTGTTCAATTAATTTCTTGTAATTAGTCATTTCATTGCAGTAGTTTCCAAATAGTTTAATGATACTAACAATTATAATAATTAGGGGTGTGCGGTTAGTGTTTGAATCGAATCGAATCGAATAATTCGAAAATTCGAATTATTCCAAAATTCGAATTATTCAAAAATTTGAATTATGCAAAAATTCGAATTATTCAAAAATTCGAATTATTCAAAAATTCGAATTATTCAAAAATTCGGATTATTCAAGAAAATTCGGATTATTCAAGAAAATTCGAATTATTAAAGAAAATTAGAATTATACAAAAATTCGAATTATTCCAAAATTCGAATTATTAAAGAAAATTCGAATTATTCAAAAATTCGAATTATTCAAGAAAATTCGAATTATTAAAGAAAATTAGAATTATACAAAAATTCGAATTATTCCAAAATTCGAATTATTAAAGAAAATTCGAATTATTCAAAAATTAGAATTATTCAAAAATTCGAATTATTCAAAAATTCGAATTATTCAAAAATTCGGATTATTCAAGAAAATTCGAATTATTAAAGAAAATTAGAATTATACAAAAATTCGAATTATTCCAAAATTCGAATTATTAAAAAAAATTCGAATTATTCAAAAATTCGAATTATTCAAGAAAATTCGAATTATTAAAGAAAATTAGAATTATACAAAAATTCGAATTATTCCAAAATTCGAATTATTAAAGAAAATTCGAATTATTCAAAAATTAGAATTATTCAAAAATTCGAATTATTCAAAAATTCGAATTATTCAAAAATTCGAATTATTCAAAAATTTGGATTATTCAAGAAAATTCGAATTATTAAAGAAAATTAGAATTATACAAAAATTCGAATTATTCCAAAATTCGAATTATTAAAGAAAATTCGAATTATTCAAAAATTCGAATTATTCAAAAATTTGAATTATTCAAATAAATTCGAATTATTCGAAAATTCTGATTATTCAAGAAAATTCGAATGATTCAAGAAAATTCGAATTATCCGAAAATTCAAACTATTCAAAACAAATCGAATTTTCGAATTATTCGAAAATTCGAATAATTCAAGAAAATTCGAATTTTCGAATTATTCGAAAATTCGAATTATTCGAAAATTCGAATCATTTGAAAATTCGAAATATTCGACAATTCGAATTATTTGATTCAAATTTCGAATCGAATATTAATATTCGATTCGGTACGAATAATTCGTGGATTCGAATTATTCGTACACCCCTAATAATAATAAATTCGTTCCAGATGACCCAAGGATGCGTTACACAATTCGTGACATAATTCTCAACGACATATGGCGATTACCAAAGACAATTGGCCCTCGTGCTGCCTGCAAAAGTTTGACAATCAGATCCCAGTGTTACGATGCTGGACTGGTACTGGATGGAGGCATTGGAGTGCCATTCAACATTGGAACAATCGCGTTATTAGAAACGCACGAGCAAGACAGACTCAGAACAATTACACTAACCGCTTAATCCAAAAGAATCTATTAATAATTTTTTTAAATAGAAGAAGATGGGGCAAAACGGACGTACGGGGTAAAATGGACACATTTGAGTTTTTGTTAGGGGTGTGCGAATATGTAATGAATCGAATTATAATATTCAATTCGGAAATCGAACTGCATATTCGGGTGGTTCGAATAATTCGAATACTTCGAATTATTCGAAAAATTTGAAGTATTCGGATAATGCGAATAATTCAAATTCTTCGAATAATTCGAATAATTTGAATTATTCGAATAATTTGAATTATTCGAATAATTTGAATTATTTGAATAATTCGAATTATTCGAATAATTCGAATTATGATAGAATGTTTTGGAATATTCAAATGATTTAAATAATTCAAATGATTTAAATAATTCGAATAATTGGAATTAATCGAATAATTTGAATTATTCGAATAATTTGAATTATTCGCATAATTCGAATGATGATGGCATATGTTTTGGAAATTTCAAATGATTTAAGTAATTCGAATAATTCAAAATAATCGAATAATTCGAATTATTCGAATGATTTGAATTTTTCGAATGTTTTGAATTATTCGGATAATTTGAATTATTTAAATACATCGAATATTACGAATCGAATTTGAATCGAATTATTCGAATTCAATTCGAGGTGAATTATTCGAAATTTCGAATATTCGCACACCCCTATTTTTTATGTATATATGATGAAAAAATCTTGAAATGAACAAAAATATTGGAGATGGATGTTTTTTTGATGATGTCGTTGGAAAGCTGGGGAAATTTTAGGCGGGAAAAAAGTACCAGAATTAATTTTTTGAGAATTTTTTTTTTTTTTTTAGGTTTTTTGAGGCGTAAAATTCAGGTTTTTCAAAATATCTCTGGTTCTATCAGTCGTAACGACATGCGACCAATTTCAAATGGAAGATGAGATCATTTTCCATCGATTTATGGGGATTTGAATTTAAAAATATCATTTTTTTCGCATAGTTATTGGAGAAAACCTGATGATCATAATTTTTCACAAAACTTGCTATAATTGTCTGAAAAATCGATATTTTTAAATTCAAATCTACATGAATTGATGGGAAATGATTTAATCTTCCATTTAAAATCGGTTTCATGCTGCTACGACTAATGCAACCGGAGATATTCCCAAAAACTGAATTTTTTCAAGAATTAATAGACTTTTTGAACCTCAAAAGTACTCAAAATAATGAAATTCTGAAAAAATTAACGAAGAATTAATTCTGGCAAGGATTAGTTTAAAAAAAAAAATCAGTTTTATTTTAATATTTGAGATTTTTTCAAATTTTTTCATAATTTTTTGAAATTTTGAAATTTTTTCGAAATTTTTTCAAATTAAAAAGAATTTTCCGCCTAAAATTTCCTCAGCTTTTTAATAGAATCATCGAAAAAAAAACTGTTTCATTACAATGTCCATTTTGCCCCACTTTTTCCTGTGAAATTTTCCAGAAAAATTGATTTTATTTCATCACCAGTTTTTCTTTTTTTTTTTAAATATCTCGGTGAATAATGGAGATACGCTTTTTTTACCTTAATCGTTTTTTTTCCGTGAATTTCAAGAGCTCCAAACAAAGATTAGGGCAGAACCGCTTTATCTCGTTTAATTTCCGTGATATTTGACGAAAAAAAACTGATGAAGTCAAATTAATTGCTCTGAAAAATTTATAATCCTAGATAATAAGTAAAATAATTTATTAGAATCAATGAAAGGGATTTTTTGTACATTTTTAACTAATAAATAAAAATATTTTGTTCTGTTGACATTTAAATTTACCGCCAAATTTTTTCGCTCCCCCTTTAGGATAATTCATGAACTCGCGCCTTTTTTACTATATATAGTGTGTTTATATATATATATATATATATATATATGCTGAAATGAAAACAAAGTGTTAATTTTTGTCTGTCAAAAAAATATTAATAAGATCAAATTTAATCAAATTGCTCTTGAATCACATTAATCAGACATCTGGAAATGTTAGATTAATTTTTCATTTTTTGTCGTGACAATGAGACTTTACTGAGACATAAATCAATGCCCATTGGTGGACAAAAATCCGGAAATTTACGTCCAAGGTAAAACAATTTTTTTATTCCTTAATTCTATTTTTCATTGTTTGGAAGTTAATTGTGTGATTCACAGAGTTTCTTGAGACAATCACACACGTTTTTGATTAATCATTGTTAATTAGTGATAAATAATTACTTTTGTTTTAGGTTAGACGTCCCTTTAATTGTCAGCTGATTTTTTTTTTTGAAAGTGAGTGAATTTTCATTGGAAAGTTGGAGACAAAATGACAGTAAAAAACGATTTTTTAAAATGATTTTTGGAGTTGGGAGGATATCTCGGAAAGTAAGGGAGATAGGGCGATTTTGGTTGAAATCTGTTTTTGTAGAGAATTTCAAGAGCTACAAAAATGGATTGATCAAAAATTGCTCTATCTCGCTTAGTTTCCGAGATATTTGAGATAAACAAATTGAAAAAATAGACATTTTACATTTTTTGTTTAATTTATTACTTTTTTAGCATTCGTTTTTTAGGGATTTCTCGGAGAATAAGCGAGATAGAGCGATTTTGCTCCAATCCTTTTTCGTAGAGAATTTTAAGGCCTACAAAAATGGATTCGGTGAAAATTGCCCTATCTCGCTTAGTTTCCGA
Source organism: Aleiodes leptofemur (assembly GCA_963942555.1). Classification (NCBI taxonomy): domain Eukaryota; kingdom Metazoa; phylum Arthropoda; class Insecta; order Hymenoptera; family Braconidae; genus Aleiodes; species Aleiodes leptofemur. Next base: position 1,946,705 of record OZ012619.1, on the reverse strand, counting down.
AATATTCGAGAAAAATTGACGACAAAAAATTCGGAGCTGAAGAAGTAAAACAAAAAATCTACTTTTTTCATTCATTTTTAGATAATATCTCAGAAAATAAGCGAGATAGGGCGATTTTACGTGAATCTCCTTTTGTAGAGAATTTCAAGAGCTACAGAAAAGAATTCCTCAAAAATTACGCTATCTCCCTTAGTTTCCGAGATATTCTTAAAAAAAACGAGATTTCGTATCACGATTTCACTTCTGACTTCTTTTCAATTTGTTTTTCAATAGTATCTCAGAAACTAAGCGAGATAGAGCGATTTTACATCAATTCTCTTTTGTACAGAATTTCAAGAGCTACAAGATAGGATTCTTGCAAAATTACTCTATCTCGCTTAGTTTCCGAGATATTCTGAAAAAACTGTGCAAAAATCAGTCTTATCTCACATTTTCACTGAATTTCCTCATTTTCTCTTAACTTGAACTTTATTATCACGACCTCCAATATTTCCAATATGTTTTAGGGTTTCATTTGGCGGTCATGCTTGAATATCACGTGTTAATAATCAAATCCACAAGATGATGACCGAGGAAGAGAGGCAGATAAGAACAGCAGCTGAAAATTTGCTGAGTGGCTCGATTCAGTCACAAAGAAGTTCGTACACTCAACGAAGCATCAGCAGCATCAATCGAGAGTACATCTTGACTGAAGACATAGTTGCTGGAACACTTTACAATGGAAGAATGTCGAGTGTCAGAAGATTCTTCTGTCTTCTCGTTACTTTCGATCTTTTGTTCACTTGCCTCATGTGGCTCATATGCACAACAGTAAGTTGTGCACATAATCACGTTTTTGAGTCACTTTCAAAGTCGATTCTGAGGTCATTTGGGGAAAAAATTCGTTTTTTTTGTTATGTACAACATGAAATTAAGAATTTTTAAGAGATAAAATCGGAGAAAAAGTCGAATTTTTTGTATAAAATCGTTTCTAATAATTTATATAAGATGAAATTCTCAAATCTGATTCAGTGAATCTGTAGAGAATGTAATGAGGAATAAAATAAGCCCTAAAAACAAAAAATTAATTTAAAATTGAAGGATTTTCATTATTTTTTACATTTCTTTAAATCTTGAAAAATTTGAAAAAATGTAAAAAATAATGAAAATTCTTCAATTTTTAATCAATTTCTTATTTCTGGGCCTCATTTTATTCCTCATTACATTTTTCACAGATTCACTGAATCAGATTTGAGAATTTCATCTTGTAGAAATTATTATTAACGATTTTATACGAAAATTTAGCTTTTTTCCGATTGTACCTCCCAATCATCCTCAATGAAGTTGAATTAATTCTTTTTTTTTTTTTTGACATTTGTCTCTGCAGAATATCTCGGAAACTAAGCAAGATAGAGCAATTGTGCCCAAATCCTTTTTTTTTTTGTAGGAAATTTAATTTTTTAGAAAAACGATTTTTAAAAATATTTTTTCCTTAATCTATGAGTTTTAGAGATATTCTTAAAAGAATTCTTGCTCTTTCGAAAATTTTCCCTTTTTTCAAGTGGACATTAGGATTTTTTTTAAATAGTCATGAAAAAATAATCATTATCTTTTATTTTTAGATAGCAGGAGAAAATATCACAACGGCATTTGTCAATCAGGTCGTTAATTATCGGATTCAAAGCTCATTATTTGATATTGTCGTAAGTATTCTTGAATTATCTTGAATTTTTATAATTATGAAATTAACAGACATTTGATAATATTTTGAATTTTTTTCAATAAATTAATTATGAAAAAAATAATTTAAAAAATTAGCAGTTATAGATTTTTAAATTTTCTGCACGTGCATATTTTTTTTTATTTTTCAAAAAAAATTTATCTGATAGTAAAAAAAAAATTACAAATTGTTAGATGTCTGCTATTTTCAGTGTCACGAATTTTTCATAAATAAAAAAATGAGAGATTTATTTTATTTTATTATTTTTTTTTTCAGATGGCCGCTGCCTGCAGATTTACAATTTTACTTCTATTTTATGCACTTCTGCATATAAGTCACTGGTGGACTGTTGCTGTGAGTTCCTTTTTTTATCCTCAATAAAAATAAGAGAAAGTGGGGCAAAATAGATTTTCGGAGCAAAATAATTCAGGATTTTTTTTAGGGTAAAAGACTTCACCAAAAAATTTAAGAAAAATCAACAATAATGGAGACATTTTTGAGCACTTTCTCTATTTTTTTCAGAATTTTTGATGAAGTCCTTCACTTAAAAAAAAAAAAAAAAGAGTCCTTCCGAAAAAAATCCTTGATCTTTTGGCGCCCTAGCTACCCATTTTGCCCCAGTCTCCGCTCTTACTAAATTCTTCTCTAAAATTTTAATTTTCAGATCACAACTGCCTCTACGTGTGCCTTTCTCGGAGCCAAAGTTTATTTTTTTAACGTAAGTTCTGAATTATTACAAAAAAAAAATCAAAAAATTGCAGCTTCTTGTGCAAATGTCTCCGAATTGAGTGGATTTATCAAGAAAAAAAAAAAAGTCAAGAGACCTTTTTTGTAGCTCTGACGATCCTCTACAAAAACTGTCTCTTGAGATTTTTCGATAAATTCACTCGCCTCAAAGATATTTTCACAAGAGTATGCGAAAAATTTGTAGACTGAGGAAAAAAAAAATTTTGCAAGAAAATTTACTTGGTTGAAGAAAATCTACTTCATTCCAGAAAATTTCAATATATGTAGATATAGAAATTGTGAAGGAAAATTTTGTTAAAAGACAATTTTCTTGCTACAAGAATTTTTTTTTCTCAGTGTAGAATTTTTTTTCTTCTCATTCTATTCTTTTACATTTTTTTTAAATATCTGCGAATTTAATGGGTTTAGAGAGAAATATCCAGAAATCTTTTTTTTTTATTTCTCAAAATTTTCTAAAAAAAAAAAAGGTAAAAAAGATTTTCAAAATTCTCCTAAACCCACTTAATTTTCAAGATATTTCAAGAAAAGTCTTTATTTCAGTGGAATGGTGTGACTCAACCAGGTTTTCAAGCCCTTTTGATACTGACATCCTTCGTCCTTGCCTGGGGAGAGGCATGGTTTTTCGACAGTCGAGTGGTCCCTCAGGAGAGACAGGCAATGGACTGGATACTAAGTAATTCACCTTTTCTCATTTAAGGGGTAACACCACTGTCGAATTTTCAAAATTGATTGATTGAAAATCGATTGATTAATTGATTGAAAATTGAAATTTTTTCATTATTTTTTACATTTTTTCAAATTTTTTAAGATTTGAAAAAATGTAAAAAATAGTGAAAATTTTTCAATTTTCAATTAATTTTTTGTTTCTAGGGCTTATTTTATTTCTCATTACATTCTTTACAGATTCACTGAAGCAGATTCAAGAATTTCATCTTGTATAAATTGTTATTAACGATTTTATACAAAAATTTAAATTTTTTTACAATTGTACCTCCCAATTATCCTTAAGAAAAGGACAAAATCAAATAATCACTCTAATTTTATTTCATCGTCAGTTTTTTTAAAATATCTCGGAAACTAAGCGAGATAGCGCAATTTTACCAGAATCATTTTTAGTAGCTCTTGAAATTCTCCGGAAAAAAAAGGATTTGAGTAAAAACTGCTCTATCTCGCTTGAACTCCGAGATATTTAATGAAAGCTGAAAAAAAAAATTGTCTAAAATAATCAAATTTCCCTGAAAATTTAATACTTTTGAAATTTTGTAGATTCTGTGAGCTCTGAAAGAGCGCCACTTCTCAGACCTCCAGCTGATGGTTTTTCCAGTCGCATGGCCGAGAGCATGGGAAATTTTTTTACCCCCATGGACTCCCCCACACATTCAGATGACGAGGATGATCGAAGGATATTCAAAAGGCAAATGGATGAGGAAGACTTTCTAAGCAGATTAGGCGATATTTCACCACCAACTGCACGACAAGTGAGTAGTACACTGACTTCATAGTAAGGATGGGTGATATTAATCGATTCATCGAATATTTTTTTTTTTTTGTTAATAATCGATTTTTTCAATGCATTTTTTTCGTCACCGATTCATCGATATTCAATTTTTTTTTACTCAACATCGACGAAATTTTAAAATCTCAAAAACTTAGTGTCAAATGAACAATATTGATTGACCATCTATTTTTTTTTTTTTTATTGCCATTGACCATCAATTTATACAGTCGTTCAATTCTTTATCATGCATGAAATTTGAATTACTCATAGAAGAAACAATGATGTCTTGTACTTTCTTTATTCATCTCATCCTTTCTATTTCACTTTTTATGATTAATTATACCCCAATAATAATAAAAATAAAATAAGAATGAAATGTAATTTTTTTTTTTTGCTAATAATCGATGGATCGAAAATCCCAATATTTTTTTCTATGCATCGATGAAAAAACATCGACATCAAAAGACATCGATTATTATAAAATTGAGTTTTTTTTTGCAAGCATTGACCATCCCTACTTCATAGATATTTGCAGAAATATGTGGAGTAATGAAATTAAATGCAAAACATTTTTCCTGTATTATTTTGCAATTATCTGTGAAATAAGTCGATTTAGGAGAATTTAACTGAAGACTTTTTTTTTATAGGAAATATCAAGAGATAAGATTGGATTAAGGAAAAATCGCCCTATCTCCCTTAGTTTCCGAGATATTTGTAAAAAAAAAACTGCAGAGTGAAAGTCAAGTTCAATGAATTTTTCATTGAATCCCAAATTTATTTATTGATTTATTTATTTATCTATTCATTTATTAATTAATTAATTTATTTATTATCAACAAATTTAATAGCCGAGGCCAATTACAAGATTGCAAGAGAAATATATATATCGTCACCTTAGAAACAAGAAGGCGTAAGTACTATGATTATTTGCAGCACTTACGCCCCTTTGATTCTAAGGTGATGATATGATTGTTTATCAAAATAATCGTCATTGCAAATGATAATAAAATTAGCAGACACTTGACACGATTTAGTGCATTTTTTTCAGAGCAATAAATTGAAAAAAATTCAAAATATTAGAAAAATTTGCACTTATGGACTTTTTTAATTTTTCTAGGGGAGAGTTTTTAATTTTTCTACGGACACTGTAATGAAACGGTTGAAGATGGATTTTTTTTTGATGATTCTACTGAAAAGCTGAGGAAATTTTAGCTGGAAAATAAGTGTAAGATGTATTTTTTTCGATTTTTTTGAAAATTCGATATTTTTCAGCATTTTTTAGGGGTGGAAGCCTTTCTTTTTTTGAAAATTTTCAGTATTTTGCGAATATCTCGGGTTATATTGATCGTAACAATTCGGGGCTAGTCTCAAATAAAAGGTGAGCTCATTTCCCATCGATTTATGGGGTTTTTAATTTAAAAATATCAATTTTTGGGATATTTATAGGCCAGCAACTGTTTCATAGAACTGTTTTACAAAAATGCCCATAAATACTTTAAAAATCTATTTTTTAAAATTAAAAACCCTATAAATCGATGGCAAATGATCTCAACTTTCACCTCCTGTTGGAGTTTTTTCGCTACGACAAATAAAACCGAAGATATTCTCAAAAAACTGAAATTTTTTCAAAAAACGAAGGTTTTACTCCTCTAAAATGCTCAAAAAAGTAAAAATCGACAAAAATTCAAAAAAATTAATTCCGGCACTTTTTTCCCGCCTAAAATTTCCTCAACTTTATAATGAAATCATCGAAAACAATTTACCACCAATATTTCTATTAATTTCAAGAGTTTTCCATAATATTTGTATAAAAATTTAGATATGTCCATTTTACCCCTGATGTCCATTTTGCCCCACCTTCCCCTATAAATGCATATTTTTTATTTATAATTTCTCTGTGAAAAGGATCAAAAAACTAAGAATTGTCAGATATTTGCTATTTTCAGTATCATCATTCCCAATAATTACAAGATTGATTTTTCAGTATAAAAATACATTTAGTTGTAATTTAACAGAATCATTGAAGATTTTACACTTCTGGGAAATGTTCAATTCGTAAATTAATACAATTTCCATACTGTCTCAATTCTTGTCATCGAAATTTCGATTAGAACGATGAACTTCATTATAAAAATTACTACAATGAGAACAAAAAAGTGGTAAAAACTATCAAATATTTGTTCTATTGGTTCAAATGTTAGCAAATATTTTTTTTTATAATTAAAAAAGTTTTTGAATTTATTGAATTTTGTTCATTCAAGTGAATAAACTGTTTGGAGAGTGGCACATCCTCCAAATTAGAGTCTAGTTATGAGAAAAAGAAGAAAAAACAGTTTGAATAAACAAAATTCAGTAGGCGAAGGTGGGGTAAAATGGGCACTCCAATTGAACGGTTTGAGATAGAAATTTTCTAATGATTCCATTGAAAAGCTGAGGAAATTTTAGGCAGAAAACGAGTGTCAAGATTTTTTTTTTTCGATTTTTGCAAAAATTTCGTTTTTTGACCGAGTTTTGAAGGGGTTTCCCTTTTGAAAATCGAAAAAATTCACATTTTCGGCGATATCTCCGGTTCTATTGGTCGTAGCGACCTGTGGTTGATCTTAAATGAAAGATGAGCTCATTTCTCATCGATTTATGTGGTTCAAATTTTTTTAAAATAAATTTTTCAAATATTTATATGTCATTTTCTGAAAATCAGTTTTTGCCCTATAAGTACTTGAAAAAATTGATATTTTTCTTTTTAAACCCCATAAATCGATGGAAAATGAGCTCACCTTTCATTTAAGATCAACCCCAGGTCACCTACGATCGATAGAACCAGAGATATTCTCGAAAACCTGAAATTTTTTAAAAAACAGAAGAATTTCACCTTCAAATCTTGAGCAAAAAATGAAATTTTTGAAAAATTCCAAAAAATAACTTGTGACATATGATTTTCATGGGAAATTTCCTCATCTTTTCAATGGAATCATCAGAAAAAACCTGTCTCCAATATTTCCATTCATTTCTCCTAATTTCCATAGTATAAAATACCAAAATCAGCCCCTGTCCGTTTTACCCCATGTGTCCATTTTACCTCAACTTCCCCTAAATTCAAAAAATTCGTAATTATTTCAAATAAATATTTGCTGAAGACTAATCAAACAAATTTGTCATAGTTCTTACAAATTTTTTCTTTTCTCAGTGTACAATCATGCAGATGCAGTTTTTGTAACAATATTTCAAGAAACTAAACGAGATAGGGTGATTTTGGAGTGGAGGCATTTTTTCTGCATCATTAGCGAATGAACAGAGTATATTGATAAGGACAAAGCACCAGAAATACCTTTGGGGGGGATTTCTGATGCCAATTGGTCAGAATTTTTCTGCAATAACATGTAATAAAAGGGAAATAAGCATATTTGGTCTGTCAGATGACTGTATCACTAATTGAAGGACACTTGCCTCTGATTCAATATTTTCTAGACAATTTTTCTCGTTTTCTTGATTAATTTTTTTGTGCTCTTGCTAAATTTTACTCATTTTTTTTTATTTTTTTATAATTTTTTTTTGTGAATTTCGGTTTTTAAAATGTTGCCCTCTATTGTGAAGACTGTGTTGATATGTCAGGACGTGAGAACCATCAGAAATTGGTTTTTTCGGGATTTCGAACTCGTTTCGAGAAAAAACTTTGTTCGAAATTTAGGAGATAGTGATCTTGATGGGAAAAAAACGCAGAATCTTTCAACTGTTGTACATGTGAGTTTTATTTTGAAGATATCTTTGGAGCGAGTAGAGATAGAGAAAAATGTTGAGAGACCTTTTTTGTAGAGAATTTCAAGAGCTACGAAAAAGGGCTCTAGATAAATTCTCGTAGAACCAATGGTTTTCGAGATTTCTGGGAAAAATTCGTGAGATGGAATTTTTAGGAGTTTTTTTTCATTAAAAAAATCTTTGAAGTGTCCTTTTCGAATATCTTTGAAACTTTTGGGTTTAGGGGAAAATGTCAAGAGACCTTTTTTGTAGAGAATTAAATTCCCTACAGAAAAGGTATTCTGATAAATCCTCGTAAATCTCATTGTTTAGGAGATATTTTGAATCTAAGGTTCTTAAGTCAATTTTATTTCAGAAAAATATAAAAAAATTCTATTTTATTTTTTTTTGTGAGGGAAAATTTAATTAATAAAATCAAAAATGTTTAGTTCGAACTTTTCTATTGATCAATGTAATTCTAGACATTGATGTAAAAATTATTCTCGAGTGCATTATTGTTGAAAAGATTGAAAAAAAATATTAACTGATTTTTAATGAGTTTTTCATATTCAATCAATAATAATTAATTAAAAAAAATAAAAAACAACAATAATTCCCATTATTTTAATCTTTTTTTGGGTTTCAATGAATGAATCATTGAATTAATTTGTACGCATGGGCTCTTGAGATTGTGTCTCCTTGATATAAGGAAACAATAATAATTTATTATTATATTATCATCATCTGATGTGAACATCTGAGTGCACTTGTACCGAAGTTTATGCGGCGAAATACAAGATTCCTTTTTTTTTCACATTTAATCTTTTAATTAAAATTCTATTAAAATTTTTTTTTTTAGCTTCCAAGCCTTAGGAGCACTTAATTAGCATGAGAATTAACAAGTATTTGATGGACAAATTCATTTTCATATTTATAATTATTATTATTATTAATAATAATAATATAATTATATTATATTATATTATTATTATATATTATATTAATTATGTAATTATATTATTATTATTCATAATTATATATTTTCATATTTATAATTATTAATAATAATCAAAAATATGAAAATGAATAATAATTTATTATTTCAAAGTTTCATGGGAGATTGCAAGATTAATTTAAAAAAATATTGAATAATTGACAATTCACGACGTTTCGCTTATTATTTAGGGAAAAAGGGGGGGTAAAATGGACGCGGATTGATTTTGTTTTTTTTTTTTTTACTATGAAAATTACTCGAAATGGATGAAAATATTGGAGATAGGTTTTTTCTGATGATTCCATTGGAAAGATGAGGAAATTTCCCATGAAAATCATATGTCACAAGTTATTTTTGGGAATTTTTCAAAAATTTCATTTTTTGCGCAAAATTTGAAGGTGAAATTTTTCTGTTTTTGAAAAATTTCAGGTTTTCAAGAATATCTCTGGTTCTATTGATCGTAGGTGACCTGGGATTGATCTTAAATGAAAGGTGAGCTCATTTTCCATCGATTTATGGGGTTTAAAAAGAAAAATATCAATTTTTTCAAGTACTTATAGGGCAAAAACTGATTTTCAGAAAATGACCTATAAATATTTGAAAAATTGATTTTAAAAAAATTTGAACCACATAAATCGATGAGAAATGAGCTCACCTTTCATTTGAGATCAACCCCAGGTCGCTACGATCAACAGAACCGGAGATATCGCCGAAAATGTGAATTTTTTCGATTTTCAAAAGGGAAATCCCTTCAAAACTCGGTCAAAAAACGAAATTTTTGCAAAAATCGAAAAAAAAAAATCTTGACACACGTTTTCTGCCTAAAATTTCCTCAGCTTTTCAATGGAATCATTAGAAAATTTCTATCTCGAACCGTTTAATTAGATTGTCCATTTTACCCCACCTTCCCCTACTATTAAAATACTAAGAATTAATTATAAAATAATTTCACTACTCCAAAAAAAAAATTCATTAAAAATTGAATAAAATCGATGGGGCAAAATAGGATAAGTCATTAGAACTTATTCCATTTTGCCCCAACATTCCTCGTGTTTTGTACAAAATAAATTTCATCGAAAAAAAAATGACAATTTTAAAATAAATGGAAATCTATTGTATTTTCATCAACAACAATTGAGTTCATGATGATTTTTAATGCAAGCGAAGGTTCTTCCTCAAGTTCATGACACTCGAATTGATAGCACAATCGAACTGGTACACTTGCACTTGAATAGCAGAAGGTCGAGGAGATATGAATAATTTAATCGATCATCATGTTATCCAAGAATTCCAAATTCACGAGAAATTAATTGCAATACAATTGTTTATTCGCAGTAATTAATTCACCTATTTGCGGGGCAGAATGGGATGTGAAATGAGATATATATAACAAATTTCATTCAATCTTTTCGGAATCAATTAGGAAAAAAATGAATTTTTTCTATAATTTAGGGTTTTATCTAATTTTTTTAATAATTCAAAAATAAATTTTTTTAATAATTAGAAAATTAATTTTTTTATTAATTAAAAAATTAGTTTTTTTAATAATTAAAAAATCAATTTTCTTGATAATTCAAAAAATGTAATTATTTCAATAATTAGAATTTTTTTTATAAATCTTTTAAAATTTCTTAAAATCTTTATAATAATTTTTTAATAATTAAATTAATTTTTTTAATGAATTATTTCAGGTTGATGAATACAAAAGATCTGCAGCATCACTGATGAATCAAGCCTACGACCTATTGACTTCAAACGACTGGAAAACCGTCCACACTTCACCAGAAGGTGATGTTATTTCTGAGACAATTCGAAGTTATGGAAAAATCCTGCGAATTGAGGTGAGGTACGATTTGAAATTTTCTGTTTTCGTGCAATTTTTATTGAATTTTATTTTCCTACAGGGAATAATAAATGCACCTGCATCAGCACTTCTCCACTCGCTCTTTGAAGACGTGGAGAATGTACCAAGATGGAATAAAGAAGTGACTGAAGCCAAAACACTTCAGGTAAATCGAGGAATTTATTGAAATAAATAATCACTATTATCAAAAATTTGTTGATAGAAAGGATCTCCGAAATTATGGAGTTTACGAGAATTTATCAGGAGAGCTTTTTTGTAGAGAATTAAATTCTCTACAAAAAAGGACTCTTGATATTTTTCTCTAAACTCACTTGCTCCAAATTTACAGAAGAATTTCAAATAAATTTTTCCAATCTTTTAATTTCACTTTTTGTTTTTCCCGAAAATCTTTTATAAATATTCCCGAAAAAAGTGCGGGGCAAAACGGGATGAGGTATGACACCTATAGCATCCTTCTCCAGCATCCCGTTCTGCCCCACTGCTTCTCGCCCCTTTAATTCCCCCCCCCCCCCCTTCCCCTTATTGTTAACGATTAAATCGTATGTTTGATTTAGAAACAAAGGGGCGTAAGTGCTATGTATAAAAATAGCACTTACGCCCTTTTGACTCTAAGACAACGATATTAAATTTGTAATTTTTCAACAGACAATAGACGAGGACACAGATATAGTCTATCAATCAACAAAAAGTTACGGTGGTGGTCTAGTTGGTGCTAGAGACTTCATCACACTTCGACATCGAGCCCAACGAGGCAATTATTTCATAAGCAGTGGTGCATCCGTACACGTAGAAATTCCCACTCGAAAAAATTACATAAGGTGCGAAGATTTCTGGAAAAAATCAGTATTTTTTTTCTCAATTTGAGATTTTTCAGAATTTTTGGAATTTTTTTTTTTTTTTGAAAGGAGGGTGAGTGGTCCAGTGGTCGAATGGATGAGACTCGTCAGGTACCAGTGATCGAACATAAGAAATATTCGATGATTACATATATATTTTATAGGTTCAGAAACTTTTATTTGAGTTAATAAACATTATATTGGGTTTATCAATTATTGAAGATTAGAAAAAGGATATTTCACTGGATTATCAATTTTTTTGCAGGATAAATACGTTAAATTGTTCGATAACTGGTCAATTCACTCTATTTTCGAAATTACTTCTTTTCGAAATTACTTTTCGAAATTGCTCTTTTTTCGAAATTACTTTTTTTTCGAAATTATTTTTTTCGAAATTACTGTTTTTTCGGAATTACTTTTTTATCAAAATTACTTCTTTTCGAAATTACTTTCTTTTCGCAATTTGTTTTTTTCGAAATTATTTTTGTTCGAAATTACTTTTTTTTTAAATTATTTTTTTTCGAAATTACTGTTTCTTCGAAATTATTTTCTTTTCAAAATTGCTCTTTTTCGAGATTATTTTTTTTCGAAATTACTGTTTTTTGAAATTACTTTCTTTTCGAAATTATTTTTTTTTCGAAACCATTTTTTTCGAAATTATTTTTTTTTGAAACTTTTTTTTCGAATTTTTTTTTTCGAATTTTAAATTCAATATTAATTCCTTATTTTTTTTTCAGGGGAGAAAATGGAATTGTCTGTTGGGTGACGGAGGAACTGCCGACTGCAGATGACATAAACGAGAACAAGTGTAAATTTATCTGGATACTCAATACAAATTTAAAGGGCTGGATACCCCAACGTATCATCGATAACACACTAACTGCTGTACTAGTGAATTTCATGAAATCTCTTCGATGTCACGTAAAAAATCTTCAGCATCCGTGTGATGATTAATTTCTATAAATTTCCATCGATTTTATTGCTCGTTGATAGTTGTAAAAAAATGGAAAAATGAAGAAAATTTAATTTTTCCATAATTTTCGAAAATATTTCTGCATTTATCGAAGATTATTCCTGAATTCTTTTTTATTTTTGAATTTTTTAAAATTAAATATTGCATAGTAGTGATGGGCGATCTTCGATAAAATCGATTCTCGAAGAATCGATCTTCGGTAAAAATCGATTCTCGAGGAATCGATTATCGATCTTTGGGAATGACGATTTAAAAAAAAAATAAAAATGAGAAAATCGAAAAATCGAGTTTTTTCCAATAAAAAAAAATGATTTCCTATCGATCATTCTCAATATCGATTAATCGATGCGATATCTCGCATATTATTCGAGATATCGCATTTTATTCGATAAATCCCAGAAAAAAATCGATACGATTTTTTCTAAAAAATAATCGGAACAATTTTTTCTAAAAAAAAAATCGAAAAATCGATTAATCGAGTTTCTTAAAAACGCCCAAAAACGATCGAATCAAAAAAAAATCGATTTTACAAAAATATCCATTCAAAATCGCCCATTACAACTGCACAGACTGAGAGAACAGCAATTAACGATCAATGAAAGTATAAATAATTAATTTTAAAATTAATTTCAAAAGAGAAATAAATTAAATACTTGAGTCATTCATTAAAAATGAATGTAAAAATTCGGAAAAATTAATTTTCAATTTCTTTATTATAGTCTAACAGTAGCAACATTGAAAAAAAAAATTAATTAAAAATATTCATTAAAAAAAAAAATCATAAAAAATCAATAATTGAACAAATAAAATTTCGTTCATTCCACTAAATTTTTTTTATCACAATTTAATTAATTAAAAAATGTTGCTAGTGTCTAGACTATTTTCAAAATATTCGGATGAAATTTATGTTACACTAGATATATGTATAAAATAAGTATAGGAAAGAGTGGGGCAAAATGGACCTTCGTGGCAATATGGTATAAAATGGGATTTAATATTAAATTTAAAAACCTCAAAAATTTTCAAAGTAATTTCGAAAAAAATCATCAAAAAAATTCTAGAGAATCTGAAATTCATGAAAAAAATCTGAAAAAATTCGAGAAGATGCTCCAAAATGTGAACATTGTTGTTGAATTTTTTCAAAATTTTTTGGAGACTCGATAACTCAAAAAAAAAAATTCCTTATCATTTTGATCCACAGGTCCATTTTGCCCCAGTCTCTCCTACTAATATATATATATACATATGTAAAATTAAGTGAGACTCATAAGATAATTAAGGAAAAATTTTCTATGCTACTGATTTTTTTATTGATACTCTATTGATGTATATAATAGCCTATTATAATTGATACCTATAACTATTAGAAGAATTTGAGCAGTGAAGAGGTAAAAGAGGAAAAGTCGATTTATTTTAATGATAACTTGGTAACTGAAGGAGATACGCCCTTTTTGCATCAAGACATTTTCGTAGACAATTTCAAGAGATAGAGAAAAGGATTGAGGTAAAGAAGGCGTATCTCGCTTAGTTACCGAGATACTTGAGAAAAATTAGTGAAAGAAAAGAGAATTATTTTTATGATAATAAAATTAGCAGAAATCTGACAATTTTGTGCATTTTTTTAAAGAAATAAATTATTGTAAAAAAAATATTTAAAAAATTCGAACTCACAGATTTTTAAATTTTCTACATGTGCATATTTTTTTTTTTAATAATTCATCTGTTAGAAGAAAAAAAAATCTGAAAATTGTCAGATGTCTGTTATTTTCAGTATCATTTATTTTTTACCTCTTTGCTAGTGAATTTTAGTATTTATGTGATGTGAAATTGTTTCGCTTCGATTTATCGATTCCAAGGTGAAAGCAATTGATGTGATAGTTGTGTTCGATTAATTTGAAAATTGTTGTAACAATTTAATCGAGCACATTTGTCTTTAACGAGTGTTTAATTGATAAAATCATGTGTTTTCGTGATAATTCAGTAGTGAAGAGGTAAAACAGGAGAATTCGATTTTTTTTTGAGAATATCTCGGAAACTAAGCGAGATAGGGAAATTTTTGTAGAAATCTTTTTTGTAGCTCTTGAAATTCTGTAGAAAAGAGGATTGAGACCAAAATCGCGCTATCTCGCTTGACATCCGAGATATTCATTAGAAAAGATTTTTAAAAAAGTAAATTTCATGTTTTCCACTACTGAATTATGAAAAATCAAATTTTTTTTACGTTGAAGTCGCAGTTTCTTTATCTCTCGTTCATTTTAACATATGTCAGGGTGTATTGTGATGACGAGGTTGTAGAAACGGTTGTTAGCACGTTTAAATAGTGAAATTTAAGCATTTTAAGGTTTCGAGGGCTCATGCAGTCACTGCCTTTCATAATTTTCCAGAATTCCAGAGCTGCAAGTGCAAATATCTCGGAAATACATGAATCTAGCAAAAAATGTCAGGAAACCTTTTTTGTAGAGAATTTCAAGAGCTACAAAAAAGGTTTCTTCATAAATTCCCATAAACTCAACGATTTCCGAGATATTCAAAGAGTAAATGAGGAGTGCAATAGTCGAATAAAAAAAAAAAAAAAATATATCGATTCTTTTGTAAATATCTTCGAAATGAGTGAGTTTAGAGAAAAATGCAAGGAAACCTTTTTTGTAGACAATTTCAAGGACTAAAAAAAAGGTCTCTTGATAAATTCTTCTCATTCTCATCGTTTCCAAGATATTTTTAAAATAAGCTACACGTGATTTTTACATTCTCTCTAATTTTGTTTTTTTTATTTTTCAATCATGAACTGCGAAATATTTCGTGCGAATAATGATAAAAAAATTATTCAAATGAAAAAAAAAACTCATTTCGTTATAATGTAGCAAGAGAATCTTGATTAATGACATTTTGCAATAAAAAAAAATGTAAATTTATTTTTATCGAAAAAAGAAACATTTTTTTTTCAAATTTTTAAACAAAAGAATAAAGTTTAATAATTATGAATTTAGTTTCAGAAGATTTATTAACCAAATTTTCGATTTTTGGACGAAATATCGAATGAAGAAATGGCCCGATATCA
Source organism: Aleiodes leptofemur (assembly GCA_963942555.1). NCBI lineage: Eukaryota > Metazoa > Arthropoda > Insecta > Hymenoptera > Braconidae > Aleiodes > Aleiodes leptofemur. The sequence goes on along the minus strand of OZ012619.1, from coordinate 1,931,304 downwards.
CCTGAGGCAGAGGAGCAAACGTCAATCAAAATTTTCTCAAAATCTCATGCGTTTTCCAAGTAAAAATCACAAATTGATGAAAAAATCTTCGAAATCTGGAAAAAGTTTCAAGTAATTTAGAAAAAAATAAAAATTAATAAGAAAATGAAATCAGAAACATTTATTTCATTTTTTCATTAATTTTTTTGAGATATTTCGGTGAATAATGGAGATATGCCTTTTTTTTTGTCTGAAAACCATTTTGTAGAGAATTTTGAGAACTCCAAAGAAAGACTGGCGTGACATCGCTCTATCTCGCTTAGTTTCCAAGATATTTTCAAAAAACTGATGATTGAATGAAGTCAATTTGTTTGAAAATTTAATAGTCGTAAATTAAGGTAGTATCATAGAGTATGGTCGATAAAACAAAAAAAAATAGGGTTTTGTAGATTTGTTTCCAATTAATTGCTGATAATTCGGGAAAATGTGCTTTAATTAACTCGAAAAAAGTGATTAAACTATTTGAAAGTCATATCTTAAGCTTGTGAATATAATTTTTTTTTCTCGAATTTTTTTTACATTAATCTCCTATCACATGCATGAGATAGAGAGAGAGGCAAATAGTTACGACTACCTTCTAATTAAAATTTCTCAATAATTATACGGTGAATTGAATATTTTTTTCTTCTATTATTTAGTTAAAATGCTGTTCTCTTCGCCAATTGTTTTTAAATAATGCGTCAACTGTGTGGTTTTTTAGGATGAAAATCGGAGGAAATACTTGAGATATGGTATTTTAGATGATTCCATTGGAAAGCTGAGGAAATTTGACATGGAAACCATATGTCGCATTGTTTTCGAGGTTTTTTTTTGAGAATTCCAGAATTTTTTGAAAAAATTGAGCCCAAATTTTCGAAATTTCGAGAAAAAAAACAAAAATCACTTGTAGCACATGTTTTCTACGTGAAATTTCCTCAGCTCTTCACTGGAAGCATCGAAAAAAACTCTATCTCCCTCCACTTCATAGAAATCCTTCAATTTTTGTTCCTAAATCTGAAAAAAATGTAGAGGATTGGGGAAAAAACTTCAAATAATCCTGTCTACGTATTTATACACAAAAAAAATATCCAGCCAGACGAAATTTCGCCTCCCAATCAAATTGTCAGTCTAATAATTTCTGACTCTTTTATTATTTCCAACAATTTCTGGAGAATTAAATACTTTTTTCTTCTATTATTTAGTTGAAATGCTGTTCTCTTTGCCAATTGTTTTTAAATAATGGGTCAACCCTGTGGTTTTTTAGTAATTTCGTTATTTCTGTCTGATTAAGGGCGTTTCATCCCCACCACCGCTATTTTCAGTAACTTTAATAATTCATATCTCATAAACTACATGAACAAAAATTATGAAAAAATTCAGAAAAATGTAAAAAAATATCATCTTCGATGCAGCATCAAAAAAATGAGGATTCAACTGTACTCGAAGTCACTGAGATACTACCTTAATGTGTGCTCCTAAATCCAATTAAGAGATCATTTTTTATCTAGGGATCATCAGCATCCCTATGCCACTAGATCGAAGACCTCCCGACTGCCAGATTCCAGTAAAAAAAGCCAGAAATCAGTGAAAAATAATGCAGATTCTCACGTAATCTATCTTGGTGCTTTTCGAAAAATTCCGTGGTTCGTTGATCTGGAGAATAACGTGGAAAAGCCTCAATGTACAGCTCTGATAGAAAATTTTCAGCCGAAATTCCAGTTGAAAGTCGAAAAAGTAAATGAATTTTATGAATAAAAATTAGAATTAAATACAATTATTTTATTATTCAGTAGTGAAGAGGTGAAAAACAAGAAGAATCATTTTAGTAATCGAGTAGTATTTTGAAAATGCCTTTTTTTTTATCACTGCTTGTTAAACAGTGACCTCATCAAAAAGACATTATTAAAATAGGGGAGAGGGGGGCACCTTTCAACATAATGATTTTTTTTTTAAATAATAATTAAATTAAATTTGAAGCTGTTAGGTCTTATATGAAAAGCTAAAATAAATAAATAAATAAATAAATTAGGAAAATAAACTTAATTAAATTAATTAATTGATAAATTTCAATTTAATTTAGTTTAAAAATATCCAAAGTATTGATTTGAGATAAAAAAAATTATCAAGAATTAACTATTTTACTATGTTATAATTATTCATTGAAAAATCAAAAAGCAAATTTAAGGAATTATCAAAAAAAATTTCGAAACAAATTTCATAAAAATTTTGGAAATTCTGGAAAATCTCAAACATTAGAACAAAACTGATTTTTATACAAATTTTCTTCTGAATAAAATATCTCGGAAAATAAGTGAGATAGAGCAATTTTACTTGAATTCTTTTTTGTAAACAATTTTAAGAGCTACAAGAAAGATTTCTTGCAAAATAACACTATCTCGCTTAGTTTCCGAGATATTCAATAACTACAATATTTGGAATTCAACAAAAAATTTATGCAATTTAATTTTTTTCTGTGAGTTTCTAAAAATCTTTCGAAAAGTAAGCAAGATAAAGCAATTTCGTCTAAATCCTTTTTTTCAGACAATTTCAAGAGCTACTAAACAAGATTAGAATAAAATTACTCTATCTCGATTACTTCCCTAAATATTTGAGAAAAAAAACGAATTTATCTGGTTTTACCTTTTTATTACTAAATTTTAATTAAAAAAAGAGATTTTTCAGAGATTTTGTGGAGATTTCAGTATTTTTGAGATTTTTTTTCAGCTTTTAGAATCGAATACACCCATTTTATCCCGTCTGCCTTTAATTAATGATCAGATTTTAATTAAATTTATTATTTTTCCATTAATTTTTCGTTTTTAGACCGATTGCATGAATCAAGAAATTTGAAATATTTTACTCCAAAAATTCCTGGAAAATGAAAAATTTCAAATCTTCAGAGGTAAATAAAGGGATGTGAGAAACAAAGCTGATATATCTGCAACAGATTCCATCTCTGCTTTCCCATAACTAAGAATACGTAATTCTTTTCGTAAATTATCGTCTACATAGGATCTCTGCTCGAGACTGATCAATTTGCTTTTATCAAATTCGGTCAATGGCAATTTTCGCAAATTCAATTTTGACAATTCAGATGGATAAATCCCAATCCACTGGAGAGATGGACACACGAGTTTCTCCCTCTCCCACCACAGAGTGGAGGAACCATATCTGGAAAATCGTAAGGAAAATTAATAAATAGAAGTCAAAGCTATAACAAAATTTCTAAAATTGTGTAACTTGAACATATTAATGAGAATTAAGCTCATGTAACATAATACTTGGAAGAAATTCATTATATCGTTGCCTTAGATACAAAAGGACGTAAGTGCTATGCTTATACACAGGACTTATGCCCTTCTGACTCTAAGGCGACGATATATGAAGTCTCAATGGTTTTATATGTATTTTTATACTGAATAAGCCCACTATAGAGCTTGGAAGTTAAAAAAAAAATAAAAAATACAGAGATATTTAATGTTTTTGGAAGAGATTTCCGAAATGAGTCGGTTTAGGAGAAAAGATGCGGAATCCTTTTTTCAAGAGAATTTTAAGAGCTATGAAAAAGGTTTCTTGACATTTTCCCCTATCTCCACTCGCTCCAAAGATATTGTTAAAAATATATTGTAAATGACGAAATGAAGAAAAAAAGCCAAAAAAAAATTGGGAACTATTTTTGTAAATATCTTTGGGGCAAGTAGGTTTGCGAAGATTTTGCAAGAGATCTTTTTTGAAGGAAATCAAATTCTCTACCAAAAAGGTCTCGTGACATTTTCGTCTATCTTTACTCGCTTCAAAGATATTGTTAAAAAGTGAATAATTGATGCTAAAGTGAAGAAAAAAGTCGAAAAATTTCGATTTTTTTTTCTGAAACTCTTTTACGAATATCTTTGAGGCAAGTGGGCTTACGAGAATTTTACAGAAGACCTTTTTTGTAGAGAATTAAATTCTCCTCAAAAAAGGTCCCTTGATAAATTCTCCTAAACCTCATATTTCCCGAGTTCCTTTTAAGGATGATTGAGAGGTACAATTGTAAAAAAGTTAAATTTTTGTATAAAATCTTTAATAACAATTTCTACAAGATGAAACTCTCAAATCTGACTCAATAAATCTGCAAAGAATGTAATGACGAATAAAATGAGCCCTAGAACCAAAAAATTAATTGAAAATTGAAAAATTTTCATTATTTTTTCAATTTTTTCAAATTTTTCAAGACTTAAAAAAATGTAAAAAATAATGAAAATTTTTCAATTTTCAATTAATTTTTTTGTTTCTAGAGCTTATTTTATTCCTCATTACATTCTTTACAGATTCCTTGAATCAGATTTGAGAATTTCAGTTTGTATAAATTGTTATCAAAGATTTTATACAAAAATTTGAATTTTTTTCCCATTGTACCTCCCAATCATCCTCTCGAGATTCGATACTCACTTGTAGACACACATGATGTCAATTCCATAAGGATCAGCATCAACCAAAACATATCCTGGAATTTTCAGTTCATCAATCAGCCTTTTGACGAAAACCCTCGTTGCAGCATCAGGATATCCCTTGCCAGTAACGAGAATGCAGTTCAATCTTTTCGGACAGTCTTCCTCCAAAAGTCTCTGGAAAATTGCATCTTTTTCAATGACAATTAGACTTTTTGCAGATGATTCAATTGAAGCTAATACTTCTGTGATCTGAGGAATTAGAACTCCACCGGGTGCAGTGCACTGTAGAATTTCACCAGTTTTGAGGGATAAAGTCAATTCACCGGATACCAAACCCTTTGCAGTTGTCAAAAAACCTGTATAATTAAAAAAAAAAAAGGCGATTATGAAGAATAAAAATTGAGATTAAAAAATTAAAAAAAATCGGGTCGGGAAATTTTTTTTTGGGTTTTGAGGATTATCTCCGGTTGTAGTTGATGGAGCGGGAAAATTTGAATTGGAGGTGAAAGCTGAGACAATTTTACCCCTAATTCATATAATCTTGAATTGATTTTGATCGAATTTTGATTGATATATCGAGGAAAAACTGATTTTCATGAAATTATCGATTGTAGGGGAAAATTGATGGATATTGATTAGAAAATATATGAATTAGGGGTAAAATTTCCTCAGTTTTAAGGTCTGATTCAAATTTTTGAGGTGTGATGATTAGAACATGAGATATTTTCAAAAAACTGAATTAATTTTTTGATTTTTTGAAGAATATTTGATTTTTTTTGTGAATTTGACAGGATTTAATCTTCCTAAAGAGAGGAAGGGAGGGGGGGGGGGGGTAATTAGAAATGTCGTGATTTGACAATAATTTGATATTGTTAATGAATTTTGCAATATCCCTATAAACAATCAGAATATTTGCAAAAATGGAAATTAATCTGATAATTAAAAAGATAATTATTCTGAGTTTTGAGAAAACTTCTAAGGAATTTTTGGAGGAACTATCAATGATTTTAGAAAAGTCATATTTCCGCGATATTTCAAAAGGAAAAACGATGAAAATCGATTTAAAATTACATGAATTATATGAATTCCACTTCAAATTACACCCCCCCCCCCCCCCACTTTTAGGACAATATGATCCTGACGAATTCACCAAGAAACAGGAAAATTTCAACAAAAAAAAGAATTAATTCAGTTTTTGCTTCCGAATGGAAGCCATGTAATCATCAGAATTTTCGATTGTAATTTTTTTAATAGGAGATACTTAAAATTATCTAAATAGAGAGAAAATGATATTTTTAGCGCATGTCTGTGTGAGTGTGTATGTCTGTGTGTGCATAAAAGTCTCAATTACAGCAAAACGATTTTATAGAAAAATTTCATATTTTGTGGAAAAATTCCTCTCGACGAATTCTATTTTTTAAGCTTTATTTGAAGAGAATGCGATTGGTACTTTTTGAGATATGTCCATTTGTCGAAAATCAGTTTTTAATGGAATATCTGGAAACTATTCAACTGATGTTATTTATACTCATATATTATTTCGAGATTTGTATCAGTGAGATACCTGTGAATTTTGAGCTTATTTGCATGATTAGTTATCGAATTATTGGCATTTTAATGAATTTTTCAAAATTTGATATTTTCATGATGATTTAAAAAAAGTTGTATCATTTCCATCCGAAAGCATAGCAGAAGTATTAGCAGAAGAAGCTATATCAGCTGGTAAACAATATGATTATCCACTTGTTTTTTCATCTTTTCTCATAGTTATCTCGGAAACTAAGCGAGATAACGCAATTTTTTAAGACTTTATTTTTGTGGAGAATTGAATTTGCTACAAAGAAGGTTTCTTGATGAATTTTCCCAAATCTAATGGTTTTCGAGATACTCATTAAATTATGGAAATCATGGAATAATCGAAAATTCGAGGAATTCAAATTTTTAGTGAACTTATTTAAAGAGTATCTTAGAAAATGTTGAGTTTAGGAGGAAATGTCAAAATACCTTTTTTGTAGCTCTTCAAATTCTCTACAAAAAAGGTATCCTGATATTTTTCTCTAAACTCATTATTTTTCGAGATCCTTTTAATTTAATATCGAAAATCTGGAATAAACTAGAAGTTTTGGGATTTAATTGTTCAATCGAGACAATTACTCTCGAGAGTTGTATCAGTTAGATGTCTGTCAATTTTGAGCTTATTTGCATGATTAGTTCTCGAGTTATTGGCGTTTTAATGAATTTTTCAAAATTTCATATTTTCATGATGATTTGAAAAAAGTTGTATCACTTCCATTCGGAAGCATATTGCTAAAGTATCAGCAGAAAAAGCTATATCAGTAGAAAAATAATACTACTATCCACTTGTTTAAAAATATAATTTCAAAAAAAATCAATTGTTTCCAGCTCATTTACCCAAATCCCAAGTAGTACATTGAAGCAACTTAGCAACATGATTAATGACACCATCAATTGAGCTCTGATGATCAATGAATTTACCAAGTGGACCACCCTTGATTTCATAATACATTGATCTCTTAGTTTGGTACTCATTGACAATCAGTAACTTATGGGCTTTAGCTGAAATTGTCATCATTAATGACAACTTTAATTTTCCCCTCTTGTGTGAAAAGTCTACGATACTTTTACACTCTTCATTGATTTCATTTCCAATAGAATTTTCCTCGATTTCACCTGAAAAGGCTCTTTCACTACAGGTAGCTGGAAATTCATTCAAATTGTTGTCATTGTCAGTCTCTTTGACTGCTTCTGGATGCTTCTCTTCAATTTTGATGGCTGAATATAAATTGTCAATTCTTGGGAGTTTTTCAGTTGTTATCTGCTCGATTAACAGAAGCACCAAATCTTCCAATCGATTTATTAACTTTGATCTGTTTTTAGAAGAAAAAGAAGAAAAATTGTTTTTTAATAGTTTTTTTTTTTATTGTTGAGGATGTGAGTTTTATTTACTCACCTATCTTCGATGTTCATTGTGACGATTTTGCTTTTTTTTGGATTTTAGTCCTTTTTTGGGAGGTCTGGTCCTTTGTTCCTTTTTCTTTTGGGTTTGGCGGGAAAATTTGAGGGTTTTTGATGATTTGGGGGAATTTGGTAAGTGGAATGAGGCTTTTTGGGGAATTTCTGGGGGAAAAATGCGTCTAGGGGAATTTTGAGAGAGGTCTTTTTTTGGAAGGTTATGAATTTGGCGCCAAAAAAGGGGTTTTTATGTTTTTTTGATGGGAGATAATAGTTTTTGAGATATTTTGAGAATAAATTGATTAAGAGGGTATCCTAGGGAGATCTTGAACCCTTTTTTTTTGGATGCTGTATCAAAAATGATATTTTTTTAAATTTTTCTGAATTTTTTAATGATTTTTGCCCGTGCAGTTTATGAGATATGAATTATCAAAGTTACTGAAAATAGCGATGATGGGGATGAAACGCCCTAAATCGGACAGAAATAACGAAATTACTAAAAAACCACAGGGTTGACCCATTATTTAAAAACAATTGGCGAATAGAACAGCATTTTAACTAAATAATAGAAGAAAAAAGTACTTAATTCTCCAGAAATTGTTGGAAATAATAAAAGAGTCAGAAATTATTAGACTGACAATTTGATTGGAAGGCGAAATTTCGGCTTGCTGGATATTTTTTTTGTGTATAAATACGTAGACAGGATTATTTGAAGTTTTTTCCCCAATCCTCTACATTTTTTTCATATTTAGGAACAAAAATTGAAGGATTTCTATGAAGTAGAGGGAGATAGAGTTTTTTTTTATGCTTCCAGTGAAAAGCTGAGGAAATTTCACGTAGAAAACATGTGCCACAAGTGTTTTTTGTTTTTTTTCTCGAAATTTCGAAAAATTTGGGCTCAATTTTTTCGAAAAAATCCTGGAATTTTCAAAAAAAATCTCAAAAATCATGCGACATATGGTTTTCATGTCAAATTTCCTCAGCTTTCCAATGGAATCATCTAAAATACCCTATCTCAGAACGTATCCTAGTATCAACCAAAAAAATTCAAAAAATCCCCCCAAAAAATGGATTTCAACTCATTTAATCCCACCTAAAACTCCCACAGCATCCCAATAAAATCTTCAAAAAAAAAAAATTCACTCCCCATCGTTCCATTGAAACTCCCACAGCCCCCATATTCAAATTTTCCCCTTAAAAAAAAATCCCAATAATTCCCTTCCGGAAATGCAGAAAAACAGGTAATAAAATTCTCCCCTTGACTGTTATTTCCTTCAAATAGTATCGAATATCAGTGCCTCAATTCCCTCATAAGTCCAATGAATTCAAAGAAATCACACAACTGGAAACTGAATAAAAAAAAAAAAAAACACGAAACGGATTATCAAAATCTAAACTACTTGTCGTTTTTTTTTTTCTTTGCAACAATTTCAATGCAGACATGTAAAATAAAATGAAAAAATAATAGACGTACCCTATAAGGTCGCACTTGAGCCCCCGTTGAGATCCCTGTTGATCACAAATCTCTCGAGAAAAAACTTCAGATGTGTGTATGGATCCCCCCCCCCCCCCCCCCCTCTCCTCCTCCCTCCTTTTTTTCTCTCCTCTTTCCAACCGATATTTTGAGGACAATCAAGGGACTTGGAAGGTTGGACACAAGAATACTGGGGCTATACGGGCTATTTGAAGACTCGAGTACATTCTTAGAGTAATATTATGGCCGTTCATCTTCAAAACCTCTTTTGTAACTACTCTGAATGTCTTTTTGTACCCTTCTGCAAAGGAATATTGCATAAATTGCTATTTTTTTTCTTCTTAATTTCAATTTTAATGAGGTGATATTTGAAAAATTGTGGTTTTAACGGGACTTTTGAAAAGATATCTCGGAAACTAAGCGAGATAGGGAGATTTTGGTAGAGACCTTTTTTGTAGGGAATTTTAGGAGCTACAAAAAAGGTCTCTTGTAATATTGGGCTATCTCGCTTAGTTTCCGGGATATTTTTGAAGATACTAGAGTCAGAAGCATCAGTAGTGAAGAAATGATAGAAAATCGCTATTTTTTCAGTTATTAATAAGCAAGATAGCTCGTTTTTTGAAGAAACCTTTCTTTTTTGAGAATTTCAAGAGCTACCAAAAATATTTTCTACATAATTACGCTATCTCACTTATTTTCCAAGATATTCATGAGAAACTAATACTAAAAAACGAAATCATTGTAATCTCAAGGATTTCACAAAAAAAAAAACAAGTGGATAATAGTATTGATTTCCAACTGATATAGCCTCTTCTGCTAATACTTTAGCAATATGCTTCTAAATGGAAGTGATACATCCTTCTTCAAATCATCATGAAAATATCAAATTTTGAAAAATTCATTAAAACGCCAATAACTTGAGAACTAATCTTGCAAATAAGCTCAAAATTGACAGGCATCTAACTTATACAACTCTCGAGAGTAATTGTCTCGATTGAACAATTGAATCCCAAAACTTCTAGTTTATCCCCGATTTTCGAGATTAAATTGAAAAGATCTCGAAAAATAATGAGTTTAGAGAAAAATATCAAGATACCTTTTTTGTAGAGAATTTGAAGAGCTACAAAAAAGGTATTTTGACATTTCCTCCTAAACTCAACATTTTCTAAGATACTCTTTAAATAAATTCACTAAAAATTTGAATTCCTCGAATTTTCGATTATTCCATGGTTTCCACAATTCAATGAGTATCTCGAAAACCATTAGATTTGGGAAAATTCATCAAGAAACCTTCTTTGTAGCAAATTCAATTCTCCACGAAAATAAAGTCTCAGGAAATTGCGCTATCTCACTTAGTTTCCGAGATAACTGTAAGAAAAGATGAAAAAACAAGAGGATAATCATATTGTTCACCAGCTGATATAGCTTCTTCTGCTAATATTTCTGCTATGCTTTCGAATGGAAGTGATACAACTTTTTTCAAACCATCATAAAAATATCAAATTTTGAAAAATTCATTAAAACACCAATAACTCGAGAACTAATCATGCAAATAAGCTCAAAATTGACAGGCATCTAACTTATACAACTCTCGAGAGTAATTGTCTCGATTGAACAATTAAATCCCAAAACTTCTAGTTTATCCCCAATTTTCGAGATTAAATTAGAAGGATCTCGAAAAATGATGAGTTTAGAGAAAAATATCAAGATACCTTTTTTGTAGAGAATTTGAAGAGCTACAAAAAAGGTATTTTGACATTTCCTCCTAAACTCAACATTTTCTAAGATACTCTTTAAATAAGTTCACTAAAAATTTGAATTCCTCGAATTTTCGATTATTCCATGATTTCCACAATTCAATGAGTATCTCGAAAACCATTAGATTTGGGAAAATTCATCAAGAAACCTTTTTTGTAGCAAATTCAATTCTCCACAAAAATAAAGTCTTAGGAAATTGCGCTATCTCACTTAGTTTCCGAGATAACTATAAGAAAAGATGAAAAAACAAGTGGATAATCATATTGTTCACCAGCTGATATAGCTTCTTCTGCTAATATTTCTGCTATGCTTCTAAATGGAAGTGATACACCTTTCTTCAAATCATCATGAAAATATCAAATTTTGAAAAATTCATTAAAACGCCAATAACTCGAGAACTAATCATGCAAATAAGCTCAAAATTGACTGGCATCTAACTGATACAACTCTCGAGATAATATATGAGTATAAATAACATCAGTTGAATAGTTTTCAGAAATTCCATTAAAAACTGATTTTCGAAAAATGGACATATCTCAAAAAGTATCGATCGCATTCTCTTCAAATAAAGCTTAAAAAATAGAGTTCGTCGAGAGGAAATTTTCCACAAAATATGAAATTTTTCTATAAAATCGTTTTGCTGTAATTGAGACTTTTATGCAGACACAGACATGCGCTAAAAATATCATTTTCTCTCATTTTAGATCATTTTAAGTATCTTCTATTAAAAAAATTACAATCGAAAATTCTGATGATTACATAACTTCCATTCGGAAGCAAAAAAAAACAAAATTACGAGTGAGAAAACGTATGTTACGTTATTATCCACCGCTACAGTTTCCCATATACACTCGTATCAAGTAGCCAATCTCTCGAGATCCAAATTTTAACGGGGGGGCCCCTCCCGCTGTGCATTTATGTGACCCCAAAGCAAAACTTCGATCGTGGAATACTGTGTACAGACACTCCACTGTACTTTTGTTATTGTTTGAATAAAATGGGGCAGAATCACTAGGAAAAAAAAAAAAAGAGAGAATACATTTGTAGCCTTGAGACTAATAATTGTTTCAACTTATTTTTTTATCTTTCAACAGTAGCGAAGAGATAAAAAAGAAAAAGTCTATTTTTTTTATAAAAAAATTCTATTTTGTCATCAATTTTTTATTAAATAATCTCGGATGTCAAGCGTGATAGCGCGATTTTGGTCTCAACCCTCTTTTCTACAGAATTTCAAGAGCTACAAAAAAGATTTCTACGAAAATTTCCTTATCTCGCTTAGTTTTCGAGATATTCTCAAAAAAAAATCGAATTCTCCTGTTTTACCTCTTCACTACTAAATTATCACGAAAACACATGATTTTATCAATTAAGCACTCGTTAAAGACAAATGTGCTCGATTAAATTGTTACAACAATTTTCAAATTAATCGAACACAACTATCACATCAATTGCTCTCACCTTGGAATCGATAAATCGAATCGAAACAATTTCACATCACATAAATACTAAAATTCACTAGCAAAGAGGTAAAAAATAAATGATACTGAAAATAACAGACATCTGACAATTTTCAGATTTTTTTTTCTTCTAACAGATGAATTATTAAAAAAAAAAATATGCACATGTAGAAAATTTAAAAATCTGTGAGTTTGAATTTTTTAAATATTTTTTTTACAATAATTTATTTCTTCAAAAAAATGCACAAAATTGTCAGATTTCTGCTAATTTTATTGTCATAAAAATAATTCTCTTTTCTTTCACTAATTTTTCTCAAGTATCTCGGTAACTAAGCGAGATACGTCTTCTTTACCTCAATCCTTTTCTCTATCTCTTGAAATTCTCTACAAAAATGTCTTCAGGCAAAAAGGGCGTATCTCCATCAGTTTCCGAGATATTCCATACAAAGTAATACCAAAAAAAAAAAAATCCTGAAGAAAAACTTGGAAAAATTTGAAGCAAGCGTCAACTGCTTATCAACTTTGCTATATTAATGTGTCTACCGAGCATCTGCACATTAAATTGATGAAGTGAATGCCAAAGGACGAGAATCTTGGGGCTCAGCTGGATACAATTGTAGTACACCCGGTAAAATTAGAAAAAAAAAATCCAAGCAGCTGTTAATAACCAGATAAGTAATGAAGTTAATTACATGATAATTGTCCAACATTGTCATTATTATTTTTTTAATGTATTTTCATGATTCCACTTTTTCTTTCATCTTCATGCTTCATGCAAAAAAAAAAGTGGATGATTCTTGGCATTGGAAGAACTTGAATGCTATCGATCCAGTAATTTTGCGTTTTCTTATCGAGAATTAAACGATAATCCTGATAGGACAAGTGATGAGTCTCCATTCCTCAATGTACTGATCCTATGAGCTCAAGTCTCTTGTTAGAAGGAGTCATTATCGTGGAATAGAACTAATGGAGATAAAGGAGGTGGGCTAGATTCGTATCTCCCATTGTCCAGTGGAGGAAGGCATGAACAGTAGGATTGTTGGAAGGAAGTTAAGGTAGTATCCCTAGTTAAACAGCAAAGTCGAGTACAGTCAACCCCTTATTTTTTTGATGCCGTATCAAAGATGATATTTTTTTACATATTTCTGAATTTTTTCATAATTTTTGACCGTGCAGTTTATGAGATATGAATTATGGAAGTTACTGAAAATAGCGGTGGTGGAGATGAAACGCCCTTAATCGGACAGAAATAACGAAATTACTAAAAAACCAGAGGGTTGACCCATTATTTAAAAACAATTGGCGAAGAGAACAGCATTTTAACTAAATAATAGAAGAAAAAAGTATTTAATTCTCCAGAAATTGTTGGAGATAATAAAATAGTCAGAAATTATTAGAGTGACAATTTGATTGGGAGGCGAAATTTCGGCTGGCTGGATATTTTTTTTGTGTATAAATACGTAGACAGGATTATTTGAAGTTTTTTCCCCAATCCTCTACATTTTTTTCAGATTTAGGAACAAAAATTGAAGGATTTCTATGAAGTGGAGGAAGATAGAGTTTTTTTTGATGCTTCCAGTGAAGAGCTGAGGAAATTGCACGTAGAAAACATGTGCTACAAGTGATTTTTGTTTTTTATCTCGAAATTTCGAAAATTTTGGCTCAATTTTTTCAAAAAATTCTGGAATTCTCAAAAAAAAACTCAAAAACAATGCGATATATAGTTTCCATGTCAAATTTCCTCAGCTTTTCAATGGAATCATCTAAAATACCCTATCTCAAGTATTTCCTCCGATTTTCATCCTAAAAAACCACACAGTTGACGCATTATTTAAAAACAATTGTCGAAGAAAACAGCATTTTAACTAAATAATAGAAGAAAAAAATATTCAATTCACCGTATAGTTATTGAGAAATTCTAATTAGAAGGTAGTCGTAACTATTTGCCTCTCCTATCTATCTCATGCATGTGATATGAGATTAGTAATGTAAAAAAAATTCGAGAAACATGAAAAGGATGTATCTCCGCACTTACGCCTCTTTGTTTTTATAATTTCTTTATCTCATGAGAATATTTGGAGTTACGTCCTTTTGTTTTTAGGATTTGTCATCTAAATTTTGGCATCTACGCCTTTTTGTTTTTTTTTGCGATTTTTATCTAAATTATGGCACTTACGCCTATATATTATTATTTTTTATTTTTTTTACTTATATTGCATAAAAGGCCTTGGAAAGCTTATTGGAGCAATAATAGTGGAGATACTTCTCTTCGTTATTTTGAAAAAAAAAAAATCTAGATAAATGGCATTCACGCGCCTTTAACTCTAAGGGAGTTCATCCGGTAACTGAATTAAAAGACCAATAATTATGAAAAAATTTGAATATACTTCTGAAAATCTAAAAAGTCACCTGTTAAAATTTCAAACTCTTCGGATATCTTATTCGGGATAAATTAATAAATAAAGATTTTCCAATTAACACGGTCCCTTATGGGTTTTCGTCTATAAACATGAAATTTGTGGCAATTAACAGGTTTTTTGGGGAGAAACTTCCATAATGGATAAATAAATATGTAAAGAACAGTTTAAGAGCTTCCTCAAATGCATTAGATACTTGGTGATTTAAGAATAAATTAATTTGTCTCGAAAAATGCTGATTTTTGGGAAGTTAACCTCTGTCTTACTCGCATGACAGTGACGTCAGAACCGCGCGCTTTTTGAAATCAATAAGAATGCTTTCCGAATAACGCAATGCATGCTATGCTTGCACATTGAATCATACAAAACTAGTTGAAAATGTGCTGAATTGACCTTTCTCTATTTGATCTTCAAAAAAATTATTTCTATAAATTCGATTTTTTACAAAAAAACAATTATGATCGACGAACAAGAATTTCTAGTACATAGCAGCTGTACAGGTTACGACTACGTTAGTCGTATAACCACTACGCTAGTCGTGATCATTTTTCGTACTATTAAATCCCATACCGGATGAACTTCCTTAAGGTGACGATATGATTTGATTCACTACTTGACATGATAATACTAACTTTTCATGTCTAAAGACAGCATTATCAAATCTAAATGGTTGAGGTCTTCTTCAATGATAATTTTATTGTTACTGAAATTATATTTTTCTGTGTGTGTGTGTGTGTGTGTGTGTGTGTGTGTGTGTGTGTGTGTGTGTGTGTGTGTGTGTGTGTGTGTGTGTGTGTGTGTGTGTGTGTAATCTTTGTATAATACATTGATCTCTTCTCTTCCTATGGTACAAAGGTGTTTTTCCATTTACTTTCTTTCTTATTTCATGGAGTTTAGAAATTATCAGTTTCCACTCATTGTCCCATTTTTTCCCATTTTCTCTTTCTCACTTCTTTCTTCATCTCATTTCTATTTACTTTCGCTTCTGGGTTGATGCTTTCATGTTCTGTTGTCAATTTTGCTTCTTCATCTGCCTTTTCTCAAAAAATTGACTATAAATAAATGAATAATTTAATTAACGTCTTTCCCAAGAAAATCATCAGTTTTTTTTTTTATACCAATGCAAAATGGGGCAAAATTGGGCGAGAAACACTCTCAAACTGCACTAGATGCTCTCGATGATGAAACAGTTATCGAGTGCACTAGAAAAGTTACCACAATTTTTTTTTTTTTTTTTTTTTTCATGCAAGGGATAAAACGACCGCTGTGTTCACATACTGGGGTCGAGAGAAGTGCCAGGCACTCGACTTATGTACATCATACAATTTAAGTGCTTGGGAAAGATTGACAATTCTGTAAATCGTCCTCGTCAATTATTGATTTCATCTAATTTATAAATTTTTTTTTTTTTTTTTTTTTTTTTTTTTAGAGAAAAAAAGACCAAAGAAATTTTTCTTAGTTGAAAAAAAAAATTCTTGTTATCAATTTCATCAAGCACAGTTGCATGAACTTTTGGCAGTTTGAGTTTCTTTTGCAAACTTGAATGAAAGAGAGAATGTCTCCTACTGGCTGAACAAATTCGATTTTTATCGAGATTAATTCGATCGCAGAACACGTGGTCCAGACTCACCGGTTGTCCAACGGTTTTTTGAACTTTGAGGAGACATTTTTTTTATGGAGAATTTTATGATAAAAAAATTACCAAAAAAAATCGGTTAAAGTAGATGTCACGAATCAATAATAAATAATACATAAACGGTGGATAAATTCAGAATAAATTAGAATTTTCTCAGCTTCAATTTCGTTTTCAAGTTCTTGTACTGTAGCAATTGAAAACGGAAATTTTCCGGAAAATATTAAAATTTTCAAATTTTTTGTAAAAATCAGTGGTTTTTTTTCGATATTTCCCTCAGAAATAAAAAAAAATCGATTTCTCCATCTCAAATTCTAAACTTACAATAATTAGAATTGAAGATATTCTCAAAAAACTGAAAATTTCGAGAATTTCACTAAAATCCGTGTTTTTTTCGATATCTCGATGAGAAATCAATCAGAATCGATTGGTAATTACATGAATTAGGGGTAAAATTTCCCTGTCTTCAGCCTTCTTTTCAAATTTCTTAACTATAACAATCACAATCGGACTTATCCCCAAAAAATGAAATTTTCCACATGAAACAAACAATTGCTCTTTGAATTTTCATTAAGAATGATTGAGAGGTACAATCGAAAAAAAAAGTTAAATTTTTGTATAAAATTGTTAATAACAATTTATACAAGATGAAATTCTCAAATTTGATTCAGTAAATCTAAAAAGAATGTAGCAAAAAATAAAATAAGCCCTAGAAACAAAAAATTGATTGAAAATAGAAAAATTTTCATAATTTTTTACATTTTTTTAAAACTTGAAAAATTTTAAGAAATGTAAAAAATAATGAGAATTTTTCAATTTTCAATTAATTTCTTCTTTCTAGAGCTTATTTTATTCCTCATTACATTTTTCACAGATTCACTGAATCAGATTTGACAAATTTCATCTTGTATATTTTTTTATTAACGATTTTATACAAAAATTTAACTTTTTTCCAATTGTACCTTCCAATCATCTTAAGGATGTTCTATAGGTATTTTATCAAAATTCAAAAATGTACGATTCCATTTAAATTTTTTTCCAAGGTTCTCCAAATCATAAAAAAACCGTATGCAAAATTTTGGATTTTTTTCATACCTGGTTTAAAAGTTATAAATTTTTTAATAACCATCGTTCAAGGATGTTCTACTGGTATTTTATTAGAACTTAAAAATGTACGATTTCAATTAAATTTTTTTCCAAGGTTCTCCAATTTATAAAGAAACCGTATGCAAAATTTTTGATTTTTTTCATACCTGGTTTAAAAGTTATAAATTTTTTAATAACCATTTTTAACATGATTCTTATGGAAAATTCACAAAAGCTTAAGAAACTTTTCGAAAAATTGTTCAAATTTGGTGAAACTTCGGATATAGGTGAGAAATAACCCCCCGCACAATTTGTTCATTTTTATACAACGATTGGGTCAATAATTTGCATTAAAATTAATAAAAATGCTTGAAAAATTGTCGATTTCGCGTAAGTGCTGCCAACTTGTGGCACCAGAATTCCCTAGAATTCAACGCTTTTTTCCAAATAATTCTCAAACTAATTAAATAAAAGATAAAAAAAATATCTATGAAATGTAATGATAATAATATAATATTTCAACACTAACAGCGTTCCATAGTTCCCTGAAAATCATTTTAATGAGGAATTTAAAAAATCATTATTTCATGTTCAGGGATTGGAACACTGACGAAATCACTGCCCCTCTCATGCCGCACAACCCCCGCTTACGGTAGGTATAGAACATCCTTAAAAAAACAATAAATTTTTTTTCAAAAAAATCAAGTTTACCACAAATTTCTCTCAGAATCTTTCCTCACCCTTCCACCAAAATGCCTCGAAAACAAATTTTCATCATTTGCATCATCAAACATCACTAAAATCCAATTTTTCCTCAAAAGCCCTTTTTTCGCCCCAGAAATCTTTCCCCAGGGTAGAAAATTTTGAAAAATGAATAATAAATGACAATGACATTATATCACCTGGAGGATCAGTCCTCACAATGCTTCTGGCAAAATGTTCTCGTCTCACGCCAGGCACGAGCCTCTCGAAATACACAAGAGATATACATAGATACGTATCATTTTTGTATGCCCATTGTTACATATTTATCTCCATTTGAAAAAGTCCCTTTTTTTTTTTTTTTCTTTTCCCTTTCTCCCTCGTAACATAATGCAATTACAACGTAACGCCTGACACTCGATTTTATTGAGTTATATATGTCTCTACTGTCACAATGAAGAGATTTTTCCAGAATTCGAGTGGATTTAAATCTCACCAGGAGAACCCTTTTTGGTAAAAGCACATTTTCCACATTTAGAAATGAAAAGAGCGGGTTTTTCGTTGGGGGATTGTGGTATTATGCAATTGAGACTCATGCATGATGCTGTATGGACCAATGAAAATTGATAGACAGAGGATGAATGGGTTTTTATTGAGTTCTGAGAGAGTGACGAATATTTTGAATGAAAAATAATGAAAAATAATCAGAAAATCGATGAATAAATGAATAGAAAAAAGGGAAAAAAGCGCATTGATTTCGGATCGATTATTTTTGAATATTCGATTAATCGATTCGATATCTCGCATTGAGAAATAATGGAAAAATCGATAAATAAATGAATAAAAAAAATATATCGCATTAATTTTGGATCGATTATTTTTGAATATTCGATTAATCGATTCAATATCTCGCATTGGGAGCACCAAGAGGAAGAAGAAAATAATAAATAGATGAATAAATATGTAAACATGTAAATACACACATACACGTCGAACGTATTAATTGAAAGGCTGATTACTTTCCAGTGAAACTTTTTTTTTAGTGAAACTACACCTAATGTACAGAAAACGAAATTTATGTACTTAAAGCAATAAATAAATATCTCGCATTGAGAAATAATGAGAAAATCGATAAATAAATGAATAGAAAAAAGGGAAAAAATCGCATTGATTTCGGATAGATTATTTTTAAATATTCGATTAATCGATTCGATATCTCGCATTGAGAAATAATGAAAAAATCGATAAATAAATGAATAAAAAAAATATATCGCATTAATTTTGGATCGATTATTTTTAAATATTCGATTAATCGATTCGATATCTCGCATTGAGGAATAATGAAAAAATCGAAAAATAAATCTGATAAAAAGAAAAAAAGAAAATATTGCATCGATTTCGAATCGATTATTATCAAATATTCGATTAATCGATTCGATATCTCGCATTGAGAAATAATGAGAAAATCGCTAAATAAATGAATAGAAAGGGAAAATATCGCATTGCTGTCGGATCGATTATTTTTAAATATTCGATTGATCGATTCGATATCTCGCATTGACAAATAATGAAAAAATCGATAAATAAATGAATAAAAAAAATATATCGCATTAATTTTGGATCGATTATTTTTAAATATTCGATTAATCGATTCGATATCTCGCATTGAGGAATAATGAGAAAATGGAAAAATAAATTGATAGAAAGAAAAAAAGAAAATATTGCATTGATTTCGAATCGATTATTATCAAATATTCGATTAATCGATTCGATATCTCGCATTGAGAAATACCGCGATTTCGCCGAGAAATCTTTTTTCGAAGAAGAATCCGTGAAAAAAGGGCGTATCTCGCTTAGTTTCCAAGATATTTCCAATTAATTAACGATAATTTGAAAAAAAAAAATTCATCTCACATAATCTCGAAAAAATCACTGTCATTATCATTGAGTATAATAATAATGATAATTTTTCTGAAATCAGTGATGAAAAAAAGAAGAAAAAGAATCGAACGAGAATGAAAAAAGGCAAAATATCGTAAACACGTTTCGGGAGGATCCAATTGCTACCTGAAATTATTATCTCCACCGGTTTCGGTTCCACCACCTTGAAATTATCCGTTCACGTTTTTTTTCTTTTTTTTTTTTTTTCACGTTATACACCCATTGATACACACAAGACTCAACCACATCTTCAATTTACACGACCTCGTTCACAATAAATCGAGCCCCAATGATTTACCAAGCATTTCTCTACACTTTCATTCTCTTCCGCACGTCAATTCCAATGGAATAAAAAAAAAAAAGCAACAACTCCATCCGGATTGTGAAGAAAAAATTATTGGAATTAAATTACAGTAATTGACGGAATTAAATAGCGAGAATGATGTATCAATGGATAAATATAGGGAAAAAAAAAAGAAAAGTGAGAATTAAAGGTGGAGATTTGTTTTTTTTTATTATTTTCAAAAATAAAAATCAGAATTTTTTTTTTTCAATGAAAATTTGATTTTTTTTAAACAAATGCAAATTTGATTTTTTTTTCAAAAATGGAAATTTGATTTTTTTTTTTCATTAAAAACAAAATGAAAATTTGATTTTTTTCAGAAATGAAAATTTTTTTTTTTACTAAAAATAAAATGAAAATTTAATTTTTTTTTCAGAAATGAAAATTTGATTTTTTTTTCAGAAATGAAAATTTGATTTTTTTTAAGAAAAACAAAATTCAAATCTCCAATACTTAATTTTTTTAAATGAGTGAATCTCGGAAAATAAGCGAGATAGAGCGATTTTTTTTTTCCTAATTCATCTTCTGTAGCTCTTGAAATTTTCCACAAAAAAGGTCTCCACAAAAAAATTTGCTATCCCGCTTAGTTTCCACAATATTTGAAAAAAAAAACATAAATTTCGAAAAATTCATCGTCAAATTTGAACTTTTTAAAAAATAATTTTGTGATATTTCGAAATATTAGAATTAAATAGCCCTGGAAATGAAACTCTCTTGACCATATATTTCATGAATTAATCGTTAAATATACATTTACATGAATTCTATTAAATCAGTATATATATTGACACTGATTTTTCGTTGAAACCGGTCGAAAATTTACTTTCATATTCCGCCACCGGATGTGTCCTTTATAAGACTGTTAACGATTCCAATATCCGATAATATTTTCGATCTCATACCGTGTTTGTCCTTCGTGACTTCCTCTCATATAATCAGGTAAATCTTAATCCCATAAATTTTATCTCATTTTCAATTGAAGTAACTCACTTAAAGTACCGGCAAAGCGTTGAAAAAAAAAAATCGCGAATGCTGCATTGTCCACTGGCGCCTCAAAACAGCCAATTTCCGTGATACTGAAGATAGCAGACATCTGATAATTTTTTTTGATTTTTTTAAACAAGTTAATAATTAAAAAAAAAATATTAAAAAAATTTGTACTTATAATTTTTCGAATTTTCTGCATGTCCCTATTTTTTTTTTTTTTTATTTATTTGTTTAAAAAAAAACTAAAAATTGTCAGATTTTTGCTATTTTCAGTATCATCGATTTCCAAAATTTCCACCTCAGAAACAAAGTGGCATAACTCCTAAAATCATTAAATTTCATTATTACACAGGCGTATCGCTAAAAATATATCTAAAAAATAAATTAATTTAATTATTTTAGTTAGTCGCTATTTCTTCTACGTTATCCTTTAAATCACTATTTCTTCCCTTCAATTTCTGCTAATAAATTAGCAGTATGCTTCCGAATGGTTTTTCCTGAATTTTTTCTATCTCTCTCGAAAAAAATTATATATACTAAATATTACATAAAAAATCACTTTTTCACTTTTAATGTTCCCTTTTGGGTATAGTTTCTGATTGTCTTACGAAGGTGAGTAGAGGCTTATTTGAAAGAGAAAAATGTGTTCTTTCAGAAAACCAAATAAGAAATAGGGGTGTCCATTCAAAAAAATCGAGAAAAATTGCATTTTTTGGATTTTTTTCGAAATATTGAGAAAAAAATACATTTTTCAATATAATAAGCGGAAAACTTCATCTAAAAATTCGAAAAATTGAGGGTTTGTTTAGCTCATGAACACGAATCTTTTGAGCTTCGTCCCGATGAAATCGGATGAGTAGTTTGGAAGATACAGCCTATTTTCGAAAAAACTTCAATTCGAAATATCTCGAGAACCGTTCAGCCGATATGCCTCAGATTCAATCCCAACCATCTTTATCAGAAACTACATATACAGAAAAAATTTGAAGTCTTTAAGTCAATTATTCATTGAGCTATCGTCGTAAAACCGAGTTTTTGAAAAAAAGCACAAAAAAATTAATAACTAATAGAATAATGAGATTAAATTCATGAAAATTTCCCAAAAGTTAGATATTATGGTTGCGAATCTTGAGTAAAATTTTGAACGGAATTCGTCTCACTCAAATTGAGAAATTTTGAAAAATACGATTTTTAAAAAATTGCTACATCTCAGAAACCATTGGGCCGATCTTGCTGAAATTTTTATGGAACATACACTTCATCAAAACTAATATCTTGCCAAAATTTCAGATTTTTATCTCTCACCGTTCTCGAGTAAAAGAGAGTCGTAAAGTCGTACATACAGACACACACACATACATGTCTACTTTTTAGTTCTCATTATGATTTCTCGACGTTTTGCATCATTTTGAGTCGTTTCCAATGAAAATTGGCATTTCGAAAAAAATTGCGAAAACAAAGCTTCCATTCGGAAGCAAAAAAAAAGATTTTCTATTTTAAAAATCTAGAAAAAATAATTGATTTAATTAAAAGTTAAAGACAAAAAAAAGTGTTAGTTCTATTATTTTCACAAAAATTACGAGAAATTTTCAGAAAAATTGATAGTAGCAGATTTTTTTTCTATTCAAAAAAATTAGAAAAAAAATCATTCATTTAATTAAAAATCAACAAAAAAAAGTGCAATACCTGAATTTCTCGATTTTAATTTACTGTCAATCAATTTTCACTCAATTATTACGAGAAATGTCCAGACAAGTCGATTACAGCAACAAAAAAAAAAGAATTAATTTTTTAATTTAATTTCGAAAAAAAACCTGGAAAAATAATTTATTTAATTGAATAATTGAGCTAAAAAATGCGGAAGGCCTGGACATACGCCCTTTTTATCCCAATCCATTTTTATCTCACAATAATTCCGAGAAATCCGCAAAAAAAATCAATTATATCAAGAAACAAATGATTTTTTTTCTTTTATTTTCAAAACAATTCCGAAAAAAAATCATTTATTTGATTGAAAATTGAAAAAGAGAGAAAAGAAAATTAAAGTAAAAGCCCTGGACATACGCCCCTTTAATTCTCATTAATTTCTATTCAATTGCAAGAAAATCTCCAAAAAACACGAAATTAAAACGAAAAAAAAAAAAAAAAAATTTGTTTTTAAAAATGGCACTTACGCGCCTTTCATTCAAACCCAACAATGTCGCTTTAATAATAAATATTCCGAAACAATTTACAAAATCCGGATACACCTGCTCTTCAATGCAGCATTTATCCTCAAGCTTTTATTTATTTATTTATTTTTTTTTTTTTTCTTTGAAAAATAAAAAAAGATTTGCTTGAAGCTACTGTACACCTTGTGCTATTGCATGCTAAAGCCAATTACACTAATTCGATCTCTTCAACATTCGATTTTCTAAGAATAATTGAATGGAGAATTTTGCCTGAATTCAAGGAAAAAAAATTAAAAAAAAAATTAATCATAATGAAGTCATCGATAATTAAATTTTTATCGGAAAAATTATGTATTTCCCTGGATTATCTCCTGGATAAGAGGCAAAGGGGCGTAAGTATCTGGGTAATTTGCAGGAACTTATGCCCTTTTTCAAAATTCAATTGCACTTGAATGCAGGAAAAAAAAAAAGGAAATGAAAAGAAACAGGTCTGTCTTGCAAAATCCTGTTCTCGTTGTCCTCGAAAATGTAAAATCACCACGTGGACGTTCCACATATAATTGGGTAATTTTTTAAAACACTGATAATTGCTGTTACACGAGAAAAATTGAACGGGGAACTAACAAATCGTGTGTACAGTCAAGGACAGGAAGGTGTCAGTCAGATTCACATTATTTGAATTGCTGTGAAATTAATTGTTAATTGTTGGTTTAAGGATTTTTTTTTTTTTTTTTTTAGTGGAGAGAGTGAAAATGAGAGGAACTGATTTTGCTTCCGAATGGAAGCTATGTAATCATCAGAATTTTTTATTGTAATTTTTTTAATAGAAGATACTTAAAATGATGTAAAATGAGAGAAAATGATATTTTTAGCGCATGTCTGTGTCTGCATAAAAGTCTCAATTACAGCGAAACGGTTTTATAGAAAAATTTCATATTTTGTGGAAAAATTCCTCACGACGAAATCTATTTTTTAAGCTTTATTTGGAGAGAATGCGATCGATACGTTTTGAGATATGTCCATTTTTTGAAAATCAGTTTTTAATGGAATTTCTGGAAAGTATTCAACTGATGTTATTTATACTCATATATTATCTCGAGAGTTGTATCAGTTAGATGCCTGTCAATTTTGAGCTTATTTGCATGATTAGTTCTCGAGTTATTGGCGTTTTAATGAATTTTTCAAAACTTGATATTTTCATGATGGTTTGAAAAAAGTTGTATCACTTCCATTCGAAAGCATAGCAGAAATATTAGCAGTAGAAGCTATATCAGCTGGTAAACAATATGATTATCCACTTGTTTTTTCATCTTTTCTTATAGTTATCTCGGAAACTAAGCGAGATAGCGCAATTTTTTGAGACTTTTTTTTTTGGAGAATTGAATTTGCTACAAAAAAGGTTTCTTGATGACTTTTCTCAAATCTAATGGTTTTCGAGATGCTCATTGAATTGTGGAAATCATGGGATAATCGAAAATTCGAGGAATTTAAATTTTTAGTGAACTTATTTAAAGAGTATCTTAGAAAATGTTGAGTTTAGGAGGAAATGTCAAGAGACCTTTTTTGTAGTTCTTAAAATTCTCTACAAAAAAGTTATCCTGATATTTTTCTCTAAACTCATTATTTTTCGAGATCCTTTTGATTTAATCTCGAAAATCTGGAATAAACTAGAAGTTTCGGGATTTAATTGTTCAATCGAGACAATTACTCTCGAGAGTTGTATCAGTTAGATGTCTGTCAATTTTGAGCTTATTTGCATGATTAGTTCTCGAGTTATTGGCGTTTTAATGAATTTTTCAAAATTTGATATTTTCATGATGGTTTGAAAAAAGTTGTATCACTTCCATTCGAAAGCATAGCAGAAGTATTAGCAGTAGAAGCTATATCAGCTGGTAAACAATATGATTATCCACTTGTTTTTTCATCTTTTCTTATAGTTATCTCGGAAACTAAGCGAGATAGCGCAATTTTTTGAGACTTTTTTTTTTTGGAGAATTGAATTTGCTACAAAAAAGGTTTCTTGATGACTTTTCTCAAATCTAATGGTTCTCGAGATACTCATTGAATTGTGGAAATCATGGAATAATCGAAAATTCGAGGAATTCAAATTTTTAGTCAACTTATTTAAAGAGTATCTTAGAAAATGTTGAGTTTAGGAGGAAATGTCAAAATACCTTTTTTGTAGCTCTTCAAATTCTCTACAAAAAAGGTATCTTGATATTTTTCCCTAAACTCATTATTTTTCGAGATCCTTTCAATTTAATCTCGAAAATCGGGGATAAACTAGAAGTTTTGGGATTTAATTGTTCAATCGAGACAATTACTCTCGAGAGTTGTATAAGTTAGATGCCTGTGAATTTTGAGCTTATTTGCATGATTAGTTCTCGAGTTATTGGCGTTTTAATGAATTTTTCAAAATTTGATATTTTCATGATGGTTTAAAAAAAGTTATATCACTTCCATTTGGGAGCATATTGCTAAAGTATTAGTAGAAAAAGCTATATCAGTTGGAAAGCAATGCTATTATCCACTTGTTTTTTTTTTATTTTTTTTTTTGTGAAATGATCCGCAAGCTGATGGAGATATTCCCTTTTCGTCGTAATTCTCTCGTTTTTTGTGGAGAATTTTGAGAGCTATAAAAAAGGACTGGGATAAAATTGCTGTATCTCGCTTAGTTTCCGAAATATCCTCAAAAAATAATCTCTAAAAAGCAAAATCTTTTCAAATTATCAGAAAACGATTGCTTAAAAAAAAAAAATCAATAAAAATTAGGGAAGTGCTAATCGTGTTTCAATCGAATAACTCAAGTTCTTGAAAAATTCAAAGTTCTCGAATTATCTGTAAATTAGCAATAAAAAAAGGTATTCACATTTTTTTCATAATTTTATTTGAAAAAGAAAAACAAAATATCACATCGACTTCCGATCGATTATTTTCAATTATCGATTAATCGATGCAATATCTCGCATTAAATTCAATTGAATTCAATATCTATATCGATTTGGAATTTTTGAATTATTCGAAATGTCTCGAATAATTCCAGAAAAATCGATAATACCTATTTTTTTTTCCTTTATTTAAAAAAATTCGAAAAAATTAAAGTATTTAAAAATCCGAATTATTCGATTCAAATATCGAATCGAATATTAAATATTCGATTCGATAAGAATAACTCGTAAATTCGCATCATTCGCACATTTCCAATAAAAAAAAATCAAGTCTAAAACCCGACCAGAACAGAAAAATTCGTTCTCTTCGCTCATCAATCCGTGAAAAAACGTAAAAAATCTCTCTCCCGTTATCGTGATCCCACGGTTGTTTTTTTTTTTTTTTCCTTCAAATTAATGTATGGGATCGAGCCTTTTCTATTCAATCGAAATCGTAAGAATTTTCCTTTCATTGCGCATATGATGGATCACTTAAGTATCGAACCACCTCGCACATATCTTTTTATTCTTTTTTTTTCTTTTTCTCTTTTTTTTTTCCACTTCTTTTCAGAGATTTCATTGTGAATCTTCCCTCGACTGGTGTCAGAAAGTTGGAAAGAAGATGAAGAGGTGCGCGTGAACAGTAACATGTATGTAAGGTGTAAAAAAAAAATTTATATATATATATATATATATATATATATATGAAAAGACAGGAGGAATCGAAGAAAAAAGTATCAAAAGTTATGGATACAGAGGCGCTTTTTTTTCTCGCGGATTCCCAGACGATTACATCTGTACTTGAAATCGTCGTCTGGCTATTGTCAGTCTGATGGAGTCAGTGTCCCCCCCCTCATCCCCTTACCTGTTACTGAATTCAATGGACATCTTAAGAATATGGCTTTATTGATGCTAGCAGGTATCACTTCTTGTATACCTGAGTACATGGATAAACACAAGTTGTTTTTTTTTTTGAGGAGGCATTTGCTCAATTCAATGTGAATTTCTGTAATTTTTGGGGATTTTTTTTTAATTATTAATGATTTTTTTTGAGAATTGTAATTATTGGAGGAAATGAAGAAAAGGGGGGATAATTCGTGAAGACGGGGGCTGGTCGGGCCCTAGTGGGGCTGGATGCACTAGGAATGATATACAGGTAACCCCTTATTTTTTTGATGCTATATCAAAAATGATATTTTTTTACATTTTTCTGAATTTTTTCATAATTTTTTTTCGTGCAGTTTATGAGATATGGATTATTAAAGTTACTGAAAATACCGGTGATAGGGATGAAACGCCCTTAAGGGAGTTCATCCGGTAACTGAATTAACAGACCAATAATTATGAAAAAATTTGAATATACTTCTGAAAATCTAAAAAGTCACCTGTTAAAATTTCAAACTCTTCGGATATCTTATTCGGGAGAAATTAATAAATAAAGGTTTTTCAATTAACACGGTCCCTTATGGGTTTTCGTCTATAAACATGAAATTTGTGGCAATTAACAGGTTTTTTGGGGAGAAACTTCCATAATGGATAAATAAATATGTAAAGAACAGTTTGAGAGCTTCCTCAAATGCATTAGATACTCGGTGATTTAAGAATAAATTAATTTGCCTCGAAAAATGCTGATTTTTGGGAAGTTAACCTCTGTCTTATTCGCATGACAGTGACGTCAGAACCGCGCGCTTTTTGAAATCAATAAGAATGCTTTCCGAATAACGCAATGTATGCTATGCTTGCACATTAAATCATACAAAACTAGTTGAAAATGTGCTGAATTGACCTTCCTCTATTTGATCTTCAAAAAAATTATTTCTATAAATTCGATTTTTTACAAAAAAACAATTATGATCGACACACAAGAATTTCTAGTACATAGCAGCTGTACAGGTTACGACTACGTTAGTCGTATAACCACTACACTAGTCGTGATAATTTTTCGTCCTATTAAATCCCATACCGGATGAACTTCCTTAATCGAACGGAAATAAGGAAATTACTAAAAAACCACAGGGTTGATCCATTATTTAAAAACAATTGGCGAAGAGAACAGCATTTTAACTAAATAATAGAAGAAAAAAGTATTTAATTCTCCAGAAATTGTTGGAAATAAAAAAAGAGTCAGAAATTATTAGAGTGACAATTTGATTGGGAGGCAAAATTTCGGCTGGCTGGATATTTTTTTTTGTGTATAAATACGTAGACAGGATTATTTGAAGTTTTTTCCCCAATCCTCTACATTTTTTTCAGATTTAGGAACAAAAATTGAAGGATTTCTATGAAGTGGAGGGAGATAGAGTTTTTTTGATGCTTCCAGTGAAAAGCTGAGGAAATTTCACGTAGAAAACATGTGCTACAAGTGATTTTTGTTTTTTTTCTCGAAATTTCGAAAATTTGGGCTCATTTTTTTCAAAAAATTCTGGAGTTCTCAAAAAAAAACCTCGAAAACAATGCGACATATGGTTTCCATGTCAAATTTCCTCAGCTTTCCAATGGAATCATCTAAAATACCCTATCTCAAGTATTTCCTCCGATTTTCATCCTAAAAACCACACAGTTGACGCATTATTTAAAAACAATTGGCGAAGAGAACAGCATTTTAACTAAATAATAGAAGAAAAAAAATATTCAATTCATCGTATAGTTATTGAGAAAAATTTTAATTAGAAGGTAGTCGTAACTATTTGCCTCTCTCTCTCTGTAAAAAAAATTGGAGGAATAAAAAAAATTATATTCACAAGCTGAAAATATGACTTTCGAATAGTTTAATCACTTTTTCCGGGTAAATTAAAGCACATTTTCCCGAATTATCAGCAATTAATTGGAAGTAAACCTGCAATTCCTCATTTTTTCCCTGTTTTATCAACCCTCCTCTGCTACACCACCTTAAATAAACCAAAAAAAAAGCAGCACTCATCTCCAGAACGACAATAAAAATCACAAAAAAATTCAAATGATCAAAAAAAACCTAAAAAAAAAAACCCCAATAGTAAAAAATAGTGGAATAATGTATGAAGAAACTGTCGATCTCAACAGCCATGAGTATCACCATGTGTGCAGCTGCGATATTTTTCCTAGACGTCTTAACCACAAAGTGCGCTCAAGTTGCATATGTCGAGGAAAGAAATATAAAAAAAATAAAAAATTAAAAAAAAAAAAATCAGTAAAGTATTATGGATTGTATGTGCTGTGTGCACGCGTGGAGTGCGCGCACAAGCCTTCGCTGGGATTTTTTTTCAATTTACATTTTTTTTTTTTCATACTTTTTTATTTATTTTTATCATTGTAGACGTGTATTCACCTGGCACTGCAATTACCGATACGCGTGCATGTGCAATCAATGGTATGAACAGGCGTTTTATTTTTATTTTTTTCATTTTTTTTGTTTTTTAAATTAATCTGAGCTGATAAAAAGATGTCCTTTTGATAGGAAATAATTATTTCGTCAGCTTAGAGTCAAAGAGGCGTAAGTCCATTGTGTAAGCATTGCACTTACGCCCTTTTGACTCCAAGACGATGATTTCTTCGTTTATGGGAAAAATCGAGGGATTTTTTTTTTTTTTTTTTTTTTTTTGGGAGAAGGGAAGTGGGTGGGCAGTAGGGGGAAGGGGGGGGGGGTTCGAAGTGTATTATGATAAGATAATTAGGGGTGGGTGGGGGGAGGGGGGGGGGGGGGGATTTTGGCGGGATTTCGATCTGCGCACATGTGTATTTTTGCCTCTGCGCATTTTCTTGTCTTTGGTAAAAATAGGAGGCATCCACCTGCGAGAAGAATCTCCCCCCCCCCCCTGCCCCTCTTCTCTTGTGAGTGAGGGAAACACCTTTAGACTCTTCACAGATGCCAGTGCATAGAAATTGAAAGTCATCTGTGGATTTACGAGAAAAGCCCACGAGGATTTTTATTTCTGGATATTTTATTGTTTTCTCGGTGAATTTCATTAAAAATTGGAATTATAGTTTTTTTTGTTGGGAGGGGGGGGGGGGGGGTATCTTGGGAATTGATGAAAAAGAATGGAAAATTAATGGAGATACGCCCTTTTTGACTTGATGCATTTTTGTAGAGAATTTTGAGAGCCAAAAAAAAGAAAAAAAAAAGATGATTAAAAAAAAATTGAATTATTTTTTTTTTCATTTTTTTTTTTTCTTTAATAAAATGATGCAAAAAAATAGAGCACAGGTTACAGGAAAAAGAATATACTCCATTTCATGTCCCATTTTGCCCCAAAAATGAAGAGAAAAAAATCAGAAAAATCTAAAAAAAAAATTTAAAAATCTTTATTTTTTAGTTCATTCAATTTTTACGATAATTTCTGTTAAAGTCATCCGATTTGCCCCTCCCCCCTCTAATTTTGTGGGTCAAGAGGGCGGACAACTCCTGAAGATCAGTGTCACATCACATTTTTTTTTTCTTCTCCTTTAACGACTGTTTTTACTTCAAGTAAAATACGATCGTTTCCTTGAATGGAATCACAGAACCTCTGGGACTCCTCCCCACCACGTGTCTATATATCTATATAGCTATAGCTCTTCAGAATTCTTTGGTGGTCGTGCTCACTAAATGGTCAAGCAACTGAAAGACACGTGAATCGAGGGGTCCTTGGCCGGGGCCTTACCTTTCCCTTCTAACCCCCCCCCCCCCCCCCCTACTCGAGTCCATTTCTTTTCTCCATTCTTTCATAATGCAGTTTTGAAAATAAATGGGATAAAAAAAGAGCCTCGAAAAAAAGTCATTTATAAAAAAAAAAAAAAAAAAAAATCTCGATATAAATAGAAATAAAGAGGAGATTAATGTTGAGTCCCTCATCGAGTCTATGGAATTCTCACACAGACAATTTTCAGCAGCTAATACTTTATGAGCGTGTGATTTTTGTTTGAAAAGGTGAGAAATTATGGATTCTTGAGAAGTCAATGAAAACATTAGAAGACGTTTTTTCTTTTTATTGTGAGAAGATTTTTTAGGTTTTTGAGGATATCTCCATTTGTGATTGTCGTAGTGGGAAAATTTTGATTGGAGGTGAAAGCTGAGGTAATTCTACCCCTATTTCATGGGGTTTTGAATCGATTTATGTAGATTTTTGCAGGCGTCATAAATCTTTTTGTGAAAATCGGTTTTTAAAAAATCTGAATTCGATTTATGAACTTTTTGGTTTTTTGGGAATATCTCGGGTTGTAATTTTTGGAGGGGGGAAATTTTGATTGGAGGTGAAAGCTGAGGAAATTTTACCCCAAATTCGTATTATTTCGAATCGATTTTCATCGATTTTTCATCGAGATCCAATGCAATTTAACGAATTTTAACAAAATTTTACAAATTTTAACAAATTGTAACAAAATTTAACAAATTTTAATAAAATTTTAACAAATTTCAGTAAAATTTTATCAAATTTTAATAAAATTTAACAAATTTTAACAAATTGTAACAAAATTTAACAAATTTTAATAAAATTTTAACAAATTTTGATGAAATTCTAACAAATTTTAATAAAATTTTAACACATTTTAATAAAATTTTAACAAATTTTAGTAAAATTTTAACAAATTTTAGTAAAATTTTAACAAATTTTAGTAAAATTTTAACAAATTTTAGTAAAATTTTAACAAATTTTAGTAAAATTTCAACAAATTTCAGTAAAATTTCAACAAATTTTAGTAAAATTTTAACAAATTTTAGTAAAATTTCAACAAATTTTAGTAAAATTTTAACAAATTTTAGTAAAATTTTAACAAATTTTAGTAAAATTTTAACGAAATTTAACAAATTTTAACCGAATTTTAACAAATCTTAACAAATTTTAGCAAAATTTAACAAAATTTTAATAAATTTTAACAGAATTTTAACCAAATTTTAACAAATTTTAACAAAATTTAACAAATTTTCACACTAAATCAAATCTCGATGAGAAATCGATAAAAATCGATTCGAGATAATACGAAGTAGGGGTAGAATTTCCTCAGCTTTCACCTCCAATCGAAATTTTCCCCCTCCAGAAATCCCAACTCAAGATATTCCCAAAAAACTGAAAATTTCTCAAATCGAATTGTCACATTTTATCTTAAAAAAATCCAATAATTTTCATTTCCTTCAGAGAAAGCCTTTCTAGAACCCCCCCCCCCCTTTCCTTGGACTTAGGACAGCTGTGTGTTCAGGTACACCTGAAAAGATGCCAGAGATAGAAAATAATTTATTGATATCCTTGCGATTCCCAAAAAATTTCCCCAAAAAACTGTCTCTCAAAGACCCCCACGAAGACTCTATTTTCTGATTAAAGATAGAGTCAAGTGGGACACCTTTCCTTTTATCTCTTCGACTTTTCTGACACTTGGAATAAAGGGAAGTTTTGCCTTGTGCATCATTTTTCATTCGGAATCCCCTCTCCCTCCCCCCTTTTTTTTTTCTTTCTCTTTCCCAAAATTGGAGTTCTGAATCATTATTCAATTGAGGCAGAAAAAGGGGAAGAGAAATTAAACGCATGGAGTCACGCTTCGTTGGAGGGTCACTTTTTTTTTTTTTTTTTTTTTTTTTTTAACAAAATAGTTTCATGTACTCGCGTGCCAGACACAGCGTCAAATTAACACTGAATTAGTCTCGATATCACAACGCCATTTGGCTGAATGAAGGCACCAGTTTCAATGTGAATATAATTGGTGAATTTATAATGCAATTGAATTTGTTTGATATCAATCTTCGATAAAATTGCAACTATGAGAGGAGTTTTTTTGGAGGGGGGGGGGGGGGGGGGGGAATGAGTTAAATGGAGCAGGGGGAGGGGGGGGGGGGAGTGGAATGGAGAGTTTTCGATGAGTAATGGAATTTTTGGAGTTGAGTTGGCATATCTTTGAGGCGAGTGGGTTTAGGAGAATTTAGTAGGATACCTTTTTTGTAGAGAATTTTAAGGGCTACAAAAAAGGACTCTTGAGATTTTTCGCTTCGAGACCCTGATCTGGATCTATTCAGCTCATAACTATAGTACATAAATATCCATTATTATATACTATCACTTTTCTTGTTTTCCGTTCTTTTTAAGGTTGTATTACATTTTTTTTGGGTTCAACATGTTCACTTTGTGTCTGGAGCTTTTGAATTTGTATATTGCTTTTTTATCAAAGAATTTGGTGATTGCTTCTGATGTTCCTGCTTTTTTCGCCTTTTTTTCGGTGGATTCATGTTTTTTTAGATTATTGGGGAATTAATTGGGTTTATGAAAAAATGTCAAGAAACCTTTTTTGTAGAGAATTTTAAGAGCTAGAGAGAAGGTCTCTTGATATTTTATCCTAAATCTTATAGTTTTCTCAATATCTTTAGTAACAAAAAAAAAAAAACTTGTTCCAAAAAATTCATTAAAAAAAAATAATTAAAAGATTCTGATGAATATTATCTATTATAGCAATCAAAATTTTAATAATCCATTTTTTTCCCCCGAAAAATGAGTCTTAAGAAAATCGAGTGTCTGTTATTCCCAATTTCTCAATTATTGAGATGAAAAAAAAATTTCTCAATTTTTGAAGAATCCAAAAGATTAAGATAATTTGAGTAAAACTGCAGCCCACGCGGTCCATGGGCTTTGTAACCTACCTCTAATATTCATGAATTTTATTTTTCTTTCTTCCACTCGCATGTGATCTACTTTGAAAAAATCTACCGAAAAAAATTTTTTTTTATTTTTTTTTATTTTCGAAAATTGACTGAAAGCTGAAAATTTGATTTCACGTGAAATCTTTTGGGAGAGGCCTGCACGTGCCATGGGGTGCCAGGAGCCCATGAATGACCACCAAATGAGTAGCAATATGGTCAGACGTGTTCAACTACATCGAGGGTTCTTTTTTTTTTGGATTTTGCCACAACAAAAAGTCTAGTTTGAATAAACTGTGCATACAGAACTATTGATTGGAATAAGTGAAGGTCTTGTGAATTGACTGGAGTATTTAGTATTCTATTCATTGAGTGTCATGATCGGGGCTCTGATCATGACAGGAAAAATTGAAAATTTTCGGAAATTCTATTAGAAAGCTTTTGAACCTTCACTTTCAGTGAGAAAGAGGTGGACTGGGAAAAGTGGACTTTTTCAAAAATAGCTCTTTTACTCTATAGAATATTTCTTTTGTAATATATATGGGCAAAGGAAGGTTGCTGGAGTTTGATTTGAGGAAATTTCGAAAAATTTTCAAAAATTTCAAAATTTCAAAAATTCAAAAAAATTTGAAAAAATTCAGAAAAATTTGAAAAAATTTGCAAAAAATCGAAAAAAATCTCAAATATTAAAATAAAACTGATTTTTTTTTTTTTTTTTTTTTTTTGAAAAATCAATGAGAATTTCATATCTCTCGATGACATTTACTCGGAAAAATCAAGGAAAAGTCCTCAATAAAGTGCAGCATAAAACTAATTTTTAATTGTTATAGAAAAAATCTATAGATTTCTCTATAACTAAACAACCAAGAGTTGCGGAATTCTTCCGAATTTTTATTTTAAAAAAATATTCCCTTTTTTTTCTATAGAATATTTCTATTGAAATATTGATGAAAATTATAAATTAGAATTCTATAGCAGAAAAAATCGTGATCCTTTAATGAAAGATAACTGGAAAAATCAGGCGAAAGTTATCAATTAAACGCAATATAAAACGGATTATTAAGGCTATAGAAAAATTCTATAGCCAAAAAATTCATAGATTTTTTCTATAGCCAAACAACTAAAAATTGCAAAATTACTTCGAGTTTCTATTGAAAAAAATATTACTTTTGTTTTCTATAGAATATTCTTATTGACAAATTAATGAAAATTTTATATTTTCCAATGACATTTATTTTTTACGTGGAAAAATGAAAGAGAATTCATCAAAAAAACACAGCATGAAACGAATTGTCATCTCTATAGAAAAAAAAGTTCTATAGCGAGAAATCTATAGATTTTTTTTTATAGCCCAGCACATTAATTTTGCAGAATTATTCAGAGTTTAAATTGGAAAAAAAAAATTTTTAGTCTATAGAATATTTTTATCGAGAAATTCATGAAAATTTTATATCTTTCAATGTCATTTATCTGGAAAAATCAAGGAAAAATCATCAAAAAAAACCCAGCATAAAACGAATTGTCATCTCTGTAGAAAAAAAATTCTATAGCGAGAACAGCTATAGATTTTTCTTATAGCCTAGCACATAGAATTTGCAGAATTATTCAGAGTTTATATTTTGAAGAAGAAAATTTTTTTAGTCTATAGAATATTTTTATCGAAAAATTCATGGAAATTTTCTATCTTTCAATGACATTTACCAGAAAAATCAAGGAAAAGTCATCAAGAAACGCAATATGAAACGAATTGTCATCTTCTATAGAAAAGTTCTATAGCGAGAACATCTATCGTTTTTTTTTATAGCCTAGCACATAGACTTTGCCGAATTATTAAGAGTTTATAATTTCAAAAAAAAATTTTTTTAGTCTATAGAATATTTTTATCGAAAAATTCATGAAATTTTCATATTCTCTAATGACATTTGCCTGGAAAAATCAAGGAAAAGTGATAAAAAAATGCAAAATGAAACGAATTGTCATCTCTATAGAAAAAAAGTTCTATAGCGAGAACATCTATAGATTTTTTTTTATAGCCTAGCACATAAAATTTGCAGAATTATACAGAGATTCGATTTTGAAAAAAAAAATTTTTTAGTCTATAGAATATTTTTATCGAAAAATTCATGGAAATTTTCTATCTCTCAATGACATTTACCTGGAAAAAATCAAGGCAAACTCATCAATAAAACTCCTCATTGGCTATTATTTTCACGAACTGTCACATTCGTGAAGCAAATGGCCAATGAGTACTAAATCAATATGCAACTCAACGGCGATAAGACAATACTGCCGTTATACCAGTTTGCCGAAATCTTATTGGTAAACAGAATAGATTACGTTTGTGTGTGTGTGTATGTATACCTGTTAGAATGAAGAGGAGGCTATTGCTTATCGCTCTGGTTCAGTGGCTCTGGTAGTAGGCGCGCGCGCGCCTCTTGGCTCGTGCCGTTAATGAGCCCGCATGGTACGCGCGCGGCATTACCACGACGTGTTTCAAATTCACAAACACAATCATCGCCTAACCCAAGAACATTTAATGGGGTAGTACTGTTGCCGAGTGATACAAGGCCTCTTTTCAATGCATCGGTTTACACACCGAGAAAACGCAAATAAATTACCACTGCTGCGACATCCAACACCTGTCCGTCTATAGCCTCCAAACACTGAGTGGATTTTTTTCCTACTAGCATGACTATTCTTTGAGAAATTAAAACGAACTCATTTAAGGGATTACACTACTGTGAAAGTCTTAGAAAAAGGCGTTTTTCTGGCTATTTTTGCTTCCGAATGGAAGCTTTGTTTTCGTAATTTTTTTCGAAATGCCAATTTTCATTGGAAACGACTCAAAATGATGCAAAACGTCGAGAAATCATAATGAGAACTAAAAAGTAGACATGTATGTATGTGTGTCTGTATGTACGACTTTACGACTCTCTATTACTCGAGAACGGTGAGAGATAAAAATCTGAAATTTTGGCTAGATATCAGTTTTGATGAAGTGTATATTCCATAAAAATTTAAGCAAGATCGGTCCAATGGTTTCTGAGATGTAGCAATTTTTTAAAAATCGTATTTTTCAAAATTTCTCAATTTGAGTGAGACGAATTCCGTTCAAAATTTTACTTAAGATTCGCAACCATAATATCTAACTTTTGGGAAATTTTTATGAATTTAATCTCATTATTCTATTAGTTATTAATTATTTTGTGCTTTTTCTCAAAAACTCGATTTTACGACGATAGCTCAATGAATAAATGACTTAAAGACTTCAAATTTTTTCTGTATATGTAGTTTCGGATAAAGATGGTTGGGATTGAATCTGAGGCATATCGGCTGAACGGTTCTCGAGATATTTCGAATTGAAGTTTTTCCGAAAATCGACTGTATCTTCCAAACTACTCATCCGATTTCATTGGGACGAAGCTCAAAAGATTCGTCTTCATGAGCTGAACAAACCCTCAATTTTTCGAATTTTTAGATGAAGTTTTCCGCTTATTATATTGAAAAATGTATTTTTTCTCAATATTTCAAAAAAAATCCAAAAAATGCAATTTTTCTCGAGTTTTTTGAACGGACACCCCTATTTTTTATTTGGTTTTCTGAAAAAACACATTTTTCTCTTTCAAATAAGCCCCTACTCACCTTTGTAGGACAATCAGAAACTGTACCCAAAAGGGAACATTAAGAGTGAAAAAGTGATTTTTTATGTAAAATTTAGAATATATAATTTTTTTCGAGAGAGATAGAAAAAATTCAGGAAAAACCATTCGGAAGCATTCTGCTAATTTATTAGCAGAAATTGAAAGAAAGAAACAGCGATTTGAAGGATAATGTAGAAAAAATAGCGACTAACGCAGCGACGAACGCCTGCTTGTTTTTTAAATAAAAAAAGTGGCAATAAAATAATGATATTTGAAATTCATCAAAAAATATCAAAAAAGGATGAAACCAGAGCCATTCTGGTGCAAATTTCAATTGAAAGAAAAAAAAAAAAATTGTCTTAGTCTAGATACACATGGCTCCAGAAATACGTCGGGGATTTCAGAAATATTGTTTTTTGTGGGATTGATGACCATTTGAATGAAAAAATTCAAATTTCGGCCAAAAAACCGGCAATTTTTTGTCAATAAAAAATGTGCAAATCAATTTTTTAAAAATCCCCTACGTATTTCTGTTCGAAATATTGTTTTCAAGATGCTGTGGGAAATTCAAATGAAAATAATGAAAATTATTGGAGTTATGCTGCGTGCCAATTTGAAAAATCATGTTTCGAGAAAAACACGATTGAAGTTTTGACTTGGGCTATGAATATGAAGAAATGCCTGGAGAAAAATTCAAAATTTCATGTGAAAAAATGGGTTCCAGGTGATAGATTTTCTTGCCCGTATTTTGGAAGACCCAAAATAATTTTCGAAGCAGAAAAAATCGATTTTTTGATAATTCTACAGTGGTGCAACTCCTTAAGATAATCCTAGTGGCAGGTCCAGTAACATGCATTTTTCATGATTTCGAAAGTTAATAGATATTTTGACGAACAAGAACTCTTTCACTCCCAAAAAAAAACCTTCATCTATAATTAGAAGAAGAAAAAAAATTATAATGTTTTGAGCATTTTTTAAGGATGAAGGCCTTCACAAAAAATTCAACAATAATAGAGATACATTGATTTATTTTCGTGAATTTTTTCAAATTTTATCTTCGACTCCTTCACTCCCCCCCCCCCCAAAATGCATTTTCCAATCAGTCCCTCAGGTCCATTTTGCCCCGATCGTCCGCACTCGTTCAATTTGAAACCAACTGGATTTGAATGAGAAGGGGGCGCGATAGTCTGAAGGTAGTGAAGATGCATCCACAACAACAGGAGAGCATCCACAAAAGGGCCATGTCATTTTGCGGTTTTTTCATTTTGGCACGCGCACGAACGTGCTCACCATGTGCCTGTTTGTCTCTCCCTCCTCCCTCTCCTCCCCTTCTTTTTTTTTTCTCGCAAGGGGCAACAGGAGGGGTCCCATCACGAGTAAACGGATACCCCACAAAGCGCTTTATTGTATGAAATTCAATACTCGCTAAATACCGATGAACTGCATCAGGACATCTCATAATAATGGCCCATAGTAAATATATTTATAAAGTGGAAAAAAAAAATTCATTATATTCGGTTGTTACTCGGGGAGCGTGTGGTCCATATTGGATAAATCAATTTTTTTGCATTTCCATATTTTTTTTTTATTGGGAAAACATTAATGTAGTAGCGCCGATACTGCCCTAGTCAGTGGTTATAGTGTCTCGTTTGATTCATGTAGTGTTTACACACTAGATATCGTCCCAAGTGAGTTAGAGAGAGTAAGAAAATATAAAAAGTACAGTTTTCATAGTTATTCACTAATTACTACTATTACATGCTCTGAAGCTGCATTTTCAAGGGTTTAAGGATGTTCTACCGGTATTTTATCAAAATTTAAAAATGTAAGAATTCAATGAAATTTTTTTCCAAGGTTCTCCAATTCATAGAGAAACCGTATGCAAAATTTTGGATTTTTTTCATACCTGGTTTAAAAGTTATAATTCGTTTGAAAACCATCGTTCAACATGTGTTCTTATGGGAAATTCACAAAAGCTTAAGTAACTTTTCGAAAAATTCTTCAAATTGGATGGAATTTCGGATATAGGTGAGAAATTACCCCCCGCACAAATGTTACATTTTTATACGACGATTGGGTCAATAATTGTCATTAAAATTAATAAAAATGCTTGAAAAATTGTCAATCTCGCGTAAGTGCTGCCAACTTGTGTCGCCAGAATTTCCTAGAATGCATCGCTTTTTTCAAAATAATTCTCAAACTAATTAAATAAAGAATAAAAAAAATATCTATGAAATGTAATGATAATAATATAATAGTTGAACACCCGCAGCGTTCCATAATTCCCTGAAAATAATTTTAATGAGGAATTTAAAAACTCATTTTTTCGTGTTCAGGCATTGGAACACTGTCGAAATCACTGCCCCTCTCATGCCGCACAGCTCCCGCTTACGGTCTATGTAGAACATCCTCAAGAGGTTTTATACATAATTTTCTAGACTGCAGATGTTAATAATTAAAAAGAAGCGAGAGATAAACTAAAACAAAATTAGTAATAAAAAGCAGAAATGAATTGACAAATAAAGTTCAAAACGCCTGTTACCTACAAATTAAGGATAGATCGAGATTGAACTCACATACGTACTTGAGACTCAACGGCGTAATCACAATAAAAAGAATTATCGTACAATTATATCTCGCCAATTGATATTACTCCTCATTATACTTAAGGAAGTTCATCCGGTATGGGATTTAATAGTACGAAAAATTATCACGACTAGCGTAGTGGTTATACGACTGACGTAGTCGTAACCTGTACAGCTGCTATGTACTAGAAATTCTTGTTCGTCGATCATAATTGTTTTTTTGTAAAAAATCGAATTTATAGAAATAATTTTTTTGAAGATCAAATAGAGAAAGGTCAATTCAGCACATTTTCAACTAATTTTGTATGATTTAATGTGCAAGCATAGCATACATTGCGTTATTCGGAGAGCATTCTTATTGATTTCAAAAAGCGCGCGGTTCTGACGTCACTGTTATGCGAGTAAGACAGAGGTTAATTTCCCAAAAATCAGCATTTTTCGAGACAAATTAATTTATTCTTTAATCACCAAGTATCTCATGCATTTGAGGAAGCTCTTAAACTGTTCTTTACATATTTATTTATCCATTATGGAAATTTCTCCCCAAAAAACCTGTTAATTGCCACAAATTTCATGTTTATAGACGAAAACCCATAAGGGACCGTGTTAATTGAAAAATCTTTATTTATTAATTTCTCCCGAATAAGATATCCGAAGAGTTGAAAATTTTAACAGGTGACTTTTTAGATTTTCAGAAGTATATTCAAATTTTTTCATAATTATTGGTCTGTTAATTCAGTTACCGGATGAACTCCCTTAAATGGTAACGCTTACAAATTTAATTCTGACGGAGTCTGCCCTATAGGGTATACCCGTGCAAACGATCAGCCTGACACGATTGAACATTTCGTAATCTCTTGTGGAGCTTTCAAGACTGAGAGAACAAAATTATACGCTAGTTTCAAGAAATGTAAAATACAAATTGAAGAATATACACTAAGCCATCTGTTGAGCAGAGTAAATGAGACAAAAATTATTAAGGCAATATATTACTAGACGTTAAATAGTTGCAGGTCAAGAGAGAGAATGATGGAAACCTCTCTGGATGAATCAGAATGCACTACTAATACCACGATGTAATCCCCTATTGCAACAAAAACGTTATTTTCTTGTATCTTTTCAAGCAATGAAAATTATTATTCTATTCTATACATAATTTTCTATCATTTCCCCTTTTTTTAAATCCAAATCGGAACGGTCAATTTTGTGAAATATGATGAAATGTGCGATTTCCCATAAGGCTCGATGTTAAACTCGTAAAAATTCAAGTGTCAATATCTTTTGACTCGTTCTCTGCAGCCCTTTAAAAATTTAACTGAATCATTATCTTATCATAATCTACGAATGTACCTAATTTCAGAATTTTTGGAACGGTCAATCGAGTACCGGTGATAATACCTTAAGCTCCATGTGCTTAGAATAAGAGAACTCGAGATGAGATGTATTCAAAAAATGAAGATATAATGAATTTTTAAGATTTTTTTTGTTGTAAATACAATAATTTCGGTTCTGATTGTCGTAGCGCAAAAATTTGGATTGAAGGTGAAAGCTGAGGAAATTCTACCCCTAATTCATATATTTCCGAATCGATTTATATGGATTTAGAAGAAATGATCGATGATTTTAGAAAAAATCGGCTACTTCAGATATTTCGATCAAAATCGATTCAAGATTATATGAATTAGGGGTAAAATTTTCTCAGCTTTCTCCTCCAACGCGAATTTTCACAATCCGACAATTAGAACCAGAGATAACCCTCAAAAAACTGTAATTTTTTAAAATTTGAGTTGAAGTCATTAATATCGATTTATTTTCGAGGACGAAAATGGAGGAGGGGGGGGGGGTGCAGGGAATTAGGTCAGGTTTGTACAATTATTGTGAACATTTGGGTTGAACGTGTGAAGGTAGAGTAATGAGGAGAAAATGGCGGATCGGGTTTTAATTCACTCATTTTCAATTATTTTGGATTTTGTGAGTCATGATTGGGTCTATCTACTTTTTCTGAGAATATTTCAGACACTAAGCAAGATAAAGAAATTTTCAAAAGAATTTGTAGTAAAGAATCTCAAGGGCTATAACAAATATTTCTATGAAAATTTCCCTATCTCGCTTAGTTTTCGAGTAGTGATGGGCAATTTTCTTCTCCTGAAAATCAACTTTTTCGGCGATTTTAAGAAATTCAATTATTGGATTTTTCAGAATTTTCAGAAAATTCTGAAGCTGTTTAGTATCATTTTATTTGAATTGATTCTCGTTATGTTCACTTTGAAGTATTATGAACGATGTATATTCATTATTTTTACTTCCATTTATATTCATTAATTTTGTTTCATTTTTTTTTTTGTTATCAAAGCTTTGAGACTCTTTTTTAGGC
This sequence comes from Aleiodes leptofemur, assembly GCA_963942555.1. Lineage (NCBI taxonomy): Eukaryota > Metazoa > Arthropoda > Insecta > Hymenoptera > Braconidae > Aleiodes > Aleiodes leptofemur. Next base: position 1,888,811 of record OZ012619.1, on the reverse strand, counting down.
TTTTATTTTCTATTATCTAAAATTCTCAATTTTTTTGTCTTTTTTGTTACAGCAAATGTATGGATTAATGGATTTCGATGGATTTTCAAACCTGGAGCCCGGAATTCATTAAAGAAAGAAAAAAAAATAATATTCATTAAAATATTGATAAAACTTTTTTTTATCAGATTTGAAAAAAATTACAATTTTTTTTCTTCTTTAAATTTGGCGCCAGTGTTAGTGTCTGATATTTGCCTCCCTAACAATGTTTCATCTGGATGAATGGGGGTCGAAGGGGCTCATCTGAGAGGGTGGCCACAAAAATAATCCACTATGTCGAATTTTTTTGATGTCATCAGGTCAGTCCACTCACTTCTAAACAGGGAGACTCTACAAGTCATATTTCACTAGACTAGTACTAATGCATTGAGAGTGACGATGCATTTGTGTACCTGAACTAATTGTTTCTGTAACAGGAGTTAGACTGGATGAGCAAGTGTCGATAAGTCGCGATTTCGAGGGAGGAAATCATGTGTTACAATTAATTTTCTTCAATTTTTTTTATATTTTTTTTCGATGATATCGAGAAAAAAATTTCGATTTTTGGGAATATCTCCTGTTTTAATCGTCGTAGCGTAAAAATTCCAACTGGAGGTGAAAGCTGAGGTGATTCTACCCCTAATTCATATAATCTCGAATCGATTTAAATTTATTTTAAAGGAAATTATCGATCATTTTCGAAAAAATCGATCATTCTCGATATATCGATTAAAATCGATTCGAAAATATACGAAGTAGGGGTAGAATTTTCTCAGCTTTCACCTCCAATTGGAATTTTCACAGTCAAGCGATCACAACTAGAGATATCCCCCCCCCCCCTTCCAAAAAAAAACAAAAAATTTGAAATATCGAAAGAATTCAAATTTTCAAATCTTTCCCAAAAACCTCAAAATGTTAAAAAAAAAATCAATAATAAATTTTGTCTCATATCACTCCAAACAGTCCCATTAAAATCCCCATTTTGCCTCCCCCCCTCCCCCACTTTTCCATAAAAAATTTCTCCAACAACGAAAATTTCCTATTTATAGAAAATAATTATATAACGAGCATTTAGCATGCGGAAAAATATTAATTAACATGATGGCACGTGGCAATGGACGTCAAGTCGATAAATGCCCCGGGAGATAAAAAAAAAAATTGACAATATAATGTGGCGGTGGAAAGTCCGTAGCTATGATAATCAGCCCGTATGTTATAATCGTAATGTATTTGTTTCAGGGCATTATCGTTGTGTCACAGTGGTTCACCTGCCTCACATATATACCAAAGTATGAGCTATACTAAATATTATATTACCATGTACATGTACCATTATTGGCTTTCTGTACTATCGCATCAATTTTTTTTTTCACTTTTTTTTTTTTTGCTATTATCAGAGACAGAAAGTTTTTTTTCTGATGACTAATAATTTTTTTTCAGGGTGAAGAATTGAGAAATTTCGTAAAATTTTTTCAAAAAATGTTGAAGAATTTTGTCAAATTGTAGAAAAAAACTAATAATAATTTTTAAAATTATCATTATTATTATTAATATTATAAAAATAGACTAGAGCATCATTTGTCTGAACAGAACATTTTAATCGAAGAACAATCAGGATTCAGAGTGAATTGTTCATGCGAGACCACCTTACTATCAACGATGAGTGAATGGAGAGATGAGATAGATAAAGATAACATGATTGGTGGTATGTTTATTGATTTTAAAAGGGCATTTGAGGCTATTGATAGAATGAGATTAATTAAAACTGGGGGTGAGCAGTTGCTCGCTCGCTACGCTCGCTCGCGAATAGAGGAGTGCGTTGTTGCTCACTCGCTACGCTCGCTCGCGAATGGAGGAGTGCGCTATTGCTAATTGGAAGGAGCTAGTAGGAATGTATTGTGATGTATGTGACCCTTCGAGCCGCACTAAAAACTTCCCGATAATTTCTCTCACTTATTATTAGAAAAAATGATGAATGAAGAAAATGAATGCAAAAAACATAGTTGAGAAGGAGTGGACTTTCAAAATTTTTTGGGTAGATCTCAAAATATCGAGATCAATGAAAAAATCGATTTTTCATTTTCGGAGGTCGTGCATAGACTCCACTTATTGGGATTTAAGAAAAATTTAATAATGTTTTTCATAAAAAACTAAGAAAGTACTGTATCGATTTCAATCAAAAACTAATCAGATCGAATCTATATCGAGATGCTTCGATTGCAACATCGATCATATCGATCGCGTTATTAATTTATGAGAAAACGTGAACGAAAAAATTGGTCACATACATATACACACACACACACACACACAGACATGATCGTAAAAACTATCAAAAAATGTTCGGGAGGTCTTAAAACATGGAGATCGATCGAAAAATCAATTTTCCATTTTCGGGGTCATTACATAAACTTCCCTTATCGGGAAGTTAAAAAGGAAGATGTATGGAATAAATGGTGATGCTTTGAAGTGGTTCGATGACTATCTTACTGATAGAACTTAACAAGTCAAGTTTGGCAATGTTACATCTGAAAAAAAAGAAGTTAAATTTGGAGTTCCACAAGAATCTAGATTGGGACCGTTATTATTTACGCTTTATATTAATGATATTATTAGAAATATGAGCAGATATGGTTGTAAAATGAAATTATTTGCAGATGACATGATATTATATGTTGCTAGTAAAGATGCGCAAGAAATTGAGAAGATTATAAATGCGACACTTAATGGGTTGGTAACATGGTTGAATGGAAATAATTTAAAGGTCAATTGCAAAAACAACTGTATTTATGCTGTTGCGTGATAAAAAAAAGAGTATAGATCATGAATTCATAATAAAATTGGTTCGGTGAAAGAATTGAGCAGATAAAAGGAACTAAATATTGGCGTGTTATAATTGATGAGAACTTGAATTATGAGGAGCATGCACGTCACATAGCGAAGAAAGTGAGTAAAAAGATCAGTTGGTTATATAGGATAGGGAGCTATATTGCCGATTACCTCAAGGTGTTAGTTTATGAAACTATTATTGCACCACACTATGAGTATTGTTCTTCTTTATTGTTAAGTTTGAATGAGAAGAGTTTATTTCTGTTACAAAAAACGCAAAATTGAGCTTTGAGAAGTATCCTAAGAGTGAATAAGTATACGCCAGTTAAGAGTATGTTGGATGCATTATGCTTTATGCCAATTAAAGAGAGAATTAAGTTTAACGTTTGTGTGATGATTTACAAAATGGTAAATGGTTTAACACCGGATTATCTTTCGAGAATGATAATAAGACGTGAGTACAGGTATGATACTAGAAGAAGGAATGACCACATTATTATTATTACTATTATTATTATTATTATTATTATTATTATTATCATTATGAGACAGTGACCAAAAATTACGATTTGTAATTATTCACAAATCAAAATCAAAATCAGATGAAATTTAGTTTAAAAAAAAAAACAGAAAATCATAATTTCAGGCAATTAATCGAGTACCATTTGCTAGCCTATACAGAGATCTGTTTATCTTGCCTCCATGTCATAAACACAGCTCCTGTGACCCTCGAGCATGTAACGTCCGGTATTGTCTAACAACCAGAGGACAGAGTAGGTGGAGAATGGGGAGGACAATGACAAAGGCGAAAACCCTAAGGTACAAAGCCAACATTAATACATACACTAGTGTGTTAGTATATATATGTATATATGTGTGTGTGTGTGTGGATTTAATTCCTGAGATTAACCGAGTTGATTTCATCGCTTGAGGAAGTTGATCCAGAGCCATCACTGATAGCAATTGTTTGAAGATACTGAACACTGTAGAAATTTCGGAGTTAATGTGATTTTAATCTCTAGATAAGCATATATATCATGTTTATAGTTGAGGAAAAATGGGATGAATAGAGTGCTTGGGATTTTTCTTTTAGGTGAGATTAAAGGAGGTGAGAGCTTAGGAAATTCTACCCCTAATTCATATATTTTTGAATCGATTTATATCAATTTTTCATTGAGATATCGAAAAAAACGGAAAAAAATGGATTTTTACAAAACTATCGATAACTCTGCCAAAAGTCGATATAAATCGATTCAAAAATATATGAAATAGGGGTAGAATTTCCTCAGATTTCTTCTCGAACTCGAAATTTTGAGCTGCACTAATCAGAACTCGAGATATTGCCAAAAAACCAAATAATTGAAGCAGAATTTTGCTAATTTTATTTTTAAGATAAAAAAATTCGGTAATCAATGCGAGCTAATCTCCAGATAAACGCGCATATTCTGCTGTTATAGTACAATGTAAAATAAAATAAAAGAAGCGCCTGAAAATTATTTTTACCCAAGAACAATTAAATTGTCTTGGATGAATGAGGTGAGGCCCTTGGATCCATGAATGCACTTGAGACGAAGACTTTTTGTTCTTTTTATTCTCCGTTCGATTGTATTTTTCTCTCTTTCTTTCCTCTCGATGTAACGGTCTGTAAAAGAGCAGTCTTTGTGATGATGCTTATTATTCAAGAGTGTGAAACTGCAAATTAGGAGAGACTGAAGATTTTAATTGTTGCATAAAACGTTCAGTAAAGAATTGTGGGAATTTAAATGAAGAAAAATTGAAATAGGGATTTCAGTAGTTCAATCTCAAATAATTTCAGAAACAAATTTCGAAAAAAAATTTAAAAAAAAATTCAAATGAATTTCAAAAAAAATCAAAAAACATCGAAAATTCTGGAAAATCTCAAATAATGAAATAAAACTGATTTTTTGAAATGTATGTTGGCAAAGGAAGGCTGCTGAAGTTTAATTTGAAATAGTTTCGAAAAAAAATTTCGAGAAAAAAAAAATGGAGGTTTTAAGAGATTACGTTGAGGTAAAATGCTTCTGACGATTCGATTGAAGGATTGAGGGGTTTCTGGAGAGAGACTACGTAAATAAATTGATTTTTGCCATTTTTTTTTTCTCGTAATTGAAGAAATTTTAATTTAACCGATCTTTTTATCGACTTTTTGTTTTTTTAGGGGGGGGGGGGGTATCTCCAGTTCCGATCGTTGTAGTGCAAAAATTCTGATTGGAGATGGCAGCTGAGAAAATTCTACCCCAAATTCATATATTTTTGAATGAATTTATATCGATTTTTGGAGGAATTATCGATGATTTCATGAAAATCAGGTTTTTTCTCGATATTTTGATCAGAAATCAATATAAATCGATTAAAAAATATACGAATTAGGGGTAGAATTTCCTCATCTTACGTCTCCAATTCGAATTTCCACGCTATCACAATCGGAACTAAAGATATCGTCAAAAAATCAAAAAATTCTAAAAATGAAAAAAATCGAATAATCAAAAAAAATTTTTTTTTTTTTTTTTATCAAAAATTAAAGACTCGACAAATGAGAACATTAAATCGTTTTCGATGCCACATCTGATATGCAACTGATCCACATAAAAAGGGGCAAATGGGAGGGGGGGGGGGGGGTGGTGGATAATCAGAGTCAACGAACCGTGACAATACTGGGGTGAAATAAAATAATAAACCCATTTATAGACTGACGAATTTTTTATTTCGGATGAATCAGGAATTACCATACGTAATTGAGGCGATTACGAGTTCGCGCAACTGGTGTGGGTCTGATGGTATTTAACTGAGCAGTCGGAGATGGATCGAGGGCGTACAAGAGAGATGTGCGCATGCGCAGTTTCAAATAGCGCATGTGTCAGGGGTTTGCTCATGCGCTAAAATTCCATTTACCGATTATTCATACGCGTAGAGGAAAGTTTTCGGGAAAAATTTGGGGAAAAGTTCAGAGAGAATTTTTAGCCGATTTTTCTGGAAAATAGAGGATTTTTTGGGTTTTGGAGGGATATCTCCGATTGTAGATGTCGGAGCATGAAAATTCGAATTTCAGGTGAAAGCTGAGAAAATTCTACCCCTAATTCATATATTTTTGAATCGATTTATATCGATTTTTCATCGAGATATGGAGGAAAGCTGTTTTTTTATGAAATCATCGATAACTTCTTCGCAAATCGATATAAATCGATTCGAAAATATATGAATTAGGGGCAGAATTTCCTCAGCTTTCACTTGGGATTAAGATTTTTGTGCTGCGACAATCAGAACCGAAGATATATTGGAAAAACTGAAAACTTGAGACAAATTTTCTTCAATTTTTCTCGAAATCGATCGCTCTGACGAAAAAATTTTGGTTTTTGGGGTATATCTTTAGTTTTGATCGTCGTAACGTTAAAATTCGAATTTCAGATGAAAGTTGAGGAAATTCTACCCCTAATTCATATAATCTTGAATCGATTTATATCGATTTTTGAAGAATTTTCGATTATCCTATAAAAATCTGTTTTTTTTTTATATCTCCCCGAAAGATCGATATAAATCGACTCAAAAATATATGAATTAGGGATAGAATTTTCTCAGCTTTCCCCTCAAATTCGAATTTTTAGGCTGCAACATCTAGAATGAAAGATATTTTCAAATAACTAAAAAAAAATCAGGAAAAATCGATTTTCAATGAATTCTACCCCTAATCAATATAATTTTCAATCGATTTACATCATTTTTTGACGAAGTTTTCAATTATTTCATAAAAATCAGTTTTTTCCATATCTCAACGAAAGATTGATGTAAATCAATTCAAAAAAATATAAATTAGGAATACAATTTTCTAGAACTGAATTTCTAGAACCAAAAATATTTTCGAACAAGTGGAATAGTATTGCTTTCCAACTGATATAGCTTTTTCTGCTGATAAAACCGTTTTGCTGTAATTGAGACTTTTATGCATACACAGACATACACACACACACACACACACACATTTTCTCTCTATTTAGATCATTTTAAGTATCTTCTATTAAAAAAATTAAAACCAAAAAAAATCGATTTTCAATAAAATCAATAAAATTTCAATAGATTTACCTCAATTTCGATTTTTTTTCATGATTCAACAGATTTTCTCCGTTTAATGCAGCGTTACAACATTCATGCAGTAAATACACAAGAGCTGACGGTTTTTGCGCGTCAATGGAAAGATGATCCCAGGTATGGAGAAACTGAAAGGAGGAAGATTTCTTTTGTCCGTTTGGTATGTCTGTCGCGATGCTCTTGTACTTTTGCATTAAAAAAAAAAAGGGGGTGAGGACACATACCCTTCCTAGTGTTGGATTACGTACGTTGTGTGTGGCGCCTCAGGTGTCTCTGATTCCTTTTCATGTAAAAATATTTCAGCCTCAAATAAAGAGAATCTTCATAAATTTAGTGGAAGAGCTAAAAATTGAAAAAGAGTTTATTTTTATCTTTCGTTTTTTCTTTGAAAGATATCTCGGAAACTAAGAGAGGTAGCGTGATTTCACACGAATCCTTTTTTGTAGAGAATTTTAAGAGCTACAAAAAAGGTTTCTTCGTAATTCTCGTTATCTCGCTTAGTTTCCGAGATATTCAACAAAAACTATCTCTAAACGTTAAAAAAGCAAAAAAAAATCTTTTAACTCAATTTTTTTTAGAGTTTTTTCCTCGTCCTTAAAATATCTCGGAGACTAAGCGAGATAGAGCGATTTCACCTGAATCCATTTTTGTAGGTCTTAAAGTTTTTCACAAAAAAGGATTCTAGCAAAATCGTCCTATCTCATTTAATTTCCGAGATATTCAAAAAAATACGAATAAAGTAATGAAAAATACCTAAAAAAATTAAATTAAAAAAATTCATTAAAAAAATAATTTCTCATTTCTTTTTATCTCGAAGATATAATAGGACCTCAATTAAACTTGGAAAGAGGTAGGAATGAGGCAGAAATAGCAGTAGTAGAGCTTCCCACACCAATCAAAGAGACACCCCTCGTATATATAGACGACAATCGCTCGTCTTTCTCCACTGTTAACCATTAAATACCCTAGGGATCAGTATTTTTTTCCCCCCTCTGTGTGTTACATATCTACCGCTTAAAAGCCCCTTAATTCTGTTCATTTGTAACCCCCTGTTATACCAATCCAAGATCACACCCAAAAAACATCCTCTTGACCCTTTATTTGCTGAATTTAAATTAAATTGAATTAAATAGGACTGGAATGTCTGAAATAAAAAAAAAAACGTCTTTCAAATGTTGGAACTGCAGAATTATTTTATAAGTTGAATTGTATATATATATATATATATATATGCATATATATGGAATTGAGGGATGGGGATCATATTAAGGGGGGGGGGGGCAATATGGGGTAAAACGGTTTTTTTTACATATTTCATTATTCCAAAAAATTTTTTAATAATTCAAATTATTTTATTATTTCAATAAATTATGGAAAATTCATTAAAAAAAAGGTTAAATAATTGTGGAAAATGGGGCAAAATGGGATATTTTTTTGGTGTCATTTTCTTTTATCATCGCTAATCAAATTTTTAATAAATTCAAATTTTCAATTTGATTTTTGATTAATAAAAGGATTTTTCATTGATTTTTATTAAATAAAAAATAAAAGTTTTGCATGAATATGAAGAAAAAAAATAGAAAAAATGGGGCAAAATGGGTTATCTCTTTTGAAGTCGTAATTTTACCCTCACTACTGAAATTTCCCACAATTTTTGTTTTTTTATTGAATTTTTAATAAATTTAAAAATCTGATAAAATTTAATTCAGTGGAAAATTTAATAAAAAATCAAGGAAAATATTCAAAAAATGGGGCAAAATGGAATATTTCCCTTTCAGTCGCTATATCACCTCGACCACTGAAATTTCCCACAAATTTGAATTTTCCATCGAATTTTCAATAAAATTAAGAATTTGATAAAATTCAATTTAATAAAAAATTCAATGGAAAATCAAGAAAAATATTCAAAAAAGGGGCAAAATGGACTTGCAGCTAAAAATGATTTCCTTTTTTTTTTGAGAATGACGTCATCTCCGAAAAAATTTCAAAAAATCCTTTTAATCCTTTATTTGTTGAATTTGAATTAAATTAAATTAAATAGGACTGGAATGTCCTTAAAAACAAAAAAAAAAAGGTCTCAAATGTTGGAACCGCAGAATTATTTTATAGCGACGAATTCTCAGCACTCGAGGGGAGGGCGAAGAGGTGGGGGGAATTAATGCACTTTGTTATCATAATATCAGACGTTTAACGATTCTATGCGTGACCGTAAATGGCCACCTGGTGGCATCACTCCTATCACGTGTCGAAATAATTTTTTTTTCAGAGTTTTTTGTGTTCTAATTTATTTCAATACAAATTCTGTGACGTCATCAAATTGTGGGGGAAAGGCGGATTTTTTTTTGAGGGGAATACTCGGGGATTTTTATGGGGTTTGAAAAAATTCACCACCACCATTGGATTTTTTAACAAATTTTATTAATTAAATTTTTATATTTTTTTAAATAAAAAAAACTGGGGCAAAATGCATCCCCATGCTGACATAATTCATGAATTTTTTTCGGAATGAAGGACATTGTGGAAAAATCTGAAAAAATTTGAGAAGATGCTTCAGTATGTGCATATTTTCAGTGAATTTTTTCAAATTTTTTGAAAGATGCATTCTTCCTCAAAAAAAATTCCAAATAATGATATCCTGCAGGTCTATTTTGCCCGGATTCCCCTTATATTTTTTTAAAATAGAAAATACATATTGTCGCCTTAGAAACAAAAGGGCGTAAGTGATGTATATAAGCATAGTACTTATGCCCCTTTGATTCTATATATAGACTATATATATTTTTAATTGAATTTCCGAGTAATACAGTAAGGAAAACTATTTGAATTTTTTTTTGGAGTAAAAGCGTTCACAGAAAAAATTTGAAAAAATTCAACAACAATGTTCACATATTGGAACATATTGTCAAATTTTTTCAGATTTTTTCACAAATTCCTTCAATCCGAAAAAAATTCGTGGACCATGTTACCTCGTAGGTCCATTTTGCCCGAGGAATTGATAATCATCTTTAATATAAATGAGTAACAATTTTTACAATTTCAATAACGTGGATGGGCTCGAAGACTGATGAATTGTTCTGTTGACGAAGTTTCAAGAAAAATACCAAATCCAGATAATATTGCATCATGTTCATTCACATGCGAATTATGAAACCGTGGTAAAGTTGATTGTCCATAGTCAACCTCATAAGATGTTTGTACAAGCTTCACATATTCGTGATCGTCTGGGCGATTCATGGGGACTCCTAGGACATCTGTTGGAATCGGCTCGTCAGACCATTCAAACCTAGAAAAACGAAAACATAACGTGACGTAGAAGCATCTTGTTTCTGTTGACTTTATCTCATTCATGAGATTTTATTGATCATTCTTATGTACCACTGAACAGATGGATTAGTTTTCATAGTGGACGTATTTTCAGGCTCCAAATTTAAGTAACCATTATTGGAAAATCGTCGACCGCTCACACTAATTCCAAATCCTTTGACCATTTTTAGTTTGGGTGCTTCCATGTATTCGAATTTAACTCCTAGAATGCGGAACAAATGGATCAAAATGAGGATAGCAATGTATAGAAATTGAAGTGTTGCAATGAATCCATTGAAAAGTTGATGGAATTTCTGATGGAACCCAGAAGAAGCCAAAGATAATGATACCATTGGTTCTTATATGAACCAATAACATCAATATTTAATAGTTTTTACTATTTCTTCCTCAGTATAGATTCTCAAATGTTTGGTAGCACGTCAAAATATCTTTTACTATAAGATCTTCAGTCAAAATCACCTAGCAAGATATCCTGAACCAAAATATCTTGAAGAAATAATATCTTTTGATCAAAAAAATTCTTTAATCGTTCATTTTGAATGGAGATGATTTATTTCATTGATGCAAAAATTTCATATGCAATAATTAAATTCAATGTAGAAATCAATGTTTTGTGCAATGCCACTTGCGGATATTCATCTGGTAAACTGCGTTATTCAAGGAACACTCTTAAATTTTTTTGTTTTGGAATCATTAAAAAATCTGCTGAATTCACTCAATTGAGTCAATTCAATCAGTTAATCTATTTGAATTAACTAAATTCAGTGAAGTAAACTACTTTTTTGATTATTTCAAAAAAGTAGTTGCTAAAGACCAATGGTATCAATATTTGATCGTTTTTACGATTATTTTCTTCTAAGTGCATGTCAAAATTTTCAGAAATGGTTCAAACGTTCCCCAAAAAATTTTCCAATTTTCTAATCTTCTCAGTAAAATCATTGCAATGGTTCTATTTCGAATTGTTGTTTGAAAAAAGTCCTCACCTGTTAAAGCATAACCTTCCTGTAATTTTACATCATCGAGAAAGAAGTTGGCTGAAGCACGATCTATCCTGCGAATTTCGGATGGATAAGTTGGAAGAGGTATCCAAGAAGACTCAGAAATTGTTAGGTTGGATTCTAATTTTCCCTCAGCTGGTTGAAGGTAGAGAACGTTTTCACGGATGATGAATCGTATACTGGTAATAACACTAGAGACAAACGAAATGAAATGTAAAATTTCACAAAAATTTCTCATGATTGGAGCCGAGACGTTAGTGTACGGTTTGATCTAGGCCGAAGCTACTCATAGAACAACACATTTTGAATGGTTATGAATATCAAACAGACATTTATAAATGTTAAACTGACTTTATTAACGTTGAAGCATTCGTGTTCCGCAATAATTTGATGACGCAGTTATCATTTCGATATTATTATTCATCTTGAGTTATAATCGTGATGAGTTGCCTTGGAGTTCCCCGGGAAATTCCCTTAAGAACCTCCCTAAAAGCTCTTCTGAGTTCCACTCGAAGATCCCCGGAGAGTTCTCTTGGAAGTCCTCCTAAGGGTTCCTCCGAAAATTTCCCTAAGAGTTCCTCTGGAAGTTTCCCTAAGAGTTCCCCTGGAAGATATCCAGTAAGCTCCCCTAAGAGTTTTTAACGTTCATAAAATCATTTTGGAATTGAAAAATATCATTTCAACATTCATAACCATTCGAAAAGTCGAGGGGCTATTCATTTGGAAAATCACTGCATCACTCAGGATTGAAATCACATGAAATGTGTTGAAGTCAATTGAAATCTTGGGATTTCATCGATTTCAGATGATTTTAATCGGTGAAATCACATGAAATCACTTGCAATCGGTGAAATTACATGAACTGTACTAATCAGTTCAATTATCCACGTTTAACTCGGTCGAAGTCACAAGTTGCGTCGAAGTTTGATCTCCCAGAAATCCATGACATTATACAAATGATTGAAGTAGCTAGAAAAGATGCTTTCGAAACCGTCGAAAAAATAGGTATGGAGGTAGAGATAGCTAATTGCTTAAAAATGCCTGTTCAATCGCTAGATACTGAATATCGAAAATTTGAAATCACTTGAAATCATTTGAAATCGTGAAATCACCAAAAAAATCTCATGCAATCACATGAAATCACCCTGAAATCAGGTGAAATTAGCAATCAGTGTATCATCGGATTTCCAGATGAATAGTCCTTCGCAAAAAGTGCTCAATTTATAGGCAACTTCAATCTAGATCAAACCGTACACCCACGTCCCAGCCCTACCCATAATTAAGTAACTCACTAATTATCGCTCTCTCTACTTTGCATCAGGCCTACGTGAATGCCCCAGTTACTTTGGAAGCAGTTACAAACACAAACGCTACGATCGCTGTTTGTTCGATACGTAGCCAAAGCTGCTTTTTCAGAACAGCTATCAGGCTTTCCATAGACATAGTGGCTTCCATCTCGTACACCTTTAACCCATCGGATCTTGGATTGACCTAGTGTCTATTCGAATCATCATTACTAGAGAGTGAGAGTTCATCCACCAAAAAGTCTGATACAATCGTTATAGAATAGGGAACATGCATAATTTTTTTTTGTTGAAATTTTCTTGTCCCAATTCGTTGGGAATAATTCTGGAGTGTGTTTGTAAAAAAAATATTTTCAAAAACATTTATACTTATGGAATATTCAATTGAAAAATGAGTAATTTTAAAAGTAATTCCACCGGAAATGACGACGGAATGTTGCCTCACCAGCTTCAAGGTTCTTACACCCGTAGCGCTGCAGGTCAACTCATCGGTGGATTGGGTTTGAGAGTGAGGCTGATGAGGTTATGGTTATTTGTTTATATTGCATCGGTAATTTTATATAGTTTTCTGAAAATGTTACAAATACCGCATGATTGTAAGGGAGTTTTTACTCAAAATCTACTATATATAGTAGAGAATCATCGATTTATTAGTGTCGAAATTCGAGATGTGTCGACCGTCACTTGTAGAATCTCACGAGAGGTGGCGTATATTACGGCGTGGTTAACATTTTGTCGTCATTTCCGGTAATTTTGTTTTAAAAAATTATCAAACTTAATAATTTTTTATGAATTATCTGAAGTGTTATTCTTAATGATACGTTTGGATTCGTCAACAGAATATTGGATTTTTGGAGAAAAAAATTTAAAAAAACTGTGCAAATTCCCTCTTATATTGAATTTTCATCCATCTGTACTCATCAATTTTTGGGGTTTGTGACAATTCAGTAACTGAGAAGCAGACCAAGATGAATCTACTTCTTCCCATTTTTTTTTTTTAAAGAATATTTCGGAAACTAAGCAAGATATGGCAATTTGCTCTCATCTTTCTTTGCAACTCTTCGAATTTTCTGCGAGAATGAATGGAGATAGAATATACGCATCTCCATTAGTTACCGATATTTTTTATTTCGATACATTGGCATAAACGGATATTTTCCACAGTAATTCTCTAAAACTTCAAAAATATTCAATGCGTATGTTTGTTTCGACGCTAACAAAAGGCATTTTGATTATATTTCAAGTGTTAGAAGTCAGTTAAGATGATTGATTGTGTCTAATCGATGACAATACAGTATTTTCTTGGACGGGGATGTCAGATCTATAAAATGATTCATCTCGGTGAAGTTTAGCCTCATTAGTAATGAATCAGATTTTCGCTCTCTGAGTAGTACTCCGTGAGTACATTACGAATAATTATTAGTATTTTCTCACCGATGCACATGCAGTGATATCTCCTGCCCATGCACAAGACGTTATTTCACCCTGGCAATCATTATTTTTGATGAATGGTCGTACTCTATAATTAGCCCTATATTGTCCTGTGATCATGTCCCAGCATGTTATGTAGGAACCTGCACGTTCATTGTACCCGTAAAGTGTCTTTTGGAAAATTTGAAGTTCAACGAAAGATTCCTCTGAAATAGATAAAATTGATTATTCGAATATTTGTATGACTTCAGCAAATTTATTAATATCATTGCCTTAGAGTCAAAGGGGCGTAAGTGCAATGCAATGTTATATGTTATCACTTACGCCACTTTGTTTCTAAGGCGATATCTAAAAAATACCCAAATGCCATCGATATAGTGGGAACATATTTCAAGTTTTCCTAACCAATTGAACTTAATTTTTTTTTCATCCAGTTTATGCTCATAAGCAAGAACCCTTCCTCCATTTAAAAGAACAGTTGCAATTGTTACTTCCAATGGAACAGATGACTATTCTCACTTGATTATGTACGGAAATGAGCCTTTACCACAGGCTTCGCACATACTCAAATATCATTTCCACACAAAATCAAGTGAAACTATGAAGGCTACACTTCGAGGTGGGCATTTTTGACGATTGTGAGATTGACATCACGAGGCGAAGCCAAGTCATTTCTCGACTTGTAACGCAATATAATATAAAAAATCAATCGAAATGTTTTAATATACATCCTCAATTGATACATGTATCTTATGGGAAGTAGGACGTATTTCGTAGGAAAAATTTTGACTCCCATTTCAGCTTCTTTTTCCCATATATAACGAAGAAATTTTTTGTTTTTTCATTGAATATAATTTAGATATAGGAATCGCAGACATGAACGTAAATATTCAGTGTTATTTGGGTATGATTTGTATATCTTTCTCAAAATAGACCCAACTAATGGTCATAATATTGTGTGACGTGTGAAGAAATCATGCGTCACCTATTTCTTTCATCTTTTATTAAATAATTTTACGTTTATTAAGAATTTTTATGTGACAAAATTACGAAAAAAACACGGGATAAGCATTTCCGGTCGCGAATGAAAGTCCAGCTCATCTTTCCAATATCTCTAAAAAATCCCATAAATTCAAGTGAATCCACCCATGAGCTTTTCTCTAACGAGCTAGTCGAGGAATCATCGTTTCTACAGTTGGTGAAAGCGATTGGGCAAATTTAGAGGACGTTCAAGGAAATTCATTAAAACCCCAAACGTAACAATTGGTTTAAAGTAGGGGTGTGCGAATAGCGTTCGAATCGAATCGAATATTCGATTTTCGATCGAATAATTCGAAAAATCGAATATTCGATATTGAATCGAATAACTCGATATTCGATCGAATAATTCGATATTTGATGGTTTTTCTCGGATATTCGAATGATTTTCGTTCTTGCAATAAAAATTTGACGCATGCAAAGTTTTTTCAACGTCTCTTTGTGAGCCTCGCAAGTTTTGTAATAATATAAATAATTCTCCCAAAATTTCCTGACTTTTATTTTACATAATTAGTTCAGAGGTGTGTTCAGAATGAACGAACCGGTGAAGGTTTGGTAAATTTATGAAACTCGCTGATGTTTATTCTGAAATGTGCCGAAACCATCCGAAAAATATGACTTGGAGCCCCATAAACAATGTGCTTCGAGGAAATTGAGGGAAAATTGTTTGTTTTGTTTATGAAAAAAAATGTTGAAATTTGTAAAAAAATTTTAACCGTTTTCAGCTTTCCTCTGGAAAATGGTAGCATATGGAGATAAGATCAAAGGACATTTTTGTAGAGTATTGAAATTCTCTATGAGAAAAGTCAGCGGGGATATTTCTCTATCTTTTTTTGCCTAAAAGTTAGGAGCATCGGAAGGTATCTCAAAATGCTTCGTTTTGGAGTGACTCATTTTCCGACACTTCTAACTTTTAGGCAATTAGAGTATAGAAATACTGCCGTTGACTTTTTCGTAGATAAATTTATAATTTTTTTATAAACAAAACAAACAAATTTCCTCTAATTTCTTCCATGCACACTGTTCATTGAGCTCCAAGCCTTCAAGTCATATTTTTCAGATGGTTTCGGCGCATTTCAGAATACATATCAGCGGGTTTTTACAAATTTACCAAAACTTTACCGGTTCGTTCATTCTGAACACACCTCTGAACTGATTATGTAAAATAAAAGTAAGGAAATTTCGGGAGAATTATTTACATTATTATGAAATTCGCGGGGCTCACAAGGAGACGCTGAGAGAAGTTTTCACGTTTCAAATTTTCATTGCAAGAACGAAAATCATTCGAATATCCGAGAAAAACCATCAAATATTGAATTATTCAATCGAATATCGAATTATTTGATCGAATATCGAATTATTCGATCCAATATTCGATTTTAGAATTATTAGTTTCAAAATTCGAAACGAATATTCGTATTCGATTCGCATCGAAGTATTCGACAATTCGAATAATTCGCACACCCCTAGTTTAAGGGAGTTCATCCGGTAACTGAATTAACAGACCAATAATTATGAAAAAATTTGAATATACTTCTGAAAATCTAAAAAATCACCTGTTAAAATTTCAAACTCTTCGGATATCTTATTCGGGAGAAATTAATAAATAAAGATTTTTCAATTAACACGGTCCCTTATGGGTTTTCGTCTATAAACATGAAATTTGTGGCAATTAACAGGTTTTTCGGAGAGAAACTTCCATAATGGATAAATAAATATGTAAAGAACAGTTTAAGAGCTTCCTCAAATGCATTAGATACTTGGTGATTTAAGAATAAATTAATTTGTCTCGAAAAATGCTGATTTTTGGGAAGTTAACCTCTGTCTTACTCGCATGACAGTGACGTCAGAACCCCGCGCTTTTTGAAATCAATAAAAATGCTTTCCGAATAACGCAATGTATGCTATGCTTGCACATTAAATCATACAAAACTAGTTGAAAATGTGCTGAATTGACCTTTCTCTATTTGATCTTCGAAAAAATTATTTCTATAAATTCGATTTTTTACAAAAAAAACAATTATGATCGACGAACAAGAATTTCTAGTACATAGCAGCTGTACAGGTTACGACTACGTTAGTCGTATAACCACTACGCTAGTCGTGATAATTTTTCGTACTATTAAATCCCATACCGGATGAACTTCCTTAAAGGAACCCAGCTGTTATTTTTTTAAAAATAAATCATTAGAAATATAAAGCGTTGAATGAACTCAAGTTTCCATTATTTTATAAGAATTCTATGTTGTTGCGAATCATCGTTTGAGAGTGAACTCAGGATGAATGCAGCGCATGTATTCTATTAATAATTAGTTTATTACCTGCTACCAATTTATTTCGGCAAAAAGAATCAGGAATACTAAATATGAGGGCTACTATCAAAAATTTTGCCTTCACCATTTTTAATTTAAAACTTTGAATATTTTTTTATATTATTCTATCTATATTATTCATGCAGACTGAGTTCCGATTATGACATTTTGTCTCTTTAAATACCTCTGATACTCCTTATCGTGATGAGGTTTCATAACTGCAAGTCTACATTGGAAGACAAGAAAATATTTCTATATATTTGCGAGACAAGTGAAAGTAAATCAAAAGTTTATTTGCTCTAAAATTAATCGTCATGGAATATTTCAAATTGCAACATTTTGAATCGTGTTGGGACTAAAAGTCAGAACATTTTTTTTTAAGCAAAAAAAATTAATAATGGAAAACGAAGAAGTTTAGTTTCGAGAACTTCTGTTGAAAAAAAAATATAAATTCCTCGACACTGAGAAACTAATTCGTTGATATTTAACGAATGGTTCGTTTAGGCGGCTTCGATTGAGGCAAGTGGAGTCAATAATTCGAGTTATCCAAAATGTACAGTTTTTGACGAAAAAAATGAATTTTCATGAAGATAATCAAAATAAATTATTTCAACTAGGGAAAAAACATCCAAGCGAAAATCACGGTTGTATTTGCACATCGTAGTGCCTAAACTGCGTATTCACTAATATTTGACAAATACGCTGTTGAGTGAACTGGCTCAAGTATTTGAGGGCATCTAATATTCGATCAATGCAACTAAATCTGTGAAATAACTGTTAACGAATCCTCTTCTCAATGTACTAAACAACACTGTTAGAGAAAAATCGAAATTTCCTAAACAATTTGACGAGAATTTTCATAAACGTGATATGGATCATTTTTTTTTTATGGGAAGAGGGTTATGAAAACTTTGAGTTTCAGAGGAAATTCGAAGGAATCTATGAGTCTTAAGTAGAATTGAGACGAAAATTCTACAATTTACTTGAATTTTCAACTGAACATGAATATTCAGAATCAATATGACTTCAATTTTCAATTTTCTTTTTAATTTTCTTATTTTTACTAAATTTTCAAAAAACAATTATACTGAAATTTACAAATTTTATTGATATCCAGGCGTGAAATTATTTGAAAATCGATGACGTGTTGATTTTTCAATGACGTAATCATCTGAAATTTCAGTAGAAATGTGACTCGTTAGAAATTTACGAGATTTTACACGGAAAATTCAGATGGAAATTTTTAACAGTGAAGTTGACGACTTTTTGCAATAATTTTTGGTCAATTATCTTTGAAATCGAAGGAGACAACTTAAAATCTAGAAAATCTTGAATCTTAAATCTATTTGCTAAATCGTCCATGGATGGTTCATTCTCTCATTGGCCTATGGGTTGAACAACGGATATTCTAATGTCAAATTTTGTCATCTTGAAATTCATTGCTTTCTCCAAAAAATTATGCAAAAGCAACAGATACATCTCCATATCTTTTTATCATATTATATCATCATTGATAAGTAAATAATGATACTAAGAGTGATGAATTTTCGACGATTAATTTATAATTTAAATGTACTCTAATTTATAATTTTGTCACTCTTGAAATCTGTTCCATTAGTAAAAAAAAAAAAAAACTAGGGGTGAGCAGTTGCTCGCTCGCTACGCTCGCTCGCGAATGGAGGAGTGCGTTATTGCTGATTGGAAGGAGTTAGTAGGAATGTATTGTGATGTATGTGACCCTTCGAGCCGCACTAAAAACTTCCCGATAATTTCTCTCACTTATTATTAGAAAAAATGATGAATGAAAAAAACGAATGCAAAAAACATAGCTGAGAAGGAGTGGACTTTCAAAATTTTTTGGGTAGATCTCAAAATATCGAGATCAATGAAAAAATCGATTTTTCATTTTCGGAGGTCGTGCATAGACTCCACTTATTGGGATTTAAGAAAAATTTAATAATGTTTTTCATAAAAAACTAAGAAAGTACTGTATCGATTTCAATCAAAAACTAATCAGATCGAATCTATATCGAGATGCTTCGATTGCAACATCGATCATATCGATCGCGTTATTAATTTATGAGAAAACGTGAACGAAAAAATTGGTCACATACATACACACACACACACACACACAGACATGATCGTAAAAACTATCAAAAAATGTTCGGGAGGTCTTAAAACATGGAGATCGATCGAAAAATCGATTTTCCATTTTCGGGGTCATTACATAAACTTCCCTTATCGGGAAGTTAATAAATGTGATCTTTAATTAATTTGAGTGTCTGAATTCCTTCACCAACAGTGGAAAAACCGAAATGTCACGTGAAAAATCAAATAAAATCGAATTCCCCTGTTTTTCCAATGAAGAAGTCGTAGGATCAAATGGTATATTGAATGAACAAGATTGTAGTCATTGAATAATACAAACGAATAGTCGAAGAATATTTTTCCCATGGATATCCATAAACGCAGTGTATTATATGTATATATATATATAAGGGTAGACTCTACTGAACGGGTCATGGGGGCACAAGAGTAGTACTCTTCTATCCTATGTTAAAGGCGTTTATATGTGGCCCCCCCTGTGGTGAGTAGCAGTACGCCACTAGTCCATCATGTGCCACCCTATAAACATCGTGTACACGTCACTTCAACTCTCAAGTATCTCATTTCTGCGTTTATGTTTGATGCATGAATTTAATTTATCGCGTATGTTAACGTTTAGGCATTATTAAACATTTTGAGAGATTTTGAATTTAGTTTTATATGTTTTCTTGTATTGTGAAGGGAAGGACAGAGGGAGTTGGCTTCAGGAAATGAGAAGACTGGGGCAAAACGGATTTTATGGGGTGAAACAACGATTTTTTGTCGGGAATTCAATTTTTTTGATTTTTGAAAATTCTTATCTCTGGTTCTAATTGTCGTAGCCTGAAAATTTTGAGCCGAGGTGAAAGCTGAGAACATTCTACCCCGAATTCATGTGGTTTCGAATCGATTTATAACGATTTTTGCAGGAGTGATGGAACGCTTTGTGAAAATGGTTTTTTTTCGATATCTTAACCTTCGATATAGGGTTTTTTAAGACTGTCCCTCGACTGATCAACTTCATTGTTTCATATTTTTATTGAAAAAAACCAAAAAGGCTATATATGGAAAAAATAATGATAATAATATATTAAAGCGGAATAGATGATAAATTCACTTTATTTTTCTATCATTCGTATATGAAAAGTATATTTGAAGTGAATCATATATAATTATATACTTTCGAGCATATAAGGAAATATATATTTTTCCATGGGGAAGATATTTAAGGAGACCAAACGTACAATCTCAACTCATTTTGTGTAGTGAATATAGACTGAAAATACTTGAATTGAAGATGCATTTTTAATTCAAGTACTTTCCATATTACGTAATATCAAATTTCAATGAAAATCCAATAATTTTTTTCAATTTTGTCCTCAGAAAATTTCACATGGATGCATGAATTTCATGAGAATGCGGAACGATGAATTTCTCGACAAAACATCGATAGATGTGGGTGCTCCAAGGCTCAAATAAAGCATGAAGTGACTGATCTGCTTAACGGGGATTAATCCTCCGTAACCCCTGAAAAAGATGCGTAAAATTTCCAATGGGCAATTGTCCCTAGACTCATTCACAAGAATTTCAAATTTTCCTGTAAACCGATGGTCTAAATTCATCAATGAACATCACTCCATTATTCGCAAAGAAAAAGCAAATTATTTCAGAGAATAAAAATTAGAGAAAAATAGTGATGATTTTTGTGGTGTTTAGAGCTCTCGTTTTTCCTTTCTTCCTTTCTTTCTTCGTTAATATATAGACTCCAGGTTTAAAAACCCATCGAAGCCTTTTCAAATAATATTACAGTGTTAACTCTGCCATTAAAGTATATAAAAAAAATCATAATAATAATCATAATAAATAAACATAATGATGACTTCTCTAATCAATTGAAAAAATGAACAAATCGAAAAAATTAACAAGAAGAACAATGAAAATAATATAAAATTTTTTATAAATTCGATAAATAATAGAGTCAATAGCACCAATAAAGTCAATAAAGTTCAGCATTGTTATTAAAGCACAAACACCAGTACACTGAATAGAAGCTTCCGCCACCTCGTCAGCCATCAAATAATTGAAGCAAAGTTTACGGAACATTGGAAGCGATGGAGCACTCGTAATATCAGGTGGAAGCTGATTCCACAATTGTGTTGCAGAAACTAAGAAAGACCTTTGATACACTGTGAGTCTTGCTGCAGATACTTCCAATGTTTCTGTACGATTTCTTGGCCTCCACAACGAACTCAAAGAACGAAAGCGTAATTCATTATTGATTAAGCTGACTTCACCGAAATTGATGATTTTGTACATTTGACATGCCATAGGATAGCGTCGTCTGTTAGACACAGTTAACCACTCCAACTGTCTTCTCACACCAAAAATGTGATCATATCGTCTTTTATTAGCAACAAAACGAAAACATGCATTGAATGTTCTCTGGAGTTTTAGAGAATTACCGTAAGCAATATCCGTTAATGCCAATGTACCATAATCAAATATGAGAAGCACCAAAGCAACAAAAACCTTCTTCCGCAGTTTCTGAGAGAATAAATCACTATTTACCTTCATTCTCTTCAATGTACTGAAAACTTTACGACAGATCGAGGACATATGATTGTCCCATATCAGCGTTGACTGTAGAATTACTCCCAAGTACTTCAACGATTCCACGAATGGCAAATTACGACCACAAAAATTTATTCAGAAAATCCTGAAAATTAAACAAGATAGCGAGAAAAAACCTACTGGAAAAGACCTTTTTTTGGGCTCTTGAAATTCTCTATAAAAAAGAATTGCCCTATCTCGCTTACTTTTCGAGACACTTTCATGAAACGGAATGTAAAAAAAATTGAGTCATCCCGTTTAACCCCCCCTCCCCCTCCCTTCCTCCTCCCACACGAGAATTCCGTAGATCCATGCATACAGGAATTATGGAGGGGGTGACAGATGATATTAAAGGGGTACACACGTGCCGGCTGCTTCCGGTTTTCCCTGGTGTACCACCGCTTTGACTTCACCTTCCAGAACACAGACAAACCGGAGAGAAGAAGCGGCAATTGCAGCAGAAAGAGAAAAATTCTCACAATCTGAGAATAGTTCAATTCTAGAAAAATTTCTACCCCTAATTTATATAATTTTAATTAGATTTATATAGATTTATTATCGAGATATTTTTTTTTCTTTTTTTTTTTAATTTTAACTTTAACAAATTTTTATTAACATAAATAGATTTTTTACATTACAACAACATTAATGGACAGGTCAAGGATACTTTTCGGCTTTTGTGGAGATGTGCCTTTCTTCCAAAATTTATTTCCCGGTAAAATCTTTAATAAATTTCATTTTCATATTATACTTAAGTATATATATCCTACAATGTATTAATTTAATTCAAAAGGCTTTTCTCAGAGGCTGAAGCTGGAGGAATTCTACTCCAAGTTTATAGAATTTTTGATTGATTTAAAATTATGAATAATTTATTAAAAAATCAATATAAATCAGATCAAAATTATATGAATTAGGGGAAGAATTTTCCGATCTTTCGCCTCCAATAGGAATTTTTGGGAATCGATAATTGAAATCGGAGATATCTTCAAAAACATCAAAAAAAATTCCGGAATACCAATGCCTTGACTGCATCTTCACTGTTAAAAAAATTGAAATTTCATAGACAATTTGATGGAAATTTTCATAAACGTGATATTTAATTTTTTTTAATGGGGAGATGGTTATGAAATCTGTGAGTTTCAGAGGGAATTTAAAGAAATCAATGAGTCTTAAGGGAGTTCATCCGGTAACTGAATTAACAGACCAATAATTATGAAAAAATTTGAATATACTTCTGAAAATCTAAAAAGTCACCTGTTAAAATTTCAAACTCTTCGGATATCTTATTCGGGAGAAATTAATAAATAAAGATTTTTCAATTAACACGGTCCCTTATGGGTTTTCGTTTATAAACATGAAATTTGTGGCAATTAACAGGTTTTTTGGGGAGAAACTTCCATAATGGATAAATAAATATGTAAAGAACAGTTTAAGAGCTTCCTCAAATGCATTAGATACTTGGTGATTTAAGAATAAATTAATTTGTCTCGAAAAATGCTGATTTTTGGGAAGTTAACCTCTGTCTTACTCGCATGACAGTGACGTCAGAACCGCGCGCTTTTTGAAATCAATAAGAATGCTTTCCGAATAACGCAATGTATGCTATGCTTGCACATTAAATCATACAAAACTAGTTGAAAATGTGCTGAATTGACCTTTCTCTATTTGATCTTCAAAAAAATTATTTCTATAAATTCGATTTTTTACAAAAAAACAATTATGATCGACGAGCAAGAATTTCTAGTACATAGCAGCTGTACAGGTTACGACTACGTTAGTCGTATAACCACTACGCTAGTCGTGATAATTTTTCGTACTATTAAATCCCATACCGGATGAACTTCCTTAAGTAGAATTGAAACGGAAATTCTACAAATTACTTGAATTTTCAACTCAACATGAATATTCAGAATCAAAATGACTTGAATTTTCAATTTTTTTTAGAATTTTTCTTATTTTTACTAAATTTTTAAAAAACAATTGAACTGAAATTTACAAATTTCATTGATATCCAGGCGTGAAATGATTTGAGAATCGATGATGTGTTCATTTTTCAATGACGTAATTATCTGAAATTTCAGTAGAAATGTGACTTGTTTGAAATTTCTGGGAAAATTCAGAGGGAAATTTTTAACAGTGTTCCGAAACAAATCTGAGAGAAAAAGAGGCAATTGCAGCAGAAAACAAAAAATTCTCACAATTTACGGATTTTATACGTGAGAATATAGTCCTTGTGGATTAATGAAGCACCTTATCACACTAATCGCCCGAGATAACTTTCGTAGCTGGGAAAATGGGAGTGGCACGATCACAATCAGAATTATCGGTTTTGTGGCCTTTTTATCCCCTAATTACCCGCTCATCCCTGGGAAATAGTTCCACCGAAGAAAAATACAATTTTTTCGGTAATTTATTGTAAAATGATAGAAATTTTTTTATTTTGTTTGAAAATCATCAGATTTTTCTGGAAATTAGTGGAAAAATATTTGAGATAGGTTTTTTTTTGATGATAGTTAGAAAACATTTGTCAAATTTTTATTTTTGAGAATTTTCTGAAATTTCTACTTTTTTTAGGGAAAAATCCTTTTTTTAGAGCTTCAACCCTTTACGAAATTGAAAAATTTCACTTTTTTGGTGATTATTCTAGTTCTATTGGTCATAGCAACTTGGGGCAGATCTTAAATAAAAGGTAGTCATTTGTTCTAAAAAAAATTATCGATTAAAATCATGTGATTGAGGAAAATTATCGATTTTTGCAGATAATATGATGAAAAAACTGTTTTTCATAAAATGAGCTATGAATCACTCAAAAGTCGAAAACAAATCATAAAATTAAAAAAAAACAATTTTTTACAAAAAAAACAATTAACAATATGAAGCAATTGTCAATTGAACAATGTTCGAAAAATTGTAAAAAAAAAAATCAGTTTTATTGCAATTATTTGAGATTTTTTCAGAATTTTCGAAATTTTCATGAAACTTTTATAAAACTTTCATAAAACTTTTATGAATGTTTCAGCCATTCTACTCAGGCTTCCTCAGATTTTACCATTAAAAAAAAACGAACACTGATAATAAAATAATAAAAAATAGCCAAAAAAAATTTTTATAAATATAATTAATTATATTATAATTTATAACATTTTTATTTTGATAAATATAGAATTATTTTTCATTTTCATCCATCAAAAATTCCACTTTCCCCCAAATTTAATCAATTCTGCCATTAAAAAAAAATTAATTTAATTAAACTTGATTGAGAAATATATGAATTTGGACTGAGAATTCGGAAAATTTGTCCCTTCGTCTTTTCATAACGACCGAGTCGTAAACCTTTCTACGAGTTTATCCTCCAAATCGCCTTTGAATACCCTGAAAAATCATGCCCACTTGCATTGTAGACCAATTGAGGCTCGTTTAGGCCCAGGGGTTGCCGACAAAATTGATTCCAATTGGTCCCAGGGGCGATCCTGTACTCACACTCTCGAATTTGTTTGGAAAAAAAAATAATAATAATAATAATACATGAAATAGAGAAAAAAAGGAATTCTATTCTATGATAGGGGATCATTTTATTTCTTAACTGACGTTTTTTTTTTTTTTTTTTTTTTTTTTTTCTTGAGGTTGTTGATTTTTCTGGTATGAAAGGAAAAGGTTTTTTTTTTCCTGGGAGAATTGGAATTTCCTTTTTTTAAGGGTCTTCGAGTGAAGTGCTCGGACACCCCTATGACCTCAACTACAAATTAAAATTTAAAGTTGAGGGAATCAATTCAAATGTTGAGTTTTTCATTTGGTTATTATTCAATGTCATGGATTCTGGGAAAAAATGCAGAAGATTTAATTGAATTATGGTCATGTGAATGAGGAAATTGAGGTGAATTTTATGAAACTCGAGGAGTTGGGATTAGAAGTAATTAGACAAATTGATACTTTTTTCTGGTAATTTTGATTTAATTTAAGGTGGTATCCTAGAGGACGGTCGATAAAACAGAAAAAATGGGGATTTTTAGGTTTGTTTCCAATAAATCGCTGATAATTCGGGAAAATGTGCTTTAATTTGCCCGAAAAAAGTGATTAAACTATTCAAAAGTCATGTCTGAAGCTTGTGAATATAATTTTTTTTTCTCGAATTTTTTTTTACATCAATCTCCTATCACATGGATGAGATAGAGAAAGAGGCAAATAGTTACGACTACCTTCTAATTAAAATTTCTCAATAACTTATACGGTGAATTGAATATTTTTTTCTTCTATTATTTAGTTAAAATGCTGTTCTCTTCACCAATTGTTTTTAAATAATGCGTCAACTTTGTGGTTTTTTAGGATGAAATTCGGAGGAAATACTTGGGATAGGGTATTTTAGATGATTCCATTGAAAAGCTGAGGAAATTTGACATGGAAACCATATGTTGCATTATTTTCGAGTTTTTTTTTTGAGAATTCCCGAATTTTTTGGAAAAAATTGCGTCCAAATTTTCGAATTTTCGAGAAAAAAAAACAAAAATCACTTGTAGCACATGTTTTCTACGTGAAATTTCCTCAGCTCTTCACTGGAAGCATAAAAAAAAACTCTATCTCCCTCGACTTCATAAAAATCCTTCAATTTTTGTTCCTAAATCTGAAAAAAATGTAGAGGATTCGGGAAAAAACTTCAAATAATCCTGTCTACGTATTTATACACAAAAAAAATATCCAGCCAGCCGAAATTTCGCCTCCCAATCAAATTGTCACTCTAATAATTTCTGACTCTTTTATTATTTCCAACAATTTCTGGAGAATTAAATACTTTTTTCTTCTATTATTTAGTTAAAATGCTGTTCTCTTCGCCAATTGTTTTTAAATAATGGGTCAACCCTGTGGTTTTTTAGTGATTTCGTTATTTCTGTCCGATTAAGGGCGTTTCATCCCCACCCCCGCTATTTTCAGTAACTTTAATAATTCATATCTCATAAACTGCACGGACAAAAATTATGAAAAAATTCAGAAAAATATAAAAAAACATCATTTTTGATACAGCATCAAAAAAATAAAGGGTCAACTGTACTCAAGTTCTCTGACATACTACCTTAACTCCATTTCCTGTCCATTCACATTCAAAATAAATTATTTCCATTGTTTCAAAACTACTCTCCTTTTGAAGCACTTCCGAAAGGGTTGCATGCCATTATGAAATCTGCAAAGAAATTGAATCATTTATCCCTTTCGATATCCCGTGGAGAAATGATCCCCAACGTTACCGGAACGACACGCGCACAAGAAATAAATTTGCCAAATTTTTTTTTCTTTCTTTTTTTCAAAATAAAAAGCCTCAACCGGTGGTCAAGCGGTGATATTTCAGTCTCATTGATCATTTAGGACCATTTGGAATTCTCACGTTCGGAAGAATCTGTTTTAGAATAATTGAAGATGTATTTAAGCTGCAGAAACGATTTATGGGGTAAGTGATGTGAAATAGGTAATTTGATATGTTGGACCATCCAAGGGGTTATCAACAAATGTGTTCAAACATATAGGGTGTCGGTTTGCACCAGAAGGGGTTGGCTTCAACCAAACTCTAACACACACACACACATATACACACATATTGACCCCTCTCTTTGTCTACAAATTTTCAAGTTTACTAATCCTTTTATCCTATCATTTCTGCTCTCAGTTGACGATCAATTTAGAAATTATGGGAATAGTTATTAAGGTATGACTATCACCAGAGGCTTGAAATACGAAAAATCTGAAAAAATTCAGAGATATTCTTCACAGGAAACCCAACAACTTTTCCTCATGGTGAAAAATTTTCTGACCCGTGGAATCCGAGATATTGAATTTCAAAAAGTGCATTTTTCCCATAAGAAAACGAGTAAATTGAGTCGCGATTCAATCATTATAAATTTAAAGAAAAACGGCATTTACCGGGCTTCTGAAAAAATTGTAGTCCATAGTCACCACTTTTAAGAATTTTTTGAGACCAAAATCAGTTATTTCTGACCCATAGTTTTGGAGAAAAAAAAATAAACGATTAATGGCAGGCCAGCACCGCTGTGTACGTACACGCGGTCGCTCTGTATGTGTGTACAACTACAGGAGTATTCTTTAGTGTGCGCGCATACGTATACGCGCACATTAGTGTGCGTAGGCAGGCCCGTATCAGAATTTTAAAAAATAGTTCTTCGAAAAAAAAAATCAAAATATTAGTAGATATAATTATTTTGATTAAATTATGCTTTCATATGAAAGCAAGAAATTATTGAGGCTGAATAGCATTATAGGTTGAACAATTTCTCCCTCTTTTGGTTGTTCCAAATGATTTTTTCCTAACCTCCCTTGCCCCCACGCTTTGTAGTGAAGTGAGCGATAGTCTTACCTTAATGGAGGGAAAATGGGATTTTTTTTTTGGTGTGAAGGGCTTCATGGAAAAAGTTGAAAAAATTAGGCAATAATGTAGACGTTTTGGAGGACTTTACCAAATTTTTTTAGATTTTTTTATAAAGTCCTTTACTCCGAAAAAAATTGAGACTTCGAATTATTTTTTTTCTACCGATTTTTTGAGTATTTGTTTTTTTTTGAAAATATCTTGGAAATTAAGCGAGATAGGGGAGGGGATTTTTGTGGAGGCTTTTTTTATAGCTTTTGAAATCCCAAAAAATACAAGTTCACTAAAAGACTGTTCTATTTCGTTCAATTTTCAAAATATTTTCCAAAAAATATTTCGAAAATGTAATAATTAAAGGAGGGAAAATGATTGGGATTTTTTTTTATTGTGAAGGACTCGATGAAAAAAGTTGAAAAAATTAGGTGATAATGTAGTTATGTTGGAGAGCTTTTTCAAATTTTTTCAGATTTTTTTATGAAGTCCTTCACTACGAAAAAAAATTGAGATTTTGAATTATTCCTTCACTACCGATTTTTTGAGTATTTGTTTTTTTTTAAAGTATCTTGGAAACTAAGCGAAATAGGGAAAATTTTGTAGGATCATTTTTTGTAGCTCCTAAAATTCTCTACTATAAAAAGAGGGCAAAATCACTCTATCTCCCTTAGTTTCCGATATATTCTCTAAAAAATAATTGAAAAATTGAAACTTTTCAATGGAGGAAAAATGATCGGAGATTTTTTTTATCATGAAGGGCTCAACCAAAAAATTTGAAAAAATTACACGATAATGTAGATATGTTGAAGCATCTTCTCAAATTTTTTCAGATTTTATCATGAAGTTCTTCAATCCGAAAAAAATTGTGATTTTACATTACCTTTTCACTACCGATTTTCTTCACGATTATTTTTTTCCAAAATATCTCGGAAACTAAGCGAGATAAGAAAATTTCCCAAGAAACCTTTTTTGTAGCCCTCAAAATTCTCTACAAAAAAGAATTCTACCGAAATCGCCCTATCTCGCTTAGTTTCCGAGATCCTCTTTAAAAAAGCTAAAAAATACCGATTTTCTCTGTTTTACCTCTTCACAACCGAATTTTATATTCAACTAAATACCAAAACTCGAGTCCCAGGACACGGATATCTGTCGAAGGAACAAAAGCCCCAAGAGCATCTGCACAAGATTTATAAACTCCGCATCAATTTGACATTTCACGAAACCCTATCCATTACAAAAGGTCAATGGAATATCGCCCACTCAAAAAAAGCCCAAAATACCAGTACAAAATTTCCATTTTCCCTTTCCTTTCAGAAACTACTTCTGTCCCAAGTCAATACATCATTTCTGAAGTGTCGACTAGAGATTTGAATTCTCTTCAAAAAATATCAATACACAAGAATTGCATATAAAGAAAATCGAGGCAAAATCGACCCCCAAGTTGAAAAGATTCACGATTTTTTTTCGGGGTGACGGAATTTGCGGAAAAATCTGGAAAAATTTGAAAAAATTCTCCAAAATGTGTAGTTTTTAGGTGAATTTTTTCAATTTTTTTTGCAGAGTTCTTCGTTCCGAAAAAAAATATCGAATCGCATCGACTCGAAGGTCCATTTTGCCACGTTTTTCACTACATGCATTTGAAAAACGCCAATTTTTGGCACGCGCCTCTCTTTTTGTTGACTCTAGGAGTCGATTTCAATCCCATTCAAATGCTGTTCATGAAAATCTTTTGCCTGTCGAGAATGATCGAATATTTTGCGGGTGATTCCTTTTTTCGAAAATTTAATCATATGTCCAGTAACTTTATACTTGCGGAGCATATGGGGATGAATTTTGATCTCCAGTGGAATTATAATGGGAATTATTCGAGTGAATTTAATTTTTTTTTTTTTCTTGAATGGATGGAAATAGACGTTTTTGGTTATCTATTCGACAATAGAGGAAACTTGGAAAAAGAAAGGCGTAAGTACCTTTTTTTAGGGGGGGGGGGGGGGAGGGGGGCTTTGGGTTTCAGTGAGGAATAGGCCTATGTCCAAATTATTAATAGGAGACAATTTTTTTTTAACGAA
This sequence comes from Aleiodes leptofemur, assembly GCA_963942555.1. NCBI lineage: Eukaryota > Metazoa > Arthropoda > Insecta > Hymenoptera > Braconidae > Aleiodes > Aleiodes leptofemur. The sequence continues at coordinate 1,858,322 of OZ012619.1, read as the reverse complement.
AAAAAAAAATGAAAAATCAACATTAAATGAAGAAATATTGGAGCATCTTCTCAATTTTTTTGACATTTTTTTCATTGAATTCTTCACTCTGGAAAAAAAAAACCTCAAAATATCTAGTAAATTTCTTCTTTTTTCTCCTCGAAAAAGAATAAAATAAAAATACTTGTATATTAATTGAATAATTAAAAGGAATCAGTAGAAAAAAAGGGCTTAAGTGCATTTTTTCTCACTTTTTTTTGTCAGTATTAAATAGGCGAATGTCCATATTTTTAATATAAGAAGGGCGTATCTCCAAAGAAGAAAATTGGGAAATTTTGATTTTTAGCAAATATTATAATGAGAATTTTTTTTTTCACAAAAAAAGAGTAAAATAAATTAAAATTTTTGAATGAAGAGACCACAGGAAGAAAAAGGGCGTAAGTGCCAATTTTTTGTGTATTTTTTTATTCAATTATGAATAAGCGTATGTCCAAATTATTAATATAAAAAGGGCGTATCTCCCAAAAAGAAATGAAAAAGGGGAAATTTTGTTTTTTTAACAAAATTATAATGAGAATGTTTTTCTTTCTCAAAAATGAAAAAAATCGAGAGAAAAAAAAGGGAGCAAGTACCATTTCTATTTTTTTTATTTTCTTCTCCAGGACTATGAAGGCCTTGATGTATGTCCAATATCATCACTAGTATCAAAAAGGCGCATGTTTCAGAAACATGGAAAACATAATATTTTTATGATTATGTCACATTAAAATTCAGTTGAAGATAGGAGTTGAGTATACAAGCGCACGTGCGTTTTGCAGCAGGTGAGGCAATATTCAGGGAGCCAAAGTACTAGAGCTCACAGTTGTTCCCTGTTTTCTCCTACGAATAGACACGCGACTCGTCTTGTATACAAATGCGGATACAGCAGATGCATTTGACAAAAAAAAAAAAAAATGAGCGGTAGAAGGATAGAGTTGTAGTGGGTGTATTTGAAATGCTTGTTGATTCATAGAGTTTTCTCGAGAGTTTTTTTTTCGGGGGGAGGGGGGGGAGGATTTGGGGTAGAGAGGATGTGAAATGGAATGGGTTAGAGTTTTTGAGGATTATCCAGGAAACTAAGAGAGATAACACGATTTTGTTTTAAGGCTTTTTTTTACAGGGATACAAGAGCTACAAAAGAAGTTTTTGTAAAAATTTCGCTATTTTTCAAATATTTAAGGCAGTTCATCCGGTAACTGAATTAACAGACCAATAATTATGAAAAAATTTGAATATACTTCTGAAAATCTAAAAAGTCACCTGTTAAAATTTCAAACTCTTCGGATATCTTATTCGGGAGAAATTAATAAATAAAGATTTTTCAATTAACACGGTCCCTTATGGGTTTTCGTCTATAAACATGAAATTTGTGGCAATTAACAGGTTTTTTGGGGAGAAACTTCCATAATGGATAAATAAATATGTAAAGAACAGTTTAAGAGCTTCCTCAAATGCATTAGATACTTGGTGATTTAAGAATAAATTAATTTGTCTCGAAAAATGCTGATTTTTGGGAAGTTAACCTCTGTCTTACTCGCATGACAGTGACGTCAGAACCGCGCGCTTTTTGAAATCAATAAGAATGCTTTCCGAATAACGCAATGTATGCTATGCTTGCACATTAAATCATACAAAACTAGTTGAAAATGTGCTGAATTGACCTTTCTCTATTTGATCTTCAAAAAAATTATTTCTATAAATTCGATTTTTTACAAAAAAACAATTATGATCGACGAACAAGAATTTCTAGTACATAGCAGCTGTACAGGTTACGACTACGCTAGTCGTATAACCACTACGCTAGTCGTGATAATTTTTCGTACTATTAAATCCCATACCGGATGAACTTCCTTAAGAAAAATTAAATCTGGAATTTTGCTTTCGAATGGAAGCTATGTAATCATCAGAATTTTCGATTATAATTTTTTACAAGTAATGGAAAGAATACTGTTTCAAAATTGTTAATTCCTTAGATATTCGGATTATTCAATTTCATAATTAATGACTTCTCTAATAATTAGATAATTACTTGTTTTAAATATTCGGATAATTATTTGGTCTGAATGATTAAGTAATCATTTCTTTTAAATAATGAGATAATTAAAAAATTAAATTTTCTTGAAGACAAATACCATTTTAACATCTTCCGCATCTGTCGAGAAGCTCTTCAGTTCCGCGACCATGTTTGATTGACCCGAATATGATAAGCTTGCTGATAAAAATTTCGAATTGAGGGTTATTATGAAATGTAATGCAAACATTGCAACAAAAAAAAACAATAAAAAATGAAAAATACACAGGTTTTTTTCACTTTTATATTTCGTTCTTTTGGATGTTATTATCTTAATATTTAGTAATTAAAATTAATGTACTAATTGTTTTAGTAATTAGTAATTTGAAGAGTTAATTTACTAATTATTTTGAAATAAGTTATTTGAAAATTTTAATTGTTTACTGTCCGGATAATCGAAAATTCAAACAATAAAGCTAATCAGTATGTGATTAATAAATAATTTTCATATTTGAATTACTGATTTTTGGCATATTCAACACTGTCATAAATAAAAGTATTAATTTTCTATACAATAGATAATTGAAAATCTAAATTTTTTTTATGCCGATCACTGAATAGATGATACTTGAAATTCTCTAAATAGAGAGGAAATGATATTTTCAGCGCATGTCTGTGTGTGTTTGTGTATGTCTGTGTGTGCATAAAAGTCTCGATACAGCAAAACGGTTTTATAGAAAAATTTCATATTTTGTGGGAAACTTCCTCTCGACGAACTCTATTTTTTAAGCTTTATTTGAAGAGAATGCGATCGGTACTTTTTGAGATATGTCCATTCTTCGAAAATCAGTTTTTAATGGAATTTCTGGAAACTATTCAATTGATGTTATTTATACTCATATATTATCTCGAGAGTTGTATCAGTTAGATGCCTGGCAATTTTGAACTTATTTACATGATTAACTCTCGAGTTATTGGCGTTTTAATGAATTTTCCAAAACTTGATATTTTCATGATGGTTTGAAAAAAGTTGTATCACTTCCATTCGAAAGCATAGCAGAAGTATTAGCAGAAGAAGCTATATCAGCTGGTAAACAATATGATTATCCACTTGTTTTTTCATCTTTTGTCATAGTTATCTCGGAAACTAAGCGAGATAGCGCAATTTTTTGAGACTTTTTTTTTTTGGAGAATTGAATTTGCTACAAAAAAGGTTTCTTGATGAATTTTCCCAAATTTAATGGTTTTCGAGATACTCATTGAATTGTGGAAATCATGGAATAATCGAAAATTCGAGGAATTCAAATTTTTAGTCAACTTATTTAAAGAGTATCTCGGAAACTGTTGAGTTTAGGAGGAAATGTCAGGAAACCTTTTTTGTAGCTCTTAAAATTCTCTGCAAAAAAGGTATCTTGATATTTTTCTCTAAACTCATTATTTTTCGAGATCCTTTTGATTTAATCTCGAAAATCTGGAATAAACTAGAAGTTTTGGAATTTAATTGTTCAATCGAGACAATTACTCTCGAGAGTTGTATCAATTAGATGTCTGTCAATTTTGAGCTTATTTGCATGATTAGTTCTCGAGTTATTGGCGTTTTGATGAATTTTTCAAAATTTCATATTCTCATGATGGTTTGAAAAAAGTTGTATCACTTCCATTTGGAAGCATATTGCTAAAGTATTAGCAGAAAAAGCTATATCAGTTGGAAAGCAATACTTTTATCCACTTGTTTGTCTTTAATACTGAATTCTCTTCTTAAATGACCGAATGAAGATTCACAATCTTTTATTCCATGAATTCTGATGCTGTTGGAACATACAGCTATCGCTTATCTTCTCCAATGATCTCCCACATCGAGCAACCCCTCATTTCCCCTCTTTTGCTCTCCAAATACCTCGAAAATCGTTAATTTCAGAATTAATCCTGTAATAATTGTTCTGGGCTCTGATGAAAGAACATTCAGCAATTTATTTTTTTTATCAAGTTAACTTGTATTTGAAGTTTTATCGATGAGTGTCAAGTGTTTGAAGGAATTGAAGACATCAAAGGAAAAAGAGACAATGAATTTTAATCAATTTTAGGAGAAAAAAAAAAGTTTACTGCACGAATGATCGGATGCAGTGCAATAGATACTGTCACTGCCAGGAATAAACTGGTATATCGAATGTCAAAATTACTCGTCAATGTTTTTGTTCTCTGTTAATTTATCACAAACGATCGATCGTAATTCGAATTTATGCTATTTTTCGAAGTAAAAAAGAAGAAATTCTTTTTTTTTCGTTGTTTTTTTGCAAATATCTCGGAAACTAATAGAGATATGCCCTTTTTTATTTGAATTTGATGGAGGGGGGGGGGGGAATTTCGGCTCGCTGGATATTTTTTTGTGTATAAATACGTAGACAGGATTATTTGAAGTTTTTTCTCCAATCCTCTACATTTTTTTTCAAATTTAGGAACAAAAATTAAAGGATTTCTATGAAGTGGACGGAGATAGAGTTTTTTTGATGCTTCTAGTGAAAAGCTGAGAAAATTTCACGCAGAAAACATGTGCTACAAGTGATTTTTGTTTTTTTTCTCGAAATTTCGAAAATTTGGGCTCATTTTTTTCAAAAAATCCTGGAATTCTCAAAAAGAACCTCGAAAACAATGCGACATATGGTTTCCATGTCAAATTTCCTCAGCTTTCCAATGGAATCATCTAAAATACCCTATCCCAAGTATTTCCTCCGATTTTCATCCTACAAAACCACACAGTTGACGCATTATTTAAAAACAATTGGCGAAGAGAACAGCATTTTAACTAAATAATAGAAGAAAAAAATATTCAATTCACCGTATAGTTATTGAGAAATTTTAATTAGAAGGTAGTCGTAACTATTTGCCTCTCTCTCTATCTCATGCATGTGATAGGAGATTAGAAATGTAAAAAAAAATTCGAGAAACAAAAAAAAATTATATTAATAAGCTGAAGATATGACTTTCGAATAGTTTAATCACTTTTTCGGGTAAATTGAAGCACATTTTCCCGAATTATCAGCAATTAATTGAAAACAAACCCACAAATCCTCATTTTTTTCTGTTTCATCCCTCGTACTCTTGAACATTCCCTTAATTCCCCTGAAATCCCATTCAAATAATTCTCCAGAACTTCTTCAAAATCCTCTTTTCCCAATAAAAACGAAAAAAACAAGAGTCACAAATAAATTAACCGAAAAAAACTGCGAAAAACTGCAAAACACACACATCCTCTCTAAAAGCAATATGAACTGCATATTTATACATAACATGTGTCCATGAAAATAGAGCAAGTAGAAAATTCGAGTGAACTCCAGTGGCTGATGACAGTGGGAACAGTTCCGGACAATAGCTGCAGCAACAATCAAATCAGTGCTATCAGCCCCACTCCATTATCCTTTGATCCGCGACGCGTCTCGCCTCTGTGGCCCGGCAAACACTCGTTGATTGCCCCCCTAAATCCACCCCCTCCCTCCTCCCCCCCTCTCCCCCTCTCCTTCTCCATCCACTAGCCACCCACTCCACTGTGCCTATTCCTGCCTCATCTTCTACTGCCTGTGTTTGAACAGTCCCGAACTTCTCTTGTAAAACACTGCGACTTTGATGAGAAAGAAACACATCTGAGGATTTACTCGATAATTCACTTCTTTTTGGTTACAAAAAAAAAGGAGCATCATGGGAGAGTATTGAGGGGGGGGGGGACTATTATTATATTGTCACTTTAAATTCTATATATAATTTATATGAACATAGCACTTACGCCCCTTTGACTCTAAGCCAACGATATTTGTTTATCGAGAATTTTTGGATTTTTTCGGATATCTTCGGTTCTGATATTCGCAGCGCAAAAATTCGATTTTGAGGTGAAAGCTGAGGAAATTTTACTCCTAATTCATATATTTTTGAATCGATTTATATCGATTTTTGAGAGATTTTCGGGTTTTTCTATAAAAATGAGTTTTCCTCGATAACTCGATGAAAAGTCGATTAAAATTGATTGAAAAATATATGAAGTAGGGGTAGAATCTTCTCATCTTTCATTTTCACTTGACATTTTTTGCTAAAAATGATTTTTAAAAAAAAAATTTGCTATCTCGCTTAGTTTCCAAAATATATTCAATAAAAACTACATCTGGAAATTAAAGAAAAATTAATTGAACTCAATTTCACTTCGCAACTCTTGAAAAGAGGATTTCAGAGTGAAAAAGGCGTATGTCCATTAGTTTTCTACAGTCAACGCTGATATGGAACAATCATATATCCTCGATCTGTCATGAAGTTTTCAGTACATTGAAGAGAATGAAGGTAAATAGTGATTTATTTTCTCAGAAACTGCGGAAGAAGGTTTTTGTTGCTTTGGTGCTTCTCATTTTTGATTATGGTGCATTGGCATTAACGGATATTGCTTACGGTAATTCTCTAAAACTCCAGAGAACATTCAATGCATGTTTTCGTTTTGTTGCTAATAAAAGACGGTATGATCACATTTTTGGTGTGAGAAGACAGTTGGAGTGGTTAACTGTGTCTAACAGACGACGCTATCTTATGGCATGTCAAATGTACAAAATCATCAATTTCGGTGAAGTCAGCTTAATCAATAATGAATTACGCTTTCGTTCTTTGAGTTCGTTGTGAAGGCCAAGAAATCGTGCAGAAACATTGGAAGTATCTGCAGCAAGACTCACAGTGTACCAAAGGTCTTTCTTAGTTTCTGCAACACAATTGTGGAATCAGCTTCCACCTGATATTACGAGTGCTCCATCGCTTCCAATGTTCCGTAAACTTTGCTTCAATTATTTGATGGCTGACGAAGTGGCGGAAGCTTCTATTTAGTGTACTGGTGTTTGTGCTTTAATAACAATGCTGGACTTTATTGACTTTATTGGTGCTATTGACTCTATTGTTTATCGAATTTATAAAAAATTTTATATTATTTTCATTGTTCTTCTTGTTAATTTTTTCGATTTGTTCATTTTTTCAATTGATTAGAGAAGTGATCATTATGTTTATTTATTGTGATTATTATTATGATTTTTTTTATATACTTTAATGGCAGAGTTAACACTGTAATATTATTTGAAAAGGCTTCGATAGGTTTTTTAACCTGAAGTCTATATATTAATATAGGAAGAAAGATATTGAACGTGAGAATAATCATGAAGATCATATTTATAATAATCATATTTATGAATAATTATGGCGCAACCGAAAGTCCAGTTCAATTTATCTACTTTTTACGTTTAAGAGAACACCTGCAGCACGTGGTAGGAAGTGACGCTAATATTATCAAGTAGACTAGGTAATGCGTAGTCTTCCCATGTCAAATCGCACATGCATGAAAACCACACAGTCAAAATGAAAGTCATTATGTTGTTTAGTATTCTACATTAACAAAGAAAATTAGAATTTTGTGAATTAAAAATATCTCATCAATAATTCCAAGGTGAAAAATTGAGAAAAATAAACCTTTTGAGGAGAATCATGAAAATGACGTATAAAAAATACAATTTTTGAAAATTTTGAAAAATTTTCAAAGTTTTGAAGATTAAAAAAAAATGAAAACTTTTTTTTTGTCAATTCTCGAATTTTTGAAAGTAATCCGAAGATGAAAAATTCTTGAAAATAAATCATTTAAGAAAAAACATGGAAATGACGTAGAAAAATCGAAATTTTGAAAATTTTTAAGAATGCAAGACTTTTAAAAATTCCGTAAAAGGTAAAAGAAATTTGAAATTTAGAAAAATGAGAGAATTTTAATAATTACGAAAATTTCTCAGAAAATTCAAAATTTGAAAAAAAAAATAAGAAATGTGAGACAAATATTGAAAAATGTTTTTAAAAATATAGAAATTTCGCCAAATTTTGGAAAATGCAAAACTTGGACAACGTAAAACTTGTTGAAAATTTAAGAAAAATATATAAATTTTTAAAAATCATGAAAAATTTCGAAAATTTTTATTTTAAAATTGAAGAAAAATTTCTTTTCGACTGGAATTTAGTTCAAAAGTTATTTAAAAAAAAAAAAGTAATTTCCATTTTTTTTAAGCGAAAAATCAATTTCCAAAAATTCAATTTTTTATTTTTTTTTTTAGAAAAAAGGAGTTTTAATGGGTAATGAAAATAATCGAGTCAACTAGCTGTCCTGTATTAGTGTCAGCCCTGAGAAACAGTGGAAATTTGAGGAAAATTGAATCTCCCTTGTGAAAATCCAATGGGAAACGAGAGAGAGTGAGAGAAGTTTCACCGTGTTGGATGTGTTTGCGTCAACGTGGGTTCCACATTCGATTGAGGCGTAACGGACCGTTTTGTCTTTGGATGCGGGTACCTGCCGAGGGGTTGAAGAGAACACATAGTGGGAGTAGAGCTACCCCCTCCCCTCAGGTGCTTTTCTTTTTTGCTATAATTCTCCTAAACAAATACCTCAGAGGTTTTCTCATGTGATTTTCGTGAAAATTTGACGATTTCAAGAGAAATCGAAGAATTTTTGTTTTTCATTGGAAATTTTCGGATTTTTAGGAATATCTCTGGTTCTAATTAGCGTAGAGCAAAAAATCGAATGGGAGGGGGGAGGTGAGGAAATTCTACCCCTAATTCATATAATTTTGAGTCGATTTATATCGATTTTTAAAAAATTTATGGAAAATAGAAACAGAAACAGTTTTCCTCGATAACTCGATGAAGAATCGATTAAAATCGATTCGCAATTATACGAATTAGGGGTAGAATTTTCTCATCTTCCAGCTCCAATTCGAATTTTTCAGGTGTCACGATTAGAACTGGAGATATTCCCAAAAAAAAATAAAAAATTCGCAAGTGGAAGAAATGGACTTTTCAAATTTTCAATAAAATCTTAAAAAAAAAGACGAAATTTCCCTATTTTTTGCGATTTTTATAATAGCTATGGGCTACCCCCCCCTCCCCCCTCCTCATAGGCTCTTTTCCTGCAACAATTCTAAAAAAAATACCTCAGATTTTTTTTTCATTAAGATTTCCGTAGAAATTTGAGGATTTTTAGAGGAAATAGAAAAGTTTTCGCATTTTTCATCGAAAATTTCTGGTTTTTCGAGAATATCTTGGTTCCTAAATACCACAGCATGAAAATTCGACTTCGAGATGAAAGCTGAGGAAATTCTACCCCAAATTCATATAATTTCCAATTAATTTACATAAATTTTCCAAAAAAATCACGATTCATTCCATAAAAATCCCTTTTCCTCAAAAATTCCCCAAAAAATCCATAGAAATCGATTCAAAAATATACGAAGTAGGGGTAGAATCATCTCATCTCCCCCCTCCAATCAAAGTCCCCCCCCCCTTATCCCAATTACCACCGCCAATCCCCCCCAAAAAAAACCTTAAAAAAAACTTTCTAAAAAAAAATTCTAAAAAAAAATTCAAATTTCCAAAAAAAAAAAAACATTCCAATAATTAAACTCACCCCCTCCCCTTCCCACCCCCCTCCTCCACCCTCCTGGGAGGGGGGGGGGGGATTCGTGCGTTGGAGGAGAATCGATTCTCACCACCGGATGATTTAATGCCCCCTTTTTCCCCGGGTCTTATCGAGAACAACTCCCCCCCCCCCCCCCCCCCCTCTCCTCCTCCCACCCTCCCCAAAAAAAAGGACAAATGCCCTAGGATTGGTGGACAATTGGCCACACCCTTGGGCGGTCCCTTTCAAATGGGATAAACTACAGAACACGACTCACCTCTACTTGTGCTCACGTCACTTCAGTTCTCTGTGCGACACGGCAGCGCACGCACGCACGCGTGTGTCCCCGGCTGTTTACTTTTATCTGACACTGGATTTTTCATCATTTTTTAATAACATCGAAAAGAAAAGCTTTCGATAACTCTTCGTTGGAAAAATTTATTGGACATTTTTTGTTGTTGTGATTTTGTGATTACCACTTTTCGCCATTTGAATTTTGGCGCCACTGGAATTCGTGGACTTTTTCTTTAGTGGAAAGAAATTTTAGTTATTAATTGGGGGTGAATTGAGAGGGAAGGGGGGATTGTGACTGTGTGGGATATTCTTTTAACATTGGAAACTTATCAACCGGAAACCATGGTTGTGCTGTGAGTATTATCTATTTTTTATCGTTTGGGCGGGAAAAATGGGGATTTTTTTGAATTCTTGGAGATTTTTGGGGTTTTTGGGGAATATCTCGGGTTCTGTTGGGTGAAGAGGGGAAATTTTGATTGGAGGGGAATGATGGGAAAATTCTACCCCTAATTCGTATATTCTTGAATCGATTTATATCGATTTTTGGACGAGCTAGAGATTATTGGGTGAAAAAAAAATTTTGAGATAATTTCATGGAAAATCGATTCGAAATTATATGAATTAGGGGTAGAATTTTCTCATCTTTCACCTCCAATTTGAATTTTTAAGCTATCATGAGTAGAACTATGATTTTGAAGGAATAAAGATTTTGAATTATCGAATTTTTTGTGTTTTTTTAGAGATATCTCTGGTTCTGATTGTCATAGCGCGAAAATTTGAATTCTAGGTGAAAGCTGAGGAAATTCTACCCCTAATTCATATATTTTTGGATCGATTTATATTGATTTTCGAGCGAATTATGTTCAGTTCAGTAAAAAAAAAGTTTTCTCTCATAACTCGATAAAAAATCGATAAAAATCGATTCAAAATTATACGAATTAGGGGTAGAATTTTCTCATCTTTCACCTCCGATTCGAATTTTTACACTGCCGTGACTATATCATTTTATTTTATCATTTCAAAGAAATAAAGATATTGAATTATCGAAATTTTTAAGATTTTTTGAGGATTCCCGCGGTTTTAATTGTCGTAGCGTGAAAATTTGGATTGGAGGTGAAAGCTGAGGAAATTCTACCCTCAATTCATATAATTTCGGATTGATTTTCATCGATTTTGAAGGGTAAAGGAATTTTAGCTTGATAAAACTCGATTTTTTGAGAGAAACGCGAGATTTTGTTTTTTTCTTCTCTTGAAATCGTTTAAGAGTATTTATTCCTTTTTTCAATTTTTTAATTTTTTCTCTAAGTTTCAATATTTTGACCAAAAAAACACTATATTAGAAATTGGGAATAATTTGTTTTAAAAAAATTGGTGAAGCCCTTCATTACAAAAAAAAAGAGAAAAACCGGGAAAAATGACAATTTTTTAAAATTGAAGGGAAAGCTGTGCGAGAATCTATCTCGCTTAGTTTCCGAGATATCCTCAAAAAAATCATTAAAAAAAATCAAGTTTACCTATTTTACATTTCCACTACTGAATTGTCATTTTTTTCTTCAATTTCTCCACTGTTGCTTCCACTCTGAAATAAAATCGAATATTATCCAAAATATTAGCACTTGTCTTTAACAAAATTATTAATAAAGGAAATTAGAAAAATAATAATAATAATTCTGAATAATAATGAAATTTCGTTGAATAATTAGTAACAAAAAAAAAATAAAAAAAAATTGAAATCCGTTACGAAAGTTTTTTTTTTAAGTGATAGTTAATTGCGTCTAATCAGTGGGCGTTCTACGAGTCCTCTCATTGGCCCGTGGGCGGTCTCCCCATTTCTCATTGGTTGTTAGAGTATTCCTAGGGTATTCCCCCAAGTTTGTATAGAAAATTGTTCTCCATTAGTGGGATTTACCGACAAAATGTAGTATCTCGAAGACAATTTTTCTTGACACGAGGAAATCCAAGTAGCAGATCCAAATGATCTACCGTTTTTCTTCAAGTTATCATGATTATTCTGATTATTTCGATTTTTTTCAACATTTTACGGATATTAGAACGATATCCACGATAGTAAATTGTTATTTAATAATATTAAAATATCCAATATTGTTCGGCATTTGACTGACGCTGTTCCAGCCTCTAGGACTGTGGATTGGTTGATGCTTGAATTTTAAACATCCAATATTCCCGCCATTGAGTTTTTCATGCAATTAATTGGATTAATCGTCATTAATTGTCCGATAACCGGTATTTTTTGTGATTTAAAAAATTAATAGACATTCTGACGAACAAAAATATATATAGTTATATGAGGAAAAAAATGGTCTGTAACTATGAATTGTCGCACATTGTTAAAAAATTTTGGCCTAAAATCAAGAAAATTTATTATTTATATCTTTCTTTCTTTTTTTTCTTTATTAATATAGACTTCAGGTTTAAAAACCCATCGAAGTCTTTTCAAATAATATTACAGTTTTATCTCTGTCATTACAGTATATAAAAAAAAATAATAACAATAATCACAATAAATGAACATAATAATCACTTCTCTAATAATTAAAAAAAAAAAAAAAAACAAGTCAAGGAAAAAAAAATATCATGAAAATAAAGTTACTATTCTTTTACGCAATGAATATTTTGGATGACCAGTTGTCATGTAATTATTTATCCTAATTTGCATGCAATGTAGTGTATATTGTGGATGAAAATTAATTCGGATAGAACAATTACATTTTTTTTCCATCGATACTATAAACTCATTGAACAGTTGTGTAGTAAAAATATAAGAAAATTACATATATTCGAGCACATTTAGTAGAAGATTCTATCATTGAACAGAGTATTGGGGGGCTATTCTCGACTGAGGAGGATTTTTATTTCACGAGGAATTCCAATGGTGAGCGGAAAGATTACACGGAAAAACTATCCGTTTACGATTGGAATTTATCACACGGAATTTCATTCGTACCCGAAATCGGTGGAGATTGTGTTGCTCTTTCTTTTATCAAACGATAAATTTTTATGAAATCATCTCTTGTGAGATCATTAAAAAGATCGATTGGAGCAAAAAAAAACGTCGAGGCTGGTAATCTTGTTCTTGTAATTCATCAAAATCGAGTAACAAATTATAATAAAGATCACACTGGAGAATATTCATTTTGTTCATGAATATTCACCATAAACTTATTAAATTAAATATTGAATATTGGATGTATCATAGAACGTCATTCGTATGGAGGTTATGTGCCATAAATTTTGACTAGGAATTAATTTCACTGAGGTGAACAGTGGCTCGTTCGGTAGAGTGTCGGATTGCCAACTCGTAGACCCAGGTTCAAATCCTACACCTGTTAAAAATATATGTAAATTTATAGTACTTTTACAGTACACCAGTACAGTAAAATCATGTACTTTGTACAATAATGAGTATTTTCATACCTAGGACACGAAAAAACGACTTTCTAACCTCGCTTCGCTCGGTTAGAAACGTCGTTTCTTCGTGTCCTCGGTATAAAAAATAGTATTTGCACCTCGGCCGTGAAAAAGTTAACTGCGAAAAGCATTTGCTACCCTCGCTTCGCTCGGGAAGCAAATTCTTTTCACATTTGACTTTTTTTCGGCCTAGGTACGAAATATACTATCGCCTGATTTTTACTGTAAAATTTTACTGTACAAGTAATGAAATTTACTGTGCAGTACTGTACATCGATGTACAGTAAATTTACAGTACCATGCAGTGAAAAAACTTCCAGCACATTTACAGTAATTTCTGGCCAAAAATTTTTAACAGTGTAGTCTCTGCCGAATGATACAAGCACCACTGTCAAAATTATTTACAAGTGCTTTGTCCACAGACACACCATGAACCTCCGTCACTGATTTGCATAATCTTAGCGTAAAGATGGCGACGTTAAATAAGTATAAAAAAAAAAAAAAAAAAAAAAAAAATTAATTTCACTTCTCACCTACGAAATGAATCCGTGTGAGAAATTCCAATCGTGAACGAATAGTTTTCCCATGTAATCTTTTCGCTTACGTTTGGAAATTCTCCGTTGAATAAAAATCCACCTCAGTCGAGAATAGGCCCCCTGTACTACTCATGTAAATTTACAGAATGAAATCATAGAATTCAGTAGTGAAGAGGTAAAATAAGATAAGTCTATTTTTTTCTCATTTAATTGTTTGAAAATACCTTAGAAAATAAGCGAAATAGAGCAATTTTGCCCGATAAATCTTTTGTAACTCTTGAAATTCGCTATAAAAAAAGATAAATAATATCACCTTATCTCGTTTAGTTTCCGAGATATTTCCTTCCAAATGATCGAAAAAATAAGTCGACTTATCCTGTTTTACCTCTTCACTACTGAATTCTAGTACAGAAGAGTGATATTCAAGTTTTGTACTAGAATTTTACAGTAAAAATCAGACGAATACTTATTATTGTACAGCGTACATGATTCTACTGTACTGATGTACTGTAAAAGTACTAAAAATTCACATATATTTTTAGTGCAGTGAAAGTAAAACTGAATCTTGCTTATGGCGTTTAGTGTTGATTTTATTTTTTTCAAAAATTATTTTTTACTGCAAAATGTCCGGTAACACGGTGTAAAATTAATGTCAAAAAAAATTTCCTCATTTTACTCTATCATAAATGACCAAAATTGAGAAGAAAAAAAAATTTAATAGAACTACTTTGGATATCCTTAATTTTCTTTTCGGTGAAAAAAGAAATAATTGTGGAGCTTTTTGAGGAGGAAAGTATCCGAGAATTTTAGGAAATTTTTTAAATAAATTTGATAAGAAAAAAAAAAGAAAAATCGTGAATTTGTGAAGAAAAATTGAAGAAGAAAAAAATTGAATTTTTGTAATTTTGATATTTTATTCAATTTTACTTGTCTTTCATTCAAAATGTCCTTAAAGTCGATTTTATGATATTTCTCATTGAAAATTTGATGAGTTTAACTAAAAATTAAAAAAATATGACTCTTATTTTATCAAAAAATATTCACTTAAAACAAATCCTTTTCCTCGATAACTTGATGAAAAATCGATTAAAATCGATCCAAAATTATATGAATTAGGGGTAGAATGTTCTCAGCTTTCCCCTCCAATCAAAATTTCCCCACTGCGACCATGAGAACCCAAAAATATCCACAAAAAACCCAAAACAAATTATTTTCACAAAAAAAAAAAAAACTACACGATTTTCAAAATTCCCTCAATTTTTCCCCCCTATCGAAGCAATGAATTTAAACAGTAAAAGTGTTATATACATTCGAAACCTATATATAACGAGAGTGAATGATTGCCCGGATCGGTGATAAAGTCATCGCCTTTAGCCCCAGCGTAAGATGATACATTGGTCGGTGATCGCTGGACCAAGATTATGTATCCCACTGTGTTTGTGGTAAAAGACCAATGTGCTACATCCTTGGCACGCACCACTCCACACATGTGAACATATATATATATAATATATATATGTGCACATGTGTGGAGTATTGCATCACCTTAGAATCAAAAGGGCGTAAGTCCTATGCTTAAATACAGGACTTACGTCCTTTTGACTGTAAGACGACTATATATATATATGTATATTCTCATGCCTCACCCCCCCCCCTTTTTTTTTACTTGACTTGATCAGGCAACGAATGTGTGCGTTTTGCCTCTTCGTCGCGATCCTTTCGGCGCCAAAGAACTCCTTTTTTGCTCGCGACTCGAGAGAGTGTATTACTGCTTGTGGTAAATACATTCTCAGTCCGAAGACCAGATATTAAACGAGATATCACTGGCTCACTAAATATTTTCGAAATGAAATGAGGGGGGGGGGAGGGGGAAGGTGCGCGTGTTTTGTTTCTGAGATTTCCGCGGGTGATTGCAAGAAATCGTGGAGAAAGACGAGTTAATTATGCACTTATTGTTGGTTTTTTGGGGGTTTTGGGGGGTTTGTGGGAGTTGGGGTGGGGGGAGGGGGGAGATTTTGGTGGGAGAGTGTAGCCAGGGAAATTCTACCCCTATTTTGTATATTTTTGAACTATTTTTGAACGGTTTTTGGGGGAGATGAGGGGGAAAATAGAGTTTTGTGGAAGCTGGAGCGAAAAGAGGGGAGTAGATGAGACGATTTTTTTGAGGGTAATGGTTTGGTGAAAGGATCTCGGAAACCAAGCGAGATAGGGGAATTTTGCAAGAGAAATTTTTTGGAGGTCTTGAAATTTGGTACAAAAATGGGTTGATTTAAAATTACGCTATCTCGCTTAGTTTCCGAGATATTTGATAAAAATGATCGGTGAAAACATCGTTTCGTCTTGTTTTCACTCTTTGTTACTTAAATCGTCTGGAACTAATCGAAAAATCGATATAAATTGATTCGAAATTATAGGAATTAGGGGTAGGAGACTCTCAGCTTCCTGCTCGTTTTCGAATTTTGTCTCTACGACAATTAGAACCAGAGATATTTGCGAAAAACTCAAAGAAATTCGAAATTCCATCAAAAAAAATAGTGAAATTCCTGAAAAATCCCTCAAAAAAAAATTTGACACTCATTTTGCACTGAAAATATGCTCAAATGTTTGCCAAAATCCTCAAAAAAGGATTATCCCTCAATTCTTCCTACAATTATCCCCATTTTCCCCTCAAAATCCCCCAAAAAATGAGACAATTCTCGAAAATTTCCCAATAAATTTACAAAAATCTCTAAAAAATTGCAAAAATCCTTTTAAAAAAATCTGAAAATTAACCATCCACTCCCCTCTGCAAATTTCCTCATCCCCCCTCCCCCACCCCCTTTCCAAATCTTCAAAAAAAAGTCCCCCTCAATCCCCTCCACAATTATTGCTAATTTTTCCCCTAAAAATCCCCGGAAAAAATAAAAATTCGCGAGAATACTCAATAGAATTTGAAAAAATTTACCTTCAAAAAAAAAAAGGAAAAAATCAGAAAATTTAACCGCACATGAACAAGCTTGTCACAGGCCACCCACGTACACCCATAAGTATAATGGGAAAAAAAAAAAAGTCCATGCACATGTATGTAACGTTATTTCTTCGTGCGTAAACCATAAATCGGGATTTTATCTCGTCCTTTTCCTCCCCAGTCACAGTTTCACAGTTGCCCAACAAATTAGAATTTTTTTTATGAATTGAACGAGAAATTGTCTCTGAGTACTAACAAAAATGAAAAAAAAAAAAAAAAAAAAAAAAAAGGAAATGAATAATGTGCTCATTGGTATTTGTATCAAATGAGTGAATTAGAAATGGGAAGACACTCGACAAATTGAACGAATATTTTTGAGAAATTGAAAAAAATGATAATAATAATAATTTAAATTGCATTGGCACTCGCGGTTATATTTTCATTTGCATATTCAATCCACTGTATCTACAGATCTAACATTGAAGTCGTATGAGAAAATTTAAAAAAAAAAAAAAAATGGAGAGATCTTTAATTTTAAAAGAGGAAAGAGGCGAATATTTCATTCTTGTAATTGGTACGTGTCTTTATTTCGTTATCTTAGAAGCAAAAGGGCGTAAGTGCTATGTTTGTGCATAGTACTTACGCCACTTTGATTCTAAGAAACAAAGAATTTTTTGTCCAAAAACATAGGGATATGAGTACTTTGGATAAGTGTAGCACTTACACAGAGAAAAATGTTTTCTTAATTTAAGAACGTGCAGGTCACTTAAATTAAGAAAAAGAGAAAATCACTTATTCAAGATAGAAAAGTCGCTTAATTTGAGTGACTTTAACTTTTTTAAATTAAGAAAGAAAAAGTCACTTGATTTAAGTGAGAAATGTCACTTAATTTAAGAACGTGCGGGTCACTTAAATTAAGAAAGAAAAAATCACTTAATTCAAGATAGAAAAGTCACTTAATTTAAGTGACTAACTTTTTTAAATTAAGAAAGAAAAAGTCACTTGATTTAAGTGAGAAAAGTCACTTAATTTACGTGACTTTAACTTTTTTAAATTAAGAAAGAAAAAGTCACTTGATTTAAGTGAGAAAAGTCACTTAATTTAAGAACGTGCAGGTCACTTAAATTAAGAAAGAGAAAATCACTTAATTCAAAATGAAAAAGTCACTTAATTTAAGTGACTTTAACTTTTTTGAATTAAGAAAGAAAAAGTCATTCGATTTAAGTGAGAAAAGTCACTTAATTTAAGAACGTGCAGGTCACTTAAATTAAGAAAGAAAAAATCACTTAATTCAAGATAGAAAAGTCACTTAATTTAAGTGACTTTAACTTTTTTAAATTAAGAAAGAAAAAGTCACTTGATTTAAGTGAGAAAAGTCTCTTAATTTAAGTGACTTTAACTTTTTTAAATTAAGAAAGAAAAAGTCACTTGATTTAAGTGAGAAAAGTCACTCAATTTAAGAGCGTGCAGGTCACTTAAATTAAGAAAGAGAAAATCACTTAATTCAAGATGAAAAAGTCACTTAATTTAAGTGACTTCAACATTTTTAAATTAAGAAAGAAAAAGTCACATGATTTAAGTGAGAGAAGTGACTTAATTTAAGTGACTTTTACTTTCTTAAATTAAGACAGAAAAAGTTACTTGATTTAAGTTAGAAAAGTCACTTAAATTAAGTGACTTTTTTCACTTAAATCAAGTAACTTCTTCTTTCTTGCTTTAAGAAAGTAAAAGTCACTTAAATCAAGTGATTTTCTCTTTCTTAATTTAAGTGACCTGCACGTTCTTAAACTAAGTGACTGCACGTTTTTAAGCACTGTGTAAGTACGTCACTTTGTTTTTAAGGGGAAAAAAACAAATTCTGAGTAACAAAGTGGCCTAAGGACAATTTTTAAGCATGGCACTTAGGGCCACTTTGTTTTTAGGAAAAAAAAATTAATTCTCAGAAACAAAGGGGCGTAAGTACAATAGATAAGTATAGTACTTACACTGCCTTATTTCTAATACGACGATTTTTTGAGGGATTTTTTCTTAATTTTTTTTGCTTTTTTTGATTTCAGGAGCCGAGTTGGCTCGCCGACTATGTCAGCGACTGTTGCTGGACATCAACAGCAACAACATCCACATCAGGAGTGGGATATCAATGACTCTAATGTTCCCAGGGTGGGTAATTATAACTTATTATGTAAAACTAGAAGAGAATGAGTAGATTTTTTTTAACAAGCTTTTTGAGCAATTAATTAGGAAATAAAGAAGTTTTAATGGAATAGAAATTTTTTAATGAAATATTTTTTTATTTGGAATTTTTGAAATTTTTTAAGGTAAAATTGTGAAATTATATTACAGTGCGACCTCCCAATAAGCACCCACCTAATAAGCCGCTTCCCCTAATTTCTCGTTCGAGCGCTTCCCCCACTCCGACTCGAACTCCGAGCTCGAATTTTTCAGGTACGGACCTCTCAATAAGCCTACCAAGCCTAGGAGTGCTCAGAAGAGTAGAATGAGATATACATTGGGTGCACATGTCCCTTATAAATAATTCTCATACTTGATTTTATTTTACAATACGGATCAAAATGTTTTTTTAATTAAATGCATGAATTGCCCCAGTCATTATTATTATAAATGAAAATTTCATTGATAACAAATATATCTGAGTCTAAAGATTTTCATACAAAACATGCAGAGATTCAGATAAATAATAATTCAAATCACTCCCGTCTTGTCCAGCACCATTTTTTGTGACGCATTCAACTGCAGGTGGAATATTTTCATTAATGGATCCATAAAATTTTTAAAATGTTGCCGAATTACTATAATATCCATTTTTCTTATGAATATTCGTTCTTAGTACTACGGGAGTTTGAAAATAGAATATTTATTAATTTACGATCATAAACTTCATTCCTCCATAAGAGCCCATGTATTTTCTATCAATTTTCAACAATTTTTTTCTCTCTTATATGGATGGTTATCTACACCCGACTTTTTATAGTAAAATTCTTTCAGAAATAATCTAACTACAAAAAAATTCTGAAGCCCCGAATCGAAAATTTTTGTCATGATCATACATCCTTGAGCGATTCGGCTTATTAAGAGAGTTGCAATCAGGAAAAACAGAGAGAGATAGACTGAGTCAGTGAGCGCGGGCAGTCACTGGGTACGCCTGGTGGGGGTACTTGAGTTCTCGGAAAAACTCTTCCCCTTGGGGGCTTTTGCGGCTTATTGAGAGGTCGCACTGTATTTGAAAAAGGCTTCGATTGATATTTGAACCGGGAATCTACATTCCAATGAAGAGAAAGAAGAAAAAGAATATTCACAAAAAATTATAGACAAAAAAAAATGACTTGTCTTAAATCACCATTTTGCTATCACTGTTGAAAATTCCCGTCTGAATTTTCCGAGTCATATTTCTACTAAAATTTCAGACAATTACGTCATTAAAAAATGAACAAATCATCGAATTTTCAAATAATTTCATGCCTGGATATCAATGAAATTTGTAAATTTCAGTTTAATTGTTTCTTGAAAATTTAGTAAAAATAGGAAAAATTCAAAAAAAAATTGAAAATTCAAGTCATTTTGATTCTGAATATTCATGTTCAGTTGAAAATTCAAGTAATTTGTAGAATTTTCGTCTCAATTCTACTTGAGACTCATAGATTTCTTTGAATTTTCTCTGAAACTCACAGATTTCATAACTATCTCATGAAAATTCCCATCAAATTGTCTATGATAAATTAAAAAAAAAAAAAATTGTCTATGAAAATTTCCATTTTTTTTTGAATTGACGAATAAATTTCGCCTTTTCTCCTCTCGATCTAATGAATAATACTCATTATTCTCTAATTATCAATTCAGGTAGCTGAATACGACACATGGTCGGAGTGGGCTGATGGACACGTTCGAAAAGTCTATGGTCCAGACTGCGAAGAAGCTAGAAGACATGCATCTGGCTGGGCAATGCGAAACACCAACAATCACAATGTCAGTATTCTCAAAAAATCGTGTCTTGGTGTACTAGTCTGTTCCCAAGGATGCGTACTACCTGGTGGAGGAAGAGTTCATCTGAGACCAGCAATCTGTGATAAGGTAAATTCATCATTAAACACTGAATAATCATTATTTTTTTTTAGGATAGTTTAAGGATCTTGGAAACTAAGCGAAATAGAGCGATTTTGACCGAAAGATCCTTTTGTAGAAAATTTCAGAAATTAGAAAAAAAGGTTTAAACAAAAATTATCTTATCTCGCTTAGTTTCCAAAATATTGTAGAAAAAGATAAAATTAGAAGAAAGAAATTTGTGAAATTTTGAAGAAATTGAAATTTTTTTAAATATTTATCAATGAAAAAAATACAATTTAAACTCAATTTTTTTTCATATTCATCAAGAAACATCTTTATTTCTCAAAAATGTTAACAAAAAAACTCGATTAAAACCCAAATCCAATAAATTTTTAAGAAAAATTTCGAAAAATTTCGAAATCTACAAATTTCTAGATTTTTAGTTAACTTTAAATATTTTGGAATTAAACTGATTTTGATGTTTCAAGTAGCAAAAAAAGATTGCTATAGTTAGATTTCTGAGAATTTATGAGAAAAAAATTGGAAAAATAATGAATTTACCAAAAATTTCGAAAAATTTCAAAAAATCTCGAAATCTCCAAATTTTCGAATAGTTTGAAATAAAACTGATTTTAATGTTTTTTTTTTTTTGCACTTGCAGGCCCGCAAAAAACAACAGGGTAAACCCTGTCCAAATAGACAATGCATGGGAAGACTTGAGGTATTGTCCTGTCGTGGCCACTGTGGTTACCCAGTTACGCACTTTTGGCGACACACTGAACACGCCATATTCTTCCAAGCAAAAGGTCAACATGATCATCCAAGACCCGAGGCTAAATCAACATCTGAGGCTAGACGAAGTGCTGGTGCTGTACGTCGTGTTCGTGGTCTAGCTGTTTTGCTAGCTCGTGACGCTGCAGTTGGTTCAAAGGTACAATTTTTCATGATTAAAAAAAAAAAAAATAAGCAGAAAGCAAATTTTTCTGATTTTTCTAAAAAAAAGAAATATTAAGAAAAAAAAAATTATTAAAAAAAATCAGAAATTATAATTTTCTTGAATTTTCATGGATTTTTAAAATTCCAAAAACTCTAAGTAATATTTTCGAAATTCTAAAAAAAAGATTAACAATATTAAATTTTTCTAATTTTACTGCTAAAATGATTATTCAATTGTTTTTTTTTTAACAGTTGATGTCTTTGAGGGGCACTAAGAGGCCGAGTCATGAAATGCTGGAGCCACCACCAAGAACTGCCCAACCTCCACCACTTATATCAGATAAAGGTCAGTATAATCACAGAAACATGAAAAAAAAAAAAAAAATTGTAGAGAATGATAATTTATGAATGAAGAAAAGGGATATTTTCGAATCGACTAGGTTTATCAAAAAAAATCATGAAGAGGGTTCCCCCTCACCCCCTCACCCCCCCCCCTTTTTCCACAAAAAACCCTTTTTTTCTCTCAATTAACCAAAATCTTTCTTTTTCATTCCAGGATATTCCTGCTCCTGTTCGCCATTCGAGTGCGTCTGCGGCCTGCAGTCATCCCTCCCCCAATACCCCCCTCACTCCCACCCCCAAACCGCCCATTACCCCCCTCAATCCCACCCCCACCCTCAATCCGAAGCAGCCACCCCCTTCTGGCTCCCCGATCCCAACCCCCACCCCACCCACAATTCCACCCACACCGACCCCCTCTACTGTCTACCCCCCCAACCCCCCTCCCAAGACCCCTCCTACCCCGACTTCCCCATTTTCACCGGTGAACTATTCCAGCCCGAGGAGATATTCCAACTAGATCAACCCCTACGTCCAGATTTCCAAACGTCCCATGATGTAACCCGGTCTCCCCCCTCCCTCCTGGACCTAGGCAGTGGAACAATAAAGTACGAGACATCAAAACAGCCACAGGAAGCCTATTGGCATCAGCTTTTGTCCGATGACTCCAGCAGCAGTCATCTGAGCTTCGGCCAAGCCCCGGACGAACGTCTGCACTTTTCAACGTTCGAAAATTCTCGAACGAGCCTCGGAGAATCACTCGTTTATGACGCAAAAGATTTTGCGGGAGATTCGAAGACATACTGGTCGGATAATCGATCTTATTACGAGAATAAGACACTTCCCTGTGAAATCAATGAGTTCAGCTATCAAAAAGCACTGGAAACACCTATGAACACTAGTCAGAGTCCAAATGGACCAAATTTAGGAGGTTTTGATGATTATCAGCAGATTATTGAGGAGCAAAAGAGTCCTGGAGTCGAGAGACTATTTCCTGAAGGACTCACGAGTCAGACAAGTCCCGAGGGATTTCTCTATTCTGGCAATGAAAGATGCACTTATACTTGCGAAGTTCTAGACTCAAGACTACAGATGCAGGGACATGGAAATTATACTAATGATATTGAAATACCACAATTTGTGGATTATACACTTGTTGGAATGCTGTGCAATTCGGGAGATAATAATACGGGGAATAATACGGGGGCAATTGGTAATTGTCAGAATTATGTGCAGAATTTAAATCATTAGGTAGAAAAATTTGAGGCTGCAAAATCTTCTTTTTCATATTGTGAATCAGTTGGACATTACATTTGTATTATAAGATAAATATAATTATTAGTTGGAAAATTTTTGGAGTGTTCTTTTTTTATTTGAGTTTACCTAGATTTTTTGGGAAGGGGGTTGGAAGATTTTGGGGGGGGGGGGGGGGGGGGTATGAAGATAGGGCGATTTTGGGGGAACTTTGTTTTTTTTAATGTTTTTTAAAATCGCCCTATCTCGCTTAGTTTCTGAAATATTTGGAAGAAACTGGGGAAAGAAGTCAAGTTAGGAAAAATGAGGATTTTCAGGTAAGTTTCTAATTAATTGCTGATAATTCGAAATGTGCTTTAATTTAGCCGAAAAAAGTGATTAAACTATTCGAAAGTCATGTCTTCAGCTTGTGAATATAATTTTTTTTTCTTGAATTTTTTTTACATCAATCTCCTATCACATGCATGAGATAGAGAAAGAGGCAAATAGTTACGACTACCTTCTAATTAAAATTTCTCAATAACTATACGGTGAATTTAATATTTTTTTCTTCTATTATTTAGTTAAAATGCTGTTTTCTTCGCCAATTGTTTTTAAATAATGCGTCAACTGTGTGGTTTTTCAGGATGAAAATCGGAGGAAATACTTGGGATAGGGTATTTTAGATGATTCCATTGGAAAGCTGAGGAAATTTGACATGGAAACCATATGTCGCATTGTTTTTGAGATTTTTTTTGAGAATTCCAGAATTTTTTTGAAAAAATTGAGCCCAAATTTTCGAAATTTCGAGAAAAAAAACAAAAATCACTTGTAGCACATGTTTTCTACGTGAAATTTCCTCAGCTCTTCACTGGAAGCATCAAAAAAACTCTATCTCCCTCCACTTCATAGAAATCCTTCAATTTTTGTTCCTAAATCTGAAAAAAATGTAGAGGATTAGGGAAAAAACTTCAAATAATCCTGTCTACGTATTTATACACAAAAAAAATATCCAGCAAGCCGAAATTTCGCCTCCCAATCAAATTGTCACTCTAATAATTTCTGACTCTTTTATTATTTCCAACAATTTCTGGAGAATTAAATACTTTTTTCTTCTATTATTTAGTTAAAATGCTGTTCTTTTCACCAATTGTTTTTAAAAAATGGGTCAACCCTGTGGTTTTTTTTAGTAATTTCGTTATTTCTGTCCGATTAAGGGCATTTCATCCCCAAAAATTCCCCCACAAATAAAAGAATAACAAAATCAATCACTTGTAAATTATTATATTTTTAATACAAATATGAAATTTTATTTCGATTTCGATTCTTAACATATATATTCACCACAGCTTTTAATCACTCATGCACATTATCAATTTCCGTTCAACTTAATCGTATAATTATTAAATTACAATCAAAATATTAAGCAAAAATTGCGCACTCGAGGAAATATCGACGTAATTTATATTAATTCAATTAATCATTTATAATTATTTTTTTTTTCATTTTTTTTTTTTTCGTAAATTATAGAAATAATGAAGAGCTCGAAGGAACTCGCGGTTTTTTTTTGTGTGATATGAATACAGTCAATGCATATTAATAATTATCTAAATGATGAAAATACGCGAATGAAGTTTTACAAAAAAAAAAAATTACTCAGTAGTTAAAGGGAAGTTAATTAATTCTACAATTACATATACGTATATATTTCGAAGAAAAAAAAAAACTAAATTTTTTTTATAAGCAGCCCTCAAGTTTGGTACTTTTTAACTATAAAAATAAATGTCACATTTTCATCAAAAAATTTTTTAATTCACTTTCAAGATTTATACTTTTAAATTTTTTCATCACTCCAAAGAAAAAAAATATATATATTTTTAATTAAATTTTAAAAAAGTCATTTTTAATTACTTTTTTTTAAATTTTTAATTTTTAATTTTTTTTCTCATTTTTTTCTTCATTCTCCAGTGCTTTAATCAGCAAAAATTATTTATTAATTAAAAAAAAAAAATTAAGGCGAAACACTCGATTCAGTCACTCACTTTATGTAATTTCACGCAATAATTAAAATCAGGTCCCCAAAGTAAACGATTTTCTCCTAATTAACAATCCTGAAAGAAATATCCTCAATGCGCCAAATGATTATCAATGAATTTTATCATTTTTTTTTTCATTTTTTTTTAAATTTCTTAAAATTTTCTTAATTTTTTTTTTTGTTATTTTTCATAAAAAACTTACAAAGTTTGATTACGTACATCTGTTTTAATGACAAATTTTATTCTTTTTTTAATATTGTAAAAGAAAACGATAATACTAAGGCGAAGCAGAAAATTCAGCACTCATTCCTTTTTTTTTCTTTTTTTTTTCTCTTAATTTTTACGTTTTTCATGAGATGAAGAAAATTCGTGGATTCAATGATGATTCTATGTGCTAATAAAATTGGGGGGTGATTTCTCGAGGGATTAGAAGTACCTGGAGAATAATTCGTTTTTTTTTTTTTTTTAATACAAGTGAGAATATGTTTCGATGTGCCCCAAAAAACGATGATTTTAGGTGATACCACGAGTTTCTACGTTATTTCAAGAAAATCTCAGAAGCTGTTGGGTTTATCGAAAAAGTTCAGGAGACCTTTTTTGTAGAGAATTTCGAGAGCTAAAAAAAAGGTCTCTTGACTTTTTTCTCTAAACCTACTCGCCTAAAAGATATCCTCACAAAACAAGTGACGACAAACTTTTCGAGTTT
Organism: Aleiodes leptofemur; assembly: GCA_963942555.1. Taxonomy (NCBI): domain Eukaryota; kingdom Metazoa; phylum Arthropoda; class Insecta; order Hymenoptera; family Braconidae; genus Aleiodes; species Aleiodes leptofemur. The sequence continues at coordinate 1,832,328 of OZ012619.1, read as the reverse complement.
TATTCAATTTTGCGACATTATTGAGAAGTATTAAGAATATCTCGTAAAGTACTAGGTTTAGACAAAAAGTTTAAGAGACCTTTTTTGTGGAGAATTTCAAGAGCTAAAAAAAAGGTATCTTGACATTTTCCCCTAGACCTACTTGCCTAAAAGATATTAGCAAAGAAGGAAAAATAAACTCTGCAAGTTTTATTTCATCACTTCGAATTATTGAGAATATCTCGAAATTGAACGAATTTGGGGGAAAAACTCAAGAAATCTTGATTGTAGCCCTCGAAATTCTCTACAAAAAAGGTTTCTCACCATTTTCCAATAAGCCCACTCGTTTTAAAGAGCTTTTTTCAATTACAGCATCACCGAAAAACTAAAAAATCAAGAATTATCGTAATTTTAGGAGAAAATTTACAAATAGATACTACAAATTCATTGCAAAAAGTTTTTTTAAATTCTAATACCCCACGTATCTACGAAGTAAAAGAACAGATCAAAATATAGTATGTGGGATCAGATCCAGTATCAAAAATCACATCTTATTATTTTTTTTTCTTTTTTTTTTTTACCACAATTGTTATCTAATAACAATTAAAACGTCGTTCAATCTGTTATTATACTTTTAATTAATATTTATACCTAAATTATTTTAATTAAATCGATAAATCGATATTTTCTAATAACTAAAATTGTTAGAGTGAAGAGAAGTTACCGAACTAACGATCACAGCTATTTTATATACGTTTTTTTTTTTTTTTTAATTTTATTTTTCACAAGAAAATTCTTTTTTTCCAAATGATTTGGAATTTTTTTTGAGTGAAGAAGGTTGCAAAAAATTTTGAAAAAATTCACCAACAATGTTTATTATTGGAGCATATTCTCAAATTTTTTCAGATTTTTTCATCAACTCCTTCGATCCAAAAAAAAAATTCCTAGATCATTTTTTGCCATGGGGTCCATTTTGCCCCTTTTTCTAATACGAAATTTAATATTTTGTTTTTTCTTAATATTTTTAGAATTCGCAAAAATTAATTAATGATTTATGAAATACGTTGGTGTTGAAGGTTTTCTTTTTTTTTTCATTAATGTACTTTTTATATTGTCGTTCTAGAGTGAAAAAGACGTAAATAGTACAATTTTTTGACATTTTTTACGCCCTTTTCACTCTGGAAACGATGTATATTTATAATTATCACTTAAATATTATCATTATTACAACGTGATTTGTGAGATCTACACTAAATTTTTTTTTTTTTTTCGTACACTCAAATTTAATGATTGTAAGAAGTACATATGGATATTATATACGTGATAATGAATAATCGATACACAAATGACGTTATTTAATTGAAAATAATAAATTCATTAATTTTTTTTCGATTTTTCTTTTTTCAAATTTTTATCGTAGTGAAAGAAATAGTTGATTCTTTTCAATTTTTTTAGGATATCTTGAAGAATAAGAGAGATAGGACATTTTTTATAGAGACCTTTTTTGTAGCTCATGAAATTCTCCACAAAAGTTACATCGGGCAAAATCGCTCTATCTCGCTTAATTTCCGAGATATTCTCAAAAAATGAGAAAGAAAAAATTTATTTCGTCATTTTACTGAATTTTTCCTTTTTATTTTTTCAAATATCTCGGAAACTAAGCGAGATAGAGCGATTTTGTCGAAATACTTTTTTGTAGCCTTTGAAATTCTCTAAAAAATTGTGTTTGGGCAAAATCGCTCTATCTCCCTTAGTCTCCGAGATATTCTCAAAAAATAACATTGAATTTCCCTCTTCACTAGTGATTTCTCAATTTTTCAAATTCAATATCAATAATAAAATAAAATTGCAAAATTTAGCCCATGAATTTAATAGTTCTGTGGTAGAATGTTCATTATTAAATTGTTTAAAACAAAAAAAAAATTTAATTCCGTAATTTTCTTCTGCACACAGCTTCCTTCGATTATTATCACAATAAAACGCCACCGCATCCCTCCGCTTGACGATTAACGTAATTAAACTTGCACTTTACCTCAATTTTAATGGATTATCAAATAATTTAAGAATTTTTATATTTGATTCGGTACAACATCGATATTGGATGCGCTTTATTGAGGCTCTGGGCAGGTTCTGGGGCCTTGATCCAACAATATTAAGGATGGGTCGCGTAAGACGTACGTCAACGTACTCATCGTCACCAAATCCCGAATTTATTCATTTTTTTTTCATTTTTTAAAAAATTTTAATTTTAATTTTCTTTGAATTTCAAATTTCATTTTTTTTTTATATTCAAATTTTCATTTTTTCTTTAAATTCAAATTTTCATTTTTTAAAATTCAAATTTCAATTAAAATTTTTCATTTCTTTTCAATTAAAATTTTCATTTCTTTTTCAAGTTGAATTTTCCTTTTTTTTTTTTCTAAATTCAAATTTTCATTCTTTTTCAAATTCAACTTTTCATTTTTTTTTTAATTTCAAATTTTCATTTTTTAAAATTCAAATTTCAATTAAAAATTTTTTTTAACTTAAATTTTCATTTCTTTTTCAAGTTGAATTTTCTTTTTTTTTTTTTAAATCAAATTTTCATTTTATGTTAAAAAAAAAAAAAAATTGAAAATTCATGACTTTAAAAATTGCAAAAATCTGACAATTTTCAGATTTTTTTTCGTTTCTCGAAAAATAAACTATTTTTGAAAAAATACAAAATATGCACATGTAGAAAATTTAAAAAAAACTATAAGTGCAAAATTTTTTGAATCTTTTTTTTATAATTATTTTTTTGTTAAAGAGAAAAAAAATTGAAAAAATTGTCACGTGTGTGCTTAATTTGATTATTATAATTCGGGATTTCGGGAGACTCGAGTTCGCAATCACAGCGCTTTTTTTCTCTTACTTTTCACTTTCGAATCATTTTCCTTTTTTTTTTTTTTTTTGATTCACGTTTGATATTATTTGTCATCTTCAACTGCTCTCGATGAATTCACTTTTGACTCTTTTCGGATGAAGATGTAGTCAAGTCCAATTCTCTTTGGACTGATCTGACACGAACACGATAGAATTTTGTGCCTTGAGGTACGTGGTAACGATTTTCCGGCTGAAATAAATTTTAAAAAAATTAAAAAATTAGGGAAATTGATTATTTTTACTGATTTTTGGGGATCCAAAGAATATTTCGGGAAGCATTAATTTTTTTTCCCAATTTTTTTGGAAAAAATTCGCTTTTTTGGCCAAGTTTTGAAGGAGTTTCTCTTTTGAAAATCGAAAAAATTCACATTTTCGGCGATATCTCCAGTTCTGTTGGTCGTAGCAACCTGGGGTTGATTTCAAATGAAAGGTGAGCTCATTTCCCATCGATTTATGTGGTTCAAATTTTTTTTTAATCAATTTTTCAAATATTTATTTAAAAAATTAAAAAATTAAAAAATTTAAAAATTTAAAAATTTAAAAATTTAAAGATTTAAAATCAGTTTTTGCCCCATAAGTACTTGAAAAAATTGATATTTTTCTTTGTAAACCCCATAAATCGATGGGAAACGAGCTCACCTTCCATTTAAGATCAGCCCCAGGTCACCTACAATCAATAGAACCAGAGATATTCTCGAAAACCTGAAATTTTTCGAAAACAGAAGAATTTCACCTTCAAATCTTGCGCAAAAAATGAAATTTTTGAAAAATTCCAAAAAATAACTTCTGACATATGATTTTCATGGGAAATTTCCTCATCTTTCCAATGAAATCATCAGAAAAAACCTATCTCCAATATTTTCATCCATTTCATGTAATTTTCATAGTAGGGGAGAGGGGGGCACCTCTTAACACTTCTTGCATTTTTAATAATTAATTTTAACATAATAAAATAGTTAATTATTAATATTTTTTATCTCGAATCGATACTTTGGATATTTAGCGCTCATAATACACCTTTGTTAATTTAAAAAAAAAATAATAATTTACAATTATATTATCAAATAAAAAAGAATCATTTTGTTCGAAGGTGCCCCTCTAAAAAATAGGAAAATTTAAAAAAAAAATGGAAAATTCAAGTCATTTCAGTAGCGAAGAGGTAAAACAGGATAAATCGACTTTGAGGTCATTTCGAAGGAAATATCTCGGAAACTAAGCGAGATAAGGCGATATTACTCATCTATTTTTGTAGAGAATTTCACGAGTTACAAATTAATTTTAGGGCAAAATTGCTCTTTCTCCGTTATTTTTTAAGGTATTTTCAAAAAACTTGAGAAAAAAAGAGACTTATCTTGTTTTACCTCTTCACTACTGATTTTGATTCTGAATATTCACGTTCAGTTAAAAATTCAAGTAATTTGTAAAATTTTCGTCTAAAATCTACTCAAGACTCACAGATTCCTCTGAATTTCCTCTGAAACTCAAAGATTTCATAATCATCTTCCCATTAAAAAAAAAAAAAATTCAATATCACATTTATGAAAATTTCCATCAAATTGTCTATGAAATTTCCTTTTTTTTATAATACGGCAGTGTCCGTTTGATGGGGTCATCCCCTATCCTACCTAAATAATTAAAAAAAAAATCCTATAATCACCTTTTTGGCATGACAATACTGCTTATCAATGACCTCTCCCAACACATAAATTTGTTTGGGCAATCCATCGGGTCCAGGTCGTAGATCAAGTGTATCAATGCACTCGGAGTGCAAAAAATACATGGTTCTTGTTTCCTGCAGTACAATATAATTGCTGTGTCCTGTGTCCCAAAGTACAATAACTGTATCACCTGGATTGCAGCTGTTCAAGCTAACACAAGACTGTTGGAAGAGATTAGTTGTGCTTTTTATTAATTTTTCACGAAATCTAAAAGCTGCATCCTGTCTAGTCTGATCAGATGATCCAGCCTCTTGACCACTGGATTCCGAGACAACAGCAACTGACGTATTCATGTCTTTATCACGTGAATCCATCGAAGCCGATATTTCTGTCATGTAATTACGTCTCGAACGTTCCTTAACAAGTTCCACTTCAAGTCGCACCTTATCAGCTTCAAGTGCCTCAACTCGCGCTTCCATAGTGTCCTTTGACTCTTGAACTGCCTGAAGAGCCGATGTCAAACGTTTATTGTCAACTTCGAGGAATTCTAAACGTCTTGAAAGACTCTCGGCAGAATCTGTTGCTTCTAATCGAACCTTTTTCGACTCGGACACTTCAATATCGTCTTTACTTGAGGACATGAGGGCTTTTATATTGTCGTCTGATATTCCGGGAGGCTGGGACATCTTTAAACGACCCTCATTCAACTCCTGACGTAATTCGTTTCGTTCTGTTTGGAGATCGTGCACCTGAGTTTCTCGCTGTTTTATGATCTTTTGGTCGGCTGCCATTTTTAACTCGAGACGGTGCTTTTCTTCTTCTAGTTTTTGGACCTAAAAGAGAAAAACAATGGAGTTAGTTAGGTAATTGAAGGGTTTGGGGGTCAGGTTCTTGTGAAAACACTAATTAATTGAAATTATGAAAAATTTATATTGTCGTTCTAGAGAATTTATTAAATTTATATATTTTTTTTTATATTCAAATTTTGATTTTTTTTAAATTTTAATTTGCTTTTTTTTTTTTTTCAATTAAAATTTTTTATTCCTTCAATTTTTTTACTTAAATTTTGGGGGTCAGGTTCTTGTGAGAATGCTAATTAATTGAAGTTCGAAAGAATTTATATTTTTGTCCTGAAAAATTTATTAAATTTATATATTTATTTATATTCAAATTTTGATTTTTTTAAATTTCAATTTTCATTTTTTTTGATTTTCAATAATTTCAATTTTTTTCAATTTCAGTTTTCATTTTTTTTCCAATTAGAAATTTTCATTTCTTTTTAATTTGAATTTCGGGAATCAGATTCTTGTGAGAACTCTAATCAATTGAAATTTGAAAAAATTGAAGGAATGGAACGAAATTTGGTAAAAGAGAAAAATACAATAGGATAAAAAAGTAACAATTTTCGGCACTTTTCCACCTTTTTCTACATTTTTGCACCTTTTTTGAATTCAAGTTAATGAAAAGAAAAAAATTCTTAAATCAAGAATAATATTTTTATAAATTTTCGAAATCTTTATAATTATGCGAATTTAAATTATAATATTATAATGTTGCTGCACTTATAAAATGATACATATTTCAAATTTGAATATAAAATAGCCAAAAAAGAGACGGTGCTTACAAAAGGTACTTCTATCCTAAATGATAAAGGAATTTCGATGAAAAAAAAAAAATATAATGTAAAGAAGTTGTAATCAAAACTGAAGGAATTTATGATAATTTGAAATAATAATAATGATATTTTGAAAATTAAGCGAGATAGAGCAATTTTGAATTTCCACCCCCCCCCCCCCCGCCCATCTTCTATTTTAGTTCTTGAAATTCTCTAAAAAAAAACAAATTAGTGCAAAATCACTTTATCTCGCTCCGTTTCTGATATATTCAAAAAAAAAACTGCGGATTAAAATTGAGTTGAATAAATTTTCCCTCAAATTTAAACATCAATTTTCCGTGAAAATAAAAAAAAAAAAAAAAAAAATTTCCCTTCAATACCTCGGAAACTAAGCGAGATACATCGAAATTCTCATAGAAACCTTTTTTGCACCTCTCAAAATCCTCTCCAAAAAAAGGCACTACTCCAAAATCGCTTCATCTCCCTTAAGGGAGTTCATCCGGTAACTGAATTAACAGACCAATAATTATGAAAAAATTTGAATATACTTCTGAAAATCTAAAAAGTCACCTGTTAAAATTTTCAACTCTTCGGATATCTTTTTCGGGAGAAATTAATAAATAAAGATTCTTCAATTAACACGGTCCCTTATGGGTTTTCGTCTATAAACATGAAATTTGTGGCAATTAACAGGTTTTTTGGGGAGAAACTTCCATAATGGATAAATAAATATGTAAAGAACAGTTTAAGAGCTTCCTCAAATGCATTAGATACTTGGTGATTTAAGAATAAATTAATTTGTCTCGAAAAATGCTGATTTTTGGGAAGTTAACCTCTGTCTTACTCGCATGACAGTGACGTCAGAACCGCGCGCTTTTTGAAATCAATAAGAATGCTTTCTGAATAACGCAATGTATGCTATGCTTGCACATTAAATCATACAAAACTAGTTAAAAATGTGCTGAATTGACCTTTCTCTATTTGATCTTCAAAAAAATTATTTCTATAAATTCGATTTTTTACAAAAAAACAATTATGATCGACGAACAAGAATTTCTAGTACATAGCAGCTGTACAGGTTACGACTACGTTAGTCGTGTAACCACTACGCTAGTCGTGATAATTTTTCGTACTATTAAATCCCATACCGGATGAACTTCCTTAAACCTCCATATCCCCAAAACACCCCCCTTCCCCCCATTTCTCTCTTAATGACCATCCTCCCCCTCCTCACCTTCTCCAAAAGTGGCTGTCGAACCCTGAAATCCTCTTCCGTCAGCCTCCTAATGATCTCCTGATACTGCTGGCACTCCTCAATAAGCGCTGTTTCCCTCAGCCTCCTAGCCTCTGCCTCCTCCCCCAATTGCTCCTCCGCCACCCTCAGCCCAAACTGCAGATTCTCAATAGCATTTCTCATCGCTTCCCCATTATTCATCTCCTCCTTCATCTGCGCAAGTATAGCCTCATGATTAACCATCTCGATGACTTCCGGTCGTTCAATTTTTTCCAAACTCGAGTCACTCGGACTCCTCTCCATGATCGTCGAAGCCGTCATGAGCTTGAAACGACTGCGAATCGTCTCGAGCTCAGATTTATACTCGAGATGAAGTTTGTCTGTTGCCTCTTTTATCAGCTTCTGATGGTCCACTTGAGCTGCAGATAAATTGTCTTCCAGCTCTTTGACGTTTTTTCTGCACTGCTCGAGGCTACTCGTCAGGCCTGCAATCTCCAAAAGACGCGCATCATTCGTCTGTTTAACGGCGTTTTCTTTTTCGATTCGAGCCTGGTCCAGCGCATCTTCCAGCTGCTTTTGGAATCGCGTCTGGATGCTGCGCATCTCTTCTTGCTCGTTTTCCAGCTTCTGGCGCATTGTCTTGATAAGACACTCGTACTCTCCTAATTCTGTGTCTTTCTCCATTATGGAGCGTTTTAGGATGCTGTGCTCCTCATCTCGTGCCTCCAGCAGCTTCTTCGCATCTGCTAATTCCAACTCGTGGTCCACTGTCAGCTCCTGCTCACGCTCGTGCAAAACTCGCTCGCACTCACGAGAATGAAGAGATAAGGCGTGACCCACGCGATCTGTTATCTCGCGAATTCCTGTCTTGTCGGAGGCAACCTTCTTTCGGAGAATGGCAAGCTCCTCTCGGAGGGTCGACATACCCTCGCTCATTGCTGACTTCATTGTACGAAGAATTGTACGCAAACGCTCGACTTCTGCTCGTGTGTTGCCGAGATTTTCCTGGAAATTAAAGAGAAATTGAGGGATTTTTGATATTAACGAACGTGCAGAGATTATTTTTCTTTTTATTTTTCGTGATAGCACTTTTTTGGGGAAATTTTGGTCGTATAGGAGAGACTGGGGCAAAATGGGGTACTTTAAGGCACGTGCTTTAAAGTACCCCATTTTGCCCCGGTATTTCCTAGAGGCGTTCGGATGATCTTTCTCATGAACAAACGAATATGACGAAAATTGCCGAAAAATGTGATTTCACGAAAAATAAAGAGAGGAATTAGGGGGTTGGGTGGTTGGGGGGTTTTTTAAGGGGTTGAGGGGGATTTGTGTTAGTTGGGGGGTTTTTGGGGGTGGGGGTTTGGGGGTGGGGTGGGAGGGGTTGACTCTTGGGGCAAAATGGAGGTTTTTCTTTATTAATAAGAGGAAATTTTGGACAAAATAGAATTTTTTCATATTTTTGGAAAATTAGTTTTAATCATATTTTTTTTAAATTGTTTTTTTTTTAATTTCGAAAATGACTGAATTTTGAGAAAAAAGTGCAGAATTTGAGAAAAATTAAATTTTGTGAAAAATTGTTGAGAATTTTGTGAAATATTGATTTAAAAAACATAAAATTTTGTGAAAATTCCTTCGAAAAAATTCGAAATTCTGTGAAAATTCATTGAAAAAAAAAAAGAATTTATGTGAAAATTTATTGAATTGAAGAAAAGACATTAAATTTTATTGAAATTTCACTTTAAAAAAATGAAATTTTTTAAAAATTAATTGAAAAAAATGAAATTTTCAAAAAATTAATTGAAAAAGAAAAAATGAAATTTTCGTATTTTTCTTTGAAAATTCCAAAAAATGTCCATTTTTTATTTTTTATTTTCCTTAAAAAATGGAAAAAATTCTATTTTGTAAATCAATTATTCATCAAAACAATTCTATATTAATTTTAATTATTAAGAGTCCATTTTGCCCCATCTCCCATAACATTAAACGAAAAAAAAAGCTACTGTGTTGAACCGAGCACCCAGTGACATTTCTCGCAATTTTCCGATGAATAATACAGCACTTGGAGAATTTTTTTGGGGGATAAAAAAAGTGTAGGTGTGTATGTGTGTGACGGCATCAGCTATGTCCTGGACCAAGTGACTGGAGCGTCCAAACTACTTGTTGAAGGATGTAAGGAAATTTACGATAATTCATTTTTAAACAAAAATCCTTTCGACATTCATGCTGAGGAAAAAACTAATATTGGATGATTTAGTGAAGGATTTCGGTTAACTGTTACACACAATTTGCCTAATTATTTACTCAATTGTGAATTTCACAGAACGAAAAATGACATCTAATTAGAGACAAATGCATTAAAAATTTCGAGAAAAAAAAAATCGAAGTGTGACGAAACATGAAAAATATATAACGAAAAATCAGTAGTGAAGAAGATGAATTGAGAATTTTTTCAATTTTTTTTCAATTAATTTATGAAACTGCGAAAAAAAAGAGGAATTTCTATTGGAAAAAGGGGCAAAACGAGATATGGTATAATAGAGATTCAATTTGGATCTACCATTTCATTTTGCCCCTTTTTTTGAAGAAACAAAAATAAGATTTAAAGAATTCGGAATCGAAAAAGTAAAATATAGAGACACTCTTTTTTTCTTTCATTTTTTTGAGAATATCTTGGAAACTAAGGGAAATAGAGAAATCTTTGTGAATATCTTTTTTGTAGCCCTTGAAGTTCTCAATAAAAAAGGATTCAAGCAAAATCGCGCTATCTCGCTTAGTTTCCGAGATATCTAAATAAAATTGACGAGAAAAATTAAGTTGATTGAATTTTTCATTAAATTTCCGAACATTTTATCAAATATCTCGGAAACTAAGCGAGATAGCAAAATTTTCCAAGAAACCTTTTTCAAAGCTCTCAAAAAACTCTACAAAACAAGATTGTATCAAAATGTTCCTATCTCCCTTAATTTCAAAGATATCTTTTGAAAACGAAAAAAAAAAAAAAAAAAAATCTGCTTCTTCACTACCGAATTTTTGCAATTTTTCGAAAAATTTCTACAAAATAATTTTGTAAACCTCACAAATTCGCCTATAAAAAATTAAAATGCCTTCTCCACCACTCATTACCTCAGAAACAAAGTGGCTCAAGTCCATTGCTTATATATAGGCACTTATGCCCCTTTATTTCCAAGATAATGCACGAAAAAATTTCCCTCAACCTTTTTAAAATATTGCGTTTTTTTTTTCAACTGAGATTTTTCTGTTATCTGGAAAATTCGATCCAGTACCTGAAGAAGATTAACGATAGCCTGATGTTGACCGTCTGTATGATGCTCACTGAGGCTACTTGGCAGCGATTCATCCATGTAAAATTCCGTACCCATAAAATCACAATTAGCTGTATTATCAGCATATGGACTGCTATCATCACTTTCATGTTGTACACTCTCAATTTGCTGTAGCTGACCGTCACACTTCACATTTAATGTGGTATTTTCATAGGTACTCGGTTCATTATTATTTTCAATGCACTCAATTAATGGACACAGTGCTGTTGTATAATTTTTATCACGCGTATTTAAGGATTTTATATTAATGGATATTGTGGATGTGGGGGACACGCTTTGTCTGCCACAAACCTCCAATAATTTTTTCAATTTTTCGGATGACTCGTAACTGTGTTTTCCATCGTTTCCTTGGACTATTTTCTCGAACTCCTCGGTATCAGTCTCAGACTCGAAACCAGCTCTATAAAAAAAAAAAGCAAAATTAAAAAAAATTAATTTAAAAAAAAAATTAAAAAATTGCGATTCGATGAGTGAGGAGTAGATTTTTTTGGGAGAATGATTCGGAAAATAAGGGAGATAAGGCGATTTTTTGGTAAATAAGTCTTTTTTGTAGAGAATTTTGAGAGCTACAAAAAAGGTGTCTTGCAAAATTACGCTATCTCGCTTAGTTTCCGGGATAATAAAAAAAAACTACATCTGGAATTTAACAAAAAAAATCGAAAAAATTCATTCAACTCAATTTTATTCTAGTTTTCTTTGAGTATCTTGGAAATTTAGCAAGATAGGACGATTTTGGCCTGAAAATTTTTCGTACAGAATGTCGAGAACTACAAAAAAGGATTCGGACAATATTCATAAAAATTCATAAAATCAATTGTTAATTCCTAGAAAATTGAAAAAATTACACAAATTAAAAGATTTGGATCTTTAATTTTTGGGAAAAAAATCGAAATTTGAAAAAAATATTAAGAAATGCATAAAATCAATTGTTAATTCCCAGAAAATGGAAAAAAACTCTCACATTAAAAGATTTGGGTCTTTAATTTTTGGGGAAAACATCGAAATTTGAAGAAAAATAAATAATAATACATAAAAACAATTGTTAATTCCCAGAGAAGAGATATTCCCAGAAAATTGAAAAAGAAATTCCCAAATTAAAAGATTTTAATCTTTAATTTTTAGGGAAAACATTGAAATTTGAAGAAAAAAAAAAAAATGCATAAAATCAATTGTTAATTCCCAAGAAAAAGATATTCCCAAAAAACTGAGAAAATTTCACAAACTAAAAGATTTGGATCTTTAATTTTTGAAGAAAACATTGAAATTTGAAGGAAAATAGATGAAAATCCATAAAATCAATTGTTAATGCCCAGAAAACTGGCAAAATTTCCCGAATTAAAAGATTTAGATCTTTAATTTTTTGGAAAAACATCGAAATTCGAAAAAAAAAAAAAAATCCATAGAATCAATTGTTAATTCCCAGAAAAGAGATATTCCCAGAAAACTGGGAAAATTTCACGAATCAAAAGATTTAAATCTTTAATTTTTGGGAAAAACATCGAAATTTGAAAAAAATCAATAAAAATCCATAAAATCAATTGTTAATCTCCAGATAAAAGGTATTCCCAGAAAATTGGAAAAATTTCCCAAATTAAAAAATTTGGATCTTTAATTTTGGGGGAAAAAATCGAAATTCGACAAAAAAATAAATTAAAACCCATAAAATCAATTGTTAATTCCCAGAAAATGAAAGAAAAAATTTCCAAATTAAAAGATTTAAATCTTTAATTATTGGGCAAAACATTGAAATTCGAAAAAAATTAATAAAAATTCATAAAATCAATTATTAATTGTTAAATTAATTAACCTGTCGCTCATTGGTACTCTATCCCCTTGATTTTTCCCAAGAATATCAACGGGCATTAACGCACTGCTGCTTTTATCCTTGATTCCATCTGCACTACCATCAGCTAGACTTTTCGACATGAAGAATTGTGTGATGCTATGTAAATCTGGTGTAGAAACGGATTCAGTGAGATCAGGTAACTGAACTTTCAGAGATTCCATATCTTCCGCAGTCAGCTATAACATAAAAAAAATACGAGAATCACGCAATGTTCCACTGGTAACTTTTACTTTGAATGTTTATTATTGTAAAAAAAAAATAACACCAACTCCAGCATTTAATTGTCTATTTTCGTCTCTCATTAAGAAATTCAAGGAAAACAATTTAAAAGAAATAAAAAAAAAACTATTTAAATTATTCGAGAATTCAGCAGCGAAGAGATAAAAGCATGATAAGAGTATTCTTTTATTCATTTTTTAAGAGTATCTCGGAAAGTAAACGAGATAGCGCGATTTTGCCTCAGTCATTTTTTTTAGAGAATTTCAAGGACTATAAAAAAGGTTTCTTGCAAAATTACACTATCTCGCTTAGTTTCCGAGATATTATTCAAAACTGAATGACAAAAAATTCAGTGAAGAGATGAAACAAGAAAAGTCTTTTTTTTAAAATCATTTTCTTTGGAAAATATCTGAGAAACTAAACGAGATAGCACGATTTTGCCTCAATCGTTTTTTTTAGAGAATTTTCAGAGCTATAAAAAAGATTTCTTGCAAAATTACGCTATCTCGCTTAGTTTCCGAGATATTATTTAAAACTGAATGACAAAAAAATTCAGTAAAAAAGTAAATTAATAAAAGTTTCGCTTTCTTTTATTTATTTTTTTAAAATAATAACTCGGAAACTAAGTGAGATAGCGCAATTTCATTTCAGTCTTTTCTTTTGAAGAATTTTAAGAGCTACAAGAATATTTCCATAAGAAAGCCCCTATCTCGCTTAGTTTCCGAGATATTCCATGAAAATAAAAGACGAAAAATTCAGTGAAAATACGAAAAATGTCTCTTTTTCGGTGAATTTTCTCTGAATATCTGAGAAATTAAGCGAGATACAGCGATTTTGCCCGAATTTTTCTTTGTAGAGAAGTTTTTTGTCTACAAAAATGCTCTATCTCGCTTAATTTCCAAGAATCCTTAAAACCGAATAACAAAAAATTTAGTTAAGACGTGAAATAAGGAAAATATCTTCCTTTTCATAATTTCCTCTAAATAATATCTCAAAAATCAAGCGAGATAGCACAATGCTGCTCTAATCCTTTTTTCATTTACAAAAATTTCAAGAGAAAAGAAAAATTACTATTAATTATCACATTCATTTTCATCTTTCTGATTTAATACTCTAATATGAGATTAATACGCGATTATATGCATATAATACGATATATCGCATTAAAAAAATCAAGATTTCTCTCGAAAATTTCAAAATTTGACATTAAATAGTAATTTTTTTATTTCTTTTTTGTTATTGATATTGAAGAAGTGTTTTTTTTTTTCAATATCCCTATGAACAATTCAGTAGTGAAGAGGTGAAACAAGATAAGTCTCTTTTTGTCTCATTAATTTTTTTGAAAATACCTTAGAAAATAACCGAGAAAGTGTAATTTTGCCCTAAAACTCTTTTGTAACTCTTGAAAATCTCTACAAAAACAGATGAGTAATATTACCTTCAAAATGACCCCAAAGATAAGTCGATTTATCCTGTTTTACCTCTTCACTACTGAACAAAGATCGGCAAAAAAAAAATTCGCATTTTTAATTTTTTAATTTTTCTTATTTCTGTAGTTTCCATTGAAAAGAATTTCCATTACTTTCTCAATGGAAAATTTGGATTTTCAAATTTTCCATTAGTTCGAAAATTAATATTTTTTTTTCCAACAATTTTGATTACTATTGTAATCAAAAATTTGACTGATGAAATTTTCTAATTTTTTTTTTTTTATTCAAACTTATTAATATTTTTTTATTAGTTGAATTGAATTATAAATGTCATATAAACATTGATTTTATTATAACATCAATGATTCCAATCAATTAATAAGTAAGAAAGGATCAAAATTTATCATTAAAAAAAAAAATAGAAAATTACATCAGTCAAATTTTTAATTACAATAGTAATAAAAATTGTTGAAAAAAAAAAAATATTGATTTTCAAACTAATGAAAAATTTAAAAATCCAAATTTTCCATTAAGAAAGTAATGGAAATTTTATCGATGAAAATTACAAAAATAAGAAAAATGAAAAAATTAAAAATGCGAATTTTTTTTTGTTGCCGATCTCTGCTACTGAATTGAACTATTAAAAAAGAATAACCTTCGGCAGTTGATTATCAAAAACCGTAGGAGCCTGTGTGGCAAAAGGTGGTGGTGTATCCTCCAGCCCCGGAAACAGTGTATTCAAAAAATGTCCCTCAAATTTCAGTTGAAATTCCCGCCTCCTATTGATCTCCTGACTATGGACCGTCAGCAATTGACAGGCAAGATTAGTCGCCCAAACGAGAAAAGCCTGTGAAAAAGTACGTCTCCTGACGACTTCGGCAACTGCACTGACGTACATTTGTGGCGCCAGATGAATCTGCTGTAGGACCTCGAGATGACGTCTCAGACGTTTCAAATTCTCGTGGTACATTACGAGTTTCCCATCAACCTCCATCATCTTGTTCTCGACGTACATGATCCACTTGAGTCGATGATAAATATTGACGGACAATTCCTCTTTTGCGCGAGTACATCTGCGCCTTATATCGCGAAGCTGCGAGTGATTCTCCATCATGACGACCAATTGTCGTCTATGAGACGCGCATAAATCCGGCAAAACACTCGGATCCCCTAGATTATTTGCACGTGTCTGGTTCTGCAGAAATCCTTGCGCCAATTCTCCCTGCTCCTGGACCAGTCGCTTCGTCTGCGTCATCAGCTGTTCAAGAGCGAAGAGCCGCTCTCCCAAACCCTTGATCTCCTTCATCTCAGGCTTATTCGACGCGTCTATAGCTGCATTCACCTCGTTTTTAAGGGCCTCCATCATGCGCTCGTCAAATTGCTCGAGACCACGTGAGCACTGCTCGGCTACCTGCTCGAGACTGCTCTGATTGTCTTTAGCTGAGATCCAGCGGAGGAGGCTGAGGATTTCGTCGTTGTGGGCAGGATCGGATGGCTGGTCGTCAGGGCTTAAAAGACCCTCTGCTTGAGCACGAAGAGCCGGGAGAATTGGAATTTTTGAAAGAGTTCCTAGGTCATTGTTGAAGCTAAAAAGATAATAGGATGTTAAAATATTATATAAGAATATAAATAATATAATATAAATTATATATAAATATAAATTTCAATCGAAATTTAATAATAATCGGATTTATTTACATGTTAATGATAATTGATTTAAAGTATTATTAAAGTATCAAGCGAATTGACAATTTTTTAGTATCGTTTTTTGAAAAAAAAAGTTCCAATTTTTCCAGAACACTTTAAATTAATTATAATTTATTATATAATTTATTTTGAATATTGTGGAAGCCTTTAGAAAAGTTGAAGCAGTATTCTACTTTAAATACTCGAAAAAAACAGGTTTTTTTGTAAATTTTTTGGGATTATTAATAAAGAAAATTGAGGTAGTTTTTGTTAGACTTGATGAATAGAATTTTGAATTAAATTTGAAGAAAATAAAAAATTCATGTATTTTATGCACTTTTTAAGAACAAAAACATGATTTAATGCCTCGATTAGTAGGTGGATCTGTGCTGGTGTGAAATTTTTGGAAATACGTATGAAAATAATAAAATGACAGAGAAAAATTTTTTTTTGTTATGTCTTTCACTGTTTTTTGCAAAAAACAAATCGAGGCATTGTATTTAAATGATGTTTTTGTGTACAAAAAGTGCGTAAAATACATGGAAATTGTTTTTTTTATGTACTTCGAGAGTGTCTTCATTAAACCTAATAAATCATACATTAATATTTTTTATTAATAATTAATATCATAAAAAATTAACAAAAATAGATTTTTCTGAGCGTTTAAAGTAGAATACTGTCTCAAAGTAAAAATGACTAGAAAAACTCCAGAATTATTAATGAAAAAATATATAAACTCTTTAAAATACACACTATTGTATAGATGAATGTAAATAACTCAATTAGTGTCGATAATTAACAATAAAATAGAAAAAATTAAAAAAAAATTAGACTTTTTGCAGTTTCAGGGACGTTTTTGATGCGCATGTTAGGAAATTGTCGAGTTAGAAGAAAATGTCTAGAGACCTTTTTTTTAGGTCTTGAAATTCTCTACAAAAAAGGTTCCCTGCTAAATTCTCCTAAATCCAACGGCCTCTCAGATATCTTTAAAAATATCTGATAGATTCGAATTAATGGAGATTCTCACTTGTTCAGTAGCTGCACATGTTGTTCCCTCTCTGTCAAGTAATTCGTGAAGCTTTGTTGCAGTAAATCCGCTTTCGACTGGAACATTTGCGTGATGTCTTCTAGATTAGCTACTACTGCTGCCCAACCCTGTTGCTGAAGATGCTGATCATGGACCAGTCGTTCGCAGGTTCTCGTCTGCTCTCTGGCGATGACGCAGCACTGTTGGGCCAGTTGGGCTCTAGCCACGAGAGTGGCATAGGTGGCTGGCATCGCCAGGGAGGCATTGATCTGGTCCACGAGATCGACATCTAAAAGGAACAAAAAAGATGAAAATATGAAAATGATATCCCAGGGAGATCGAGTACAGTTGAATTCTTATTTTGACATTTTTTTTACATTTTTCTGAATTTTTTTATAATTTTTTTCAGTGCACTTTATGAGATATGAATTATTGAAGTTCCTGAAAATAGCAGTGATGGGGATGAAATGCCCTTAATCGGACAGAAATAACGAAATTACTAAAAAAACCACAGGGTTGACCCATTATTTAAAAACAATTGGCGAAAAGAACAGCATTTTAACTGAATAATAGAAGAAAAAAGTATTTAATTCTCCAGAAATTGTTGGAAATAATAAAAGAGTCAGAAATTATTAGAGTGACAATTTGATTGGGAGGCGAAATTTCGGCTGGCTGGATATTTTTTTTGTGTATAAATACGTATACAGGATTATTTGAAGTTTTTTCCCCAATCCTCTACATTTTTTTCAGATTTAGGAACAAAAATTGAAGGATTTCTATGAAGTGGAGGGAGATAGAGTTTTTTTGATGCTTCCAGTGAAGAGCTGAGGAAATTTCACGTAGAAAACATGTGCTACAAGTGATTTTTGTTTTTTTTCTCGAAATTTCGAAAATTTGGGCTCAATTTTTTCAAAAAAATTCTGGAATTCTCAAAAAAAAAATCTCGAAAACAATGCGACATATGGTTTCCATGTCAAATTTCCTCAGCTTTCCAATGGAATCATCTAAAATACCCTATCCCAAGTATTTCCTCCGATTTTCATCCTAAAAAACCACACAGTTGACGCATTATTTAAAAACAATTGGCGAAGAGAACAGCATTTCAACTAAATAATAGAAGAAAAAAATATTCAATTCACCGTATAGTTATTGAGATATTTGAATTAGAAGGTATTCGTAACTATTTGCCTCTCTCTCTATCTCATGCATGTGATAGGAGATTAATGTAAAAAAAATTCGAGAAGAAAAAAATTATATTCACAAGCTGAAGATATGACTTTTGAATAGTTTAATCACTTTTTCGGGTAAATTGAAGCACATTTTCCCGAATTATCAGCAATTAATTGGAAACAAACCTACGAATTCTCATTTTTTTCTTTTTTATCGACCGTACTCTGAGACACTACCTTAATTGCTGCATAATAATTAGACTCCTTAAGTCACTCTCGGCTCATTTTGGAGATATCTCGGAAACGAGTGGGTTTAGAGAAAAATGTCAAGAGTCCTTTTATATAGCTCTTGAAATTCTCTACAAAAAAGGTCTCCTCATATTTTTTCCCAACTCCACTTCTTTTCATAGATATTCACGATATAATCACACCATGACGTAAGACCTTTTTTTTGGATGCGAAAAGACTGAATCTTTTTGGATTCAGAGCTTTGTCTATGTTTAGATCTGGGATTATTACGAGGCCAGTGAATATGGCAAGAGCCTCTGCAGTGTCTATAGCACCTAATGATGATGCTCCGATTTTTCTCATTAAAAAAATCGAAAAATAAATTTCAAAATCGAAAAAAAAAAAAGAAAAAAAATTTAGAAAAAATTTATTTTTATAAAAAAATGTGAAACTTTTCCAAAAATCGATGAAAATTGATTCAAAAATATATGAATTAGGGGTAGAATTTTCTCAGCTTTCCGCTAGTTTTCGAATTTTTGCGATACGACGAATAGAACTCGAGATATCCCCGAAAAACCAAAGAATTTCGATAAAAAAGAGAATTTTTTTTTTCAATTCATAAAAAAAATTGATAAAATTCTCTGAATATGTGATAAAAAAAAGTTCAAAAAGGTTTTACCTCCACTTCATCCATTACTCGTATCGCAATGAACCTCAATTAGTAATATTTTGAAAATTTTTCGTATAATTAAAGATATAATAACCCTCGTACGATCATTAAATTATCAATTGACCGATTTTACGAACATGGAGGTCGAATTAATTGTCGTATTTATTAGAATTACTAATGACACCAGTGCAATCAACGTGAATTATGATCGATGCACTCTGAACTCAATTCCTACTTAATACTCTCGTCGTTTATTATTCCTTTGCCTCTTAATCTTCATTTTTTTTTTTGGTTTTAGTTTCGATTAAGTAATTCGCACGTTCCTTCAACTTTAATAATTAATTCCACAGAGTTGGATGAGAGAATTTCGTGCAGATTTTGCAGATGAGTTTGGAATTTGTTCCAGAATGTCTCTAAAAAATTTCATTAGGATTTGATAATTTTTCTAGTTGTGCCTTTTAATTTAGTGAAATTGTGAAAAAAGTTGGAAAAGAAAATTAAATTATTTTCGGGATCAGTATCGGTGGAATATCTCGGAAACTAAGCGAGATAGCGAATTTTTTCAAGAGATCTTTTTTGTAGAGAATTTTATGAGCTACGAAAAAGGTTTCCATCGAAATCGCTCTATCTCGCTTATTTTCCAAGATATTTCAAAAAAACTGATGTTGGAAGCGAATTAATGAAATAAATCAATTTTTAAAAAAATATTTAGTAGAATATCTGGGAGAGTAAGCGAGATAGGGCGATTTTTAGGAAATTTTGAAGAATTTCAAGGGCTACAAAAAAGGTTTCAACGAAAATTACGCTATCTCGCTTATTTGTCGAGATATTTAAGAAAATGATGTTAAAATTGTGAATTAACGAAAAAAATCCATTTTTTTTTACATTTTGTTGAATATTTTGGAAAGTAAGCGAGATAACGCGATTGTGCTTTAATCTTCGTTTTATAGACAATTTCAAGATCTACAAAACAAGATTAAGGCAAAATCGCTCTATCTCGCTTATTTTCCGAGATATTAAAGAAAAAACTGATGTTAAAGACAAATTAATGAAATAAATTCACTTTTTTCTTTACATTTATTCAAAAATCTCGGAAAGTAAACGAGATAGGGCAATTTTTAAGGCATTTTCAAAGAATTTGAAGAGCTACAAGAAAATCTCTACAGAAATTACCCTGTCTCGTTTATTTTCCAAAACATTAAAATAAAACTGATATCAAAACTTCGAATAAACAAAAATAAATCCATTTTTTTCTACATTTCAAAGAATATCTCGGAAAGTAAGCGAGATAGCACAACTTGACCCGAATATTTATTTCCCTAAAATTTCAAGAGCTACAAAAAAGGTTTCTTGTAAAATCGCTCTATCTCGTATCCCTTCCAAGATATCCTCCAAAATCTGCAAAAATACTTGAAAAATACACTTTAAAAAATTTTCATCCAAATTTTCCGTGCAAAATCCCGGGAAATTTCAAACGATTCACATTTCTACTGAAATTTCATATAATTACGTAATTGAAAAATGAACAAATCATCGAATTTTCAAATAATTCCCCGCCTGGATATCAATGAAAATTTGTAAATTTCAGTTCAATTATTTCTCGAAAATTTAGTAAAAAATAGGAAAAATTCCAAAAAAATTGAAAATTCGAGTCATTTTGATTCTAAATATTTATGTTCAGTTGAAAATTCAAGTAAATTGTAGAATTTTCGTCTCAATTCTACTTAAAACTCATAGATTTCTTCAAATTTCCTCTGAAACACAGATTTTATAAGCATCTTCCCATTGAAAAAAAATTAAATATCACATTTATGCAAAATTTCCATCAAATTTCCATTTTTTTCTAACATTTTTTTGTATACAAAACACACAGCTCCAATTTTTAATTAAAAAATCATTAATCTCGTTATTCACCAGCAAATGCTTTGTATTCTACAAGTGCTCAATATATATCTATAGATAACAGTACAATTCCTACCACTTCTCACATTCATCATGAGAATGTCGGGGACAATAATCTAATTCAAGAAAAGAAAAAAAGAAGAAAAAAAAAGCAGGCGATAAAAATCCAATTTCCATAATTTTCCATGATTTTATCGATGCTCCATATAATACTCCTCTGTGTCTATCTACTTAAAAAAAAAAAAAAAAAAAGAAAAAAAAATATTACGCAATGTGTAGTTGAAGTGTCCCCGATCCGCGATGGCAACACGCGCCTCACTTTTTCGATTACGCAGTACATAGTCATTTACTTCATATATATTGTATTTATGATTTTTCTTACATGTGTCGATAAATTTATAAATGTGTAGGATCACACGACCAATAGATGGACACTGACCAAAAGATGGACGGTTTTTATTATCAAGGATTTTCATAAATGAATCAATAATTCGCATTTTTAATTTTTTAATTTTTTTTATTTCTGTAATTTCTATCGAAAAAATTTTAATTACTTTCTCAATGAAAAATTTGGATTTTTAAATTTTTCATTAGTTTGAAAATTAATTTTTTTTTTAACAATTTTGATTACTATTGTAATTTAAAATTTGACTGATGGAATTTCATAATTATTTTCTTTATTAAACTTATTAACATTTTTATTAGTTAAATTGAATTATAAATGTCATATAAGCGTCATTTAAATTGGATCAAATTATAAGTTCTTATTTGTGTTACATTTAGTTAAAACTCTCAATTCAAAATTTTTGTCTGAAAGACGGTTATATTTGGGAAGATTAAACATAGTAGCGTTGATTTTATTATAAAATTAATTATTCCAATCAATTAATAAGTAAGAAAGAATCAAAATTTCGAATAAGAAAAAGAATTATAAAATTTCATCAGTCAAATTTTTAATTACAATAGTAATCAAAATTGTTAAAAAAAAAAAATTAATTTTCAAACTAATGAAAAATTTAAAAATCCAAATTTTTCATTAAGAAAGTAATTAAAATTTTTTCGATGGAAATTACAGAAGTAAAAAAAATTGAAAAATTAAAAATGTGAATTTTTTTTTGCCGATCTCTGATTCTTATTTTCTAGTTTTTCCTTGATTTTTTAAAATTATTTCTACATGATTCGAGTTTAATTGACTTTTACTCGATTCACTGTATATTTTTCTGTGAATCATTGTTTTCAGCAACTTTTTAACGTAATTTGCCTGTTTCATATGAATTAATAAAGTCTAATATTTCCTTAATCGTCCATTTATTGGTCATGTTATCCTAGTCATTTCCTTCATTTATATATTTTGTATTTATGATTTTTTTCGACATGTGCTGATAAATTTATAAATGTGTAGGAGAGAGAAAAAGATTATCACTGCTTTGGCGTCCAACAGTCTGCTGTGTTGAGCGCAATTTAGCGTAGACACACACAAGGCTACCGTGAATTACCAATTCTTTCAATAATAATAATAATGATAAAAATCTTCCATTACTCATTGTCATTACGCTTTCGCAGAATTGCTGTAATTTTTTTGTCGATAAAAAAAAAATTGCAGATAGAAAAAAAAATGTGATGATTATTGAATGAATATCTTGGAAAGTAAGCGAGATAGAGCGATTTTGTCAGAAGGATGTTTTGTAGAGAATTTCAAGGGCTACAAAAAAGGTTTCCAGGGAAATGCCGCTATCTCGCTTAGCTTCCCAGATATTTGGGGAAAAATATGGAATTAAATTTAGTAGATTGGATTTTTTGGGGGGATTTTAGCAGTGGTTTTTGTTGAGATCTTGGAAACTAAGCGAGATAGGAAGATTTTGGTGAATACCTTTTTTGGAGGACTTGAAATTATCTACGAAAAAGGTGTTCTTGGAAATTTCTCTATCTTCGTTAGTTTCCGAGAAAATCATAAAAAAACAAACCACAAACAAAAAACGAAATGACAAATCGATTTGACCTTGTAATCACTCTTTCATAAAATATCTCGGAAACTAAGCGAGATAGGAGAATTTTTGTAGAGACCTTTTTTGTAGCCCTCGAAATTCTGTACAAAACGAGCTGAGGGCAAAACTGCCCTATCTCGCTTCCTTTCCGAGATATTCATCAAAAACGGATGAAAAATCAGATTTGTCGATTTTTCCTCTTCACTAATTAATTAAATTAATGAAATTCCCTGTAATTAAGGATATCCAAGTAGTTCCGATGATCTAGTTTTTCTTTTCAATTTTGGTAATTTTCTATAGAGGAGCATGAGAAGATTTTTTAAAAATTTACTTTACACCATGTTACCAGACACAAATTGAGCGAAAAATAATTTTTGAAAAAAATTAAATTAACATTAGAACTCCATAAGCGTGATTCAGTTTCAGTTTCACTGGAACAATTCATGGTCACAGACCTATAATTTCCTTATATAACTATATATATTCTTGTTCGTCATAATGTCAATTAATTTTTCAAATCATAAAAAAACGCCTGTTACCAGACAAATAGCGACGATTAATCCAATTAATTGCATGAAAACATGAAATGGCGGGAAAATTGGTATTTAAAATCCGAGGATCCTCCAATGCCAGTCCTCGATGCTGGAACCGCGTAATTCAAATTCGGAACAATATTGGATATTTATAATATTATTTAATAACAATTTATTATCGTGGACTTTGTTTTAATATCGGTAAAATGTTACAAAATCGTAATAATTAGAATATTTATGATAATTTGGAGAAAAAAAGAAGATCATTAGGACCTAATACTTGGATTTCCTTAACACAAACTATATATATTTTTAAAAAATTAATAAAATAATTTACCTGTACTATAGTCAGTATGTGGTACAGGTGGTACTTGACTCTCAATAGCTGCTTTACTGAACAAGTAAATTGGATTTGTGTCTGTACCAGCTGAATAAGAACAGACACGTGCATTTGGTTCTAGACTTTCCCCACCGCTCATCAACAGCACTTGGTGTACAGCAAGTACACCACATTCTCGTTCAATTGCTTCCTTCAGTTCAGCAACGCTGCAAGATTTAAAAAAAACAGAATTACACATGTTATCATTTACCCATTTTCCTCGGTCTATTAACCCCAGAAATCGAGTGATTAAACGCGCGAGAAAGATTATTTGAAAAAAAAATAAGGAAAAATCTGTAATTTTCATGAAAATAATGAAATTAGTACAAATCTGACAATTTTTTGGATTTTTTGTAAACAGATAAATTACTATGAAAAAAAGAAATATTTAATTATTTAAAATTGCAATTAGGGAAGATGTGGGGAAAATGGACTTGTTGTTTAAAAACAAATTAACAAAATAAATCCATTTTTTTTCTTGTCATTTAATTGAATGTCTTGAAAAATAAGCGAGATAGGGCGATTTTAAGGGAATTTTAAAGAATTTCAAGAGCTCAAAAATAATATGAGGGCGAAAATGCTCTATCTCGCTTATTTTCCAACATATATTTAAAAAAAAAGTGATGCCAAAATTTTTAATTAATGAAATGAATTCATTTTTTCTTTACATTTTGAAGAAATTTTCGGAAAGTAAGGAAAATAATGCGACTTTTGATTTTTTTTAGAAGGAAGGCCTGCTCCAAAAAATTCGAAAAAATTCAACAAAAATATCCACATATTGGAGCATCTCCCCAATTTTTTTCAGATTTTTTCATAAACTCCTTCACTCCGAAAAAAAATCGTGAATCATATTAAATCGGAGGTCTATTTTTCCCCACTCTTTCCTACAATTTTTTAAAATTTTCTACTCGTGCATATTTTTTATTTTTTAATAATAATTTCGATTGTTCTATTAAAATTATTGTCAAAAATTAATTTAAATTATAATTATTCAATAATATTTAATAAATAATAATTTTAATTTAATTTAAATCAAAATTTTTATCTTGAATTGAAATAATTTTCAATTTTTTTTTTTATAAAAAAGAATAGATATGAATTTTTAGATATTTAGAATTTTCAGTATCAGAATTGTTTTTTTTTACATTATCAAAATTTGATTATCATCGACTTTTGCTCAGTAGACAAAGTATATTCTTATTTTATAATGATTATATATATATACAACATTTTGACGGTCTATTGCGTCAAACGTTGGGGCAAATTCTCGTTAGAAAACTGTCGCCAAGTTCTTGATACGTAAGCATCCTTGAATATTTCATCAGAAAGACTTTTGTATTATCTTTTATTCTTTTCCGGTGATTTCAAAATTCATATTTATTCATTTTAACATTTTACTTCCTGCAATAATTCAAAAGAGAATTAATTCTTTTTTTTTTTTTTCAAATTACAAAATTTTAAATTACAGAGAAAAAGTCGATTTTTGAGCAATTTTAAAGGGATTTCGGAAACTAAGCGAGATAGCGCAGTTTCAGCCGAATCCTTTTTTATTGAGAATTTGAAGGGCTACAAAAAAGGTTTCTTTACAAATTTTGCTATCTCGCTTAGTTTCCGAAATATTTAAGGAAAATTAACCCCCGGATCTAACAAAAAAATTCGTTGACTCAATTCTATTGCGCAGTTTTTTTTCAATATCTCGGAAACTAAGGGAGATAGCGTAATTTTACCCTAATCTTGGTTTTTAGATTATTTCAAGAGCTACAAAAAAGGTTTCTTCGAAAATTTTCCTATCTCGCTTAGTTTCTGCGATATTCAAAGAAAAGTGTACAGGAAAATGAAATTGAATCATTTTTCAATAAATTTTTCGAATTAATTTCCTTCAAATACCTTGGAAACTAAGCGAGATAGGACAATTTTCATAGACACCTTTTTCGTAGCCCTTGAAATTCCCCACAAAACCCCTTACAAATAAAATCTTCTCATCTTTTAGCAAATATCTGATCATTTTTAGTATTTTTTTTTCTTTCATAAAATCAATTATTTTAAAGAATGAAAAAAATATGCACATTCAGGAAAATCAAAAACACTATAAATCCAATTTTTTTAAACATTTTTTTCATACTGATTCACTCGTTAAAAAAAATCCAAATTTTTTTTGAAATGTGTGCAAATTACGACACTAAAATTAGCAAAAATTTCACAATTTTTGGATTTTTTTTCTTTCAATAAATAAATTATTTCAAAAAAATTAAAAATATGCATATGTAATTTTTTTTTCAATTCATAAAGATACAAATGCGAATTTTTTCAAATATTTTTTTAATAATAATTTATTTGTTTAATCATGATTTGTCGGTACAATCGTAAAAAAAGTTAGATTTTTGTATAAAATCGTTAATAACAATTTAAACAAGATGAAATTCTGAAATCTGATTCAGTGAATCTGTAAAGAGTGTTATGAATAATAAAATAAGCCCTAGAAACCAAAAATAAATTAAAAATTGAAAAATTTTCATTATTTTTCACATTTCTTTAAATCTTGAAAAATTTTATAAAATGTAAAAAATGAAGAAAATTTTTCAATTTTTAATTAATTTTTTGTTTCTAGAGCTCATTTCATTCCTCATCACATCCTCCACAAATTCACTGAATCAAATCTGAAAATTTCATCTTATATAAATTGTTATTAAAGATTTTATCTAAAAATTCACCTTTTTCCCTGATTGTACCTTCCAATAATCCTGAAAAAAAATCCAAAAAATAGTTACATGTCCTTTAATTTCCTGCTCACATGCAAATTTCCTCGTCCCCCAAAATTCAAAAAATTCCCTCCAAAAAACCCCTAATTTTTTTTTCTCCAATAAATACCCCCTGTTTTTTTCTCTATTAATATTGAAAGATTATAATTGTTATTATCATGAATATTTCTCTTTTCCCTCAACATTTATCAAAAAATATTCAATATATTTATCATACATATTTTACACTGTTCTGTAATTCATGAATAATTATTTTTTTTTTATTATTGCTTAAAAAAATTACAGATTATTTAACAAAAAGAGAATAAAAAATAAAAATACAACGAAATAAATGAATCCAAGTAAAAAAAAAAAACAAAGTTTGAAATAGAGTAATTCATGAATAATTGCCAAGTGGCCTTAAATAAATAAATTAATTAATTAATTAATTAATTAATTAATTAAATAAAATTACCTTTGCAATGCAAGTTTGATGTCGAACGTCAGTGTAGCGCCTGTATCGACATGGAATATGTACAGCATTTTCGTTCAGCAAAGACAAAAAAGTCAAAAAAACCCTTTGACCTCCAAACTTCCTTTTTTTTTTTTAATTCAAAAAACCCGCCTTTTTCTTAGTCAGCTCGATTGGGGCCGTACCCCACGTATCCCAGTGTTGGGGAGGACGGCCCCCTTTGAAATTCTCTTCATCTACCTCGAATATCCACAAACACCATCAACTTTGTTAAAAAAAATAGCAAAAAACGATCCACAAGGATCTTCACAACTGTCGAATTTCATTCAGAGAATCTTCTAAAATCTTCCCTATTTTTTCCTTCACTTTTTAAGTGATTTTTTCACTTTTTAGAAGAAAAAAGCAATTATGTCCAATTAAATTTATTATTATTATTATTATTTATTAAATTAAATTGCAAAAAATAGGAATTTTTCTTCACTTTTTTAAGAGGCAATTAAAAAAAAGGCAATTTTCACTGTTCAATTGAATTTAATTATGTTTTTTTTTTTTATTAAATTAAATTGAAATAGGAATTTTTTTTTGGTAAAAAATCCTTTGTGTCAGTCGCTGATCAGCTGCTCGTCAAAACAAAGGTGCACACAGCAGTTTAAAAATGCCACTTTCCCCTCCCCTTCCCCTTCCACTTGCCCCCCTCAGCCCCTCTGTCTATATATGACCCCTTTAAACGCGTATTTTTTTTCCAGCGATTAAGTGGAAAAAAAAGGAAAATAAAATTGATTGAAAGACGAAAAAAATGGAAATTTATTCACTGTTAACCCTCTATGACGAGAACACAAAGCAATCTGCGCAAATGTCAGTAAAACGAATGCGCACAAAGAACAAAGAAACTCTTACTTTTTTTTTTTTTTTTTACGATAAAGTCACTTTTTCTCTATTTTAATGTTGGAAAAAACACATTTGCCTCGTTTATTTTGACCGAAAAATTCCTTGTTTATTTGGAAAAAACACAGGCAAAGGGACAGACACACACATACACACACAATTTCTTAATTTAAATTTGTTAATATAATGCGCTTGTAACAAATTAAACGCGCAATTGTTTTTTCTTAGTCTTTAAAAAAGTAAATTTTAACACTAGTTCTTTTTTTCTCGCGGAGCTGTCTGTTTGTGTGTGTTTGTTTGCGAGAGCGAGTGAGTGTGTGTGTGTTTGTGTGTGTGGTGAGTGTATTTTGAGGCGACTGAAGTGCTTCTGACGCAGAGCGTCACCAGCTGTTTACTGCGACCGGAGCGCCCCAAGGGCCAATCATAGGCAAGCGGGGTGGAGGTGGAGGGGGAAGGGTTGGAGAGAGGTGGGGAGGGGGGACGAAGATACTCCACTCGCTCGCTGGATGTCGTAGTGGTAGGTGCGCTGTTGGCGATGCGCATAGGTAAATAAAAGAGTCTATCGTCAAACTATCGCATTTTTAATTTTTTAATTTTTTTTATTTCTGTAATTTCCATCGAAAAAATTTTAATTACTTTCTCAATGAAAAATTTGGATTTTTAAATTTTTCATTAGTTTGAAAATTAATTTTTTTTTTTAAACAATTTTGATTACTATTGTAATTAAAAATTTGACTGATGAAATTTTATAATTCTTTTTCTTATTCGAAATTTTGATTCTTTCTTACTTATTAATTGATTGGAATAATTAATTTTATAATAAAATCAACGCTACTATGTTTAATCTTCCCAAATATAACCGTTTTTCAGACAAAAATTTTGAGTTGAGAGTTTTAACTAAATGTAACACAAATAAGAACTTATAATTTAATCCAATCTAAATGACGCTTATATGACATTTATAATTCAATTTAACTAATAAAAATGTTAATAAGTTTAATGAAGAAAATAATTATGAAATTCCATCAGTCAAATTTTAAATTACAATAGTAATCAAAATAGTTGAAAAAAAAAATTAATTTTCAAACTAATGAAAAATTGAAAAATCCAAATTTTTCATTGAGAAAGTAATTAAAATTTTTTCAATGGAAATTACAGAAATAAAAAAAATTAAAAAATTTAAGAGAAATTAGAAATGAATTCAAATTTGAGTAAAGCTAGAAGGCAGGAGTCAATAATATATACATACATATATATATATATGTTACTGAAATTATCACGCTACGCTGTATATAAATCCATTATAGTTCAATAAACATTTGCAAAAGTCAGAAAAAAAGGAAAATTAGCCGAAGAGGAAACTTCCAAAGTCGGCCGCAAGCTGAAATTCACATGACACTGAAAAAAATTTATTTGTTAGAAGAAAATAAAAATTTAAAAAATAGATAAATATCTGTATATTTGACAATTTTTTGAATTTTTATTTTTACTAACGAATGAATTATTTTTAAAAGAATTGAAAACATGCGGATTAAGTCAATTCAAAAAACTACAAATGCAAATTTTTTATGGATTTTTTTAAAAATAATTTTTTTTTTTTTTTACAAATTAATTTCAAATGTCTGCTATTTTTATGGTCATGAATTTCACATGTTTTGTTTGTAGTATAAGAGGTATATATATATATATATATATATATATACCATGAAGGCACCAGTTATCGGACAGTTAAGGGAATGGCACTTGTATCCGGACAATGAGGATAAAATTATTGCAATGATAAAAAAGCTGATTTTCGAAAAATGGACATATTTCAAAAAGTACCGATCGGATTATCTTCAAATAAAGCTTAAAAAATAGAGTTCTTCGAGAGGAAGTTTTCCACAAAATATGAAATTTTTCTATAAAACCGTTTTGCTGTAATTGAGACTTTTATGCACACACACACAGACATGCGCTAAAAATATCATTTTCTCTCTATTCAGATCATTTTAAGTATCTTCTATTAAAAAAATTACAATCGAAAATTCTGATGATTATATAGCTTCCATTCGGAAGCAAAAGGAATGAAATAGAATGAAGAATCTAGGAAATAATGAACATGAAGAGAAAGATTTTATCAAATTTACATGATGAGAATTGTTTTTAATTCTTGAATAATCTCATTGGGCAAAGGAAGGTTGATGGAGTTCAATTTGAGAAAATTTCGAGAAATTAAAAAAAAAAAAATTCCAAAAAATTTGGAAAAATTTGAAAAAATCGAATTTACATGATGAAAATTATTTTTAATTCTTGAATAATGGGGAATGGCTTTTTTTTCGAGACGCAGATTCGAGGGAATGGGTTAAGGATGTTAGGGCGAGGTGGTCGGACATAACCTTAATTTTTTCTATACAATTGTAAATAACTTCGTATACACAATAAAGTTTTGAAAATCATTTTCTCCATGTTTGAAGAATGTAATGAGGAACAAAATGAGCCATAGAAACAAAAAATTGATTGAAAATTGAAAAATTGGCTGCATTTTTTACATTTTTTGAATCTTGAGAAATTTGAGATATGTAAAAAATGCAGCCAATTTTTCAATTTTCAATCAATTTTTTGTTTCTATGGCTTATTTTGTTCCTTATTACATTCTTCAAACATGGAGAAAATGATTTTCAGAACTTTATTGTGTATACGGAGTTATTTAAAATTTTATACAAAAAAGTAAGGTTATGTCCGATTACCTCGCCCTAACATCCTTAAGGAAGTTCATCCGGTATGGGATTTAATAGTACGAAAAATTATCACGACTAGCGTAGTGGTTATACGACTAACGTAGTCGTAACCTGTACAGCTGCTATGTACTAGAAATTCTTGTTCGTCGATCATAATTGTTTTTTTTGTAAAAAATCGAATTTATAGAAATAATTTTTTTGAAGATCAAATAGAGAAAGGTCAATTCAGCACATTTTCAACTAGTTTTGTATGATTTAATGTGCAAGCATAGCATACATTGCGTTATTCGGAAAGCATTCTTATTGATTTCAAAAAGCGCGCGGTTCTGACGTCACTGTCATGCGAGTAAGACAGAGGTTAACTTCCCAAAAATCAGAATTTTTTGAGACAAATTAATTTATTCTTAAATCACCAAGTATCTAATGCATTTAAGGAAGCTCTTAAACTGTTCTTTACATATTTATTTATCCATTATGGAAGTTTCTCCCCAAAAAACCTGTTAATTGCCACAAATTTCATGTTTATAGACGAAAACCCATAAGGGACCGTGTTAATTGAAAAATCTTCATTTATTAATTTCTCCCGAATAAGATATCCGAAGAGTTTGAAATTTTAACAGGTGATTTTTTAGATTTTCAGAAGCATATTCAAATTTTTTCATAATTATTGGTCTGTTAATTCAGTTACCGGATGAACTCCCTTAAGGAGGGTAAAAACATTTGTTTTTGAGGGCTTGGAGGTCTGAGAGTGATGGTGCTGCCATCGATTCGTGGAATTGTAGATGAAGTTGGACGTGTGCCTATTGTTTTCGCATTTCCGTGTGGAAGGTCTGCGGTAATTTTCTGGGCTTAGAACTTTTTTCTCTTTTTTTTTTGCGGTGGAGGGGGTAGCTCGTGTTCACGTTTACGAGCTCAAGGGGGGGGGGAGGGGGAGACACGTTTATTTGATAATGGGGATTTTGAGGGGATTAGGGGGGAGGGGAGGGGATGAGCTTCAATGACTGATAACTTTGTTTTGCTTTTTTTTTTGTTATCAGCAGGTAAACACAAAACTTGGGATCTTTTGTAAATAAATACATGACGAATGATGTCATCGACTTTTTGAAAAAAACACGGGAGGAAGAGAGGATTAACATTTTATGACTCATAAATTTTTGGAAATACATGAAGGCCTTTATGGAAAAATATGAAAAAATTTGGAGACGTGCTTTGAGGTATCTACGATTTTATGTAATTTTTTGAGATTTTTCGAGAGAGGTTTTCGATATGAAAAAAAATGAAGTTCGTTGAACTTTGGAGGTTTGATGAAAATCAATCGATTTTTGCGATCATTCGAACAAATATCTTGGAAAGTAATGGAGATAGGGGAATTTTCGTAGAGACTTTTTTTGTAGGCCTTGAAATTCTGTGCAAAACAGGATTCGGATAAAATCGCGCTATCTCGCTTATTTTCCGAGATATCCATAAAAAAAAAGAGCTAAAAAACAGAATTTACTTCTGAAAATTTTTATGATACTAAAAATAGCAGAATTTGACAATTGTTATTATTTTTTTTTGGTTTTCAATAAATAAATTATTTTTGAAAAATGAAAAACATAAACATGTAAAAAATTGAAAAATTTATGATTCTAAATTTTTTTGATATTTTTTTAAATAATTTGATAATTTAAATAAATCCAAAAAAATTTGAAATATATGTAAATTTCATTATTATAAACATTTTTATATCACAAGTATTTTAAATAATTTCTCTGCATTTAAAAAAATGCGTAATGATCCGAATAAAAACTAGAACGTAGCACTGAATGCGCCGATTCAGATTTTAAATAGGATTGAGTAGAACTTACAATATCAAATGAGCAAATATTAGTCGTATATTTGTATCGTACACGTGTACAAGTAAAATGCGCAATTCTACTTGTCACTGATATTTTCAGTATTTTTTTAATGATTCTCGTACATTCGATGCAATTAATACGTCAAAATATGAAGAATTAATCTTTAATTTCTTGCTTTAAATAGTTTTTTAATTTTTTTTTGTTGCATATTATATCAACAGATGAGATTAACAGGAAAGAGAAAGGAGAACAGGCATTGAGCACACGAACGTACACAATCAATGCTCGTTCGTTGACACGTGTACGAGTCATATAGAAACAAAGTCGCTTTACAAACAAAAAGAGACGTAAGTACTATGCTTATGCATAGTACTTACGTCACTTTGGTTCTGAGATCATGATATACATTTGCTTATTCCGCATTAAATGTGGAATAGAGAAGAGTCATTACGTCTACGTCATTTGACCCGAGTCGAGATGGAAACAAAACGATTATAAAGTAGTATCCAAGCAAATTCGAGTACAGTTAATCCCTTATTTTTTTGATGCCATATCAAAAATGATGTTTTTTCACATTTTTCTGGATTTTTTCATAATTTTTGTCCGTGCAGTTTATGAGATATGAATTATTGAAGTTACTGAAAATAGCGGTGGTGAGGATGAAATGCCCTTAATCGGACAGAAATAACGAAATTACTGAAAAACCACAGGGTTGACCCATTATTTAAAAACAATTGGCGAAGAGAACAGCATTTTAACTAAATAATAGAAGAAAAAAGTATTTAATTCTCCAGAAATTGTTGGAAATAATAAAAGAGTCAGAAATTATTAGAGTGACAATTTGATTGGGAGGCGAAATTTCGGCTTGCTGGAAATTTTTTTTGTGTATAAATACGTAGACAGGATTATTTGAAGTTTTTTCCCCAATCCTCTACATTTTTTTCAGATTTAGGAACAAAAATTGAAGGATTTCTATGAAGTGGAGGGAGATAGAATTTTTTTGATGCTTCCAGTGAAAAACTGAGGAAATTTCACGTAGAAAACATGTGCTACAAGTGATTTTTGTTTTTTTTTTCTCGAAATTTCGAAAATTTGGGCTCATTTTTTTCAAAAAAACTCTGGAATTCTCAAAAAAAAACCTCGAAAACAATGCGACATATGGTTTCCATGTCAAATTTCCTCAGTTTTCCAATGGAATCATCTAAAATACCCTATCCCAAGTATTTCCTCCGATTTCCATCTTAAAAAACCACACAGTTGACGCATTATTTAAGGAAGTTCATCCGGTATGGCATTTAATAGTACGAAAAATTATCACGACTAGCGTAGTGGTTATACGACTAACGTAGTCGTAACCTGAACAGCTGCTATGTACTAGAAATTCTTGTTCGTCGATCATAATTGTTTTTTTGTAAAAAATCGAATTTATAGAAATAATTTTTTCGAAGATCAAATAGAGAAAGTTCAATTCAGCACATTTTCAACTAGTTTTGTATGATTTAATGTGCAAGCATAGCATACATTGCGTTATTCGGAAAGCATTCTTATTGATTTCAAAAAGCGCGCGGTTCTGACGTCACTGTCATGCGAGTAAGACAGAGGTTAACTTCCCAAAAATCAGCATTTTTCGAGACAAAGTAATTTATCCTTAAATCACCAAGTATCTCATGCATTTGAGGAAGCTCTTAAACCTATCTTTACATATTTATTTATCCATTATGGAAGTTTCTCCCCAAAAAACCTGTTAATTGCCACAAATTTCATGTTTATAGACGAAAACCCATAAGGGACCGTGTTAATTGAAAAATCTTTATTTATTAATTTCTCCCGAATAAGATATCCGAAGAGTTTGAAATTTTAACAGGTGACTTTTTAGATTTTCAGAAGTATATTCAAATTTTTTCATAATTATTGGTCTGTTAATTCAGTTACCGGATGAACTCCCTTAAGAACAATTGGCGAAGAGAACAGCATTTTAACTAAATAATAAAAGAAAAAAAAATTCAATTCACCGTATAGTTATTGAGAAATTTGAATTAGAAGGTAGTCGTAACTATTGGCCTCTCTCTCTGTCTCATGCATGTGATAGGAGATTGATGTAAAAAAAAATTCGAGAAAAAAAAAATTATATTCACAAGCTGAAGATATGACTTTCGAATAGTTTAATCACCTTTTTCTGGGTAAATTAAAGCGCATTTTCTCTCGAATTATCAGCAATTAATTAGAAACAAACCTACGAATCCTCATTATTTTCTCTTTTATTGATCGTACTCTGGGATACTACCTTGAATAAAAATTCACAGTCTTTTCTTTTTGAGAGAGAATTAGAAAGAGTTTCTATGTCTTCATTATTATGAGGGCGTTGTCAATAATTTTAGAAATTTGGTACCGGTTTTACATGAAACAACTTGCTCTTTCCGGAGAACACGTGCAGCCTTGGGTCAAACGGGGAAGATCATAGGCTTCCAAGGTTATACATTTATGCGTAATGGCATGTGCGCGATTTGACGGGCATTGATGCTCTCGTGTGGGTCTATTGATAAATAAAAGGGAATTAACATTTTTTTATTACTATTATTATTATTATTTTTTGATAAGTGGTTTATTGAGAATATCTCGGAAACTAAGGAAGATACTGCAAATTTACACGAATACTTTTTTGTCAAGAATTTTGAGGGCTACAAAAAAGGTTTTCATGAAAATTGCGCTATCTCGCTTAGTTTCCGAGATATTGAAAAGAAATGAATTTTTACGATTTAAGACAAAATTTGTTCGATTTATCTTTAGTTTATAGTTTTTGTTGGATATCTCGGAAACTAAGCGAGATAGCGCAATTTCGCTTGTATCGTTTTCTGTAGAGAATTTTGAGAGCTACAAAAAAGGTTCCCCCCAAAATTCTGCTATCTCCCTTAGTTTCCGAGATACTGTCCTAAGATTTACAAAATTATCATTTTTTCCGAAATTTCATATCTTTTATTCCATTTTTTTTTACAAATTGATACAAATTGAGTCATGTTTACATAATGCTGATTAATCGCGTAATTAATTGCGCCGAATGGACTGACCAAAAAAAAAAATATCATGTCTTTATCACACGTGGTGATATCAAGACTTTGCGAGATAAAATAACGTCGACTTTGCTGCTGAAGAACCGTTGGGAAGTGGTGGAAGTGCCTAGGCAAAGCTCTAAAAAGGCGGAAAGACCCGAATAATGACGGAGAGTGACGAGGATAGGCGGTTGTCATTGGTGACCGATAGATGCCGCGAGCAGTTTCGAATTCAAGCCAACATGAATTTTCTGATTGAAAAGAAAGATTTGGCGATACGTCAGAAGAGTTGATTCTAAATAAAATTCGACTCACCTCATTTTAATTTTTTTGCAGCTGGGAATTTATGCTGATTATTTCGTTACGACACGAGGCTGATTCACTGCAATGGGCGGGAAATTTGATTTCCCGAGACGAGAGGACATATAGCTGTAGAATCAAAAGGGCGTAAGTGCTGCAATATCTGAAATGTCGGAGATGACTGGAAAATTTAGGAGTTTCGAGGTATATTAAATTTTTTTAATATGAAGATTATTATGGGAAAATTTTGAAAAAATTTGGGGATGCTCTGGGGCTATTCCGGTAGCTTCCTGAATTTTTTCAAATTTTTTGATGGAATGCTTTGATCTGGAAGAATTAGATACCGTTTATTTTTCGCTTTTGTTGATTTTTGAAGGACATGTGTTTTCGATTTTTTTCCAATGAAAATATTCATTCTTGTTTGCCACATTAAATTTGAGTACAGTACCCCCCCCCCCCTCCCCCCTCCTAAGATATCAAGTTGGGCCTCTGGTTCCGAAAAAAATATCTTATATAGGGGAACGTGGGGCAAAATGGATATTGTAATGAAACAGTGGGAGATAGATTTTTAAAAATGATTCCATCGGAAAGCTGAGGAAATTTTAGTCGAAAAACATGTGCCAGAACTAATTATTTTAATTTTTTTGAGAATTTGATTTTTTCCGGTATTTTTGAGGGGTTTTTACCCCTCAAAAACCTTTCGATTTTTAAGCAAATCCAGTTTTTTGAAAATATCTCTGGTTCTATTGGTCGTAGCGACCTGGGACCGATTTTAAATGAAAGATGAGATCATTTCTCACTGATTTATGGGGTTTTGAATGTAAAAATATCAATTTTTCAGATGTTTATAACAAGTTTTGTGAAAAATTATGATCATCGGTTTTTGTCCTATAACTATGTAAAAAATCGATATTTTTGAATCCAAAATCCCATGAATCGATGGGAAATGATCTCACCTTTCATTTAAAATCGGTCCCAGGTTGCTACGACCAATAGAACCAGAGATATTCCCAAAAAGCTGAATTTGCTTAAAAATCAAAAATTCTGATAAAATTTGGAGAAGTCCCGAGCTGCCCGGACTTGTCCCACTAGCTTGCTGAATTTCCTCTGGTTCTATCACTTTGTCGAATTTTGGCACTACAGGAATATTAGAATAAAACTGATTTTTGAAATGTATATGGGCAAAGGAAAGTTGCCGAAGCGAAATTTGAGGTATTATCAAAAAAAAATTCGAAAAAATTTCATAAAAAATTTATAGAAATTTTATAAAAATTTCATAAAAATTTCAAAAACTCTGAAAAATCTAAAATATTAGAATGAAACACTTCTTTTTTCATTTGGCTAGGATCACTTTCTGTAGTTTTCTTTTAAAAAAAACTGAAAATTTAAGGTTGTTGAGAAGGAGACTCACTGCAATGAGAAATTTTTCAAAATTTTGACAGTTTATCATTTAAATAATAAAGAATATACTGTAAAAATTTTTAATATTTTTTGCACGTAGAGATATGGAAAGTCGATAACGATAGTACAGAATCCTTCATGAGCACTCACACGGTAAGATAAATTTCCTGCTAACCTTATCGGCTTCCCATATCTCTACATGTAAAGTTCGTAACTTCAAAGTTTATTTTTCCTTGAAAAATAAGCTCCGAAATCATTTCAAATTTTGACTGGACATTCCTTGTTATTTAAATGATGAGCTGTTAAATTTTGGAAAATTTCTCATTACAGGGTTGCTTTTCCTTTTGAATAACCTTAAAAAGAGAAGAAATGTCTGCCCGTTATGGAGTCTTTCTACTTCTTCTTTTTTATGGCTCTGATCATTCGATCATCCGGCCAGAGTCTTTCTACTTTCTCCGATGAAAAACAAGCAGGCGCTTCACCCTATGGGCATTTTCCATAAATTTCACCCCTCGTTATTCACTCTATGATGTCTTTACTATTGAAGAATTCATTACGAAAAACATTTAATATTATGCCAATGCAATTGGCATAAAGCTTCCGAATGGATTTTCAACTATTTATTTTTCATTAATTTGAAAATGAAAACTAAGCAATAAGGCCCAGGTGCATAAAGTTAATCACCGATTAGTAGCAGCCAGTTAACTGAGCTGCCGCAGTTAAACGACAGGTGGAGTTAATTTTCGGCGATTAACTTCAGTCAGTTAACTTGGCGCGATTAAGAAGAATTTGAGATGGCGTACCTAAACACGGTCGAAAACAGCTAAAAATAGCTACGGACTGATGATCACTGTACCATAACTGGATGAATTGCTTCGTTTTGATTAATTTGGAGCTGAATGAAACAAATTTTTTATTCAGTTATTGGTTATGATTCCAGCTGCCACTTGGGTAGCCATCTTTAACTATCACCGAGCGAAGTTAACTGCCTAAAGTTAACCATACATATAACTGCGACAGCCCCGTCAGTTAATCGACGATTAGCGCTAATCGGGCTTTATGCACCTGGGCCTAATTTTGATTTTGAAAAACCTCGAATCCCTAGCGAGTCGAACTCAGAACCCTCCAGTAATGAGTCGGATACTCTTCTAAGTGACATAGCGTGAACTCCCAGAACTTATTTCTCAAACTAATCACACCACCGTTTATTATACTGTCAGTTAAATAAATTGATATAAATTTTACAGTTAAAATTCCAAAAACCACACCGTGAGTCTAACTTGCGACCCTCCAGTAATACTTCTGGTCACTAAATGTAATAAAAGTTAACACTACTTTTTGGATTGAATAAGTATACTTTTGAAGTATATGAATATATTTCTCTTCTTTAAACATTAATTTCTAAACATTTTTTATAATAAAAAAATCTGCCTGATGAAGCTCCTTGAAAAATAGAGGGGTCAACTAAAACAAATAATTCCAATCAGTTTCCCCTCACCCCCCCCCCTTCACCCCCAAATATATTTTCCCATGAAAAATTCGAATAAGAATATTAATCCTATTAAATTTCCCCAAAAATCGCCCTAGAAAGTCCTTAGCCTAATGACCCCCCCCCCCCACTCCTACCCCCCAATCACCCTCCCCTTGCTAATCCCCTAGAAATCTCAGAACTACACACTCACCCCCAAATGCATTTCTCCAAACCCCAAAATGCATCTTCCCCTCAGAAAACCCGAATAAAAATACAAAAATTGAAGAAATCAACCTCGAAGTTTCCTATTTTTTTCCTATTAGAAAAAAAAACCCAATTAACAAAAAAATAAAATAAAAAAAAAATTCTTCCCATTCCTTGTTTCCCACCTCATTTCAAATTTCCCCTAGATTCTCCCCGAAAAGTCCCTAGTCCAATCACCCCCCCCCCTCCTCCCACCCAATCACCCTCCCCTAGAAATCTCCCTCCTCTAAAACTTCACATTCACCCCTCAATCCCTTTTCTCGAACCCATCTCCGAGCATACATCCTCCCCTAAAAACGCATATAACCCCAACAAAATAAAAAAAAGTATCTTCCCCTCAAAAAACCCAAAAATCAGAGAAATCAACCATTTCTACTCCCTAAAATCTGCCCAGAATCCACACATTCGCCGGTGTATATATCGAACACAGCGCAGGTCTTGAAACACACATCTCATTCCACCTAGCATACATATATAGTCGTCTTAGAAACAAAGGGGCGTAAGTGCTATGATTATACACAGGACTTATGCCCCTTTGACTCTAAGTAGCCTCTAACTAGCCCAAAGTAGTAAGCTCTGAAGTCGATCCGAAGCTGAAAATCACATGCTAAAGGCATAGAAGCCGAATATTTCCGAATTAACTTCATTGGCCAGTAATTTCCACACACGTATCATTGAGTGTGTATAATGAAAATCGTCGCTTCGACGCTACTAGGGCTGCGCCAGTAGAAATTACAGAAAGGTAGTTCGCAATCATGCCACCACCCTGACGCATCGAATTCGTGATACTCCGCGCCAGTCAACACGTCTCGTACCCAAGACAAGATTGAATCCAAAAAAGCTCTATAAAAAAAAAAAAAAAAAAAAAATTTTTAAATTAAGTGATTGGAAAAAGTTCATCCCCCCCCTACACACATACATATATATATATATATATATATATACAGATCGACTTGCAAATTTCGGGCTAAACTTCCCCAGTGCAACAAATTTTCAAGAAAAAAAAAAAAAAAGCGTTCGTGCGGAGTCGACGAGGCGAGGTGAACGACGTAGCTAAAGTGTGCAAGGGAAAATATACGCGGATAGAAAAAAAAAAGAGAGAAAGAGAGCAAAAATATATATATATATATATAAAGAGAGAGAGTGAATAATTAAACCCGGCACTTTTCCCCCAAAAACACAGTGGAATGCTGCAATAAGTGTCACACTAGTCCTTGAAAAATGTAAATGAACCGAAAATAATATATATATGTATATATATAGGGCAAAACCGGGGCAAAACGGGGTACGTTGGGGCATGTGCTTTGAAGTACCCCACTTTGCCCCGGTTTACCCTATATATATCATCGTCTTAGAAACAAAAAAGCGTAAGTGCTGTGTAAAAGTATGGCACTTACGCCCCTTTACTTCTAAGACGACAATTTTATTATAATCACCTACAAAACTCAAAAGCTCTTTTCCCCCCATAAAGTCATAGCCATACACGTCTGTGTGTGTGTATGTGTGATGTATATATATATATATTATATATATGTATAAATATGTATATATATATCATATATATATATATCTACCAACGTATCTAGTACTCTCCATGAAACACGTCGTTTCGTCGTGACCGAATTTTCGTCGCCAGAAGCCTCTCCTAACTTCAGAGCCATGTTCTTTCTTTCTTTTTTTCTTCTTTTTCTTCTACATCTTCTTCTTTCTACCTACTAAAGTGTGCTTGACCCAGACTCCTCTTCCCCCCTCCCTCTTTTACTTGATTCTCCTTCCTACCCTTTTTTCCCTACCCCTCCTGCCCCTACAGCCCCTCCCCCCCCCCCCCCCCTCCTCCTCCGAAAAATCATGAAAGTGTAGTGTGTATGGTATAAACATCTTTTGAGGCAATGATAAAATCTGTGTGTGTTCATTTTTTTTTTCTGCATTAATAAAATTTTAGTTTGAAAAAAAAAAAAAAAAAAACTGGTGATTTTTTTTTTTCGTGTCAAGGACACGTGCTACAAGAAAAATATAGTGCGAGTGCAATATAATGCTTTTTATGTCATCGGGATTCTTTTTTGAATCATCTTAGAGGAGTTATTGGGATGGTCTAGAGGATAATCTGGTGGCTTGCAAGGATACTACATCAATTTTGTGATTAATAATAATAATAATAATAATGATAATGATAGTAATTTGAGGAAAGGTAAAATTGGGTTGAATTGGCTTTTTTTAAAGCTTTTTTTGGGAATATCGAGGAAAGTAAGGGGGGAGATGGGATTTTTTTTGTAGGGGGGGGGGGGGGGGGGGAGGCTTTTTTGTGGGTGTTGGGATTCTGTACGAAAAAAGATGAAAGGAAGAAATGGCTATATCTCGCTTAGTTTCCGAGATATTTTGGGAAAAAATGGAACGAAATTTGGGAGAGAGAAAAAATGGGAAAAATAGGGTTTTCTTGGTCAGTTTCTTTTTGGGGGGGATATTGAGGAAACTAAGGGAGATATAGGGGTTTACATGACACCTTTTCTTGTGGAGGATTTTTAGAGTTAGTAAAGAGGATTTGGGTAAAATCGCGCTATCTCGCTTGGTTTCTGAGATATTTTTAGAAAATGAGAAAAATTGACTCATTTTTTTTTTTTTTTGCTTGATTGAATTTTTTTTTGAATGTGAAGGAAACTAAGCGAAATATGGTAATTTTGCATGAATCCTTTTTTGCAGAAAATTTCGAGATTCAAGAGTAAAGATTTGCGTAAAATTGTTCTAGGGCCACACGACCAATAGATGGACACTGACCAAAACATGGACGGTTTTTATTATCGAGGATTTTCATAAACAAATGAATGATTCTTATACTTTTCACGTCAATTTCTGATTATTACATTCATATAGAATTTATAAACTATTTATTACAGACGGATTGATCGAAATTTGAAATCATACTACTGCAAATATGCAACTGTCCATCTATTGGGGGTTCAAGTTATTTCCCAGTTTTTCCTTGATTTTCTTTAATTATTTCTACATTATTCAAGTTTAATTGATTTTTAGTCGATTCACTGTGTATTTTTTTGTAAATCATTCTTTTCTGCAATTTTTTAACGTGATTTGCCTATTTCATATGAATTAATAAAGTCTAATATTTCCTTAACCGTCCATCTATTGGTCATGTTACCCTATCTCACTCAGTTTTCGAGATATTTCTTTAAAAAATGGGGAAAATTGACTCATTTTATTTTTTCGCGTGACTGAATGTTTTTTATTTATTTTTTTTTAAATATCTCGGACACTAAGCGAGATTCGGTGATTCTGCATGAAATCTTTTTTGTAGAAAATTTCAAGAGCTAATAAAGAAGATTAAGGCAAAATCGCTCTATCTCCCTCAGTTTATGATATATTCTTAAAAAATGAAAAAAAAAAAAAATTGCCTCATTTTATTTTTTCTCTCTTCTGAATTTCTTGCTTTCATTTTTTGAGAATATCTCAAAAACCAAGCGAAATACCACAATTTTGCAAGAAACCTCTTTTGTAAAGAATTCAAAAAACTAAAAAAGACCAGTGCTAAATCGCTCTATCTCTCTTATTTTCCAAGATATTTTCAAAAAAAGATTTTAAAAAATCGACTCCATTTTTCGCTCAAAAAATAAAAGTGATTTTTTTTTTTTTTTTAAGATTTAATCCTTTTTTTCATCAAATTTTCTACAATGAGTATTTTATCCACATTCCCATGGGTACTCTTTGAAATTCAAAAATAATTGATCATTTAAAAAAAAAGCTCGCGAAATCCCACAAATACGCGGATGAATCATCACCGGAAAATTGACATCAGTGTTCTTGAAAATCCTCAGATATTCCGATTTTTTTTTCTCTGTTTATTTCATCTTTTTCTCCTCTTTTGCTTCTCGTAGTGACGATAAACTGCACACATGGCAGAATTTTTTTTTTTTTTTTTTTTGTTAAAAACGTATCGAGTATATCGTGATATGTGTCCAACCGAGTTATTTTCACATTTTCTGGGTTGTACTCTCTTGGCTTTTACTGTTTGTTAGCTGTGTGTCTGGTTGGACACCCAGTAATTGAGGTTCAAGCTAATAACCAACTCCCTCTTCGTGTTTTATTTTAACATTGTAAAGAAAAAAAGGAATAAAAAAAAA
Source organism: Aleiodes leptofemur (assembly GCA_963942555.1). Classification (NCBI taxonomy): domain Eukaryota; kingdom Metazoa; phylum Arthropoda; class Insecta; order Hymenoptera; family Braconidae; genus Aleiodes; species Aleiodes leptofemur. The sequence goes on along the minus strand of OZ012619.1, from coordinate 1,789,257 downwards.
ATCGGCGCCGGTATGTTTGGCCCGTTGACACTACTGATTCGACAGTGCAATGTGATGCAACTGAAAAAAAATTTACTTGCGAGAAGATAAAAGAGGAAAATTTGTCTTTTTTTGATGATGCAAAGGGTATCTTTGTTTTTTTTCTTTTTTTTAAGGTAGTATCCCAGAGTACAGTCGATAAAACAGGGAAAAATGAGGATTTGTAGGTTAGTTTCCAATTAATTGCTGTTAATTCGGGGGAAAAAGTGCTTTAAGGGAGTTCATCCGGTAACTGAATTAACAGACCAATAATTATGAAAAAATTTGAATATACTTCTGAAAATCTAAAAAGTCACCTGTTAAAATTTCAAACTCTTCGGATATCTTATTCGGGAGAAATTAATAAATAAAGATTTTTCAATTAACACGGTCCCTTATGGGTTTTCGTCTATAAACATGAAATTTGTGGCAATTAACAGGTTTTTTGGGGAGAAACTTCCATAATGGATAAATAAATATGTAAAGAACAGTTTAAGAGCTTCCTCAAATGCATTAGATACTTGGTGATTTAAGAATAAATTAATTTGTCTCGAAAAATGCTGATTTTTGGGAAGTTAACCTCTGTCTTACTCGCATGACAGTGACGTCAGAACCGCGCGCTTTTTGAAATCAATAAGAATGCTTTCCGAATAACACAATGTATGCTATGCTTGCACATTAAATCATACAAAACTAGTTGGAAATGTGCTGAATTGACCTTTCTCTATTTGATCTTCAAAAAAATTATTTCTATAAATTCGATTTTTTACAAAAAAACAATTATGATCGACGAACAAGAATTTCTAGTACATAGCAGCTGTACAGGTTACGACTACGTTAGTCGTATAACCACTACGCTAGTCGTGATAATTTTCCGTACTATTAAATCCCATACCGGATGAACTTCCTTAATTCACCCGAAAAAAGTGATTAAACTATTCAAAAGTCATATATCTTCAGCTTGTGAATATAATTTTTTTTTCTCGAATTTTTTTTACATTAATCTCCTATCCCATGCATGAGACAGAGAGAGAGGCAAATAGTTACGAATATCTTCTAATTAAAATTTCTCAATAACTATACGGTGAATTGAATATTTTTTTCATCTATTATTTAGTTAAAATGCTGTTCTCTTCGACAATTGTTTTTAAATAATGGGTCAGTCGTGTGGTTTTTTAGTAATTTCGTTATTTCCGTCCGATTTAGGGCGTTTCATCCCCGTCATCGGTATTTTCAGTAACTTTGATAATTCATATCTCATAAAGTGGACGGACAAAAATTATGAAAAATTCCAGAAAAATGTAAAAAAATATCATTTTTAATATGGAATTTAAAAAATTAGGGATTAACTGTACTCGAGTTTGCTGGGGTACTACCTTAATGTGTAGATTTCAGGATTAAGAACTTCTCGAAGCGTTTTCAAACAATATGAATATAATTTTATCATTTTTACTTCTGTTATTACAGTACAAAAAAATACAAAATTGATAATAACTCGTCTAATCAATTGAAACCATTGGAAAATGAATGAAAAATGAAATAAATTTTTTTATAAAAACCATATAAACAATAAAGTCAATATTTCGGAAATTAAGGGAGATAGAGCGATTTTGGTGGAGTAATTATTTGTGGAGAATTTCAAGAGCTTGAAAAAAGGATTAAAGAGAAATTTCACTATCTCGATAACGCAATTGATCCACTGATTTTTTTTTTCTTTTCTTTTTTTGAATATCTTGAAAATACGTGAAATTGTGCGATTTTCATCGATTTTTTTTTTAGAAAATTTTAAGTGTTACGAAAATGAATTGAGGCAAAATCGCCATATCTCGCTTAGTTTCCGAGATATTCTTCAAAAATAAGAACAAAAAATGAATATTTTTCTTTTTTTTTCTCACCTTAGAATTTTTTTTTTTTTTCATTTCCCCTCAATATCTCTATAGAGCAATTTTTCCCCTATTTTTGCCACTTTTTGGTGGAGAATTTTAAGAGCTACAAAAGAAGGTCTCCACAAAAATTTCTCTGTCTCGTTTACTTTCCCCGGAATTCCTATAAAAAAAGATGGGAAAAGAGTAAAATTTAGTCCCAATTATTTCCTCATAATGACAAAATAACCGAAAAATAATTCAAAGAAAAAAAACGTACGTTTACACTCAGAAATATCGATAAAACCCCAACAATTGCACATCCTCCCCCTCAAACCCCTCCGATTGCAAAAAAATCAATAGCAAATTAAATCAGGAAAAACTTTTTTTATTTCAAAATATTTTTTTGAAAATATCCCGGAAATTAATGGAGATAGACCCTTCTTGCCCCAATACTTTTTTTGCGACAATTGCAACTCTCCACAAAAAAAAGCTCTTTCGTAGAAAAGCAATTTTTCTTAAAAAAGGGAGGAAAAAAAAGGAATTATTCTGTTTTATTCCAGAATATTCCAGAAACTAATGGAGATACGCCCTTCTTCCCCTAATCCATTCCCATAGCACTTGGAATCTTCTAAAAAAGAGGCTCAGGGTAAAAAGGGCGTATCTCCATTGGTTTCTGCAATATTATCAGAAAAAGAGAAGAGAAAAAAACGAAATAATTCTGTTTTATTTCACAGTATTCCAGAAACTCATGGATATACGTCCTTTTCTCCACAATCCTTTTTCTTAGCCATTAAAATCCTCTATAAAAAAGAGGATCAGAGTAAAAAAGACGTATCTCCACTAATTTCCGCAATATTCTGGAAGAAAAAAGAAAAAAATCCATTTTTTTTGCTCTTTTTCGAGAAAAAAAATTGCAGAAATCAATGGAGATACGTCCTTTTCTCCCCAATCCTTTCCCATAGCCCTTAAAATCCTCTTTAAAAAAAAGGCTCAGGATGAAAAAGGCGTATGTCCATTAGTTTGCTGCAATATTCTGAAAGAAAAAAGAAAAAAAATCCATTTTTTTTCGATAAAAAAAATTGCAAAAATCCGTGGAGATACGCCCTTTTCTCCCCAACTCTTCTCTTATCCCTTGAAATCCTCTATAAAAAAAGGGTCAGAATGAAAAGGGCATATATCCATTATTTTCTGCAACTTTTTTAAAAAAAAAAAACAAGAAAAAAAAATTAAATTATTTTTTTTTATTGTTTTTACTATTGAAAATTAATCAATGAAAAATCGTAAAAATTGATTACTAATAAATTTATCAATATAATTTTGCTATTGTTGATTTTTTTTCTCGTACAGTTTGAAAATTAGTAACCTGCAAACACGAAACTGTTTGAGTAAAACTATTTATAAAACTTTTAGTTTGAACCCCAGTTCGAGTCGCATTGACGAGGATACGTGTATGAGAGACGAACAATTTGCCTCTACCCCATGATATAAAAATAGAAACACTAGGCTAGCTAACTCTCGAGGCTTATCTCTCTGAGAAAAGAGGAGAGGATGATTCTTCATTTTTATTTTGAAAGAAAAAAAAGAAGAAGAGAGAGAGAGAGAGATACAATTGCAAGAGGAAATTGATGTGTAGGTGCTTATTGGTGGCTTTTTTTAATTGGTAATTTGGGGGGGAAAGGGGTTGATGGGGATGGGGGGATTGTTTTGGGATTTTTTTTTTTTTTTTTTTTTTTTGAAAAATATATGGGGAAAATGAAGGAAAGAATGCGGGGCCACATTCCAAGCAGATCACGGATGCTTATAGAAGTCGTTGCGTAACAAAAGTTTCGGTTAGACCGGTGGGTGAAATAACGTAGTATCTTGGCAATTGTGGCACATGCAGCGCCAATCAATGCGCATGCGCATTACTTCGAATTTTTGAAAATGAAAACTCGAGGGACTGTAGAGTAAACACGAGCTTTTTTAAAGAGAGCTCTCTCTCTCTCTCAATGGTTGCAATGATAGGAAATGATAAAGAATTAAAAGAAATTACAAAGAAATCAAAAAGATGATAATTTTTTTTTTTTTTTTGGATCCTAATTATAATGATGTAATGAAAATGATGGAATGTTGAATGTTTGATTTTTTTTCTTCTTTGGAAAAGATTATGAATGTATTTTTAATTAGGGATCGATGAATACTGAATGTAATATTTTCATATTTGACATACATTGTGACAATTTTTTGCTGTATATGTCATATATATATGTCATTAAACTGAAACTTCTCTTCTACTTCTCTTTTAATTGTAAAATACGCTGACATATAACGCTTGTCTTAATGAATAACATGTAGACCTGTGTGTTAGGATCTCAATCTCAATTGGTTACTGTTAATTGAAGTGTTTATATATGTATAATTTTTTTATGTACACTTTAATTTGTCCATAGAAGGCCTCGTGTCTCTGGAAATGATAAAACGCTTCTCTCTCTCTCTTTCTCTCTCTCTGTTTGTTTTGTGGAATTGATAAAATGAGGAAAATTTGGGAAAAGTAGTCAAACAGGAGAGATTTGTATTATTTTTTGAAAGTGTCTCGGAGAGGAAAGGATATAAGGCGATTTGCCCTTAATTGTAGAGAATTTCAAGAGCTACAAAAAAGATCTCTATGAAAATTATGCTATCGCTCTTAGTTTCCGAGATATTCAACAAAAATCAGAAGAAAAATCAAGTTCTCCTATTCCACCTCTTCGCTACTGAATTGATTCATATTTCTGACTATTCACGATAAAATATCTCGCGATTTAAGTGATTTACGAAAATTTATCAAGACACCTTTTTCATAGAGAATTAAATTCTCTACAAAAAAGGTATCTTGACATTTTCCTCTAAATCCATTTGCTTCAAAGATATTTTCAAAGCAATAAAAAAAATCAACTGAAAAAAATCACAAATTCGAGTTTTTCCGATTATTCTCCATCGAATATCTCGAAAACTAAGCGAGATATCGAGATTTTCTTAGAACGTCTCTTTTTATTGCTCTCGAAATCCTCCACAGACCCAGATTAGGCAAAAATCGTTTTATCTCGCTCAATTTTCGAGAATATTCTTCACAAAAAAAGAAATTAAAATAAAATTTAAAAAAAATCAAAATTCTTTGAAAAGTGAATTAAATTATTTTCTAAAAAATTCGGTTTGACATCTTCTCATCTCAACTGGACACTTGTTTCGCAGAAATTCGAAAACTCGGATAACGTGGATATAATCCATCTCAAAGATGATGGAACGACGAATAGTGAGAGTAAAAGGAAGGATTTGACTTGAAGTATAATGCAACAACAGCAACAACACGGGCAAACTGGCCCAGCATCAAATGGAGTTGCTAGTGGAAGCCAGATACCACCTGGTGGTAGTCTCAGTCCATTACAACCAAGTCCAGCAACTGGTACAACAGCTGGTATTAATAGGCCACAGGTTAATGGTGGAAGATTTGATTTTGATGATGGTGGTACTTATTGCGGTGGTTGGGAGGATGGAAAAGCACATGGCCATGGTGTTTGTACTGGACCAAAGGGACAAGGTGCATACTCAGGAAGTTGGCACTATGGCTTTGAAGTCTCGGGGGTCTACACGTGGCCAAGGTAAGGAGTTTTCTTTCCTTATCTAAGGTAATATCCAAGTAGTTCCGATAATCTATTTTTCCCTTTCAATTTTGGAGACTTTTGGATAGAGTAGGATGAGGAGATTTTTTAAAAATTTACTTTACACCATGTTACCGGACACAAATTGAGCGAAAAATAATTTAAAAAAAAATAAAAATTTTTAATTTTTTTTATTTCTGTAATTTCCATCGAAAAAATTTTAATACTTTCTTAATGAAAAATTTGGATTTTTAAATTTTTCATTAGTTTGAAAATTAATTTTTTTTTTTAAACAATTTTGATTACTATTGTAATTAAAAATTTGACTGATGAAATTTTATAATTCTTTTTCTTATTCGAAATTTTGATTCTTTCTTACTTATTAATTGATTGGAATAATTAATTTTATAATAAAATCAACGCTACTATGTTTAATCTTCCCAAATATAACCGTCTTTCAGACAAAAATTTTGAGTTGAGAGTGTTAACTAAATGTAACACAAATAAGAACTTATAATTTAATCCAATCTAAATGACGCTTATATGACATTTATAATTCAATTTAACTAATAAAAATGTTAATAAGTTTGATAAAGAAAATAATTATGAAATTCCATCAGTCAAATTTTAAATTACAATAGCAATCGAAATTGTTAAAAAAAAAAATTAATTTTCAAACTCATGAAAAATTAAAAAATCTAAATTTTTCATTAAGAAAGTAATTAAAATTTTTCCGATGGAAATTACAGAAATAAGAAAAATTAAAAAATTAAAAATGCGAATTTTTTTTTGCCGATCACTGGTCACAGACCTATTATTTCCTTATATAACTATATATATTCTTGTTCGTCATAATGTCTATTAATTTTTCAAATCATAAAAAAACGCCTGTTACCGGACAAATAGTGAGGATTAATCCAATTAATTGCATGAAAACATGAATGGCGGGAATATTTGTATTTAAAATCCGAGGATCCTCCAATGCCAGTCCTAGATGCTGGAACAGCATGAGTCAAATTCGCAACAATATTGGATATTTATAATATTATTTAATAACAATTTATTATAGTGGACATCGTTTTAATATCGGTAAAATGTTACAAAATCGGAATAATTAGAATATTTATGGGAACTTGAAAATAAAATAAAATAAAAGTAGATTGTTTGGATCTATTAATAGGATTATCTTGAGAGAAATTTTCAACAGGATTGAAAAATTTAAGATGTTTCTTGTTGAATATGAAAAAATATCCATATAATACGATGTATCACACAGAAAAAATCAATATTCCTTGAGAATCACAAAATTTTAGATTGAGTTGTCCATTTAATGACATTTAAACACTGTTAGAAAAATATGGAAATTTCATAGACAATTTGATGGGAATTTTCATAAACGTGTTATTTAATTTTTTCTTAAATGGAAAAATGGTTATGAAATCTGTGAGTTTCAAAGGAAATTCTATGAGTATTAAGGGAGTTCATCCGGTAACTGAATTAACAGACCAATAATGATGAAAAAATTTGAATATACTTCTGAAAATCTAAAAAGTCACCTGTTAAAATTTCAAACTCTTCGGATATCTTATCGGGAGAAATTAATAAATGAAGATTCTTCAATTAACACGGTCCTTTATGGGTTTTCGTCTATAAACATGAAATTTGTGGCAATTGACAGGTTTTTTTGGGAGAAACTTCCATAATGGATAAATAGATATGTAAAGAACAGTTTAAGAGCTTCCTCAAATGCATTAGATACTTGGTGATTTAAGAATAAATTAATTCGTTTCGAAAAATGCTGATTTTTGGGAAGTTAACCTCTGTCTTACTCGCATGACAGTGACGTCAGAACCGCGCGCTTTTTGAAATCAATAAGAATGCTTTCCGAATAACGCAATGTATGCTATGCTTGCACATTAAATCATACAAAACTAGTTGAAAATGTGCTGGATTGACCTTTCTCTATTTGATCTTCAAAAAAATTATTTCTATAAGTTCGATTTTTTACAAAAAAACAATTATGATCGACGAACAAGAATTTCTGGTACATAGCAGCTGTACAGGTTACGACTACGTTAGTCGTATAACCACTACGCTAGTCGTGATAATTTTTCGTACTATTAAATCCCATACCGGATGAACTTCCTTAAGGCAGGATTTTTTTCTCTTTTTTTTTTTTTTATTAAGGCAGGATTCTACTTTAAAACTTTGAAAAAAGGCTATTTTTAGGAATTTTTTATGAGAGTATTAATAAAGGGATTGATGTAGGCTTTGTGAGGCTCAGTGAATACATTCTTGATATATATTTTAAAAAAATTTTCCATTTATTTTATGCTTTTCTTATACCCAAAAATATAATTTCAATACAATGCTACAATTTATAGGTGGACCTGTGCTGGTGTTAAAATTTTGAAAATGGATCATTTGAAAAAGAAAAAAGAAAAAGTTTCAGGTTCAATGTCATTCCAGCAACCGCCTGAACTAGGATTTTGAATGTGCATGCAAAAATGAAAAATTGGCGGCGAAAACAACAATAATGAACAAAAAATTGTATTTTTTCTCACTGTTTTTTGCAATAAAAAATTAGTAAAAATCGAGATTTTAAGATTATCCTAGTTCAGGCGGTTGCTGGAGATATATTGAACCTAAACCTATTTTTTTTCCTTTTTCGTATGGCTTATTATCAAAATTTTAACACCAGCGCATAAATCGAGGGCATTGTATGAAAATGATATTTTTGGCTATAAAAAATACATAAAATACATGAAATTTTTTTTTTTTATGTATTTCAAGAGTTTATTCATTGAGCCTCACAAATCCTACACCAATACCTTTATTAATACTCTCATAAAAAATTTCCAAAAATAGCCTTTTTTCAAAAAGTTTCAAAGTAGAATCCTACCTTAAGTAGAATTAAAACGGAAATTCTACAAATTACTTGAATTTCCAACTGAACATGAATATCCAGAATCAAAATAACTTGAATATTCAATTTTTTTCTTGAATTTTTCCTATTTTTACTAAATTTTTAAGAAACAATTAAACTGAAATTTACAAATTTCATTGATATCCAGGCGTGAAATGATTTTAAAATCGATGATGTGTTCATTTTTCAATGACGTAATTGTCTGAAATTTCAGTAGAAATGTGATTCGTTTGAAATTTTCGGAATTTTGCACGGAAATTTTTTTTTTTTTTTTTTTTTTTTTTTGCACGGAAAATTCAGACGGAAATTTTTAACAATGAATGACAAAATAATAGGCCTTGAATGGGAAATATAAGCTAATTTTTTGTCTTCTCAGTGTAGAGTGAAAAAATCAACTTAAGGGGTAATACCACTGTAGAATTTTCAAAAAATCGATTTTTTTTTTGCTTTAAAAATTACTTTGGGCTTTCCAGAATATGGGCAAGAAAAGTTATCACCTGAAACCCATTTTTTCACATGAAATTTTGAATTTTTCCCGAAGCACTTCTTCATATTCATAGCCCAAGTCAAAACTTCAATCGTGTTTTTCTCGAAACATGTTTTTTCAAATTGGCACGCAGCATAACTCCGATAATTTTCATTATTTTCATTTGAATTTCCTACAGCATCTTGAAAACAATATTTCGAACAGAAGTACGTAGGGGATTTTCAAAAAATTGATTTGCATATTTTTTATTGATAAAAAATTGCCGGTTTTTTGGCCGAAATTTGAATTTTTTCATTCAAATCGTCACCAATCACACAAAAAACAATATTTTTGAAATCCCCTACGTATTTCTGTAGCTATGTGTATCTAGATTGAGCCAATTTTTTTTTTTCAATTGAAATTTGCTCCAGTTACACTGCGTACTGCAGAGTTTTTTAAATTCGTAGAGCCTCGCAAAAATGGCTCTTGTGTCGTCATTTTTTCATACTTTTTGATGAATTTTTTTTTTTCTGAAGACTCAAATATATGCTCAATCACTCCCTCAAATATCATTATGTTATTGCTATTCTTTCTATAGAAAAAAATAGCCAAAAAACGCCTTTTTTCAGACTTTTACAGTGGTGTTACCCCTTAAGGAAGTTCATCCGGTATGGCATTTAATAGTACGAAAAATTATCACGACTAGCGTAGTGGTTATACGACTAACGTAGTCGTAACCTGTGCAGCTGCTATGTACTAGAAATTCTTGTTCGTCGATCATAATTGTTTTTTTGTAAAAAATCGAATTTATAGAAATAATTTTTTTGAAGATCAAATAGAGAAAGTTCAATTCAGCACATTTTCAACTAGTTTTGTATGATTTAATGTGCAAGCATAGCATACATTGCGTTATTCGGAAAGCATTCTTATTGATTTCAAAAAGCGCGCGGTTCTGACGTCACTGTCATGCGAGTAAGACAGAGGTTAACTTCCCAAAAATCAGCATTTTTCGAGACAAATTAATTTATTCTTAAATCACCAAGTATCTAATGCATTTGAGGAAGCTCTTAAACCTATCTTTACATATTTATTTATCCATTATGGAAGTTTCTCCCCAAAAAAACCTGTTAATTGCCACAAATTTCATGTTTATAGACGAAAACCCATAAGGGACCGTGTTAATTGAAAAATCTTTATTTATTAATTTCTCCCGAATAAGATATCCGAAGAGTTTGAAATTTTAACAGGTGACTTTTTAGATTTTCAGAAGTATATTCAAATTTTTTCATAATTATTGGCCTGTTAATTCAGTTACCGGATGAACTCCCTTAATCTATTTCACCTCTTCGCTACTGAATTTCGTTGTTTTTCTTTCGCTGAATCTCTTTAATTTCGTCTACTCCCAGATTTGTTTCCCTCAGGCGGAAAAACCAGATAATTTCTCATTCCGACAACTATTTCGACAGTGACGAATTCGAAATTTCCAAAACGTGAAAATTCACGGGTTTTTACTTTTTTTTTTTTTTTTAGTACTTTGTAACAGTTTTAGTGATTAATTTGTCAAAAAACGATGACACACCCTTCGATCATGGAAATCCCATGTAAAAATAGATGATTTTCTCTCGTAAAATCACGTTTTTTTTTTTTTTTTACTGAATTCCTGAATTCATTAATAATTAAATTTTAATGTCTCCCAGTCGAAAAAGACAAAATTTTTTATTTTTAAACGAAGGTCAACGATCTCGTACTAACTTCCGGTGTGTGTATGAGAAAAACGACTAGTCTACACACCCTAAATTTCAAACTTTAAACGAATCTGGGACATGGGAATGAGGCATTTTAGTTGTTCTAAAAACCCATAATGTGGGATAATGTGGGTCGAGGTCATGTATTCATTTGCTTCATCCCTTTCTCCCTCTATTCTATTTATTTATTTATCAAGTACAGGAATAATTTAGTAGTGAGGAGAGATAAAACAGAGAAAAAAGTCGATTTTACTGTGGATTTAGTTTTTTTTTTTTTTGGGTATTTTGGAAATTAAGCGAGATGGGGGGATTTTTCGGGAATTCTTTTCTGTGGGAAATTTTGAAAGCTACAAAAAAAGATTTTTTGAGGAAATTTTGCCATCTTGTTCAATTTCTGAGATACTTTTAAAAACGAAATCGAGGAAAATTTAGTAAATTTAATTTTTTATTAAATTCCAGAAATAATTTTGGTTTAATATCTCGGAAAATAAACGAGATAGCGGAATTCTTGTGGAAATCGCTTTTTTAATTCTAGAAATCCTCTTTTGAAGGTCTTGACATTTTCTACAAGAAAAGATTCAAGCAAAACCGCTCTATCTCGCTTAGTTTCCGAGATATTTTCAAAAAAAGATGAGCAAAAAAAAATTCAATTATTCTGGTTTTTTCCTTTTCTAGTAAAATAAAAAAGGAAAAATTTTCTTTACGCTACTGAATTTAAGCAAAATCTTATCTCGCTTAGTTTCCGAAATATTAAAAAAAAGCGCAAAAAAATAAAATTATTCTATTTTTCTCTTTCAATAGAACAGAACACAAACAATTTCCCTCTTCGCTACTGAATTCGAGTAAAATCGCTTTATCTCGCTTGATTTCCGATATATTTACAAAAAAAGATGCGAAAAAAAATTCATCTGTTCTGTTTTTTTTCTTTCTGAAAACTTAAAAAAAAAACAGGATAAGTGAATTTTTTTTCGCATCTTTTTTTGTAAATATATCGGAAATCAAGCGAGATAAAGCGATTTTACTCGAATTCAGTAGCGAAGAGGGAAATTGTTTGTGTTCTGTTCTATTGAAAGAGAAAAATAGAATAATTTTATTTTTTTGCGCTTTTTTTTAATATTTCGGAAACTAAGCGAGATAAGACGATTTTGCTTAAATTCAGTAGCGTAAAGAAAATTTTTCCTTTTTTATTTTACTAGAAAAGGAAAAAACCAGAATAATTCATTTTTTTTTGCTCATCTTTTTTTTGCATCTTTTTTTTGCATTTTTTTTGAGCATTTTGTTTTTTTTTTCTTTCTAAAAATGACACAAAAAAAAAATTCCCTCTTCGCTACTGAATTTGAGCAAAATCGCCTTATCTCGCTTAGTTTCCGAGATATTTTACAAAAAAAAGATGCGCAAAAAAAATACAATTCTTCTGTTTTTTTAATTTTAATTTTAAAAAAATCCTTCTTCGCTACTAAATTCTTATTCACTTCTTTTAAGGGAGTTCATCCGGTAACTGAATTAACAGACCAATAATTATGAAAAAAATTGAATATACTTCTGAAAATCTAAAAAGTCACCTGTTAAAATTTCAAACTCTTCGGATATCTTATTCGGGAGAAATTAATAAATAAAGATTTTTCAATTAACACGGTCCCTTATGGGTTTTCGTCTATAAACATGAAATTTGTGGCAATTAACAGGTTTTTTGGGGAGAAACTTCCATAATGGATAAATAAATATGTAAAGAACAGTTTGAGAGCTTCCTCAAATGCATTAGATACTTGGTGATTTAAGAATAAATTAATTTGTCTCGAAAAATGCTGATTTTTGGGAAGTTAACCTATGTCTTACTCGCATGACAGTGACGTCAGAACCGCGCGCTTTTTGAAATCAATAAGAATGCTTTCCGAATAACGCAAAGTATGCTATGCTTGCACATTAAATCATACAAAACTAGTTGAAAATGTGCTGAATTGACCTTTCTCTATTTGATCTTCAAAAAAATTATTTCTATAAATTCGATTTTTTACAAAAAAACAATTATGATCGACGAACAAGAATTTCTAGTACATAGCAGCTGTACAGGTTACGACTACGTTAGTCGTATAACCACTACGCTAGTCGTGATAATTTTTCGTACTATTAAATCCCATACCGGATGAACTTCCTTAATGTTAATGTCTGTCTTTCTTTTGTCTTTCAAGTGGATCAGCGTACGAGGGACAATGGCAAAATGGCAAGAGACATGGACTTGGTATGGAAACACGTGGAAGATGGTTGTATAGAGGCGAATGGACCCAGGGGTACAAGGGACGTTATGGTGTTAGACAATCAACGACTTCTACAGCGAGATACGAGGGAACATGGGCAAGTGGATTGCAGGATGGATATGGATCTGAGACTTATGCAGATAGCGGTAAGCTTTTTTTCAACATTATTATCATTATTATTATTATTATTTATTTATTGGTAATTATTATTATTATTTATTGGTAAGGATTTTAAACAAAATCACTTGCTTCCCCTTTTTTTCTGAGTTTTTTTCCTCGTTTTGGGGAACTTTAGCGGAAAATAAGCGAGATAGCTTGATTTTGCCCTTTTCTTTTTTTTCCTGCAGAAAATTTTTTTTTTTTCTGATGATCTACAAAAAATGTTTCTACAATAATTTCCTTATCTTGCTTAATTTCCGAAATATTTCGTTGAGGATAGCAATATTTTAAAATAACTATTTAATAATAATAAAAAGAAGTCAATTAATTTTTTTTTTCACTTCTCTATCTCTTGATTATGAAATGATATTTCTTGGGTTTCCATTGCATAGATGATACTGAAATTAGTAGAAATTTGACAGTTTTTATTATTTTTATTTAAAAAAAAAAAAATTATTATTGAAAAAAAAAAAATTAAAAATGCAGATAATTCAAAAAACTACAGATGCAATTTTTTAAACATTTTTCCAATAATAATTTATTTGTTTAAAAAAATTCCGAAAAAATGTCAGATGTGTGATAGTTTTATTATAATTTGCATTTTTATTTATAACTTGAATGGTTCAGTCACGGGAGCCAGGTAAAAGGGCTTTTGGGGGAAATTTCGGGTTTAATTTTTATGACTTTTACCGAGAAATGAGAACAATAAGTTGGCAAGCAAATTCTACTGCAAAATTTTGAGTTCTGAGGATTATAGTCATAAAAATCGTAAAAAGGGGAGAAAAGGGTCGAATTGACCGGAGCATCTGGGTGCCAGATGAGTCATGAAAAAAAAAGGGAAGAAAGGTATGTCGTTGAAGGTAACCGTGAAAATATCCGTAGAAATATTCGTAAAATTTTCGCGTATTTTGGGCCTCATGTCAAATATGACGTCCCCCAAATTTCCGGTTCTGAGGGCTTCCAAAGACCTTTGCCTTTCACCCAAAAAAAAATCGTCTCTCAATTCGCCATAGGATGGGACTTATAAAGGAAAATATGCAAAAAAATGAAAAATTTTGAAATTAAAAAAATTCCATTTTCCCTCCAAATATGACGTCTCTCAAATTTCCAGTTCTGAGGGCTTCCAAACACCTTTGCCATTCATCTTTGAAAGAATTCGTCTCTCAATTCACCATAGGGCTGGACTTATAAAAAATAATATGCAAAAAATGAAAACTTCAACCTTAAAAAAATTCAATTTTTCCTTCAAATATGACGTCCGTCAAATTTCTGATTCCGAGGGTTCCCCAATATCATCGTCTTGCACTACAAAAAAAAATCGCCTCTCAATTCGCCATAGGGACGAACTTATGAAATTAATCTTTCACAATCTCTCCAGTACGTTAATCTAAGATACATGCAAACATCGATTTTTCTGTCAGATAATCTTGTTTTTCTTATTTTATAAAATTTCTTCGAATAAAAACGGAGATGAACGGCTAGCTCCAGCGACATAGAAAAGTTTGGGCAAAAGTGAAGAAATCGTCTCTAAGTAAAAAGGACCCTTCATATCAATTGATATGCAATGAATTAATTAAAACATAAAAGTTGAACAAGGGGTTACTGAATTGATTTTCTCTCAAGCTAAAACTGGTGCTCGTCCTCCAGCAAAGGAGAAAGTTCATCGATATTATGATTTACATTTGAAGAATATTATTGATAATAATGATCCTAATGAGATTGAAGATTATTTGAAAAATGTTGCTAATGCTCTATCCTGGTAATTTCGGAATTGATGGAAGGTTTCCCTTTTTTAAAATGATAATTTTTTTTTCTGCTTTTTTTTTGCCAGGAAAGATTCCTTTAAATTATACTTTTAGGATTATATTTTGAATTATTATCAAGTTCCATTATTTTATTACATTATAAAATATGAATGATTCATGTTACTAGTGGTGGAATTTTCCGTGTTCTAATTAAATTTAGTAATTCAATTTTTAAAAATATTTTTGGAGATTTTTGAAGGAAGATTTCTTCCGGGATCTTTTTCTAAAGCAACTTATTTAAAAGAATACACCACTGTAGAATTTTCAAAAAATCTATTTTTTTCTCTTGCTTTAAAAATTACTTTGGACCTCCTAGAATATGGGCGAGAAAAGTTATCACCTGAAACCCATTTTTTCACATGAAATTTTGAATTTTTCCCGAAGCACTTCTTCATATTCATAGCCCAAGTCAAAACTTCAATCGTGTTTTTGTCGAAACATGATTTTTCAAATTGGCACGCAGCATAACTCCAATAATTTTCATTATTTTCATTTGAATTTCCCACAGCATCTTGAAAACAATATTTCGAACAGAAATACGTAGGGGATTTTCAAAAAATTGATTTGCAAATTTTTTATTGATAAAAAATTACCGGTTTTTTGGCCGAAATTTGAATTTTTTCATTCAAATGATCAGCAATCACACAAAAAACAATATTTTCGAAATCCCCTACGTATTTTTGTAGCTATGTGTATCTAGAATGAGCCAATTTTTTTTTTTTTCAATTAAAATTTACTCCAGTTACACTGCGTGCCGCAGAGTGTTTTAAATTCGAGGAGCCCCACAAAAATGGCTCTTGTGTCGTCATTTTTTCATATTTTTTGATGAATTGTTCTCTGAAGACTCAAATATATGCTCAGTCACTCTCTCAAATATCATTCTCTTATTGTCTCTTTTTCTATAGAAAAAAAATATCCAAAAAACGCATTTTGTAAGGATTTTACAGTGGTGTTATCCCTTAAGGAAGTTCATCCGGTATGGGATTTAATAGTACGAAAAATTATCACGACTAACGTAGTGGTTATACAACTAACGTAGTCGTAACTTGTACAGCTGCTATGTACTAGAAATTCTTGTTCGTCGATCATAATTGTTTTTTTGTAAAAAATCGAATTTATAGAAATAATTTTTTTGAAGATCAAATAGAGAAAGGTCAATTCAGCACATTTTCAACTAGTTTTGTATGATTTAATGGGCAAGCATAGCATACATTGCGTTATTCGGAAAGCATTCTTATTGATTTCAAAAAGCGCGCGGTTCTGACGTCACTGTCATGCGAGTAAGACAGAGGTTAACTTCCCAAAAATCAGCATTTTTCGAGACAAATTAATTTATTCTTAAATCACCAAGTATCTAATGCATTTGAGGAAGCTCTTAAACTGTTCTTTACATATTTATTTATCCATTATGGAAGTTTCTCCCCAAAAAACCTGTTAATTGCCACAAATTTCATGTTTATAGACGAAAACCCATAAGGGACCGTGTTAATTGAAAAATCTTTATTTATTAATTTCTCCCGAATAAGATATCCGAAGAGTTTGAAATTTTAACAGGTGACTTTTTAGATTTTCAGAAGTATATTCAAATTTTTTAATAATTATTGGTCTGTTAATTCAGTTACCGGATGAACTCCCTTAAAAGGGAATTTTTTTTGCGAGAGATTATTCTTGGAGAGCAAGACACCTAAAACTCTTTTCTTACATAGTTCATCGTAAACAAGAAACAAATTTTGTCTCAAACTTATTTTTATTCCTATGAAAAATTTTTTTCCCTCAATATAAGGATTCTTGTTGTTACAACTTGATTTTGCTGTGGATAAAATACAATTTGCAAAGGAATTTCAAATACTTCATTATTTTTCATATATATGCCATCATTAGTACAGTGTACAGTGGCAGATAAGTTTTATTGCATTTCCTTCTGTTCCATTGCTCTTGAATGCTTTATTTAGAAACTGCCACATTCGTATGCCTGGTAATTCACGAACATTCGTACATTTGGGAGTGGCCAGATTGCTGCCAATCGACAGATAGAAAATGATTTATGTCATTTTACGATCATAAAACTGTGGAATTTTTCGAGAGCATTATTTTTTACGACTAACTGGCGCTATTATTGATAAAACAATTATTTCACCGGAAATCATTTATTTTTATCGAGAATAAATAAAATAAATTTTGGGTTTCAAGAGTAGAATTGAGAGAAAATCAGTAGTAAATAAGTGAATTTCTTAGCAATAGAATAATTTAGGCATAATCACCTCATTTCCTTTACTTTCTGAGATATTCTCGAAAGAATTTCAAAAAAAATACAATTCTCGAAAAATCGATCTTCGAAAAGGAAGATTTTTTAGAAATCGATTCTTTGAAAAAAATCAACATTTATGAATCGATTTAAAAAAAAAAATTGAAACGTAAAATTTGATGAATAAATTTTTTTTTTTGTATAAAAAAAAAGAACAATATCACATTTTTTTCTACTATTTCAATTTCGATTAATAGATGCATATAAAATTCGATAGTTTTGTTGCACCTATTTTAATTTGAAGGATATATTTAAAAGGGTGATAAATCCTATTTTTTATGATTTTTTTCTACAAAAAAAAAAAAATAAAAAATTGATTGTTTATTGACCATTGCGATAATTTGCAATGTTGTTGAGACTTAACATGAATTTTCTTAGGATTAATTTGACAAAATACTAAACATGTCAAGAGCCTGAAAAAGCTTAAATTATAAGCGAAATATCGCGAATTGACAATGATTTAGTATTGTAATTGATAACCTTCCAATATCCCGTGAAAATTGAGTTAAAAAAAAAACGATACTATTTTCCTAAAAAAAGAGTCCAAAAATCAATTAATCAAATTTCTTGAAATCGTCCAAAAAATCGATTTTCTAGGGGAAAAGAATCGATACTACACTGTTAAAAAAAAATGGAAATTTCATAGATAATTTGATGGGAATTTTGATAAACGTGATTAGAGATCGCCAAAAAAAAAATTCGCATTTTTAATTTTTTAATGTTTTTTATTTCTGTAATTTCCATTGAAAAAATTTTAATTACTTTCTTAATGAAAAATTTGGATTTTTGAATTTTTCATGAGTTTGAAAATTAATTTTTTTTTTTTAACAATTTTGATTACTATTGTAATTTAAAATTTGACTGATGGAATTTCATAATTATTTTCTTTATTAAACTTATTAACATTTTTATTAGTTAAATTGAATTATAAATGTCATATAAGCGTCATTCAGATTGGATTAAATTATAAGTTCTTATTTGTGTTACATTTAGTTAACACTCTCAACTCAAAATTTTTGTCTGAAAGACGGTTATATTTGGGAAGATTAAACATAGTAGCGTTGATTTTATTATAAAATTAATTATTCCAATCAATTAATAAGTAAGAAAGAATCAAAATTTCGAATAAGAAAAAGAATTATAAAATTTCATCAGTCAAATTTTTAATTACAATAGTAATAAAAATTGTTAAAAAAAAAAATTAATTTTCAAACTAATGAAAGATTTAAAAATCCAAATTTTTCATTAAGATAGTAATTAAAATTTTTTCGATGGAAATTACAGAAATAAAAAAAATTGAAAAATTAAAAATACGAATTTTTTTTTTGCCTATCTCTGAACGTGATATTGAATTTTTTTCAATAGGAAGATGGCTATGAAATCTGTGAGTTTCAGAGGAAATTCAAAGGAATCTATGAGTCTCAAGTAGAATTCAGACGAAAATTCTACAAATTACTTGAATTTCCAACTGAACATGAATATGCAGAATCAACATGACTTGAATTTTCAATTTTTTTTTGAATTTTCCCTATTTTTACTAAATTTTCAAGAAACAATTAAACTGAAATTCACAAATTTCATTGAAATCCAGGTGTAAAATAATTTAAAAATCGATGATGTGTTCATTTTTCCATGACGTAATTATCCGAAATTTCAGTAGAAATGTGACTTGTTAGAAATTTCCGGGATTTCGCACAGAAAATTCAGACGGAAATTTCCAACAGTGTACGCGATTGATTGCAAGTCGCCCATTACTATTCATTACCGAAATAAAAACTGCACTATAGTGCAGATGAAGCAGAATCTTCCAGAAGAATTTACTTTTCACCGAATGAGACCCCATAAACTCGTGAGATTCTCCTTTTAAAATTAGAAATTACCTCCCCCAAAACGCGCATCCATTCACTCTCATTTTCTCCAACGTGCTGGAATATTCGGGAGGAGAGAAAAAGAGGGGGGGGGGGGGGGAGGATAGAAGAGATGCAGGGAGATTGCCAGCCTTGACCTTTATCTGGGACAAATTGGAAGGTAGACTGGTCCATTGTGAGGGGCTCGAGGTAGTACCATGTGCTGCAGAATGGGTCATGCGTTTATTTCAAGTTGTAATTGGGTCAAACCGCAGATTCTTTAAATCTTCAATTTCATCATACCGAGAAGAAAATTGTAGTAGTAAAAAATGATGGAATAAATTGTTTCAATAGTTCTCAACAAATATTTTTCCAAATTAATTTTTAAAAAATTTAGATTTGATAAATTTTATGGAAATCTTCAAATTTTTTGATTGTTGAAAAAAAAAATATTGTTGAATTAAAATATTGTTTTAACGAATTAAGCAAAAATGAAGGTATGATGGTGAAATTTACATGATATTCATCATATAAATATATATTGAAGGTATTAAATATAATTTTTTTTTTTCAAATATCGCTGCCTTAGAAACAAAGGGGCGTAAGTGCTATGCTTATACACAGGACTTACGCCCCTTTGATTCTGAGACAATGATATTTTTTTGGAAGTGATAAAATGAATGGTAAAATGGGTAAATTTTGTTGAAATTAACAAAAAAAAAAAACTGTTAGAAAAAATTATTAGTTGAGGACTATTAAAAAAATGAATTCTTTCAATTTTCCTTATTTTTTCGTTCTCAGTGCAAAAAAACGATCAATCTAGGCTTTTGCATTTTTCGCGAATATCGCAGGGATTGATGGGAAAAAAATTCAATCAATTGGAATTGATTTAATTTCTTTTTTTTCTATAGAATTCATTAATTTTTTGGGGGAATTCTAATTTGTTGGGATCTGATGAAACGATGAGATGAGATGAGATGTTGAGAAAGTAGTCGACTCTGACGTGTAGTCAGACATGTAAGCCATCTCTTTCATTAACTCTCGATTTTTTGTACAATACATTGTTTTATTTGCAAAAAAACTTCATAATCTGAATTCTGAAAAAATACATGATTTTCGAGATACAATATTAAAAAAATGGAATGGGATCAATTTCAGCCTGTATGTGCTTCGAAGTTCTGTTCAGAGATGCGTGCCCCGAGGCTTAATTATTTAGGATGAAATTGACGCTTTTATTCGGAAATATCAAGCGTATATGCAAACGGAAGTGATTAATTTTAAAATATTCAAAGGAATATTTTCAATTTTTTCCTGAAGAATTTAGTGGAGAAAAGTGATTTTTTTTTTGACAATCATTCTCAGATGAATATCTCGGAAAGTAAGCGAGATAGGGCAATTTTGGCTCAAACCTTTTTTTTTGTGGAGAATTTCAAGAATTACAAAAAAAAAGATTCCACAAAAATTTCCCTATCTCGTTTAGTTCCTGAGATATTAATTTTTTTTGTTTCTCGAATTTAATAAAAAAATTAATTTAATTCAATTTTTTTCCACATTTTTCTAAAAATATCTCGGAAACTAAGCGAGATAAGGCAATTTTGTCCTCATCCTTTTATGTAGCTCTTGAAATTCTCTACAAAAAAGAATTCATACGAAATTGTCCTATGCCTCTTAGTTTCTGCAATATCCAAAAAAAAAACAAAAATTCCCTTTTTACATTTTTCCCCAATTTTCTCTAAACCAAAAAAAAAAGCAAAAAAAATTTGATCATAAGAATGAGAGCAGAAACTGTGGCGCCTCTGCAATGCGCAGTTGTCAAGTCTCTCTCTCTCCACGCTCCCAATGCTATTAAGGTCGTCGAATTGATGTGCAGAAGGGTTAAGGTCGTTTTTCCATAATCCAACAACTCTTAATTCCCTCATTAGTCCCAAAAATTTACAAATAACATATAAAATCCCGGGGATCACTAGTCTCTTGGTATCGAAAAATTTAAAGCTGATGATACCTAAAATACACTGGTAGCACCAGTAATTTGCAAAACTACCAACACGAACAAGTATTAAGTATTTGTATTATATGTTGTGAAAAAGAGAGAGAGAGAGAGATTGTAAGACAGGGCCAAACGCCCGAGAATCTCACAAGATACGCGCAGCCAGCTATTTCAGGTAGTTTGAGATACATTGCCACGTAGCTCAATATCAGGGCTGTAACAATGTTTTTTATTAATGATTAATTTTCTTGCAGTAGCCAAATCGTACAGCCTCAATCGTATTAAAATTGAGATAATCAAGGAAATCCAAATAGCAGATCCAAATGATCTACCGTTTTTTTTTCTTCAAGTTATCATGATTATTCTGATTATTTCGATTTTTTTTCAACATTTTACGGATATTAGAACGATGTCCACGATAGTAAATTGTTATTTAATAATATTAAAATATCCAATATTATTCGGCATTTGACTGACGCTGTTCCAGCCTCTAGGACTGTGGATTGGTGGATGCTTGAATTTTAAACATCCAATATTCCCGCCATTGAGTTTTTCATGCAATTAATTGGATTAATCGTCGTTAATTGTCCGGTAACTGGGATTTTTTGTGATTTGAAAAATTAATAGACGTTCTGACGAACAAAAATATATATAGTTATATGAGGAAAAAAATGGTCTGTAATTATGAATTGTCGCAGTGAAACTAAAACTGAATCTCGATTATGGCGTTTAGTGTTAATTTTATTTTTTTCAAAAATTATTTTTGACTGCAAAATGTCCGGTAACACGGTGTAAAATTAATCTCAATAAAAATCTCATCATGTTACTCTATCGTAAATGACGAAAATCGAAAAAAAAAAAAAAATTTCGGAACTACTTGGATATTCTTGAAGAGTTAAAAGGTAAAACTGGATAAGTCGATTTTTTTTATCTCATTTTTTTTGAGAATATCTCGGAAAATAAGCGAGATAGGGCAATTTTGCAATTTATGCAATAATTCTTATTTGTAGAAAATTTCAAGAGCAACAAAAAAAGTCTCAACAAAAATTTTGCTATCCCGCTTAATTTCTGAGATATTCCACAAAACGTAAAAATTGAGTCACTTTTTAATTCAAAACCTTTTTTTTTTCAATTTAACAGGTTAATATCGATTTTCTTTTAATATCTCGAAAACCAAGCGAGATAGCGAAATTTTGGAAGAGACCTTTTTTGCAGCTCTTAAAATTCTCTTCAAAAAAGGATTCATGCATAATCGCTCTATCTCGCTTACTTTCCGAAATATCTTTAAAAAACTGATTGATAAGAAAAATCGACTAGTTTCACCTTTTCTCTACTAAATTAATCTTGAATGACAATTTCACCACTTTGCAATTGAATTTCCCAAGTTTTTTTCTTCTGAAATAAAAGAAGCATGTATGACCGTTGAACTTCTGAATTTTATTATAATTGATGACGTGGTTGATTCACGTAAGATTACGAAACTAATGGATAACTTGCCAGATTTTCGTGCCAAGCCCACCTGTAGGACTCATGTTAGATTTTTATTTGTTAATTCTGTACGTAAAACACGAGCACGAAGAAAGCTCCCGGTGGAGAAGTTTCTCAGAACAATTGTGAATTCGAAGAAATCGCGGAAAAATAGACTTGCGGGTCTATTAAAGGTGATTGGGAGATATAATCGGAAAAAAAGTTGATTTTTTGTATAAAATCGTTAATAAAAATTTATACAAGATGAAATTCTCAAATCTGATTCAGTGAATCTGTAAAGAATGTAATGGAGAATAAAATAAGTCGTAGAAACAAAAAATTAATTGAAAATTGGAAAATTTTCATTGGTTTTTACATTTTTTCAAATTTTTCAAGATTTAAAGAAATGTAAAAAATAATGGAAATTTTTCAATTTTCAATTAATATTTTATTTCTAGGGCTTATTTTATTCCTCATCACATTCTTCACAGATTCAGGGAATCAGATTTGAGAATTTCATCTTGTAGAAATTTTTTATTAACGATTTTATACCAAAATTTAACTTTTTTCCGATTTTATCTCCCAATCATCCTTGAATGACGCGCGACTTTTTTTTTGCAAGCGAAGACCTTTACGAAAAAATTTGAAAAAAATCAACAACAATGTTCACATATTGGAGAATTTTCCCAAATTTTTTCAAAATTTTTCATCAAGTTCTTTACTTCCAAAAAAAATCAATGGATACTTTTACCTTGGAGGTCTATTTTGCTACAATTTTTTTTACTAATGTCATGAGAAATTAATCACGAGATGAAAATAAAGAGATACTGTAATTTTTGCCAATACTTTTTTTAAGAAATTTGGAAAAACAAAAAAAAAGGTGTCGACGAAAATTTACTCATTTATCTCGTTAAGTTTCCGGAATACTGAACAAAATTTATTTCTGGAACTTACCAAAAAATTTATTCTATCGAATTTTTCTTTTTTTGTTAAAATTTTTTGGAAACTAAACGAGATAAGGTGATTTTATGCAATTCCTCATTTGCAGAGAATTTCAAGAGCCACTAGAAAGAATTCGGGTAAAAAGGGCGTATCTCCATTATTTTTCAAGAAAATTATGTGCTAAAAATCTGAGACATGAGTTAATTTAGTTTTTTTTCTAATATTTCAGGAATTGAGAGAGATATGGCAAAAAAAAAAGATTTTTTTTGCTAATATTTAATTTCAAAAAAATATATTTATTTCAGATTTTTCAGAATTTTCGAAATTTTTATGAAATTTTTATAAAACTTATATAAAACTTTTATAAAATGTTTAGGAAATTTTTTTTCTTTCGTAATTTTTTCTCATAATTTCTTAAATTAAACTCAGGCAGCCTTCCTTTGCCTTCCTTTGAGAATTTTGTTTCAATTCTTTTCTAAAGCTCTTGAGATTCTCTAGAAAGAAGGATAAGAATAAAAGTGCAATTTAATTCTAGGATTAAATGAAAAATTGACTTGATGCAATTCTCTTTTTTTCTTTCAAATAGCTTGGAAACTAAGCGAGATAGTGCAATTCCATCCCAAATCGTCTTTCGTACACTTTTAAGAACCCCAAAAAAAAGATTTCCCCTTTTTTTTTTACACCAATCTCGTTTAAGGAGTTTGGAGGGTGATTGTTGAGGGGAATGCGGGGTGGAGGGAATCTATTGTTCTCCCGCAGTGATGCAATGGTAAAACAAAAAAAAATGATTTTTTCAAGTATTTTTTAAAAAATCATCTGAACGCTTTTGAAAAATATTCTTATTGCCTTTGAATGAGAATATTTTTTTCTAATTAATGACTGAAAATTATATACGAATTCAATTAATTTATAAATAGTTGAAAAGTTTGCAAATAACAGGATAACCGCGGCAACGTTGTGATGGAATGGTTTTTTTTTTCCTTCCGTTGATCGCCCTGAGAGCATCTGTCTCTTTCTAACGCTTGGAATGTAATCAAAACATAATTTGCCGGGTATTAATAGAATTATTATGGATCGTGCTGCAAAATTAAAAAAATCAAAAGTGTGGAAGGGTAAATTAATTAGTGATAAAAAATATCTATTAAAATTAAAACAAGTGGAAAGAGGGCGAGCTTTGGGGAAAACTCGCGACAGGAAGGAAAGTGAGGTTACGCCAGAGAATATCGAGGGAAGACGAATAATTGATATGGAAGTACTAAAAAAATTCTCAAAATGTATGATATGCCAGGAGTCCATCAGCATGGCAAATTGTGGACCTGAAAAGCGGTACGGTCTTGCCAGTGTTTTTCCCATCAGGTGTGAAAAATGTTTATTCGTAAATCAAGTGCCTACTGACAAAATGCACACCAATCCTGGTACAAACAGACTGGCATTTGACATCAATTCCAAGGCTGCACTGGGTATGTTGCATTTAAAACATAATTCTATCTTTATCATTATGTAACGATAGAACGAGAAATATTTTTTTATGCTTCATAAAGTACGAAATTTTATTTTTTTACTATTATTGGAATATTTCAGGGACACTTGACGCTGGACTAGGCTACACTCAACTTAAAAAAGTGCTTGCCACTCTGGATGTACCAGCCATGTCTTCTGAAACTTATAAGAAACATGAAAGAGAAGTTGGACATGCAGTTGAAGCAGTAGCAGCGAATAGTTGCTATGAAACTGCGAAATTGGAGCGTGACTTGACTATCGCAGATGCTCAGAATATGTCGAAATTATTGTAAGTGCGTATAATTCAGTTGTAAAGTGAAAACCTAAAGAAGTCAATTAACACGTGAGAATTTCTTGTAAAATCCTATGACAATCAATTTTTTCAATAGTTTTCTATATCATTTTTTTTATAAGAAATTCCATAGCAAAAATTGACTTTTTTTTATTTTTTACTTTACTGGAAGAATTAAAATAATTTGAAGAGGTTCTATTGGATATGCATTTAATTAAGATGGTAATCAATCGTAGGCAGATTGAATTTTTAAAAAAAAAATTTTTCGAATTTTTTTACGTACATATGTGTACATTTTATGAGACGAATCAATTTATATGTCGATGGGCATCGTCACTGTATTCATGAGTGATTTTTTTTTATTTTATATTTCTACGAAGAATTTTTTATTTACAAATTGTACATTTCACTCCAACAGTTAATTAAAATCGTAATTATTGCCCTGTGATGATTGCGATTATGCGTAAAATACGTATTATTTCATGCGTATTCTTGGTCGTAAGGAAAACGAATACGTATAAAATAATTGGTAACAAATACGATTATATGATGAAAAAAAAATAAAATATGAAAAAAAATTAATGGTAAATTGTTAAAACATAATTTACACCCAAATCCTTTCTTCCATCCTAACTTTCTTTTTCTCCATCAACTCTTTTTTTCCCTACAGGCCAGAAGAAGCAGCAGAAAACTTTATTCTACCTGACAGAGAGGATTGCAGTGCTGCTCCGAATGAAGTAGAAGACAGTGAAAAAGTTCGAATCTTCGCGTCAGGTGACATGGGTTATAGTGGACGAGGAACAGGATTCTCGTTCAACAGCCTGAATGGTTACACAGCACTACAAGGATTCAAATCGAAAAAAATTTTAAGCTACTACACAACAAACCGAGCCTGCTCGTGCGGGTCCAATCATACAATTGATTGCCGGAAAAATTTCTATGGTTCTGCCAAAGCTATGGAAGCTCACGCCACAGCTAAACTTGCTTCGGAAAATGAAATATTCAAAGATTTAAATTTAGAGTTGGGTGTTTTCATTGGTGATAATGATGCATCAAGCATCAAGGCAGTCCAGAATGCAGTAAACCACCCTGTTTACAAATTCTCGGACCGGAATCATACAGCTAAGGGAGTGTCCAATTTACTCTGGAAAATCGCTGGTGATAAGTCCAAAGATCCAAAGCATGAATTGACGGCAAGTGCAATCAAATCCATCGTTAAGTCATTCACTTATGCAATTGCTCAAAATATCGGTGACACTAAGAGCTTGAAAGCAGTGATCAGCAACATTCCGTATCATTTTTTTAATTTTCATGAGAATTGTGGACACTGGTGCGGCTTTCAGAAAGATCCGGAGAATTATTCTCACAAGAGTATTCCAGGAGGATTGGAGAATGGAATTCTGTTTGACAACATGTTGGAGGCTTTCGATAAATTAGCTGAAAATGCTCAACAGTTTTCTTCTGGAGCTACTACTCAAGGTAATGAGAGCCTCAATGCAATGATGGCAAGGAAAGCTCCAAAAGCAATATGCTTTTCAAAAACAGCATCAGCAGATTTTCGATTCGCGTGCACGGTTTCACAGAAGAACGAAGGGACTAGCTATCTCGAACAGACAATTTCAACACTTGGAATGGAATGTGGAAAGACGTTGAAGAAGTGTATAGCACAGGATGCTATTGCCAAAGAAAAAAGGACAATTGAAAGAAATACTCCAGCATACAAATTGAAGCGTCGTAGACGTTCAGAAGAGCAATCTCAGTTACGTTATCGGAGACAGAATGTAGAACCGGATACTTATCAGAGTCACATGGGCTTATTACCAGAAGCAAGAGCTAGCACGGATATTCCAGAGCAATTCCGTGAATTTACTCACGACTATGACGATTTCTCAAAACTGAAATCGATACCAGTATTTTTTGATCTGGAGACTAGTGGATTTAGCAAAACTGCTGATGTTTTACAGATCGCCATGAAACACAAGGATTCAATATTCAATGAATATATTCAACCTTGTGGCTTGATTCCACCTGCAGCAACAGAGGTTCATGGTCTCAGTGGTCAGGGTGGAAGACTATACCGTCATGGTGTTGCGATTGCCTGTTCTCCAAGGAATAAGGTTCTCGCAAATTTGTTGCAATATCTAACAAACTGTGTTGGAGACTCTGCTAAGAAATGTGTATTGATTGCACACAATTGCAGTTTCGATTCACCACGATTATTACGAATAATCGATGCAGCTGGAATGCGTGACTCGTTTGGAGATGTTATTTTCGGTTTTTCAGATACTCTTGCTTTATTTAGAAATAAATTTCCCGAGCGTAAGGATAAAGGTTCACTGACATTAACAACCTTGGCGGTGGACACCCTTTCTATTGATGTGATGAATGCTCATGACGCCGTTGTGGACATTTGTTTATTAGAAAAATTGGCGTTGCATCATTTATCATGGGAAGATTTTCATAATTTCAGTAAGACATTTGAGAGCGACAAAAATTTTTCAACCTTAGATGAGCTGTCTGAAATTCTTGCCAAAGGTTCTAGACAAAAATTGGCTGATGCAGGAGTTTCAATGGATCTATTATCAAATATATTGATAGTAGAGGGAAAAGAAAAAGTCATCGAAGTTTTACAACAATGTAAGAACGAAAAACCTACGATACTCAAAAGTAAAAAAAAAATTGAATGTATCATTGATTATTTATGTGCAAAGTATAATACCAAAGAGTGAATTTTTTATAAATGTTATTGGAAATGGTTTATATAATAAAGATTTTCTACAAAAGGTTTAATGCAACTCTAATCGATTGTAAGTTTTTCTATATTTCTTCATTATCTACTGCACAACCTCTGAGAACTCATTTGAATTTACGCGCCAAATCGATGAGATGCAACGTTGCCGTCTCACATTCACGGATGACGGATAATCACAAAATTGGTCGATTTTTCATATTATTTATTTAAATATCTTCGCAACGGATCGCACAATTGCAAGGAAGTTTTGGCAGGTTGTAAAAAAAATATTCAGCGATTGATGTTAATTTTTTTGTTGATTTTCCGTCTTCTGGTTAGAAGTTATGATTTTTAAAAGAATAGAAACTGAGGGACTGTTTTATATTTTCACATTTTTTAATTAATTAGTGCGACGAATCGTGTCAAAAAAAATTGTGACATAATATTAACGATATCAAGAAGTACTTCAAAGAGTTTCCCAGAGATCGGACTGAATTTAACAGTGTAATTAATTTCTTTTCATGTGTGAGGTTATGCCGTTTTCCCAGTTCTTTTAATTTTTTATTGTTATAAATAATCGGACGAAAATTCCAAAATAATTTGAGATGATTCAAATTATCTTGCTGCATTTCTGTAAAAAATTTCAGATTTTTTCCGTCATTTCGGGTTTACCCTCCAAACTCCTTAATTCCCGAGATAATCCTCTATGATTCCCAAAAAGCTCCCCTACTACTTAAGGGAGTTCATCCGGTAACTGAATTAACAGACCAATAATTATGAAAAAATTTGAATATACTTCTGAAAATCTAAAAAGTCACCTGTTAAAATTTCAAACTCTTCGGATATCTTATTCGGAAGAAATTAATAAATAAAGATTTTTCAATTAACACGGTCCCTTATGGGTTTTCGTCTATAAACATGAAATTTGTGGCAATTAACAGGTTTTTTGGGGAGAAACTTCCATAATGGATAAATAAATATGTAAAGAACAGTTTAAGAGCTTCCTCAAATGCATTAGATACTTGGTGATTTAAGAATAAATTAATTTGTCTCGAAAAATGCTGATTTTTGGGAAGTTAACCTCTGTCTTACTCGCATGACAGTGACGTCAGAACCGCGCGCTTTTTGAAATCAATAAGAATGCTTTCCGAATAACGCAATGCATGCTATGCTTGCACATTGAATCATACAAAACTAGTTGAAAATGTGCTGAATTGACCTTTCTCTATTTGATCTTCAAAAAAATTATTTCTATAAATTCGATTTTTTACAAAAAAACAATTATGATCGACGAACAAGAATTTCTAGTACATAGCAGCTGTACAGGTTACGACTACGTTAGTCGTATAACCACTACGCTAGTCGTGATAATTTTTCGTACTATTAAATCCCATACCAGATGAACTTCCTTAATTCCCGAGATAATCCCCTATGATTCCCAAAGAGCTCCCCTACTACTTAAAATCCAATTTTCTTTAATCCATGACCTCATTTTCTGTTCAGGAACATACCAAGGCCAATGGTTACGTGGCATGAGACATGGCTATGGTGTCCGTACAAGTGCACCATTTGGCCTGGCAAGTCACTACAAGCCTCCAAAGCAGCAGCAGATCCGGGCTTCTTTGACATCCCTAAGATCAGCAGATGGTGCTTCAGTTACAGCCCCAACACCTGAACCAACGGATCGTCGAGATCGTCGTGTCGACGACAGTCGCGGTGGTTTCGTCCTGAAAGCACGAAGTGACGATCCACCGGCACGCCGAAAGAGCCTGACAGAAAAATCCCTAAAAAAGGGACTTCTATCGGTAAAATAAAGCATTTCTCGCTAATTAATTTTTCCATTCAAGGAAAATGACATAAATTAAAATTGGGCAAATAAAAAAAAAAAAAAAATTAAAATTGGGATTTTTTCCGCAGGGTTTGAAGATCCGGAAGCAGCGGAGTACTGGAGATCTTGAGAAAAGGGGGACTGGAGGCAGCATCAGGAGCAATGCGAGCTCAGCCTCGTGGATGTCAACGGAGAGCTCGCAGAGCCAAGCTTCTGCTTCAGTACACACTGATAGTAATGCGTCTTTTGTCATCGAGGTAAATCTCGCGAGTGGGAAAATTCATGAAAATTCTCATTTTTTACCTGAAATTAGAACATTTTTTTTTTTTAATATCTCGGAAACTAAATGAGAGGGAGCGATTTTGCAAAAATCCCTTCTTGTAGAGAATTTCAAGCAGAGATCGGCAAGAAAAAATTAGTATTTTTAATTTTTCAATTTTTTTTATTTCTGTAATTTCCATCGAAAAAATTTTAATTACTTTCTTAATGAAAAATTTGGATTTTTAAATTTTTCATTAGTTTGAAAATTAATTTTTTTTTTTAACAATTTTGATTACTATTGTAATTTAAAATTTGACTGATGGAATTTCATAATTATTTTCTTTATTAAACTTATCAACATTTTTATTAGTTAAATTGAATTATAAATGTCATATAAGTGTTATTTAGATTGGATTAAATTATAAGTTCTTATTTGTGTTACATTTAGTTAAAACTCTCAACTCAAAATTTTTGTCTCAAAGACGGTTATATTTGGGAAGATTAAACATAGTAGCGTTGATTTTATTATAAAATTAATTATTCCAATCAATTAATAAGTAAGAAAGAATCAAAATTTCGAATAAGAAAAAGAATTATAAAATTTTATCAGTCAAATTTTTAATTACAATAGTAATCAAAATTGTTAAAAAAAAATTAATTTCCAAACTGATGAAAAATTTGAAAATCCAAATTTTCCATTAAGAAAGCAATTAAAATTTTTTCGATGGAAATTACAGAAATAAGAAAAATTAAAAAATTAAAAATGCGAAATTTTTTTTTGCCGATCTCTGATTTCAAGAACTACAAAGAGAAATAGCGAAATTACCCTATCTCGCCTAGTTTCTCAAGATATATTGGAAACTAAGCGAGATAGAACGATTTTACACCAGATCTCTTCTATTGTGAAGAATTTCAAGAGATCCAAAAAGGCGATTAGAGTAAAATCGCTTCTATCCCGCTTAGTTTCTGAGATATTATCAAAGGACTAAACTTGCAATTTAACGAAGATTTTGTCCTACTCAATTTACTCCCACAGTTCCCATTAAATATCTCAGAAACTAAACGAGATACGTCCTTATTACCTAAATACTTTTTTGTAGACAATTCCAAGAGCTACAAAAACGGATTTTAGGCAAAAGCATTCAGCTCTCTCCCTTAATTTCCGAAATATTCAACAAAAATTTCATCCCACTCAACTTCACATTTTCCTTTAAATGTCTCGGAAATTAAGTGAGATAGCGTAATTTTTCTCCCCCTCACTAATCCTCTTTTCATAGAGAATTTCAAGAATTTTAATGAAGGATAAAGGAAAATTCGCCTTATCTCTCCTACATAGTCTCGAAAATCCATAAAAAAAAAATAAAATCAAGTTTTATATTTGATTTTAAAAATTATTTCTCTCTTCACTCCACAAAATATTTCTCTCAAAAAAACATTCTCATCATAATGACCTTTTACTTTCTCATTTTAGGACGAGCAGATGGACGCTTCCGTCACGGAAACCTACCTTGGCGAGTGGAAAAACGACAAACGCACAGGTTTCGGTATTTCCGAGCGCAGTGACGGTCTTCGTTACGAAGGCGAATGGTTCAACAACCGCAAATACGGTTACGGTGTAACAACATTTCGCGATGGCAACAAAGAAGAAGGAAAATACAAGAACAACGTTCTAATAACATCCCAAAAAAAGAAGCATTTGTTCCTGATAAGATCGGCAAAATTCCGAGAAAGGATAGAAGCAGCAGTGAATGCTGCTCAAAGATCGAGCAAAATGGCCCTTCAAAAGGCGGATATTGCTATATCGAGAACTGCAACTGCCCGTGGAAAAGCAGAATTAGCTGATATTGCTGCAGAACATGCAAGAGAAGATTCGGAGTTAGCCCAACAAACAGCAAAACAATTTGCACCTGATTTTCGTCAGCCCGGACTCGAGAGACTGAAAAATCGAGAAATTCCGAAGTTTGTACCACCTCCGCAGGATGCAATGCCTACAAAAAGTATTTTGTCAAAAAATAATCCCTCTGTTGAACAATCGACACCTATTAAATCAGCTAATGTTCATAATTCAGCACCAACACCACAATCAATAAGTCAGAGTGTCAATCAGTCGATAAGACGTGCCAGCATAAAACCTGGGCAAAATCAGTTCAATCCAAGTGGACCAGGGCAAAATCAATTTAATCCAAGTGGTGTCTTGCAGAATCAAATTATTGGAAATTCTGGGATGATGCCGAATGCTATCAATGATCAGCCACTTAATAGTATCGCGAATAGTTTAGCTAATCAGTATGGATACAATAGTGGTGGTGCCAGTGATGGGGTAATGGGACAATCTGGGGGTGGAGGACAAATGGGACAAATGGGACAAGGGTATGAGGGCTTCAATAATCCGAGCAATGTGCAGGGGTATCAGAACCAGTATCAACAGAATTATTCGAATCAGGTAATGAAGTGTTTTTAGATTAAGTTGAGATTAAACTGATTTTTAATGTTTTAAGTAGATGAAGGGAGGTTGCTGGAGTTCGATTTTAGAGAATTTTTGAGAAATATTTGGAAAAATATGAAATTTACCAAAAATCGCAGAAAAATTTCGGAATGCTCTTATTTTGAGATTTCTGGTTAAATCTCTAATTATTTGAGATTAAACTGATTTTTAATGTTCTAAGTGGACTAAGAAAGGTTGCTGGAGTTAGATTTTAAAGAATTTTTGAGAAAAATTTGGAAAAATATTGAATTTACCAAAAATCTCAAGAAAATGTCGAAATATCGTTGTTTTGAGATTTCTGGTTAAATCTCTAATTATTTGAGATTAAACCAATTTTTAATGTTCTAAGTGGACTAAGAAAGGTTGCTGGAGTTAGATTTTAGAGAATTTTTGAGAAAAATTTGGAAAAATATTGAATTTACCAGAAATCTCAAGAAAATATCGAAATCTTCTTATTTCGAGATTTCTGGTTGAATCTCTAATTATTTAATATTAAATTGATTCTTAATGTTTGAAGGAGACGAAGAAAGGTTGCCGGTGTTAGATTTTAGAGAAATTTCGAGAAAAAAAATTGGAAAAATATTAAATTTACCAGAAATCTCAAGAAAATGTCGAAATGTCGTTATTTTGAGATTTCTGGTTAAATCTCTAATTATTTGAGATTAAACTGATTTTATTGATTTTGTTTGGTGGAAAATTGATGGAGATTGATTTGAAATTAGAAGAATTGGGGTAGTATCCCAAAATTTGATAAAACAGGAAAAAATAAGGATTTTCAGGTCAGTTTCTTCATTAATTGCTGATAATTAAGAAAAACGTGCTTCAATTTACCTGAAAAAGTGATGAAACTATTCAAAAGTCATATCTTCAGCTTGTGAATATAATTTTTTTCTTCTCAAATTTTTTTTACATTAATCTCCTATCACATGCATGAGACAGAGAGAGAGGCAAATAGTTACAACTACCTTCTAATTAAAATTTCTCAATAACTATACGGTGAATTGAATATTTTTTTCTTTTATTATTTAGTTAAAATGCTGTTCTCTTCGCCAATTGTTTTTAAATAATGGGTCAACCGTGTGGTTTTTTAGTAATTTCGGTATTTTCGTCCGATTTAGGGCGTTTCATCTCCATCATCGGTATTTTCAGTAACTTCGATAATTCATATCTCATAAACTGGACGGACAAAAATCATGAAAAATTCAGAA
The DNA here is from genome assembly GCA_963942555.1 of Aleiodes leptofemur. Lineage (NCBI taxonomy): Eukaryota > Metazoa > Arthropoda > Insecta > Hymenoptera > Braconidae > Aleiodes > Aleiodes leptofemur. The sequence goes on along the minus strand of OZ012619.1, from coordinate 1,755,548 downwards.
AAATGTAAAAAAATATCATCTTTGAAAAGGCATTAAAAAAATTAAGGGTAAACTGCACTCGAGTTTGCTGGGATACTACCTTAGGGAGAAAATTACTCCACACTTAGCAACTACAGTAATTAGAACTGGAAAAAATTCTCGAAAAATTATAAATTTATTGTTTTTTTCTTTTTTTCGGCATTTTTGGAGAATATTTTGGAAAATAAGTGAGATAGGGCGTTTTTACCCTAATCGTTGGTCATACAGAATTTCCTAAAATACAATAAAGAATTAATTCCAAATCGCCTTATCTCGTTTTGTTTCCGAGATATTCTCACTAAATTGAATGAAAAAAGATAGATTTATCCTGTTTTATTTGTTCGCTACTGATTTTTCGTAGATAATTTTCACCACATTTTTTTCTCAGCTTTTCCATGCAATCATCAGAAGTGTCTTCTCTTTTCCTCTTCAAGCAATATGATCTTTGTGAACCTTCAATCTTTTTATTCCCTCAATGAAAATTCTGCAAGCCTTCTATTTATCGATCTTCATTTTCCGTTGAAGAGGCAATTAGAGCACACACACGCTCTGTCACCCACGTCCATTTCCTTGAAGTGTTTTAGCTCGCAAATAACTATCCAATCAATTTAAATCCTTTGTTGATACTCATGTAATAAGTAATTGCATTGATTCAGTAGTGAAGAGGTAAAAACAGGAACAAATCAACGTTTTTTCTTGTTTTTCTCAAATATCTCGGAAACTAAGTGAGATAGGGCAATTTTTGTGGAGACCTTTTTTGTAGCTCTTGAAGTTCTTCATAAAAAAGAATTCTTCAAAAATTCCGCTATCTTGCTTAGTTTTCGAGATATTCTTTTAAAAAAATGCTAAAAAAAATCAGTAGGGAAAGAAATAAATCAAAAAAGTCCATTTTTCCCATTTGTTTTTAAAGAATATTTCGAAAACTAAGCGAGATAGGGTAATTTTACTGGATTCCTTTTTTGTAGCTTTCAAAATTCTCCAAAAAAACGGATTCTAGTAAAATCGCCCTATCTCGCTTAGTTTCTGAGATATTATTTGAAAACAAATCCTAAAAAAATTCAGTAGTCAAGAAATTAATTAAAAATGTCTATTTTTTATGTGTTTTTCTCAAATATCTTGGAAACTAAGCAAGAGAGGGTGATTTCACCTCAATTCTTTTCTGTAGCCTCTAAAATTCTCTACAGAAAAGGATTCCTGCAAAAAAAGCCTATCTCTACTATTTCCCGAGATATTCTCTCTAAAAAGCCAGAAATTCCAAATTTCCGATTTTATCTCTTCACTCCTAAATTTTATGTCTCTCCAAAAAAAAGCGATAAAAATTGCAAAAAAAAATATCTGAACCAACGATTTTATTATCTTCTGACGTCTCAAATTGAATTCGAGGAAATTTTCTGTTTCAGAATCCAATGGCCAATCAATATGGACCAAGTCAAAATTCTTACAATCCTCAAATGTACGGACAGCCGCAGATGATGAATCAGCAACAAGTCATGAGTCAACAGCAAGTAATGAATCAGCAACAGCAACAGCAGCAGCAAGTCATGAATCAGCAGCAAATGATGAGTCAACAGCAAATGATGAACCAGCAACAAATGCCCCAACAACAGTCGCAGTATCAAAATGATCCAATGATTGCAGATCAGAGACCACAAATATCGGCTAGTATACGAAGGAACAGTAGGATTTTGAATCCACAGGACAGACCTGTACCTGGAACAGGACAAACTCTTAACGATAGGTACTGAATAATGAATATTGAAGATGATTCGGCAAAATTAAGAATGAAATTGCATTTTTTTCATTTATTAATAATTAATAACTATTTTTTGAAGCAAAAAAAATCATATTTACCGTTGCAGCCCCAGTTTCTGATACTTCAGAGCCTATTTCTGAAAGCATAAATCGAAGGCAACAACTAATTGCTCATTGGATGTAATTTAATTATATTTATATATATTTATTGCGCTAAGCGCACTCAGCAGTTAAAGGCTAAACAATATACAGTAGAACGTCGATTATCCGAGAGTCAGTCATCCGAAACGTCAATTATCCGAAATAAAATGAGATTTATGCAGAGAAAAATGTTTTCTTCATTAAAGAATGTGCAGGTCACTTAAATTAAGTGACTTTTCTCACTTAAATCAAGTGCGTTTTCTCACTTGAATCAAGTGACTTTTCTCACTTAAATCAAGTGACTTTTCTCACTTAAATCAAGTAACTTTTTCTTTCTTCATTTAAGAAAGTAAAAGTCACTTAAATTAAGTGACTTTTCTCACTTAAATCAAGTGACTTTTCTCACTTAAATCGAGTAACTTTTTCTTTCTCAATTTAAGAAAGTAAAAGACACTTAAATCAAGTGACTTTTTCTTTCTTAATTTAAGAAAGTAAAATTCACTTAAATCAAGTGCGTTTTCTCACTTGAATCAAGTGACTTTTCTCACTTAAATCAAGTAACTTTTTCTTTCTTCATTTAAGAAAGTAAAAGTCACTTAAATTAAGTGACTTTTCTCACTTAAATCAAGTGACTTTTTTCACTTAAATCGAGTAACTTTTTCTTTCTCAATTTAAGAAAGTAAAAGACACTTAAATCAAGTGACTTTTTCTTTCTTAAATTAAGAAAAGTAAAACTCACTTAAATCAAGTGACTTTTCTCACTTAAATCAAGTGAATTTTCTCACTTAAATCAAGTAACTTTTTCAACTTCATTTAAGAAAGTAAAAGTCACTTAAATTAAGTGACTTTTCTCACTTAAATCGAGTGACTTATTTTTTCTTAATTTAAGAAAGTAAAACTCACTTAAATCAAGTGCCTTTTCTCACTTAAATCAAGTGACTTTTTTCACTTAAATCGAGTAACTTTTTCTTTCTCAATTTAAAAAAGTAAAAGTCACTTAAATTAATGGGCATTTTTGTGGAACACTTTTGTGAAACAGTTTTTGGCCTATAACTATCCCAAAAATTGTAATTTTTGAATTCAAAACACCATGAATCGATGAAAAATGAGCTCTTCCTTCATTTGAAACCAGCCCCAAATTGCTACGACCAATACAACCAGAGATATTTGCAAAAAACTGAAAATTTTCAAAAAAAAGAAAGTGTTTACCCCTCAAAAATCCCGAAAAATATCGAATTTTCAAAAAAATAAAGAAAAAATACATCAGACACTGGTTTTCCGACTAAAATTTCCTCAGCTTTTCAATAGAATCATCGAAAAAAAATCCATCTCTAACCGTTTCATTATAGTGTCTATTTTGCCCCACTCTCCCCTATTATAATTTTGAAAGAATCAAATTTTTTTTGCTCACGAAATATTAGTGTTCGGTTATCCGAATTTTTGATTATCCGAAAGGATAATCCGTCCCAATTGATTCGGATAATCAACGCTCTACTGTATTTTATATTTAAAATATAACTGAAAAATTCGCCAAAAATTGTCAGAAACTAGGGCTACTACGGTAATACATTGAATGTATATTTGAATGTACATTGAATTTATATGATAAACATATATTGTCGCCTTAGAAACAAAGGGGCGTAAGTCCTATGTTTATATACAGTACTTACGCCCCTTTATTTCTAAGGCAACGATATGTAGATATATTTGGCCACTCAACCTTCTTTTTGGCTTAAGGAAGTTCATCCGGTATGGGATTTAATAGTACGAAAAATTATCACGACTAGCGTAGTGGTTATACGACTAGCGTAGTCGTAACCTGTACAGCTGCTATGTACTAGAAATTCTTGTTCGTCGATCATAATTGTTTTTTTGTAAAAAATCGAATTTATAGAAATAATTTTTCTGAAGATCAAATAGAGAAAGGTCAATTCAGCACATTTTCAACTAGTTTTGTATGATTTAATGTGCAAGCATAGCATACATTGCGTTATTCGGAAAGCATTCTTATTGATTTCAAAAAGCGCGCGGTTCTGACGTCACTGTCATGCGAGTAAGACAGAGGTTAACTTCCCAAAAATCAGCATTTTTCGAGACAAATTAATTTATTCCTAAATCACCAAGTATCTAATGCATTTGAGGAAGCTCTCAAACTATTCTTTACATATTTATTTATCCATTATGGAAGTTTCTCCCCAAAAAACCTGTTAATTGCCACAAATTTCATGTTTATAGACGAAAACCCATGAGGGACCGTGTTAATTGAAAAATCTTTATTTATTAATTTCTCCCGAATAAGATATCCGAAGAGTTTGAAATTTTAACAGGTGACTTTTTAGATTTTCAGAAGTATATTCAAATTTTTTCATAATTATTGGTCTGTTAATTCAGTTACCGGATGAACTCCCTTAATTCGTGAAAATGATATTTTTTTTAATATTGTTTTTTTTTTTTATTTAATACATTAAATTTACATTTATATGATTAAGATTGGACCATTACAAGAGGCCACCGAGTCGTGATAGTTCTGTTGATCGGTATCGCGTTCCTTCTCGAATCATTGGGTCCAGGCAACCATCAGTGGATAAGAGCCTTACCTCACAAGATGGTATAGACAGGTAAAAATAATGATTACTTTTATTTCCTGATATTTTACTTTTATATTTTTGTGTAACAATTTACTCATAAAAAGGAAAAACAGAATAAGTCTATTTTTTGTCATGTTTTTTTTTTTAAATTGTATCTTGGAAACTAAACGAGATAGGGTGATTTTGCCCTCATCTTATTTTGTATGTTTGGTTTTCATATAGAAAGTCTGATCTGTTCTTGAAGAAACCCTCTTCATCACAATTTATCCTTGGATTCATTCCTATTTTACGATTTAATTCATTAATTCATTAGCGAAGAGGTAAAACAAGATAAGTCTATTTTTTTCTCATTTAGTTTTTCGTTAATACCTTAGAAAACAAGTGAGATTGGACTGTTTCTCCCTGAATTTGTAATATCGCCTTATCTCACTTAGTTTCCGAGATATTTCCTTCAAAATGATCACAAAGATAAGTCGATTTATCATGTTTTACCTCTTCACTACTGAATTGTTCATAGGGATATTAGAAAAACCTTATTTTGTAGCAGATTTCAAGCTCTACAAAAAAAAAGTTTCTGAGAAAATTTTGCTGTCTCGTTTAGTTTTTGAGGTATTCATCAAAAGTGAATGAAGAAATTCGACGCATTCTGTACCTTTTCTTCACTATTGGATTAATTTTCTCTTTTTAATAGAGAAATCCTTCAAATCCCAGGAGAATCGTTTCTTTTCGAAACGCACTTGTAATTGTCGGTTACAAAGTAAATTTTTGGTGAAAACAATTAATTATTGCATAATTAACTATTGAATATTGAATATTTCCAAACAAAAACAGGTTTTTTGTATTTCCCCCAAAGCTGATTTTTTTCTGAATGAACCCCTTTACGAAATAATCTGAAAAAATTCGTGAAGAGCCTCCAGTATGACTGAAGTGTTTCGGAATTTTTTCAAATTTTTCCATAAACTCCTTCACCTCTCAAAAAATCCTCAACGAAAATAAATCAATCAAATTCCATCAATTCCTTGAAAGAAAGTAAAAATTTTGCATTATCTCTCCAATTTTTTTATTTCTTTTTCAAATGAACCCCTCCCCCAAAAAATCTGGAAAAATTCATGAATATGTTTCTCTATCCCTCAAATATCCCCTATTTTTTTGGAGTAATTTCATGAACCCCTTCACTCGCAAAAAAATTCTCCACAAAAATCCATCAATCAAATTTCATCAAATCCTTTAAAAACCATAAGAATTCCACATTATCTTTCAAATTTGTTTTTTTTTTTCAAATAAACCCCTCCCCCAAAAAATCTTAAAAAATTCGTGAATATGCTACACTATCACTCCAATATCCCCTGATTTTTGAAAAAAAATTCCTCAACCCCTTCACCCCCCAAAAAAGAATTCATCAATTAAGGTTCATCAAATCCTTTAAAAATCATAAAAATTCCACATTATCTTTCAAATTTGTTTTGTTTTTTTTTTTTTTTTCAAATGAACCCCTCCCCAAAAAAATCTGCAAAAATTCATGGATATGCTTCACTATCCCTCCAATATCCTCCAATTTTTTAGAAAAATTGCATAAACCCCTTCACCCCCAAAAAAATTCTCCACAAAAATTGATCAATCAAATTCCATCAAATCCTTTAAAAACCATAAAAAATCCACATTATCTTTTAAATTTGTTTGTTTTTTTTTTCAGATGAACCCCTTCCCCAGAAATTCTGAAAAAATTCATGGATATGCTTCACTATCCCTCCAATATCCCCTAATTTTTTCAAAAAATTCCATGAACCCCTTCACCTCCCCCCCCCCCCCCCCAAAAAAAACTCATCAATTAAGGTTCATCAAATTTTTTAAAAACCATAAAAATTCCATTTTATCCTTCAAATTTGTTTTGTTTTTTTTTTTTTCAAATGAACCCCTCCCCCAAAAAAATCTGAAAAAATTCACGAATATGCTCCACTATCCCTCCAATATACCCCAATTTTTAAAAAAAAATTTCATGAACCCCTTCACCCCCACAAAAAAAATTATCAATCAAATTCCATTAATTTCTTTAGAAAAAAAAATCTCAAAAAATTCCTCATTGTCTTTAAATATTTTCAGAACGGCCAGAGGTGCAAGTTTAATGAGAACAGGTACACCATTGAATGGTTCAGTAATTGGCAGTGGTGCTGCAACCCCTGTATATATTCCACCATCATCTAGTCAATTTGAGAGTGCATTCAGAAGTCGTGGATTATCCCAGGAAATAATTCCAAGTAGTTCACAGCCAAAACGCACTGAGAGCCTGTATACAGCACCAACACGTGGAACCGGTGTTTCTGGTGGTGGTGGTGGTGGTGGTGGAGGTAGTGGTGGTGGTATTAAAGTGAGTTGCAATTTTCCTAATTAATTAATTTATTTTTCTCATTAATTAATCATTCATTAACATCAAATATTCCTACTCGTTAAAATGATTGAATTTTTCTTCCAATTAATCAATAATATTACAAATAATTAATTTCCCTCTAATTTTCATTATCATCATGGCATTCATAAGTAATATCTTTTCGTAATTGTGTGGTGTTATTTTTTTTTTTTTTTTGTTCTGTGTTCTGTGCATGCGATCCCAGGACATGGGCAGGACGGTCCCCGCCTTCACCGCCACAACGACAAAGGGCCGCGCTACTTTATGAGTATAAGTACATTAAATACGTCATCTACCATTGAAAAATTAAATTATCTACGAATTCACTGACGTCACGTAAAAAAAAACATGATTAATTTAAAAGAAAAACAAAAAATGCGTATAATCGACGATAATTGTTGAAGAAAAAATTTAAAAAAAATTCCCATTTAAATAATATATATTTTGGGTATAATAGGGTAATACAACCCAATAGATAGACACTGACCCAATTGATAGACGGTTTTTTATTGAGAATTCATGGAAATTATCTCACCTTTCATTTAAGGATAATTGGGAGGTACAATAAAAAAAAGGCAAATTTTTGTATAAAATCGTTAGTAACAATTTTTAATATATGAAATTTTCGAATCTGATTCAGTGAATCTGTGAAAAATGTTATGGGGAATGAAATAAGCTATAGAAACAAAAAATTAATTGAAAATTGAAAAATTTTCATTATTTTTTACATTTTATCAAATTTTTCAAGATTTAAAAGAATGTAAAAAATAATGAAAATTTTTCAATTTTCAATCAATTTTTTGGTTCTAAGGCTTATTTTATTCCTCATTACATTCTTTGCAGATTCACTGGATCAGATTTGAGAATTTCATCTTGTATGGATTGTTATTATCCATTTTATACAAAAATTTCACTTTTTTCCGATTATACCTCCCAATTATCTTTAAGATGGGTCCTAGATCGCTGCGACAAATAGGAGAAGGTGGGGTAAGATGGGGATTTCAATTGAACGGTTCGAGATAGAAATTTTCTAATGATTCCATTGAAAAACTGAGAAAATTTTAGGTGGGAAACATGTAAAAAAAATTTTTTTTCTCAATTTTTGGAAAAATTTACTTTTTTCGCCAAGTTTTGAAGGAGTTTCCCTTTGAAAAATCGAAAAAATTCACTTTTTCGGTGATATCTTCGGTTCTGTTGGTCGTAGTGACCTGGAGTTGATCTCAAATGAAAGATGAGCTCATTTCTCATTGATTTATGTCGTTCAAATTTTTTTGAAATCAATTTTTCAAATATTTATAGCTCATTTTCTGCAAAATCAGTTTTTGCCCTATAAGTACTTGAAAAAATTGATATTTTTCTTTTTAAACCCCATAAATCGATGGGAAATGAGCTCACCTTTCATTTAAGATCAACCCCAGATCACCTACGATCAATAGAACCAGGAATATTCTCGAAATCCTGAAATTTTTCAAAAACAAAATAGTTTCACCTTCAAATCTTGCGCAAAAATGAAATTTTTGAAAAATTCCAAAAAATAAATTTTAACATATGATTTTTATGGCAAATTTCTTCATCTTTCCAATTAAATCATCAGAAAAAACCTATCTCCAATATTCCCATTCATTTCAAGTAATTTTCATAGTATAACATACAAAAATCAGCTTCTGCCCGTTTTACCCCTTGTGTCCATTTTACCCCACCTCCCCCTAGAACCAAAGATAAAGGAAATCCGCGAAAAAAAAAGAATTTTCAAAAAAAAAAGGGTTTAACCGCCAATTCATCCCAAAAAAAGTAGAATTTTCAAAAAAAAATCAGTAAAATCAATTCTTATACATGTCTCCCTCCCCTTCACCCCCCCCCCTCCCCACAAAAAAAATTTCTTCAGCTTCTCAATGCTATCATTAAAAAAATTCCATTTCAACCCCTTTTTTTTTTAATTCATCAAAATTCTCATTAAAATAAATAAAAAAATAAAAAAATTCCCATTTTTCCATTTACTCGAAATATTTATTATTTGAAATGGGAAAGAAAAAAAAAATCTGTCTGTCTCCCTTGATGAACGCTTAACATGTACCTGGTAATCGTTGTTGTCGTTAAACTTGACAATTTCCCTGAGTGATGTTGAAGATATGGAGAGGTAAAGCATTAATTTACAATGATTCAAATATTATCACTGTATTTTTCTAAACAATATAACTAAAGAAAAAAAAAAAAAGTTCAAAAGAAACAAAAAGAAAAAAAATTTAAGACAGCGATGAACCGTCCGATGACAATTATACGAAATTTCCTTCGTAAAAAAAAATGAGGATATATTTTCCTGTACTTCAAAGTCTCTGAAAAAAAAAAAGAAAAATTAATGTGAAATCATGTGATGTCATTTTTTAAATTTAACAAAAAAAAATTATTCAGAGATAATTGGTACGTCAGCTGCTTGACATTAATCTGTATACAAAAAAAAAAAAAATATTTTAAAATTTTGAAATTTTAAATGAGAGTTGAAGAATATTTTGAGCTGAAAATTTAAGAGATTATTGAATAAGAATGTGGATTTTTCAGACAAATTAATTTTATTTTGACGGTAATTTTATCTTAATATCTTGGAAATTAAGCGAGATAGAGCGATTTTGCTTCAATTCTCTTTTTTTTTAGAGAAATTTAAGTCATTTCATTAATTACAAACTTTGATATGATTTTTTTTTCTTAATATCTTGGAAATTAAGCGAGATAGAGCGATTTCCCCTTCATTTTTGCCTTTTTTAAGAAAATTTTGAAAGTCATTTCCTTATTTATAAACTTTGATATCATTTTTTTCTTCTTAATATCTTGGAAATTAAGTGAGATCAAGCGATTTTTCAATAATCCTTTTTTTTTTGAGAGATTTTTGAGACTTATTTCATTAATTGAAAAATTTGATATGAGTTTTTTTTCTATATTTTGGGAAATAAGCGAGATAGCGCGATTTTGCTATCATTTTTGCTTTTTTTCAAAGAAAATTTTGAGACTCATTTTATTAATTAAAATCATTGATATCATTCTTTTTTCTTAATATCTCGGAAATTAAGGGAGATAGAGCGATTTTTCCCTAATCCTTATTTTTTAGAGAGATTTTTGAGACTTATTTCATCAATTAAAAAATTTGATATCAGTTTTTTCTCTCTATTTCGGAAAATAAGCGAGATAGAGCGATTTTGCTATCAATTTTGCTTTTTTTAAAGAGAATTTTGAGACTCATTCCATTAATTAAAATCTTTTCTATCATTTTTTTCTTTAAAAATCTCGGAAATTAAGTGAAATGGAGTGATTTTGTCCCAATCATTTATTTAAAGAGCATTTTGAGACTCATTTCATTAATTAAAAAATTTCATATCATTTTTTTTCAAATATCTCGGAAATTAAGCGAAATAAAGCGATTTTGCTTAAATCCTCTTTTGCAAAGAATTCAAAAAGCAACAAAGAAGGTTTTCCCAAAAATCGCTCTATCTCCCTTTTTCCCCGGAAATTTCCAAAAAACTGATATCAAAGTTTCGAATTAATTTTTTCCTTTTTTTTTTAAATTAATAAAATGAGTCAATTTTTTTTCCATTTTATAGAATATCTCAGAAACTAATCGAGATAGCGCAATTTTCCAAGAAACCTTATTTGTAGAAAATTTCAAGAGTTACAAAAATGAATTAGGGCAAAATCGCCCTATCTCGCTTAGTTTCCGAGAACCTTTTCAAGAAACTAATAATATAATAAAATCAATTTGTCTGAAAATTTCAAAATCGTTATTAAATTGGCTAATTCGCCTCATTTGCTAATCGCCGAATAAAAGCACCAAACTAATTGGATTAAATTGAATGAAAAGACAAAAAAAAAGGCATAAAAGGTAAGAATTCGTGAGGCGGTGTGGAGGCGGGGACCTAGCTTTTAATTTTTTCATTTAATTTTTTTTTCAAATCTTTTTTACTTCTTTTTTTTTTTCCATTTTTATCTAGTGTTGAATTTTTCGAGTTTAATTGGCTCCACGTTAAACGTTTTTTTATTTCCTATTTACTATTCTAGGTATTACGAGTATTTGTTATTGAGAAAAAATATATATATATATATCGTAATCTTCCACACCACCACACGACGTTCCTTTACACAGTTTTATAAAACAAATTATTTTTCTAACGCATGAATAATATATTTAACTGTTTTTCCACATCAATAATTCCACTGTATTAACACAAATACTGGCAAACTGCACAATTTCTAATTGCCTAAATTTTTATTATTAATTATTGAATTAATTCAATTAATTACTAGACTGATTGTCACCAATTTTGTTCATTTTTAATACGTTTTTATCTTATATTGTCGATAATTTTAATGCAATAATTTTAATAGTGAAGAGATGAAAAACAGGAGATTTTTTCTAATTTTTTTCTTTTTTGAGAATATCTCGGAAAGTAAGGGAGATAGAGCGATTTTTCCCTAATATTTATTTTGTAAATTTTGAAATTTTCTGCAAAAAAATTTTTTGGATACAAAAGGAGCATCTCCGGAATTAATTTTCGAGATATTTAAAGAAAACTGAAGGAAAAATTGAGTTTAATGAATTTTTCGTTTGCAGATGTAGGGGAAGATGGGGTAAAATGGACATTTCAATTGAACGGTTCGAGATAGAGATTATATGATGATATCATTGGAAAGCTGAGGAAATTTTAGGTGGAAAACATGCGTGAAAATTTTTTTTTCCAATTTTTGGAAATTTTACTTTTTTGAACAAGTTTTGAAAGGGTATTTCTTTCGAAAATCGAAAAAATTCACTTTTTCGACAATATCTCCGGTTCTGTTGGTCGCAGTGACCTGGGGTTGATCTCAAATGAAAAGTGAGCTCATTTCTCATCGATTCATGAGGTTCAAATTTTTTTTCCATCAATTTTTCAAATATTTATAGGCCATTTTCTGAAAATTAGTTTTTGCCCTACAAGTACTTGAAAAAATTGATATTTTTCTTTTTAAACCCCATAAATCGATGGGAAATGAGCTCACCATTCATTCAAGATTAACCCCAGGTCACCTACGATCAATAGAACCAGAGATATTCTCGAAAACATGAAATTTTTCAAAAACTGAAGATTTTTACCTTCAAATTTTAATCAAAAAATGGAATTTTTGCAAAAATTCCAAGAAATAACTTCTGACATATGATTTCCATGTGAATTTTCCTCAATTTTTTAATGAAATCATCAGAAAAAACCTATCTCCAATATTTCCATCGATTTCGAGTAATTTTCATAGTATAAAATACCAAAACTAAGACGTGTCCGTTTTACCCCTTGTGTCCATTTTACATCATTTTCCCCTAATTTATATCGAATATCTCGAAAACTAAGTGAGATAGCGCAATTTTGTCTGAATCCTTTTCTGCAGAGAATTTCAAAAACTACAAAAATTTCTCTATCTCGCTTAGTTTCCGACTTATTCCATCGAGATCACAACGATAAGTTCATTTCTCCTGTTTCACCTCTTCATTACTGAATTAATTAGTGATGCGAAGAAATTTCCATTGGATTAATGAGAATATGAAAAACTAAGGTAAAATGTCCTTAAATGTCGCATTTGCGTTTTTTCTCGCTCAGTGTGCATATTCATGTAGAATTGAGTATTCCGTCATGAATAAACTAGTGCAATATTATTGATTGAAAAATATGATTATATATGCGAATTGATTAATAATGCGAAGAGTAGTAAACTGAGAAAAATTCAGTGAAAAAAACAAACATTTCTCCTGTGCAAGAATCATGGATTGTTGGAACTCTTACTGAGATATCCAACTAGTTCCGTTAATTTTTTTTTTCTTTTCAATTTTGGTCATTTACGATAGAGTAACATGAGGAGATTTTTTTGAGATTAATTTTACACCGTGTTACCGGACTTTTTGCAGTCAAAAATACTTTTTGAAAAAAATAAAATTAACACTAAACGCCATAATCGAGATTCAGTTTTAGTTTCACTGCGACAATTCATAGTTACAGATCATTTTTTTCCTCATATAACTATATATATTTTTGCTCGTCAGAACGTCTATTAATTTTTCAAATCACAAAAAATCCCGGTTACCGGACAATTAACGACGATTAATCCAATTAATTGCATGAAAAACTCAATGGCGGGAATATTGGATGTTTAAAATTCAAGCATCCACCAATCCACAGTCCTAGAGGCTGGAACAGCGTCAGTCAAATGCCGAATAATATTGAATATTTTAATATTATTTAATAACAATTTACTATCGTGGACATCGTTCTAATATCCGTAAAATGTTGAAAAAAATCGAAATAATCAGAATAATCATGATAACTTGAAGAAAAAAACGGTAGATCATTTGGATCTGCTACTTGGATTTCCTTGAGAAAAGCTAACAATATTTTTGTTTTCTTCCGCTTATAAATATTAAAATTCGATTTTTTTTTTCGTTGAAACTCCCAAGAAGCCTCTATTCTTTGATAATCATTAGAAAATATCCTCCATTCATAAGTCTTAACATATTTATTTATCTGGCAAAAATAAGGACATAGCGTGACTAGAATAGGAGCATAGAGTCAGGTCGGAAGAACTATTGATTTGTAATTATTTCCAATAAAAGGTCTTCGATTCTTATAATCTATTTCAGCTCCCAAACTAAAGACTCTATTCGATAAATACCAAAAAGTAAAAATTCTACATCAATAAATATTTATTATTTATTAATAAATAACACGGAAATGCACATTCTGAGCTTGAAGGGTAACACCACTGTAAAAGCCTAAAAAAGGCGCTTTTTGGATATTTTTTTTTATAAAAAAAGATGCAATGAAATAATGATATTTGAGTGGTTGAGCATATATTCGAGTCTTCAGAAAAAAAAATTCATGAAAAAATATCAAAAAAATTACGACACAAGAGCCATTCTTGCGAGGCTCTTCGAATTTAAAACACTCTGCGGCACGCAGTGTAACTGGTGCAAATTTCAATTTAAAAAAAAAAATTGGCTCAATCTAGATACACATAGCTACAGAAATACGTAGGAGATTTCAAAAATATTGTTTTTTGTGTGATTGCTGACCATTTGAATGAAAAAATTCAAATTTCGACCAAAAAACCAGCAATTTTTTATCAATAAAAAATGTGCAAATCAATTTTTTGAAAATCCCCTACGTATTTCTGTTCGAAATATTGTTTTCAAGATGCTGTGGGAAATTCAAATGAAAATAATGAAAATTATTGGAGTTATGCTGCGTGCCAATTTGAAAAATCATGTTTCGAGAAAAACACGATTGAAGTTTTGACTTGGGCTATGAATATGAAGAAATGCCTCGGGAAAAATTCAAAATTTCATGAGAAAAAATGGGTTTCAGGTGATAACTTTTCTTGCCCATATTCTGGAAAGCCCAAAGTAATTTTTAAAGCAAAAAAAAATCGATTTTTTGAAAATTCTACAGTGGTGTAATCCCTGAATTTGGCGACCATGGGACATTTACCTTAATTCTTTTTCGCATCTCTAATTAAATTTATCTCAAATTTTAAATTTTCTTATGAAAAGTTATTGGAAAATGTATGAAAACTCTCAACCGTCCACAATAACCGAACCTCAATCATTGAATATGGCTTAATTTCAATGATAATTATGAAAATTTAACGGAAAATAAAAGAAATAAATGAAATTACAATTATGCCTTGATATAGGGGATCGAAAAAAAAGTGCCAAGAATTATAACTAATACAAGTGTCTTTCTTCTTAAAAAAAAAAATATGGTGAAGCATAATATGTTGTGATTGTAACGTTATATTAACTAAGAAAAATGGATAATGAGTGTCTGCGAAAAGTTCTAAATTTAATATGAGCTTTTTAACTCCCAAAGTTCGAAGAGAATTGTATTCATTAATAAATTGTATTATGCATGAGAATTCATGCAAATTAAATTCAGTAGCGAATAGTTAAATTAGAATAAGTCAATTTTTTTTTTTGCAATGTTCATTGTCATTTTTGTGGAATATCTCGGAAACTAAGTGAGAAAGGATAATTTTGCAGGAAACCTTTTTTTTTAGGTCTCCTGTGAAATTTCAAGTAGTAAAGGAAGGTTGCCGATTGGTTTGATTTCAGAGAAATTTCGAGAAAAATTTGGCAAAAATATTGAATTTACCAAAAATCTCACGAAATCTCAAGAAATCTACAAATTTCCAGATTTCTAGTTAAATCGTTAATTATTTGAAATTAAACTGATTTTTAATGTTTTTTTTCAAATTTTCACAAAATATAAAATTAGGATAAAATAAAATGACACTGAGAAAAAAATAGTGGTAAAGACAATTAAACATTAATGTCATTGATCCTTAGAAAATATTTTTGTTGAAACAATTATAGAATTCATTGAATTTATTGAATTTAAATGATCATGAAATTAGCAGAAATCTGACAATTTTTTGGATTTTTTTTAACAAATGAATTATCATTAGAAAAATATTCGAAAAATTCGTATTGATATTTTTTTGAATTTCCTATAGTGGAGAGTGGGGCAAAATGGATACTATAATGAAACGGTTAGAGATGAATTTTTTTCGATGATTCTATTGAAAAGCTGAGGAAATTTTGGCTAGAAAACGAGTGTCAGATGTATTTTTTTTTATTTTTTTGAAAATTCGATATTTTTCGGGATTTTTGAGGGGTAAGAAGCTTTTCTTTTTTTGAAAATTTTCAGTTTTTTGCAAATATCTCTGGTTCTATAGGTCGTAGCAACTTGGGGTTGATCTCAAATGAAAGGTGAGCTCATTTCCCATCGATTCATATGGTTTTGAATTAAAAAATATCAATTTTTGGGATAGTTATAGGCCAAAAACTGTTTCACAAAACTGTTCCACAAAAATGCCCATAAATACCTTAAAAATCGATATTTTTTAATCGAAAACCCTATGAATCGATGGCAAATGATCTCAACTTTCACCTCCCGTCAGAATTTTTACGCTACGACGAATAAAACCAAAGATATTCTCATAAAACTGAAAACTTCCAAAAAAGAATGGGTTTACCCCTCTAAAATGCTTAAAAAAGTCAAAACCGCCAAAAATTCAAAAAAAATAATTCCGGCACTTGTTTCCCGCCTAAAATTTCCTCAGCTTTCCAATGGAATCATCAAAAACAATCTACCACCAATATTTCTATTAATTTCAAGAGTTTTCCATAATATTTGCCTAAAAATTTAGATCTGTCCATTTCACCCCTGATGTCCATTTTGCCCCACCTTCCCCTATATACATATTTGTCATTTTTTTTTCAAAATAATTTATTTGTGAAAGAAATTTTTTTTTTTTAATTTTTAGATGTCTTTCATTTTCGGTGTAATTAATTTAGTTAATTCAAACAAATTAACTAGTTGAATCGTCTAAATTCAATAAAGTCAACATTTTTTTTTTTCATCTAAAAAAAATTGTTTTTACTACTATTTTTTCTTGCGCCTATCTCCCTTAGTTTCCAAGATATTTCCAAAAAACCATCGAAAAATTCGACTTTTCGCCTCTTCGCTACTGAATTATTCCTCAACTCGTGCCGCAATATTTCATTTTTCGCACGTTAAAAAAAAAGAAAAGAATTCCCTAAAACTCCGCTTCATCTTGAATCAAAAATTCGAGTAATGTTAAATGTTGTTGATTGAATGTAACTAAAGATCAGCAAAACTAAGCGAAAAAAGAAAAAATTCGAATTTCATTTTTCTGTAAAAGAGCTGGAAACGAATTATTTTGATGTTCTAATGATTAAGCAATGAATTATAAAGAAAATCCGTTCAATGAATGTATAGTTTGTGTAAAAAACATCTGTTTCCATTCAATTATTACCCAAATTGCGTCACAATTAAACTGAAAAATTAACATTTTCTCGTCAAATTTAATTAAAATAATTCTGAAATACTCGATAATTTGAAGAGTTGAACATTCATTATTTGATAGTCTGCCAAAAATCTCGATAACCCTGAGAAAAGTGAGTCAACACTTTGAAATTTTTTGCAGTTATAATAAAATGTTAATTTACTCGAAGTATTAGAAGATAAATTCGTTACAAAATCTAATGCGTAAATAAAAAAAGATAGTTTAATTTAATTTTAGATCAAGAGCACTTAAAAAAAAAAATCTGTTATATTTTCCTATTCAAGATTTTTGAAAATTTTCAAAATTATTTTGAAAAACTATTTTTAAATTTTTTTTTTCAGAATTTTTTTCGAAATTTTTTCAGAATTTTTTTCGAAATTTTAAAAAAAAAAATTTCGAAACTTTTTTCGAATTTTTTTCGATTCTTAAAATTTTTTCGAAATTGACGAATATATATATAATTTTTTTTTTTCGAAAAAAACCGATGGCCTAGGATTTATCGTTTTAGAAGTCTCTCAATATGTCATAGGGAATGAAAAAAAAAAAAATGACGTAAAAAAAAAGAGCTTGCGCTATTTCAACGTGCTATTCCCTTGGACATTCAGAGAAGGGGAAGCTAAGGATACAACTGTCGCTACGTTCGTGATACTATTTCTGTAATACTGAGGGACAACTGATCAGTACGTCTGGTTGTTTCGCGCGGAGACTAACAGCGTCGTCATTAAATTTTCAATCTAATTAAATCAATTCAGTTAGCGAAGAGGTAAAATAAGCATAAAATTCAATTTTTTCATTTTTTTTTTTTTTTTTTTTTTTTATAATTTGGAAACTGAGGGACATACGCGCTTTTCCCTAATCCTTTCTAGTTCTTGAAATCCTTTACAAAAAAGGATTTGGATAAAATCGCGTTATCTCGCTTAGTTTCCGAGATATTTCATTCATAATGACCTCAAAAAATTAATTATTATTTTATCTCTTCACTACCGAATTAATTACATTTTTCATTTTATTATTTCGTTCAAGTGATGAAGTGATTTTTTAAAAATTCAGACGTCAGTTGAGGTTTCAGTGTTTTGGGGGAAAGAGTAAAAAATGTTCTGGTCAGAGCCGGACGAGGAGGAGGAGGCCCTCCTCTGCAGTCCGGCTCTTATGGCTAGAAGGGCCTCGGAGTCGTGGATTGTAGCACCTCCTGTCGAGGTAGAACACGTTCATCAACGAAAAAAACTCGAGGATGTTGAGCAAGTTCAGGAAAATTATGAGAAGATGTTCAAAATTGATGGATCATTTTCATAAAGAAGATGAGGCCAAAATGGACCTCCGGTCCATGATTCCGGAATTTTTTTCGGAGTGAAGGCCTTCATGAAAAAATTTGAAAAAATTCCCCAATAACGAAGACATGCTGAAGCATCTTCTTGATTTTTTTCAGATTTTTCGGTCGAGATCTTCATGCTGAAAAAAAAAAATTCTGTTCATTTTACAGCACAATTCCATTTTGGTCTAGTCTCCTAAGATTATATGCTTATAGACAAAGATCGGCAAAAAAAAAATTCGCATTTTTAATTTTTAATTTTTTTTATTCCTGTAATTTCTATCGAAAAAATTTTAATTACTTTCTTAATGAAAAATTTGTATTTTTAAATTTTTCATCAGTTTGAAAATTAATTTTTTTTTTCAACAATTTTGATTACTATTGTAATTAAAAATTTGACTGATGAAATTTTATAATTCTTTTTCTTATTCGAAATTTTGATTCTTTCTTGCTTATTAATTGATTGAAATAATTAATTTTATAATAAAATCAACGCTACTATGTTTAATCTTCCCAAATATAACCGTCTTTAAGACAAAAATTTTGAGTTGAGAGTTTTAAATGTAACACAAATAAGAACTTATAATTTAATTCAATCTAAATGACGCTTATATGACATTTATAATTCAATTTAACTAATAAAAATGTTGATAAGTTTAATAAAGAAAATAATTATGAAATTCCATCAGTCAAATTTTAAATTACAATAGTAATCAAAATTAGAAAAAAAAAAAATTAATTTTCAAACTAATGAAAAATTTAAAAATCCAAATTTTTCATTAAGAAAGTAATTACAATTTTTTCGATGAAAATTACAGAAATAAAAAAAATTAAAAAAATTAAAAATGCGAATTTTTTTTTGCCGCTCTCTGCTTATGCATAGCACTTAAGCCACTTTGTTTCTGAGGCGACAATATACATATATATATATTTTTTTGATAAAGTTCCTTGTTCAGCATCCTCAATTGATTCTCTATCAAATCTAACGATTTGCGAATTTTTTTTTTCAAAAAAATTTCTAACAAAGCACGACATTAAAAACCTGAAAACCTGTGTGTTTGGCTTGAACCCAAAAAATCCCATACCTGTTGACTTCACGAAGCCAAATTGGACCATGTACTTTATTATTGAAAAAAATCCAATAATAATAGCAGTATTTTCCCGAAGTTCTTTTTAATTTAAAAAAGAAATACGTAGAAAATATAATTGGGTTGTTTAGGCGATGCCAGTAGCATCAATACCATTGCAGAGAAAAAAATCACTTCCTGATGTTGCTGGACCAATACAATTGACTGCAACATCACCGCTGTCTAGGGAAGAAGTCAGTGTTCTCAGCAGTATGAGGAGAGAAGAAATACGAAGACAAATAGACGAAAGCGAAAGGCTCAGGGCCAATCCCCTACTTTATTTAGTCAGTCCGCAGGTCAAAGTGAGTATTATTTTTGCTGTTTTTTTTCCCCCGATTTGTTAATTAGATATTGACTAACATCGTGGAGCCATTTGTTTGCTTCGCTATTATATAATAAAAAATTGAGAATTACAATGTTTAGGATAAATTTTTTCATTCTCGCATTAATTTGAGGAATTTGAGCCTTCGAGCAATTTTATTCGGTAGTGAAAAGGCAAATAGAGGTTCATTTTTTTGATAATATCTCGGAGACTAAGCGAGATAATGCCATTTTAGTGCAGGCCATTCTGTAGCTCTTGAAATTCTCCACAAAAAAAGATTTTAGCAAAATCGCGCTATCTCGCTTAGTTTCCGAGGTATTCTTAAGAAAAGAATGGTAATCCTCTTTAAACTCTTCACTTCTGAATTGGGATATGAATTCGAAAATTTCGATCATTCGCGCCATCTCTGTGTGAAAGTCGCAAGTTTATGCCTAAGCATCCTTTCTCATACACAGAGAAAAATGTTTTCTTAATTTAAGAATGTGCAGGTCACTTAAATTAAGTGACTCTTCTCACTTAAATCAAGTGACTTTTTCTTTCTTAATTTGAGAAAGTAAAACTCACTTAAATCAATTGTGTTTTCTCACTTAAATCAAGTGACTTTTCTCACTTAAATCAAGTAAATTTTTCTTTCTTAATTTAAGAAAGTAAAAGTCACTTAAATTAAGTGACTCTTCTCACTTAAATCAAGTGACTTTTTCTTTATAACTTTAAGGAAGTAAAACTCACTTAAATCAAGTGCGTTTTCTCACTTAAATCAAGTAAATTTTTCTTTCTTAATTTAAGAAAGTAAAAGTCACTTAAATTAAGTGACTTTTCTCACTTAAATCAAGTGCGTTTTCTCACTTAAATCAAGTGACTTTTCTCACTTAAATCAAGTAAATTTTCCTTTCTTAATTTAAGAAAGTAAAAGTCACTTAAATTAAGTGACTCTTCTCACTTAAATCAAGTGACTTTTTCTTTATAAATTTAAGAAAGTAAAACTCACTTAAATCAAGTGCGTTTTCTCACTTAAATCAAGTAAATTTTTCTTTCTTAATTTAAGAAAGTAAAAGTCACTTAAATTAAGTGACTTTTCTCACTTAAATCAAGTGCGTTTTCTCACTTAAATCAAGTGACTTTTCTCACTTAAATCAAGTAAATTTTTCTTTCTTAATTTAAGAAAGTAAAAGTCACTTAAATTAAGGGACTTTTCTCACTTAAATCAAGTGACTTTTTCTTTATAAATTTAAGAAAGTAAAACTCACTTGAATCAAGTGCGTTTTCTCACTTAAATCAAGTGACTTTTCTCACTTAAATCAAGTAAATTTTTCTTTCTTCATTTAAGAAAGTAAAAGTCACTTAAATTAAGTCACTTTTCTCACTTAAATCAAGTGACTTTTTCTTTATAAATTTAAGAAAGTAAAACTCACTCAAATCAAGTGACTTTTCTCACTTAAATCAAGTAATTTTTTCTTTCTTAATTGAAGAAAGTAAAAGTCAGTTAAATTAAGTGACTTTTCTCACTTAAATCGAGTAACTTTTTCTTTCTCAATTCAAGAAAGTAAAAGTCACTTAAATCAAGTGAGATTTCTCACTTAAATCAAGTGACTTTTTCTTTCTTAATTTAAGTGACCTGCACATTCTTAAATTAAGTGACTGCACATTCTTAAATTAAGAAAACATTTTTCTCTGTGTAAGACTTCTGTATTGAAAAAGAAGGAGTTGAGCTTTTGCGCTTACTTCACAGATGGCGCGATTGCTTGAGGCCCCGGAATTAAGGATGCTAGGGCGAGGAGGTCAGACATAACCTTAATTTTTTGTATAAAATCGTAAATAACAACGTATCCACAATAAATATCTCAAAAATCATTTTCCTAATGTTTGAAGAATGTAACAAGGAACAAAATAAGCCGTAGAAACAAAAAATTTATTGAAAATTGAAGAATTCGCTACATTTTTTGCATTTTTTGAATCTTAAAATATGTAAAATATGTAAAAAATGCAGCCAATTATTCAATTTTCAATCAATTCTTCGTTTCTACGGCTCATTTTGTTCCTCATTACATTCTTCAAACATTAAGAAAATGATTTCTGAGATATTTATTATTTATACGTTGTTATTTACGATTTTATATAAAAAATTAAGGTTATGTCCGACCACCTCGCCCTAAAATCCTTAAATTAATGCAGAAATGAAAAAAAAAACAAAGGATTATGGATGTATTTTTCAATGTTTATTGTTCCAGGACTGGTTTTCACGACAACAATTAGTAATGTTGGTGTTATTTATCAACATATCATTAGCATTGATGTTTTTCAAGCTGTTAACGTAGCAGCCAGCCAGTAATAAGCAGCAAAATTATATTTTAGATGCAACTTGAAAAAAAAAAGCGATTTATATCACGACACAATTGTTGATATGGTATATCAATTTAAATTACCATTTTTTTGAAAGAGAGATGAGAAAAAAAATGGTGACAAATAAATGTCGTTCACGTTCCTCGGGTATTACTGGAAAATTAAATTGTATTTGTTTTATCGGGAGCGATAATTCAACATTTGAAAATTGTGTGCTTTCCAGCCGAGAAGAGAGAAAGAAAGAACGTCAATCATGGAATGAATATAAAAATATGAATTATTTGAAAAATAAAATGAAAATTAATTGGAATTTATTCGAATCGATGACTGGTAATTCTCAATTAAAATTTCATATTTCCAAGAGAAATAAAAAAAAATTAATTCATTTTAAAATGAATATAAAACATTTGTTGAAGAAAATTTTATCTGCAAAATGTAATTTTGCACATTTTATTTCATAATAAAAATTATGATGTTAAAAATGTGCTTTTATTGTGAAAAAAAGAAAAAAATGATTTGAAAAAAAATAGGAAAAAAAAAATGTAAATTACATTGTATAGATTTGATGGAGAGGATTTCAAATATTGTGGGGGGGGGGGGGGACAGGGAGGGGAAAAAAATTATTCTCCGTAAATTTTCGTAAAATTTATAAATATTTACTTGAAAATTTGATAGGCAAAATGTTTGATAGTTTACTATCACAAGTTTTACTTTTAAAATTCTGAATAAGAATGAGAATTTTTCCGCGTGTGAATTTGCGAAATGATAGAACATTAATCTAGAAGAATCAACGAAAGAATAATGTTTTTTTGTAAATGTACGGGGGGTGGGGGAGGGGGGGGGGGGGAAAGAAGAAAAGGAAAAAATGTACTTTTCTGAATAATTGAAGTGTACAAATGTGTGAATGACAGTGATAATAAAAATATAGAATGCATGATATATATAAATATATATATATAAAAAAAAAGAGAGCTTGTATCTAAAAAGAATAGCTGTACCCTCCTTGATTATATATCTATAGATAACGAAAGAGATAGCTTCTCACAATTATTGCAAAATGAAAAAAGGAAAAAAAAGGAAAAAAATTATGGAGTTTTCTCCAGAATAAGAGGTACCGCGTGCCTTCTATGCCTTCCAATTATATCTGAATTATCCTCCAAATTCCGTATTTTGTCTCAATTTACAGAGATAATAGATTCAATTCGTTAATTGCTACTGATAAATTTGCAAACTTAAAGAAAAATCAGAGAATTCTTCCAATTTAATGAAATTCAATGAAATTAAATAGCGAAGAGGTGAAATGGGATAAATTTATATGTTAATTTTTTTTTTGAAATTATCTCGGAAATTAAAAGAGATAAGGCGATTGTGCTATTTTTGGAGCTCTTGAAATTCGCTATGAAAAAAAATCAGGACAAAATCGCAAATCACTTGATCTCGCTTAGTTTTCGAGATATTAAAAAAAAATTGCGAAGAAAAATTGAGTTCATAGAATTTTCATGGATCGTTAAATTCGTGAAATTTTTGGTGAATATCTTGGAAATTAAGCGAGATAGCGAAATTTTTGTGGGGACCTTTCTTTGAAGTTCTTGAAAGTTCCTATAAAAAGGGCGTATCTTCATTTGTTTTCGAAATATTTTATTCATAATTATCACAACGATAAATTGATTTTTTTTTAATCCGGGGAAAAAAGATTACATTTATTTCTTTATGATTATATATGATTTATACAGAATATATATATAATTATGTCCATTTATATATAATTGTATATAATTATATATAGTTATATATAATTATATATAATTATATATAATTATACATAATTATATATAATTATATATACAATTATGTATAATTATATATAATTATATATAATTATGTATAATTATATATAATTATATATAGTTATATATAATTATATATAGTTATATATAATTATATATAGTTATATATAATTATATAATCTTTTTTTACTCGGAAACATTAAACATTTGTCTTGATTTTCCTCTTCACTATTGAATTTTCAAAAAGATTGATTCCTCTTCATTTTTCTCTGAACGCAATGGTCACACTGAGAAACGTGCCTGCAATTAATATTTTAGATAATGTACTTTCTCATTATTATAAAGTTACCTCTCCTTTGCCTCACCTATTAGATTTGCTAAAATTTGGAAGAAAAAAAAATTGAAATACGCTTTAAAAAAAAATACTTGCGGCACTCGATATAAATATTAACGAATAATGTCTTGAATTATTTATTGGTGACAAAAAAAAATTAAATAAAAAACATAAGAAGATTATTGTCTATTTTTCGCCGATTGTGAAATTTTAAATTACTCGCAACGGGAGAGAAACCTACCCCGATTTTAATTAAGAGGCAGAGGATAATAAAAAAGGGAAAAAAATGACTCGGAATTTGGATTAATAATAGTGTATGATATTAGATCGGGATTGATTATCTGATATAGATTATCAGAATTTGTTTAAAAAAATAAATTTTCACGATTAAATAAAAAAAATTATTATGAATTTTTCGATAAAATTATAATAAAAATAAGTAAATTTTGTTGAGGTATAAATATTTATAGGTGTTATGTTAAAAAAGCTTGGGTTGTTGAGAACAAGTGGTTAAAAATCATAGTTTTGAAAACAAAAGGGCGTAAATGCTGTTTGTAGAAGAATAACACTTACGTCCCTTTGATTCTAGAATTATGAAATAATTTAATTCTGTTATTTTTGAATTTGAAAATTCAGTAGCAAAAAAAGTAAAAAGACTCGATTTTTTCTCGCGATATTTCTTTTGATGATATCTTGGAAACTAAGCGAAATAAGGCAATTCTGGTCCAATTTTTTTTTGTAGAGAATTTCAAGAGCTACAAATAAGGATTCTTGCATAATTGCTCTATCTCGCTTAGTTTCCGAGATATTCTCAAAAAACTGTTGAAAGGAAAAATCAACGCTTTTTTCATCTTTTCGCTACTTTTTAATTGTTACTTCGAAATTTTATTGATTCAAATTGCTTCATTAATGGGTTTACAACCTGTGATGGCAAAGGACAACTGTTTAGCATGTCTACTTTTTTTATTATCAAAACTTCGAGTCATAGAAATGATAAGTAAGAAGAATTAGAGATGTTCTGGATATCTAGACTTTTCTAAAAAAAATTTTCTTTTTTTTTTAAATTGTATTTTTGAAAATTTAATCCCTTAATTCAATTCTTTAATTTTTCGCAGTCTCTCTACTGCTCGTCCCTCCATTCACCGCACTTTCCCCTCCATCCGCCCCTTCTCTACCCCCTCCAGTCGTCCCAATCGTACTGCGCATGTCCATTTCCGTCTAGAAAGGACGAAAAACGATCAAACGCTTTATTTAATAGATATTTCCAAAACGAGTGAGTTTATGAAAAAATGTCAAGATACCTTTTTTGTAGAGAATTTAATTCTCTACAAACAAAGTTTCTTGATGAATTCTCGTAAACCTCATAGTTTTCGAGATATCTTTAATATAATCAACTCACGATGTCCTCACTATTTTTCATGATTATTGACGCGTTTTCCTCATATCCAGAACATCTTCTTGAATTTGTAAAGAAAAAAATTTACAATAGTAAAATATAGGAAAAAAAGTCGATTTTGTCTATCCTAGATCTACTCATACACGCACAATATTGATACAAAGCGTTCACCGAGGAAAGAGGAGAATATGAAAAAAAAAAAATTTGTAGATATTAAGTGGTAAAATCGGTGAAAATGGATTACAAAGTGCCAAATTGGCGAATCCAATAATTAAAAAAAAAAAAAAAAAAAAACAATCACTGAGAATTTTATACTCGAAGAATTTTCCTAGTTTTCTTAGGTTCATCCCATTTCCCCATTGACCCCATCATCGCCTCATTATACTATTCAGTTGAAAAAAAAACGAAAAATATAATTTAAATTATTGAAAAATTGTGAAAATTATTGAATTTCTGTGAATTTTTATGGGATAATTTAATGCTGTTTTTCATTCAAATAATATCTATGATTGATTTTTGTATGCGAAATTCATATCGGTGATTCATAAATTGAGATTTGGAAAAAAATACAAAAATGTATATGAATTTTGTTGGAGTCCATGAAAAAAAAATTTCGATATGCATATCGTCGCCTTGGAAACAAAGTGGCGTAAGTGCCAATTTTTTCCATTTTTGGAAAATGAAGAAAAAAACCAAGTTATGCAAGTGCGGAGATACGCCCTTTTCACTTTAACATTAGTAATTACGCTACTTTGTTATTCAAATTTTTAGTTACCTAAATAACGTTAAGAACATCATGAAAAACATTTTGGCGTGTTTTTGAGGAGATACGCTTTTTTCACTCCAGAATCGAGCGTTTTTGGCACTTACGCCACTTTGTTTCTAAGGTGACGATAAATTTATATGTATGTGTATGATTAAAAAAAAAAAAAAAAACGTTATCAGCTTCAATATGAATAATACGAGAAAACAAAAATTAATGGAAAATGAATAGTATAATACCGTTAATTACTATTAATCATTAACAATTGATCGAGTGATCATTTTTAACGTTAGTTATCATATCTCGACGAACAAATTGCCATTATACAATTAATATATATGAATATATATATAATTATGATAAATATATATTTACATGAAAAAAAATAAATAAAATAAAAAAAAAAAAAAACGAGAATATGTATAAACAATTGTATGAAAAGAAAAGAACTTTTCGATTTATTGTGAATGCCAAAATAAGAAATTGAGAATATAAACTTTAATCATTTGTTAATTTCGAATGACCAGAAAAACTTAATAAACTTATATCGCATTTCACAAAAGGAATAAAAAAAAAAACAAATTGTATTTTTTGTTTACATTTATTTGATGCAATTTCAGGGAAAAATAACAGTTTAACAGAGTTGAATTGAATTTTTCGATTTTTTTAGCATTTTGTTTTTTCGAAATACGAGTTTGATGCATAAGAGCCCATGTATAAGATGCAATTTTGATAATTAAGGGGTTACAGAAGCCCCAGAAAATATCAAAGTTTCAAATCCATTGTTTAGTAATAATTATGATTTTTTGCATTAAATATCAGAAGCATCGACGTTCTAATTTTTTTTTTCCAGTCATTGCCACTTTTCTATGATAAAAATATTGATAAATATCGTCAAACAGTGGGTTTGAAAATTCAATAAATATGGGACGTTCCGTTACCCCTTAATTACTGGGGGCCTATTCTCGACGTATGGGAACACGATTCGTCAACGAATATAATATTTTCGTTCACGACCAATCGGTTTGCGGGGGACCTTCCCACACGAAGGACTTTCGTTGACGGAACGACTTCTCGTTCATGTATATTATTTCTTCGCGAGCATTTGTCAAATAGCAATAAACAATAATATCAAAAATGAGTGGCAAAAAAGGTAAGTCGACACTGAAAAAGACAGCTGATCCTGGGAAAAGAGCCGCAAATCCAGCTGAAGCTCAAAAAACGTTTTTGCTGTCACTTTTGGAGATTGAAAATAGGTTATGTGAGTTCCTCCTTGTGAAAACTTATATTCCATTTGGGGAAGGATCTCTATTCGTCAACGAAATCTTTTCGTGAGGGAATCGTAAATTCGTTAACGAATTTCATGTACGAATTAGCTCATTCGTTCACGAATGTTAGTTCGTCAACGAAAACCAGTTTCCCATGCGTCGAGAATAGGCCCCCTGGGGACGAAGACTTGAGTTATTATTCCGTCCGGTATAGTCGCTAGGCAATCGTTCGAATTCCGAATGTGTCAAGTTAAAGATGTGTCAGAATCTTTGATGGTTTTGAGTAATTAAAATAAGAATTAGTCATCACAATTCTACCCTACAGAGGGCTAACCCTTGAGATCCCCTTCCAATTCTCCCTGAGATTGCCCTGCAATTCCCCCTGAGACCCCCCCCCCCCTATAATTCTCCCTAAGATTCCCCTCCAGTTTCTCCTGAGTCCCTTCAAAAACCCCCTACAATTCCCTCCCTAATTCTCTAACTCCCCCTGAAATTCCCCTTTTTGAGCCATTTGTAATTCAAAAAGTTGCTTAGCGACTAGGGTGAACAGTCCATTTGCGGAACACCTTCCATAAGCGGAACACTTTTAACGTTTTATGCGATATTTCGAATATTTGTTGACCTATCATACTAATTATTTTTTATAAATTAATTTAGGATCCCTACCTATAATGTCATAACGTATTCTATGTCTCATTGGTTACTTTGAATTAAATATTCTCAAAAAACAGTAGTATCAATCACTTCGCGGCCAATAACAGTTGGCTGTGAGTGTGTGATCGCCACCTTGCTGAGTGAAGTTTTCAATAATTGTAATCATCAAATGCAGTAAGTTGGAGTTAATATTGATCTAAAAACTTGAATTCATCAATTTTCATAACTTATTTCTATCAAAAGATTGAAATTCTTTATTATATATGGCGTTCCGCTATTTGGGTTGGCTTTTTATCCAATTTCCATTTACGGAACACTCGTCAGTTATGGTGTTTAGACTTTCCTGACCCGAGTTTTCGCCTGAATTTTTCTCTGGTTTTTGCCTAACAAACCCATTTGCATACCAAATGTGCAGACCCAATACCTCCCCCCCCTCCCTTTTACTCAAAGGAAACTCAAAGAAACTCAAGAAGCTGAAGCTGCTGATTGTTTGAGACTAAAGAAATTGAAGCAAGCAACAATAGCTCTTGCTAAGGCAGAGAAAGTGAAGCTGAAAAAAGAAAATGAAAAACTAAAACGACAAGGAAGTGATAAGAAAAGAAAAATGGAGATTTAAACACCATTTATTACTCCAGTACCATTGGGCCAGATGAGCGGAGATTCAGCGCTTGAAAAAGATGGAAATCTGAACAACAATATGGACTCCCCTCAAAAACGAGCAGCCATCGTATCAGAAGAATCCACTGAACCTTTCCCGAAAATTTGGAAAGCAGAAAATTAAAGAAATGTCGAAAAAATGTGATTCAGTCTTGATATATTTTCAAGTCAAAATGATTCTATTGATTGTTGCATATTTGTGAAAATTCATAATTTATTCTTCATGAATAGAAGAACTGGATTTATGTGTTCATTCGATTAAAAAATGTGTCTTTGTTCCTTGTATTCACTCCTTTTATTTTTTTGCTGATAGAATTGTTTTCTTCATAGTACCAAATGCAATAGGAAAATCTTGGAGCTCTGATGTTCCGTAAATGGACAGATGATGTTCTCCTTATGGCAAAAGTGTTTCATTTTTGGTCTTTTAGACTTGCACGTATTTATGTGCGTAGTTTGTATGAGATGTAGTTTTAATTTTTTTCTGAAAAATATATTCAATTTGGAATCTAGCAGTATTTTTTCAAGGTTTTTTTAAAAGGATATTTAATTTTTTACGAAAGCACAAACTTTTGAACGACTTTAAATGTTCCATAAATGGACTGTTCACCCTATACTGGACGAAATAATAAGTAAAGTCTCCGGCCCTAATCTCCGGTCCACCTCCATTCGGAATTTTCACATTATGACCAATAGAATTGGAGATATTTTGAGAAAAGTGAATTTTTCAAAAAATGAAAAGTAGCGCTTCAAATGTTGCCCAAAAAAAATGGAATTTTCAAAAAATCAAAAAAAATTAATTCTGGCACTTGTTTTCCCCCAAAATTTTCTCAGCTTTCCAATGGCATCATCAAGAATAATATATCTCCAACCGTTTCATTTCAATGTCCATTTTACCCCAATTTTCCCTTTCTGTTTATCTTTATTCAATCTGTAATTTTAAATTGAAAAATGGGAAAATCAAATTTTTAAGAAAATTGTCTAGATAAACAATTTTCTAATGGATTTTCAGGGTTTTTTTTTGATAATGGAAAAAACTCAGTTTTTTAACGAATGAATAGCAGTTACTTTATTGGACTCTGATCCTCAATCAATTAGAGGACATATCAATGCTACACAAGAATTATATAAGTCATAAAAAAATATTTTTCCTCTAAGCGTTTGCATATTTTTCTCGAGCCATTGAATGACTCATGCTAATTGAGGAGTATTACATTGTAGACTTTGGGTTTTTCTTTAAAAACTAAAAAAAAAATAAAAGGAAACTTTTTATTTAGCAGCGAAGAGGTGAAACAGAAAGTCTATTTGCTTGTCATTTACTTTTTTGAGAATATCCCGAAAAATAAGTGAGATAAGACAATTTCATTCGAATCCTTTGTTGTAGAAAATTTCAAAAACGTACAAAAAAAGTTTCTATAAAAATTTCCCTATCCCACTTGATTTCCGACATATTCAACAAGAATACTCGAAGTTTACAAAGAAATTCATTTAACTCATTTTTTTTTTCATTTTCATTGATTCCACCTCATTTTACTCCGCTATTTTTTTCAAATACCTCGGAAACTAAGCGAGATAAGACAATTTCATCTGAATCCTTTGTTGTAGGTAATTTCAGGACCCACAAAAAAGGTTTTCACAAAAATTTCCCTATCTCGCTTAGTTTCCAAGATATTCAACAAAAACACCCGAAATTTCCATAAAAACTCATTTAACTTAATTTTGCTTCTCACCACCCTCTTCTTCAAATATCTCGGAAACTAAGCGAGATAGAGCAATTTCACCCTAATCCTTCTTTCTATCACATTCGAAAACCCACCAAAATTCCTCTACCTCTCTTAGTTTCCGAAATATCCAACAAAAACTACATTTTAAAGTAAAAAAAAAACATTCAAATTAATTTTTATCCGCATTTTTTTTCCAAATATTCCAGAAAATAAGCGAGATAGCACGATTTTGCTCAAATCCACCTCTAACTCTCGAAATCCTCCACAAAACGGATTGCCCTAATCCTCAAAATCGCCCTATCTCTCTTAAAATCCGAGGTATTCCACGTTTTGTCTCTTTTTCCCTCAATTTAGAAACTTTACATAAGTAACTTTGTTCGTAAGAATTAACATCTTTTATATTGTACTAGCAAAAAAAAAAAAAACGATTAATACTGTTGGTCATGGATTCCTCGTTGCTTTACATGTCCTCATCCGCTGGCTCTTCGGCAGACGCCGGTTTTGGTGGACAGTCATGGTAAACAAAACAGCATCCTTGACTGCAGTGACAGACTAAACATCTTCTGATCTGTACATGACGGTCCTGAACACTCGGAGGTTCATTTGGATACCGTTGCCTCGAAATAGCATCAATATGCTTCAGCATCGGCTTCAGATCGCTCATATGCCTCTTCCCCCTTTCCCGAAGTTGTCCGTCTTTTCTCGTTAAACTCTCGAAGTAATGGTTTCCATTTTTTAACCCTTGGAGGGAAAATTTGAACGTGCAATCGTGACACTCGTAGACATGGACACGATCCACTTGTTTTATCAAACCAGTCTCGTTTTTCGAGAGCACGTAACCTTTTTCGATATTCTCTTCGCATTCACTCGTGTGCAGGAAGTTTAGAGAGCACTGGCATGTGTACAGTTTTCCGGGGTTCAGAGATGAGCTTCTGGGGTCCGGGGGATCAGGGTACCTGCACTCGTGAAGCAAACGCATGTTGCAGCAAGAACAAGCGGCACTTCGGTTGTAGCTGGAATATCAATTAAATATTTTAAAAAATGATTTTTAGGCGGGGAATCATGTAATTCCAACGAATTTTGTGGATTGAGATAAGTTAAATTAATTATTAAAGGAGAAAAAAAATCGATGTTTTGGAATTTGCACTTATAATTCCTCGAGTGATCGAAAATTATCGGGTATTTTTCGGAATTTTTGTTGATCGGCAACACGTACGTGAAGTTTGGTTATTTTTAATTTGTTGTAATGTATATATCGCGTGTCTAGAAGCAAAAGGACGTAAACGCCAGAAAGCGTCATGCCAGGAAAAATGTCGTATCTCCCGGGATATACGACTTTTTTTCTTTCAGAAACTTACCTCAAACGATAGTTTCATTTAAAAGAAAAAGGTCGTATATCTACTATCAATTTTTTAAAATTGAATTTTTTTAAAATTAATGAAATATATTTTTATTCGTGCAAATAATGGCAATACACAGAAAATATGACTTTGTGTCAACAAGGCTGGCCCCCCATTGAGGAAAAAAGTCTTTGGCGGTAAAAAAACGTCTCAATTCTTGTGAAAATCCAGTTTTTTGGAAATATTTTTGGTTCTATTAGTCGTAGCGATCTGGAACCGATTTTAAATGAAAGATGAGATCATTGCCCATGGATCTATGAAGTTTTGCACTTAAGGTAAGACTATCGCTCACGTCACCACTAAGCGTGGGGGCAAGGGAGGTTAGGAAAAAATCATTTGGAACAACCAAAGGAGGGAGAAATTGTTCAACCTATAATGCTATTCAGCCTCAATAATTTCTTGCTTTCATATGAAAGCATAATTTAATCAAAATAATTATATCTACTAATATTTTGATTTTTTTTTCGAAGAACCATTTTTTAAAATTCTGATACGGGCCTGCCTACGCACACTAATGTGCGCGTATACGTATGCGCGCACACTAAAGAATACTCCTGTAGTTGTACACACATACAGAGCGACCGCGTGTACGTACACAGCGGTGCTGGCCTGCCATTAATCGTTTATTTTTTTTTCTCCAAAACTATGGTTCAGAAATAACTGATTTTGGTCTCAAAAAATTCTTAAAAGTGGTGACTATGGACTACAATTTTTTTAGAAGCCCCGTAATTGCCGTTTTTCTTTAAATTTATAATGATTGAATCGCGACTCAATTTACTCGTTTTCTTATGGGAAAAATGCACTTTTTGAAATTCAATATCTCGGATTCCACGGGTCAGAGAATTTTTCACCATGAGGAAAAGTTGTTGGGTTTCCTGTGAAGAATATCTCTGAATTTTTTCAGATTTTTCGTATTTCAAGCCTCTGGTGATAGTCATACCTTAAAAATAGCGATTTTTCACGTAGTTATAGGGCAAAGCCGATTATAAAGTTTTTTTTACAAAAGTACCCATAACTATATGAGAAATTGATATTTTTGTATTAAAAATCCTATAAATCGATGGGAAATAATGTTAGCTTCTATTTGAAATTTATTCCAGATCGTTACGAATGATGGAATCGGAGATATTTCAAAAAAACTGAATTTTCACAAAAATCGAAAGGCTATTTTACTCCTGAAAAATACCCAGAGAAAAACAATAAATTGATAGATTTTTTTACAACGGCCTTTTGATTCTAAAAAATCTTTCTTCTTGGGAGATATTATGTAAAAGCAAAAGGTAATATATTCGCTCTATCATGAAAAGCCAGGGATACGTGTTACCATGGTGTTTCCATCATTTATTCCATTTTTGCATCTGATTGCAATGATTATGAGTGCACATAAGACCTTTTGCCACTAGAAACCACGGAAAACGATAATTTGGCATATACGACTTTTTGCTTCTAGACACGTGATATATTCTATGTTAATAAAATCCGAGGGGTTACTCACTTAAGGATTGGGTGAAACTATGACTTCAAAATGAAGTTGACTTTATGTGAATTCAGTGACTTCAAACAGAATGAAGTCATTGAAATCACAATAAATAAAATTTTACAAATAAAAGAGAGTGGAAGAAAACGGATTTTTATCATATCGAAACAAAAACTTTTCGTACACTCAGCAAAAAAATTAAGGGAACAGTAAATTTTGTCAGTTTTTTCGTGATTTTCAAATGGCTGTAACTTCGCCAAAAATCATCGGATCCGAACTTTAAAAAAATAGTTGGAAAGCTTGAAGTCTCTACTCTTAAAATCTTGAGATGGAAATTTTTTTTGAGCATCCGTTATAATGAGATAAGAGGGTTGAAAGCGGACAAATTTTTTTCCGTTTTTTTTCATTTTTCCAAATTGTTCCAAGGATTTCAAAAAAAAAATTCGATTCAACCCTCATCAAATCGTGTAGCCTGGCCTTCCAGCTTCAATTCTTTTTTTTTCTTATAACCATTTGTTGCTGAGATATCGTCAATTGAATCAAAGAACACCCTTTTGTCTTTAATCGTCGATATCTCAGGAACTACTGATCGCACAGCGAGCGGATGATGATATTCGTAAACTTAAATAAATTTCCTGTAAATTTCTTGCCCTGCTTCATTGAAAAAAAATTTTCTTCCACTTTTAAAATTGATTCAAAGAAGTACCGAAAAATGAAGTTTTATTCTTTTTTGAAAATTGCCTTGAAATTCGCAAATTTTGTAAAAACTGCGAACGTTTTTCTTTAGTTTACTGTGTTTCAACACCCCTGAATTTTCAAGCAAATCGGCTGGACCGTTTTTTTTCCCGAATGAACAAAGTTTCAGCAAAAATTTAAGGAACACTTCTTTGTTCCTCAAACACCAATTAATGATGATTAGGACCGAAAATATTTTTTCTCCGTTATTTCTTCGTGATTTTTTGGGCAAAATTTGTTGAATTTTATCGGAGAAAAAACAATGATAAAAAGAAAAACAGTAAAAAAAATTGATTTTTCTCTCAAAAATCAATAAAAAATTCGATTTTTTTTTCTAAACCAATAGAAAAATCAAAAAATAAATTTAAAAAAATAAAAAAAACGCCGGAATCGCATTTGACTTGGCGAGATAGTGACTCGGAAATTTTTTTTAAACAAAATTTTGTTTTTTTCTCGACTTTTTTTCGATTTAATTTTTTTTTTCTCATTGTTTTTTTTCGATGAAATTCAACAAATTTTGCCCGAAAGATCAGGAAGAAATAACGGAGAAAAAACATTTTTGGCCCTAATTATCATTAATTAGTGTTTAAGGAACAAAAAAGTGTTCCTCTAATTTTTGCTGAAACTTCGTTCATCCGGGAGAACAATACGGTCCAGCCGATTGGCGTCAAAATTTAGGGGGTGTTTCAGCACACAGTAAAATAAAGA
Organism: Aleiodes leptofemur; assembly: GCA_963942555.1. Classification (NCBI taxonomy): domain Eukaryota; kingdom Metazoa; phylum Arthropoda; class Insecta; order Hymenoptera; family Braconidae; genus Aleiodes; species Aleiodes leptofemur. The sequence goes on along the minus strand of OZ012619.1, from coordinate 1,720,777 downwards.
GAAACGTTGAAACATTCGCAGTTCTTACAAAATCCGCAAAATTCAGGGCAATTTTCAAAAAAGAAAAAAAACTTCATTTTCCGGTACTTTTTTAAAACAATTTTAAAAGTGGAAGAAAATTTTTTTTCAATGAAGCAGTGCAAGAACTTTACAGAAAATTCATTCAAGTTTACGAATCTTATCATCCGCTCGTTGTGCGATCAGTAGTTCCTGAGATATCTCCCAAAACTGGAAATTTCAAAAGTTGAAATTTGACTTTTAATTCTTCCTAAAAATCTTCGAATTTCCCTAAAATTCGCTAGAATTAATTCTGACACATATTTCCCTTCAAAAATTTCCGAATCTTTTCAATACGAAATTATAAAAGAAAAATCAATCACTTTCATAAAAATCCTCATTTCCCCTAGAATTTATTATTTCAAATCAATTCCCTCAAGGCTACTTCCCCTAATTCACCCCAAATGTTCTCATGAGAATGTAAATTCCTACAAACCTTTGCTCCACTACTTCGTCAATCGGCGCAGTCTCCATCTGTACAACTGGCGGAACGTATGGATTCTCCTGAAACGGTTTACGTTCTAGTTCCTCATGATTTTGTGGCGGGATTTCCCTGTATTCCTCGTACTGAATGTTTTCCTCCTGCGGCCTGTAATATTGGGGCTCCGTTGAAGGTGCAGGTTCATTGAATGGAGCAGATTGATTGTATGGAGCAGGTTGATTGAATGGAGCAGGTTCATTGAATGCCCCAGTTTCAGACAAATTACGTGCCACCTCCTCCTCTGGGATCATCACTTCCTCTTCAAACTTTACCGCCAATTGATCACCAGGAACAACGGAAATTCGCGGGGTCCAGGAATTCTGCATCGGTTCTGATTGAGGAAAATACGAATCAGATGACGTTGCTTTCGGCGAATCAGATGGCAGAGTCACGACTTCACAGGGTTTATCACTTTCCCCCTTTTGTTTGTTCATTCGCCTGAGTCGTGTTCTCGTCTTGTTGTCAGAACTTTCGAGAACCTCGATGTCATCATCGCCAGGTTCTCTTTTTACCATTCGTCTCTGCGGCATGGGCGGAACTTTAGCGATTTCTCTGTTTTTGTAGTAGATTTTTTTTGAAATCGGTGATGCATCACTTCCTCTATCGGGCTCATATCTCTCTGGTTCTCTGATGGCAGAAAATGAAGATATTATCAATTGGAAAAATATGCTATATTTTTTATTTGATTGAGGATTCAAGAAATCATACCATCACTTTAGAAACAAAGAGGCGTAAGTGCTATGCTTATACTTATCAGTTATACCGATTTGTTTCTAAAACAACGATTTTGTTGGGTTTCAGTAGTGAAGAGGTAAAATTGAATAATTCGATTTTTTTCAGTCATTTCAAGTCAACTTTGACAAGAATTTGGCATCCTCGATTCGCTTGGAACACAAGATTTTTGGTGAAATTGACTACTTTCCTTCCTAGATGCATAATATAGTATTTACTTCTTCACTACTGATTTGTATGATAATAAGTACCTGCTGCTTCCTTCACGATGTCGTTTCTTCGGATGTGATCTGTGTCGTGATTTCGATGACTCCGGCGAATCTCTTCGATAATCCCTAGAAAGCTTCGTTACTTTGCCTGAGAGATAGTCTTCCTTGGGGAATCGGTAGTCTCGCTTATCCTCTCGACGATAATTGGACGGTTGACGATCGTCGTAGGCGCTCGTTGAGTCCCATCGTGATTTTGCAGGATAATCCCCACGTTGATATCCCTCTCTTGAATACGGATAATCATAGGAAGCAGCTGAAAATAATTTTTTTAGTTAAGAGCTAACCGCGAATCTTTATCTTATATGTATTAAATTTTTGAACCAATTGTTCGACGATATTCATTGAAATTTTCAGTATAAAAGAGTGTTGATGAATGGAGAAGCTAATTAAAAAGTCGAATTTTCTAGTAATTCTTGATACTTCTGTTGATTGAAAAGTGATTGAAGTCCATGCTTCTGTTATTTAATGAGAGAATGGATCATTATTACTGAAAAGTTTGTTCAAGAATTTACAATTTCCCAGGTCTTTCGATATCCCTTAACCCTTAAGGCTGCCTAAGGCTTAAGGGACAAAAATGCCTTTTGTCTGTTGGATTTCTAAACCAATTGTTCAACGATATTTATTGCTCCCATTGAAAACTGAAGCAGGTGCCACTGAACTATCGGATGGTTTCAGTACACTGTAGCAAGTGCAACGTGTATGTTGGAAACGTGAATTTTTTTTCCAAAACGGTTCATTATTGCTATATTTTACGATTTTTCGATTACAATTGAGTTCATCCTCATCATATAGATTATCTCGAAAAACAAATTCAGGTCTATTGCACCTATTCCATGCTGGTTGCTTCCCTACTTTCGAAGATAGCACGAAATTCAAATTTATCGATTTATTCGTTTATTTTCGTGATAGATAAAATATTTGTTTTCAAGTTAATAAAAAGTAGAGAGAACGCTCCGTTTTCTGGGAATTACAGGTTTTTCTGACATCAACACTAGAGACTTGACAACACCGCTATACTGCCCTTCAAATTAGAATAGAAGAGAAAAAGAGGTAGCTACGATTAGTCTTTTGTGAATAATTTTTTTTTTCTATGGAACATTAAAGATTTCCGAGTTTTCGACCCCAATCACTCGAAATCTGATTTGCTCGAGAGACTTTCAAATGAGATCCTTCAAACTGAATCAATAAAGAAAATGGTAGAGGTAGTCTCGATTAATTTTTTAAAAATCATTTTTTCTATCCAAAATCACTCGAAGTACCAGCCTCAGAGGTCCGATTTTTCGAAGAGACTTTTAGTGAAGGAAATAGAGGAATTTGTCGCACATAATTCGGCAAGAGTTATTTTTTTTCACAAATCGGTGCAGTATGAGGTAATGAACCTAAAAACACAAAATACTTACAAATAAGGCGAATGGAAGTGCCGCCATTTTGCGAAAAACCGTTTGGGCCTGTATCTCCGTAACCTAGCACTTGGGGCCCCACAATTATGAGAACCTTTATTATAGATAATTAAATTTCTTATCTTTTTTGTTCAAGAATTTTTTTTGTATTACTTACCGTTTACGATTTATAAGATTATTATTGTTTTTTATTGACTTTCTTACCGATATCTCTTCTAATAATTGTTCAAATAATAAACTGCTAATCAAACTTTCAAATCGATAAATTTCCCACAACTTTTAATTCAAAAGGTTGTACTACCTAGGACAAGATTAATAAGAACGAAGTATGCATAACGCAATGATGAAAATTCAATGAATATTTAAAAAATGTGAATTATAGTGTTTTCTTGATATAATAAATAATAAATAATTTACGTTCTTACCTGCAAAAAACAGCGATTACCCATTAAAATATTTTTTCAATTTGTAGTTTGGCACAGGATTTTTGAAATTAACGCGTTATAACTTCGAAAATATCAATTTTAGTGGAAAAAAATTAAAATAAAAGTTGTAGGAAATTTATCGATTCGAAAGTTTAGTTATCAGCAATTTGTTGTTTGAACAATTATCAGAAGAGATATCGGTAAAGAAGTCGATAAACAAACAGTAATAATCTTATAAATCGTGAACGGTAAGTGATACGAAAAAAATTCTTGAACAAAAAAGATAGGAAATTTAATTATCTATAATAAAGGTCCTCATAATGGTGGGCTTCAAGTGCACGGTTACGGAGATACAGGCCCAAATGGTTTTTTGCAAAATGGAGGTACTTCCGTTCGCCGTATTTGTAAGTATTTTGTGTTTTGAGGTTCATTACGTAATACTGCACCTATCTGTGATAAAAAATAACTCCTGCCGAAATATGCACAACGGACGAGAGTAACTCACTCCTCTATTATCTGTAGTATTTCTGGTAAGGCCTCTCAATCAAAACTAATAAAGAAAACGAGGTAGTTCAGATGATTTTTTTAAAAATAATTTTTCTTTCGTAAAAAATTGCAAATCTTTGTTTTTTTCACCCCAATCACTTGGAGTACCATCCCCGGGGCTTATTTTTTAGTAAAACTTTCCAATACCATCCCTGAAACTAGATTGATCTAGAAAATTAAGCAGCAGCCCATAGCTTTTTTCAAACCATTTTTTATCTGTAAAAAATAGTGAATTTTCTATTTTTCACCCTCTACTGCCTTGAGAAACCACCCCTAGAAGCTCTACTTTCAGCAAAGCATCCCTCAAATGTATCATAAAAATTAACAAAGTCTAGTTTAAATTATGAAAAAAAAAAGAGATTGCTCGAGGTTCGGTGGCTAGTTCAGTGTCATCTGTTTGACTTCTTTTTTTTTTATTTTATTTCACTTCTTTATTACTGAATTGCCTGACTCGCCTAATTTTCGTACAGAGCCATAAGATTGACTATAAATTGAACCATTTTCTCTGCACTCGTTAATATTCTATCCCTACTCCAGTATCTCCTACCATTGTGATTGTTTTTGAAGAATGTTGTTTACAAGTTTTTGTCAATTGGTTTCTTCGGTAGGAATATAATGACCTTGACGATACCTTGTTGTCATTCAACTTGACCAGTGCACAAAAGAGCCTTAGCGCCTTTGAATAGAGATGGTTATAAAAGAAAAGAAAAATAGGAATATAGCACGCGCTGTTGCCACAACCTTTTGTCTCTTGGTTACTTCCCCCCTGGGGAGGGAATATGACCACTAGAAAAAGATTTCGTCGAACCCAATGCACGAAAAATAATGTCTTCTTACAATTTTTCTTAATTAAATAATGATTTACTTAGTAGTGAAGAGGTGAAACAGAATAAGTCATTTTTTTGCTGAATTTTTCTGGGGAATATCGCAAAAACTAATGGAGATACAGAATTTTTTTTACTTTAATCCTTTTTTATAGAGAATTTCAAGAGCTACAAAAAAGGACATGAACAATCTCGTTCTATTTCGCTTAGTTTCCGAGATATTCTCAAAAAATGAAAGAGATAAATGAAGTGAAGAAATGAAAATGAACGCCATGGCTGTTTAGAATAAATAAAAATGAAATTCGCACACTTCTAAAAAATTTCAAGATTTTTTTTTCTAATAAACTATTTTTAAAAAAAGTATTGAGGAAATTTGCACTGAGTTTTTTGAATTTTCTACATGTGCATATTCTTCATTTTTTTTAAATAATTCATTTCTGAAAAGAAAAAAAATCTGAAAATTGTCAGATATCTGATATTTTCAGTGTCATTAGAATAATGCATAAATTTATAAAAACTTGTGACATTAAAATATAAGCATTATACGTTTTGGATGAACAATATTTAATCTTAAAAATGAGAAATTTATGTAAATAATGTAATGAATTTATTACTAATTGATGAAAAAAAAAAAAATTTATTCTCTTGCTGTTAGGGTAACATGACCAATAGATGGACGGTTAAAGAAATGTTAGACTTTATTAATTCATATAAAATAGGCAAATTACGTTAAAAAGTTGCAGAAAAAAATGATGTACAGAAAAATATACAGTGAATCGACTCAAAATTAATTAAACTTGAGTAATGTAGAAATAATTGAAGAAAATCAAGGGAAAACTGGAAAATAACTTAAACCCCCCATAGATGAACACAGTTGCATATTTGCAGTAGTATGATTTCAAATTTCGATCAATCGATATGTAATAAATAGTTTATAAATCTATATGAATGTAATAATCAGGAATTGACGTGAAAAGTATAAGAATCATTCATTTATTTATGAAAATCCTCGATAATAGAAATCGTCCATCTTTTGGTCAGGGTCCATCTATTGGTCGTGTGACCCTATTTACGAAGAATACTTCAGGAATCAACCAGATAGGGCAATTTTCCCCCTTTTTTGTGAAGAATTTCAAGAGCTACGAAAAAAGGGTTAGGACACAAAGGGCGAATGTTGTTTATTTTCTGTGATATTTTGAAAAAATGATCGACAGAAAAAGTCGATTTATCCTGTTCTAACTTTTTATTACTGAATTAAAAAGTTATATATTATATCGTCGCCTCAGAAACAACTTCTTTGTTTCTCAGGTGACGATATATTCCATAAATATACACAATTATTTCCGCAATTGAAAAAAAAAGAAAAAAAAAATGAGAGTCGTCTCAAGTGAACTTCGTTGATGGTTGAGATTTTGAGATTAAAAAAAAAAATTGCGTTTCCCGAGTGAGGTTATGACGTGAAACAAGTGAGATTCATTAAATCGGCACTTTTTTACGTGTAACGAAAACGTTGAAAAAAGTTTTAAAAAAAAACCTTAGAATTAATAACAAATCCAAACGAATAATTATTCGCAAAATACTTACGGAGGTTTTGAAATACTTACTTCTGTCTTGTGCTCGGCCAATGTTTTCTCGTTTTATAGGGACACTATCATAATGATAGCGTCCATCACTTTCTGGATTTTTCTCCATGCTGCAATGGTGCAGATTTCCACTTTTTCGAGGAATCGAGTTCTGTTTATAAAATATATGAGACGTTGGATTTAATACTCGGAGAAGAATGAAGAGGTCCGACTCTACTCATCGACGAAGCCAAACTGCCGAGCGCGATGACGATCGTTTGGTGGACGGAGGGACTAGTGACGCCATCTGCCCTTTACTGCGTCTTATATCGTTGCTGTCTCGAGGAGTGGGGATAGCAACGGGACTGACTAAGGTGCGTTTAGAATGAACGAATTGGTAATAGAGATGTAAAATGACGGTCAATTTTGAAACTGGTCAGGTCAGTCGTCAATTGACCGTTTTGTGACCATTTCTGACTTGACCGCAATTTTCGTTGAAAATTGACCATCAAAAATTCAAAATTGTTAGTCAAAAGAAATAAATGTCAAAATCCGTCTATATAGATGAAAATTGACCGTCAATTTTATTTTCGGTCATTTTTTTTGTCATTTTTATGATTTTTTTAAATTTAATGGAAATACTGATAGAAATCATTCATTTCCAAAAGTCTTGCAGTATTTGTCATTTTTGGTAAAATATCGGCGATTGAGATACCCAAATTAATGGCGTTTTCGATTTTCACTGCTCTACACCGGGGCAGTGTAGAACTAACCTTACCCGAGTTTTTTCACTAGATTTTCAAATGTCTGGTTACAGCAATACATGACGGTTTGTCGAAATCTTTTTCTCTTAAATATTGTAAAAGCCGAGTACAAAAATGTCAGGAAATTTATTTCTGAAAGGGGTTGCCCTCAAGGATGGGCTTGCGCAATTTATTACGATCCATCCTCTATTCTTTATTATTATTTATTTTTTCTGCCAAATTTATTCTTTTTCAACGGCTTAGAACTTTTGAATCGCTACCACTGCAAAAACACTAGGGTAAGGTTAGTTCTACACTGCCCCGGTGTAGAACTGTGAAAATCGAAAACGCCATAAGAATAAAAAACCAGAATCAATCATGAAATCCAGCTATTTAGATGGAAAATGACCGTCAATTTGTTCTTGGGTCATTTTTTTGTTATTTTTGGTAGAATGATTATTTTTAAAGAGGAAATGGCTTATTAAATTCAAATATAATTATATCACAGGAATATTCTTTCATTTTCTTAACAAATTTGTAAACTCTGTATAAATTCTGCACTTATCCTAACAGATTCAGTTCACTCCTGTATTACAGATAGATATAGGGGAGAGTGGGGCAAGACGGACACCTGGGGCAAAATGGACACCCATAGATTTTGAAAAACACATGGGGTAAAATGGACACTCAAAGTTTTTGATGAAGAAATTGCATAAAATCTGTGTATCTCATCTTGATAATTCTGGAGCTGAGATATACATCAGATTGACTATTTAATTTCGTTGATGGATTCTATGTTAAACCTCAAATATTTTTATGTTTTAATCACTCTCACTGTTTACCATGCAAGTATGTCTCATTTTTCGTATATCTTGATTTTCCTTCATTTTAAATTTGGATTTACATAGAGTTAGCAGCTATGGATTTTACTATTCATCTCTAAGTGAGTATCATGATAAAGAAGAGGAGGATTAAACAACTATCAAATTCTCAGACTAATCAACTTTATTTCATCATCATTGTTTTGAGAATATCTCGAAAACTAAGTGAGATAGAGAGATAGGGCCTCGATCCATTCTTGTAGCTCTTGAAAGTCTCTACAAAACAGAATTGTTTAAAGCTGAGTTGATTTTTCTGACTGGTCTGTGGGTGGCGAAAAGGTGGGTGAAATCAGGTGTTTAGAGACTAGTTGAGAGGCACATGGAAAACTCATTCTATATTAATGAGGAAAAAACCAGCTTGTTGATAGATATAAAATTACAGATCACAATATGCTTTTATAGTTGGAATTCACAATCATGTTCATAAAGTTGAATTACAATACATATAGTTGAATTATTAAACTAATAGTTCAATGTCTCATGGTTGATATAATCACGAATAATAGCACTTAAATCGTCACTTCAAGTGTCTATCACTGCAATGTCTAATAGTTGATATAATTATGAACAATAGCACTTAAATCATCACTTCAAGTGTTTATCACTTCAATATCTAATAGTTGAGATAATCACGAACAATAGCACTTAATTCGTCACGTTAAGTGTCTATCACGTCTTGATCACTCTAATTATTGTTGGACTCCATAAATTGATTGTACGGTCAAACTAGAACACCTGTCTTGTTGAGAGTTCAGTCGTAACTAATTTTTAGACTCTTGCGAGTCCAAGAGAGAGAGAGAGAGAGAGAGAGAGAGAGAGAGAGAGAGAGAGGGGGGGTGAAATCGTGCCTTTACCGCGTTTATAGTGTCGCTAGACACCTTGAGATTTGCGCTTTATAATTGGTGATATTTCTCGCGGTAAATTCACTCTGTTTTGAACAAGAATGGAAGCAACAAAGTTACCGTATCTCGTTTACTTGTCTAGATATTATCAAGAAAAGAAATGATAAGAAATAGAATCACTCTGTATTACTTCTCCACTACTGATTTTTTTCCATTTATTTTGGTAATATCTCAGAAATGAAGCGAGATAGGGCGATTTTGCCTCAATCTTTCTTTTGTATCTCTTAACGTTATATATGAAAAAGATCGAGCAGAATAAAACGAGCATTTCAAATACATGGATTTGATAGGAGACATGATTCCCCAATAATTCTCCAAATTTTCCCGACTTGAAAATTTGGGGAATCAAACGAGCATTAAAATTTTGACTCGGGTATACACGTGTTAAGAAATTAAGAAACATTTTTTTATATGAAGATTATAGGAAGTTCAAGAGTTTTTAGAGTGTAAGTTGTTTTTCTTAGTTTCAAAAATATTCGATGAGAAACGATTATAGAGAGTAGTTAACTTGTCTTCAGATAAAGTCATTTTATTCTTCTAAAAAAAATCCCTAAACTGAATTCCTTCAGTGATTCATTATTGATTTTTTCGCTCGTAAAGAAAATATTCTAACTTTCAGTTATAACAAGATTGAAAAAATTAGGTTTCGAAATTTTCCATGACGATTAACTTTACATCAAACAAACCTTCTATTCACTTCAACGTGGCTCATGAATTAGAAATATATTATCTACTTCTGATGCTGACGTGTATTTATGAGGCTCTACCACGATAAGAGGTATTTAAGGAGGCCAAGTGAACAATGTAAACTCAGTGTGTGGAGTTGATATCCATAGGATTATAAAAAGGAATATTTGTGTTGAATTGAAAATGATGACACAATTTTTGATAGTGTTACTAATATTCAATATCCCCAACTCGTTCTGTCGATATTCAGTGGAAGCAGGTAATACACTAATTATTGGTCGAATACGAAATAAATAATTTGGCGGATAATGACAATCCACTGTACCATGGAACCTCTATCATTTTCACCTCCGAGATATTCCACTGCCCCTCAAAGGAGAAGAAAGAGCGTCCCCACTTTCAATCATTTTTTGTTGTCTCTCTTTCATCTATGGCTATCTCTGTTTCCTTGCGCATGCAGAGACGTGCGCGGAATGACAAAGACACACAGACGAAAGAGACTCAACAATAATAATATCTAATAGGGGATATAACCATCAAGGAATAGAAGAAGAAGAACAATAATAATATTACCGTTAAAGAGAGGGCGACGTATCGTCTTCTCTCATCCTCGCGCTGACGGAGTGGGGACGCAGAAACTGAGTCGGAACCTCCATCATTTTTCAGATAGGTATGAGCCTCGTGCGAGGAAATTGATGAAGGTTTCACTGTAGCATCAATCCCAAATTCACTCTCACACGATGACTTGCAACAACATAGAATTCTGATGACGGAAAGAAAACTCAAATTCATTCAACGCTCTATATTTCAAAAGCCTTAATTCAAAAAAAAATAACATCTTCTCTGCTCTGATCCTTTTTTTGTAGATCTTAAAATTTTCTACAAAGATGAATCTGGGTAAAATCACCCTATCTCGCTTAGTTTCCAAGATATTCTCGATAAATTGTCGCTCGGGATTTTGCTACTGCCCAACTATAAGCACGTGTTGCTGAGCAACCAAAGTTTCGGAGAATACCCACTAATTTTCAAGCATTTCGGGTATTATAAGTGAAAATCTCAATAATTTCGATTTCTCAATGGAACTCTCAATAACAAAAGAGAAAATTCATTCGTTATATATGGAAAGAAAGATTCATTTAGAATAACAATTATAATTGCTACTTTGAATTGAACAAGAATGAATTCTTGTTCACGAGCAGGAATTGAGTGAAACAAAAATCAGGTTGACTTGTGTAAAAAAAAATCGAATAATAAATTTCATCTATTTCAGAAGAATCTTTTGTGGAACTTGGACTTTTCCAGAGAATTCTCTACGAGTACAATGAACAATTAGGTGGCAGCCATTCCTGCTGGCACATGATTGTGGATAGTCCTCACTCTGCCTATGGAGTACAACCAATCTTTTTAAGCGATGCTTGTAAGGGTGGAATAAGTTATTGTGCATGGGCGGGATACACCACTACCTGTAGATCGGTGAGAAAATGATAAGTAATCCTTAGGGACAGAGAGCTCATCCTCCGGAAACCCTAGTCAGTTTTGTAACTACACTATTTTCGCTACTATTTGGTTACACTGATCTCAGTAACTAAATTCATTGAATTTCATAATTCGTCAGATACTCCCCGATTTCCAAATAGTATATGGAGCACTCCACGCTATTTCACTCGATTTTGGAATGAAGATTTTTGATTTTGTTCATTTTTGGATATGGTGTTGAAATGATTACAGAAAGTCATTTTCAATGGTCAAAAAAAAAACAATTTTTTTTTCTCAAAATTTACGAGCATTTTGATTTTGGAAAAAATGTTGTGGATACTCATTTTTCTCCAACTCCAGATGCTCGCATCTTATGAAATATTAATTCTACCGAAAAAGTGAAGGAATACTTGTTTGTGGAGAAAGAGCATGAAAATGCATTGCAATTTTTTCCAAAAATTAAATCGTGATTTTTCTATTTCTTTCATGAATAATTGAAATAAGCAAATTGATGGCAATCATTCTCACGCACTCTCAAAAATCTGAAAAAAATATATGTTGGAGATTGATTTATTTCCGATTTTCATGTAAATTTTTGTGATACTTCATCGGACCATTCGTGAGATATCGTGGTTTTCATGTTTTTCCGCGATCCGCGGCCACTGTCGAACAGCCATGCGCATGTGCACACCGCCCTAATTGCGAATCACGTGGTCACTGGCGTATAAGTTGAGGGCCAGTGACCACGTGATTCGTAACTATTCTTATGAATTGCCATAATGTTTAGAATTATTGTGCGCAGATCGATGATGATCCAGTGTAGTTCCTTAACGATTATATCAGACTTTTTTTTATGGATTTAGTCTTTTCCTCTCTAGTAATGATGATTCCTCTAAATAATAGACTGTAGGTCGAACCAAAATTCAATGGAGTGATGAAATACGAGATGGGAATCTATATCTCTACCCTACTGGGCATGGGAAGGCTTGCCCTGAAAAATACGCTATGGAGTTGTATCAAACAAACAAATATCACAGCGTTTGCTATTGTCACTGCGTTCAAACTAACTGGGGCATTCACTTGGGCAAAATGCAAAGTAGAGAGCACGAAAACTAGTGAGTTACTTTATGATAAGTAATTCATTTTTTTTAATTTCACCTTTCGTTACGTTGGTCTCTAGTGTTATAATCGGTATGCGGTTCATTCTACGAGATAACGTACTTCACCTCCAACCAGCTGAGGGAAAATTAGGAGCTAACCTTACAATTTCTGAGTTTTCTTGGATACCTCTTCCATTATACCTACCCGAAATTCACAGTGTGAATTCTAATTCTGCAAATTTCTTTTTGGATGATTTGATATTAGATAACGGTTATGCTTTAACAGGTGAGGACTTTTTCCAAGCAGAAATTTGAGATAGGATTTCATGAATCATTCTTATCAGTGAGAAGATTAGAAAATTTCCGATGAAAAGCATATGTCAGAATTTTTTGAAGAAGATCTTGCGATGTATTTTCTAAAATTTGACCATTTCAAGTAAACACTGATTGGGTCATGCTTTTGATTTTTCAAATTAATGCAGTTCTCGCCTCCGGAGGGAAATATAATTCGGGAATATCCATGACTCCAAAGAGCTTATTCCGTTAAAAAATTTTCCTTTGGAAATATCTCTAGTTCTGATTATGGTTGTATAGAAGATTCCAAACCTCGCTGGTTATCCCATTATTCGAACGACAGAAATCAGAGCTATAGATATTCCTAAAAGAACTGAACGAATCAAAAAAATTAGAAGAAATATCCATTCAGTTTTTGTCTAAAACGGTCGAATTTTTGAAAAATCATCTGATCAGAGCCTCAGTTTTTCATCGGAACCGTTGAATATTTGACATTTTTCTGAGTATTTTGACACCTGGATTTCAACAGGAATTTCTTCAGCCTTCCAATGGATTAATTAGGATAATTGAATCTTCATTACATTGGTATCCTTATTTTGATACATTTATTTCGTATCTTAGGAATTCAATTAATATACATGACAGCACTGACGCCAAAAATGGTCAGTGGTTTTGGCATTAGAGTGAGTGGTCGACCATATTCCAATAGCGGTGATTTAGTTTTGAGACTTGGAAACTCGTTAACTATCCAACCTAATTCATCTACTGAACGGTACGTAAAATTGATTAATTAGAAATTGATAAAGTCACGAGAAATAAGAACCCCTTAGTCATGTCATGTTTTCAATTTTTCAATTCCTAGATATACAGCATCTGAATTTCCGGCTCTAATGGATAAAGTGGGGATGTCTCTCAGCAAACTGTCTCCAGAGAATCATGAATATGTGAAACTTGAACTGTCTGACATTCATGATGACTATGAACAAACAACTGTACCACTTTTCCATAATCCACGTATGGCTGACCATCATAAGCTATTATCTGGATTTGGGATTTTCCTTGAAACTTTGAGATCGACTGAACGACTCATCAGCCTTCGACTCCATTCACCACAATAAAAATTGGAAACCTTCGAAAGGAGATGAGAAGACGAACGGAAGGAGGAATGGCGATAATTAAAAGAACTAGTATAAATACATTATCACTATCCAGTCTATTTGTTATCATTATTATTATCCGGAGTGAATAATATCAGAATTTTCTGACTCTATCATAATATCGCAATGTAGAACACTATTGATGGCTTATATTAAAAATAATTACCTGCCGAACGAATATCATCAATTATCAATCCACATACATATATTCCCTAACTTCTATAACATCATATCATCAATTTTCTCAACTGATAATCAGAATAAGTACATGAGTATTTGATTACATGGACACCATCGAGAATAGCTCATTGCAAACGATACATTTGTCAATCTTACGATAATCCAATTCCAGCAATATATCTGCATTCATATTAATTTCAAACATTTTGGGGCTATGATAACGAACTTTTTTATTATGTTATGACTAGGGCCCCAGACTTTAGTTATTATTTCGTCCGGTATAATTGCTAGGTAACCGTTCGAGTTGCTGACGGATATTTTATTTCCCTGGTTACAAATACGTAATAGCGTATACGTATGAATATATCAGGAGCTGCGGTAGCATCTCTCGCCAAGTACAAGTTCTCTCTCTCTCTCTCACATGCATGAAATGCCAGGCAAGAAGCTACCACTGTACTATACAGCTGAAAGAACAATTTGACATTGCAATTTTGCATAACTTGATCAATTTTCAAAATTTATCGTTAATTTTTTTTATGTGTCTCTTTTCTGCCGACGTTCAATATGAAATCGAAAGAAATGAATTTTCAGTTGTATTTTAAACAATAAAAAAATAGTGCCCGGAAAATTTGTGCATTTCACATCTCGAGTGAATCTCGCTGTTACTGTGTGCAGCATTGGCCATTCGATGAGGAATCACCCCGGATTATAATTTCCACTCGCATTTGGCAAGTTCAGACTCCATAGAAGACACTCTGAGGGATTTGGAGGAAGAAAGACAAATCGAGAGTGCAGGAATGCTCCGTATCCGGTATAATAAGGTCCTAGGGCTGGAAAACATCAGCTACAGTGGTCGGGGCTGAATACCGATTGGCCATTCAATGAGAAATCACCCCGGATTATAATTTTCACTTGCATTTGGCAAGTTCAGACTCCATAGAAGACATCCTGAGGGGATTGGAGGAAGAAAAACAAATCGAGAGTGCAGGACTGCTCCATATCCGGTATAATAATGTCTCAAGGCTGGAAAACATCAGCTACAGTGGTCGGGGCTGAATACCGATTGGCCATTCGATGAGAAATCACCCCGGATTATAATTTTCACTCGCATTTGGCAAGTTCAGACTCCATAGAAGACATTCTGAGGGATTCGGAGGAAGAAAGACGAATCCAGAGTGCAGGAATGCTCTATATCCGGTATAATAAGGTCCTAGGGCTGGAAAATGTCAGCTACAGTGGTCGGGGCTGAATACCAATTGGCCATTCGATGAGAAATCACCCCGGATTATAATTTTCACTCGCATTTGGCAAGTTCAGACTCCATAGAAGACATTCTGAGGGGATTGGAGGAAGAAAAACAAATCGAGAGTGCAGGACTGCTCCATATCCGGTATAATAATGTCTTAAGGCTGAAAAACGTCAGCAATATTGGTTTAGGCTGACTACCGATTGGCCATTCCATGGGAAATCACCCCGGATCATAATTTCCACTTCTTTCAGGCCAGTTCGGACTCCATAGAAGGCATTTTAAGGGATTTGGAGGAAGGAAGACGAAACCAGAGTGCAGAACCAATAACCCAAGGACTAATTCAGAGCTTAGACACATAGTTTGAGTGATTTTTTGAAATTATTCCATGAGAAATCGATAGATTCCTGTGGTATTTCAAACAAGAACTACCAAATAATCTCTGCTATTTGATGTTTTGGACCAGAATCTTAATAGGGTGAATGTAAGATTTCACTAATTGAAATCCACGTAGAAAATTATAAAATTTCTAAGAATTTGTAGCTCATTTAAATTTCCATTTTTATAATTTCCTCCATGAAAAAAAACTACATACATGTTTTGCCTGCAAGACAAGCAACACGCACGCGAAGCGTGCGGAACAGCATAGTAACTTTGAAACTTCTTATGATATTTTTTTTTTTAAAGCACATTGAAAAACAAGAAATAAAAAAAAACGTCCTGATACGTCAATTTTTGAGAAAGTATAACTTTCATCCAAAATTTGCTGTTTGGAAAATAAAAAGCGATTCTTTTGAAAAATTCGTAACTTTGTTTCGGCTGGGTATGATAATTTAAAATTATTTTAAGGAATGTTTTTGATTGGGTAGAGAGTGAAAAAAAAATCAGCCAAATCGAAGGAGATCGGGTTTTAAAGTAGTCGAGTTGGGGTGGAATGCCCTATATATTTCTTCGTATCAGTTGATGGAGTAATGCTGGACAAATTTATGAATATTAGAACTAAATTCACATTCAAGAATGCTAGAAATTGACTACAAATGAAAATCGGGAGTCTATCATAAAAAAAGGTGGCAGGTCTAAACGTCTATGCCAAAATATCTACGACTTAATATCCAAAGTCATAATGTCTACAGTCAAAATGTCTACTGCAAAAATATCTGTTACTTAATCGTCCACTGTCGATAATGACTGATGACGAAATATCTCTTTTATCGAAATTTCATTGTGCTGCCACCTGTATTTTCAGAAATGAATTACGGCAGTATTACATTCTTATTTATTCTAATTCTCTTTTATTGTTGGACGTGATGTTGCTTCGCGCAAACGACGCAAATACATCGATTATGATGCAAGGCTCAAAACGATCGTTGAAAAATACGAGTCAATTGATTTGCTTGAGTACCTGTCAGGTGTTGCTGCTAACATTGTATTGTAAAATTCTCCCGTTTGCTTCATGCCCCATTGATAAAAATAACTGATTTATATTTTTTTAACTTGATTTCTATTGATTTATTTTATTTATTATGTTATTTGTTCCATTATGATTTGTTCTTTCATCAATGTCTCCAATAAATTCAATATGATCATAATATTCTACCTGATTGTTTTATTCGAATATTGTTTTGCTTCTTTTGGCTATTTCTTAGATAGATATTCTGGCCGTGGATATTTTTTTGGTGGATATTTTTATTGGTGGACATTTTCGTTGTGGACATTTTGGCATGAATATTTTGTCTTTAGGTATTTTGTCTTGGCTGTTTAGTCGTGCGACCATAAAAAAACGGCGCCATATAGTCAATATTTCCATAACTTTTTCTTATCTTGGTAATAAAAGAATTACTCCACCTACTCAACCCGTGGATATATCTGACGTCACCTAAATCATCAAACCGTTGCTAATACAAATATTCGAAATTCTATGTTTTCAAGGATTGAATTATTATTACTTTCAATTATGATTTTTGCACACCAATACTTTTGATCTTGATGATTCTGAAGCTAAGATATACACCAGATTAACTATTTAATTTCGTTGATGAATTCTATGTTGAACCTCAAATATTCTTATGTTCTAATCACTCTCACTGTTAACCATGCGAATATCTCTCATTTTCCGTATATCTTGATTTTCCTTCATTTTAAATTTGTATTTACATGAAGTTAGCTACTATGAATTTTACTATTTATCTCCAAGTGATTATCATGATCAAGAAAAAGAGGATTAAACAACTTTTGACTCGGGTATACACGTGTTAAAAAATTAAGTAACATTTTTTTATACGTAGATTATACGAAGTTCGAGAGTTTTTAGAGTGTAAGTTGTTTCTCTTAATTTCAAAAATATTCGATTGAAAACGATTATAAAGAGTAGTTAATTTGTCTTCAGATAAAGTCATTTTTTTTCTAAAGAAAATCCCGAAACTGAATTCCCTCAGCGCTTTATTCTTGATTTTTTTGCTCTTAAAAAAAATATTGTAACTTTCGGTTTATAACATGATTAAAAAAATTGAGTTTCGAAATTGTCCATGACGATCAACTTTACATCAAACAAACCTTCGGTTCACTTCAGCGTGGCCCACGAATTAGAAATATATATGTTATCGCCTTCCGATGTTGACATGGATTTATGTGGCACTACCGCGATAAAAGGTATTTAAAGAGACCAAGCGAACAATTTGAACTCAGAGTGCGGAGTTGATCTCCATAGGATTGTAGAAAGAAATATTTGTGTTGCAACAATTTGAAAATGATGACGACACCATTTTTGATAGTGTTGCTAATATTCAATATCCCTAACTCTTTCTGTCGATATTCATTGGAAGCAGGTAATACACTAATTATTGATCGAATACAAAACAAACAAGCGGGTTATAGTTGCTCGCTCGCTGCGCTCGCTCGCGAATATGTGGGTTGTTGTTGCTCGCTCGCGAGCTTGTAGGCTGTTGTGGCTCGTTCGCTACGCTCACTCACGACTGCGTAGTAGCTTCAGTTCACTAAGTTTTTTTTATCAATAACTTCCCGATTGAACAACATTTCTTTTTCAACTTTTTTTTGTGACTCTGCAAACGTGTCACAAAATTAACTTCCCGACATATTCACAGCAAAGAACTGCGCGTGCCCTCTGAGTCACGATTTAGCCGGGTTCCACGTGGGATGATGGTAGAAATCCCCGAGAAGCATAATTGAACGCAAATATACTACAGGAGACTCTCATAAATTATACGCTTGCAAGTTGCTCGAAATTCTCCCAATCCCTCTTTCCATCATTCAATGGCTTCACCAATTGTCTCTCACTGTGTATATGAAAATGGTTGGCACTTCGAGTCGTTAAATGGTTATTGGCAACGTCGCACTTTACTCAACACGTGCGGCACCGCGCTCATCACGCCACGAAAATCGTCAATTTCATAGGTGCAAATTATCAAGGGTTAAACAATACTCTTTGTTTGGGAAGATCGTCTCAGGGGAGTTTTAACAATCAAAAGGATAGGTTTTTTTATATCTGGCAATAATGACCACGGTGATCGTCAGTTGAGAGTCGTGGTAAAGCTTTCTGGGGTAATAATGACTGGGTCTGTTGCTATGGTGAAAACGATCAGCCATATGGCCAGTGCTCGAGTACGTGGCCGGCACTGAATTTGGCGGTTAATCAACAAGGGGCCTCAGGGGGGATAATCTGTTCACTTTAATTGAAACAATTATGGTAAATTTAAGGGAGAATCAGGGGAATCTCTTTCTCTAGTTGTTAACACTCGGGGGATGTTTATGGGAAACTCAACACGTTCACGGGGGTGGGGGATCAACAATCGCTCTACCTCTATTTTCTCCTCAGGGCTCTGTCCTCCACTCATCGTCGGGAAATACCATGAAAAAACTACTTCTCACTCTTCCCACACTCTTTTCCACAACTCTGTACTCTCTAAATGTCCGTTATCGGGATATAACACTCTCTCTACACGTGGTCGTTCTCTATACACTCGGGTCCCAACGCCATGTCATGTTTCGCCGGCTGGCCTCGATATGGCCGCCCTCATGGAGATTCTCTCGGGCTCCGTCTGATGGCGCGACGAGTATATCTCGCGTGATTCTCGACTCACCCGGTTACAAGGTTCCACTGTAGCATCAATCCCAAATTCACTCTCACACGATGACTTACAACAACGTAGAATTCTGATAAGGGAAAGAAAACTCAAATCCATTCAACGCTCTATATTTCAAAAGCCTTAATTCTAAAAAATAACGCCTTCTCTGCCCTGATCCTCTTTTTTTGTAGATTTTGAAATTTTCTAGAAAAATGAATCTGGGTAAAATCACCCTATCTCGCTTAGTTTCCAACACATTCTCGACAAATTATCACTCGGAATTTTGCTACTGCCAAACTATACGCACATGTTGCTGAGCAACAAAAGTTTCGGAAAATACCCACTAATTTTCAAGCATTCCGGGTATTATAAGTGATAATCTCAATAATTTCGATTCCTTAACGGAACTCTCAATGACAGAAGAGAAAATTCATTCGTTATATATGGAAAAAAAAGCTTTATTTGAAATAACAGTTATAATTTCTATTTCGGATTGAACAAGGGTTCTTGTTCACGAGCATGAATTGAGTGAAAAAAAATCAGGTTGGAGTGTGTAAAAAAAATTAGAAAATATCCCCAAAATATCCATATTATTTGAATATATCTTAGTTATTAACGAATTCATTACGGTCACAAGAAAAAATCGAATGATGAATTTTATCAATTTCAGAAGAATCTTTTGTGGAACTTGGACTTTTCCAGAAGATTCTTTACGAGTACAATGAACAATTAGGTGGCAGCCATTCCTGCTGGCACATGATTGTGGATAGTCCTCACTCTGACTATGGAGTACAACCAATCTTCCCAAACGATGTCTGTAAGGGTGAGATAAATTACTGTGCATGGTCGGGAAAGACCACTACCTGTAGATCGGTGAGACAATGATAAATAATATTTAGGCACAGAGAGCTCATCCTCTAAAAACTGTAGTCAGTTTAGTAACTACACTATTATCGCTACTATTTGGTTATACCGATTTTATCAACTGAAACCAGCCAATTTCATAATTCACGAGATACGATCCGTTTTCCAGATAGTATAGAAGAAATCCAAATAGTGGAGAGGTAAAACAGGACAAATCGACTTATCTTGATAATCGTTTTCAATGAAATATTTCGATAACTAATAGAGATACGCTCATTCTTTTTTTTTACAGGGAATTACAAGAGCTATAAAAAATATTAAAACAAATAGCCCCATCTCTCTTAGTTTCCGGAATTTTCTTATAAAACTAGTTAAAGTAATTGTGCGTAATTTAATGACCTCACTATTGATGCAATATCTATTATTCTGCCAGTAATATTGGCAAAATGCTACCGAATGAAATCCTGACTAATAAATTATAGTCTACAATAAAATAAAGGATGTACAATCCTTAATAAATTTTCATCTATAGAAATATTTGAATAGGTGAACGGTGGCTCGTTCGGTAGAGTGTCGGATTGCCAACTCGTAGACCCGGGTTCAAATCCTAGCCTCTGCCGAATGATACAAGCACCACTGTAAAAATTATTTACAAGTGCTTTGTCCACAGACACACCATGAACCTCCGTCGCTGATTGGCATAATCTTTGCGTAAAAGATGGCGACGTTAAATAAGGATAAAAAAAAAAAAAAAAAAAAAAATATTTGAATCGAAATTGTGGAACAATTGCTCTTATCATCAAATAAAACCTTCGCGACAGCAATTTCAGCAATTCAACGCTGAAATGTTTGAATCTGAAAATTGAAAGTCGTGCATCGAGTCGTGTGAATCAGCTGAAGAACCTCGTTGCAAATGTGTCGAGCAATACTTTCTGACAATGATGTTACGTTCTACGAGTGGCAAACTGTGCTTCTTTCTGCATTCTTTTCGAGTAAACGAAAAAGTACTTTTCGGCATGAAGTGAACGTAGCATCGATGTCGAAAATATACTGTCGAATTTTCAAATCACTGAATAGCCGCTCATAAGAGTAAAGCAAAAAATACATCACACACACACACACACACACACACACACACACACACACACACACACACACACACACACACACACGCGCGCGCGCACACACACACACACATATATATACACACACATATATATATATATATATATATATATATATATATATATATATATATATATATATATATATATATATATATATATATATATATATATGTACGGACATTCTTTGAAAACCTAATTCCTCGACGTTCTGAATCATTTGCAGTGAAATTGTGATGAAATTTCGAAATTGAAAAAAATTACGACTACATATCTTTTATCTGGAAACAAGAATGATAAGAAATAGATTTATCCTCGCATACCTCTCTGCTACTGAATTGTCATAACGTCTGGAATTATTGTGCGCAGATAGATGATGATTCAGTGTAGTTCCTCAACGATTACGTCAGACTTTTTTTGTGGATTTACTCTCTCCCTCTCTAGTAATGATTGATTATTCGAATAGACTGTAGGTCGAACCAAGATCCAATGGAGTGATGAAGTCCGAGATGGGAATCTATATCTCTACCCTACTGGACATGGGAATGCTTGTCCTAGAGAAAAGGCTATGGAGTTGTATCAAACAAACGAATATCATAGCGTTTGCTATTGTCACTGCGTTCAAACCAACTGGGGCATTCACTTGGGCAAAATGCAAAGTAGAGAGAACGAGAACTAGTGAGTTACTTCATAACAAGTAATTCATTTTTTTTATTTTACCTTTCGTTTTGTTTGTCTCTAGTATTATAGTCGGTATACGGTTCATTCTACGAGATAACGTACTTTACCTCCAACCAGCTGAGGGAAAATTAGGAGCTGGCCTTCAAATTTCAGAGTTTTCTTGGATATCTCTCCCATTAGACCCACCTGAAATTCACACGGTGAATGCGAATTCTGCAAACTTCTTTATGGATGATTTGATATTAGATAACGGTTATGCTTTAACAGGTGAGGACTTTTTGCAAGCGAAAATTTCAGATAAGATTTCATGAATCATTCTTACCAATGAGATGATTAGAGAATTTCCGATGAAAAGCCTATGTCAGAATTTTTTGGAGGAGATCTTGCGATGTTTTTTTTTTAAATTTGACCATTTTAAGTATACACTAATTAGGTAATACTTTTAATTTTTCGAATTTATGCAGTTATCGCCTCCAGAGGGAAATATTATTTGGGAATATCCGTGATTCCAAAGAGCTTTTTTCCATTATCGAAATTTTTCTTTGAAAATATTCCTTCTTCTGATTATGATGGTATGGAAGATGCAAAACCACGCCGGTTTTCCCATTATTTGTGCGACAGAAACCAGAGCTATAGATATTCCTAACAAAAACTGAAAGAATTTAAAAAATCAGAAGAAATACCCAATTAGTTTTTGCCTGAAATGGTCGAATTTTTGAAAAATCATTTGTTCAGAACTCCATTTTCTCATCAGAGCCATCGAATGTTTGACATTTTTTTTAAATTGTGACACATGGATTTTAACAGGAATTTCTCCAGCCTTCCAATGGATCAACCCTCTGAGACCAAATGTGTATACGTATACATCACTATAGTAAGCCACAATGCAGCTCCTAGAGTGGGGTCAACCAATGAGCGTACAGTACGCTATGAACTTATACGCGCCCCACTCCCTGTCATGAACCCGACCGATCGTAGAGTGAGGACACGAGAATTGGCCTCAGAGGGTTAATTCAACCTTTATGACATTGGTATCCTTATTTTGATCGATTTGTTCCGTATCCTAGGCATTGAATTTATTCACATGACAGCACTGAAGCCAAGTGAGGTCAGTGGTTTTGGCATTAGAGTGAGTGGTCGACCATATTCCGATATTGGTGACTTAATTTTGCAGCATGGAAGAACGTTAATTATCCAACCCGATCCATCTATTGAAAGGTACATAAAATTGATCAATTACGAATTGATGAAGTCAATAGAACCGAGAACCCTTTAGCCGTGTCATGTTATCAATTTTTCAATTTCTAGATATACAGCGTCTGACTTTCCGGCTCTAATGGATAAAGTGGGAAGGTCTCTCAGCAAACTATCTCCAGAGAATTACGAATATGTAAAACTTGAACGGTCTGAACTCTATGATGATTATGAACAAATAACTGTACCACTTTTCCATAATCCACGTGCAGCTGATCATCTTAAGTTGTTATCTGGATTTGGCATTTTTCTTGAAACTTCGAAATCGAACGAACGATTTATCAGCCTTCGACTCCATTCACCACAATTAGAAATAGAGACCTTCAAGGGCTTATATTAAAGATTACCTGCCGAACGAGGACTATCAATTATCAATCCACATATATATTTTCCCTAACTTCTATAATATTATATCATCAACTTTCCCAACTAATAATCAGAATAAGTACATGAGTATTTGATTACATCGACTACATCGAAGATAGCTGATTGCTAACAATGCATTTGTCAATCTTACAATAATCTAATTCCAGCAATATACTTGCATTCATATTAATTTCAAACATTTTGCTTGATATAATTATTATTAAAAATGATTTCAGGAGTTTCATAATATATAATAGAATATTATTCCAACAATATTCAATGCAGTATATTTTTTTCCATACACCCAGTGAAAAAATTGAAGGAGCAGAAAATTTTTCCAATTTTTTCGATGATTTTCGAAGAATACTTCTTGTAGATAAATTAAATCACTCCATCAGATTTGTGATTTTAAAAAAGTCTATCCAGACTGTTATAAATTTTTGGACAATATTCACTCATTAAAGTGACATAGGGCGTTCGGCTACCAAATTTGAAAGGTCTGGGCCCATGGCACGCATTCCACAAGTGGACTGTGAAAGATTTATCAAGTTTACTCATTGTCGATGAATAATTGGCCTCATCGTATAATGATTCCCAATTGCTCCAATGGATCGGATAAAATGAAGGTGTTGGATAAACAGTAAATCCTTGGCAGGGTTTTTTGCTGATGATATCAGTAACCTGTTATCAGAAAAATAGTTTTTTTGAATTTGTTATGACCCAAATTAGAATATAAATAAGATTTGATTTTATTAAGAAATAATAAACGAACGAAGTGGCATTGGTAAGGTTATGAAGTGCAAGCTTAGCACTTCAAATCTTACTTCACCTTCTTATGCTGTCGGTTACCTCACGGAGAGTAAGGTAATGCAACACCGAAGGCGTAAGCGAGTGCTGATATACATACAAACGATGATCGAAGAAGTCTCTAGGCCATTAATTTGTGGAACAGTAACGTATCTTTCTATTTTAATTTATACTTAGTTAATGAAGACTTAGATTAAATTATCTCTCGTTTAATTCTATTTCGAATCAAACCCTTCGGGGCTAACAAATTTATAATAGAGAGAAGAGCTCTTTGTTTTGTAAATATGAAAAAATGCTTACCGACCAAGTTCTACATAATTTTTTTAGAACTCGTGTAATGAGAAGTGGTCCTTGGTCTGACCATCCCTTGGCGTTGAAGTTTTTCTTTAAATCTTGTAAAAAAGCACTGATAAACTTTCTACCCACACCAGTTGCAGAAAATCCAAGAGCAGCGTTATTTACATAGCTACCGTCCTCCGAACCCGCGAAATTCGTCATATTTTCTAATGATCTGTAATGAAATGGTCAGTTTATAATAAAAAGATTACGAAATACTTTTCTTCTTGTAGAGGAAAACAGTGGATTTTCTTAGAGAGTGAAGACTTCAATAATGTAGACATGCTGGAGCATCTTCTCAATTTTTTTCAGATTTTTGTGCGAATTATTTCACTGAGGAAAAAATCCTGGAACTGTTTGCCTTGGGGAGACACCTTATCAGTATTACTTAGTATCCAAAATACTCACTCCTTGACAATCATATCAAGATCAAGATAAATGCCCCCAAATTTCCATAAAGTTACCAATCTAAGAATATCAGATGTATGAGTTGTCGGGTATATACTGGTCTTCATAATTCCTGTCCTCCACCATTCCTCAATTGATGTATTTTTCAAATAAGTCTCTAGGGTAATTCGTCTAGTTGCAATATTTTTATAAGCCGATAAAATATTCAAATTTTCAATTGTTGCCGAAGAAAATGTAGCATTACTGAGAATTAATAAGTATATTCGCATTCCTGGATTCATTTTGGCTGCTGATTCTATTGAACAAGCTTGGCTTACGGACAGATTAAAGTTTCCAACTTCAGAAGTCGATGTTTCAAGGAAAAATATATTGTTTCCATCTATTGGTTCACTTTTTTCGTCTGAAATTCATATTCAAGGAATCAGAATGTTGATATCACTGATTACCCGGGAAAAACAGATTTAGAACTACCTAGATCTAAATTTTGGAATAGATCTAAGGAAATCTACGGAGATATAGATAGATCACTTCAGATCTCTGTTGATACTCGAAAAAGAAATTATGTATAATATTTTTCTAAAAATAGCCTCATATAAGTTCAACTGATTATATATAGCCATTTTCTATACATAATTGAAATTTTGAGAAGGAAAAATCGAAAAAAGTGACACCCGGATGGGATCGAACCCGGGACCTTCCAGATGCTAACACTTGAACTCTTCTATCTGAGCCTTCGGCCTATTTTATATTTGTGACCAATTTTCAATCCTCATAATTTCATTTTCGCCTATTTTTCTTAGACTGATTGGAGTAAAGTTGAAGTAGTTCTATCGTAAGCTCTCGGAGTCGTTGAGTATATGAGAAGGAACGTACTATATTATTTAACCTTCCATAGAATAGGTAAATGTAAACCTATGAAAGAGATTATTACAAAAATTGAACATGTTTCATGTA
The DNA here is from genome assembly GCA_963942555.1 of Aleiodes leptofemur. Taxonomy (NCBI): domain Eukaryota; kingdom Metazoa; phylum Arthropoda; class Insecta; order Hymenoptera; family Braconidae; genus Aleiodes; species Aleiodes leptofemur. Next base: position 1,694,939 of record OZ012619.1, on the reverse strand, counting down.
GATCTGTGGAGAACTGTTCAGATCTAACAGATTCTCAGTAGATCTGATGGAAGAGATACCATGTAATCTGTTTGGATCTACGTCGATTCACGTAGATCTACTGAGATCTAAATAGATCCAATTTGTTAGATCTCTTTAGATCTCAGTAGATCTGCTAGGAGCAATACCTTTTGACCTGTTTAGATCTACGTGAATCTACGTAGATCTAGGTAGATCTCCATTTTCTTAGATTCTACTCGATCTGAGTAGATCAATGGAGATCTGAGTAGATCACTGTAGATCTAAGTAGATCAATGTAGATCTACGTTGATATCCATAGATCTATTGGAATTTGCTCATCCGTTCATATCAATCTGTGTTGTGTTTTCATTCATCCACTTGAACCATTTCAGACCTATTGAGATCCAAAGAGATCAAACAAGTTGGATCTACTTATGTCTCCGTAGATCTCAATAGATCTCATAGGCAAGATCAGCGCCGAACTGTTGAGATCTTCAGAGATCTAGGTCGATCTAGATAGATCTCCGTTTTCTCATTTTCTAGATCTACTTAGATCAAGGTAGATCTAATTCTGTTTTTCCCGGGGTGATGACACGGTTCTTTCAAAAATCAACTATCTTTCTTATCTATTCTTCAAGAAAAATAAGAAAATTAGTCCAAATTTTGTTGAAATATTTCCTCAATTTCTCAAAGTAGTTCAGTCACGAGGAATCGTAGTTTCGTAGAGATCAGAATTGGGTCATTGAAGTCCAATTTCAATCTCATTCGACGATGTAAGCAGCCGCAGTGACATTAGTGATTAACGTAGCTGCCTCCCAGTCGTAGCTGCCGTCCAGTTAAGGTTGTTTAGAAGAAAACCATCTGCAATGAGAAATTTTCCAAAATTTTACAGTCCATCATTTAAATAATAAGGAATGTCCTGCCAAAATTTGAAATGATTGTGGAGCTTATTTTCCAAGATAAAAAACTTTGAAGTTACGAGTTTTACACGTAGAGTGACAGATTTCGTGCTAACCTTGTCGGTTTCCCATATCTCTACGTGTAAAACTCATAACTTCAAAACGAATTTTCTTGAAAAATAAGCTTCAAAATTATTTCAAATTTTGACAGGACATTCCTCATTATTTAAATGATAAACTATCAAATTTTGGTAAATTTCTCATTGCAGAGGGTTTTCTTCTAAACGACCTTGAAAAGTTTTGGCTCTGAGACGCCACCCTATGTGTTAATAATGTATTACTATAAACCTATATATTTTTGACTTGATTGTACACTCACACAGTAGTATCCTGTATATGAATACACACAGCTGTGAAATATTCTCCTCTAATTTCGTAAAAATACGATTTTTTTTAATAATTCGCCGAAACTATGTTGTCAATGATCTCCATTTTTCAAAAATAATTCTAGATGCCTAGCAATGATAGATGTTAGTTTTTCATTATGATGGTGGTTTTTCCCAACGTGAAGAAAAAAAAAATCTTAGTTTTTTCACGCTTCTCTCATACTGCCTGTATAAAAACGGTAATTTTGAATTGTTATTATCTCATACAGACCGTGGACCATCGTTGTCAAATTTCACTATTAGATGCATTATGCATCTAATTATGCATAGCCTGATTTTCAAGCAGGTCTTAAACTTTGTCTTTGGGAAGGCAACTACCTTAATTAGAAATTAATCAATATTCGCTCTCGACTCATCTTTTGGTGAATGAAATTGGAAGCCATGAATTTATCGGGTGTCCATCACTATGTGAAACTTCTTTGCCGAGGGAGTAAGAATTTTCAGGCGTTACGGAAAAACGGTTTAGATTTTCGCTATATTTTTAACTTCGGTTGTCCAGTTTTTTAAAATCAATTTGATGAGAACCATTCTCTTGCTATATGAGAAATCGTATGAATTCATACGCATGATTCCTATAGCCCTGTATATTCTCCCCATGATTCAGTAAATATAACTCAATTACTAATCACATAAAGGCTCCAAAATATTGTACATCTGTCAGTTGACTACTGATTTACCTTCGAGGGTACTGTATAAATGTAGAATGACTGTTTTTTTTTTAATTGACTGTGTGAGTGCACGTGGAGTGATGTTTAATGTGAGTGTGAGCGAGACGGACGAGTGTCGCCAGAAAGAATAAACAAAATATTAAAGATGTTAAGAAATGAAAAGGTTTGATTGTTTAAAATAAAGGATCGGGTGAGACCAGAGCAGTTCGGTTGAACTGAGAATGAGTTTTGGGAATGAGTGCGATAAGAGCACGTGTGCTTTGTGTGTCCCTATAATTTTAATGTGTATGAGCAAGAGAGAGTGGGGAAGAATCAGAGAAAAAATATTATAAACAAATGAGTATGGATGGCATAAGTGGACAAAGAGTGAGTCTGTTCTGGACTAATGTTGAAGAGTGAAGATCGTGGGCCAAATACCTTTCTACCATTTAATTATCCAAGGTCTTTATAATAAAGTTATTCTCATGTTATTCATGCATTATTAATCCTGCCTCCTGTATCATGATCCCACATAAATTTCACAATTTTCGCAAGAGACGCATTCCTTGACTGAACTACCTTAAATTCAAAGAAAATTATTTTTGAAATTCATTTCACCTAGCATCTCAAATTCTTCAACGGGAGTTGATGAGCTGATGTAATTTCCCTGCTCATTAATGCAATTGTCACTCTTCCATAGTAGAATATAAATCATTGAAATCATAGACAATGATAGAAGTATCAACGGCATATGCTTTCGAATTATCATAGTTTCTTTTTTCGAATATCAATATTTTATAATATTATTATTCTTTTTTATTCTTATTTTATATCTTCTATTTCATTCTCCAAGTGTGCAGAAAATTATCACAATTATCACATTAAAACTCTCAATTTTAACTTAACGTGGAAGATCGACCATTACTTCTCTATTACTAGATAGAAAAAATTATTTTTCATTATGTGCCCAACATGTTCTGAGCCATGAGATTTCTCGAAGCTGGAGGGAGAGAGAATGAATAAACGAAAAAATATCTGATAAGCGGTTGTGTCAACATGATCAAATGAATTCTAACGTTCTATTTTCTCGCTCTCCGTTGCTGGTTTGAATTGAGGAGGAAACAGTACAGCCTGCTTAAACGATTAATTTAATTTTTTAAGTTTTTTTTCAATTGAATCAACTGTATCATGATTGTTAGTTGCATTTATGATGCCAGGAAATGAGTAATTAATTATTCATATTATTTATTTAGAATAATAAAAAATATTTCATTACGCATTTGACTTTCGTTGTTTTGAGCCCCGCGAATACGTGGCAATGTCAAATAGTCAGCTGAGGTGCTATTCCCGAAGCAATTTAAGAAACTTCAAATTTTGCTCCCGTTAGGTGACCGCAGTGAGTTTCCGAGAAAAAAATTGAGCCAGTTTGAGAACGCTTTACTTCTTTCTCTGGATGGCAGAGGTTATCAATCATCGATTGGCTAGATAGACTGATGGCTGAAGGCCAGCTTCTTCTTCCTTCACTGTGCTGTGGTTATTGTACATCTGGCCTTCAGTCATCAGTGTATACAGCCAATTGATGATTGATAACCTCTGTCATTCAGAGGCAAAAGTGAAGAGTTCTCGAACTGGCTCAATTTTTGCCGGAAACTCACTGCTGTCACCTAGCGGGAGCGAAATTTTAACTTCCTTAAATTGCTTCGGGAATAGCACCCTCGATGTTGGTAAAAATCTCGTGTCACAAACAATGAAAAATTATAAAAATTATCAGAATGTGCATGGATCCTCACCCCGAGATCCATACTTCCACGGTCAACGGTGACAACAAGCTACCTGAGACGACTCGATGGACTTCTCCACGTCCTGAGAGAGATATATTCCCAAATCGCATCCTAAAATAACACAACGGGTTCGAGCCCCGAGTGAATCCTCACAATAAAGAATTGAATTGTTACAGGAACGAGCGAACGGATCAGGAAGCACCAAGTGAAGGAAGGCCGAACTTGTCAAATAATAATAATAATACCCGAGATATGATGTTTTTGTAAAAATTAAAACTGTTATAATCAATGAAGAAAACCAAAGCCTTTAGGCGTGAAAACATAAAAAAAGTGTTACGAAATTTATTCGCTTATCCCTCTCTCTCGTAAAACCTCAAATCCAAAGAAAAGGTAACAGTAAAAGAGGTTACAGTACCGATGACTGAACCCTCAAGTTATTCAACAACAATGCAGGCACTTGCTGCACCAAGGTAGTATGAATCATCCACCACCATATGGTAGACCAACAAATGATATTTCAACAATTGAAAGTACAAGTGCACCAAGATCATCTCCAGTTGTTCATCATCAACCATTACAACAAGAATCTTCATCAGTTGATAGTAGGCAACAGCATTAATCAGAACAATTACCACCAGCTGCATCATCATCTGTTGCCAATATAAATTCAAATAATCATCCATCATCAACAGATAATTGTGGTGCAAAACTTCAATATAAAATAAAACATGAGTCACCAATACTAGAAAGAAAACACATGATCAAAGAGAAGGAGGAAGAAAGAAGAGACTGTAAAGTTAGAAATTATTCACCTCGGACATTCAAATTTTTTATGGAATATGTTGAAAATGTATTGAAATCACATAAATAAAGATTATACAGGAGATTGCAATTAGAAACGGAAATGGCTAAAATTGGCTCGAGTACTGAGGCACAGTGACGAATGCGTAAAATGTTATCACAAAAAGAATCGAATTATAGACGTTCGCAGCGAGATAAAATGGATGAATCAATATTTACGAAAATTAAAGTCATTGGAGCTGGTGTATTTATTAAATCTGATAATATACTAATTAATCGTGATAGACATATGAAATTGACGGATTTCACTCATACAATTGGAACCATTTGAGAAACGAAGACACAGAGAGCATCAAAGATGTTTGTGCACATTCACTGGTTGTAAAATCAAATTACATTACTCCAGAAGTTTTATTACGTCCTGGATATACTCAACTATATGACTGGTGGAGTGTTGGTGTAATTTAGTATGAAACCTCCCGTAAGAATAATTCTCGAAACAAAAAAATTATCTTTCAATAAAAATAGAAATAATGATAAAGTGAACAATTGAATAAAATTGTGTGATATATGAGCTGAATCCTAAAGTTAATGCCTGTCGGTCGGACCCTTACAACTTTGTTTGTTTCTATAACAAATTTTCATGAATCTGACTCGATTTACAACAACAAAAAAAAGTTAGTAAATGAATAATTGATAACAGCAACCGGAATTTGAGAAAAAAAATATGAGAATAATAAAAATGATGAAGTTTTTTTTTTTCATTTCGGCAGAGCTTTTTTTCTCCTGGCCTCGTTTTCACCTGGTTGCTGAGTCCGGAGCAACCCATCCATTCCGTTCCGCGAGATAGTGCTGGAAGCCCCGACCAGTGCAAAAATTTACAATCAATTCCCCTAAATTTGAAAAAGTCACTCGGCCCATATCCGTATATCTCAAACCATAATCTATTGTTCATATTTTTTTCCATTCATTTACTACTCTTTTTCTACTTTTTTCCATTTTTGCTTCCAAATGGAAACTTAACAAACGTAAGAATTTTCGATCTCAATTTTTTTGTTGCAAATCACTTAAAATGATGTGGAGAGTCTGAAAATGATATTTAGAAAAAACGTCTGTGTGTGTGTATATTAGGGTGTTTCATTTTCAGGCAATATTTTTTTTTCTTCGTGCTACCTGAAAATCTGATAGTTCATAGAGAAAGAGAAATATTCCCGCTGGGAAAAAAATTCTAAGTTAATAAGAGCCGTAGCTCATCCATAAATTCGATTTTCCATTTAAATAACACAGGAAAAATTTTTTTTTGCTCTTAACGCAATTTTTTGTTATTAAACATTCTTTGGAGGGAAAATGAGCGTAATGCTTTTGTAGAGCATTAAATTTGCTACAAAACATTTTGTATGAACTTAGACTGTACAAACAATGGTTTTGAAGTTACAGAGCTTGAAAGATGAAATTCAATAGAAATTAACATCAAACTTCCTAGAATTTCGAATTTATTGATCTTGCATGAAAAAATAACTTGTAGTACCATCCATGTTTTCAAATTTGAATTCTAATAACTAACCGCATCGTGAGCATGCATTCTGATCTAATAGCGAGTACTATGGACATAGCAGTATTTACTATTTCATTTCTTTCCGTGTAATTAATAAATGTTGCCAATCATTTCTCGTGAAGGCGCGCTTCTAATTGCTAGTTTAATTGGAGAATGAACAAAAAAAACGTCACATTAATTTTCGATCTATCAAAAATCGACTATTTGTTACGATATCTTACCGTGAATTCAAGAGCTCTGTTTTATCTGTTGTCGTTTAGGTGGATATCATGTAGCCTCCATGAAGTACCCAATCACGGTAAAGCAGATTCATACCAAAAATCTCGAAATTTTAGAAATTTCGAGATTTCTAGTCGATTTCAAATTTTTTGAAATAAAACTGATTTTAATGTTATAGATGGTTTAGAGGGGTATGTTATAGATGTTATAGATGGACAAAGAAAGGTTGCCGGAGAATAGATTTGAAAAAAATTCGAGGAAAATTTGGAACAATACAATATTTAGCAAAAATATTAAAAATTTAAGAATCTCCAAATTTTAAGTTTTCTGATTAATTTTGAATTATTTTACATAAAACCGATTTCTTCCTTTTGTTTTCATTACAAAAATGAAACGCCAACTACAGAACAACCATCACACTACATTTCATTGTGCGCGACCCATAATAGAGCTCCGTATAGATAGCGGGTAAAAACGTTTTTTTTTTGCTTTCGTTTTTTTTTATGGCTTGGTGGTTTGCTGGTGGTCAGTGGTGGATCACTTCTAATTATTTGTTATAATTAGTTAATTTTTTAGAATTAATTTATTTTTTAGCCTATATTTAGCGGGGAAATTTACTATTTTTCAATTTCAACTTACATAAACCGATGTAAAAACGATTAGTGGTCAAAGGTAGCTCAATACGTAGATCTTCAATTCATAAGTTTTCCATTTATTCAATAAACAATAGTAAAGACGTCGGATTGGACTTTTTTTGTAAATATTTTTTTGTGAATATACCGGAAAATAAGCCAGCTAGAAAAATTCTGTTCCAATCCTTTCTTATAAAAAGTTTTAAGAGCTACAAGAACGGAAAGAAACATCTCGCTTAGTTTCCGAAATATCCTCAAACAAGCAAGAGCCCCACTACTTATGCGTAATTTAAACATCTTACATTTATTATTTTGCCAATGCAATTGGCAGAAAGCTTCCGAATGGATTTTTTTATTTCAAATCTACCATCACTGATCTGTGCGTGGAATGCGGAAACCAAGATAGACCTCAGAGGGTTGAGCTCATCCCAAATATAATCAATTGAATAGTTTTGGAGATATAGCTTGCTTTATCGGATGTTTCTATGCTAATATCTAAGAAACTACTGGACCGATTCCGCTCAGTTTCAATACCAAACTTTGTGCTCATCAGATGTAAAACCTCGCAAAATTTGAGGTCTCTAGCTCAATTATTTATTGAGTTATAGAAGAATCAAGATTTTTACAAAAAATTTCTCAAAAGTTTCATACTGGATAAACTAAAAATCTGACTTCCTACCACCCCGGTTCCTACCACCTCCTCGCTGAGAGTGGACGCTGTAATTTCATTTTTCATCGAGAAGAGCCGAGAAAACAATATTTCGACATTTGTATTTTTCTCAAGAACTATCCGGCCGATTCAGCTGAAATTTTTGTGAGAGCTTGGGGCACGCATGGCAAACATATGGTAAAATTTTAAGATCGCTAGCCAGCCTTGTTTCAGAGTAAAGCGGAAAATGCGTCATCACAAACAGACACCCACACACACCCACATACATACACACAGACATTTTTAAAAAATGGCGGTTCTTGACGTTTTGGGTCATTTGCAGTCATATTAAGATGAAATCTCAAACTCGAAAAAAAATACGATTATAAAGCTTCCATTCGGAAGCAAAAAGACCAACAAAAAAATCAAACGAGGGGTACGTTGTTGCTCGCTCGCTACGCTTGTTCGAGAATGGAGAAGCGTCGTCGTGTTGGTTTTAGAATGTGTTTGACCTTTTAGAGGTCACAAAAAAAAACTTCCCGATTCGTTCATAGATTGGTTACAGATTCTCTTTGTGAAGTGAAAGGGTCGTCTGTTTTGCCACAACCCCCCCCCCTTCGCTTCCTGTTTCATTTTACCCCAGAGTGGTCCCTTTTGCCCCATCAACCTCTACTAGTGACGTATTTTGATCGAAAATTTCGAATTTTTCACGCATTTAGATAGAGCATTTAGATAAAAATACTTCTATTCCACGGAAAAAAATTTTGATCGTATAAGGCTGAGTTTTTCATTCGTGTGCTAGCTAATCTGGAGATTAGCTAGCACTGTACTAGCGCCATATTGGAGAATTTGGACGTATGCGCCGTCTGACGGTCAGAGGCGACAATACAAATCACTGAAAGAAATATCTCAAGAAGGAGGCTAAGTGAGGATTATGATGTCTACGTCTCATTGAAGCTTTACCTGCGAAGATGGCGCATACATCCGAAGTCTCCAAAATGGCGCTAACACAGGGCTAGCTAATCTCCAGATTAGCTAGCACACGAATGAAAAACTCAGCCTAAGGCTGGGTTTGTCATTCTCGGATTAGCGTAATCCGAGAGTTAAGTTAACTCTCGGATTAGTTTAGTCCGGGAATTTATCAGCTCGCGCTGCCTAGCGGTCAAGGGAAGAACACTGACTTTGCAGGAAATAATATGGTTACGTAAGCGATATTCCAGTATGCTCTCTTGACCGCTAGGCCGCGCGCGCTGATAAATCCCCGGACTAAACTAATCCGAGAGTTAACTTAACTCTCGGATTACGCTAATCCGAGAATGACAAACCCAGCCTAAGTAATGGCAGTGCAATCGTTGGCCAAAATTTCCTCACACACACACACACTGACACTTCCGTAAAAATGTCAGAAATTCATGTCAGCATCTTGAAATATCGAGATCTGATGAAAAATCGATAATCGGGGCAAATACAATAACTTCCTTATCGGGAAGTTAATTATTATGTTTCGTCACCAGAATTTATGTATGTAAAAAATAAATAGCATTTTTGTTCAAATTTATGCAGTAATTTATTTCATTCTACATATTGAATATAAATTCATTAATTTTAACGATCATCCAGAATTACGGTATGACTCTCAACGCTGTCAGTTTGATCTGAAAGAAAATTCAAAAAATAAATAACTAATAAAAACGTGCGTCTTATTCATTGATAGTCTAATGAAAATTTTCGTAACAATTCAATGTATAAAATTTAAAATACAGGATGTTCCGTTTGGAAACATATGTCAAAATTATTTTTTATGTTGTCATTTTCGTCGATCATGATGATCAATAGTTAACTTAGAGGTTAATTGGGATATTGGACTGATAAATAAATATTAGAAGTCAATCTTCACATTTATTTGATAAAATCGCGACGTTTCGCTCCTGATTAGAAGCTTCTTCAGGCTCTTAAGATTAATGTAAATTATCATGATAATATTAAACTTAAAGAATGGTTCCGTATTTTATCACTCCCCATCATTATTTTAACGATATAACATCTAATGAATGAATAAAAAAATTGATAAACTTCAATGACACATACAATAACGAGAGAGTCTCGTATTGTCGTTTTTGTATGTGTCATTGGAGTTTATTAATTTGTTTATTTATTCATTAAATGTTATATCGTTAAAATAATGATGGGGAGTGATAAAATACTGTCATGTTTCGCTTTTGAGCATGTCAGTTGGTACTGGTTTTACCATACCAAATGCTCCCTAACTTATCTACTTTGCTTTTTTACTCCAATATGGCGATAATGTATACGTACATTCTACTCATTAAAATATTATCTATTAATATCCAAGTATTAAGTGTTAATTGATTATTAAATCCATGATCCAGTTTCACCCAACATCACAAATACGAAACTATTCTTCAAGTTTAATATTATCATGACAATTTACATTAATCTAAAGAGCCTGAAGAAGCTTCTAATCAGGAGCAAATTGACTTCTCATATTTATTTATCAGTCCAATATCCCAATTAACCTCTAAATTAATTTTTTAAAATGATTTTCTGAAGATTCGAGTTTTCAGGGGGGAATTGAGGGTGTCTGACTCTTCACGAAGTTAAAAAATTCCACTTTTTTGAGAATATCTCCGGTTCTATTGGTCGTGGCGTAAAAATTCAGAATGGAAGTGAACGGTGTGATATTTCGCCATCAATACGAATGAAAATGTGATTCCCAATGAAAAATATCGATTCTTCAAAGACTTATGGGCACTTTTATGAACATCATTTTTTGCCCTACAAGTATCATAAAAATTGATATCTTTAAATTTAGAACCCCATAGATCGACGGCAAATGATCTCATCTTTCACCTCTATTCACGATTTTCTCACGACGACCAATAGAACTGGATATATCCCCCGAAAGTATGTAATTTTACAACAACCAACGAGTCAATTCCTTCAATTTTATCCAGAAAAATTAAAATTTTCTAAAAATTCCGAAAAACGAATTCTGACTGATATTTTCCACCCGAAATTTCCTCACCCTTTCACTGGAATCCTGTAAAGAAAAATCTGTTACCCATTCCTCCCTTTTTCCCATTTTTCCCTCTATATATTTTTTATGTATTTCAGAAACAAACAAAAATCTTCATATAATATCAAATTCACCTGCACGATAAAAACTCAATAAAATACTGTATGTAATACTGCTACAATTATTCTTACCATCGGCTGCAAGAACTGGCTGATTCATGATTACGAAAATCGAGATTAATAAAGTAATAACCATCAAAATATTCTCCATATTTCTGAAAAGACTAGAGACTTTCGCTATTGTCGTTCAATAAATTTGTGTGCCATCGCAAAGGCTTTCACAGGATTATATCTACTCCTCATAATGCATCTTATCGTTGAAATTTAATTGTTAAAAATTATATAACGTTACTTGGATATAAAAAAAACTGGAATACTATTAAAGAAAATAATTTTCAGCGATAAATGATAAGACCATTTTCGTAATGGACTCAATATTGTGGAAAAACAATTCTTATCAGAAACTTCAGGATAATTAGATAATTTTCCACTTGAAAATAATTTTAAACAAGCAGAAGCTCTATTCCCTGTGCGTTACTAGCTCCGTATAGATAGCGGGTAAAAAACGTTTTTTTTTGCTTTAGTTTTTTTTTAGAATTAATTTATTTTTTAGCCTATATTCAGCGGGGAAACTTACTATTTTTCAATTTCAACTTACATAAACCGATGTAAAAACGATTAGGGGTCAAAAGTAGCTCAATACGTAGATCTTCAATTCATAAGTTTTCCGTTTATTCAATAAACAATAGTAAAGACGTCGGATTGGACTTTTTTTGTAAATATTTTTTTATGAATATCTCGGAAAATAAGCCAGCTAGAGAAATTTTGTTTCAATCCTTTCTTATAGGAAATTTTGAGAGCTACGAGAACGGAATGAAACATCTTCACCCTATCTCGCTTAGTTTCGAAGATATCCTCAAACTAGCAGGAGCCCCACTGCTTTTGCGTAATTTGAACATCTTACATTCAATATTCTGCCAATGCAATCGGCAGAAAACGTCCGAATGTATATTTTAATTTTAAATCTACCATCATCGATCTGTGCGTGGAATGGGAAATCAAGATAGACCTCAGAGGGTTGAGCTCATCCCAAATATAATCAATTGAATAGTTTTGAAAATATAGCTCGCTTCTTCGGATGTTTCTATGATAATATCTAAGAAACTACTGGACCGATTCTGATCAGTTTCAATACCATACTTTGCTCTCATCAGATGTATAACCTCACAAAATTTGAGGTCTCTAGCTCAATTATTAACTTCCCGATAAGGGAAGTTTATGTACTGGCCCCGAAAATGGAAAATCGATTTTTCGATCGATTTCCATGTTTTGAGACCTCCTGAACATTTTTTGATCGATTTCGCGATCATGTCTGTATGTGTGTCTGTGTGTGTGTGTGTGTGTGTATGTCCGTAAACAGATGTTTCGTTCACGTTTTCTCATAAATTAATAATGTGATCGAAGTGATCGATGTCGTAATCGAAGCCTCTTGACATGAGCTTGCGGCCATTAGATTTTGATCGAAATCGATCCGGTAATTTCTTAGTTTTTTAAGAAAAACATCATTAAATTTTTCTCAACTTCTCAATCAGCGAAGTCTATGTACTGACCCCGAGGAGGAAAAATCGATTTTGTTATTAATCTCACATTTTGCCATCTCCCCAACTTTTTTTGATAGTTTTTACTACTATGTCTGTTGTTATTTATCGTTCTTTTCATTCATCATTTTTCCTAATAGTAAATGAGAGAAATTATCGGGAAGTTCTTAGTGCGGTTCGAAGAGTCACACTCATCATACTACATTCTTACTAATGCCTCCTCATCAGCAGTAACGCACTCCTCCATTCGCGAGCGAGCGTAGCGAGTGAGCAACTACGCACTCCTCCATTCGCGAGCGAGCGCAGCGAGCGAGCAACCACGCACCTCTAGTTTATCAAGTTATCGTGGAATCATGATTTTTACGAAAAATTTCTCAAAAGTTTTATACTGGATGAACTAAAAATCTGAGCTCCCACCACCCCGGGGGTCAAAGATGCAGCTCTTGGACGCGCATCTCCTCGCTGAGAGTGGCCGCTGTGATTCCATTTTTCATCGAGAAAAGTCGAAAAAACAATCTTTCGACATTTTCATGATTTAGCTGAAATTTTTGTGAGAGCTTGGGGCACGCATGACAAACTTAGGGTAAAATTTTCAGATCGCTAGCTAGCCTCATTTCAGAATAAAGCGGCAAATGCGTCATCACACACATACATACACGCAGACATTTTTTAAAAACGGCGGTTCTTGACGTTTTGGGTCATTTGCAGTCATATTGTGGTGAAATCTCAAACTCTGGAGAGAAGGGAATGCGTCAGGTGAAGAAAAGATTTGAAAAAAATTAACAAAAAAAATAGTAGAAAAGGCGGGGACTGTCGGTCATTTTTTCAATTGTTCTTTGTCAATTTTTTTCCATAATTCGACCGTGCCGCTGTCTCCAGCGATGATTTCCATCGTTGCTGAAGAGAGGGAAATGCGTCAAGACAAGGAAATTATTGAAAAAAAAAAAAGGAAATAATTGAATTCACCCGTTGGAATTATTCGCACACCCCTAATTTTAGATTAAATATTGGAAATATTCAATATTTGATATTCTAAATGAATTATTGAAAGAAAAAATGTGTCTAGAATAAATCAGTTTTTTCATGACTGGTTTTTTGAGGTTATATCAGAAACTAAGCGCGATATGGCGAAGATGTTTCCTTCCTTTCTTGCAGCTCTTAAAATTTTCTATAAGAAAGGATTGAAACCAAATTTTTTTAGCTGGCTTAGTTTCCGAGATATTCACAAAAAAATATTTACTAAAAAAGTCCCATCCGACGTCTCCACTATTGTTTATTGAATAAATGGAAAACTTATGAATTGAAGATCTACGTATTAAGCTACCTTTGACCACCAATCGTTTTTACATCGGTTTATGTAAGTTGAAAGAAATTGAAAAATAGTAAATTTCCCCTAAAATAGTAAATAGTTAATTTTATAAATCTGTGGTAATTTGATATATTTGATTTGAACGTCGGTCATAATTTATTTTCTTTTTATGACTGTCATTCAGTGAAATTTTGTGACCGAATTCTGTCACGGTCACAACTACTTCGCCGCGTGACGTCACATGACCGTCATATGACCGTCTTGTGACGCGTCATGTGATGGGCGCCCATCTCTGAACACGACTAGTAATGAACTACTGCGGCGCTCGATAAAAAAAAACATTACCATGCTGACATAATAACGAGTACTATGGACATAGCAATGTTCACTATTTCATTTCTCTCCGTGTAATTGATAAATGTTGCCAATCATTTTTCGTGCAGGCGCGTACTACGCTTTCAATTGCTAATTTAATCCCCATCCCCATATACTAAAACAGGTGTTACCGAACTATCGAATGCTAATGCGATATCTCGAATTTAATGCGAGATATCGCATCGATTGCTGATCGACCGGAAATTTGATAGGATGTCGTTTTTTTCTAAATTGCAAACAAAATAAAAAAGCTGACAGGATAACCTGCTCGAATAAGAGGAATAAAAATACGAAAAAAAATAATTCCGAGAATTTTAAGATATTTAGAATATTGAAAACTCGGAAAGAAATGGAAGTATTGTATTGCAAAAAATATCTGTGAATTTTCACCTTTGAAAAATTTATTGTTTGTATTCATAGTAATTTCAAGAAAGGGAAAATATAATTTCAATTAATCATAAAGTGAAAATGTTGAACTAATAGGATAACCTGCTCTAAGAGAAAAAGAAATATTGAAAATTATCATTCTGAGGATTTTAAGATATTTGGAATATGAAAAACTACAGAAAGAATAATGGTGTTGTATTATAAAAAAAAGTGTTTGTGAATTTTGACCTTTGCGAAATTCATGATTTGCCTTTATCGTAATTATCAAAACTGTTAACATATTATTCATTAAAATTGGCATATGAAGGAGTGAAAAAAAAAAAATTGTGCATTGCAAGAGGTGTCTGAAAATTTTGAACTTTGGAAAATTCATAGTTCCTTCTAATTGTATTATGATTATTGAAAAAAACGGTTGAGATATTTATTCGAGTTTGATTCAAGTGTTTGAGCTCTTGGGATTTTCATGTTTCGTCAAAGTAAATATTTTTGTTGATATATTTCTGAAGAATAGGAAACAACACGTATTTTTTATATTACTAGGCTGTTCCGCGCACGACGCGCGCATATAACTTTGCTTGGTGGGCTAGCCCGAGCATGTATGTATAAATCGAAGAATAGATCTTAATGAAAAAATTCAGGAATCCAATTAATAGGATTTCCCAAATTTAGCAGAATCCTATCGAGAGAGATTAAGAGTAGGCAATTCATAAAGAAATTCGATATTTTCAGCGAACACTCGCCGAGCGTTCTTGATAATTTGTTTTAACTACAAACTATCCAGTTTAATTAATATGTCATCGACATGCAAGATCGAGGTCCAAAAATGGCATACTAAGTGATTATGAGGAAGAAAATCAATTGTATAGAGAGAGAATGCTTCATATTTAATAAACTGAGGTCTTACGGCTGGTAAATGTCACCTACAGTGGTCCAAGCTCACTAACCATCTGACGTTTTATGAGAAATCATCCCAAATCATGATTTCCACTTCCTGCATGCAAGTTCGGACTCTATAGAAGGCATATTGAGTGATTTGAAAGGAAAAAGACAGAAATAGAGAGAGGGAATGCTCCAAATCTGACGAAATAAGGTCCTACAGCTGGAAAAAGACACCTACAGTGGTCCATGCTCATTAGACATTGAAAGTTTTATGGAAAATCGAGCCCGATCATAATTTCCACTTCCTGCATGCAAGTTCGGACTCTATAGGAGGCATACTGAGTGATTTGGAAGGAGAAAGACGAAAACAGAGAGAGGGAATGCTCCAAATCTGATGAAATGAGGTCCTACAGCTGGAAAAAGACACCTACAGTGGTCCATGCTCATTACACATTGAAAGTTTTATGGAAAATCGATCCGGATCAACATTTCCATTTCCTGCATGGGAGTTCGGACTCTATAGAAGGCATATTGAGTGATTTGAAGGGAGAAAGACAAAAACAGAGAGAGGGAATGCTCCATATCCGATATAATAAGGTCCCACAGCTGGAAAACGTCACCTACAGTGGTCCAAGCTCTGTAACCAATGGAGCTATTATGGAAAATCATCCCCAATCGTAATTTCCACTTCCTGCATGCAAGTTCGGACTCCATAGAAGGCATCTTGAGTGATTTGAAGGGAGAAAGACAAAAACAGAGAGAGGGAATGCTCCATATCCGATATAATAAGGTCCCACAGCTGGAAAACGTCACCTACAGTGGTCCAAGCTCTGTAACCAATGGAGCTATTATGGAAAATCATCCCCAATTGTAATTTCCACTTCCTGCATGCAAGTTCGGACTCCATAGAAGGCATCTTGAGTGATTTGAAGGGAGAAAGACAAAAACAGAGAGAGGGAATGCTCCATATCTGATATAATAAGGTCCCACAGCTGGAAAACGTCACCTACAGTGGTCCAAGCTCTGTAACCAATGGAGCTATTATGGAAAATCATCCCCAATCGTAATTTCCACTTCCTGCATGCAAGTTCGGACTCCATAGAAGGCATCTTGAGTGATTTGAAGGGAGAAAGACAAAAACAGAGAGAGGGAATGCTCCATATCCGATATAATAAGGTCCCACAGCTGGAAAACGTCACCTACAGTGGTCCAAGCTCTGTAACCAATGGAGCTTTTATGGAAAATCATCCCCAATCGTAATTTCCACTTCCTGCATGCAAGTTCGGACTCCATAAGAGGCATCTTGAGTGATTTGAAGGGAGAAAGACAAAAACAGAGAGAGGGAATGCTCCATATCTGATATAATAAGGTCCCACAGCTGGAAAACGTCACCTACAGTGGTCCAAGCTCTGTAACCAATGGACCTATTATGGAAAATCATCCCCAATCGTAATTTCCACTTCCTGCATGCAAGTTCGGACTCCATAGAAGGCATCGTGAGTGATTTAAAGGGAGAAAGACAAGAACAGAGAGAGGGAATGCTCCATATCCGATATAATAAAGTCCCACAGCTGGAAAACGTCACCTACAGTGGTCCAAGCTCTGTAACCAATGGAGCTATTATGGAAAATCATCCCCAATTGTAATTTCCACTTCCTGCATGCAAGTTCGGACTCCATAGAAGGCATCTTGAGTGATTTGAAGGGAGAAAGACAAAAACAGAGAGAGGGAATGCTCCATATCTGATATAATAAGGTCCCACAGCTGGAAAACGTCACCTACAGTGGTCCAAGCTCTGTAACCAATGGAGCTATTATGGAAAATCATCCCCAATCGTAATTTCCACTTCCTGCATGCAAGTTCGGACTCCATAGAAGGCATCGTGAGTGATTTAAAGGGAGAAAGACAAGAACAGAGAGAGGGAATGCTCCATATCCGATATAATAAAGTCCCACAGCTGGAAAACGTCACCTACAGTGGTCCAAGCTCTGTAACCAATGGAACTATTATGGAAAATCATCCCCAATCGTAATTTCCACTTCCTGCATGCAAGTTCGGACTCTATAGAAGGCATATTGAGTGATTTGAAAGGAGAAAAACAAAAACAGAGGGAGGGAATGCTCCAAATCTGATGGAATGAAGTCCTACAGCTGGAAAAAGACACCTACAGTGGTCCATGCTCATTACACATTGAAAGTTTTATGGAGAATCGAGCCCGATCATAATTTCTTCTTCCTGCATGCAAGTTCGGACTCTATAGAAGGCATATTGAGTGATTTGAAAGGAGAAAGACAAAAACATAGAGAGGGAATGCTCCAAATCCGATGGAATGAGGTCCTACAGCTGGAAAAAGACACCTGCAGTAGTCCGTAGTTACTACACATTGAAAGTTTCCTGGAAAATCGACCCGGATCATAATTTCCACTTCCTGCATGCAAGTTCGGACTCTATAGAAGGCATACTGAGTGATTTGAAAGGAAAAAGACGAAAACAGAGAGAGGGACTGCTCCAAATCTGATGAAATAAGGTCCTACAGTAATGAATGATTTTTAAAAAAGGTATTTTTGACGGTGAATCGCCTCCAGAAAATGTTGATCGAGAAGAGTTAATTTTCAGTAATTCTATTCTCTCTAATCACTCAAATTAATAGAAAATGTAATTATTGAAGAATAAATTTCGGCAATTGCTGTTCCTGCTGGCGCGCAAAGCGCGCGTTTAATTGCTAGTTGGAGAATGAAAAAAAAAGTCACATTAACTTTCGATCTATCAAAAAACGATTATTCGATACGATATCTCACCGTGAATAGGGAACTTGCATATTTTTTTTGTCATTTCTATGCATTCTACAGTATTGTCTGAGATTAGGAAAATTTTTTTTTTGTTTCTCAATTGTTAATTATGGAGAAATTTACAATTAAAAATCTCCAAATTTCATATTGCTCTAATACGGCTCTGACGTCATAATACCACATGCGTAATTCAAGCTGTGGCCAGTGATGGCGAGGCTGGAGGATATTTGAATTTTCGATGCGCGATACTCATAAAGAGGTTATGTGCATAAATTTCTTTCAAAGGAAACACGTTTTTAATTGAAATTCTCTAAACAATGTTTGAAGTAAAGAAGAGGAAAATAAAGAAATAAGCATTTTTTGACAATCAGCATAACCTTCATACGCCTGTCAATGAGTAACGACAGGTGCATACAGATGGCGCACACGAAGATTTTGGTATTCTGACGTCATGTCCGATTTGGAGACGTTGAAAAAAATGATTTTTTAATTAATGTTCATAAATTAATTACCGAATAAAAAATTTTTTCCTTGCCTTTTCTGTTAATCACTATCAATAAATATTGAGAAAAAAAATATTTAAAAAATATGCAAGTTCCCTATTCGAGAGCTCCGTTTTATCTGTTGTCGCTTAAGTGGATATCATGTAGCCTCAATGAAGTACCCAAACACGGTAAAGCAGATTCATACCAAAAATCTCGAAATTTCGAGATTTCTAGTCAATTTCAAATTTTTTGAAATAAAACTGATTTTAATGTTATAGATGGTATAGATGCTCTAGAGGGGCATACTATAGATGGGCAAAGGAAGGTTGCCGGAGGATGGATTTGAGGGAAATTCGAGGAAAATTTGGAAACTTGCCAAATTTAGCAAAAATCTTAAAAATTTCAAAATCTCCAAATTTTAAAATTTTTGATTAATTTTGAATGATTTTACTTGGGGTGTGCGAATAATTCGAATCCACGAATTATCCGTACTGAATCGAATATTAATATTCGATTCGAAATTTGAATCGGATAATTCGAATTGTCAAATTATTCGAATTTTTTCGAATTATTCGAATTTTTTCGAATAATTCGATTTTTTTTGAATAATTCGAATTTCCTTGAATAATTTGAATTTTCAAATAATTCGAATTTTCAAACAATTCGAATTTTCGAAAAATTCGGATTTTCGAAAAATTCGAATTTTCGAAAAATTCGAAAAATTCGAATTTTCGAAAAATTCGAATTTTCGAACAATTCGAATTTTTTTGAATAATTCAAATTTTGGAATAATTGGAATTTTTGAATAATTCAAATTTTCGAACAATTCGAATTTTCGAATAATTCGAATTTCTCGAATAATTCAAACATTTTCGAATTATTCCAAAAATTTCAAATAATTCTAATATTTTCGAATAATTCGAATTATTCGATTCGAAATTTGAATCGAATAGTAATATTCGATTCGATTCGATTCGAACACTATTTGCACACCCCTAGATTTTACATAAAACCAATATTTTTATTCAACTACAAAAATAAAACGCCAACTACACAATAACCATCGCACTACATTCCATTGTGCACGACCCATAATAGACTATTTTCCTGTTTAAAAAAAATCCCTAGATCTAGTAACCCTTAGCCCATGAAAACAGCCCTTTAACCTGGCACATCTAGTGATTTTTCCAAAACGCATTACGATTTTATATACGCAGTGGTTCCAAGTGCTAGCCTCGAAACAAAAATTACAAACAAAAAAATAACTGTATTAATAATAATAAAAAAATAAAAAAATACCGAAGATCATAGTAATGAAAAATAAATGAACTATGATGAATAAAATTATACAGATATGAATGTAAATTCATTTAATGTGTGATTTTTCTAAATTTATGTGTAAATTTGTGAGGGAGTTGCCAGTACTACCGTGAAAGTTTTTGAAGTTACTACAAGTTTATTTGGTATATAATGAAAATTTATGTCAATTATATTTACAACGAAAATTCTGTAATTTCGCTAAATCAAAATCTTCTTCCGCCTTTTTTTTACACTATCTTTAATTCCAGAATCCTCTTTCTCTCTCTCTTTCTCTCACTGGCATCAATGAAAATAAGAGAAAACATCATGTGTACCTATATACAATATATCCGCACATTTTTCTGTATACATTCATTTTGTATATTTTTGAATGTTAATATGCATGAATATATATAGACATATATGTATATATATATCTATATATATATATATATATATATATTGTTTACAATTTTATAGATATAAATATGTATTTTTTTTCTTTTTGTTAAAAGCTTACTTGGGATTTTTTTTTTCAATCAAAGAGGAAGACAAGATCAACGAGTTCATCAGGGCCATCATCTGGGTTTTTTTTCTATTAAACTCATTTTTTTTTTTCCTTAGTTGGAAAAAAATTACATGAGAAACGGAGCCATGAGCGTCATAGCGTCTGGTAATCAGCAAGTTGTTAAAGAGGGATGGCTTCAAAAACGAGGTAAATTTGAATTTTGAAAGGGTAAAGTATCATTACTGAAAAAAGAATTCGTTAACAGTTAAATCATGGATTTATTTTGCATTGAAGGAATATTAGATGTCGTCAAATACCGTGGATGTACCAGTTATCGGACGGGAGCCGGTCTATTTAACATTTGTAAATGTTGACATTCGGTTATTCCAACATGAAACTCAACATTTTATTTTTCAACATAGTTGATTCCAACATTTTATTCTTCAACATGATTTATTTCAACATTTTTTTCCTCAACATAATGTATTCTGACATGATTTTTTTTTATGAAAAGGAAAAATCGGTGATTCATGAGTTTTACTCTGCCAAATATTATAAAAAATTTTAATGATTATTCCCAATTTTTTAAATTAAATTGATGTGTTCTGATGTAGCAGAGGTCGGTAGCAAGATTTCGAAGCAGGCAGACAAAATCCTAATTGAATTTTTACCAAAAAACAACGAGCTTTTGTTGGCAGTCCCTAATCGATTGAACCAAAAAAAAAACAATAAATAAAATGCCTATGAGGGGACTTGATGAGAGGTACCTCATCAAGTCCCCTCCCCTCTCACTCAATCGAAACAATTAACTCTACTCTCTATTGAATTTATTATTTTTCTATATTACTATGAAATAAAATTTATTCAAGCTTGAATATTGTATTCACTGAGCTGTTGAACACAATGAATAACTAAGTTTTTTGATTCGAAGTGAAAAACTCAACTCATGTTGCAAAAAAATGCGAGCCTAGAATAGGCGCACTGAGCACGGCAGACAAGAAAAATTCTGGAGAAAACACTCAAAACACTCATTTTCAGTCGGCAGAGCTAAACTGCGGAATCGTCAAAAAATCTTAGGGAAAAATATTTAAAATTCTTTTCAGATGATTAAAAAAAAATATGACAATTTAATCTCAAATTTGGAAATTCTCGAGAAATCTTCATCTTTTCTATGCGATATATCGTATTATATGCATATTATATAAAATTCATCAAGTAATGGGTTAATTTTTTATACAAAATACTTAGGGAAGAATCTTGTTACTTATTCTAATCCTGAGAGGGTTGAATTCATGTTGGATGTGTGAGTGTTGGATCCATCTTCGTTGAATTTGTCTGTGTTGAATTTTTTTGTGTTGAATTTTCCTGTGTTGAATTTGTATATGTTGAATTTTCCTGTGTCGAATTTGTATATGTTGAATTTGGAAATGTTGAGTATACGTGTTGAAATTGTTTTGTGTTAATTAGACATGTACCCTTATCGGACGGTTAAGGAAATGGTACCAGTTTCCGGACAGTTAGAATTGAAGTAAAAAAATGAAAAAATAAATTAATTAAATGGATTAAACAATTTAGTTGATTTTTATGTTGAAATTTTGCGAGTATTGGAAATCTGGTTTTCTCATTTGAATATTAATTATTAGTATGTTTTGCTGCTGCGTCCGGAAACTGGGACCTGTCCTGTAACTGGGTCCCCCACGGTACTTGAGCGAACCGCACTCAACAGCGTATTTGTTAAATATTAAAGAGTTCTATTTTCATTTTGTTTAGTCAATTAATTAATCAGGGATTGATCATCATGTTTATTATTTATACTGTAATGACAATTCAGTAGTGAAGAGGTAAAACAAGATAAGTCGAATTTTTTTCTCATTAAGTTTTTTCAAAATACCTTAGAAAATAACCGAGAATGAGCAATTTTCTCCTAAAACTCTTTTGTAACTCTTGAAATTTCTCTACAAAAACAGATGAGTAATATCATCTTATCTCACTTAATTTTCCAAGATATTTCCTTCAAAATGACCTCAAAGATAAGTTGATTTATCCGGTTTTACTTCTTCACTACTGAATTGTAAAAATTATATTTTTGAAAAGGCTTCGATGGGTTTTTAAATTTGAGGTCTATGGAGGAGAGTGGAGCAAAATGGAGAGTGTAATGAAACGGTTAGAGATGGATTTTTTTTGATGATTCTATTGAAAAGCTGAGGAAATTTTAGTCGAAAAATGAGTGTCAGATGTATTTTTTTTCGATTTTTTTGAAAATTCTATGTTTTTCAGCATTTTTGAGGGGTAAAAAGCCTTTTCTTTTTTGAAAATTTTCAGTTTTTTGCAAATATTTCTGATTCTATTGGTCGTAGTGACATGGAATCGATCTCAAATGAAAGGTGAGCTCATTTCTCATCGATTTATGTGGTTCAAAATTTTTTTAAATTAATTTTTCTTATTTTTAGAGGTCATTTCCTGAAAAACAGCTTTTGCTCTATAAGTACATGAAAAAATTGATATTTCTTTTTTTAATCCAATAAATCAATGGAAAATAAGCTCATTTTCCATTTCAGATCAATCCCAGGTCGCTACGATCAATAGAATCAGTAGCATTTTTTGAAAAACTGAAATTTTTCAAAAACAAAAGGTTTTTCACCTTTAAATATTGCGCGAAAAATGAAATTTTTGAAAAAATTCCAAAAAATAACTTCTGATATATGATTTTTATGAGAAATTTCCTCATCTTCCCAATAGAATCATCAGAAGATACCTATCTCCAAAATTTCCATTCATTTCGAGTAAATTTCATAGTAAAAAAATAACAAAACCAACCTGTGTCCGTTTTACCCCTTTGTCATCATTTCATCCCACCTTCCCCTATATTCCAGTTTTTTTTTCAGATTTTCATTAATTATTCCTTCATTAAGGGATTACACCACTGTGAAAGTCTAAAAATAGAAAAATATAGAAAAAGAGGCAATAAAATAATGATATTTTAGGAGTGATTGAGCATATATTTGAGTCTTCAGAAAAAAAAATTCATCAAAAAAGGAAGACTCAAGAGCCATTCTTGCGAGGCTCCTCGAATTTAAAACACTCTGCGGCACGCAGTGTAACTGGTGCGAATTTTAATTGAAAAAAAAAAAAAAATTGGCTCATTCTAGATACACATGGCTACAGAAATACTTAGGGGATTTCAAAAATATTGTTTTTTGTGTGATTGGTGACCATTTGAATGAAAAAATTCAAACTTCGGCCAAAAAAACGGCAATTTTTTATCAATAAAAAATGTGCAAATCAATTTTTTGAAAATCCCCTACGTACTTCTGTTCGAAATATTGTTTTCAAGATGCTGTAGGAAATTCAAATGAAAATAATGAAAATTATTGGAGTTATGCTGCGTGCCAATTTGAAAAATCATGTTTCGAGAAAAACACGATTGAAGTTTTGACTTGGGCTATGAATATGAAGAAATGCCTCGGAAAAAATTCAAAATTTCATGAGAAAAAATGGGTTTCAGGTGATAACTTTTCTTTGCCCTTATTCTGGAAGGACCAAAGTAATTTTTAAAGCGAAAAAAAATCGATTTTTCGAAAATTCTACAGTGGTGTAACCCTTTAAAAAAAATATTATTATTTATTCATCAAACAGCTTTGATACCCTTATTCGATTTTTCTTCTTAATTCTCAATTTGATTTCAGGTGAACACATAAAAAATTGGAGATCCAGATATTTTGTCCTGAGAGACGATGGTACACTTGTTGGATTCAAATCTAAACCAGATCAACAAATGGCAGCAACAGCACAGCCTCTCAACAATTTTACTGTTCGTGGATGCCAGATAATGTCTGTTGATCGTCCAAAACCATTTACATTTGTTATACGTGGATTACAGTGGACAACTGTTATCGAGAGAACATTTCACGTAGAGACTGAACAGGAAAGAGAGGATTGGGTTGCTGCAATCAGATATGTAGCAGACAAATTAGCTACTGAAGAGCAATTTTTTTCACAGCCACAAATGCAAATGCCATCGGTATCTGAAGACGTTGACATGGAAACAACTGGAGGCAGATCAGATTCAGGCAGTTCACTTGGAATTATATCAAATGATGCTGAAGGCGATGGTTGTATCGACGAATTATCAGCTAAATTCAGTGTTCAAGGAACGTCGAGTAGTAAAAGCAGCGGAAAGAAGAAAGTTGTAAGTTTCTTTGAGGTGAACATATATCAAGAAAGTCATGGGAAAATCTCAATACATTTGCTTGGGAATTCTATTGGAAATATATATTTTTTTTTTGTTGAGAGAAAAAAGTGGAATTTTTGAAGGATAAGTCTATTTTGGATAGGCTCTCGGAAACTAAGGGAGATAGGGTGATTTTGATGGAATAGTTTTTTGTAGAGAATTTTGAGAGCTAGAAAAAAGGTCTCTTGAAATATTTCTCTATCTTGCTTAGTTTCCAAGATATTCGCTGAAGAGATCAAGAATTCAGTGGTGAAAAGATAAAACAGGAAGAAATCGGCTCATCTTCATGATCATTATCAATGAAATATTTCGGAAACTAGTGGAGATACGCTTTTTTCACTCCAATTTATTTTTCCAGAAAATTTTAAGGGCTATAATGGAGGTCTCTTTGAGAATTCGCCTATCTCATTTATTTTCCGAGATATTTCCATAGATAAATACAAAAAAAAAAGATAAACTAATTTTTTTTTCTTTAAGATAGTATCCCAGTGAACTCGAGTACAATTAATCCCTTATTTTTTTGATGTCGTATCCAAGATTATATTTTTTTACATTCCTCTGAATTTTCTTTTTTTACTTTATTTTTATTTTATTTGTAGACAGGATTATTTGAATTTTTTTCCCCAATTCTCTACATTTTTTTCAGATTTAGGAACAAAAATTGAAGGATTTCTATGAAGTGGTGGGAGATAGAGTTTTTTCGATGCTTCCAGTGAAGAGCTGATGAAATTTCACGTAGAAAACATGTGCCACAAGTGATTTTTGTTTTTTTCCTCGAAATTTCGAAAATTTGGACTCAATTTTTTCAAAAAATTCTGGAATTCTCAAAAAAAAAACTCGAAAACAATGCGACATATGGTTTCCATGTCAAATTTCCTCAGCTTTCCAATGGAATCATCTAAAATACCCTATCCCAAGTATTTCCTCCGATTTTCATCCTAAAAAACCACACAGTTGACCCATTATTTAAAAACAATTGTCGTAGAGAACAGCATTTTAACTAAATAATAGAAGAAAAAAATATTCAATTCACCGTACAGTTATTGAGAAATTTTAATTAGAAGGTAGTCGTAACTATTTGCCTCTCTCTCTATCTCATTCATGTAATAGGAGATTGATGTGAAAAAAATTCGAGAAAAAAAAATTATATTTACAAGCTGAAGATATGACTTGCCAATAGTTTAATCACGTTTTTCGGGTAAATTAAAGCACATTTTCCCGAATTGTCAGCAATTAATTAGAAAAGAACCCACAAATCCTCATTTTTTTTCTGTTTTATCAATCGTACTCTGGGAAACTATCTTAAAACATCAATATTAAATCATCTCCATAATTTTATTAATTTTTTTTCATTTCAGACACTAGAAAATTTTGAATTCCTAAAAGTTCTCGGTAAAGGTACCTTTGGAAAAGTTATATTGTGCCGTGAAAAAGCAACAGGTCATCTTTACGCTATAAAAATCCTGAGAAAAGAAGTTATAATAAGAAAAGACGAAGTAGCACATACATTAACGGAAAATCGTGTTTTACGTACAACAAGTCATCCATTTTTGATATCACTGAAATACAGCTTTCAAACAGCTGATAGATTATGTTTTGTCATGGAATATGTTAATGGTGGTGAATTATTTTTTCATCTAAGTCGTTCACGTGTTTTTGGTGAGGATAGAACAAGATTTTATGGAGCTGAAATAATATCAGCACTTGGATATTTACATTCACAAGGAATTATTTATCGTGATCTTAAACTTGAAAATTTACTACTAGACAAGGATGGACATATTAAAATTGCAGATTTTGGATTGTGCAAAGAGGATATTACTTATGGTAGAACAACAAAAACATTTTGTGGTACACCAGAGTATTTAGCACCAGAAGTACTTGAAGACAATGATTATGGTCGTGCTGTTGATTGGTGGGGTGTTGGTGTTGTCATGTATGAAATGATGTGTGGTCGTCTTCCATTTTATAATAGTGATCATGAACGATTATTTGCACTTATACTGCTGGAAGAAGTCAAATTTCCACGAACACTCAGTAGTGAAGCCAAGGATTTGCTCGGTGGTAAGTTGATTTATGGGGTTTTCAGTGAAAATAAAAATCTTGGAAAATAAGGAAGACTGAAATTTTTGTGGAAACTGTTTTTGGAATGAATTTTGAGAGCTACAGAACAGGTTCCTACGAAAATTGCGATATTTCGCTTAGTTTATGAAATATTCTTGATAAATAAATGACAAACTTGATTTTAAAAATTGGGCAAATCTCGAAAATCACTCGAAATTAGGGGAAATATTTGGGATAGGTTTTTTCTGATGATGCTGATTGAAAAGCTGCGGAAATATCCTTTGATAAATCTATGTTAAAATTGATTTTTGAGAATTTTTAAAAAATTCTAGATTTTTGAAAAATTCTAGATTTTTGAAAAATTCTAGATTTTTAAGCTAAAATTGAAAAAAAATTAATTTTTTTCACTTTTTAAAGATATTTCCGGTTTTATCGGTCGTTGAGACTTGGGACCGATCTTAAATGAAACGTGAGATCATTTGCCATCAATTTATGTTGTTGAAAAAAAAATTACCGATTTTTGAAGATGATATGATGAAAAAATTGATTTTCACAATATAATTTGAGAGCCAATTGAAAAATGATTCTAAAAGATAATTCAAAACTACATGCATCGATGGAAAATGATCTCATCTTCCATTTCAGATCGGTCCCAGATCGTTACGACGAATAAAACAGGAGATATCCTCGGAAAAGGGAGAATTTTCAAAAATGAAAAATGTTTGACCCTCAATTCGTGCAGAACAAAGTAGGATTTTCAAAAAAATCAATTCTCATTCATGTTTTCTACCGGAAGTATCTGAGCTTTCCAATCGAATCATCGAAAAAAATCTATCTCAAACCGTTTCAGGAAAATGCTTATTTTTTCAATTTTTAATTTTTTTTTTTTTTTTTAATATTTTCGAGTTCCAACTGTCGTAGAAAAGTAATGTAATAATTTATCACGATTTTTCCTTAAGAATTAAGGAAAAAACATTTTATTAAATCATCGATAACTCCTTCAAAAATTGATATAAATTAATTAAAAATTATATGAATAAAGGGTAGAATTTCCTCAGCTTTCATCTCCATTTCAAATTTTCACGCTGCAGTAATTAGAATCGCAGATATCCTTGAAAAAAAATTTAAAAATCGGTAGAATTTCCATTTTTCGCAAAAAAACTCTGAATAATTCAAAAAAAACTCCTAAAAATAATTTTAAACACATTTTCCATCCGAAATTTCCTCAGCTTCCCATTAAAATCCTTTAAAAAAATCGTCTCAACCCCATCTCATTAAAATTCCCATTTTTCCCCACTTTCCATTATAATAAATTTTTGAAAAAAATTATTTATTAATATATTTTCTCAAATTTCAGGATTATTAATAAAAGATCCAACAAGAAGACTCGGTGGTGGACCAAATGACGCAAAAGACATAATGAGTCATGCATTTTTTTCATCAATCGACTGGTCAGATCTTGTACAAAAAAAAATATCACCACCATTCAAGCCACAAGTAACATCAGAAACTGATACACGTTATTTTGACAGTGAATTTACTGGTGAATCAGTTGAATTAACACCACCAGATCAAGGTATATTAGGTAGTACTGGTGGTTTAAATTCAATTGCCGAAGAGCAAGAACATTTTCCACAATTTTCGTATCAAGAGAGTCATTCAGCTGCTACATCATCTATTTCCGTATCAATTACGCACTGACATTGTCAGTTTATCATTTAGAATTCCTAAAAAAAAAAAAAAAAAAAAAAAAAAAAAAAAAAAAATTCAATAAACAGAAGAAGTGAGGAAAATGAATCATTTATCGATGAGTGCATGTTTTATGATTAAAAAAAAAAAATGTTCGGTTGAAGTAATTATGTTGTTGTGTATGTCTATGGTAATTTTTTTTTTTTTTTTTTTTTTTTTTTCGTGAAAATGAATGAATTTAAATATTCGATGAAAAAAAAAAACAATTGTAAAAAGAAATGAATTTTTGTTAATTGAATAATTATTTTATATTCAATTAAATCTCGAGGGCGCAACGATCAATTTATTGTCTATAACAGCAGCTCCATTTGTGCATTTTCTCGTCTTACGTGGCATCAAGTAGTTTCATAAGAAAAAAAAAAAAAAAAAAAAACTATAAAATTAATTAATTTGAAAAGTAAATGAAATGAAAAAAAAAAAAAAAAAATGAAAAATTATAGAATTAAGAAATTAAATATATTATTATACGCTACGATTATTATATTATAAAAATATTTATATTTTAACAATTAAAATTAATTACATGGTGAATTTATTTGGTTCAATCATTATTTTTTTATTAATTCCAAGTTTTTTTGGTTTTTAAATTTAAAAATAGGAAACAATGAAGTTTCGTTTACTAAATAATTGTTTTATTTTTTCAATTTACCTCGTGGTCAAGATATGTTTTAATTAAAATTGTAGAAATGTTTTGAAATTTTAATTATGTGAATATTTTGGTACTGGCGCATCTTTTATCAACCAAACTTCGTCTAGTATGGCACCGGCTTTGTCATCAGAAACCTAAAAAAAAAGTTTTGGAGATTAGCAAAAATAATGTCATTGCACTTAGAAACAAAGTGGCGTAAGTGCTATGCTTATACATAGCACTTATCCCACTTTGTTTCTCAGTCAACGATGTTTCTACAAATTTTTAAGGCTTTTTAAAGTCTCGCACCTGTTCTAAGTATAAATGAGTTTTGTTGAAAACTTTCATTCTCGTGTAGCCGTAATCAGAACTCCGAAAAGCTGACCAGGATGGCCTTTCTGGTACAAATTTTTCTCTTCCCTCTTTGCAACCAGCAGAACCCGTAACTATGTGCACTGGTGCTTTGTAATTTTTATAAGGCTGTTGGTAACTTCCATTGTAAACCTGAAATTAATATTTCAGTTAAAAAAAAAAATGGAAAACTTGATGAATCTATCACTTTTTCCCCATTTTTTTTTTTAGAATATCACGGAAACTAAGGGAGATGAGGCGATTTTGGATTTATCCTTTTTTTGTGGCTTTTGAAAATTCATACAAAAAAAAGATTAGGCCAAAATCGCCCTATCTGGCTTAGTTTCCGAGATATTAAAAAAAAATGGGATGTAAAATTGAGACGAATGAATTTTTTTTGTTAAATTTTACAGGTCGTCGCCTTAGAAACAAAGGGGCATAAGTGCTATACATATACACAGCACTTACGCCTCTTTGTTTCTAAAACGACGAGATAATTTTTGGTAAATATCTCTGAAACTAAGCGAGATATGAAGTATTCCATATTATTTCATTCACTTCCTGAATAATAATTTTTGATTTTGGGCATTTTTAGATATATTGTGGAAATGCTAAAGATAAGTCATTCCCTCAGGACATAAAAATAGTGAAAAATTTACGATAATTTGCAGTTTTTAAAAAAACACTGTGCATTATTCTCTCCAACTTTGAAGGGATGTATTTCATTGAAAATGAGTTTATCTGAAGAAAGTGCAAGAATACTCTTTTTTAGAGAAAAAGAGTATTTATTAAAATATTTCTATTTTAATAAATGCACACTCTTAAAAATCTGGAAAAAATATATCGTCGCCTTAGTTTCAAAAGGGCGTAAATGCTATTACACAGCACTTACGCTCCTTTGTTTCTAAAGTGATGATAGGGGAAGGTGGGGTAAAATGGACACATCTAAATTTTTAGGCAAATATTATGGAAAACTCTCGAACTTAATAGAAATATTTGCGGTAGATTGTTTTTGATGATTGCATTGGAAAGCTGAGGAAATTTTAGGCGGGAAATAAGTGTCTGAATTAATTTTTTTGAATTTTGAACGATTTTGACTTTTTTCAGCATTTTAGAGGGGTAAAAAGCCTTCTTTTTTTTGAAAATTTTCAGTTTTTTGAGAATATCTTCGTTTCTATGTGTCGTAACGTAAAAATTCCGATAGGAGGCGAAAGGTGAGATCATTTGCCATCGATTCATGGGGTTTCAATTAAAAAATATCGATTTTTAAGGTATTTATGGGCACTTTTGTGGAACAGTTTTGTGAAACATTTTTTGGCCTATAACTATCCCAAAAATTGATATTTTTGAATTCAAAGCCCCATAAATCGATGGGAAATGAGCTCACCTTTCATTTGAGACCAACCCCGAATTGCTACGACCAATAGAACCAGAGATATTTGCAAAAAAATGAAAATTTTCAAAAGTTAAAAGGCTTTTTACCCCTAAAAAATACCGAAAAATATCGAATTTTCAAAAAAAATCGAAAAAAATACATCTGACACTCATTTTCCGGCTGAAATTTCCTCAGCTTTTCAATAGAATCATCAAAAAAAATCCATCTCTAACCGTTTCATTAGTGTCCATTTTGCCCCACTCTCCCCTATGTTAAGGATTGATTTATTCCTGATTTACCCTTTGAAATGTGTTTTTAAAAATCAAAGGTTTTCCTATGTGAGGTGATATTACGGAATACCGTGGGGGACCCAGTTACCGGACAGGTCCCAGTTTCCGGACGCAGCAGCAAAACATACTAATAATTAATATTCAAATGAGAAAACCAGATTTTCAATACTTGCAAAATTTCAACATAAAAATCAACTAAATTGTTTGATCCATTTAATTAATTTATTTTTTCATTTTATTACTTTAATTCTAACTATCCGAAAACTGGTACCATTTCCTTAACCGTCCGATAACTGGTACATCCACGGTAATTACCTTGAAGTTGTACATGGGAAACATTCGTTCGTAGCTATGCTCATGTGCCCATAACTCTAGATCTACATGATGCTTGTAGAACAGATCTTCCAGACCGAACCAATTGAGAAATGGGAGACCAACTCTGACGAGAGATTCGTGATTCGTGCAGTCGTCTGCATTTTTGTTGCTGCAGTACATCGGACGATGCCCAAAAGTGACAATCCATGGTCTCTCGGCTCTAAAAATCACGCGCAGCTTATTTTTATTAAAAACATCTCATGAGTAATGAAAATAAGTCGGCTTATGAGGATTTATCAAGAGACTTTTTTTGTAGAGAATCAAATTCTCTACAGAAAAATTTTCTTGACATTTTCCTCTAAACCCACTAAATTCAAGGATATTAAATTCAAACCTCGCTGCTGGCTCATTCGCCTTTCGCAGGTCCTCATCTAGCCACTCGTACTGCTTCACCAACTGTTTAAGCCCATAATTCATGAAATAATAAGCTTCTGTTTCAATTGCAATGAAATGAACTGGTCCCATATCAAAACTGTACCACAGTCCCTCGGAATTTCCTGGCATGGAGAATCTTGCTCTAAAAATCAGAGTAAATCAAAATAATTCATGACCAAAAAACTCGCAGAACTAAAAAAAAATGATGTTTTCAGACAAATTGATTTAATTTTGTGTTTTTTTTTAATATCTCGGAATCTAATCGAGATTCGCCCTTTTTGCTTTAATCCTTTTTCTGCAAAGAACTTTGAAAAACTTCGAAAAAAGAGTCAGGCGAATTCTATATCAGGTCTATCTCGCTAAAATTCCGAGAATTTCTAAAGAAAAACTGATAATAAAATTAAATCAATTTTTACAAAAATTTAATAATGATTCGACATTAACGCGTTTCTGTCTGTACAGTAAAGAAAAAAGTTAAATTTTTGTATAAAATTGTTAATAACAATTTATACGAGATGAACTTCTCAAATTTGATGAAGTGAATCTGTAAAGAATGTAATGAGAAATAGAATAAGTCCTAAAAACAAAAAATTAATTGAAAATTGGAAATTTTTCTGTACTTTTTACATTCCTTCATTTTTTCAAGTTTTGAAGGAATTTTCGAAATCACAGAAAATTTTACAGTTTTTAATCAATTTCTTGTTTCTAGGACTTATTTTATTTCTCATTACCTTCTTCACACATTCACTTCATCAAATTTGAGAAATTTATCTTGTATAAATTGCTATTAACGATTTTATACAAAAATTTACCTTTTTTTATGACTCTACGGACAGAAACTCCTCAAGTGAAAAAATTGTTTACCGATAATTACTGAAGTTGTAACTTTCCTCGTGATTTCCAGGCACAGTCATGTAAGGTAAATAAGCAGCAATTCCTTCAATTTGCTTCATGAACTGATCTCCAACTCGTGCATCATCAGTATCCATGTCATAGGCAAAATCTCCCACGTGTATTGCAGCATCGTATAGACCCTTCTGAGTCTCTTCCTGGAGTCTTGCAAGACTCTGAGCATTCTCATTGCCCATATCACCGAAAATCACAATTTGCGGTGTCCATGTTTTTGAATCTGGAGGTGTTGTCACGTAGAAAACGTTAGACCAGCCAAATTTACTGCCACAGTGATAAACTGAAATTTTAAATATTGAATTTAGTCATGGAAGTGTATAAAAAAACAGAAGCTACGAGGAAAAGTTTCTACAATAATTCTCCTATCTCGTTTAGTTTCCGAATTATTCAACATTATTCAACGAAAACTGTATCTAAGAGTTTTTTACTAAAAAATTCAATAATCATGGAATTAGCAGACATCTGATAATTTTTTGGATTGTTTTAAATCTATAAATTACAATTAATTAATTTTTTTTAATCAACATTCTTAGTTTTTTGATTTTACAAAATATGCATATTTTTCATTTTTTTAAAATAATTTATTTACTAAAAGGAAAAAAAATATAAAAATTATCAAATGTCTGCTGTTTTCAGTTCCATAAAATTCATTAAATGTAATTTTCTTTCATAATTTTCTTCAAATATCTCGGAAGATAAACGAGATAGAGCGATTTTGCCCGAATCCTTTTTTTAAGGAAATTTCAAGAGCTACAAAAAAGGATTCCAGTAAAATCGCGTTATCTCGTTTCACTTTCGAGAAATTCTTCAAGAAAAAATTAATTAAAAAATCCAAGTTATTCTGTTGCATTTCTTTACTACTGATCCCTTCATTACCATATTTTTGTCCTGGTGTGAGGTCCTTCAGGTACACTCTGTGAATGTACTGATGACGTTTCTCCTTGCCACCGTCTACGAATAACGTGGCATTTCCTTTAGCAGTTAATATTAATCCACCGATTCCATATTCAACAATAGATTCTTTGGTATCGTCCTTTGTACTCCATGTTACCACAATATCACTAATAGAATCTGAAAAGTAGAGTATTTGTAGGAATTTGTATGCAAAGAGACTGTAAATGAATGTCAGACGTAAAACATTGTATTTTTAAGAAAATCAATTATTAATATATATTTATTTAAATAATAACTCCGGATTTACTTAATTAATACAATATACATCTTAATGTGATAGAATCATAACTCTAATTCTTAAATTTTCTGGGGAGGTGATGATTTACATAAAGTTAGGAGATATATCGTGGCCTTAGAATTAAAGGGGCGTAAGTGCCATGATAATACACAAGACTTACGCCCCTTTGACTCTAAGGCAACGATATAATATTCACGATGAATTCAAATAATTTATAATCTCAATATGAAGTTTTCAGAAAAATTAATTCTATTTTGTGTTACGAAAAAAAAAAAAAAAAAAAAAAAAAAAATTGTGTTAAGTCCAGAGAACGATGGTTCTTATAAAGAGATGAAATATTATGGCAGAATCGCTCTATCTCGCTTATATTCCGATATATTAAAAAAGAACTGGTGAGAAAAAGAAATGAACAAAATTGAATCGATCTGTTAAAAAATTTCAAATTCTCTAAAAATCACTTTTTTCCCAGAATTTTCCGGAGCACTTCAATGAAATTGAGTAATTCCCTCAAAACTTCCCCTTCCCCCTTCTCTCCCCCTTCTCTGTAAAAAAACTACTCTTCAAGATCTTTTTGTTACTTCTCTTTTTATCATTTTTCGTTCTAACAGCAATTTTGTACTTTAGTGCCTCCAATAGATTTAAGGATAATTGGGAGATACAATCGGAAAAAAGTTAAATTTTTGTATAAAATTGTTAATAACAATTTATCTAAGATGAAATTCTCAAATCTGATTAACTGAATCTGTAAAGAATGTTATGAGAAATAAAATAAGTCCTAGAAACAAGAAATTAATTGAAAATTGAAAAATTTCCATTATTTTTGACATTTTTTCAAATTTTTCAAGATTCAAAGAAATGTAAAAAAATAATGAAAATTTTTCAATTTTCAAATAATTTTTTGTTTCTAGAGCTTATTTCATTTCTCATTACATTCTTCACAGATTCACTGAATCAGATTTGAGAATTTCATCTTGTATAAATTGTTATTAACGATGTTAGTACCTCTCAATCATGCTTAAAGGCTGAAGTCCACAGTTAAATCAATAAAAATAATCTTTTTATACCTCCAAATGACAGATGTACAGCCTCGGGTTGATACTTGACTACACTGCATCCCCCAAAACTCGTAAAACTCAATAGAGTAATGACCAGAACGACTGCTTTCATCTTACTGAGTCTCCAAAGCACCGAAAATCTAAAAAAAAAAACGTAAAAATTAGATAAGAAAAACAACATTTCAAAACAGAATTTCGCATCAGCTGATAGAAGTGACGAAACGTGATAATAGCTTATGCTATCAACAGAAAAAAAAAAATATTGAATTTAAATGCGTAGAAATTGCAGTTGAATAATCATAATAATTCTAATCTTGACACAATACAAAATTGCAATAAAAATCATTTCCTTAATTAAATTAAATAAAATTACATCTTTTTTTTTTCTGGTCAACACTTGAAGAATATCTTTTCTTCTTTATTAATATATATCATCTATATATATAGTCTATATATAGACGTCAGATTTAAAAACCCATCGAAGCCTTTTCAAATAATATTACAGTGTTAACTCTGCCATTATAGTATATAAAATAATAATAATAATAATAATAAACATAATAATCATTTCTCTATTCAATTGAAAAAATGTACAAATATCTCGGAAAGTAAAAGAGATAGGGCGATTTTGCCTCAATACTTTTTTGTAGAGAATTTTAAGAGCTACAAAAAAGGTGTCTACAAAATTTTCGCTATCTCGCTTAGTTTCCAAGATTTTCAACAAAATCAATATTTGAAATTTTCAAAAAAAATTCATACAACTCAAGTTAACTCAGCAGTTTTTTTTTAATATCTGGGAAACTAAACGAGATAGGGAAATTTTTGAAGAGGTCATTTTTGTAGTTTTCAAAATTATCTACAAAAATGAATGACTTGGGCAAAATCACCTTATCTCGCTTATTTTCCAGGATATATTTCCAAAAAAATGATTAAAAATAAAATTCTATCCAAAATAATCTAATTTTATTTTTTATTTATTTTTAAAAGAATATTCCGGAAACTAAGCGAGATAGAGCGATCTTCCCCTAATCTTCCTCTTTTTCGCAGAAAATTTCAACCTATAAAAGAATAAAAAATAGATTTAAAAAAACAAAGAATATCGCGCCAGCAGATAAAAGTGACAAATCACGTTATCAACAAAAGAAAAACCTATTAAATTAAAATGCGCAGAAAAACGAATAATAATAACAATATCAATCTCACCTCGTCAAAATTACAATAAAATCATCCCTCAACTAACTCAAACAAAACTCCTCAATATATCTCACGAATTGAGTAAAAAAAAAGTACTCAAAAAAACCTAAAAATCCAATAAAAACGAAGTTTTCAATGGCAAAAAAAGGAGTCCAAGAGCTGTCAGAAGCACCGAGTCACTAGAAACAGCTGCAAATCACTAAACAATGATAAAAAAAAGTAAAAACTCCTCACACTATACCACAAACTACAGAAAATTATTATTCCAACCAATCAGATTAAATAAAACAGAGGAAACAACTGTAACAGGGCTCTATGATTGGACTTCACGTCCTCCCACGTGACTCGCTTAAATTGAATAGGTAAAGCTAGGTGGGTAGAACAATTCCAATTGTGTTCTTTCATTTGAAAAAAAAAAAAAAAGAAAAAAGAAAATTTAAACACAATACTCGACCTCGATTTCTCTAAAACTCAAAAACGTCTATAAATCTCTTCTCGGCTTAACCGTAACAATTCAAACAATATTCTCTTTCAGAAATTATCGTTGAAACAAAATGATGGACATTTAGGAAATTGGAAAAACTTTTCAGTCGATCCTAAATATTGATCCTTGGACATGTCCTACCGCCAGTTGGCGCTGACTTTTGCCCTTCGGTTCTTCCCCTCAATTTCTCATTTTTAAATGCAAAAAAAAAAAAATTTTCATGCATCACACTCAATAAAAATATCCTTTTGTAAAAAAACCTAAATGCCTTTTTTCCAGCGAATAAAGACACAACTGCGAGGATTTCTATCGCACGATGAAACCTCTGACGTTTACGTGCGCATAATATATGTCAGATATCCTTTGATATCATGGTAGTATGAAAGGAGCGTAAGTCCAGTGCTAATAAATAGCACTTGAGTTCTTTTGTTGCTGAGGCGAGTACATTATGTGCGAATACGCAAGCGCCTGGACCTCGACGAGAGCAGAACCAACCCCCAGTGTGGCCCAGTGTTGGGTTAGTGCCTGCCGGTGGTGGTCCAGAAGAAGCTGAGCTCTTCTGCTCTCTTTAAAAGATCCCGCGAATTTGAGAGCTTCTTTTT
Source organism: Aleiodes leptofemur (assembly GCA_963942555.1). NCBI lineage: Eukaryota > Metazoa > Arthropoda > Insecta > Hymenoptera > Braconidae > Aleiodes > Aleiodes leptofemur. The sequence continues at coordinate 1,657,711 of OZ012619.1, read as the reverse complement.
CTATTGGGTTTTTGGTGGAATTGGGGATTTTTTTTAATAGGCACTTGCAAGAAGATGACTACTTGGGGAGTGAGGGATTTTTGGAGTGTTATGGGTTGTAAGGACAGAGTGAATAATGCTGTTTTGTGACGAACGCGACTTCTCGTGGCTTTTTAATGTGCGTATGCGCACGATACTCTGCACTTTAATCCCTTATATGCGTTAAGGGTATGTGAGGGTGAATTGATATTTTGGTAATTCGTGGTTTCACGTGGGAGGGAATTTTTGGAGGCGTTTTAGGAGGGTTTGGGATTCTTTTCGGAGGGGGAGTTATTTTCATGGGGTTTTTGGGGGAGGGAAGAGGTGGTGGTCACCCATTGATCTTGAGAATGTGCGGCTGTGGGGGTGGAGGGATGAGGAACGTGATGAGGAAATTGTGTAATGGGATCTCAATGAATTACTCGAAGTGCCAAATTTATGGATTGTTGGAAGTGAGAGGAGAGGGGGAGGTGTGCCAATAGATTAGGGATTTTTTACGGGGATTTAAAGGGGTTTTTTTTAGGGGGGAATGGGAGAGGGGTGACAGGGAGGGGAGAGAGGTCAATTGGAACTGTTTTTGTTGGGGCGCCTTTTTTTTGGAGGAAGAGGCACGAAGAACAACTGCAAGGATGGTTGATCTCGGGGGATATATCATCATCCTTATGAATGATAATGGGAAGATTAAATTGTATGGTAAGGATGTGTTGCTTAAAGTTTTGCTTGTTGTTTGGAGAATATCTCGGGAATTAAGGGAGATTGGAATGTTTTGGTAGAGAGCTTTTTTGTAGGGAGCAATCAGAGCTACTACAAAAAGGTCTCTACACAAATTTCGGTATCTCGCTTAATTTCTGAGATATTCTATTAAAAATTATTCCCATATAGTCAAGTGGTTATGATTCTCTGCTCTCTATTGAAGATGATCACAAAAATAAAGAGATTTGTCGATTATTTTGATTTTTTTGTGGATATCTTTGAAACCATTAGGTTTATCGAAAAATGTCAAGAAACCTTTTCTGTGGAGAATTTAATTCTCCATAAAAAAAGTCTCTCGATGAATTCTCGTAAACCTCATCATTTTCAAGATATTCTTAAAATAAACAAATCCTCAGGCAAGTGGTGAAAGAAGATTCGAAAAAATTTTTACACATTCTTTTGTAAATATTCTCGAAACAAGTGGATTTAGAGAAAAATAATAAAAGACCTTTTTTGTGGAGAATTTTAATTTTCTTCAAAAAAGGACTATCGACAAATTCTCGTAAATCTCTTAGTTTCCAAGATATTTAATTAAGAATGATAAAAAAAATCCATTAATTTGTCTTGTTTCATCTCTTCACTACTGAATTTAATTTGAGTGCCAGCTCAACAGGTTGACCAAATCAATAATTTGTTGAAAGGTATTGGAGCATTGCATATTTTATTCACACAAATGCAATGCTTGTAGATTGGCCAATTGTTTTGTCCTGTGTTATGATCGTAGAATTTCGTATGAAGCCCTTTTGTTGCTACAGGCCTCAGGTCGATCTCCAATATTCCAATATATTGAATAAATAGAAAAAAAAAAAAAAAAAAAACGTCACGTTCAAGTGGAGATGAGTGACTTGTTTCTCGTACTCTTATAAATGTGGACGAGAAAATTAATCCCAGGCTTCGATGGTGGAACGAGAGCTTTCAGAAAAAAAAAAATAGAAATTTTTATCTATATCATTGATTATTTAACGGTATTTTTTTATCGATGATGATGAAAAAAAAAATGAAAATAGACCTTTCAATGACGTGTTTAGATGCCCAAGCAGCTTTTCATCCAATCATTTTTATCTCCATGACTCTGCTGCATTCATTAATGAAGTTTCCGTGGATAATCTGCATTAATATTCAGTGAATAATCGTGGATGAGGTGCGGATTCATCTGCTCACTTATTAGGTCACCTGTCATTGAATTTCCTGCAGGAATCGCCTGGAAATGAATTTCATAATTGAATTAAATTTAATTAAATGTTGAGGAAATCATTGGAAAATGGGGATTTCGAGGAAGTTGTTGGAGATTGAATTTTTTTGATGATTCCATTGAAAAGCTGAGGAAATTTCAGCTGGAAAACATATGCGAGATTTTTTCTTCTTTCAATTTTTCGTGGAATAGACCCCCGGGGCAAAAGGGTTCAGGATTTTTTCTTGGGTGAAGGGCTTCATGTAAAAATCCGAAAAAATTCAACAAAATGCTTGAACATGTTCCTCACCTTCCCTAATTTTTTCAGAATTTTTTGAAGAGAGCTTCACGAGGAAAAAAATTCCGATTCCAAAATAAATGAGAATTGTTGAGGAAAAACTGGGAATTTTTGGGGGAAATAGACCGAAGAGCAAAGGAATTGGATTTATTTTCAAATGAAGGGCTTCATATAAAAATCTGAAAAAATTCGGGAAGATGCATGGATATGTCTCGCACCTTCCCTAATTTTTTCGGAATTTTTTGAAGAGTGCTTCACGAATAAAAAAATTATAATTCAAAAATAAATGAGAATTGTTAAAGAAGAACTGATGTTTGAGGTCAATTTTGTGATAAACTTTTTGATTTACAGGATCGTCAGCTGACAATGCAGATTATCCGGAATTGGGTGATGAAATATTGGAAGTTAACGGACGAACACTGGAGAATGCAACTGATTCAGAAGTTAGCCAACACATTCTTCAGGTAGATACTCCAATATTTTATTTTAAAAGAGAATGTGGAAATTGGAGAGATTTAGAATTTTCAGAAACGAAAAAGATTCTGTTTCAAAGAGAAACAATTTTGTTTAATTGCAGTGCATCAAATCAGGGACAATAAGCCTGCAGGTGACTCGTCGTACTGGCAACAAAATTAGTGAGTCTCTCATTTCACAAATTAAATCAGTAGGGAAGGGGATGAAAAGGGGATGAATCCTTTTTTTGCAGATTTTTTTTGAAGATAAAAAAGAATAGGTTCTTCTCGTCACTTGCTTTTTGGAGAATATCTCGGAAACTAAGCGAGATAGGACGATTTTGCTAGAATCCTTTTTTGTAGAAAATTTTGAGGGCTACAAAAAAGGATTCCAGCAAAATCGCCTTATCTCCCTTAGTTTCCGAGATATTCTAAGAAAACTGGAGAATGAAATGAAATTAAATTAATTTTTTGTTAAATTCGAGATTTAGTTTTTCTTGAATATTCCGGAAACTAAACGAGATAGGGAAATTTTGGTGAATATTTTTTTTTGTAGTTCTAGACAATTCGTTACAATGAAGGATTAAAGCAAAATCGTTTTATCCTAAAAATAATGCAAATGAAATCGCTCTATCTCTCTTAGTTTCCGAGATATTTCCCGAAAACTGCCTTAACGCTCGCCACTTCTTCATCAATTTTTCTCCATGATTACTGAAAAGAGTAGACATCTGACAATTCTTATCATTCTTCATTTTTTTAACGAATAAATTATTAACAAAAAAAAAGGAAATATTGAAATTTAGAAAATTTGAAAAACTACAAGTGCGAATTTTTTAAAGAATTTTTTTTTAATAATAATATATCTGTTTTAAAAAATGCAAAAAATTGGGTCTAATCTCACTACGATAATGAGATTAGACACAATTTTTTGCATTTTCTCCTTTAGAACATTAAATTATTAAAAAAGAAAAATCCCACAATATTCCAAAAATTCTCAAGCTCTGACATTCCCTTAGAAAATTAAATTTCCCCAAATTTCCGATAAAATGCTCCATTCCCCCAATTTCTCCAAATGATACTGAAGATAGTAGACATTCGACAATTTTTAAATTTTTTCCAAACAAGTAAATTATTACAAAAAAAAAACAATTAAAAAAAGTTGCACTATAAACAGAAAATTTGCACTATTTTCAAATTTTCTACACATTCATATCTTTTTTTTTAAATTCATTTATTGCGAAAAAAAAGACTAATAATTTTCAGATGTCTGCCATTTTCATTGAACATTCTTCTCAATCAAAATCTCACAAATTCACAATTCTGAAAACTCATTCACTCCTTTCTAATAAAACAAGTGAAATAATAGTATTGCTTTCCAACTGTTATACCTTTTTCTGCTGATACTTTAGCAATATCCTTCCAAATGGAAGTGATACAACTTTTCTCAAACTATCATGAAAATATCAAATTTTGAAAAATTCATTAAAACGCCAATAACTCGAGAACTAATCATGCAAATAAGCTTAAAATTCACAGACATCTAACTGATACAACTCTCGAGAGTAATTGTCTCTATTGCACAATTAAATCCCGAAACTTCTAGTTTGTTCCAGATTTTCGAGATTAAATTAAAAGGATCTCGAAAAATAATGAGTTTAGAGAAAAATATCAAGATACCTTTTTTGTAAAGAATTTGAAGAGCTACAAAAAAGGTTTCCTGACATTTCCTCCTAAACTCAACAGTTTCCAAGATACTCTTTAAATAAGTTGACTAAAAATTAGAATTCCTCGAATTTTCGATTATTCCATGATTTCCACAATTCAATGAGTATCTCGAAAACCATTAGATTTGGGAAAATTCATCAAGAAACCTTTTTTGTAGCAAATTCAATTCTCCACAAAAAAAAAGTCTCAAAAAATTACGCTATCTCGCTTAGTTTCCGAGATAAATATAAGAAAAGATCAAAAAAACAAGTGGATAATAGTATTGCTTTCCAACTGATATAGCTTTTTCTGCTGATACTTTAGCAATATGCTTCCAAATGGGAGTGATACAACTTTTTTCAAATCATCATGAAAATATCAAATTTTGAAAAATTCATTAAAATGCCAATAACTCGAGAACTAATCATGCAAATGAGCTCAAAATTGACTAGCATCTAACTGATACAACTTCGAGAGTAATTGTCTCTATTGCACAATTAAATCCCGAAACTTCTAGTTTGTTCCAGATTTTCGAGATTAAATTAAAAGGATCTCGAAAAATAATGAGTTTAGAGAAAAATATCAAGATACCTTTTTTGTAGAGAATTTCAAGAGCTACAAAAAAGGTTTCCTGACATTTCCTCCTAAACTCAACAGTTTCCAAGATACTCTTTAAATAAGTTGACTAAAAATTAGAATTCCTCGAATTCCATTAAAACCTGATTTTCGAAAAATGGACATATCTCAAAAAGTATCGATTGCATTCTCTTCAAATAAAGCTTAAAAAATAGAGTTCTTCGAGAGGAAGTTTTCCACAAAATATGAAATTTTTCTATAAAACCGTTTTGCTGTAATTGAGACTTTTATACACACACACACAGACATGCCCTAAAAATATCATTTTCTCTCTATTTAGATCATTTCAAGTATCTCATATTAAAAAAATTACAATCGAAAATTCTGATGATTACATAGCTTCCATTCGGAAGCAAAAAAAAAATTGAACTTTAGAATTACACACACTACACATTACGACTCGCTATTCATCGTAAATACTCGTGTATTTCCGCGTGTAGTTCCACGTTCACCAGGTAAATATTCCTCACTCTCAGGTGAGCGCCAACGAGAAAGAGAAAGAAGCATTGAAAAATAATAGCAACTTGAATAATCCAAGTGCAAGAGAGACACATAGATGAGATGAAGCAACTATGGAGTCAAAACGTTGTGTTCACCGGCTGGAATGCAACCTTCGATCCTTTCCTGGTCTCTCAGTGACTCCTCGATCATCAGCAGAGTCTCTCCTCTTTTTTTTTTTCTTTTATCTATAAAATAAAATAGAAATAAAATAAAATTAGTTAATCGTGCGAAATTTCGAAATGACGAGTGAATCATTTCTCTCTCCAGCTGAGCGCATTTCGATTGAATAAAACACAGCCAGTGATCAGGTGGTGAAAAAAAAAAAGAGGGGGGGGGGAGAGAGAGAAGAGATTTTCGCGAAAATTATTACCACGTATGCAGCATAAAATGTGCAATGTTATTCTTTAGTTTATTAGTTTCTCCAGTGAATCACTGATACTATTGTAATTCTCGAACATTTCCATATGGATTTTTTTTCTAGAAGAAAAAAAAAACTTCAATAAAAAAACATTATTTTTTTCTTTCGATTTTTGTGTAAAAATCATTTTCGTGTCAAAAATTGAGTAAAAAAAAGGATTTTTCGTGTAAAAAATTTGAAAAATTATTTTTTTTGTGTGAAAATAAGTTGAAAAGAGGATTTTTCGTGTAAAAATTCGAAAAATTATTTTTTTTTTGTTTGAAAATTAATTAAAAAAAAGGATTTTTCGTGTAAAAATTTGAAAACAAAATTTTTTTGTTTGTAAATTAATTGAAAAAAAGATTTTTCGTGTAAAAATTTGAGAAATTATTTTTTTTTTGTGTGAAAATTATTTGAAAAAAGGATTTTTCATGTAAAAATTTGAGAAATTATTTTTTTTTGTGTGGAAATTAATTGAAAAAAGGAATTTTTTGTGTAAAAATTTGAAAAATTAATTTTTTTTTGTGTGAAAATTAATTTAAAAAATGTTTTTTTTTTTATGAAAAATAGGTGCAATTATCATAATTGTGTTTTGGAGCAAGTGCACATTGTTATGATATGAGTTTTAATTGTTTTGTGTAATTCAGAGGTGAAACTGCGAATTTTTTTCATTTTTTTAAAATGATTATGTTGTTTTGTGTGTGACGAGAATTGAGTGGGATTTTCTCGTGAATACTTTCTGTTTTTGTGGTAATATATCTGTTTTCATCGTTGATTTTTTGGATTTTTAATTTTTAGTGAATTGTTTTTATTTTATTTTTTGTTTTTTTTTTTTGGAGTTGAGAGTGAGCTTTCACGACTAATCAGGAGACAGTTTCAGTGGCTGTAGGGCTCGAAAGTGAAGGTATAACGGATTTTTTTTTTAACGAGGTCACTTGTACATGCCAACAAATGTAATTAATGTTTTTATGAGTGATGATTCATGGAGGAATATTATTCTCTCCTGGCATCATTGATTTGTTAGAATATAATGTGAGGATTTTAGTTAATCATTGGAGAATTAATAATCAGAATGATACTGAAAATAGCAGACTACTGATCAATTCTTCAATTTTTACATATTTTTTTCTCAAGAATGATTGGAAAAAATTAGAAAAAAGTTAATTTTTTGGATAAAATTGTTAATAACAATTTATACAAGATGAAATTATCAAATCTGATTCAGTGAATCTGTAAAGAATGTTGTGAGGAATAAAATAAGAACTAGAAACAGGAAATTAATTGAAAATAGACAAATTTTCATTATTTTTTACATTTTTTCGAATTTTTCAAGATTTAAAGAAATGTAAAAAATAATGAAAATTTTTCAATTTTCAATTAATTTTTGGTTTCTAGGGCTTATTTTATTTCTCATTAAATTATTTACAGATTCACTGAATCAGATTTGATAATTTCATCTTGCATAAATTGTTATTCACGATTTTATACAAAAAATCAAGCTTTTCTTCCGATTTCACCTCTCAGTCATCCTTAAGAGAAAAAATATATTGAAAAGGGAAGAAAATAGGGGCATTTAGCAAATTTGGAAATCTTTGAATGCGTTTTTTTTTAATAATCTATTTCTCTGAAAAAAATGCATAAAATTGGAAGATGTCTGCTAATTTTATTTACAATAATTTAGGTGGGAAGAAATGAGAATAGGTTTTTTTGAGTGTTTTTTAAGGATATCTCGGAAAGTAAGCGAGATAGGATGATTTTGTCACAATCCTTTTTGGTAGACGATTTTAAGGGCTACAAAAAAGGTTTCCACAAAAATTTCGTTATCTCGCTTAGTTTTCAAGATATTCAACAAATACTACATCTGAAATTTAACAAAAAATTATTTCTATTTGATTTTATTTCGCGGTTTTATTTAAATATCTCAGAAACTAAGCGAGATAAGGCGATTTTACGAGGAACCTTTTATTGTATAGCATTTTGGAGGCTGAAAAAAAGGTTACTATGAAAATTTTGCTATCTTGCCTAGTTTCGATAATATTAAAAAGAAAAATCTTCTGAGATTTAACGAAAAATTCATTCAATTTCATTTTATCCCGCGATTCTCTCTAAATATTTCGGAAACTAAGCGAGATAAGGCAATTTCGCCTCAATTCTTTTTTGAAGAGAATTTCAAAAGCTACAAAAAAGGTTTCTTCTAAAATTTTGCTATCTCGCTCAGTTTCCGAGATATTCATTAAAAACTGAATGACAAAAAAATCAGCAGTAAAAGAACACTTTTTTTTGTTGTTAACTTTTTAAAAGATATCCCGGAAACTAAGCGAGATAGCGGAGTTTTCGTCGAAATCTTTTCTGTAGCTCTTGAAATTTCCCACAAAAAAGGATTCGTCTAAAATCGCTCTATCCCGCCCAGTTTCCTAGATAATCAACAAAAATGAATGAAAAACTCTTCGCCAGTTGAATTGACATCAAAATAGAAAATTCGTTCACAATTAAAATATTCTTGGAATTTCCCTTCCTTTTTTTTTTTAATTGGAAGATTATGTGACTGTGTTATGTGTGAAAATCGTAATATTCTTGTGTATTAAGTTCCACTGTTTTCTAAATACTCGTGCGCTCAAGAAGAGTACTGTACAGTTAGAAAACTGGTTTTACGTCTTCTTTCGAGGTATATATAATAAAAAACGTGATGCTCGGTAAAGCGCGAGGAACTCACGGATATCGCCAATGTGACGCATTGTCGATGTGCTATATGGCTACTGATTTTTTTTTTATTACAAACAAATTACAATTATCAGTTGAGTACCATTTAAGCCTCTCCGATTTCTAACAGTCATTTGCCCCAGTAACTGACAATTTTTTCGTAAATTTCTCAATTATATTTAAATGTACAATAAATTGTTGCAAAATTTTCGTCTGAATTTTCCGTACAAAATCCCGAAAATTTCAAACGAGCCACATTTCTATTGAAATTTCAGATAATTACGTCATTGAAAAATGAACACATCAATGAAATTTGTAAATCAGAGATCGGCAAAAAAAAATTCGCATTTTTAATTTTTTAATTTTTTTTATTTCTGTAATTTCCATGGAAAAATTTTTAATTACTTTCTTAATGAAAAATTTGGATTTTTTAATTTTTCATTAGTTTGAAAATTAATTTTTTTTTTTTAACAATTTTGATTACTATTGTAATTCAAAATTTGACTGATGAAATTTCATAATTATTTTCTTTATTAAACTTATTAACATTTTTATTAGTTAAATTGAGTTATAAATGTCATATAAGCGTCATTTAGATTGGATTAAATTATAAGTTCTTATTTGTGTTACATTTAGTTAAAACTCTCAACTCAAAATTTTTGTCTGAAAAACGGTTATATTTGGGAAGATTAAACATAGTAGCGTTGATTTTATTATAAAATTAATTATTCCAATCAATTAATAAGTAAGAAAGAATCAAAATTTCGAATAAAAAAAAGAATTATAAAATTTCATCAGTCAAATTTTTAATTAAAATAGTAATCAAAATTGTTAAAAAAAAAAAATTAATTTTCAAACTAATGAAAAATTAAAAAATACAAATTTTTCATTAAGAAAGTAATTAAAATTTTTTCCATGGAAATTACAGAAATAAAAAAAATTAAAAAATTAAAAATGCGATTTTTTTTTTGCCAATCTGTGTTGTAAATTATCTAATTGTTTCTTGAAAATTTAGTAAAAATAGTAGAAAATCAAAGAAAAAAATTGAAAATTCAAGTCATTTTGATTCTGAATATTCATGTTCAGTTGAAAATTCAAGTGAGTTGTAGAATTTTCGTCTCAATTCAACTTAAAATTCATAGATTCCTTTGAATTTCCTCTGAAACTCGCAGATTTTATAAACATCTTCCCATTAAAGGAAAATTCAATATCACGTTTATAAAAATTCCCATCAAATTGTCTATGAAATTTCAATTTTTTTGTAACAGTGTATATTTTTTATAAAAATAAATGTGTATTAATATACCTAAATTACATTCAATGAGTAAATAGTTGTTGCTTTCAATTTATGCTGTCAGAAAGTAGCTCTAAAGTGTCAGAAACTGGGGCAATAACGATAATCGATCCAAATAATTGATTATTATTTGAAAAAATTCATTCTTTTCGTAATATCTTTCAAAAGTTTCACTCTTTGGATTATGAAACAAAATGATTCTTATAGCAGTGGAAGGAGGGGGGAGGGGACCCCTGGGGCAGAATGAATCATTGGATTATTGAATATTCAAATTGAAATGATTTTAAAAAATTCAGACACTTTTGAAGAAGTAAAAAAGATGAGTCTTTTTCGAGAATAGCTCGGAAACTAATGGAGATTGGGTAACAGGACCAATAGATAGACGATTAAGGAAAAATCGAGGCTTATGGGAGTGTATTAAATAGGCAAATCATGTAGAAAAACTGCAGAAGAAAGCAACATATAGAAGAATATATAATAAAACATTTAACATCAATTGAACTTGAATAATGAAGAAATAATGAATGAAAATCAGGAAAAAACTGGAATATACTCAAAACTCCCAATAGATAGACAGTAGCATATTCGCAGTGCCATGATTATAAATTTTTGATCAATCGGTATGTAATCGAAAGTGCATGAATCTATATATGAGTTTTATGATCAGAAATTAATTAGAAAATACTAAAAACCATTTAATTATTTACATAACTCAATACATTCAACTCAATTTCAACTCAATTTTCCTCCGCAGTTTTCTTCAGATATCTCGGAAACTAAACAAGATAACACGATTTCACCACAATCCTTTTTTCCACAAAATTTCAAGAGCTACAAAAAAGGATTCGCACAAAATCGCCCTATCTCGCTTAGTTTCCGAGATATCCTCAAAAAACGATTCACAAAACACACTGTTAGAAAAAAAATGGAATTTCATAGACAATTTGATGGGAATTTTCATAAACATATTGATTTTTTTTTTAATGGGAAGTTAGTTATAAAATCTGTGAATTTCAGAGGAAATTCAGAGGAATTTATGAATCTCAAGTAGAATTGAGACGAAAATTCTACAATTTACTTGAATTTTCAACTAAACATGAATATTTAGAATCAAAATGACTTGAATTTTCAATTTTTTTGGAATTTTTCCTATTTTTGCTAAATTTTTAAGTAACAATTAAACTTAAATTTACAAATTTCATTGATATCCAGGCGTGAAATTCTTTGAAAATCGATGATATGTTCATTTATCAATGACATAATTATCTGAAATTTCAGTAGAAATATGACACGTTTGAAATATCCGGTATTTTGCACGAAATTCCGAAAAATTCAGACGAAAATTCCTAACAGTGCAAAAATCAACCCATAAAATTCTACTTTTTCACTATTGAAGTAATTCGAAACATGCGGTTTCTATTACCCGGATGATGACATTTCCTCGTGCAATCGATATAACACAGGAAAAACTTGCCCAAGTATATTGAACCCAGACAAGAGGAACTCTCATCGTAGCTTCATGTTTATTTTTTACTCTCTTCTAGTCACTTCTTCTTCTTTTTTTTTTTTTTAAATCCCAAAACCAATGCGCCGACTTCCAAATATAAAACGAACTCAGCCCAACGTTGATGTTGGATTGGCTTCAGTAGACATGATTCATTCATTCGGTTCTTTTGTTCATAAAAATTGACGTTAATTACTGAGAAAATCGGTGAAAATTCTTCGTGCGCGCTTTTTTTCCCACGTTTTATCATTCGTACATTACACTCAAAAGTCACTAAAGTATAGTACATATAATATATGTACAAAAAAAAAAAAAAAAATTATAATTGTATTTTTTATTGATATTATTAATAAAAAGTGCGATTAAAATTTTTTTTTTTTTTTTGCAATTTTAAATTCAATTAAATTACTGCAGGATGGATAGTCATAGGGATATGACTATATGTGTGACGTTTCAAGACAATTCGAATGAAAATTTGGCTTAGAACTGAATAGCTCAATCGGTAGAGTGCTCGACACGACATCAGAAGATCCTCGGTTCAAATCCCAGTGCAGTACTATCCAATTTTTTTCTTGAATATCCTTGAATTTGTAATGTACGAATAGCCAGCGCTTTTTTTTTCTAAGCTGAAATGAAAAGATCTGGGAGAAATTGCGGTAGGGCCATGTGCTGTCAAGTTATTCTATCAAAACTCACGTGTTGGTGCTCTGGGAGGGGCAGAGATGAGCATTGTCCTCCAGTTGCTGGTGACAATGGAAATAGTCGTCCCAGTTGGTTCTTTGATCTTGACGATATGAAATTCATCGATGATGATGATGAGGATGCTGAGGGTTAGAAAAAAAATTTCGATGTTACTCTCGATTTTTATTTAGAAAAAAAAATACAAAAATTTTTTTTTAGTTTTTTACGAGAATTTTATTCCCATTTTGAGAGTATCTTTGAGGCGAGTGGAGATAGGAAAAAATATCAGGAGACCTTTTTTGTAGGCAATTTCGAGAGCTACAAAAAAGGTTTCTTGGTAAATTTTGCTAAATCCAATAGATTCTGAGATACTTTAAAAATAAGATAAGATTTTTGGATTTATCCTTTTTTCCTCAATTCTTGGATGAGAAATTCTCAATTATTTACCGAGATAATGAGAGAAAAATTGTGGGAATGATTAAATTGCTTAATTTTGTTAATTTTGAAATGTATGAAACGAGATTTTCAAATATTAAAATGCATTGTAATTACTGTATGAATAGCAGAATTAATGAAGCGAGGAAAAAAGATAATACAAAAATAGAATAAAGACTCTCGTTTTATCCGTTAATTAATGAAATTGTGTTCAAAGAGCCTCTTATATTATTGAAAAATGAATCCCTTAAATTTATATTAAATACATATTTTTATCTCAATTATTAATCAACTTTTGACCTGCCGCTAGAAGAATTGGATGGGCCAAATGCAGAAAGAATACGAGATGCCTGGGTAATTGCTCTCGAGAGGTAAGTACCTGCCTGACATCTAAAAGAGTCAAATAAATCTGAGCTAGTATCCCAACGAACTCGAGTACAATTAAATCCTCATTTTTTTGATGCTTTATCAAAGATGATCTTTTTCCACATTTTTCTGGATTTTTTCATAATTTTTGTCCGTGCAGTTTATGAGATATGAATTATCAAAGTTACTGAAAATAGCGGTGGTGAGGATAAAACGCCCTTAATCGGACAGAAATAACGAAATTACTAAAAAACCACAGGGTTGACCCATTATTTAAAAACAATTGGCGAAGAGAACAGCATTTTAACTAAATAATAGAAGAAAAAAGTATTTAATTCTCCAGAAATTGTTGGAAATAATAAAAGAGTCAGAAATTATTAGAGTGACAATTTGATTGGGAGGCGAAATTTCGGCTGGCTGGATATTTTTTTTGTGTATAAATACGTAGACAGGATTATTTGAAGTTTTTTCCCCAATCCTCTACATTTTTTTCAGATTTAGGAACAAAAATTGAAGGATTTCTATGAAGTGGAGGGAGATAGAGTTTTTTTGATGCTTCCAGTGAAGAGCTGAGGAAATTTCACGTAGAAAACATGTGCTACAAGTGATTTTTGTTTTTTTCCTCGAAATTTCGAAAATTTGGGCTCAATTTTTTTCAAAAAATTCTGGAATTCTCAAAAAAAAAAACTCGAAAACAATGCGACATATGGTTTCCATGTCAAATTTTCTCAGCTTTCCAATGGAATCATCTAAAATACCCTATCTCAAGTATTTCCTCCGATTTTCATCCTAAAAAACCACACAGTTGACGCATTATTTAAAAACAATTGGCGAAAAGAACAGCATTTTAACTAAATAATAGAAGAAAAAAATATTCAATTCACCGTATAGTTATTGAGAAATTTTAATTAGAAGGTAGTCGTAACTATTTGCCTCTCTCTCTATCTCATTCATGTAATAGGAGATTGATGTGAAAAAAATTCGAGAAAAAAAAATTATATTTACAAGCTGAAGACATGACTTTCGAATAGTTTAATCACTTTTTCGGGTAAATTGAAGCACATTTGCCCGAATTATCAGCAATTAATTGGAAATTCACCTACAAATCCTCATTTTTTTCTGTTTTAACGACCGTACTCTGGGATACTACCTTAAGTTAACAAAAATAATAATTGGAAAAATCAATGTTTTCAGGAGTGCTCGAGAAAGATTGCAGAAATTGCCGGGACTGAAAAAAATCCAACCAAGGGATATTCAGGCTATTCTCCATCAGCAGGTAAGCTGGAAAAAAGAGAATCTTCTCTTTTTTTTAAGTAATGTATGTATTGGAAAGTAGAAAGGGAAAAATGAGCTTTCCAATTAAATAGTGAAGTGATAAAAGGTGAAAACTATTTTTCTGTCATTCTTTTTCGAAAAATATCTCGGAAACTAGAGGAGATAGGAAGATTTTGATAGAAACCTTTTTTGTAGCTTCTGAAATTTTCTATAAAAATGAATGAAGGTGAAATAGCTCTATCTCGCTTAGTTTCCGAGATATTCTCTAAAATCAAATGACAAAAAAATTTTCATCCTGTTTTATATTTCCACTACTAAATTATACACGTAAAGGCTTCAACGCAACTGTATATATATACAGTTCAACCTCCCTTTTTGCATATTTCCAAAAAAAATAAAGTTTTGCTGCTACAAAATACTATGGAAATCCCCAGAAAAATATAATTGCCATAAATTAATAAAATAAAAAATAAAAAATTTTGTTAAAAATTTTTCAAGTGTTTCTGAGAATTAAAAAAAAATATATGCAAATAGAGAGGTTGAATCGTAATAAACTCAAATTTATAAATAATCCCCTATTTTTTAAGTTCATGCACTCATAGACACTAAGCAAAGACTTCAAAACTGCATGATAATTTATTCTTGAATTTGTAAAATATTAAATCCTATCCGACAAAATTACGTAATCATCGAATGTAAACGTCAGTTACGAGACTTTAACGATTAATTCTGCGAGCTTACCTTCTATTAACTGCAAGTTGCAGCATTAATCCACAGTATTGTCCAATGAATGACGTAAATTTTGAATTAAGGTAATCCTAGTTGCAGATCCAAATGATCTAATTTTGTTTTTTTTTTTTAATTTTTCGAAGTTATCATAAATATTCTAATCATTTCGATTTTGTAACATTTTACCGATATTAAGGAGAGGGGGGGGGGGTGGGGGTAAGGGTTTAGCGAGAAAAAAACGCTTTTTAAAAATTTATTGAAACCTTTTGAACATTATTAAGTATGGATTCAACAACATGAAGTAATTTTTTTATACGAAAATATCCACAAAAAAGCCAATGACGGAGCTTTTCCAAGAACGTCTTTTAAAATAGACGATTTGCGGTGATCACTGTATCTCAGCTGGAAATTATCAGAAATGTAAAAAACCATTGAAATTTAGTCAAATTATCATTAAATCCTCCCCCCAACGATCTCTGATTATTATTTTTTTCATTTTTCAATTTTTGGTGGTCATTTAAAGTAAAAACTGCTATTTTTTACGAAAAATTGCGCCATTTTGTAGGTAGAAAACCCCCTTAATGTAAAAAAAAATCATCAGAGATCGTTGGAGGGAGGATTTAATGATACTTTGACTAAATTTCAATGGTTTTTTTATTTCTGATAATTTCCAGCTGAGATACAGTGATCACCGCAAATCGTCTATTTCAAAGAAACGTTCTTGGAAAAGATCCATTGTTTGTGGATATTTTCGCATAAAAAAATTACTCAATGTTGTTGAATCCATGCTTAATGATGTTCAAAAGGTTTCAATAAATCTGCTCAATCCATACGTCTAAAAAAAATCGTAAAAAAGTGTCCACGATGATAAATTGTTATTAAATAATATTATAAATATCCAATATTGTTCCGAATTTGAATCACGCGGTTCCAGCATGGAGGACTGGCATTGGAGGATCCTCGGATTTCAAATACCAATTTTCCCGCCATTTCATGTTTTCATGCAATTAATTGGATTAATCGTCGCTATTTGTCCGGTAACAGGCGTTTTTTTATAATTTAAAAAATTAATAGACATTCTGACGAACAAGAATATATATAGTTATACAAGGAAATAAAAGGTCTGTGACCATGAATTGTTGCAGTGAAACTGAAACTGAATCACGCTTATGGAGTTCTAATGTTAATTTAATTTTTTTTCAAAAATTATTTTTGGCTCAATTTTTGTCCGATAACATGGTGTAAAGTAAATTTTTTAAAAATCTCCTCATATTACTCTATCGAAAGTGACCAAAATTGAAAAGGAAAAATAGATTGCCAGATTGCACTAGGATTATCTTAAATCTCTGCTTTTAATATGCTTCTCCTTTATCAAATAATTGATTAACAATTATTTTTCTGGGGATTTTTCTTGGGGGATGTACAGATAAACGAGGGCTCAGCCTCTGCCAGTACGGGTGAAACCCCTGAAAAAGACGTGACCAACAGCCACATCACTGTTACGTTGGCAGATGGGTAAATAATATCCACTTATTATGGATTTTATCGATTTTTTTTTCTATCTTTGGAATGAAGTAGATTTTTTTATTAGAAAAAATAAGAATTAGTTTATGTAAATATTTTTAAAAAATGGAAATTGAAGAGTTTTTTGAGAGATGAGGGAATGATTCTTTGAGGAGATGCTTGAATTTATTATGTAAAAAATGAATTATTGAATTCCCAGTAGAGTAATCTTTTTTTTGAGGTATTTTAGGTTTTTAATTAATTAATTATTTTATTGAAATTTGGTGATGAGGAAGTGAAAGGAAAGAGTATCTCGGAAACTAAGAGGTTTACGGGAATTTCGCAAGAAACCTTTTTTGTAGAGAATTAAATTCTCTACAAAAAAGGTATTCTGATATTTTTCTCTAAATCCACTCGCTTCAAAGATATTTACGAAAGAACGTACAACAAATTTTTCGAATCTTCTTTCACCAATTTCCTGAGGATTTGTTTATTTTGAGAGTATCTCGGAAACAATGAGGTTCACGAGAATTTATCAAGAGACCTTTTTTTGTAGAGAATTAAATTCTCTACAAAAAAAGGTCTCTTGACATTTTTCGATAAACCTAATGGCTTCAAAGATATTCACAAAATAATGAAAATAATCGAATTAATCAATCGACAAATCGACTTATTTTCGTGATCATTCTTAATAGAGTATCACGGAAACTAAGCGAGATATCGAAATTTTTGTAGAGACCTTTTTTGGAGCTCTCATCCTTCTCTACAAAAAAGGTCTCCACCAAAATCGCCCTATCTCCCTTAATTTCCGAGTTCCACTTCTTTTCAGTGCAACCTTCAATCGAACGAATGAAAAAAAATCGCCTTCAAAAAAAATTAATCGTGTTTCCAATCTTCAATGCAAAATTATGTTAATAATCATTTTTTTTTTCTTCTTTGTACAGTCAACCAGGAAATCGTAGTGTTCCTGTTAAACTGAGCAATGGTACTGTGCCAAAAGGTGTCGTCAATGATAATAATTTAGAGACAAAAGATCGTAGAGAGCATCTTGAAAAGCAGAAAAGTTATCCAGAGGAACAAAAGCTACAGGTAAAGTTTCATAATTAAACGATCAAATAGAGTAATTAAAATCAGCGCATTTGAACACTCCTTTTTTTTTTTTCTATTCCTTTATTCATTAGCCACGAGTCACGAGCGACAGAATTAATGAAAGACGTGCCAGTAGTCCATTTCAAAATGGTAGAACTGAAGTATTAATTGGCGAACCTGAAGGCGGATCTAGATCACCAAGGGGCTCAACTTCATCGGCTGTTAATGATGGAAATTTCCTGAATCTACCTAGAGAAATCGATAATCCAGAACCAATTCGCAGGTGAGTTTCATATTTTTTTAAATTAATTTTTTAAATAAAAAGCTGAATTTATTTTTTTGCTGAGCTGTTTTGAAAAGGATCTCGGAAACTAAGCGAGATAGAGCGATTTTACCCGAATCCTTTTTTGTAGAGAATTTCAAGAGCTACAAAAAAGGTCTCTACGAAAATTTCGCTATCTCGCTTAGTTTCCGAAATACTCAATAAAAATTATCTATAGAATTTGATTTAAAAAAATTTATTTAATTTATTTAAATTAATTCCATTCCCCAGATTTTTTTTAATATCTCAAAAACTAAGCGAGATAGAGCGATTTTACTTCTATCCTTTTTTGTAAAGAATTTCGAGAGCTAAAAAAAAGGTTTGGGGGAAAAAGGACGTATCTCCATTATTTTCAGAGATATTCTTTAGAAAATGGTCGGAAAAACATAGACTTATGCTTTTTTTTAGCTTTTTACTCCGGAATTAATTATGAGAATATGGAATTTTTCTATCTTCTGTATTTCTTTGATGTTTTGAATGGAAACGAGAGGATATGAAATGAAAATAACTGCGTACGATAATGAAGTTGTGGTTGATCTTTGCGTTATTTGTCGAGAGATGGCGAGAGCTATGCTTTTTGAATGGAAAATGTGAATGTGACGTCATGAGAGTTAGAATTTGTACGAAGAATGGAATAATTATTTTTTTATTCTGGATCTGCAGTAATGAAATTTGCCTTTTGCTCTTAAAGAGTATCTCGGAAATTAAAGGAGATAGGGAGATTGTGATAGAGACCTTTTTTGTAGAGAAGAATGAGAGCTACAAAAAAGGTCTCCACAAAAATTTCGATATCTCGCTTAGTTTCCGAGATATTCTATCAAGAATGATCACGAAAATAAGTCGATTTGTCGATTGATTAATTCGATTATTTTCATTATTCTGTGAATATCTTTGAAGCCATTAGGTTTATCGAAAAATGTCAAGAGACCCTTTTTTGTAGAGAATTTAATTCTCTACAAAAAAAGGTCTCTTGATAAATTCTCGTAAACCTCATTTTTTCCGAGATACTCTCAAAATAAACAAATTCTCAAGAAAGTGGCGAAAGAAGATTCGAAAAATTTGTTATACATTCTTTCGTAAATATCTTTGGAGCGAGTGGATTTAGAGAAAAAAATCAGGATACCTTTTTTGTAGAGAATTTAATTATTCACAAAAAAGGTCTCCTGACAAATTCCCGTAAACCCATTGGTTTCAGAGTGCTCCATCAACAATGATCATAAAGGTCGTATTTCGCCTTTTCACGTCTGAAATAATTCAAATTTAAATTATTCAAAGCAATTATCACTCTCTACTTTATCAACGGCGATACAATATCGTTCGAATAATATTGTCTAGAGTCAGTTGAAATCACAAAATAATTCTGCATTTAAAAATTAAAAATTCTACTATTAAAACTACTAAAGAGGAGAGAAATTGAAATTTTAAAATTGAAAAAAAAAAATGGAAAAATAGAGTGAAAAGTCTTTCACTCGTCTAAAGAGGCATGGAAAAATGTTGACTGTGCTGTGGGGTATACAATGATGTTTAAAGTACCTCCAGGGCGTTGATCAAAGCCAGTCTAGAGAAGAAAAACTCAGGAACTCACCTCCACGTACTAATTTATTCATGAGGTTACTCTCAAGTTGATAGCCCATTCGAAATGTTTGGACGCAATTATTTTTCTGAGGACAATTTTCCTTCAGTATTGCACTATTTTCCTCTGAATTGTCCTAGAAAATGAATAAAAAATAAATTATTCGTGTTTGAATGAAGAATTTATTAAAAATACCAGAAAATTAGTGAAAAAATGCGAATTTTTATTTTTAGAATTGATTAAATTAATTTTTAAAATGTTTATTCTAGTAGTAAAGAAGTAAAACATATTTCTGTGATTATTCTTGATGATGCACTCGGAAACTAAGAGGTTTACGAGAATTTATCAGGAGACCTTTTTTGTAGAGAATTAAATTCTCTACAAAAAAGGTTTCTTGATATTTTTCTCTAAATCCACTCGCTCCAAAGTTATTTACGAAAGAACGTATAACAAATTTTTCGAATCTTCTTTCACCACTTTCCTGAGGATTTGTTTATTTTGAGAATATCTCGGGAGCAATGAGGTTTACGAGAATTTATCAAGAGACCTTTTTTGTAGAGGATTCAATTCTCCACAAAAAAGGTCTCTTGACATTTTTCGATAAACCTAATGGCCTCAAAGATATTCACAAAAGAATGAAAATAATCGAACAAATCAATCTTTATCTTCGAAATAATCCATCGAAAAATATTCGAAAATCGAAAAAAAATGGAGCAAAGGAAATTCCTACGGATGCGGAATATTTATGGGAAAGCTGCATGCATGTACAATTCACTGATTATTGATGCGTAACGAAGAAAGAAAAAAACCTTGTGTGAAAAAGGTGAAAAATAAATGAGAAAATCACCCATGGTCATGGTTCTGTGGCCTCAAGAATTAAAATATCTTTCACATACACATGATAAATGTTTGGCATTGATCTATCTCATTCTTATTCTTATGAGCATACAAGTATACTCAATATTATTATCTCGTATTACATCTCATGATCATGTATCATCGTTTTCCTGAAGCACTTAATACCTTGGGAAGGAAAATATCAACTTGTAAGAAGTCAATGAAACCATGCTCCACATTTTCAAAAGTGGAATTTCTATTCTACATGCTTCGGACATCAATAATTTCTCTCTGTGTAAACTGGTTCTTGAGAAATCGGTGTGATTTTTTTTTTTCTTCAAGAAAACCGATATTTTCAAAGAATAGAAAATTTTTCAGACTAATTGATTTCATTTTGTTACTAGGAAGATTTTCCAAGATATTAAAAAAAAAAAACTGATATCGAAGTTTTGAATTTCGGAAATGAGTGATTTTAATAATTAAAATAAAGAAAAATAATAATCCTTAAAATTTTGAAATTCTTCTTTCTTTGACTTTTTTTTAATTTGGGTAATTTGTGTGATTTTGAAATTTGTGTAATTTTTAAAATTTCTGAAATTTCAGTTTTTTTTTCTAAAATTTTTCTTTAATTTGTTTGAATTCAAATTTCGAAATTTGTTCAATTTCTGAAATTTCGAAATTTGTTAATTTTTGAAATTTCGAAAATCACAATTTTTTTTTCTCTTTGATTTTGTTTAAATTTGTTTCATTTGTGAAATTTCTTTAATTTGTAAAATTTCGAAATTGGTTTAATTTTTATAATTTAGAAATTTGTGTAATTTTCAAAATTTCTGAAATTCCAGTTTTTCTTTTTTCTTAGACTCTTTTTTAATTTGTTTGAATTCAAATTTCGAAATTTGTTCAATTTCTGAAATTTCGAAATCTGCTGATTTTCGAAATTTTGAAAATTACAATTTTTTTTTCTCTTTGATTCTGTTTAAATTTCTTTAATTCGCATAATTTCGAAATTTCTTTAATTTTAAAAATTTCGGAATTGGTTTAATTTGTATAATTTCGAAATTTGTGTAATTTTTAAAATTTCAGTTTTTTTTTCTTCGTTCTCTTTTTTAATTTGTTTGAATTCAAACTTCGAAATTTGTTCAATTTCTAAAATTTCGAAATTTGCTAATTTTTAAAATTTCGAAAATTACAATTTTTTTTTCTCTTCGACTTCGTTTAAATTTGTTTAATTCGTAAAATTTTGAAATTTCTTTAATTTTAAAAATTTCAAAATTTTCCATTTTTTTTCTTCGACTTTTTTTCCTTGATGAAACACCTGACACTGGGTTTTGAGGCCTGGGGACCTATTCCCCTTCAGAAAGTGCCGAGTATTGTTGAGAATGTGGATTCAGGGGTTTAGGGATTGTTGGGATAGTTGCCCCTAGTGCTAGGGCTTTACCACCTGCTTTAAAAGTGCCAGGGACGTAAAATAAATCCACCTGACGACCGGAAAGACCCTTTTTCTTCTTTCTCTCTCTATCTTTCTACACGATTACTCACATATGAGTCATGGGCTGAAAGCAAAAGGGTCTGCGTTAATCAGTTGGTGCCCAGGTCTTTGAGCAAATCAGACTCGCACGATAAACCTGCCCTCAATATTTATAATGACGTAATATGAACGATAAGAGCTGTATGCACATGGTGTTGTTAGTACACATGGATTTTTTATTGGGTAAAATTGATTAGATTAAGTGTTTTTTATGTAAAAAAGGGATCTTTACGATCGTTCTTGAAGGAGCACTCGGAAACTAAGAGGTTTACGAGAATTTGTCAGGAGACCTTTTTTGTAGAGAATCAAATTCTCCACAAAAAAGGCTTCTTGATATTTTTCTCTAAATCCACTCGCTCCAAAGATATTTACGAAAGAACGTATAACAAATTTTTCGAATCTTCTTTCACCACTTTCCTGAGGATTTGTTTATTTCGAGAGTATCTCGGAAACAATGAGATTTACGAGAATTTATCAAGAGACCTTTTTTTGTAGAGAATTAAATTCTCTACAAAAAAGGGTCTCTTGACATTTTTCGATAAACCTAATGGCTTCAAAGATATTCACAAAATAATGAAAATAATCGAATTAATCAATCGACAAATCGACTTATTTTCGTGATCATTCTTAATAGAATATCTCGGAAACTAAGCGAGATATCAAAATTTTTGTGGAAACCTTTTTTGGAGCTCTCATTCTTCTCTATAAAAAAGATCTCTACCAAAATCTCCCTATCTCCCTTAATTTCCGAGATCCCTTTAAGAAAATGAAGTAAAACCAGACTCACCCAGAATGAAAATATTTGATTTTTATTGTAAGAATGAGGCTGAATGAAGTCGGAGGCACTACACTATCGTATTTTTCCCCTTTCGATAAAGAAAAAACCTGGTATCAGATGCCAGTCGAGTGATAACATGCCATTTTATGCCACCACTTCTCATATCTCTTCTTAATCAGTATTTTCAACTCGAAACAGTGACACCACCTGAAATTATAAATTATCAAATTAATTTTTCGAGTCCATCAAAGTTTTAAAAATTGTGTAATTGTGTTAAAAATTCACGTATTTCAACGAAAAAAATTTAAAAAAATCAACAAAATTCAAAAAACGGAAATAATTCATTTATCGTCTATTGATTCAACTTTTTCAGACCCAACGACAAATTTTTAGTTCTCTTTGACCTTTCCGAAACGTTTCGAGTCACATGTTCCCTTTCTTCTTTTGTGGGTAAAGGTTTTTTTTTCGTTTTTTTTTTTTTTTTACAAATAAAAACCAAAAGAATTCCGCTTCAAAAGTCTGAAGGTAAAGTCCCCTCGTGCAATACTACACTGATATACTGTTCAGTCTGCTCATGGAATTCAATGGTTTGTCCTCACGGGTATGCTTTCCGGTCTTTGTCCTTTTTCTGAGAGTTCTCTCAAAATCCACAATGTAAAATGGTATTTTTCGGTCTCTAAATTTCGTTGTATTTCTTATTTTCTTCCTAAATTCATTATTTTTAAGTGCAAAAAAGAAGGAAATTATGTAAAAATTGTAGTTAATTCGTTAAATTATTTTAAAAAAATCTTCTTCTACTGAGCATTTCATTATTGGATAAAGAAAGGGGCAAAATGGGATGGGGTACAATACAATACCCCATTTTGCCCCTTTTTTCCTTAATTTTTTTGACGAAAACAAGTGGATAATAGTATTACTTTCTAACTGATATAGCTTTTTCTGCTGATACTTTAGCAATATGCTTCCGAATAGAAGTGATATAACTTTTTTCAAACCATCATGAGAATATCAAATTTTGAAAAATTCATTAAAACGCCTATAACTCGAGAACTAATCATGCAAATAAGCTCAAACTTCACAGGTATCTAACTGATACAACTTCGAGAGTAATTGTCTCTATTGAACAATTAAATCCCAAAACTTCTAGTTTATTCCAGATTTTCGAGATTAAATTAAAAGGATCTCGAAAAATAATGAGTTTAGAGAAAAATATCAAGATACCTTTTTTGTAGAGAATTTCAAGAGCTACAAAAAAGGTCTCTTGACATTTCCTCCTAAACTCAAAATTTTCTAAGATACTCTTTAAATAAGTTCACTAAAAATTTGAATTCTTCAAATTTTCGATTATTCCATGATTTCCACAATTCAATGATTATCTCGAAAACCATTAGATTTGGGAAAATTCATCAAGAAACCTTTTTTGTAGCAAATTCAATTCTCCACAAAAAAAAATCTCAAAAAATTGCGCTATCTCGCTTAGTTTCCGAGATAAGTATAAGAAAAGATCAAAAAACAAGTGGATAATAGTATTGTTTTGCAACTGATATAGCTTTTCTGCTGATACTTTAGCAATATGCTTCCGAATGGAAGTGATGCAACTTTTTTCAAACCATCATGAAAATATCAAATTTTGAAAAATTCATTAAAACGACAATAACTCGAGAACTAATCATGCAAATGAGCTCAAAACTGACAGGCATCTAACTGATACAACTCTCGAGATAATATATGAGTATAAATAACATCAGTTGAATAGTTTCCAGAAATTCCATTAAAAACTGATTTTCGATAAATAGACATATCTCAAAAAGTATCGATCGTATTCTCTTCAAATAAAGCTTAAAAAATAGAGTTCGTCGAGAGGAAGTCTTTCACAAAATATGAAATTTTTCTATAAAACCGTTTCGCTGTGATTGAGACTTTTATGCACACACAGACATACACATACATACAGACATGCGCTAAAAATATCATTTCCTCTCTATTTAGATCATTTTAAGTATCTTTTATTAAAAAAATTACAATCGAAAATTCTGATGATTACATAGCTTTCATTCGGAAGCAAAAAGGAAATTATCTTAAAAAAATGACGAAAAATAATTTTTTTTTCTAATTTTTTATAATTGTTAGTGGTCCATTTTGCCCCGGGGATGATTTCCATTAACTTTTCAATGTCTCATGTATCTTTAATTTTTATTCTTCCATTCACATCCACAATCTCCTCATGTCCTCAATATATTTTTTCAATTAAATTCGAATGAGTAGGAAAAAATTATTCACTCGTAAAGAAATAATTTAAATTCATAACATTTCATACAATGAGATTTGAATATATTCATTCTAGTCAAGAGTGAGCTGCTACATTGTTGCCACACCTGAAATTCATTTTTTTTTAGAACGATTATCTCTGAAAGAATGTAAAAAGGTGAAAAAAGACAAATTTACTCATTTTTATGATCATTCTTAGCGGAATATCTCGGAAACTAAGAGGTTTATGAGAATTTGTCAAGAAACCTTTTTTGTGGAGAATTACATTCTCTAAAAAAAAGATATCCTGATATTTTTCTCTAAATCTACTCGCTCCAAAGATATTTACGAAAGAACGTATGACAAATTTTTCGAATCTTCTTTCACCACTTTCCTGAGGATTTGTTTATTTTGAGAGTATCTCGGAAACAATGAGGTTCACGAGAATTTATCAAGAGACCTTTTTTTGTAGAGAATTAAATTTTCTTTAAAAAAAGGTCTCTTGACATTTTTCGATAAACCTAATGGCTTCAAAGATATTCACAAAATAATTAAAATAATCGAATTAATCAATCGAAAAATCGACTTATTTTCGTGATCATTATTAATAGAATATCTCGGAAACTAAGCGAGATATCGAAATTTTTGTAGAGACCTTTTTTGTAGCTCACATTCTCCTCTACAAAAAAGGTCTCTACCAAAATCCCCCTATCTCCATTAATTTCCTTGATCTCTTTTAAAAGAACAACCTCTAAAACCCCTCATTTCAATTGAAAATCCGCAAAATTCCTCCAGGTATCACGTGTCCTACCCCCTCCATCTCTCCTCATCCTACCAAGCACATTCCCATCGTACTGACACACACAACAATTCCTCAATAACAGTTTCCTATTTCATCGTCACTCCAATCTCTTCAGTTTCATTCACAATTTCATTCATTACGCTCCTCAAAAAAAAAAAAAAAATTCTCGCTTTCACTTGGTGACCTTGACATTGATGACTGATGTTTCCGCAGGTGCTTCTCACCAAAATCCCCAAAATTTCACCTAAAAAAGTATAAAAACCCTCCAAAAAAAAGGGCACCCCAAGAAAAAAACCATCAAACCTTCGATTTCCATCAATATCTCACCTCAGAAGCAAAAGGGGCGTAAGTCCAATGCTTAAACAAAGCACTTACGCCCCTTTTTACCATTAAAATCGTCACCTTAGAAGCAAAGGGGCGTAAGTCCAATGCATAAATAGAGAACTTACGCCCTTTTTACCATTAAATCATCGCCTTAGAAACAATAAGGCGTAAGTGCAATGTACAAACAAAGCACTGACGTCCTTTTCTATCCTTAAATACTTACCTCAGGAACAAAATGGCGTAAGTCCTATGCATAAGCATGGCACTTACGTCCTTTTTCTATTAAAAATAATCGCCTTAGAAACAAGGGGGCGTAAGTGCAATGCACAAACAAAGCACTTACGCCCTTTTCACCATTAAATCATCGCCTTAGAAACAAAAGGGCGTAAGTGCAATGTGGAAACAAAACACTTACGTCCTTTTTTCCATTAAATCATTGCCTTAGAAGCAAAGGAGCGTAAGTCCAATGCACAAACAAAGCACTTACGCTCTTTTTACCATTAAAATCGTCAGCTTGGGAAGAAAATGGCGTAAGTCCTATGCACAAGCACAGGACTTACGCCTTTTTTTATCCTTAAATACTCACCTCAGGAACGAAATGGCGTAAGTCCTATGCACAAGCACAGGACTTACGCTCTTTATTTCCATTGGATACTTACCTCAGAAATAAAGTGGTGCAAGTGCAATGCACAAACAAAGCACTTATGCCCTTCTTCTCTCCTTGAATCCTCATCTCAGAAACAAAAAGTGGCCCCAAGTCCTATGCATAAGCATGGCACTTACGCCCTTTTTGTCTCTAAGGTCAATGCAGTTTTAAATTCAAAAAAACACACAGAGACCTCGAAAAAACTGCAAAAAAATCCCTGAAACTTGAAAATCACCAAATGAATATTAAAATTTTTTCAATATACCGATTATACTTATCCTTCGAGGTGACTTGAATGCCTGCAGAATGTTTGAGTCAGAATGTATCGAGACACCGGGTAGACACACACAGTGCATGAGAACACAAGAGAAGATAGGTGCAGCCATACCAACTCACATGTTTTTCTCAACGGCCACTCGTTCCATCTCTCTCTCCCCCCCTCCCTCCTCTCTCTCTTTCTTTTCCTTCAACTGCCTCACAAAAATAATTCCATCTCTCTCTCTCTCTCTCTCTCTCTCTCTCTCTCTCCGCTTTGACGCTCTCCACCACATCCCAAACGCAAATGCATTCGTACTGAAGGAGAGACAAGTGCTTGGGGATTGGTGCCCCCCTTCCCCCCACCTCTGCCGACCATTCGGAAAGTTGATGGGGCCACTCTCGGTGCGTGGAAGCCAACAAACTCAGTGCGAAGCCATCTGAGCAGTCGTCAATGTCACGTTAATCTTTTTTCGAAAAAAAAAAAAAAAAAAAAATGTTGCAACAATTGTCGTGCTAGTTTTTTTTTTTTCAAAAAAAAATTGGAAAAAGTGTTTTTGGAATTAATTGCCAATTTTTTTTTGTCTGAAGTTCTCCTTGTGTGTATTTGTTTATCGAGGTTGTGATTGTTCCTAAGTTCCTAGCAACAAGAAATCTTTACAGGAGAGTTGAATTGTGTGTGAGACGCCATCTCTTCTCCTGACTCACCTGGGTCTCAAGAAAACCGGTACAAATTTTTCGGACGCAGATAATAAAGAAGAAAAAAACACACCACCGAGTTGTGGTGGTGAAGGGGGGGGGGGGAGTATAGGGATTTTTTTTTTTTACCTTCATTCTTTTGAATTCATGGAATAGGCAGAGGCGGATGCTGGTGAGATAATGGGAGTGAATTGTTGGTATATTAGAAGAAATATATCTGTCTTGTGTTTGACCTGAGTTGAGAGGAAGACGCCTGAAAAGACGAGAGGTGCGCCTATGAGTGACGCCCACGTACGAAGGACGTACTTTTGTGTGTGTGAGAGAGAAAAACGCTAACCACGCCATGAGGATCCTTAAAACATTGCACTGGTAGGTGTATTGCAGAAAAAATTTTGGAAGAAATTTCGGAGAGGCAACTTGATAGGTGGAAGGATCTCAAAAGTAGCTCTAAACTTTTAGATAGTGTTGGGCGATTTCCGAAGATAGAATCGATCCTCGAAAAATCGATCTTCATAACAAACGATTTTTTCAAAAAATAAAAAATAAAAAAATAGGACAATAATAAAAAAAAAACATTTTTATAAATTCATTTTTGCTATCGTTTTTTTCTTAACTGATACATTATTGATAATAAATACATGATTGTTAATTTAATTGTTTTTGAAAATAATTTTTAACTTAATTTATCCAGTAACATAGTGTAAAGTAAATTTTTTAAAAATATCGCAACTACTTGGATATCAAGTTTTCAACTTTATTTCATAAATTATTTGAAGTTTTTCTCATCATTTGATGATAACTTTGATCTGAAAAGACTGTATTTCATTGTTGTTATTTTAAAAAAATCTATACGATTCTGGTAAAAAAGAATCGAAGAATTGATTAATCAAGTTTTTAAGAATCGCCCAAAAATATCGATTTTCTGAATAGAAGAATCGATCTTACAAGATCGATTAAAAATCGCCCATCACTACTTTTTCGGACTAGTTGTTGAGTTTTAAACAAGAAATAAACAGAAGAATCACCCAAAAATTGATTGTCATGATTGAAAACCTAGTTCTTGGGTATTTAAAGCGAATGTCAAAAATTTGAGAATTAATATTAATTATTTGTAATTACTTGACCACCAGATATGCCATTTGATTAGTGTATTCACGTATTTTCCAATGCAGAAAAAACAATAATTGATTACAAAGTTATGAAACGGTCAATAATTTTCATATTGGATCGTAAATTATTTTTTTCCCCTTTTTTGAAGACGTTTTGCAGATTTTAATCTTTTGCATAATCTGAAAGTGCAAAAGCCTGCATGAGATCATAAGCTTAAGGCTCGTCAAATACCAGTGATCGAACATGAGAAATTCGCTGATTACTGATATATTCAAAAATTTTATAGGCTCTTATTTGAGTTTATGAACATCATATTGTGTTTCAAAAACTAGAAAAATGATATTTTGCTGGATTGCCATTTTTTTAGGATAAATATGTTGAATTGTTCGATCACTGGATGAGTTTGAACACTGGTCAACTCATCCTACCTTAAGATTATGATAAGATGATGATTCAATTGAAGTTTTGAGGGCCATTCTTTGATATAAGCAAAAATTATAAAATGAACATTTTTGGAAAGAGCGAAAAAAAACGTGATTTTTTCACGGTTCGTGGCAAAAAAAAAAGGGTAAATATCAGAATTTAGAAAAATCCTTGATATGCGCTATAGCTATAGTAGTAAAGAATATGTGCTCAAAATTTCATAAGGACCAGTTCAGTAGTTTCGAAGATTCTATCAACAAGCTATCAAAAAACGTTATTTCGAGAAAAACGCGTTTAAAGGTTCCTAAAATGAAAAATCGTAGGAAATCTTATTTGTGCACAATCAGCGATATCTGCACAATAGAGTATGCCTTCTACGTGTTCATAATGTTCATTCGCATCTGAAATAGCGAATTTCGAAGAAACAAATATTTTTTGGAAATTGTAAAGTGATAAGATCCATAATGGACCCGGTGATCTAGCGCTCGAAAATTTGAGGTATTTTCAGTTCTTTTTTTTAGAGGTCAAAATAATGTACGATAATAAGCAAACTTTCCAGGTATATTATAACACTCATACTGCATACAAAAACATTTTTTTTGAAATTAAAAAAATATTTTAATTATGTCAAAAATGGCACTAAACGAGAGCCCCTCCAAAAAAATGGACCTTGGTAGCGGGATTGATTTCGACTCTTTCATTCATCTGAGGAATAAAAACCAAGGAAATTCTCAATCAGTATGAGTGCAGTTATGGCCGGAACTAGGAAAAAAAAGTGGAAAATTGACACAATGGCGGGCTTTTGAAATTCAATTTCTCGAAATTTTTGTAGGACTTTTTGTATACCTAGCACTTACTCCATTTTGTGTCTGAGGCAACAAATACATATTGACAATTGAGAAAAAAATATATATGAAATATTTAAATGTTAAGACACTTGAAGTATTTAAGACACTTGTTTCATATCATTTTCTCACAATTGTCAACATCGATTTGTTGCCTTAGACTCAAAGTGACGTAAGTGCTATGTATAAGCATAGGGCTAACGCCTCATTCAAGTGTCAATATTTTATTACTGGTTCTCTGGGGAGACATTCCGCGCGTTATAAGCAGTATCCAATTAGCCTTTTTTTTTTTTTTAATTTTGAATTATTTATAATTGCACTTACTAAAACGTTAGTATTTCGTTCGCGAGTGATTGTAGTGCTGTTAAAATCGTTTAAGAGTTAATTGGTTAATTGTAATTAAATAAAATATAACACAAAGCTAACGCTTTTACGTTATAACGCAGTACCTTATAACGCGCGGAATCTCTCCCCTGTAGCCCTTTGAAAATTCAATTGAATCATAATCTACGAATGTACCGCATTTCAGTCGATTCTGAACGGTAATCCTATTACCAACAGTACTACATTAAGTGCGAGGGCTTAGAGGGACTTGGGAATTTGGTTTGTGGGATTTAATTGCGTTTATTGGAGATGGGGAAATGAGAAGATCTTATTTCCCCATTCGATGATTGATTATTTTCAGATAAATCAATTTTATTTCCTCCTTTTTTGAGAATATCTTGGAGAATAAGCAAGATAGGGCGATTTTGAACCGATTTTTTTGGAGCTTTTGAGAGTCTCTGCAAAAAAGAATTAGAGATATTACAGAGATTAGACTATAAAAAGAATTCAGTCTCTACAAAAGAGATATTTCGTAAAAATGAGAACAAGAAAACTGATACAATCTATTTCATCTCTTCAACTGAATTTTTTTCATTCATTTTTCTAAAATATATTTCGGAAACTATGCGAAATGGAGCATTTTTGCATTCTACAGAAGAGGATTTTTGTCGAATCGCCCTATCTCGCTTAGTTTCCGAGATATTTCAAATAAACTGGTCACAAAATAAATTGAGTCAATTCATCTGGAAACTTCAGATTCTTAAAATGTGCAGGAAGCACTTTTGAAAGGTGCAGGAAGAAAAGCAGGTAGAATTGGTAGAAATACTTGGGATAGGATTTCTCCTATTATTTTGTTGAGAAACTGAGGAATTTTTTTGAGGGAAAATACGGATTTTCTGAGAATTTTACGATTTTTGAAGGAAATTGAAGACTTATTCATGCAACTGTTGAGTTTTGAGACAGATTGATTGTATTTTTTCAGTTTTTTGCAAATATCTCAGGAACTGAGGGAGATAGAACGATTTTACCTGCATTCTTTTCTGTATTTTTTGAAATTTTCTACGAAAAAGGACAAATACTCCTGAGTAAATCGTCCTATCTCTTTCTATTTCCGAGAGATTTAGAGAAAACTGGTGACAAAATGAAATCAATTTGTTTGAAAACTTCATATTCTTCTTTTCTGGGATATTTCTGGTTTTTATTGTCCCATAGAGCGGAAATTTAGGGACAAGCAAAAAACTGAGGAAATCCTGCCCTCAACTTATGTGATTTCGAATCGATTTTTAGCGATTTCTGAGGAAGTTACGAGATATTTTATGAATATCAGTTTTTCCTCGAGCGAACTACCTTGAAAATTGTAACAAATTTGATAGAAATCACTGAAATCGATGGGGAAGCTCATTTTCAAGTTGATTTTCTTCAGTTTCTGCCTTATGGTGATTAGGAATGGAGATATTCTTAAAAATCCGAAAATTTTCGCAAATAAAAAGGTGTGACTCTTCCATTTTTGACTGTACAACGCAGTTTTTGAAAGAGAATCGGAAAAATCAATTCTGATACCTGTCTTTTATCAGGAACTTCTTCAGTTTAACAATAGAATTGTCAAAACAAAAGTTACTTCAAATAGTTTCAATGATTCTAAGCGATTTTAGAACATTTTGATGGTGAGAATCCTCATTTTATCGGCAATTCTATAAAATATGAAAATTTCCAATGAAAAACATCTGTCACAATTGATTCTGACGAAGAATTGAAGCCCTAAAGTTCTCCGAAATTCTTAGTTTTTCAAGAATATTCCCAATTTTAATTGTTGTAACCCAAAAATTCAAGAACTACCTTAAATCTTAAAACATTCTCCCTCCGATCCCTGAAATTTGATTGAAACAGATTTGAATTCCGAACCTCACGTCCTCTTTGAATGAAGCACAAAACCTCAATTTCATTATCCCACCTATGAAATTTTACGTAAGCGAACGTCCCTGAAAAAAGCCTGCTACTCCCCCACTGAAATGTCGTTAATGCTCCTCGAAACACCACAAAAACTCATCAATCATTTCCAAATCAGCTGCGACTAATCGCAGCACAATTAAGAAGAAGAAGAAGAAGAATCACTTCTAAATGTGAACAACTGTAATATTCTTACATATCGTCACCTCAGAGAGAAAGGGGCATAAGTGTTATGCATAAGCATAGCACTTACGCCCCTTTGCCCCTAAGACCATGATGTTTTTCGTCCACAAACAAACCATGATTAGCATAATTCTGTCATAAAAATAGGCTAAAATTAAATAAAAATGCAAAAAATCATAAAAGATAATAAATTAAATATATAAATTAATTGTTACAGGTCTAGAAGACGCAGTGGCAGTGGCGTGGCAGAGATTCACTTGCAGCAGGCACAAGTACATGATAACAATAACGGTGTTAGCCATCACGAGACTAAAGACTTGCATGATAATCAAGGGCTCCCAGATGAGATGTGGAGCCCGGGTCTAACCCCGGGTCACCATCGGGAATTGCCTGTCGATGTACCCGATACACTACTCCAGCAGGCATATGCCAATAAGGTAATAAATGATAATACGTCCAATTTATGTAAAAACGAGATGCCAACACGTATCACCAATACCCGTAGCGCTAGCCATCATCATAATGAAAATATAACCCGTGTTATGTGTGATATTAATGAATCGGAAATCATTAATATTGATGATACAAATAAAATGATAATCAATGATTGTGAAAATAAGACAAAAAAAAATGAAGATAAAGAAGATAATGAATTATGCGATAATAATACAATTGTCATTGACAATAAAGCAGATGAGGTGGAGCAGCCACGTATAATTGGAATAACATTGAGAAATAATGACAAAAATGATAAGAACGATGAAACTGATCATCATCATCATCATCATGATAGTGATCATCAAATTACTGATGACAAACGAATAATTGATATTTTTGATAAATCAATAGAAGTCAAAGAAACTAGTGTTGATGCAGAATATGATTATCCATTTGCTAAAGAGGATTATCCAACTATGCTTAAGACATGCAGTGATGCATCAGCAAGTCCACGTAGTTCATCTGGAAGATCTGATAGTACAGCAGCTATGGATGCTAGTCTAATTTTACCAGGAATTGAATCACCACTATATGATGCACGTAGAATTGATTTAGGATCACCATGCAGACCAATAGGTGCTATTTTTAAATTAAATCGTGAATCAGCACTGTCAACATCATTTGATAATCCAGCATATGGCCTTGATTTTGATCTTCATCAAGGTCTACTAATTCGTTCTGATGAAATAACTGATCTTACACGTCTAATAACAACAGAAAAATCCGTTAAATCCATGAAAAAAACAGTTGATAGTGACAATGAAAAGCTCATTCTATCTACCGATGATTCAATTAATAATGAAACGAATTTTGTTACATCCGTAACAATAGGTGATACAAGAAAAAAAAAAAAACAATCATCAAGTGGTTATTCAACACTACGCAGTGATATTGATTATTCTGATCGTTCATTTCTTGTTGTTGGTAATAAACGTAATTATCGTGAAGTTGCGGTTGATTGTCCACCAGATTTTATACCAATAGCTAAGTGTCATCCAATTTATCCACCACCAGGACGTAAAAAATATGATGATAATGGAAAAAATATATTGTCAATTAATAATATAAATAGTATTAATAATGACAGTATTAATGACAATAATGATACTACTTTGAACGTCAATAAAATCGTTAAGGTAAGGTCTAAAGTACGAAAATTAATGCGTAAAAATAATAATAATCTATACAATTTGCGTAAAAAAAATATGCTTTCATCAAAATACTGCTATTATCCAATTAATAATTATAATCTGTCTAATGCACTCATATATAATACGCTTAATTGCACAGTACTATCACCATACACATCGATACCTTATATATTTGATAATAATGTTAATACACGTTATGATATGTCATTCAAGAGAATTGATAATTTTTACGATAATGAACAAAATGATAATTCAGTTAATTCAATACGTCAATTTATTGATGATTATAATGTGAATTTTAATAATGGAACAATAACAAAGAAATTACATGATGATATTATTGAGTATTTGGATAATACGGAAAATTCAAATATATCAGATGCTTGTAAAATATCAAAT
The DNA here is from genome assembly GCA_963942555.1 of Aleiodes leptofemur. Lineage (NCBI taxonomy): Eukaryota > Metazoa > Arthropoda > Insecta > Hymenoptera > Braconidae > Aleiodes > Aleiodes leptofemur. Next base: position 1,623,314 of record OZ012619.1, on the reverse strand, counting down.
GATATTATGATGTACAATAAGAGATATGATTTTGGAAGTCTGCCGGATTTTGAAAAAATTCAATGTTTTAATGATTTTGGAAGAAAACGAAGACGACGACACAGTTTTACTGGTTTTAATCAGTGGAATTTTGAGGAAAGAACTTATCAACATGACAATGATGAAAATGGACAGGTAAAAGAAATTGAAAAAGACTGGTTTTAAGCAACAACAATGACGCATCAAACAAAAATGTTTTTTTTTCTTCTTCTCTTCTTCTTTCTCATGGATTTTTTTTTTTTTTTTACTCTTTTTTTCCCTTCTTTCTTTCGTTTGCATTATGAGGCAACTGGAGCAACATGACATGAAGAGTCTTTTTTTTTTTTTTGCATTTTAAGAAGGAGTGTAGTGGGATAGCTTGGTTCTCTATATAATTAGCATGATGTATAAAATTATATATTTTTTTCTCATGTTATTTTTCATCTCTCAACGTTTTAGTTGTGAAGAAGTAGAAAAGTCGATTTTTTTCTGGGTTTTAATTTTTAATGGGATCTCGGAAACTAAGCTAGATAGCGAAATTTTTGTAGTAACCTTTTTTTTAGATCTTAAAATTCTCTACCGAAAAGGTATCTTCAAAAATTACGCTATCTCGCTTAGTTTCCGAGATCCTATTAAAAAACGAAACGCAAAAAAAAATCGACTTTTTTTACCTTTTCACAATTGAAATCAGTAATAAAGAGGCGAAAAAGTCTATTTTTTTTGCGTTTTATTTTTTAATAGGATCTCGGAAACTAAGCGAGATAGCGAAATTTTTGTGGACACCTTTTTTGTAGACCTTGAAATTCTCTACAAAAAAGGTATCTACAAAAATTACGTTATCTCGCTTAGTTTCCGAGATCCTATTAAAAATTGAAACCCACAAAAAAATCGACATTTTAGCTCTTTATTACTGATTTCTCTGGTATGATTTAATTCTTTTAGTTAATTTTTTATTATTATTTTAATTTCTTTTCCAAGAATATTCCAGATGACTCTCAGCACATCAATTGAGTGATTTAATTCTGGAATTATTTGACTTTGAAATGATTTTTTTTTTTTTTTTCTGGAGGAATTTTTGTGTGAACACAGGTGCATCATGAATTTAGTGCTCGGTTCAAATGAGTGAATAAATTCTATTTCAGACGGGCGTTAATGGCGTCAAGCCGGCAATTCCGCCCAGAGATCAGAAAAGAGCACCAGCAAGGCCACCCAAGGATAATTTACGATTATCTAATCGTAATAACAATGTTGAGAGCAATGAAAATATCAATACGACGAATGAATCGATACAACAGCAGCAGCCAACACCGCAACAATTGCATTCGATCAAAAAATATCAGGTAATATTTTTTTTAAAATTTATTATTATCATTATTATTCAGAATTTCATTTCATCGACCATGTTTTTATTATTGTTATTATTTCACGATATTTTTTTAATTGTAAATAGATAATAGGAGCGTTCGTTCATGAATTCAACCGAACTAATGCAGAAAAGTCTCAATTTTCTTGAGTCTTATCTTTATCCAATTTTTATTGAAACTCATATCGTCACCTTAGAAACAAAGGGGCGTATGTGCTGTGTATAAGCATATCACTTACGCCCCTTTAATTCTAAGGCAACGATATAATCGCGTAAATTGATGGAACATTAAGGAATTAAATTAATTGATTTTTTCAGAGAAAAAAATTAATTAAATTAATTTAAAAAATCTTTCGAACTCTATAAGGGTTTATTCAGAGGTACATGAATTATGGGGGATTTTGGTTGAATTCTTTTTTGTAGAGAATTTCAAGGGCTGCAATAAAGGATTCGAGTAAAATCGCACTATCTCGCTTAGTTTCCGGGATATTTGAGAAAAATGAAAAAAAAATGCTGTGAAGATTTTTTTAAAAAAGTTGTGATTTTCTTGTTCGTTTTCTTGAAGTATCTTGGAAAATAAGTGAGATACAGCGATTTTGTTGGAATCCTTTTTTGTGGAGAATTTTGAGAGCTAAAAAAATGTCTTCACAAAAATTGTGCTATCTCGCTTATTTTCTGAGATATTAAAAACAAAAACTGATATCAAATTTTTGAAACAATGAAATAAGTCCATTTTTTTTACATTTCGTGGAATATCTCGGAAAATAAGCGAGATAGGGTGATTCCGCCTGAACTCTTTTTTGTAGAAATTCTTAAGAGTTACAAAAAAGGATTCGGGCAAAATCACTCTATCCCCCTTAGTTTCCAAGATATTCTCAAAAAACTAGCAAAAAAAATCAACTCTTCCTATTAAAAAAAAAGCTTTACTTTAATTTTGCATAATCTCTTTTTTTTCATCATTTTAAGAATGATTTGCTGGATTTTCCGCTCATTAATTCACTTGATTCATCAAAAAACTAATTTCAATGAATTCTTCTTTTATCAGGGCGTTAACATAATCCAGTTGGTCTCTCTCTCTCTCTCTGTGTCCTTTAAATGGTTATGAAATTAGGATAATGCTGTTTTTAAAACAGTTATTATACACATTCCTTCTCGTAATGACATGTCAGGGACGTAGACACGCTAGAAGCGGAAAGCGTCTACACGAATTGGCCAACCGTGACGAGTTTACTTCCGCGTGTCAACAATGCTACTATAAGAGAGCGGTCAATCGTCAATAAAATACAATTGCCACACACAAAACTAATAGGAAACAGGGGAATTACGTAGAATTCAGTAGAATCTCGTGGTCAACAAATAACGTGCATGGTTATTGGATTTTTTTGGCTTTCAATTTTATTTATTTCTTTATTTTTTGATTAAATTCTGGAGTCCAGGTTTGAAAATCTATCGAAGCCCATTAATCCATACATTAAGAGTGAAAACAAAGTGGATAATAGTATTGCTTTCCAACTGATATAGCTTTTTCTGCTAATACTTTAGCAATATGCTTTCGAATGGGAGTGATACAACTTTTTTCAAACCATCATTGAACTATCAAATTTTGAAGAAATTCATTAAAACGCCAATAACTCGAAAACTAATCATGCAAATAAGCGCAACATTGACTGGCATCTAATTGATACAACTCTCGAGATAATAGGGGAAGGTGGGGCAAAATGGACACATCTAAATTTTTAGGCAAATATTATGGAAACCTCTTGAAATTAATAGGAATATTGACGGTTGATTATTTTTGATGATTTCATTGGAAAGTTGAGGAAATTTTAGGCAGGAAACAAGTGCTGGAACTAATTTTTTTGAATTTTTTGCGATTTTGACTTTTTTGAGCATTTTAGAGGGGTAAAACTCTTTCTTTTTTTGAAAATTTTCAGTTTTTTGAGAATATCTTTGGTTCTATTTGTCGCAGCGTCAAAATTCCGATGGGAGGTGAAAGGTGAGATCATTTGCCATCGATTCATAGGGTTTTCAATTTAAAAATATCAATTTTTAAGGTATTTATGGGCATTTTTGTGGAACAGTTTTGTGAAACAGTTTTTGGCCTATAACTATCCCAAAAATGGATATTTTTGAATTCAAGACCCCATGAATCGATGGTAAATGAGCTCACCTTTCATTTGAGACCAGCCCCGAATTGCTATTACCAATAGAACCAGAGATATTTGCAAAAAACTGAAAATTTTCAAAAAAAGAAAGGCTTCTACCTCTTGAAAATACCGAAAAATATAGAATTTTCAAAAAATCGAAAAAAATACATCTGACACTCGTTTCCCGGCTGAAATTTCCTCAGCTTTTCAATAGAATCATCGAAAAAAATCCATCTCTAACCATTTCATTATAGTGTCCATTTTGCCCCACTCTCCCCTATATGAGTATAAATAATATCAGTTGAATAGTTTCCAGAAATTCCATTAAAAACTGATTTTCGAAAAATTGACATATCTCAAAAAGAACCGATCGCATTCTCTTCTAATAAAGCTTAAAAAATAGAGTTCGTCGAGAGGAAGTTTTCCACAAAATATGAAATTTTTCTATAAAACCGTTTTGCTGTAATTGAGACTTTTATGCACATACAGACATGCACTAAAAATATCATTTTCTCTCTATTTAGATCATTTTAAGTATCTTCTATTTAAAAAATTACAATCGAAAATTCTGATGATTACATAGCTTCCATTCGGTAGCAAAAAGGGGCAAAATGGGATAGGGTAGAGGAAAACATCGAGTTTAGAATTCTTGAAATTGCAAGAAAAAAAACATCGATTTAGCAAAAAAAAGTAAAATAAGACTGAAATTTTGAGATAAATCGATTTTTTAGCTTACCGATGGTTTTTCGAAAATTTCTCGGAATCTAGGCGAGATAGAGGGATTTTTGTAATGATCTTTTTTTTGTGGAGAATTATAAGAGCTACGAAAAAAAGAGATACTATGTGAAAATCGCTCTACCTCGTTTAGATTCCGAGATATTTTCAAAAAAAACTGATAACAGAATGAAATAAATTTGCCTGAAAATTTTGCATTTTTAAAAAAGAATTTTTTGTCATTTTTTTTTTTTTTTTTGAAACTATCTTGGGATTAAGCGAGATAACGCGATTTTGAGTTCTATTGTTTTTTTCGAGTTCTTGAAATTCTTTGAAAAAAGAAGAATTAAAGTAAAATCGCGTTATTTCGCTTATTTTCTGAAATATAATCGAAAAAAGGAATCATAAAAAATTCAGGAAGTTTTTGTCATTCGTTTCTTGAGAATATCTGTGAAATTAAGCGAGATAAGGCGGCATTTCCCTAATCTCTCTTTTCTAGCTCTTGAAAAAATTCTCTACAAATAAAAATGAGGGTAAAATCATCCTATCTCGCTAAGTTTCCAAGATAGTCTCAAAAAAATCTAAATATTTTTTTTTGAAAAAATTTCAGAATTTTAATTTTTTAATAATTTTGTAATTTGTTATTCTTAAAATATTATCATCTCGAGCCAAAAAAAATGGAATAGGATTTCAAAATATATTTCATTTCAACTCAACTTTTATAAATTAATTAAAAAATCGTTTAAAAAAGAAATAATTTATTTTTTGTATTTTTAATCCGAAAAATTCTCAATCAGTTTTTCCACTTTTTGTGTAATTATTTATGGCCCATTTAGCCCCACCCCCTCCTAATCTGGCTTTTCGTATCATTATCCCACGTAATGAATCAGAAAAGAAGCCTCACAATCGAAACAATGAGGCTTCACCGTGATATTTACGTTCTGCTTTTATCATATTCGTGATTTTCCACAAATAAAAAGGAAAAAAAAAAAAACAAATATTGAGCAATGTGAATTTTTTTATCCACGTCGATGGGCGTAATTCAACGTTTCTAGTGATTACTCACTAATTGCTGCGAGATAAGACTAATCAATGACTCGATGTCGCTTCTATCACAGTTATTGAAAAAAAAAAAAGGCCTATACTTGAAATTAATTGCACTTTTCAATTATTTCCATTGAAATTTTTGCCAAGAGCTCTCTTATAAAAATTTACATGTAGATTAAAAGAAAAAAAAATGACAATTTAATCTTAAATTTTGAAATTCTCGAAAAATCTTGATTTTTTTTAGTAACACGACCAATAGATAGACACTGACCAAAAGATAGACGATTTCTTTTATTGAGAATTATGTAAATAATAAAATTATTTTTAATCTTTTTTTTCTTCTTTTTTTATTAAAATATAGACTTTAGGTTTGAAAACCCATCGAAGCCTTTTCTGAAAAAATAATTTTATAAATTGCTATTGCAGTTTCATAAGAAAATTAAAAGTATAGGGGAGAGTGGGGCAAAATGGACACTATAATGAAATGGTTAGAGATGGATTTTTTTCGATGATTCTATTGAAAAGCTGAGGAAATTTCAGCCGAAAAACGAGTGTCAGATGTATTTTTTTTCGATTTTTTGAAAATTCTATATTTTTTGGTATTTTCAAGGGGTAGAAGCCTTTCTTTTTTTGGAAATTTTCAGTTTTTTGCGAATATCTCGAGTTCTATTGGTAATAGCAATTCAGGGCTGGTCTCAAATGAAAGGTGAGCTCATTTCCCATCGATTCATGGGGTTTTGAATTCAAAAATATCTATTTTTGGGATAGTTATAGGCCAAAAACTGTTTCACAAAACTGTTCCACAAAAATGCCCATAAATACCTTAAAAATTGATATTTTCAAATTGAAAACCCTATGAATCGATGGCAAATGATCTCACCTTTCACCTCCCATCAGAATTTTGACGCTGCGACAAATAGAACCAAAGATATTCCCAAAAAACTGAAAATTTTCAAAAAAAGAAAGAGTTTTACCCCTCTAAAATGCTCAAAAAAGTCAAAATCGCAAAAAATTCAAAAAAATTAGTTCCAGCACTTGTTTTCCGCCTAAAATTTCCTCAACTTTCCAATGAAATCATCAAAAATAATCAACCGTCAATATTTCTATTAATTTCAAGAGTTTTCCATAATATTTGCCTGAAAATTTAGATGTGTCCATTTTGCCCCACCTTCCCCTATCTCTAATGAATTGAATGAATAATCAGCTTTTCTCTCTAATTTCAGATTATGATACTCATATAGATTCATCCGCTTTCCATTACATACCGTTTGATCAAAAATTTATAATTATGGCCCTGCGAATATGCAACTGTCTATTTATTGGGGTTTTGGGGTATAATCCAATTTTTTCCCCGATTTTCATTAATTATTTCTTCATTACTCGAGTTCAATTCAGTAGTGAAGAGATAAAGCAGGATAAATCGACTTATCTTTGTGATCCTTTTTTTTCAGGAAATAGCTCGGAAACTAAGCGAGATAAGGCGATATTACCTATATTTTTTGGTAGAGAATTTCAAGAGTTACAAAAGAGTTTCAGAGCAACATTGTTCTATCTCGCTTATTTTCCAGCGTATTTCCAAATAACTAAATGAGAAAAAACAGACTTATCTCGTTTTATCCCTTCGCTACTTAATTGATTTTTAATTTTTTATTATAGGGGAGAATGGGGTAAAATGGACCTCTGCAACAACATAATTCAGGATTTTTTTTCGAACTTAAGGACTCAAAGAAAAAATCTGAGAAAATTTGAGAAGATGCTCCAATATGTCTTCATTTTTATATAATTTTTTCAATTTTTTTCATGGAGCTGCCTATTCTCTAAAAAATCCCAAATCATTCTAACAAACAGGTCCATTTTGCCCCACTTTCCCCTACATATTCTTTTATGAGTCGTTTTCTTCTGCAGTTCCTCAACGTGATTCGCCTATTTTATACGCAAATGTATATATATTGATCGTGTTATCCTAATTAATTTCTATTAATTTTTTTTTTTCAGGAACAAGTACGACAGAGGAAGGACTATGAGGAGCGCCAGGAGTACCTCAATCAATCGTTACGTGACTCGAGGAAGCTCCATGCACTTCAGAGCAACACAACGAGTTTACCAGGACAAGAGAATCTTGCGTATATGCAAGATGAGATAACAACACCAACAGCAGAGAGAAAAGGACGTTCTTCTGCACCAAAAGAGGCTGAAGAACCACCAAAAGTTTTGAGTATGAAAATTATTTACTAATATTTGTTAAAAAAAAAAAAAAAAAGTGGACGTGAGAAAAGGAGAGAATGTAAAGTTTTTTTTAACAAATTGATGATTTTTTTCGTCAGTTTTTTTTTTTTTTTAATCTAGGAAACTAAGCGAGATAGGGCGATTTTCGCTATGATTTTTCTTCTTTTTGTGAGGAGTTTTGAGAGCTGGAAAAGAGGATTGGAACAAAATCTCTCTATCTCGCTTAGATTCCGAGATATTCTCAAAAAAAACTGGTGAAATAAAATTAATTTTTGTGTAAATTTTATAGTTTTGAGAAAAATAGGGGTTTTGGAGCAATAAATTGTGTGGGGGGGGGGGGGGGGGGGGGATGGGCTTGAGGATGAAAAATAGTTTTGTTGGGAGGAAATTTTGGAGAATTTAATGAAAATAATCAAATTGAACATAAAAATTCCGAAAAATATTTGAAAATTTAAGTTCTATCCTTTTGTATTCTTGGAAATTTTTAATTTTTTTCTGAATATCTCCGTTTCTAATTGTTGTAATGCAAAAAATCATAAAGGAGATGAAAGCTGAGGAAATTATACCCCAAATTTCTATATTTTCGAATCAATTTCTATCGATTTTTGCTCGAAATATCGAGGAAATACCAAGATTCACAAAATACTCGCTAATTCCTCGAAAAATCAATGAAAATTGACTCAAAATTATATGAATTTAGGGTAAAATTTTCTCAGCTTCCATCTCCTTTTCGAATTTTCATGCCACGACAATCAAAACCAGAGATATTCTCAAAAACTGAAACATTTCGGGAATGAAGAGAGAAATTACTCCAATTTTTTCCTCAAAATTCAATTTTTTCCTCAAAACATCTAGACAAATGCTTTTTATCTTTTTTTTAACAAATGTTTTTTGATTCTCAGGCTATGGAGAAGTGGTGGCAATACTCGAGAGGCTCCAGATGCAACTGAAGAATCTCTCAGGAGCACTGGGCATCTCAGGGCCTGGAGTTGAGGCCGAATTGGAGGCAGTTCGAACGCTTTTGACACAAAAGAAGTTTGCAACAGCTCTCGCTACGCATCAAGTGCTGAGATCAAAATTACGAGCCAGTAAATTACCGAAACACTACGACGATGATGCCTCGAATTTAGCCCATGACGTGAGCATATTTTATTTTTTATCAGAAAGCTTCAGAAGTAAAGAAGTGGGATGAAATAATTCGATAGGTCTTTATTATTTGTAATTTTTTTTTTTTTAATTATTATTATTGAAAAGTATTGGCCCTATTGGGTCATTTACATACAGTGTATTCGTACAATATGTATTTTTAATATACCTTTGTTATTTATAGTTAAATTTTGATTTTACATGTTTTCAAAAAATTTGTAATTTGTAATTTGTGATTTATTATTATTCGCGATAGAATATCTCGGGAAGAAAGGAGTTAACGAGAAATTGTTGAGAGACCTTTTTCGTAGGGATTTAAATTCTCTACAAAAAAGGTCTCTTGATATTTTTCGATGAACCTAATGGCTTCAAAGATATTCATGAAAGAATGAGAATAATCGAATTAATCAATCGACAAATTGATTTTTTTTTTAATTATTTGAATTTTCTAGAATTTTTTTGAAATTCTTCGGATTATTCGAAATTTCATGACATTTTTCTAATAATTCGAAATTTTTCAGATTTTTCGAATTTTTGAGTTTTTTATTTGAAGATTTCGAATATTCGAGAGTTTTAGAATTATTCTAAATATTTCGAATCTTTCGAAATTCCTCAAATTCCTCGAAATCTTTCAAATGTTTAGAAATTATTCGATTTTCTTAGAATTTCTTCAATTATTCTGAATTTTTAGAATTATTCGAAATTTTCCTAAGTTTTTAGACGCTTTGAAGCTTTTCGAAATTTTTAAACTTCTCTAAAATGTTTAGAATAATTCTAAATCTTTCGAATTTTTCGTTATTTTCAGTTTTTCTCAAATATCCTGAATTATTCGAAATTTGTCGAATTCTACACGTATCGAATTATTCGAAATTCTTTCAAATATTTAGAAATCTTCCAATTTTCCGTATTTTTTTCAATTATTAAAATTTTTTTCGAATTATTCGAAATTTTCTAAATTATTCGAATTCTTTCAAATGTTTAGAAATTTTCAAATTTTTTGGATTTTTCAACTATTCAAAATTCTTCGAATTATTCGAACTTTTTTGAATTATCTTATTCGATGCAAACCCTATTAATCTACCTCTCCTAATAACGCCGAATTATTTTCAGTGCGTCGAGATCTTGGAAGAATGGCACACGTCGAACGTCAAGTCCAGTGAGAATGTAGCTCTCGTAGAGGAACTTACAGGCTTGTTAACAAGTTATGAAATCGAGGGTTTATTATTGTCCCATGATTCCGTAATATCGTACGTTGATGGTGTCCAACGTAAGCAGAGTCCCTCCTCATCATCGCCTAGTGAAACGCCGAGCCTGACGTCTAGTTTTCGAGATTCAAGAAATACACAGAACATCAAAATGATTAAAATCGATAAAACGAACGAGCCACTTGGAGCAACGGTCAGAAACGAGGGCGATGCTGTCATAATCGGTAAATGTTCTTTTTATTTTCTACATAAAAATAATTTAATGGATCTTTTCTTGATCTTCTGATATATCAACGTTTAAAGGCTTACTCGTGAAAAAAACGCTTTTTTTTACGAATTTTTTTTAGACGTATGGATTGAGGAAATTTATTGAAACCTTTTGAAACAACAACATGAAGTAATTTTTTTATACGAAAATATCCACAAAAAAGCCGATGACGGAGCTTTTCCAAAAACGTCTTTTGAAATAGACGATTTGCGGTGATCACTGTATCTCAGCTGGAAATTATCAGAAATGAAAAAAACCATTGAAATTTAGTCAAATTATCATTAAATCCTCGCCCCAACGATCTCTGATTATGATTTTTTTCATTTTTCAATTTTTGGTGGTCATTTAAAGTAAAAACTGCTATTTTTTACGAAAAATTGCGCCATTTTGTAGGTAGAAAACCCCCTTAATGTAAAAAAAAATCATCAGAGATCGTTGGAGGGAGGATTTAATGATACTTTGACTAAATTTCAATGGTTTTTTATTTCTGATAATTTCCAGCTGAGATACAGTGATCATCGCAAATCGTCTATTTCAAAGAAACGTTCTTGGAAAAGCTCCGTTGTTTGTGGATATTTCCGCATAATAAAATTACTCATTGTTGTTGAATCCATGCTTAATGATGTTCAAAAGGTTTCAATAAATCTGCTCAATCCATACGTCCAAGAAAAAATCGTAAAAAAGTGTTTTTTTTCTTCAGGTATGAAAAAAATCCAAAATTTTGCATACAGTTTCTTTATAAATTGGAGAACCTTGGAAAAAAATTTAATTGAATTCTCAAATTTTTTAATTTTTATAAAATATTTGGTAGAACATCCTTAATACTAAAAATTAATTTTTTCTCTGTGCTTTAGGGAGAGTCGTCAGAGGTGGTGCTGCAGACAAATGTGGATTATTCCATGAGGGAGATGAAGTTCTTGAGGTAAACGGCGTTGAGATGAGAGGCAAGAGTGTCAATGAAGTATGCGATATTCTCGCTAGTATGCAGGGAAGCTTGACATTCTTCGTATTACCAGCTTCCAATAATTACAGGAATAATGTGGCGAATAACATGAGAGAGGATAATGCTCAGGTATTTATTTCGTCGTTCTTGACGCTTTTTTATCACGGGGAAAAGGGGCAAGAGGGGGGAAAAATTTGAAAAAATTGGGGAACATTCCGGACATGCTGGAGCATTTTTAGGAATTCTTTCAGAATTTTTGGTGGAAGCATTCACTCTGAAAAAAATGCTCGTAACCGTTCTGGAGAGTTTTTTATTACGTAAAAGAAAGGCAAAGGAACGAAAAAATTTGAAAAAATTAGGGAATAATGGGGACATGTTAGAGCATCTTTAGGAATTTTTCTGGAATTTTTGGTGGAAGCTTTCGCTCTGGAAAAAATGATTGTCACTGTTTTTGGTGCTTTTTTATCACGGGAAAAAGAGGCAAAGAAAGGTAAAAATCTGAAAAAATTGGGGGACATTCCGGATATGCCGGAACATCTTCAGGAATTTTTTTAGAATTTTTGATGAAAGCATTCATTCTGAAAATAATACTTGTAACCGTTCTCGAGAGTTTTTCATCACGTAAAAGAAAGGCAAAGAAAGGAAAAAAATTGAAAAAATGAGAGAATAATGGGGACATGTTAGAGCATATTTAGGAATTTTTTCAGAATTTTTGGTGAAAGCATTCACTCCGAAAAAAATACTCATCACCGTTTTTGGTGCTTTTTCATTACGGGAAAAAGGGGCAAAAAGAGGAAACAATTCGAAAAAATTGAGGAACATTCTGGACAAGTTAGAGCATCTTCAGGAATTTTTTCGAAATTTTTGGTGGAAGCATTAACTCCGGAAAAAATTCGCATTCTTCCCACAATTGACTATTACTAATGCAGAATTGATTTTCACTCTCTGCAGATACATCACGTGAGAGCCCACTTCGACTATGATCCAGAGGAGGACCCTTACATACCGTGTCGAGAGCTTGGTGTTAGCTTTCAGAAAGGCGATGTTCTTCATGTTATCTCCCAAGAAGACTCGAATTGGTGGCAAGCATATCGTGAAGGTGAAGAGGATCAAACATTGGCGGGTCTAATTCCCAGTAAAGCATTCCAACACCAGTGAGTATTAATTCATCTCAATATTTTCGATGATTTCATTAAAAAGCTGAGGAAATCTTCGATAAAAAAATTAATTACTTTTTTTTTTTTTTTTTTTGTAAAATTGAGCGTTTCTGGCAAAACATGGGAACTCCACCCAATAAATCATCATTTAATTTAATATTTTGTTGAATTTTTCAGACGAGAGTCCATGAAACAGACAATAGCCGGTGGCAAAAATACTGTACGTGGAGGAAAAAAATCTAGCACATTATTATGTAATAGAAAAAATCCAAAGAAAAAGAAAAAACGAAGTAAATTCGGTGGCAATATGAATGAGGATGGTTATCCACTCTACTCAACTTCAACAATTGATGGTAAATATTTTTCTCTTTTTCATTTCTTTTTTTTTTTCATAAAACCATAATTTTCCAATTGAATTATGGAATTTTCAATAAAACAGGATAATCTGCTCATTTTTGTAGAAATTCATGGAAACTAAGCGAGATAGCGTGATTTTACCTCAATCCTTTTTTATAGAAAATTTTAAGAGCTACAAAAAAGGTTTCTACAAAAATTTTGCTATCTCGTTTAGTTTCCGAGATATTCTCAATAAATAATCTGAAAAAAAATGCACTTATTCTTTTTTTTTTCTCTTTCACTTCAGAATTTTTCTTTTTCGATTTAAAATCTTCGAAAATTCCTGTGATAAAATTTTTCTCTTAAAATGACTTTTTCAAGATTTTAACATTTTTAAATTAATTTTCAGATTACGATAGCGAGGAAGTGCTTACGTACGAAGAAGTTGCACTTTATTATCCTCGAGCAAGTCATAAAAGGCCAATTGTTTTAATAGGACCACCTAATATTGGTCGGCACGAACTGCGGCAACGTCTCATGCAGGACAGTGAACGTTTTGCTGCAGCGATACCACGTGAGTTGACATCCTGCAATTACTTCTTTGCCTAGAGTAAATGGACCATTAAATAAAGGAATCAAAAAAATTTGATAATCAAGGAAATCCAAGTAGCAGATCCAAATGATCTACTGTTTTTTTCTTCAAGTTATCATAATTATTCTGAATATTTCGATTTTTTTCAACATTTTACGGATATTAGAACGATGTCCACGATAGTAAATTGTTATTAAATAATATTAAAATATCCAATATTGTTCGGCATTTGACTGACGCTGTTCCAGCCTCTAGGACTGCGGATTGGTGGATGCTTGAATTTTAAACATCCAATATTCCCGCCATTGAGTTTTTCATGTAATCAATTGGATTAATCGTCGTTAATTGTCCGGTAACCGGTATTTTTGTGATTTGAAAAATTAATAGACGTTCTGACGAACAAAAATATATATAGTTATATGAGGAAAAAAATGGTCTGTAATTATGAATTGTCGCAGTGAAACTAAAACTGAATCTCGCTTATGGCGTTTAGTGTTAATTTTATTTTTTTCAAAAATTATTTTTGACTGCAAAATGTCCGGTAACACGGTGTAAAATTAATCTAAGAAAAGTCTCCTCATGTTACTCTATCATAAATGACCAAAATTGGAAGAAAGAAAAAAATTACCGGAACTACTTGAATATCCTTAAATCGAAAATTGTAGAGAAAGGTGGGGCAAAACAGAATGATGCAAATTGGGCTACGATATAGAATGTATCGTGTCATACCTCATCATCCCATTTTGCCCCGACTTCTCTTATTATTAATTATTAATTCCAAAGCTAAAATGAATTGAAAAGAAAAAAACTGAAGAAATTATAGAATTATACAGAAAAAAAATGAATTTATCAATGAGAGAACGTATATTATTCTTCGAGGAACGTTCTCTATGTGATAAAAACTCAAATGATCTTGAAAATAATTAAATAGTAAAAAAGTTAAAGTTAAAATATCTATTTTTGAAAAATATCTCGGAAACTAAGCGAGATACCGAAATTTTGATGAAAACCTTTTTTATAGCTTTCGAAATTCTCTACAAAAAAAAGGGTAAAGTCAAAACTGCCCTATCTCGCTAAGTTTCGGGGATGTTCCTTAAAAAGAACTAAGAAGACCTGAATTTTTAAGGGGTTACACCACTGTAAAAGCCTAAAAAAAGGCGTTTTTAAAAAAAAATTTTCTATAGAAAAAAAGGCAATAAAATAACGATATTTGAGGGAGTGATTGAGCATATATTTGATTCTTCAGAAAAAAAAATTCATCAAAAAATATCAAAAAATGACGGCACAAAAGCCATTCTTGCGAGGCTCTCCGAATTTAAAACACTCTGCGGCACGCAGTGTAATTGGTGCAAATTTCAATTGAAAAAAAAAAAAATTGGCTTATTCTAGATACATATAGCTACAGAAATACGTAGGGGATTTCAAAAATATTATTTTTTGTGTGATTAGTGACCATTTGAATGAAAAAATTCAAATTTCGCCCAAAAAAACGGCAATTTTTTATCAATAAAAAATGTGCAAATCAATTTTTTGAAAATCCCCTACGTATTTCTGTTCGAAATATTGTTTTCAAGATGCTGTGGGAAATTCAAATGAAAATAATGAAAATTATTGGAGTTATGCTGCGTGCCAATTTGAAAAATCATGTTTCGAGAAAAACACGATTGAAGTTTTGACTTTTGCTATGAATATGAAGAAATGCCTCGGGAAAAATTCAAAATTTCATGAGAAAAAATGGGTTTCAGGTGATAACTTTTCTTGCCTGTATTCTGGAAAGCCCAAAGTAATTTTTAAAGCAACAAAAAAAATTGATTTTTTGAAAATTCTACAGTAGTGTAACCCTTTAAATGTATAAACTAGGGGTGTGCGAATAATTCGAATCCACGAATTATTCGTACCGAATCGAATATTAATATTCGATTCGAAATTTGAATCGAATAATTCGAATTTTCGAATTATTCGATTTTTTTCGAATAATTTCGATTTTTTTACAATAATTCGAATTTTTCCGAATAATTCGAATTTTTTTGAATAATTCGAATAATTCGAATTTTTTTGAATAATTCGAATTTTCGAATAATTCGAATTTTTGAATAATTCGAATTTTTGAATAATTCGAATTTTTGAATAATTCAAATTTTCGAATAATTCGAATTTTTTTGAATAATTTGAATTTTCGAATAATTTGGATAATTCGAAAATTCGAATTTTTTTGAATAATTTGAATTTTCGAATAATTCGAATAATTCAAAAATTCGAATTTTTTTGAATAATTTGAATTTTCGAATAATTCGAATTTTCTTGAATAATCCGAATTTTCGAATAATTCGAATTTTTTTGAATAATTCGTATTTTTGAATAATTCGTATTTTTAAATAATTCGAATTTTCTTCAATAACCCGAAGTTTCGAATAATTCGAATTTTCTTGAATAATCCGAATTTTCGAATAATTCGAATTTTTTTGAATAATTCGAATTTTTGAATAATTCAAATTTTTTAATAATTCGAATTTTCGAATTATTCGATTCGAAATTCGAATCGAATAGTAATATTCGATTCGATTCTATTCAAACACTATTCGCACACCCCTAGTATAAACTTTTCAAATGTCTCTTTTCCTCCAATTTAAAACTAAATTATCCTTCTTTTTCTTCCACAGATACGAGTAGACCTCGTAAAGGATCAGAAGTTGACGGTCAGGACTACCACTTTATCTCTCGATCGCAGTTTGAATCAGATATACTATGTCGAAAATTCGTTGAACACGGTGAATACGAAAAAGCCTATTACGGTACATCAGTTGAAGCAATAAGAACAGTTGTGAATTCTGGTAAAATATGCGTATTAAATTTACATCCACAAAGTTTAAAAATCCTACGTAATTCTGATTTAAAACCATACGTTGTATTTGTTGCACCGCCAAGTCTTGAAAAATTACGACAAAAGCGTTTAAAAAATAATGAAACATTCAAGGAAGAAGAGCTAAAAGACATTATTGAAAAAGCACGTGAAATGGAGGATAAATATGGTCATTTATTCGATATGATTATCATAAATAATGATACAGATCGTGCTTACAATCAATTATTGACTGAAATTAATTCACTTGAGCGTGAACCACAGTGGGTACCAGCCACCTGGGTGCAGTGATAATACATTATTCATTCAATTAAATGAGAAAAAAAAAAAAACATGAGAATTTTAAAATAAAAAAGTTCGAAAGATAATTATTTCGATTTGACGAAGGGGGAAAGAATATTTTAAGGCCAGTTGCGAGTGCCTGAATCATTGAAAATAAAAACGCGAAACACTCAATCACGACTAACGAACGCTAATATCGACTCTCGAATTGTTTGAATGTGTGTGAATGTATGTGAGAATTGTGGAAAAAAATTTAATACAATGGTGATTCCCTAATTTTTTGATGTTAGAGGATTTGAATTGAGAGACTTTCCCGCTTTGATGAAAGGGGCGTGGTCTCGAGAGAGGAGAAACTTTCTAAAAAAAAATTGAGAAAAAACTTTTATTTTTGGTTTAATTCGATGGATCGATTATTTTCAAATATCGATTAATCGATGCGATATCTCGCATCAAATTCGAGATTGACGATTCTAAGAAAACTGTGTAACGTCAATTCAAGATCGATATTTTTTCAAATATCGATTAGTCGATGCGATATCTCGAATGAAAGATCGATTAATCGATGCGATATCTCGAATGAAATATCGATTAATAGATGAAATATCTCGAATCAAATATCGATTGATCGATGAGATATCTCGAATCAAATACTGATTAATCGAAACAATATCTCGAATCGAATATCGATTAATCGAAGCAAAATATTGAATCAAATATCGATTAATCGATGAGATATCTTGAATCAAATATCGATTAATCGATGAGATATCTCGAATCAAATATCGATTAATCGATGCGATATCTCGAATTAAATTTCGAGATATCGCATACAATTGTCGATAGTTCTGTTGGACCTGTTTCAGTTCAAGCAGAATATTATTTTTTGTTATATTCTCCATTAATTAATGTATTTTTCGTCTTCTGCGCATGCTCCTGCGCAGGATGAGAGAGAGAGAGAGGGGGAACTACCCCTCTCCAAGAAGGGGTGGAAGTCGAGAATAAGAGGCCAAAAAATTCGGGAATCACCGGTGTATTATCGATACTTAGACTCGATATATGTGTCGAAATAGAAAATAGAAATTGGACCTGATTAAATTCACTTGGACAGCAAGAAATAATCCTGCCCCCCCCTTTTTTTTTCACGATTTTTTGTGAATAAATAATTGAAATGAGTATTGTCCCGAAAATGCCGCAAGTACACGAGATTTGTTTTATATATACATGTACGTATGTGTGAGTGTGAAACATTTTCAAAAGGAGAAAGGCTCTGATTATTTCGAAAAAAAATGTGTAAATTTTTTTTTTCTTTCTCGATATAATCTAATTAATTTCTATTCAATTTACTTTGCGGTTTTATTGATTTTTTAAAATAATTTTAATGACGTTACTCTGTATTATTATAAATTTTCTGTATAAAAAAAAGCAAAAAAAAAAATGAATTGTCTTCTATAATCTAAAAAAAAACTACAAATGACGTCCTCAAATCTGTAAATAATTGTGCAATTATATATTGACATGAAAAAAAAAAAACAAAATCAGAATAGAAGAAATGAAAATGAATAAAATTTATTTATTAGAGTTATAAATAATCGTAATAATTAATTAATTAATCAGTAATAAAGAAAAGAATGAAGATAAAAGAAGAAAAACGAAACATTGAACAGGCTCTAAAAGAAATTTCACAATATTTCGATTATTAAAATTTACATTCTTTCATCATTATTGTTGTATATCTTGTTGTTGTTGTTGTTGTTGTTGATATTGATATTATTGTACCTTTACCTAGAGTGCCGTTATCAGCAGGTGTAGAGAATGTGAGATAAATCGTGGAAAGTTGACACAAAAAAAAAGTAAAAAAAAAAAAAAAAATGAAACAGTATTCAATCAAATTTCCGTCAAGTCTTTGCATAAAATATTTCATGATAAAATAATGTAATAATTATGATTTTATGATAATGAAATCAGGAAAAATCTGAACAATTTTTTGGATTTTTTTGAAAATACATTTAAATTATTATAAAAAAAAAAGTTCTATTCTAAAATAGAACTCCTCATATTCCTCATTTCTCATTGGTTAACTGAAATTGCGCGCTAGAATTCAAAAAATGAAATAGAAATGAAGGATAAATCAATTTTTTTAAAGTAATTATCGATTATTGGTGATTTTTGATTGAACTCGAAGAATAATAATCAAAAAAATTGAAAAAAATAAATAAATTTGAGCAAAAAAATTATGAAAATATGAAATGGGTTTAAAGAAATTCACAGTTATAGTTTTTTTTTCAAATTTTCGACAGGTGCATATTTTTTTCATTTTTTAAAAAAGTAATTTATTCTTTAAAAAAAATTTTTTCTTTATTAATAATTTATTTTTTAAAAGGAAAAAAAATCTAAAAATTGTCAGATTTTTGCTAGTTTCGGTGTCATATGATTTTTCTTTTCTCAATTGTATATTATATAATTATTGGAAATTCTGGTGGAGATGAATTTGTCAGAATTTTTTCAGTGTACGATGTATAACAGTAATTATCAGTTTTTTAAACCTAAAAATTGTTTTTTTTTTTAAAAATTAATATCGAAGAGGTAAAAGGAGATAATTTGATTTTTTGAGAATATCTCGGAAACTAAGTGAGATAGGGCGAATTTCTTGAAATCCTTTTTTGTAGAGAATTTCAAAAGCTACAACAAAGGATTGGAGTAAAATTGCGCTATCTTGCTTATTTTCTGAGATTTTTCTAAAAAATGAAAAAAAAAGAAATTCAGTCAAACTAAATGAAATGAGTGTTTTTCTTTTTTTTTCGACTGTCTTGGAAACAAAGCGAGATAGCACGATTTTATCTGAATCCTTTTTTGAAGCTCTAGAAATTTTGTACAAATGAGGATTCAAGCAAAATTGCGCTATCTCGCTTAGTTTCCAAGATATTTCCAAAAAAACGAGAAAAAGAAAATCGATTTATTTTATTTTATTTTTTCACTGAATTTCTTTCTTTTATTTTTTGAGAATAGCTCGGAAACTCAGCGAGATACACTGTTAGAAAAAAAAATGGAAATTTCATAGACAATTCGATGGGAATTTTCATAAACGTGATATTGAGTTTTTTTTTTTTAATGGGAAGATGATTATGAAATCTGTGAGTTTCAGAGGAAATTCAAAGGAATCTATGAATTTTAAGTTGAATTGAAACGAAAATTCTACAAATTACTTGAATTTTTAATTTTTTTTTGAATTTTTCCTATTTTTACTAAAATTTTCAAGAAACAATTAAACTGAAATTTACAAATTTCATTGATATACAGGCGTGAAATTATTTGGAAATCGATGATGTGTTCATTCTTCAATGACGTAATTATCTGAAATTTCAGTAGAAATGTGACTCGTTTGAAATTTCCGGGATTTTGCACGAAAAATTCAGACGAAAATTTTTAACAGTGTAGAATTATTTTATTTTCATTACTTTTTTCAGCTCTTGAAATTCTCTACAAAGAAAAAATTCAAGGAAAACTGCGCTATCTCGCTTAGTTTCCAAGATATTTTCAAAAAAACCGAGAAAAAAAAATCGAATTTTTATTTCTTGACTTTCTATTTCTCATTTTTCACAAATATATCTCGGAAACTAAGCGAGATAAGACTATTTCACTTGAATCTTTTTATATAGAAAATTCCAAGAGTTAAAGAAAGAATTCAGATAAAATCGCTCTATCTCGCTTAATTTCCTAGCTATTCCCATTAAAAAAAAAACAAAAAAAAAAAGCAAAAATCGACTTATTTTATTTTATTTTTTCGCTGAATTTCTATTTTTTATTTTTCTCAAATATCTTGGAAACTAAGCGAGATAAGACTATTTCACTTGAATCTTTTTATATAGAAAATTCCAAGAGTCAAAAGAAAGGATTCAGACAAAATCGCTCTATCTCGCTTAATTTCCCAGCTGTTCCCCCCCAAAAAAAGCAAAAATCGACTTATTTTATTTTATTTTTTCGCTGAATTTCTATTTTTTATTTTTCTCAAAAATATCTTGGAAACTAAGCGAGATAGTGCAATTTTATCTATATCAATTTTTGTAGCTCTCAAAATTCCCTCCAAAAATATTCGAATAAAATCGCCCTATCTCACTAAGTTTCCGAAATAATCCCATTTTATTTGCTCCAAAAAAAAAAAAAAATCACTAAAATTTTCATCATAAAAAGTTTATTTTAAAATTAAGTAACAAATTTATTATGAAACAAATTGAAAAAAAAAAAAAAATAAGTGTCTTAATTAATGGTGATAGAAGTGAATGAATGATATGTATAATATTGTATATAAATGTACACATACACATACGTACATTTTCATTTTTTGAGAATTAAATATAGAAATAATAAACTTTGCCTTAGAATTAAAGGGGCGTAAGTGCTATTTTCTTATACGTAGCACTTGTGCCACTTTCTTTCTAAGACGAATGATAGGACACATCTAGTTAATAATAACCGCCAAGTGTTAGGTTTGTCTCAATGGAAATAAAATTTAATGAAAAAAAAAAAAATAGTAAAAAAAAAAATTGCTGTGAAGAGAAATCATGAACAATTGAATTCTTTTCATAAGCTGAAATGGATAATAAATAAATGGAAAATGAGTAGAAAAAGGTGGGGTAAAACGGACATGTGTTAGTTTATGGTATTTCATAATATAAAAATTACTCGAAATGGATGAAAATATTGGAGATTGATTTTTTTTGATGATTTCATTGAAAAGCTGAGAAAATTTACCATGGAAATCATATGTCACAAGTTATTTTTTTGAATTTTTTTCAAAAATTTCGATTTTTATTCTCGAAAATTTGAAGGTAAATTTCGAAAAAAAATTCAAAAATTCTGAAAAATTTCAAATATCAAAATAAATTTGATTTTTGGAATGTATATGGGCAAAGAAAGATTGTTGGAGTATGATTTGAGAAAATTTCGAAAAAAAATTTCGATAAAAAATTCGAAAAAATCTCAAATATGAAAATAAAAATATTTTATATAAGTTTTTTTTTTTTTCGAAAAATTTCAGTTTTTCGGGAATATCTCTGATTTTATTCGCTTCATCTCAAAGGAAAACTGAGCTCATTTCCCATCGATTTATGTAATCTAAAAAAAAATTATCAATTTTTCCAGTACTTATAGAGCAAAAAAGTTGAATTTTTAGAAAATCGCTCAGAAGTATTTAAAAAATTGATGAAAAAAAAATTCAAACCACATGAATTGATGAGAAATGAGCTCACCTTTCATTTGAGATGAACCCCAGATCGCTGCGACCAACAGAACCGAAGATATCACCGAAAAAGTGAATTTTTTCGATTTTCGAAAGAAAATCTCCTTTCGAAATTTATCAAAAAAAGTAAAAATTTCGAAGAAAAATTGAAAAAAAAAAAACTTTGACACATGTTTTTTACCTAAAATTTTCTCACCTTTCCAATGAAATCATCGAAAAATTTCTATCTCCAATCGCTCAATTGAACTGCCCATTTTACCCCATTTTTCTCTATTAAATAATAATATTAGTTGATTGTGTACGTGTTTTAGTTTTTGGGCGTAAAAGTTAATGGGAGAATCTCGGACTGAGAGAGATAATGAGAGACGGTAATAATAATGAAATTAAAATATTGTATAAATATATTATTTAAATAGTTAAAAAAAAAAAAATTGAGAGAACACTGTATGGCAGTTGTGTAATTAATTATATATTCAATGAAAAAAAAAATTATTAATTACTATGTAATTAGTAATAAAATGGAGAAAATGTGGGAGTTGAAGCGTAAGAGATTGAATATCAAAAAAAAAAAACAAATATGAACAATAAAATGAATGATAATGAGCGAATTTAATTCGTACACGTGAAGAAGGGTGTCTTCAAGTGATTCCCGAAATACACAATGTGCCAAAAAAAAAAAAAAAAAAAAAACATGAAAAAAAATGAGCAAAAAATTAATAATGGAATATTGTATTTTTCATCTGTTTCTTTTTTTCTCTCTTTTTCTTGTGAACGTTAACACGAGAATGAAGAAACGTGCCAAAGTCTTAAACCCCTCCAACTGCTCCATTCTGTTGCATACACCGTTAAAAAAAATAAATATTAATATTATAAATATAAAATTTTGATAATATTTTTTACCTAAACTGTTAGAAAAAAAAAATATGGAAATTTCATAGACAATTTGATGGGAATTTTCATAAACGTGATATTGAATTTTTTTTTTTAATGGGAAGATGATTATGAAGTTTGTGAGTTTCAGATGAAATTCAAAGGAATCTATGAGTCTTAAGTAGAATTAAGACGAAAATTCTACAAATTACTTGAATTTTCAATTTTTTTTTAAATTTTTCCTATTTTTACTAAATTTTTAAGAAATAATTAAACTGAAATTCACAAATTTTATTGATATTACGGCGTGAAATTATTTGAAAATCTATGATGTGTTCATTTTTCAATGACGTAATTATCTGAAATTTCAGTAGAAATGTGACTTGTTTGAACTTTTCTGGATTTTGCAAGGAAAATTTAGACGGTAATTCTTAACAGTGTAGTAGTGAGGAGTTTGATGGTTTTTTTCTTGAGATTATCTAGGAAAGTAAGTGAGATAGGGCGATTTTGAAAGAATTCTTTTTTGTAGAGAATTTCAAGAGGAACAAAAAAGGTTTCTACGAAAATTTCGATTTCTCGTTTAGTTTCCGAGTTATTCATGGAATTTCACATTTTCGTAAACAATTTTCATAAAATAATTTATAAATCCTCCAAAAATCGATGGAAATTAGCTCAAAAATATATGATTTGGGGGTAGAATTTTCTCAGTTTTCATCTCCAATTCGTATTTTTTTTCTACACCGATCAGAGCCCGAAATATTCCCAAAAGATGAGAAAAAAAATAGAATTCTCAAGTAAAAAATCAATTAATTTATAAAAATTGTAATAAATGTTGCAGAAAATAAGCGAGATAGAGCGATTTTGTCTCAATCCTTTTTTGTAGAGAATTTCAAGAGCCATAGAAAATGTTTTCTCAAAAATTTCGATATCTTGTTTAGTTTTCGAGATATTTATGTCATTTCACTCTTTTTTGTTATTAATTTTCATAAAATAATTTGAAAATCCTTCAAAAATTAATGAAAATCAATTGAAAAATATATGAATTAGGGGTAAAACTCCCCCCCCCCTCCTCCTCCAATCAAAACCCAAGATATCCCCAAAAAACCCCCAAATAAATTCAAAACTCCAATAAAAAATCAATTAATTTATTAAATCACAATAAATATTCCAAAAAAAAACGTACAAAATTCCTCACAAATTCATAAAACGCGACATTCCACCGATAGCAAAAACTCCACATAAATAATCTTCAAAAGTAAAGAAAAGATAAAAAAAATCACATTCAAAAATTCCATCTCAAAATAAACATAAAATAAAAGCTCCATCTCCCTTCAAAAAAAAAAAAAAAAAAAAAATTCTTGCAAAAATTCAAAAATTGCCTCGAATATTCATGAATTAATTCCTCATTTCTCATTGACACAATCGTCTCAATTGACCCAAGACTCGAGCAAAAAAAAAAAACGTAAAATCTATTTGCGATAGCACTTTTGACCCCAGACGAAGCAAATTCGATTTTTTTTTTCGAAGTACAATTTTTTCAATAAAATTCTACTGTAAGAATAAATTTTCGCAGAAATTCGACATCAAAACATATTTTTTCCTTCAACAAATAAATTATTTTAAAAAAAAGCATACATAGAAAATTCGAAAAAATTATAAATTAAGTGCAAATTTGAAGTAAAATTTGAAGAAAAAAATTACATTAATTCAAAAATTACATTTAATAAAAAAAAAAAAATTTCAAAAAAATTATAAATTAAGTGCGAATTGGAAATAAAATTTTTAAAAAATTACACTAATTCAAAAATTACATTTAATAAAAAAAAAAATCGAAAAAATTATAAATTAAGTGCGAATTGGAAATGAAAATTTTTAAAAAATTACAATAATTCAAAAATTACATTTAATAAAAGAAAAATTCGAAAAAGTTATAAATTAAATGCAAATTTGAAGTAAAATTTAAAAAAAAATTACACTAATTCAAAAATTACATTTAATAAAAAAAAAAAAAATTCAAAAAAATTATGAATTAAGTGCAAATTGGAAATAAAATTTTAAAAAAATTACACTAATTCAAAAATTACATTTAATAAAAAAAAAATTCGAAAAAATTATAAATTAAGTGCGAATTGGAAATAAAATTTTAAAAAAATTACACTAATTCAAAAATTACATTTAATAAAAAAAAAAAAAATTCAAAAAAATTAAGAATTAAGTGCAAATTGGAAATAAAATTTTAAAAAAATTACACTAATTCAAAAATTACATTTAATAAAAAAAAAAAATTCGAAAAAGTTATAAATTAAGTGCAAATTTGAAGTAAAATTTTAAAAAAAATTACACTAATTCAAAAATTACATTTAATAAAAAAAAAAAAAAAATTCAAAAAAATTATGAATTAAGTGCAAATTGGAAATAAAATTTTTAAAAAATTACACTAATTCAAAAATTACATTTAATAAAAAAAAAAAAAAATTCAAATTATTTATCAATTATTATGATTATTATATATTAATTATATTAATTGCTGGATCTTCGAAGGGCATCTCCAATTATTATTAATATTATTATTATTATATATATTCAGATAAAACAAAAAGTCTTTCGTGTTGTGGTAATTGTCCAATGATATAATTCTTTAGTATATCCATAGCACTTGATGTATGACCATATCCAATAAATGCAAGTGTAGCATCTCTTCCTGCATATTCAGCAATAACATCCTCACCACCCGGATGAATTTTCAGAAAATTTGTGCAATCATAGACAAAATCGTAAATAGCAATCCAGCAATCATTTGATTTATCATGCAATGCCAATTCATCGAGTGTTATTATTTTTAATTTTTTATCATCACAATCACAATTATCATCACTCTCTTGTTTTTTAATTGATTTAATATCATGATGATGTTCACTGAACTCGAGTGATGAATAATTAAACTTTAAATAATTCATAATCTTTTCGTGGCAAAATTTACTTTTTTAAAAAATATATACACACACACACAAAAAAAAAATCTCTTCTCTCGTGTCACGTTGCTCTTTTTCTGTCAAATATTGAAATATAAATGTTCAGTTTATTTTTTTTTGTAGATAATTTTTTTTTTTTTAAATGTAGAATTTGATAAGAAATGTGTGTAAACGTATTATTGCGAAATTTTAGTCGTGATGGAAGAAATTGTATTTAAAAAAAAGGAAGAAATTATGTAAGATTTTTGTTTCTGATGAAAGTGTGTATGATTTTGGTGTAATTCAATTGGAATGAGGTCTTCGAGACACTTTTTTTTTTTTTTTTTTTTTTTTTTTTTTTAAGATAGGACTAATATTTATCAGCAGATGCGAATTTCGTCATTGCGAATTTTATTATATGAATTTTGATATGAGAGTCAATTTAATTGCATGCTATGAGGGGAGTGTTTCAAGAGGCACTGGAATTATTTTGTATGTTGGCTTAGGTGCGGGTAAATTGACACTGTTGGGGAAGGTGGGGAGAGATACTATATTTAATTATACTAGTGGTTTTAATGTGAAGCACTTGTATGGGGGTTTCTCAGGGCAAAAAGGTGTTTGTTGATTTTAATATACTGCGTGGTCAGTCTGGAATTTTGGGGAGTGGGAAAAATAGAATTTTTGGTGGAAAAATCTGAAAAAATTCAGGAAGATGGTTTAGAACTTTAACATTGTTGGTGAATTTTTTCAGATTTTTTGGAGGAACTGCCTTTAAATGAAAAATTGAATTCGATTCATTTTTGGCTTTTTTTGAATTTTTGGGCTCAAATTTTTTTTGATTTCATTGGAAAAAAAGGAATTTTTGGGGAAATTATTGGAGATAGAGAATTTAATGCTTCAAAGGAAGATTCTATGCTTTTTTATTCTATTTCCTATATTTTTCACGTGAAAGTGCAGAAGGTTTTGGTATATTTCACATACTTTGTAGTAAGTTTCGAATTCTGGGGAGTGGAAAAAATAGGATTTTTGGTGGAAAAATCTGAAAAAATTCAGGAAGTTAGTTTAGGAATTTATCATTGTTAGTCAATTTTTTGAGATTTTTTTTTCGAAGTGCCTTTAAATAACAAATGAAATTCGGCTTATTTTGTAAATTTTTGGTATCAGAAAAATTTTGGTTTCATTAGAAAAATGGGCATTTTTGGGGAAATTATTGGAGATAGAGAATTTAACACTTTAAAGAAAGGTTCTATCCTTTCTTCATTCTATTTCCCATATTTTGTACATGAAAGTGCAGAAGATTTTCGTATATTTCACACAATTAGTGACCAGTGTCAAATTCTGGAGAGTGGGAAAGAAAGGATTTTCCATGGAAAAATCTGAAAAAATTCAGGAAGGTGGTCTAAGGCTTTAACATTGTCAGTGAATTTTTTCAGATTTTTTTTTGAAACCGCCTTTAAATGAAAAAAGAAATTCAGTTCATTTCGTGTATTTTCGATTTCAAAAAATTTCTAATTGCATTCAAAAAACGGAGATTTCCAGAGAAGCAGATGGAGATATCGAAAAAAATCAAAAGACCTTTTTTGTAGAAAATTTAAGGCTCTACAAAAAAGGTCTCATGACTTTTCATCCTATCTCTCATATTTCACCCGTAAAACGTAAAAAAGGGGAAAAAATCGATTAAATCTGATTGAACAAATAATGTCGTTGATTAAATAAATTTTAATAAATTCAAATGCAGTTAATATGAAATGAAATGTTGAATAATTTCGTGTGACACCCAGTATACTGCATGAAATTGAATACTCACATTTTTTTTTCTCCTCGCACTTTTGTGGTTTTTTGTACGAGAAAGTCACTGGAGTTTATAGGAATGAGTCGAGTGTATTCACCTCGAAAAAAAAAATTAAAAAAATTTAAGAGAAAAACTGATTTATGCTTTTAATTTTTTTGATTTATAAAACTGTGGACTGATGTTAATGCAGTTGGCAATAAAGAGAAGTGACAGAAGAAAAAGAACTGTCGAAATAATTCAGCATATATGTGCAGATTGGGTAAATTATTCTTGTTTTTCATTGAATATTACCCACTTTTTTCTTGATAGTGACGTATTTTCTGTGATGAACTTGGTTCATGTTTTTATCACAGAAAAAGATTTGGATATTTTTAATTTTTCCTTACAATGTCAATGACGTTAATGAGTCAATTGTCGGAGATTCGAGAAGAATTATCATCTTCAAATGAATTTTTTCCTCTTAATTAAGTACATTTTTTTTTATCTCTATTAATTTTTTTAATGAAATTTTGAGGAAATTGTCTCGTAAATTCCCTTTTTTTACAACATTTTTTTCATGATAATTTGAGGATTAAGAGATAAAAAAGAAAAAAACTATTTTTTTTTTCATTTATTATTCTAAAAGACGACATTTAGAATAACTCGGAATCTAAGCCAGATTTCAAACACTCGGAGTTTTTGATTATTTTTTTGAAGATTTATCTCGTGCATCAAAAAAATTGGGAATTATCTTCTTTTCTTCTTTTATTTCAGATGAAATTACGAGAAAAAATCAAGGGAAAATGAGCCAGAATGGAATATATTTAATACCACATCCCGTTGTGCCCCTCGAATAACGAAATTTTGAGAAAATTTTGTTAATTCAATCATTTTCACATAATTTTCATGACAATTGTCTTGAAAGGGTCTATTTCGCTCCAGCTCCTCTCAAGTCTTCTTTGTTCTTAGTATATTTTGAATAAAAAGTTGAATAACACAGAAAGAAATTCGCGAGTTTCTTAATTTGTGCTCACAATGTTAATGACGATAAAGGGTTAATTGCTCGAGATTTGAGGGGAATTATCATGCTCAAATAAATTATTTTTCTTAATGAAGTAGATTTTTTTTTATCTCGGGGCTTGACACGAGAAAATCAACGAGAGTAATTTGAAAATTAACAATTTATTTTTTTAGATTAAATTTTGAGGAAATTTTTGAAAATTATCCTTCTTTAACATAATTTTCGAGATAATTTAGTAGTGAAGAGATGGAAAAAAATAATTCAATTTTCTTCAATAATCTTCTTCTCAAAACAACTCGGAAACTAAGCGAGATAGCGTGATTTTACCTGAATCCTTTTTTGTAGAGAATTGTGAAGACCTACAAAAAAGAATTATGATAAAATCGCTCTATCTCACTTAGTTTCCAAGATATTCCCAAAAAATTACCGACAGTCTAAATCATTAAAAAATGATGATTCTGAAAAAGTTGAGTTTTTGATCATATTTTTGAAGATTTATCTCGTGCATCAAAAAAATTAGAAATCATCTTCTTTTCTTTTTATTTCAGATGAAATTACGAAGAAAAACCAAGGGAAGTTGAGCCAGAATAGAATATATTTAATACCCCATCCCGTTGTGCCCCTCTCCCTTGAATAACGAAATTTTGAGAAAATTTTGTTAATTCAATTATTTTCACATAATTATCATGATAATTATCTTGAAAGTGTCTATTTCGCTCCACCATCTCCCAAGTCTTCTTTATTCTCGGTATATTTTGAATAAAAAATTGAATATTGTAGCTCCACAGTCAACGACCTGTCCACAAATACAAAATAACATGGAAAAACAATCTCAGACCCAATAACAACTGAGAATAAACACCTATGAATACCAGAATTGATTTTTAACAGTGTAAAATAATATTTTAAATTACTAGCCATCTTCAAGATTCATCACATGACACTAAACAACTAAATATTCTCAATAATAATAATTATCCATAACTCCTATTATTAATTAAAATTGCCATTAATAATTCCACTGAATTCAATGAATTAAAAATCAGTAATTTCAATTTACAAAAGTCATTGAATTCATTTCAATTCACTTAATCTCAAAATTTCCCCCATTGAGGTAATTGAATAAACAAAACTCATGTCATTCTAATCTCGAGTTAATGACCCCTTTCAAAATTATAGTTAGTTCATATATACTGAGAAGCAGAGTTTCCTTGGCCTATTCTTTAAATTTTCAGATGTTCCGATGTTTGTACGATTTTTTTATCGTTCATTACAATCCATTCCCTCTTCCCCTTCTCTTTTTTTTTAAAGACACTTGGGTAGAATAACATGTTTGTCGCCACAACTCTTTCAAGTACAACCAGAATTGAAGAATTAAAAATCCTCAGTTTTTCATTAGTAGAGCTAATGAAAATATAGAAAAAAAAAAAAAAAAAAAAAAGAAAAATCTCCTGTATTACTCTGAGTAAGTTCATTGAACATTAACGTGATAAAATCAGTAAATTTCACTTAATAATTCAGGTTTGATTATTTTTGTTAATTAATTTATTGAAAATATCTTGGAAACTAAGTGAGATAGAGCGATTTTTTGCGAATTTTTGTGGGTTTTCAAAATTTCTACAAAAAAAGAATTTTCATAAAATCGCTTTATCTCGTTTAGTTTCTGAGATATTGATTTTTTTTTAAACTAGTGAATTATTATTAAAAAAAATTAATTATTTAAATTTTACAATAAAAAAAAATGGAAAAAATTCGGTTAATTGAACGCAATTAAAAATTGGAAAATAGAGATTATTTGTAATTTTTTAGTGAAAAAATGAAATATAAATAATTCGATTTTTTTTTTTAATTAGTAATTGTAATTGTAATTTATTGCAATAAGACTTTAGGCGAATTGCACATCAATGCCATAAAAAAATACATAATTTACAATCGGAAAGAAAAGTTTAATTTTTCGTATAAAATTGTTAATAACAATTTATAGAAGATGAAATTCATAAATCTGATTCAGTGAATCTGTAAAGAATGTAATGAGGAATAAAATAAGCTCTAGAAACAAAAAATTAATTGAAAATTGAAGATTTTTCACTATTTTTTACGTTTTTTCAAATTTTTCAAGATTTTTCTAAATGTAAAAAATAATTAAAATTTTTCAAATTTCAATCAATATTTCAATTTTTTCTAAATTCACTAAGTCAGATTTGAAAATTTCATTTTGTATAAATTGTTATTAACGATTTTATCCAACAATTTATCTTTTTTCCCCTGATTTTACCATGATGGACCCAGTTACCGGACATACCCCCCAGTTTCCGAACGAGCAGCAAAATAAACTAATAATTGTTATTTAATTGAGAAAACCAGATTTTTCAAAACTTGCAAAGTGTCAAAATAAAAATTGCCTAAATTCTTCGATTCACTCAAGTTTTTTTAAAAATCATTTTAATAATTCAATCCTCGCTGTCCGGATACTAGTGCAATTCTCATAACTGTCCGATAACTGGTTCCAATCCTCTTAAACCGAAAAAAAAAAAATTCAGTTAATTTCTTTTGAATTAAAAATATTTTCGAAATTTTTAAAAAAATCATGAATTCTTCAATTTTTCTCAAAAATTCCTATCTTTCACTTGAAATAGATAATTGTCTCGTTCTTTCCTCGAAATGTCTACTTTTTAATCCCATTTAATACACGAGGCTAGACTCGTTTGCTCTAGAATTCAATGCAATTAAGGTGCCTAATTGTTTTTAATCACAAAATTCTCCACTGCATCAAAAAAAAAAGAAAAAAAATCCAAAAAAAAAAAAAAAAAAAAAGATAAAAATCATTAAATGCGAAAGACACTTGTGTCTACACATTATGAACTTTGATAACTGTAATCTTCATTGCATATGTAATGCACGCGTAATGGTAATAGTATAAAAGACGTTTAATTGCGAAACATGACAAATTTCATGATGAAATGAATTTATTACGTGGATATATATATATATGAGAGACAACACATTAATTGTTTTAAATTGAGCCATTAATATGGGTAGTTAATTCAATTTTTTTTTTTTTTTTTTTTTTTTTTTTAGTAAATTTGATCTCTGTTAACAAATGAGGAAGTGAGTGAATACTTAAACACCTAGAGAATTACAAATTAAACAATGATAATTGATAAATTTGTGTGCACTACTAATCTTTTTTTCAACGTTGATGATCATATTTCTGTTATTCGCCGACACTTTTTTTTTTTTTTTTTTTTTCTTTTTCAATTTCGTAATTAATGCTGTATTAATACTGGAATCATATACTACCAAATTTTGTATCAGAAAGCTCTCGTGTGAGGTAAGAATTTCGAATTTCGAATTTCGATGAGTAAATTTTTTTTCTTAATAATCGAAAAAAAGAGTGAAACAGTGAAAAACAGTGATTTTATTTTTTTTTATAGATTATTTGAATAAATAACGAAAAATACGAGTTTTTTTTTTTTTTTTTTTTTCAATAAATATTTGTGGAAAATTGGAAATTTTGGGAGAAAAGAAAATTTCTCGGGAATCCATGGAGATACGCCCTTTTTATTCGAATACTATTTTGCAGAGAATTTTTGAGGATTTTAATTTAATGAAATTATCGAATTTTATCTCAGAAAGCTTTCGTGTGAAGTAAGAATTGCGAATTTCGACGAGTGAAAAATTTTTTATTCAATTTTTTTCTACTTTTTATTCGAAGAAAAAGTGAGACAGTGAACATAGTAATGGGAATAGTGATTTAATTTTTTTAAATAGATTATTTGGATAAATAACGAAAAAATATGATTTTTTTTCTTTACTAAATATCTGTGGAAAATTAAGAATTTTTGGAAAAAGACAGAATATTTCGCAAAACTAATGGAGATACGGCCTTTTTTTTATCTGAATCCTTATTTGTAGAAAATTTTTGGAGGTACAAAAAAAGGTTTCATCAAAAAAATTTCCCCATTTCGCTAAGTTTCCAAGATTTTTAACAAAATTTTCATTAAATGTCTCGGAAACTTTCTAATAATTTTATGGTGATAATGAAATCACATGAATTTCGATGAGTGAAATTTTTTCAATTCTTCATTTTTTATTTTTTTTATTTATTTTTAATAATTAAAGAGTGAAACAGTGAAAATAGTGATGAAAATTATTGTGTTTAAGGAAATTATTTTGTGTTATGAAACAGAATTTTGTGATTTTAATTGTTGCATAATTATTTGGATAAATAACGAAGAAAAAAAAATATTAAAAAAAAAATATAAATATTTTTTAAAAAATTGTTTTTTTTTTTGAAGGAGAAATTGTTTCTTCAAGTTTTTATAATTTTTGTTCTAGGCTGTGAGACAAAAAAAGGCGCCAAAAAAAAAATTAGATTTTATGAAATTCTTTGGATTTACTGTTGGTCTAGTGGATAATTTTGGTGATAATAAATCAAATATTCTCGGATTTTTTTTTTGAGTTTTTTTGAAGGAGAATGAATGTAGATGAGACGAAGAAGAGTCATGAGAATCCACGGCAAAATACGAATTTTTTAGGTGTTTTACTTTGGACGTAAGATATGAATAATTAAGATCAATAAATAATAATAATAATAATAATAATAATAATAAGAGAGGTGAAATAATAATTAATTGAAGAGGAGTGAAATGGTAATCCATTAAGGGGTAAAACCACTGTAAAAGTCTAAAAAAAGGCGTTTTTTGGGTATTTTTTTTCTATAGAAAAAGTGGCAATAAAATAATGATATTTGAGGAATTGAGCATATATTTAAGTCTTTAGAAAAAAAAATTCATCAAAAAATATCAAAAAATGACGACACAAGAGCGATTTTTGCGAGGCTCATCGAATTTAAAATACTCTGCAGCACGCAGTGTAATTGCTGCAAATTAAAAAAAAAAAAAAAAAAAAAATTGGCTTATTCTAGATACATATAGCTACAGAAATACGTAGGGGATTTCAAAAATATTGTTTTTTGCGTGATTGGTGACCATTTGAATGAAAAAATTCAAATTTCGACCAAAAAACTGGCAATTTTTTATCAATAAAAAATGTGCAAATCAATTTTTTGAAAATCCCCTACGTACTTCTGTTTGAAATATTGTTTTCAAGATGCTGTAGGAAATTCAAATGAAAATAATGAAAATTATTGGAGTTATGCTGCGTGACAATTTGAAAAATCATGTTTCGAGAAAAACACGATTGGAGTTTTGACTTGGGCTATGAATATGAAGAAATGTCTCGGGAAAAATTCAAAATTTCATGAGAAAAAATGGGTTTCAGGTGATAACTTTTCTCGCCCATATTCTGGAAAGCAAAAAGTAATTTTTAAAGCAAGAAGAAAAAAAATCAATTTTTTGAAAATTCTACAGTGCTGTTACCCACTAACTAAGGGAAATAGAGTGATTTT
Organism: Aleiodes leptofemur; assembly: GCA_963942555.1. Taxonomy (NCBI): domain Eukaryota; kingdom Metazoa; phylum Arthropoda; class Insecta; order Hymenoptera; family Braconidae; genus Aleiodes; species Aleiodes leptofemur. Next base: position 1,589,751 of record OZ012619.1, on the reverse strand, counting down.
GTATGATTTTTTTTGTGGAGAATCAAATAAGAGGTCCAAAAAAAAGTGCCGACAGAATTTCCGCTATCTCGCTTAGTTTCCGAGATATTAATTGAAAATTACGTTCGAGATTCAACGAAAAATTCGTTAAACTCAATTTTACTTCGCAGTTTTTTCTTTCTTTTTTTAATATCTCGGAAACTAAACGAGATAACTGCGATTTTACATGATTTTCCATCTGTAGCTCTTGAAATTTTCTTAGGAAATAAGGTATTAAAGCAAAATTGCCCTATTTCGCTTAGTTTCCGAGCTATTTTCAATAAAAAATCGGGAAAAAAATTTGAAATCCTGTTTCATCTTCTCGCTAAACTGAGAAAAAAAATTCTGATCTCAAATAAATGTATTTTACACAATTTAATATACCAATTTTCTATAGATATAGATATAGATGATCAACGCTTTTTCGAGAGAAACTTTTCATATTTATGTGCGCAAAATCCATTTATTTGAGACCAGAATTTTTTTTTCTCAGTGTACTGCACTGAGAAAAAAAAGAGTTTGCTGCAAAAAAATTGACTTAATTGTAGAAAATTTACCTCGCTCTAGAAAATTTGGATAGGGAAAGGTGGGGCAATACGGATATAAGGGGTAAAATGAACATGTTTGAGTTTTTATGCATATATTATGGAAAAATCTTGAAATGCATGAAAATATTGGAGATACTTTTTTGTTTTCGATTTCATTAAAAACCAGAGGAAATTTCAGGCGAAATAAAAGTGCCAGAATTAATTTTTTTTTTTAGATTTTTTGAGAATTTGATTTTTTTAGGCATTTTTGAAGGATAAAAAGCCATTTAATTTTTGAAAAAATCCAGTTTTTTGGAAATATTTCCGGTTTTATTTGATTGTAGTGATATGTTACTGATTTTAAATGAAAGGTCAGATCATTTCGCATCAATTTAGGGGGGTTTAGATCGAACAATATCGATTTTTCACATAATTATAAGACAAAACGCGATGATCATTTTTTTTTTGTTACAAAAGTTCTCATAACAATCTGAAAAATCGATATTTTTGAACTCGAAACCCCATAAATCGATGGGAAATAATCTCACCTTTCATTCAAAATCGGCCCCATATCGCTGCGACCAATAGAACCAGAGATATTTCGAAAAAAATGATTTTTTTTCAAAAATCGAAAGACTTTTCTAAACCGAAACCCTTCAAAAATGCCCCAAAAAAATCAAATTCTCAAAAAAATCAATTCTGGCACTTGTTATCTTCCTAAAATTTCCTCAGCTTTTCAATAGAATCATCAAAAAAAATCTATCTCCCACTGTGTTTCATTACAATGTCCATTTTGCCCCAATTTCCCCTATATAGATAGATATCAGAATAGCTGGAGCAAATTTTTTGATAAAAATGTTTTTTTTTTCTGATTGTTCATTGATTTTATTTCTTTTTCCTCTCTTTGATATTCAGATGGACCATAAAATTTTTCAAAATCGGATATCAGGAGAACGTGGGAAGAGAAAATCTGTATGATCCATTGAAAGACGATAGATCCAATTATCTTGGGGATAAATTGGAAGGGTAAATTTCATGATTTTATCTTCAAAACTTTGATTCTCAAAAAAAAATGAGGAAATTGACAATTGCGTTTTTTTTTTTTTAATAGATGGTGGAACGAAGAGCTTCGGGGTTCGATGAAAAATGGCAGATCTCCGAGTCTCACGAGGGCTTTGTTTCGAACTTTTCTTTGGGAATTTTCGTGGCTTGGAATGATGCAAGTTCTCAATGAATTGGTCCTCAGGTAAATGAATTATATTAAATTGACATGATTTTTGTTCATTTAATTACCTCAATTGGGGGGAAATTTTGGGATTAAGTGAATTGAAATGAATTCAATGACTTTTGTAAATTGAAATTACTGATTTTTAATTCATTGAATTCATTGGAATTATTAATGGCAATTTTAATTAATAATTGGAGTTATGGATAATTATTATTATTGAGAATATTTAGTTGTTTAGTGTCATGTGATGAATCTTGAAGATGGCTAGTAATTTAAAATATTATTTTACACTGTTGCAAATCAATTCTGGTATTCATAGGTGTTTATTCTCAGTTGTTATTGGGTCTGAGATTGTTTTTCCATGTTATTTTGTATTTGTGGACAGGTCGTTGACTGTGGAGCTACAATATTCAATTTTTTATTCAAAATATACCGAGAATAAAGAAGACTTGGGAGATGGTGGAGCGAAATAGACACTTTCAAGATAATTATCATGATAATTATGTGAAAATGATTGAATTAACAAAATTTTCTCGAAATTTCGTTATTCAAGGAAGAGGGGCACAATGGGATGGGGTATTAAATATATTCTATTCTGGCTCAACTTCCCTTGGTTTTCCTTCGTAATTTCATCTGAAATGAAAAGAAAAGAAGATGATTACTAATTTTTTTGATGCACGAGATAAATCTTCAAAAATATGATCAAAAACTCAATTTTTTCAGAATCATCATTTTTTAATGATTCCGACTGTCGGTAATTTTTTGAGAATATCTTGGAAACTAAGTGAGATAGAGCGATTTTATCATAATTCTTTTTTGTAGGTCTTCACAATTCTCTATAAAAAAGGATTTAGGTAAAATCACGCTATCTCGCTTAGTTTCCGAGTTGTTTTGAGAAGAAGATTATTGAAGAAAATTGAATTATTTTTTTCCATCTCTTCACTACTAAATTATCTCAAAAATTATGTTAAAGAAGGATAATTTCCAAAAATTTCCTCAAAATTTAATCTAAAAAAATAAATTGTTAATTTTCAAATTACTCTCGTTGATTTTCTCGTGTCAAGCCCCGAGATAAAAAAAAATCTACTTCATTAAGAAAAATAATTTATTTGAGCATGATAATTCCCCTCAAATCTTGAGCAATTAACCCTTTATCGTCATTAACATTGTGGGCACAAATTGAGAAACTCGCGAATCTCTTTCTGTGTTATTCAACTTTTTATTCAAAATATACTAAGAACAAAGAAGACTTGAGAGGAGCTGGAGCGAAATAGACCCTTTCAAGACAATTATCATGAAAATTATGTGAAAATGATTGAATTAACAAAATTTTCTCAAAATTTCGTTATTCAAGGGGGAGAGGCACAACGGGATGTGGTATTAAATATATTCCATTCTGGCTCATCTTCCCTTCATTTTCCTTCATAATTTCATCTGAAATAAAAGAAGAAAAGAAGATAATTCCCAATTTTTTTGATGTACCAGATAAATCTTCAAAAAAATAATAAAAAAACATTTTCCTTCTGTATTTTATACAACAGGCTGGGAACTCCGATTCTCGTGGGACAAATGCTGAGTTCTTTCCACGAGGACGAGGGCAGTGGCTACAATAAGGCACTGATGTATGGTGGAGGTGTGTGTTTGTCCTTAGCAATCTATGCAGTATCAACGAATCTTTGGCTCTGTGAAGTTTATCATGTCGGTGGAAGAATACGTATTGCTGTGTGTTCTCTAGTTTACCGTAAAGCCCTGCGTTTGAACATCATCAATTTCGGTGAAACAACTGCAGGAAAAATCGTCAATTTGCTTGCAAATGATGTCAATCGCTTTGACTTTGTGATACTCTTCATTCACTTTCTCTGGTCAGCACCATTAGCAGCCTCCATCGTTGCCTATTTCCTGTGGACCGAAGCTGGATACAGTGGGCTTATCGGAATTGTGGTGATATTCATCATCGTCCCAATTCAATGTAAGTTATATAATTTTTTTTTAGGGAAAAATCGGGTGAAACGTAGACATTTTAATTGATTTTAAAAAATCATGGGAAATTGGAAGGTTTCTTTTAAAAAAACATTGTAGGCGAAAAGCAGTTTTTCTGTGGAAAAACTGGATGTAATCGAAAAATATATTTATTTTTTTTTCCTAAAGCGTTGTCAATTTGTGACATTTCGCTTATAGTTTGAGCTTCATCAGGTTCTGTAAACCGAAAAATTACAAATTATCACTTTTTTTCAAAATAACATAAAAACCAATACAACATGATTGAGCTCGTGGAAATTGTCAATGCTTTAGTATTGTTTTTTAAAAAAAACTTTACAATTTCCCATGATGTTTGAACCAATTATTATTAACATGGAAATGAATCCGATCATTAGTAGACATTTTTCGTTTATGATGATTTATTGTGATTATGAAAATCGTGCGAAATCAGTGGAAATTATGGAAATAGTTTTTTTCTGATGATTCCATTGAAAAGCTGAGGAAATTTCCGTTAAAAAATATATTTTTAAATTTATTTTCGAGAATTTTTTGAAAATTCTACTTTTTTGAGGGAAAATCAAAGCTCCAACACTTTATGAAATTGAAATTTTTTACTTTTTCGGGGATATTTCTGGTTCTATTGGTCGTGGGGACACTTGGGAGTGATTTTAAATGAAAGGTGAGATGATTTGCCGTTAATTTATGTGGTTAAAAAGAAAATTATCGATTTTTGAAGATGATATGATGAAAATAATGAATTTTTATTAAATGAGCTATGAGTAACTCAAAAAATGATTCAAAAAAAGGTGAACCACATAAATCGATGGCAAATGATCGCACCTTTCATTTAGGATCGGTCCCAGGTAGCTGTGACAGTTAGAACCGGAGATATCCTCGAAAAGGTGGAAATTTTCAAAATTAGAAAGAGTTTGACTCCCGATACATGCCGAAAAAAGTAAATTCTTCAAGAAAAAATCAATTTCCTCAGCTTTTCAGTAAAATTCTATTTCAATTCCTTTCAGTAGATCGCTCATTTTATTCCGCCATCTCTGACGCCATCTTTATAATTTTTTTTTTTAAAGAATATCTCAGAAAGTAAACGAGATAGAACGATTTTTGTCTAATTTTATCATCATTGCTTCAATTTTGAATTTTCTCTATGAAAAAGATTTCAACAAAAATTTCGCCATTTCCCTCATTTTCCAAAAGATATTCTCCAAAAGCAAATGACAAAAAAAACGACATTTAACCTTTTCTCTTTTTCCCCAGCATACAGCGCCAAATTGTCAGCAAAATACCGTCTACAAACAACGGTAAAAACGGACGAGCGCGTTCGCTTGATGAACGAGATAATATCCGGTGTCCAAGTTATAAAAATGTACGCGTGGGAGAAGCCATTCTGCAAGCTTCTGGCGCTCATCCGAAAGCTCGAGTTGATGGAAATCCGCAAGAATTCCTGGGTCCACGGTTTCTTCATAACCCTCTACATGTTTATCCCCCGAACAGCCCTGTACTGCACTCTGGTCGGAATGGTCCTCTTTGGCGAGCCACTGTCGACCGAGAAAGTCTTCGTTTTCTTCTCCTACTATACAGTCCTCGCTGAAGTGATGGGCTTCATGTTCTCCCGCGGAATTTCCGAGATAGCGCAATGCCGTATAACCGTAAAGCGCCTGGAGACGTTCCTCAAGACCAAAGAATTCCAGGACGCCAAAAATTTCGCCTCTTCAATGGACGTTTCCTCGTCGAAACGCGTCTCCACTTTTGGGATCGTCAACATCGACAACAACAACTGCGCGGAAAAGTCAGCAGAGAGTATAGGCGATGCGATCAGCCGTCCGGAACACCAGAACGTCGCCATAGAGCTGCTCAACCTAACGGCGAAGTGGAACGACAGCTCAGCAGATAATACCTTGGAGAACATCAGCGCGGTGATCGAACAGGGGCAAATGTACGTGATGATCGGTTCGGTCGGTTCCGGCAAAACTTCGCTGATTGCAGCCCTTCTGGGGGAAGTATCGGTCTCTGGCGGACACATTGACATCCACGGGAGCATCAGCTACGCCAGTCAAGAGCCCTGGATCTTCGGATCAGCGGTCCGTCAGAACATCCTCTTTGGTCAGCCTTACGACGCGCAAAGATACCAGAAAGTAGTCGAGGCCTGTGCGTTACTGCGGGACTTTGACCAGTTTCCGCAGGGGGACCAGACGATTTTGGGTGAGCGCGGCAGCTCCTTGTCGGGAGGACAAAAGGCCCGGATCAACTTGGCTCGATCGGTCTACAGGGAATCGGATATCTACGTCTTTGATGATCCGCTGAGTGCCGTTGATGCGCACGTTGGTAAACACCTGTTCGAAGAGTGCTTCGACAAGTACCTGAGCGGCAAGACGCGGATCCTCGTGACGCATCAGATCCAGTATATTCACAGGGCTGATGCGATTCTGCTGATCGACCGTGGAAAGCTGATGAAGTTTAGGAATTACAAGGAACTGTTGCTTGCGCGACCAGAATACTCGGATCTCTTGAGTTCTTCCGCTGATAATGATGACGTCATCATAACGGAAGTTTCGAAGGTCCTCGAGAAGCAGGCGAGTGACCCGGGTCTCCTTGAGCACGAGGTTTCGGAGGACGAGAACGATATGGAATTGAGGAATAATCTTGAGAGGACGTCGAAGGGCAGCGTTGCGGGTTCTATATTCTTGAACTATTTGAGAAGCGGCAACACCTGGTGCTATATCTTGACGGTTCTCGTCTGCGCGATCCTGACGCAGTGTACGGTCACGTACTACGACATGTTCTTCCCGAAGATGGTGGAGTCCGAGGAGAAGCGGTGGATGAAGTATCTGAACGAATCCGTTCTGGAATCGATAAACTTCAACGAATTCGACATTGCTAGCGCTCATGGGTACTTCTACATGTACACAGGGATCACGGTGACGATCTTCATCTTCGGATTCATCGGGTCGATGATGTTCTATGTCATGTGTCTCCGGTCCAGTAGGAACCTACACGACAACGCATTCAACGCTCTCATCCGAACGGGTATGCAGTTCTTCAGCGTGAACCCAAGCGGGAGGATTCTGAACAGGTTCTCAAAGGACATTGACGCTATTGACGATCTCCTGCCGAAGACACTGCACGACGCCGTTATCATCCTGCTGATCGCAGTGGGTTCGCTGACGATCGTCTGCACCATCAACCCGATCTTCCTCATTCCGCTGGTGATCATCGCAGGTTTCTTCTACGTCATCACGAAGGTCTACATTAAAGCAAGTAAGAACCTCAAGAGACTAGAGGGAATAATGCGGTCACCAGTTTTCACGCACCTCAACGTGACGATGAACGGCTTGATAACGATCAGGGCGTCCGGTGCCCAGAGTCTTCTGAAACTGGAGTTCGACCGGTTTCAAGACGGTCATACCTCCGCCTGGTTCATGTTTATAGCCACCAGCAATGCCTTCGGCTTCTCCCTCGATGTCTTTTGCTTCGTCTTCACCACAATCGTCACCTTCGGACTGTTGATCGTCACCGGATACACTGGGTCCGAAGTCGGTCTGGCCGTCACATCCGTCATCTCTATGACAAGCTTACTACAATGGGGCGTTCGACAGCTTGCTGAGGTCATCAACCAGATGATGTCCGTTGAGCGTGTTCTTGAGTACACGTCCCTTCAACCAGAAGACAATTTGGGCCGCGTCTACCCGATGAAGCTGGAGAGGAACGAGAGGATCGGGAAGGAGATCGCGAAGCCCCAGACGATCGCTGCGATTCCACCGGACTGGCCGGTGGAGGGGTGCATCATCTTCCGGCACGTCTCGATGAAGTACAACGAGGATGAGCTGCCGGTCCTAAAGGACCTGAACTTTGTTATCAGGTCGCGGGAAAAGGTGGGCATTGTTGGTAGAACTGGGGCTGGCAAGTCCTCGCTGATTTCTGCGATCTTCCGGCTGACGAATTTCGAGGGGAGCATCGAAATCGATGGGGTCGACACCAGATCCATTAAATTGGAGCACCTGAGGCGAAACATCGCGATCATTCCTCAGGAACCAGTATTATTTTCAGGAAATTTGAGGAAAAATCTAGATCCTTTTGATGAATTCAGTGACAATGAGCTCTGGGCAGTACTGGAGGAGGTCGAACTGAAGGAAGCGATCTCCAGGGAGGTAACGGGACTTGATAGGAGGGTCGTAGATAAAGGGGCTAATTTCAGTATTGGACAGAGGCAGCTCATCTGTCTTGCTAGGGCTATCCTGAGGAACAACAGGATTCTCGTGCTGGACGAAGCTACTGCCAATGTTGATCTGCATACTGATGAGTTGATTCAAAAGACCATCAGAAAGAAATTTTCTGGATGCACAGTGATAACTGTAGCACATAGGCTCAATACTATTATGGACAGTGATAAAGTTATTGTGATGGATAATGGACGAATTGTAGAATTCGATCATCCATATGTGCTTCTTCAGAATCAGGGGGGTGTGTTCAGAACTTTGGTTAATAAAACCGGTCATGGAATGAGTGAGAAACTGTTGAACATTGCGAAACAGTCGTACCAGAGAGATGTTTAATTGATTTAATCTAACTTGTGAGATAATTTTTCCTCTCATCCGAGAATTATAGAGGTATAATTTATGGATGAAGGGTAAATAAATGGAGGTAAAAAGATTTCTGACGTCAGAGGTCGTATAAAAATAGGAGAGGTATCTAAAACCGAGAAAAGTTCGAGCCCACGTGAGATAATATTTGCTAATAGCTTGTGAATTCTTTCATAGATTTTGGAGATTAAATGATATTTTCGTAACGAAGTGGTAAACTTTAATGAGTCGACGACTCTTTTTCGTTCTTTTATGACGAATATCGCGGTGATTAAGTAAGATAGTGAAATTTTTACAGAGGTCTGAGATACTCCCGAGATATTATTAAAAAATAATTTGCAAGAAAATCGACTTATAACCCTCATTTTAAAGGATATCTCGGAAATTAAGCGAGATTGCGAATTTTTGGTGAAATCCTTTTTTGTAGCTCTTGAAATTTTCAACAAAATAGCATTAAGATAAAATCGCCTTATCTCTCTCGCTTAGTTTCCGAGGTATTCGCACCAAACAAAGGAAGAAATGGACATTCGGTATCACCTCTTCATTACCGATTTTTCTAGAATTTATTTTTTTAAAATATCGTGTAAATTAATGGCGATACGTCCTTTTTATCCTGATTCTTTTTTCGTAGCTCTTGAAATTTTCCTGAATCTTCTTATCTCGAATATGCAAAACCTTCAAGTGCTTAGAGATTTAATATTTCTCATAAATCATTTTGAAATACCGTAAAGGCACCAGTTACCGGCCGCTTAAGGCAATGGTACCGGTTTCCGGACAAGTTTTAATTAAATTATTAAAATGATCAAAAATTTCAATTAAATGAATCAAACAATTCACTTGATTGTTATTCCAACATTTTACAAATATTGAAAAACTAGATTTTTTTACTTGAATATTAATTATTAGTATATTTTGCTGCTACATCCGGAAACTGGGACCCGTCCGGTAACCGTGTCCATCATGGTAAAATGATTATATTTTTTTCATTATATTGAAAACTTGAATCAAAAATTTACGACTGAAATTCTCATTTCTTAGCGATGAAGGGCATTACCTTTTACACGTGTTTATTGGATAGATTAGAAATGTAAATTTGAAAAAGATAAGCTTCTAGTTTTTTTTCTACTTTGTAACAGTTGTATTGTGACAAAACATTTTTCCATGTTTCGGAAATTGGAAGACTAAATTTTTATCAACGAAAAAACCGTCAATTATTAATTATTAAGTCAATTAAAAAAATTGAAAAAAAAACTCTTTCATTTTCAAATAATTTTATACATTCATTTTAATTGTTAAATTTCCGTAAATCACTGTTAAATCTTCTGAATCATTATAATTTTATTTAATATTTTTAATTTATATAATTCATCGAGGTGTTGATTCTCGAATTATTGAATCGTATTTAGTAAATTTATTGTTATTGTTATATTATTAATATAATTAGCAAATTAGATATAAATAAATCAGTCAAATTTGTATTATTTTAGATTAATTCATTAAATTGTAGTGTAAATAAATTCTGTTTATTGAAATGCCGTATTATCATAATTTTTCCATTCCTTAGAAAAAAAATAATCGTTATCCTAGAAGCAAAAGGGCATAAGTCCCATTTTTTGCATTTTTTTAATAACAAAGGGGCGTAATTTAATTTTTTCTCAATCAATTCGTTTTCTTGCTTTTCCGATGATTTACATCATTTTTTTTCGAGGAACAAACAGGCGTATTTTCAAGGTATTCAATGTAAAAAGGACGTATCTCCCGTACATACGCCCTTTTGTTTCTGACTTTTTCCTCAATTCCGGATTCCTCATATGGAATCGATAATTTTAAAAAAGTGTATTTTCAGTAAATTTACCTTTTCAATTTTATTATTATTTTTTTTTTCATTTGAAGCATCATACCACGAAATGAATGATAACAAAAGGGCGTATTTCCCGCACATACGCCCTTTTGTTTCGAATCATCTTTCTTAATTATACGAGAATTTTTGGAGACACAATCTTCGTACAATCTTTGAAAAAAAAGCAGTTTTATTTTAATATTTGAGATTTTTCGATTTTTTTTCAAATTTTTTTGAATTTTTTAAATTTTGAAATTTTTTCGAAATTTTTTTCGAAATTTCTTTTAGAATTTCAAAGTAAATTGCAAATTTTTAGAAAGTCTTATTAACAAAAGGGCGTAAGTGCTGATGATACGTCATTTTTTTTATTATCTATTGTTAAAATCATAGATATAGGAAAATTCGAGAAATTGATAATAACAAAAGGGCTTATAAACTGGACATACGCCTTTTTGCTGTTATAAATTCTTATAACATTTCGCAAATTTTCTGAAATTATTAATAACAGAAGGGCATATTTTTTCAGAAGATGAGCCTGTTTATTGCGTCATGAAAAACTATTTGAGATGTATTTCGGACATACGCCCCTTTTTCTCCGAAAAGTGCAGCTTTTGGCACTTACGCCGTTTTTCTTCTAGGACGACGATATGATGAAAAAAAAACATGAAATTTTTATTATTTTTTACTTTTTTTTTTCTTTAAGAAAATTTATTCTAATATCACATTTTTTACATTTATCATTTATTCAACGAAACAACTTCTTTCTTCAGTGGAATTGTACTGTTGGAAATCTTTTCTATCATACTGATATTCTTAATCATGGAATTACTTGGTGACCGATCATTTTTCTGGAACTGAATGAGAATTACCAAGTACGTAGCTGTCATATTTGTAATCTAGAGCAAAAAATTAATAATTTTCATTATTTTTATGTATCAGGATTTTTTGAATGAGGAGAAACTCACAGAGTGAAGAAGAGTGCAGTCGAGAGAGAAAATTCCACATCCAGTGAATTGTACGTCTCTATGAAGTAACTCCAAAGAGAACATTTTCAACTGAAATTCATCAGAATATAGAAATTTTCTTTTTTGTTTCTAGAGGATATCTCGGCAATTAAGGGGAGAGGGGGGGGGTAAGGGTTTACGCGTGCAAAAAAAACACTTTTTTTACGATTTTTTTTTAGACGTATGGATTGAGCAGGTTTATTGAAACCTTTTGAACATTATTAAGCATGGATTCAACAACATTGAGTAATTTTTTTATGCGAAAATATCCACAAACAACGGAGCTTTTCCAAGAACGTTTCTTTGAAATAGACGATTTGCGGTGATCACTGTATCTCAGCTGGAAATTATCAGAAATAAAAAAACCATTGAAATTTAGTTCAAGTATCATTAAATCCTCCCCCAACGATCTCTGATTATTTTTTTTTACATTCAGGGAGTTTTCTACCTACAAAATGACGCAATTTTTCGTGAAAAATAGCAGTTTTCACTTTAAATGACCACCAAAAATTGAAAAATGAAAAAAAAAATAATTAGAGATCGTTAGGGGGAGGATTTAATGATACTTTGACTAAATTTCAATGGTTTTTTTTATTTCTGATACTTTCCAGCTGAAATACAGTGATCACCGCAAATCGTCTATTTCAAAAGACGTTCTTGGAAAAGCTCCGTCACCAGCTTTTTTGTGGGTATTTTCGTATAAAAAAATTACTTCATGTTGTTGAATCCATACTTAATAATGTTCAAAAGGTTTCAATGAATTTTCTCAATCCATACGTCTAAAAAAAATTCAAAAAAAGCGTTTTTTTTCACGCGTCAACTCTTAGAACACCCCCCCACCCCCCTTAAGGGAAGTAGCGAAATTTTTGAACGGACTTTTTTGGTAATTCTTGAAATTCTCTCTAAAATAAAAAAGGTCTTGATAAAAATCAAGCTACCTCGCTCTGTTTCTGAGATATTTCTCAAATATAATCAATGCAAAGAGATAAAACAGAAAAATTCGTATTTTTCCGGACTTACACCTCTTTGTTATTATTATTTTTCCAATGATTAGGAAAAATTCAATAAAAAAACTAAAAACAAAGAGGCGTATCTTCGGCACTTACGCCCGTTTGTTATTAGTGGGTGGTACTTACGCCCATATGTTATTATTTTTTATTTTTTTACTAATATTGCGTGAAAGGCCTTGGGAAACCTATTGGAGCAATAATGGTGGAGATATGCCTCTTTGTTATTTTGAAGAAAAAAAATCGGAAAAAATGGCGCTTACGCCCCTTTTACTCTAAGGCGACGATATGAATTAATAAAGTCTAATATTTCCTTAACCGTCCATCTATTGGTCATGTTACCTTATCTTACTCAATTTCCAAAATATTCTAATGTAAAAAAATGTAGAAAAATAAAATTCATTCATTTCGTCAATTCAAAAGTTTGATATCAGTTTTTTTTAATATTTTGAAAACTAATCGAGATAGGATAGTTTTGTCCTAATCCTGTTTTGTAGCTCTCGAAATTCTCTACAATAAAACAGAATGACTCGTTGTTTTTTCTCTTTTTTTTTCCCTGAGTATCCCGGAAACTACGCGAGATAGGGTGATTGTATTCTTTTTCTTTTTTGCCGAAAATTTGAAGAACTAAAAAAGAAGATTAGAGCAAAGTCACTCCATTTTGCTTAATTTTTGGAATATTCGCAAAAAATTGTTGGGAAAAAATGAAGTTATCCTGTTTTATCTTTTCGCTATTAAGGGGCTTGGAGAGTTATCTCCAAAATATGGAATCATTTTGAGAATCATACAGGACATTCCTAATGTCATCATTATTATGTAGTATTTTTTTTTCAAATTTTCATGTATTTTGTTTTAGACTAATTAACAGTCAAAATTGCATTTTATACATGGGCTCTTATGCATAAAATTTGTCATAGCCGGAGACCTTTGTTATCACCTGAGTTGATAGCGCAGATGGATGCTTAAGGAGGAACATCAGCTTTCGACCTAAAACAAAAAACGGTTACGTTTTTATGAAACTTCGAGGACAAGTTCATTAAGTCATCCAGAATATACCATAATTTTTTCGGATTTTTCCACTACCGAATAATAAACGAAAATAATTATCAAAGTTAGAACTTATGTATAGGACGATATGGACAGCGAGGTAATTTAGCAAAATTCCCCCTTTACCCCCGCGTTGGTAAACGGAGAATTTTGCTAAATTACCTCGCTCTCCATATCGTCATATACAAAAGTTCCAACTTAGATAATTATTTTCGTTTATTATTCGGTGGTGGAAAAATCCGAAAAAATTATGGTATATTCTGGATGACTTAATGAACTTGTCCTCGAAGTTTCATAAAAACGTAAGCGTTTTTTGTTTTAGGTCGAAAGCTGATGTTCCTCCTTAACCAGGTTTGATGCATAAGAGCCCACGTATAAGATGTAATTTTGACTGTTAATTAGTCCAAAACAAAATACATGAAAATTTTGAAAAAAATAGTACATAATAATTATGACATTAGGAACGTCCTGTATGATTCTCGAAATGATTCCATATTTTGGAGATAACTCCCCAAACCCCTTAAGGTATTATTTCGTTTAATATTCATGGGCTAGGATATACATCTGTATATTAGTGTGGTATAATGAAATGAATAATTACCTCAGATTTCAAGTGACGATCTGAAACAGAATGTGCGAGTACTTTGTGCACAACGCCAGCTGTGAGTTTCATCTGAAACAAATTCCAACATTTATTTCTCAGGAAATTGAGGCAAGCTTTGTTTTATTAATTTCCGAAAAATACCTCGGAAGCTAATCAAGATAGGTCGATTTGGCATGAATTCTTCTTTTCAGAGGATTTCAAGACCTACGGAAAAGATTTTTACGGAAAATTCCACTATCTCCCTTAGCTTCCGAGATTTTCAACAAAAAATAGTGCTGAAAATCAGCAAAAAATTCATTCTACTCAATTTCACTTCGCAGTTTTTTTCTAAATATCCCGGAAACTAAGCGAAAGAGCACAATTTGTGTTCAATCCTTTTTCGTAGAGGATTTCAAGTAATGATGAAAAAAAAACAGATTCTCTATTTTGGGCCATTGACCCAATTGAGGCTTTTGACGCGAGTAAGGGCATTGGCCCAAGACAGGCCGAACTCTGGAAACTTTCCTTTACTAGTCTAGTATCTGAAAAATCAGTTAATTTCTCTATCTCAGGCCATTGGCCTAGTTCAGGGCATTGAACCGAGTAAGGCCATTGGCCCAAGCCGGGCCGAACTCCGGAAACTTTCCTTTACTAGTCTGGTATCTGACTATAATCAGTTAATTTCTCTATCTCGGGCCATTGACCCAATTAGGGCCATTGGCCCAAGTCGGGTCATCGGCTCAGATGGGGCCATTGATCCAAGAAGGGCCATTGGCCTGAGTCAGGCCACACTCTCTTTTATTTTCGATGACAAAAGCTAGAAAAAAGGTATTTATACAAATTTCGCTGTTAGGCTTAGTTTCCGAGATATTCATCAAAAGCTGCATCTAAGACTTAACGAAAAATTCATTCAACTCAATTTGATTCCGCAGTTAAAGAAAAAGTCGGAAACCATACAGAAAAAAAGGTATTCTTAATTTAAGATAGTGCATTGAGTTAATTTAACTCATTTTTATGAGTTAAATTAATTCACTTTTACACATATGAAAATACTTTATAAAGACTTTCTAACGTCTTTATAAAGTCTTTATAAAAAAAGTTCCAATTCTCTATAAAGAAAAATTTCAATTCTTTATAAAGAAAAGTTTCAATTCCTTATAAAAAATGTTCTTTATGAAGCACTTCCGTACGTTTACTGACTTAATTTAAGTCAAGATTGCTCGATTTTGCTTCGAGCTTTTTTTCGTAAAAGATATTGAAAGCTACAAAAATTTCACTATTTTGTTTAGTTTTCGCGATATTCATCAACAACTAAATCTACAATTTATCGAAAAAATTCATTCAATTTCATTTTTCTCTGCAATTTTCCTTCAATCTCTTGGAAACTAAACGAGATAGAGCGATTTTGCCCAATTCTTTTTGTGGCTCTTGAAATTCTCTACAAAAAATGATCACCACAAAAAGCTTCTATCTCCATTAATTTCCGAGATATTCTCAAAAAAAGAATTAAAAATTGCCACGAACCTCTTGAGTAACTCTCGTGACAGTTGTTGACAGCATGACAATCGGGAAAATCTCCATTGCAAGATACGCCAAAGAGTCGAGGATATTCAACGCTGAGAGATTATGATCCTCAATCAAAAAGGGCATGATAAAGTAGTAAGAAGTGGTGAGAATAGCTCCGCACATTGCAGCAACAATCAGAAGAACCGGAAAAGAGTACAAGTCAACAACATCAGAAGAAACTTCATGAAGAATCTCATGTATGCTCTTTATATGAAGAAGCTTCTTGATCGCGGCCCTTTCGGAGGTGACAACTCCGTAATTAGTAGCAAGTCGACTGATGCCATCATTAACTGCCCGAAACCGCATCTCCAGTAGTACCAGCACGAGAGTGTACTGAATGAGCAGCCAGTTGAAGACAATATTGGGAATTATTGTGATTCCTAATGTCGATGCCAAGAACGTTTCAAATGTGACCATATCTGTCCAGATAATGTTGACCCAAATGACGAAATTCAGTCCAACAATAATGAAAATCCGAAGACTTGGACACTTCAGCCGATAAATTCCCCTGGAATTAGGGTTGGAATGGAAATTATGACCGTAATTTGACGGGCAAGTGACCAGTCATTTGACCGTCAATTGACCAGTCATTTGACCGTCACTTGACCAGTCATCTGATGTCACTTGACTGGTCATTGGACGGTCACTTGATTGTTCAATTAACCATTATCTGACGAGTCAATTAACCGTTATTTGACCGGTCATTTGACCGTTTTTTGACCGGTTAATGACCGTTATTTGATCTAATGTTGATGACTGACCATTTTGGTAAACAAATGAATGAATGATTGACATGCTAGCAAGAATGGAGCGATGAAAACTGGACAGTTATTTGACCGTTATTTGACTTGTCATCTGGGGAGTAGTTCTGCGCGTTTTATGCCAGTCAAAAAGTTTATAATTTTGCTCCCATCAGAGGGCATGGTGCCTGAAAATGAGGCTGCAACGACTGAGCTTCGGAAAGCTCCGTCACATTCTCAATCCAATCAGGTTGAAGTAACGTGAAATTATTATCGAAAAATCAATCGACAGGTCAGTGATGTAGCAGTTATCGCTCCAAAATGTTATTTATCGTGTTGACTGAATATTAACGTCACTAAGTGTTCCGAAGTTCAATCATTACGACCTTATTTTCAAGCACCATGCCCTCTGACGAGAACAAAATCATAAACCTTTAGACTGGCTTAAAACGCGCAGAATTACTCCCCTGGCCATCATTTGAGCGGTCATTTGACGGTCACTTGACTGATTAATTAACTGTCATTTGATCGATAAATGACCGTTAATTAACCTATCACTTGACTGGTCATCTGGCCGTCACTTGACCAGTCATTTGACGGTCACCTGACAAATCAATTAACCGTCATTTGACCGGTCAATGACTGTTATTTGACCGAATATTAATGACTGACCATTCTGATCAAAAAATAAAGACCCGAAAAAGTTTATATCCTGTTTACATTCCTACCTGTAATTCAGCATCGAGTTATCAATATCAGAAAAACGATTGGCTATTCGCACAGCCGTTCGTTGTTTAATGCAGACACATCCCCAGATGATGATGAGAATGATGATTCCAACAATTGCCTTAATTATCCCAATCGTCACGATAGAACTGGTATTATATGCAAAAGTGGCGGTTCGAAAGCCTTGAATAGCTGGGAAGCTCATGCCAATTGTTAATAAAATTAATATTACATTGTAGGCTAATCCAATTCGTGAGTAAACGAATATTCTTGAACTATCTAATTTCAAGATGCTCATGGAGAAAGGCAGGAGCCCAATTATTTTTAGAAAATAGTATATGAACACTGAAATGCATCTGCAGAGATGCATTATTTCTGAGTGAACTGAACGTCAGTACTGACTAATGTAACACGTGGGAACTTTTGCATGCTTTGGGAGTGTTGGAATTATCCTTCGACGTAGATGGAGGCAAATAAATTATTCACACTGTCTATCCGCAGAAAAAGTCGATAGGTTTATTTTCAAGGGGTTATCGAAATAACTTGAATTTATTCTGCTGTTTTATTCAACAAATTAGTTGATTTTTCATAGTTTATGGATGGTCATTGTAATAACCAGTATGAGTGGTTTTTTGCAGTTGTAGATTCATGATTATTATGAATGATGGGGCAATAAAAAAGGGTTTAATGTGGAGGATCGATAATTGATAAAAATCGGAGTTTTTAATGTCGTATTACATGTATTTGAAGTTTTTTATAGAAGAATTTTTCTGCCCTAGCAAATTCAGGAATGAAACTGAAAAAAAGAATGATGGCCTCAAAGAAATGTATTTTGTGCAAGTAAATATGAAAAGTTTGTCTCGAAAAAGCATTGATCATCTATATCTATAGAAGATTAGTATATTTACTTGCACAATATACATCTCTTTGGGATCAGACTTTTTTTTCTCAGTGAATAAGCTGAAACTAGATAAGTCAATTTTTTCTATGGATTTTTTTTGAGAATATCTTGGAAACTAAGCGAGATAGCGCGATTTCGCTCTAAAATTTTTACTATAAAGGATTAGGGCAAATTGATTTCTCCTGTTTTTAAAAAGAAATGTAATTCCTTTATTTTTATCATTTTGTGTCTCTCAAGAAAAAGAATTTCAAGAATTTACAGCTCATCATTTCCATTAGTAATTTTTAATGTTGAGTTAATAGCAGTACTGGTGATATGTCCAATCGTCATTTGCTCTGATGGATTTTTGTTGGGTTCACCAAATTGAAAGAGGATTATCAAGTATGTTACTGTTGTATTGAGCAGCTGCAAAAGAGATAGAGATTTTACCGAGGATTTGATGAATATAATTTTCCTGGAGAGGAAAACTTACGGAATGAAGAAGAGTTCCGTCTATGGGAAAAATACTGCAAGCAGTAAATGATACATGCCTGTGCAATAATTCCAGAGAAAATAATTCCATCTAGAAATAAATAGTAATAATTTTCATTAAAGATCATCAGATGAGCCACAAAATTCTCGTTGTCTAGAAAAGAAAATAATAGATTTCAATTCTTCTATAAAAATTCCTCATAAATTTTTTAATTAAAATTTTTTTTTGTAGCTCTTGAAATTTTCTACAAAAAAAGATTTAACAGAAATTACGCTATCTCGCTTAGTTTCCGAGATATTCTCTAACCAAATTCACCTGAGACTTTGACTCTCCTTTGATAAAGGGACGCATAAGTACTTTCTGAACGGCAACCGCAGTGAGCTGCATCTGCAATAAAAATCCACTTATCCAAAGATAATAATAGTTTATCACCTTTTCGTTAGTCATAACTGACGCCCCAGTGAGAATGACCGAGTCAACGTATCAGAATGACTAACCCTAAACTGGTGATCATACCAAACTGTTCGACCTAACGACTTTGGTCGAGTGATGCAGGATTTCCCGCTGTGTTATTTCGGCTGCAACGTTGCCGGATCCACTCTACACTGTCTCGACGTGTTCACCGCGTTTCCCGCAACTTTGAAAATTCGGAAGAGAAATCAAATGAATTCTAGGATCTGGTAAAAAAAATTTCCACACAGTGTACATAAAGTAACTTTACCTTACACGTGCGGTAAAGATTTTCAGACTTGTGTGATTACGAAACTCGCCTTCGGTTCGTTTTGCAACCTCACACTCATCAGAAAATGCTTTGCTGCACTTGTTAGGTAATGTATTATTCCAATGCTACATGAAATTATCCGGTGAGCAACATTGCCAAAAACACGCTGAACGCGCTCGGGCAGTGTAGAGGAGACTTGGCAACGTCGCAGCCTAAATAACCTGGTGGCGAATCTCTCATCACCCTACCAGAGTCGTTAGTTTGCTTGCGGTTGGCGTTTTCTGAGATTATAAAATTTTATAATATGGGCGCTGTTCTGCATGTAATAAAGCCCAGAAAATAGAATGAGTTAAAATGTTTTTGAAATTTCATGGGAAATTGGAAGATTATGAATAACAATACTAAATGATTGTCAATTTGCGACGTTTTGCTTAATATTTAAGGGATAACACCACTCTGGGATTTCCGAAAGATCCTTTTTTTTGGCTCGATAAATAGTTCTGGGTTTCAAGAACAATATCCAATTGGTCTCATGCCCGAAATTATGCACCTCCTGCATTAATTGAGGATAACAATAGGACCGAACTGCTATAACTTGTATGTAGGAACTGATAAACGCTGCATCAAATTTTCTGAGCGATTCCTCACCGATGCCGTAAAAAAGAGTCGATTGGAGGTAAAATCATCTAGGAACAGAGTATCAACCTAGATGGCCAAATGTACGGTGCAGGTATAGCAGAGTAGAGGTAAAACGTGATTTTTACAGAGTTAATTACTTGTAAACTTCAAACGCGTTTTCCTCGAAATCACTTTTTTCAACTCGGGCGAAATCACTCCTCGAAAACTGTTCGATGGATTGCTCTGAAATTTTTACTGTAGCTACAAAATCACATTATCTAGTGAACTACGTAGCTGTTTTTCGATTGAACGTAAACTTTTTTTTTATGGAAACGATTTTCTGCGAAAATTTTCGTTAAAAATGAGATTTTTTCTCAAACCTTTGTTTCGAAAGTCCTATGTGTTTCACTAGTAAATTATATGTGCTTTCAGGAAATTTTTTTTTTGGCTCTAGCTCCTCTAATTTCCACACCGCCAGTTCGCCGGTGGAGGTATGAAAAAAAAATCTTCTTGAAGATTGACGGTATAGCCGCCATTTTATTCGGAACATCCAATAAAAAAATTCTTTTACATACTTCGATGGATGTTCAGTGACCTCTGAAAAAATGAACCCAAACCCTTTACTCAGATCCTCAAAAAAAATTCCCCAAGTTTGGTCTTTTTCTAAAGGTCTAGAGTGGCGTTACCCCTTCAGCTTTCTCAAGCTCTGGAAGACAAAATTATCAAATTATTTACTTTTTCACATTGATAGAAAATTACAAAATTACATAAACATTTGAGCTAGTAAGTTTAACCTCACTTGTATTAATGTGAAGGAGTGGATAATTTGTAATTTTGTCTTGCAGAACCTGAGGAAGCTCAAATATTAAGCGAAACTTTGCAAATTGACAATCCATTTATTATTGTTATTCATAACCTTTCAATTTTCTATAAAATTTCAAAAACATTAATTTTGAATATGGAGATGAATCTATCCATTAGTTAATTAAATTTTGTTTTTTTTTTATTTATTTGGTTAACCCTAGTCTGACCAGTCTAGAGTTATCAAGATTGATGCACGAATCGTCTTATTCATTCACGTATTTCATTCCATCAATGAAAACAGATTCTCATTGCATTGGGAAGAGGCCTCCAGTCAATTGCTAATGTCCAAACCTGATTCGTGATCTTTCCAACTGCAAGAGCTAAAGCCGTAACTGGAAAAATTTCCATCGAGAGCCAGGACAAGCAGTTGATGATAACAAGTGGCTTCACTCCATTTGGTCTCAAAAGAGTAACAACAAAATAATAGGAAGAATTCATGATGATTCCGCAGAGCACAGTTACGATCAGAAAAACTGGAAATGAATAGAAACCCGAGGCATCACAGGTGATTTCATACAATAATTCATGTGATAATTTTATGATGAGCAGATCTTTGCTGACGGAATCCTCCAGGCTGTTTTCCGACGAGGTCAGATAATATGGAATCGTGAATTCTATCGATGAAATCCGGAAAAGCTCTCGATTCAAGGAACGAAATCTCATCTCCAGGAGTATCAGAACGAACGTGTACTGCATCAAAAACCAGGCAAAGACGAAACTCGGGATTATTATCACGACAAATGTCGATTTGAACCATTCTTCAAATACTGCGTAATCCGTGCAGATTAGGTGGATCCAGATGAGGATATTGATGATGACGTGGAGCGATAGTTTTAGTGTCCCTGGGGGAAATGGAATCATTAGCTTTCTCTATGGGAGAAGAAGATTTTGGAGAAACTGTAGATTTATTTTTACAGATTCCGAACTTTTGATTGATTTTCTTCAAAAATTTAAGAGATTATGGCAAAATTTTATGAATCTTCTGATTCCTAAATTCAAAAAAAAATGGCAAATTCTCTGAAAATCTGACGAGTTTTGGAAATATTCTGTTAATTTTCAATGATTTTATTGGATTTTGTTGCAATTTGATTGGGAACTTGTTGATTTTTTTAGAATCATATGCCGGAAACTTAGCGAGATGAGGCGAATTTGTCTCAATCCTTTTTTGTAACTCGTGAATTTTTTTACAGGAAAATGCGTGTAAAATCGCCTTATCTCGCTGAGTTTCCGAAATATTCTCTGGAAAAGATGAGCAAAAAATACGTAATTCTATTTGACTTCTCCACTGCTAAATTATTGTAAAATTGAAAGAAAAAAATTATGACTGTGAAATTTTCAGACAAATACATTTCATTTTATCATCAATTCTCGAAAAATATCCTGGAAACTGAACGCGATGAACAATGACAATAAAATTAACAAATATCTTGAAATTCCGTGCATTTCTTTAAAGAAATGAATTATCATAAAAAAAAATACGCAAAAAATTGGCACCAATAGATCTTTAAATTTTTTACATGTGCATATCTTTCGTTTTCATTATAATTTATCTGTTGGAAGAAAAAGAAATCTAAAAATCGTCAGATTTCTGCCATTTTCAGTATCATGATAAAAAAAAATTTCAGAGAAACTTTTTTCGTATCACTTGAAATTTTTTTAAAAATAAAAAAAAAGTCTTGAAAGAAAATCGCTCCATCTCGATTAGATTCAGAGATATTAAAAAAAAAAAATTTGATAAAAAAATGAAAATAAATTTATCTGAAAAAATTCAGATTGAAAAAAAAAAAAAAAAAATTTCACCACTTCTTGACTTGAAATTCCTGATGCTCTCGATTTTCATGATGCCGGTATTAACTTTCATCAGTTCATTTCCCAATCTGATCATAGTTTTTCTCTTGAAAATCAGGTAGAACCACGTGATTAGCACAACTGTTACTCCAATTGATGCTTTTGTCAGTGTAATTGCCTGAGTCGTTGCTGTTTTATTGAGAAAATCGATTTCAATTATCGCTATCATCGCACGTGGAGTTAAAATCGATACAAGGATAATTAAAAAAATGTTGTAAAAAATTCCAATATAGGAATTGGAAAATTTTTTGACTTTCTTGTCCGAAGTTTTTAATGTAAATGGGGCGAGGCCGAGGATTCCGAAAAATTTGTGCAAAAAAAATGGAATTATTCGGGGAAATTCCATTCTGATGGAAAGTTTATAGCTCACTGAATGGTTTATTCATCTATTTAATGTTCAGAGTTAATGGGGCAGGCGGAGAAATATGGATTTTCCATTTGACTGCAGGTCTTGTAAACAAACGTGTGATCACAAGAGAAAATACATCAGTTATTCATTCTGCATGTTGATAGGTGAATAAAAGAGTTTACATGAAGTGAATCGGTTGGAATTCCGTAGTAATGAAGGAATAAAACTGCACTGAGAAAAAAAAATTTGTTGTAAGAAAATTTACTTATTTGAAGAAAATTTACTCCACTCCAGAAAATTTCAGTATCTATAGATATGAAAATTGTGAAGGAATATTTTGTTAAAAGGCAATTTTCTTGCTACAAGATTTTTTTTTCAATGTGCAGGGTGGCGACTGAAAACTAATAATAAAATTCCCTGACTTTTCCCTGACTATAAACAAAAATCCAGGACTTAAAAAAAAAAAAAATATTATTTGAATATACGTTAAAATTATTAGTTATTCCGGAAAATAATTTTTTCATGAGAATTTAATAATAAAATCCGGCGGTCTGGCGCTGTGGATATAGTCAATGATTCACACGCGGTAGACTCGGGTTCGATCCCCGCCGGTGACACTGGTGAGATCTAACCAGTACAAAAAGTCTTGATCAGTCGTTAAATACGCCAATCTAAGGTGTCAAAACGCGACGGTAAATAATATAAAAAAAAAAAAAAAAAAAATTTAATAATACTACTCGAAACTGCGTTGAATTGTCAGAGCTATAAATTAAAAGTAAAGAATATTATAAATAAAATATTATAAATAAAAGTAAAGAATTTTCATTCTGTATTGAAAACAGTTTGATGATTCGAATGGCCTCGAAAATATCGATTTGTTGAATAGTTTGAACAGAATTCCTTGAACATAGATGAGATAAGAATTTATAAGAAGATAGCTCACATAGCATGATTTTATTTCTTTTCGTAAGGTGAGAATTTATCTCTAATTCGTGATCTACGTGAAGTGAAATCTATTAGTTTTCTTTACGTTTATTGTCAGACTTTCTTGAGTGCGAATTCAATCCGTTTCTACAGATTCATTGCTGAATTTTTTTTCAATGATTATCGGAAGAACCGTGTTTGGGAAATTTTTTTTTTTTTGTTATTAGATGGGAAATATCTTGGAATCTGTAGGAGATTGATATATTCATATTGAAACGTTTTTCAGAGGGAAAATGGGTAGCTATGAGTAAGTCTATTACAAAAATTTTCCAAGCTTAGGAAATGGGGATGAAAATAAATTTTGAATGCAAGAATAATATAATCATTAGGATTTTATTCATCTATTCTATCTCGCACTTGCAAAAATCCATTTAAAACTTCGAAAAATCAAAAAAATTACTATGAATTTCGAGTCACTGTTAATTTTACAAAAAATATACATTTGCGTTAGTTATTGTGGGCCATTAATAATTACAGCAATCCAAAGCAGGTAGTTAGCTACCTGAAGTACAGTTGCACCCTTTATATGAATTATGACTATTTTGCAATTGTCGGCTGTCTTCGTTTTTATAACTCCTGGTGGGAGCCTTGGAAAAATGGTGAATAAATATTCACTTCCTTGTGATATGTAGTGTGGAAGAATGTCTGTTTTTTCGAATCCATTGGTCAAAACATAAAATTTTATTATGATTAGGTGATTAATGGTAATTCAACAGGAAAAGGCGAATAACTAATCGTTTATAGATATTTTGCATTTTTAGTCATGAAGTGATGGAAGAATGAAGCATCTGAATCGCCTATGACAATCAGCTTAACTGCTTTTTAAGATCAAAGAAAATAATTGATTTTGAAAAATTATAATTTAAAAAAAAAAAAAATTACTCAAATTTTGAAAAGATAAAATAAAAATTTTCCATTTTGTATCGGAAATAGTTTGATAATTTGAATGATTTAAAAAATGGCCATGTGTTTGAACAATAGTTTGAAAAAAAATTTCCGACCAAAGATAAGATAAAACTTTTTATGAAAATAGTTCTTACATAGCATGATTTTATTGCTTTTCGCAAGGTAAAAATTAATTTTCAATTCGTGATCCACGCGGAGTGAAATCCATTAATTTTCTTTATGATTATTTCCAGAATAACTCGAGTGCGAATTTAATCTGTTTTCACAAGCTCGTCAATGATTTTTTTTTCTCACTAATTATGGGAAGAACATTTTTTCCTCAGTATCTCGGAATTTGTAAGAGATAGATAAATTCTTACTAAAACCTCTTTTGTTGATAAAATGAAGAATCAAAAGAAAAGCTAATTATTTGCTCTTTCGCGAGAACCATTGAACCGATTTAGCTGAACTTTTGCTGAGAACATTGCGTTCACGTAATCAATATACCCTCGAAATTTCATATCAATACATGCAGCCGCTTCGGAGTAAAGCGATGAAATGTGTCATCACATACATAAACACACACACACATACATTCAGACATTTGAAGAAAAAAATGTTATTTTACAACATTTTAGATCATTCGGAGTCATAATCCGATGAAATCTCAAACTCGAAAAAAATGACGATTACAATGCTTCCATTCGGAAGCAAAACAAGTGGATAGTATTGCTTTCTAACCGATATAGCTTTTTCTGCTAATACTTTAGCAATATGCTTCCGAATGGAAGTTATTCATCCAGCTTGTCAACAATTATCGTGTAATTCTTAATGGATGTTTCCATCTGATTTTTCAGGTATTCTGCAATTGTCTTTTTCGTATTTATCCATTTCCTTACTAATCGATAATCAGATGTTATTCGAATTGGTTGAAGTTATTCGTTTCTTCTGCTCTCTATTTTCAGAGATCATTTGTTTATGACGATTCGTTTATTACAACTGTGACTTTTCATTGATACCCAGATGATATAATATATCATTACTCAAGTATTTTATAATATACTAGCGATAGATAAATTTGGCTTATGAATTCGTCATCTATTCAAAGTATAGAACTCAATAATGGCTGAAACCAGGAGTTTCTCAGGTTGATGTATTTCATGCATTCTTTTCTAATCCAATGATCTGGCAGAACTATTAGTGATTTCAATCAATGTGACATTCCATTCTTTATTCACTCACAGCCTCAATACCCTCAAAAGCACTGATACAATTTTTTCGAAACCATCATCAAAATATCAAATTTTGTAAATTTCACCTAAACAGCGATAACTCGAGAACTATTCATGCAAATGAGCTCAAAATTGACAGGCATCTAACTGATACAACTCTCGAGATAATATATGAGTATGAATAACATCAGTTGAATCTTCTCCAGGAATTCCATCAAAAACTGATTTTCGAAAAATGGACATATCTCAAAAAGTACCGATCGAATTATCTTCAAATAAAGCTTAAAAAAAAGAGTTCATCGAGAGAGTTCTCCACAAAATATGAAATTTTTATATAACACTGTTTTGCTGTAGTTGAGACTTTTATGCACATAGAGACATACACACACACAGACATGTGCTAAAAATATCATTTTCTCTCTTTTTAGACCATTTTAAGTATCTCCTATTAAAAAAATTACAATCGAAAATTTTCATGATTACATAGCTTTCATTCGGAAGCAAAAACAATAAAATATTCTTCAAACCGAATTAAGGGGAGACGTCAGTAAAATCAGTTTCCTAAAAGTGTACTTTTTTTTTTCTTCATCAACTTTGGAGTATTTAGAGAGTATTAAAAAAATATGAGAATTTTCCTTCAAGCGATTATATTATAAAAAATTAATTTAAAAAAAAATCCACAACCCGGTAGCTTATGACCTGACACTTTCAAACACACCCATGCGTTTCACACGCCCTAAAAAAATTATGAATTATTTTTAGGTCACTTCAATTCCATTGAAAGAATTTACGTGGGAAGTTTTACAGATTTTCCTTAAGCCGTTTTTTTATAATATTGAGAAAACTGCTGAAAAAACTGAATTTTTCAATTGAGACTGGAGCCATTTGTAAAACCGCTGAACGCAAAAGGCGCGCGCATTTTTGAAAATAGTCAAAATTAATTTAGATAATTCTTCATTTTTTTTTGTTAATTTACAATGGAAATTGTTTTTTTTCATTTCTAAAGCATAGTAAGAATATCAATAGGTAAATATAAAATATAAAATGGGCCTTGGGCAACTTATACTTTTTGTTTTTGTTTAGTACTCTGAGTACTTGAATTTTTGCATGTCACTTTTAGAGGTTATGAGCGGCAGCGTGCTCAGCCAATGAAACCATCTCCTCATGGATAGTTATGGTACCAACTTATTTCATTCAGAGTCGTCTCTCGATAATTAATTAAATCAAATTTGAAAGTGAAGAAAAAAATAAAATAACGAAATTTAGATTCAGGGAAAATAGTAATTGATATTTATGAATATTTTTTCGAGTTGAACCCAGCCGAAATGTTAAAATATGTGAGAATATTTTATTTATCTTAGATTGGCAATAGCTGTCGGATCCTTTTATCTTTTGCCCCTCACACCTCACCCCGTAGAGACCTGACGTCTCCCCTTAATCCAATAAATACAAATTCAATAAATATTCCCCAAATCTCTGAAAAAAAATTCAAATTTCCCGCTCACAATCCCCCAGTCGATAATCCAGATATCTCCCCCCTCCCCAAGACAACTGCCTGCCCTCTACCATTTCTCCCCCACAAAGAGCTTGCTCAAATCCCTAAAAGAGGGTGTTAACCCTAAAATCCACCAAAGGTTCATCATCTACAAGGGGGAAGTATAGCGTGAGTCAGTTGAGGCCATCGCTCGTAGTCCCCGAGTTCTATTAACGTACATCCTCGTCTCCATTAGAATCTCACCAAAAAAAAAAAAAAAAAACCAAACCCCAAAGCCTTCCTCAAAGCCCGTAAAACCCCTTCAAAAATTCTCGTACCCACTGCAAAATAAACGCAAACAAAGAAAAAAGTGCATTGAAAAAACCCCCAAAAAAACCCCAACAAAAAAAAATCCAAATGTTCTTACATAATTTATCAAATTTCATAAAGTGTTAAATTCAAGTGTAGACACGTCGACCATGTAATTGTGTGAAATTCCGAGTGATCCAGTGTTCAAAGAACCGTTAAAAATCCCAAGAACCTAAAAAAAAAAAAGTCATCAAAAAATTTTTTTTTTTAAAAAACAAAAATGTTTCACCACGAGTACGAGAAACGTCTGTTGAAGCCATGCAACGAGGGTAAGCGTGATCCCGTGAGTCCAATGTCCCCATACCTGTCTCCATCAAAGTCATCAAGTAACAGCTATGATCGTTTTATACCCACGCGTTCTGGCAACAACTGGCAAACAACATTTTCCATGATCTCTGAGAACAGTAGAAATGGCCTAGTCCCTAAAAAGACACGGGAGAATGGTGAGGGCAGTAGAGACGGTATAGCCTACTCAAGTCTCCTAAAAAACGAGCTATTAGGTGCAAACATAGAAGACGTAAAGAGCCAATCAGAGGAACGTGGCATATACTCTGTCTTACAAGGTCGTAATCTCTTCAAGTATGCGACCCCCACAAAGGATCGAACCCTTCTCGATCAAAGTTCGCCCTACTCCCTCTCCCCATTGAGCGCAAAGAGTCAAAAACTCCTGCGATCACCCCGTAAAACAACTCGAAAAATCTCGCGAATTCCATTTAAGGTCCTCGATGCCCCAGAGCTGCAGGATGATTTTTATCTAAACCTCGTGGACTGGTCCTCACAGAATGTCCTAAGTGTTGGTCTAGGCAGCTGCGTTTATCTCTGGTCTGCCTGTACAAGTCAAGTAACACGTCTATGTGACTTATCTGGAGATGGCAATAGCGTGACGTCAGTAGCCTGGAACGAAAGGGGCAATTTGGTAGCAGTTGGTACACATGTTGGATACATTCAGGTATGGGATGTAGCTGTTAATAAGCAAGTTGCCAAACTTCAGGGACACAGTGCTAGAGTTGGTGCATTGGCATGGAATGGAGAAGTTTTGAGCTCAGGAAGTCGCGATAGATTGATTCTTCAGAGAGACGTTAGGACACCATGTGTTGTTGGAGAGAGAAGACTTGGTGCACATAGACAAGAGGTTTGTGGTCTTAAATGGTCACCGGACAATCAGTATTTGGCATCTGGAGGCAATGATAATAGATTGTATGTTTGGAATCTTCATTCTTTGTCACCTGTTCAGACTTACACTGAGCATTTAGCTGCAGTTAAAGCTATTGCCTGGTCACCACATCATCATGGACTTTTGGCTTCTGGTGGAGGTACTGCTGACAGATGCATCAGATTCTGGAATACACTAACTGGACAACCAATGCAATCTGTTGATACTGGATCACAAGTCTGCAATTTAGCATGGTCAAAACATAGTTCTGAACTTGTTAGTACTCATGGCTATTCACAAAATCAGATACTTGTTTGGAAGTATCCTAGCTTAACGCAAGTTGCTAAATTAACTGGACACTCTTATCGTGTACTTTATCTTGCTATGTCACCGGATGGTGAGGCTATTGTAACTGGTGCTGGTGATGAAACACTTAGATTTTGGAATGTATTTAGCAAAGCTAGAAGTCAAAAAGAAAATAAATCTGGACTCAATCTTTTTACGTCCATTCGGTGAATTAATTGAATTAATTTTTTTTTTTTTTTTGATTGTATTTTTGGTTTAGTTTTTTTTTTTTTTGAAGGGTTTGAGAGGTTCACGGGCTGTTTCATGGACTTAGTCATGTATTCGAGTCATGTGTACAAATTTTTGGGGGAAAATGAGAAAAGAGGGAAAAATTCCGAGAGAACAAATGCGATTTAATTTATTATTATAAGGAAAAGAAGAAATTATAGAAATATATGGATATATTATAATATATATAACAAACATATTTACTAACAAATTGAGAGAAAAGTGTGTGTGTGTGTGGGTGTTTATGTGTGTGTGTGTGTGGGTCGAGTAAATTTTTTTCGAAAAGAGCGAAAATTTATTTGAAAATTCACGTATTTTCTGCTCTGAGTCTTTACGATTTAGGATTAAGGTGTTTAATAATAAATTAAATAAATGCCGAATGTTTAATCATCGGCAGTGCAATCATTTGAGAGGAGAAAGAGAGAATAGAACGAGGGGAGAGAAAAAAAAAATAATGATCTTTATAGCTTTTTTTCCTTTTTTTTCGAATATTCTGAAGTAATGAGAGAGCAAGTGTGTAGATATATATGCAGATATATTCAAGTTTTTTAGGTCTTAGGGACGTGTATTTTTGCTTTGTAATTAATATTTTTTTTTTGTTATTATTATTTAGCTTCGCGATAATGTGGAAGTAATCCACGTAATTTCGATCTTTTTTTGCAATACAATCTTTTTTTTTACTACATAAATTGCACTAATTTACTGGTCATGTGGAGAGTATTGAGGAGAAAATAAGAGAAAGAGAGAGAGAGAGAGAGAGAGAAAAAGAGGATGGATAGAAATAACGAAAATAAATGCATTTATCCAGCATTATTGAGATGTTAATAAGGAATTAATAATGGATAAAGATAATAAAAAAAAATATCTGTAATTGTGCGTAAACTAAGTTTATGCAGAAGAAATGTTTTATACAAATAAGTGAGGGATATAAAGTTATATGAAATATAGTACAATTTAAAAATTATAATATTTCTTTTTTGTTTTTGATTTATTTTGTAATTCATTACCTTTTTTTTTTATTTTAATTTGTTTTTTTTTTTTTTGTAATTATTTTGATAATGTTTACAGATTTTTTTTAGGTAAAAAAAACATAATACATCATTTTTTTGTGGAATAAATTTGAATTGTATGATTCATGTGTATTATGATTTTATTTTATCAGGAAAAAGATAAAAATTATAGAAAAAAAAATTAATTAATGAGGTAGAGAATATTTTATTTTTATCAATCACTTGATTGTGATTTTTTCTTTTTTTTCTTCTTTTTCTCGCTTGTTGGAGCTTCTTCCATGGGTTCTTCTTTTACTTCTGGCACTTCTTCAGGTTCTTCCTTCATCTTCTTCTTCTTTTTCTTCTTCTTGGGCTCTGGATAATTTGAAAAAAAAAAAAAAATAGGAATTAATATAATTGTTTAATCAGATTTTATGAGATATGTTGGAAAATAATTGAGATTGAGAAATTTTGGTGATGACCTTTTTTGTAGAAGTAAAAAACAGGTACAAAAAAGGTTTCTACGAAAATTCTTCTCTTTTCTCTGGTTTACGAGATATTTATAGAAAAATGGGAAAACAGAATAGAATTTTAAATTACAAGTTAAAAAATTTCATGTACTTTTTTTTTATAATATCTTTGAATCGAGTAGGTTTATCGAAAAATATCCGGAGATCTTTTTTGTAGAGAATTTGAAGAGATTTGAAAATGATTTCTTGGCATTTTTCGATAAAACTATTCAATTCAGAGATATTATCAAAATAAACCTTTTTTTTCAAGAAAAATCAGCAAAAGTGATTGAAAAAATTATCTTATTTTGAGAATATTTTTGAATTGAGTAGGTTTATCAAAAAATCTGAAGAAATCTTATTTTTTCATAATTTCAGGAGCTCCTAAAAAGATCTCTTGAAATTTTTCAACAAACCTAACGGTTTCAAAGATATCATCAAAACAAAACTTTTTTCTCAAGAAAAATCGCCAAAACTGAAAAAAAATTAGTTTTATTTTGAAAAATATCTTTGAACTGAGTAGTTTTATCAAAAAACATGAAGAGACCTTTTTCGTAAAGAATTCCAAGAGCTCCAAAAAAGGTTTCTCGACATTTTTCCCTAAACCAACTCAACTCCAAGATATTCCTCTAAAAAACCTTTTTTTAATGCCAAAAAAAATTACCTGTACTCTCTTCAGTCTCGGCTTCCGCCTCCACCACCTCCACCCCCTTCTCCTCCTCCTCCTCCCCCTCCGCCTTCTTCTTCTTCTTTTTCTTCTTCTTCCCCGAGGACTCAGCCTCCAGTTCCTCCACGACCACCTCCTCCTTAACCTCGACCTCTCCTCCCTCGCTCTGTCTCTTCTTCTTCTTCTTTTTCGGTACCTCCTCAGTCTCCTCAGCCTCGACCTTAATCTCCTCAATCAATGGTTTTTTCTCCTCAAACGGTCTCTTCTTCCCCAGTGTAGAATCACTGGACACTGGATACTCAACAAACTCGCTCTTCCCCTGATACTTCTCAAACTTGGCCTTCGCCTTCCCAGTCCCACTGATTCTCTTCAAATTCCCCTCCTCCAGTATCCTCAATCTCGCCTCCAATTTTGCTTTGTGCTCAGCTCCAAGATCAAAGCTGCCATCCTCTCCAAGTGCATCAACTCTCGTGGCAAGTGATGCTTTAGCAGCAAGCATTCTCGACATTTTTCCCTTATTTTTCGTCGAACTTTGTCCAACCAATTGAGCATGATAGATCAGTCCATACTTCGGTGTGTCTCTTTTCGTCTTTAATGCTCGGAAAAGTGCCTTTTCAGCACCGAGAATCTGCACAGTTGATGCTGGATGCTTTGCCAAATTGATGAGAGAACCAGCATGTGATATAAGCCTTGCTCCAACAAGTTCACCAACAAGAACCGTTAAATTCGGTGCCATTGCCATCATTCGTGTCTTCAAATAATCATACAACTGCGTTCTGTACAGACTTATCTCAATCACCTGATCACAAAGATGCTGGATGTTGATAATGTCATCCTCTGATATTTCTGTGCCCATTGAAATTTCAGCTGCTTCTTTTACCTTTTCCTCGATTTCTTCGGGCAAAATATCGGATAAATCTGAGTTTATCGTGTTTTCACGAGTTCCAATGACTTTTACGGTTTTTACGAAAGCTACATTGTCTGTTATGAGTTTTCCCAGTTCTGGAAAATGCCAACCGTACCATTCTCTGCATCTCATGACGTAATTATTGAGCTCCTTGTCCAAATCGTCCAGTAAACAGACTGCTTGAATTATCATGGTGTCTATTTTGTCGGGGGAGAATTTTAACTTGTAACGGGATAAACTGTGAGCAAGACCTAGGGCCATTGCTGTCATTTCCTTTTTTGGAAGACCTGCGAGGAGACTGTCCATCTGACTTCTTATGCATCTCATTAACTCTTGGATTGATGTATTGCTAACGCAGGAAAGAGACAATTTGTCTTTTATTGCGTTTCCGAGTTTTGCGTCTGCTACTGCTAGTTGCTCTTGCACCTCGCCACAGTGCTTCTTCAACATCTTCTTCAGGGATTTGCACAGTTTTCCTTCTACTGCTGCTGTTGTTGCTGCCAGGGCCTCAGTCGTGTCCGCAAATTTCTCGAAGTGCTTCAATTTCAAACTGGAGTGGAAACAAAAAAAAAATTGTTTAGAATTTTTGGGAAATTCAATGAAATTGGATGATTTTTTTTCAGTTTTTTTTTTTGTAAATTCAATAAAATCGGATCATTTTATTCAG
This sequence comes from Aleiodes leptofemur, assembly GCA_963942555.1. Taxonomy (NCBI): domain Eukaryota; kingdom Metazoa; phylum Arthropoda; class Insecta; order Hymenoptera; family Braconidae; genus Aleiodes; species Aleiodes leptofemur. The sequence goes on along the minus strand of OZ012619.1, from coordinate 1,556,711 downwards.
TTTTTTTTGGTAAATTCAATAAAATTGAATCATTTTTTTCAGTTTTTTTTGGTAAATTTAATAAAATTGGATCATTTCTTCTCAGTTCTTTTTTTTTGGTAAATTCAATAAAATTGAATCATTTTTTTTCATTTTTTTTTTGGTAAATTTAATGAAATTGCATCTTTTTTTTCAGTTTTTTTAAAGGATTAAAGGAAATATCGCGGTTACTAAACGAGATGGAGCGATTTTGTATTGATTTGATGTTTTTTCTGTAGCTTTTGAATGGAGGAATGAAATGAGCACAATTTTGACTGTTTTTTCGATTTTTTTTAAATAAATAAATTATTATAATGGAAAATATTTTACAAAAATTGCATTTATCATGAATTGAGGATTAAAGGGGCGTAAGTGCTATGCTTTTACATGGCACTTACGCCACTTTGTTTCTAAGGTGGTGATATTTTGTTAAATTTTTTACATGTGAATATTTTTCCGTTTTCCTCAATAATTTATTTGTTAAAAAAAAAAGGTGAATATTCATTCAATGTCAGTTTTCTGCTATTTTCAGTATTATGCTCTTGAAAATATATACAAAAAAGAATTAGGACAAAATCCCCCCTATCTCAATTATTTTCCGAGATATTTGGAAAAAAAAACTGATGATAAAATGAGTTAATTTCTCTGAAATTTTGATATTCTTTTTTATTTTCGGAAATATCTCGGGGATAGCGAGGTCCAAGAGAATTTATCAAGAGTTCTTTTTTGTAGAGAATTTTAAGAGCTAAAAAAAAGGTTTCCTGAAATTTTTTTCCAAATCAACTCAATTCAGAGATATTCACAAAAAAGTGATTTTTTGAAAAAATTATCGAATTTATCATTTTAAATTTCTTCGCAATTATCTTCAAAACAGGTGAGTTTAGGAAAAATTTCAAGAGACCTTTTTTTGTAGCTTTTTAAATTCTCTACAGAAAATGTGACATTGAAAAATATCTCGTTCAGTTTCCGAGATATTAACAAAAAAAAAAAAGAAACTGATAACAAAATTCAATCAATTTGCCTGCAAACTTTAATTTCTTGTTTATTTTAGAATGAAGGAAGTTAAGAAGAATTTATCGATAGACTTCATTTGTAGAGAATTTTGAGAGCTACAAAAAACGTCTCTTGACATTCTTCTCTAAATCTACTCAATTCAGAGATCTTCACGAAAAAAGTGATTTTTAAAAAAATTATCTTATTCATCATTTTTAGAATTCTAATTTATAATTTCACATTCTTTCGTAATTATCCTTGAAACGAGTGGGTTTAAGTAAAAATGTCAAGAAACCTTTTTTGTAGCTCTTGAAATCCTCTACAAAAAAGGTTTCATTGAAAATTCTGCTATCTCGCTAAATTTCCGAGATATCTCTTCAAGAAAGATCACAAACAACTGGACTCTCTTCAAACTTCTCCAAAAACTCCAAAATTTAATGAAGAAATTGACGTACATTCTACCAGCAGCTTCCGGTGTCTCGAAGTCATGATACAAATTCTCTGTTTTTGCCAATTTGTTTTCGTCCAGGAGCTGAAATGATATTTTTTTTTAATTATCGCATTAATTTGCTCATTATTTCGAGTTAATATTCAAATTCTTCATAGGGAAAAGTCATTGAAAGAAAAAGTCATTAACATTAAATTACTGTCGAATCGCTATTGCTATTGCAAAGCATTTCCTTTTTCGATATTTGAAAATTTAGAGATTTTCTTTTAATTTCTCGAGATTTTTGGGAAATTTAATATTTTCAGTATTTTTTCAAATTTCACTGAAATCTACCTCCTGCAATCTTTTTTCGCCCACTTATAACATTATAATTCGCTTTATTTTCAACAATTTGAGATGAACGAAAAATCTCAAAATTTTGAGATTTTTCAAGATTTCGAGATTCTTTGATATTTCGAGTTATTTTGATATTTCGAGTTTTTCTGATATTTCGAAATTTTTTGATATTTCCAGATATTTTGAGTTTTTGGGATTTCGGAATTTTTTGAGATTTTTTTGATATTTCGAAATTTTTTGATATTTTGAATATTTTTTTGAGATTTCGAGATTTCTTGAGATTTCGAAAGTTTTTCCGATTTCGAGATATTTCGATATTCTGAGATTTTTTGATATTTCAAGATTCTCTGATATTTCGAGATTTTTTGAAATTTCGAAATTTTTTGATATTTTTGATATCTTTAACATTATTGAAAAATAAAGATGTTTCTTGATAAATATAAGAAACATTGCCATTGCAAAACGATTTTACAATAATTTGATGTTGTTAATGACTTTTCCAATATCTCTATAAAAAATTAAAATATTAATTCTTTTTTTATTAAATAAAAATTCAAATATTATTTATTTCCTTCGATTTTGGAGTACAATGAGGACTCCACGTGTTCCAGTGAGGTTAGTTTATTCAAAAAAATTCATACAACAACAAATTATTAATTAATTTTACCTTAAAAATAGCATACCCCGCTGGGGTTTCAAATAAAACCAACATTTTTACACTTTTTGTTCAATTAATCCACTAATTATTAATTATTTGTATCAAACTTTTTTTGATTTAAACGAACAGCTAGAAGCTGCACAACATGTGCGAACACTTGGCATTGGCGGAAGTCAAATTTATCAGAAACTGTTGGCGTCCCTGAATTGAAATCCAAACGTTTTTTTCGTTATTTTCAATACTTTTTCCATCAATTTCTAAGGAGAAACATTGTTTTTTTAAAAATATTTTTCATACAAACTTGCAAATTCAATGGAAAAACTTATTTTATTCAGTCGAAAATTGAAATTTTTGAAAAAATTCATTATTTTAAGGTTAATTTGGGAGACATATTGGAATTTGAATGCCAGTTCAAGTTCCACTTCCGGTAATTTGAAATTTACGCGTTTTTTTGCATATTTAAAAAAAGTTATCATTATTATTATTATTATTATTGTTAATATTAATTAATTTTTTGCATTATTTTTTTTCAGAAAATTGGAAATAAATTGAGATTTTTAGAATTAGAATAATTTTAAATTATTTCAATTTTTTTTCTTCTTCTAATCTGTGTCAAGGAATATGGGGCAAAATGGGTATTAGAATTGACTCGCAGAAATTTTTTCATTGATTTTTCATAGTCTATAACAATTAGAGGTAAAAACTGAAAAATTTGAAATTTTCAGGCAAATTTATTTTTTTTTTTTATTTTTTTTTGAAAATCTATGGGAATTTAAGCGAGATAAAGTAATTTTCAAAGTATTTTTTTGTATTTCTTTTTCTTTTTCTTTACAAAGAATTTCTAGAGTTATTATGAAAATTACTCTATCTCGCTTAGATTTTGATATCTATATATTTTCAAAACTATAACCACTGACTAGGGCAGTATTGGCGGTAATACGTTGAATCTTGAAGAATAAATCTTTTTTTTTTTTTTTTAATTAATTTTGATTGCCTTCAAAATTTTAAGATTTTTCCTTGAAACCAGGGCTGCCAGTAGAACCAACCTATATTATACCGCTTGGTCTTCGAAATTATACAAAATCGGATATCATTATACAAACCACCAAAGCCGTTGAAAAATAGTTTGTAATAAGTATAGTTATTAATTTCCCATTGCTGTGACTTACGATGAATAGGGAAAAGATTAAATATTCGATATCTGTCGATTTCTATCAATTTCAAGTCCTCAGTGTGCCTAACGGGAAGAATTTATTACTTTGGCGGTGAAATTTAAATCTAGAGAAGGAATGAAAATTTTACATTTGTGAAAAGTCATGTCATATACCCACATTTATATACATAGACGATATTATTAGGTGTATCAGGATTTGACAATGGAAATGAAAATTGAGAATTGTTACAATAATTTTAGACATCTTATGACCATTCCTGCGCAGAAAGCGTAATTTCCGATTGGAGTAGTTCCAAAAAAAAACGCGCACTTGTCATTAGCGGTTGAAAAACATTTTATTTGTCAAAAAAAAAAAAAATTACCAACGTTAGCAGAGTAATAGAGAGAATACAATTCCACTTGAATTTTTATTTTTGTATCCAATTATACAGAGACATGGGCTATACAAAGGGATACATGGGATACCCATATTATACACATTTTGTATCCAATTATACCATCTGGCAGCCCTGCTTGAAACTGACAACACTGATGAGAATTTTAGATTGAAATCAATATTTTTATCCTGAAAATTCAAATTTCTATGAATCCTGAAAATTCAAATTTCATTCAGTCATAAATCTTGAAAATAATTTGAAAAATCAATTGTGACACATGTTGAGGGCTTTCAGCTGTCAATACTTGAATCATCCGAGTGTCAACTGTTAAAAAAGGCCAAATATTCCTGACACTTAGATTTTCTTTAATAAATTCCGTTAGAATTCCTTTTTTTTCCCACATAATGTGGGAAAATGGAAAAATTCAAGTTTTCATTAAGTTAAATTTAACGTTTTAATCCTGAATTTACTCGCATATTTACGAGAAGAGTCATACAATGTGAAAAAAATTTTGAAAAAAAAAAATGGAATTTTCAAATTACGAAGAACTTGATCTCGACCGCAATGATTATGATATTATAATCGTTGGTGGAGGATTGACTGGTCTCTCTGCTGCTCATTCCATCATGAAAAAACATGCGAATTTATCGCTCATGATTATCGAGGCTGAAAGTACGTAAAAGCTCTTTATTTTTCAAAAAATGAACTCAAAAATTTTGAGCAATTTTTCCAATCACAAATTATCTGCCAATAATTTGTTGAGAATATAATTGAAGAAAAAAAGGAAAAATTTGAAAATATCTTGGAAACAAAAAGAGATAGAGCGATTTTACTTTAATCCTTTTTTGTAGATAATTTCTTTCATTTTAGGGCTACAACAAAAGATTGAGGCATAATTGCCCCATTTCTTTTGGTCCTCGAGATATTATTCATGATCCTTTCCAATAGAAAATAATAAAATCATATGGTAAATATGCAGAAAAGCGGCCTATCCAAATAAAATTAATGGAAATTAATTTAAATTACCTCAGGAAGGGAGGTGGCAAAAATGATGTAATATATCTTGGTCAAAAATTTGAAGGAAAGTATAGGAACTCGCAATAGCTCAGTGGTCAGAGCACCTGAGAGAGTCTGCCGCTAGCAGCGAGACCGTTCGGTCACGTTTTTGGCTGTATACATTGTTATATATTGTGAACCCAGTAAAATTCGCAAAACCAAATTTTATTTTAGTCCTTTTGAGTCTTTTTTAACGAGTAATAAATATATTTTTCTATCCAAATTATATTAATACCTGTGAAAGAGAGGGGAAAGGGGAAAAAAAAGGAAAAAAAAAAAAAAGTGGAAAAAGTGGTGATTAAAGTATAGAAACGCGCTTTCCCGCGCAAAAATGCGCTGACACCACTGAGACGCCGACAACATCAGAATGGCGGAAGGAGGGGGCAGCAAAGGGAGAGGCCGTATCCCAGATAACGTGAAGCAAAAGTTAAACCAAAAAAGAAAATTAGAGAGTACGAGGATGGGTAAGTCTCCAGGAAGACTAGTTAATAGTAAAACCCAAAATTCTCAAATAAATATCACATCTCATTTACTAGAGAGAGAATACAAACTTCTCCAGAAAGAATATGGCACGGGGAATACCCCCCAAGCCAACAAAAAAAAAATTACACCCAATTTAAATACTGCCAGAACCAGAAATTCTGAGAAAATGGCCGATATTTCACAGAATACTGGTCAAAGTTCTCAGAATTCTAATAATAGCTCGTTCGAGGAAGATGGACAATGGCAAAAACAAAAAAGAAGGAAAAAGAGCAAAACAGACAGTGTTTACTCTGACGATATGTCACAAGACAATAACACTGGCGAAGGCAGGGTCGATGACACGCCACATGGCCAAGGTAGCGTCGATAAAAACAATATGACGCAGCAAAGCAGGTATCAACAACCCACTAATAACAATCAAAACTTTGTCAAAAAAATTAAATCGCCACCCATTCATGTTTCTGGCATTATGCTCAAACAATTACTGGCATTATTAAACACTAAACCTACACTAAATAATGAATTTTTTCTAAAACAATTAATAGAAGAAAAAGAAATCACTATTTTTCCTAAAAAAATAGAAATATTTGATGAAATTAAAAAATTATTAAAAGAGAATAACATCACCTATTATACCTATACTGCAAAAAACCTCAAACCTAAAACAATTATTCTTAAGGGAATAAAAGGAGGATTCACACCTGCAGAAGTTCAAACATATATTCAGAGCCAAAATATTCCAAATATTGAGATGACAAAAATAGAAAAGATTGTATTAAATAGGAACAAACCTGATTACTACAATTTTTTAATTCAATTATCTCCAAATAGTACATTGTCAGAACTAACAAAAATGAAATACATCTTCCACCAAAAAGTGTATTGGGAACCACTGATCAAAAACGATGTATTCCAATGCACAAACTGTCAGAGTTTAGGGCATTCGAGCCCTAACTGCAACCTGGGATACAGATGCGTCAAATGCGGCAAGTCCGATCACGAAATCGGTAAATGCCCCATTGCACCCAATTCAGATAGGCAACTTTTATACTGCGTTAATTGCGAAGAGCACGGTCACCCGGCAAATTACAAAGGGTGCAAATTTTACAAACATGCTCTCTCGATAATTAAAAATAACAAAGCTATAAAAGAAATAAATATTATTAAAGAAAATACAGCAACCATAAATAAAGTATTGAACCCAATGAATCCGCGCACAATTACGGGCAATACTTATGCCGCTGCTGTCAAAAATTCCACAGCGACAGGCATAAACCCAACACAAGTCACATATCCCGAGCAGCTGAGAAGAGAGAGAGAAAGAAGCGCGAGTATAAACAACACTATACACAATGATGCAAACCAAAGGCCATCAACCTCATACGCCAAAAAAACAACAACAACAACAACAGAAGAAATACCCAGCTGGGTACACACATTTAAAAATGAGGTAATTACTTCTTTAAAAGATGATATTAAAAAGTTTATTACTGAAGAGGTCACTAGTTTAAACTCGAGAATCGATATGGTTAGCGCTGAATGCGGAATAAATGCATCGAGAATTCTAACAATATTAGAGACTCTCAATATTCCTAAAGAAACAGAAAAAATAAATAATGAGTAACACAAATTCAAATAACATAGCATCAAACAATACGGTAAATACTTTACCGAAGAATTTAAAAATAGCATCAATAAATGTAAACTCGATAGTTAATTATCAAAGAAGACATCATCTTCAAGAATTTATCCACGAACAAAACCTAGATCTATGTTTACTCTCAGAAACCAAGTTAACAAATAAACATAGGCTATCTTTTGATGGTTATGAGTTTGTCAGAATGGACAGAAAAAACGCACGATTCTCGGGAGGAACTGCAATATTAATTAAAAATAATATTGATTACGAAACAATTACATTTCCCTCATCATTAAATAACAGAATATTAGAATATACAATTTTAAAAATAACCACAGACAATAGAAAACAGCTAATAATTATCAGTGTTTATGCAACTAACGCAATTAACCAGAGAAAAATGTTTATTGACGAGCTCAACGTCCTATTCCAAGAGCTCCAGCTTAATAATGATAATAATTATTACATACTAATGGGTGATTTAAACGCCAAACATATTAACTTCGGAGACGTAGTCAACAACGATAGAGGGAGACACCTTATTGACTGGTATAATTTAAATGGCAACAAGTACAGGATAAAAATCACATCAGCTAATGAATCAACATACAATAATGCCACATCATTTATAGATTTATGCATATCAGATGCGAGGCTAGATTTGCATAATCTAATCAACAATAAACTAAAAACGCTCATCTTTGACAGCGACCACAAGGCAATATATACAGAGGTGAACACCGAGATCTTCACTAATTATAGAAATAACTGTAATAATGTAAATAATAACAAATTTATCTATAAAAAAACTAAATGGAAAGATTTTTCAAGTCACATTTCAGACAATTACTTAACAGAAATTCCAGTAGACAGAAATTTATCGATAGATGAAATTGATAGACATCTGGAAGAAATTGATGAAAAAATCCTTGAGTCCATTGAAATGACCGTACCACGAGCCTCTAATAATAAAGGTAATATCAATAAATACATTAATAAGCGTATAATAAAATTACATAAAACAAAGTCAAAACTATTAACAGCTTATCATAAATTATTAAAAATTGATCGAAAACAACAAAGAACTGAAACTAGAGCGATTAAGATTGTCATTGCTAATGTCAAAAAAGAATTAAATCAAGAATTCAAGAATGCGATTACCAAATACTGGGAGAATATTTATAAAAAAATTAATTACAGAAACTCAGAAAAATTTATGCCCACTGTAAATAATATTTTCAGACCAAAAGGGAGAATTAAAATAGATAATATTCATATAGACATTAACAATGTTACATTACTAAGTAATTCAAAATGTAATCTCCGAGACACGCCTATTGTAGATGATAAATACATTTTCACTAAAGCTGAAGATAAATTAAATATAATTGGTGCACATTATGAGCTAATAAATTCTCCAAGGTATTTAAACAATAATACTAGTTTGAAAAATATAGTCGACAATAAAATACAAGAATTCAAAACAGAATTAGAAAATGACAAAATCAATAATCTAACAGTAACAAATTTCGACAGCACAAATAGTGCAATATGGCCGGATGCAAATAAAATCCCTAAAAACTATTTTACGAATTTAATCGAAGTAAGCTCAATACTAAAATATCTTCCAAATAAAATTTCTAGTGGGATTAATAAAATTCCCCCCATAGTTCTAAAACATCTACCAGCAAAAATGACACATAACATAACAATCATTTTCAATAATGCTTTAAATAATTTTTATTTCCCAGAAAAATGGAAAACTGCTTTAGTAATCCCCATAATAAAAAAAAACAAACCTTCTAATGATCCAGCAAGTTATAGACCAATCAGTCTCACTCCATCACTGAGTAAAGTCTTTGAATCAATTATTAATAATAATATAGTAATAGTATGTGATGAGAAAAAAATCATACCTGACACCCAATATGGTTTCAGGCATGAACACTCAACTACACATGCAATAAACAAATTAATGTCGGATACCAGTAAACATTTGATTAGAAAAGAAGTTGTTGGGGCTACATTAATTGATCTAGAAAAGGCCTTTGATTCGGTGTGGCTAAATGGTCTAATTTATATCCTATTAAAAAAAGAATTCCCTTTAATACTTATAAAATTAATCTGGAATATGATCCATGGGAAAAAATTTTATGTTAAAGAAAATAACAAAATTTCCACAACTAAATTCAACATATTAGAAGGCCTCCAACAAGGCACTGTAAACTCTCCAGTGTTATTTTCCATTTTCACTAGTAATATACTAAATATGTTTGGTTTAAATTCAGAAAATGATAGTTATGCAATAGCCTATGCTGATGATTTAATACTTTACGTAGCAAATAAAAAGCCAATAAAAGCACAAGAAACTCTAGAAGAACTTGTGAATAAAGTCAATGATTATTATGCAATGTGGAACCTTAGAGTTAACCCTCTCAAATGTGAAACTATTCTATTTAGACAACCTTGGGAAGGCCTCACCCCATCAAACCACATTGGTTTAGAGGATTTCTCTGTAACAACACAGGATCCTGGTACAGGTGAGATGGTCCCAATTCCCACTAGAAAAAAGGCCACATATCTAGGCTTCAAATTAGATTATCTAGCTAGATGTGCTGATCATCTAGATACACAAATAACAGCTGCAAACAAAAGATTCATATCATTGGGGAATCTATTCCACAATAAAAATATCGAAAAAAGAGCTAGAATTATTTGTTATTTGTTACTCATAAGGCCACTACTCTTTTACGCAGCACCAATTTGGTGGAATACGGGCGCAGCCCAAATGGAAAGAGTAAGGGCCTTTGAAAGAAAATGTTTGAGAGCATGTCTCTTTATGTACAGATCAGCCCACTCAAACTATAGGCGCAGAGTTAGTAATAAAATGCTTTACGATGCTGCAGAGATTCCGAGAATAGATAATTTTATACTCAAATTAACTAGAGATTATTATGCAAAAACAGCTACAATAAATAACAACTCAATTAAAAATTTCAGCATAGTTGATCCTATTATGGCCAATTATGCCGCTAAAAAAGGTTACCCGGCTCCACAGTATTTCACGCATTACGATAGACTAGGCGTAATACAAGATGATAATAATGTACCTGTATTATACCACACAAAAAGACACATGTATAACAAAAAAATTCCAATAGATGAAATAATAAACAATAGAGCTGAGCTCAAATACTCAAGGGCAATCCCTAAAATAGATCAAGACGATAAGTCAAGAACACAAAGTGCATACTGGTGGTTAGATGATTCGCTACCACAAATTAAAAAATTAAAAAATAGATTAACCATAAAACCCAATGGTAATCAAGATAACCGATAAACTTTAATTCCAAGAATTATCAGAATTAATGGATTATCTTGAAATCTAATATTTTCATTCATTATTATTTTATCTATACTATCTTCTTTTCTTTCTCTTTCTCCTTTTTTTTTTTTTTTTTTTTTTTTTTTTTTTTTCCTTTACTCTTCCATTCCTTTCTTCTGTCACGCTAAACATAAAGTCATGGTGTTTTTTTTTTTCTTTTCAACACAAGAAATTTTCACCATCTCAAACAATATTAATAAGACACACATAATAAACTTGTCACAGCAGTTTGTATACTAAGAAACAAACAAATAATGTTGAAACACATAAACACAAATCGATAAGTTACCGAGACATGAGCTTATGTACAGCATACTTTGTTCTCATAGAAGTTAGTAATACTAACTAAATAATGAATGGTTTTTTTTTTAAGTGAGTTTATTTTTAAGCCTGTAAATATTGTAAATAGCGACGAATTTTTTTATAATAAATAAACTTTAAAAAAAAAAAAAAAAAAAAAAAAAGTCAGAGCACCTGACATGTAATCAGAGGGTCGTGGGTTCAAATCCTGCTTGCGCATTACATATTTTTTTCCGAAAATTTGACTTTGATTGTTATTTAAATTTTATGTAGGCCCCTTTCCTGCATAATTACCAATCATATAATTTAATGAAAAATCCCATATAAATATAAACATTAATTTCCTGATCAATAATATATAGTCACGAGAGCTTCATAAGCCATTTATGCAGCTCTCAGCAGTCATAGCTGATACATTATTAAAAAAAATTATGTTCATTTTAATTAAGACATCCTGTATATACTTGTAAATACTGTAACCTATTCCAAAAATAAACTTTATTTAAAAAAAAAAAGCTATTGGAAGAAAGAACTGATTGGTTTCATTAATTTTTGTAATTATTTCGTTGCCTTAGAGTCAAAGGGGCGTAAGTCCTGTGTATAAGCATAGCACTTACGCCCTTTTGTTTCTAAGGCAATGATTTAAATATCATCCCTCTGGTTTTATCGATTATCTCTGCATTTTTTTTTTTTTTTTCTATTTAGATTCACTTGGAGGTCGTCTAAATTCAGCGCAAACCCTCGAGTTCACTTCGCATTTGTTCCAAAGCAATTTGATGGATTTGATCGATGAAATGGGAATTGACATTGAATTTCCTGATAAAAATGACGATAAAAAACGTATTTTTGTTAATAATAAAGGTTCGATCGATGAACCATCATCAATTGTTGCTCTCCAAGTCTACTATTTTTATAAGCTAGTAAGTTCACGAAATTTGGGAGAGAAAAATAGGAAAATCTGGGATTTTAAATAATTTTGTGAACAGTTGGATGAATACAGTTTGGATCCTTGTCTGGATGTTTCGAAATTTGATGTGAAATATTCAGAACTCGCTGAAATGAGCGTTGATGATTTAATAGAACAAATGGTTTTGTCGTCTCAAGCTAAAACTATCTGCAGGACTTTCATCTCTTTAATTTGTGGTAAAACAAAAACATTCATGTTATTTAATCATTTCACGACATTTTCGAGTCGTAAAAAGCTACAAATCATGAAGCGTTTCTTAAAAATATCTTGTGAACCACTTGGTGCACGAGAAAATGTAAAAAGGTTTTTTTTTCTCTTTTTTCTTGTACCTCTTAAAATTTTCTACAAAAAAAATTTCTTCACACTTTCACCTAAGTCCACTTAATTTCAAGATTTCGTGCCTTAGCAACAAAAGGGCGTAAGTGCTGTCTATAGGATAACACTTACGCCCGTTTGTTTCCAAAGCGATGATATTATCAAAGAATTCTGCACATGATTTTTCGACAAATTCTCTTGCTCCAATTTTTCTCTAAAAATCTCTAAAACTGATGGAGATAGAGGGATGTTCACACAAGTCTTTTTTGCAGCTCATGAAATTCTCGACAGCAAAAAATCTACTTAGAAAAGTTCCTCTATCTCAATTATTTCCTCAAATATTCCATTAAAACTCATGCAACAGCGGAATTCACCGTAAAGACATTTTCTTTTCCTGAAAATTTTAAAAAACATAAAATCAATTTATCTCATTTAATCTCTTCTCTCCTTCATTCAGGTATGATAAATTTGAAAAATGTATCAGCATTTTGGTTTTTTCACATGTTACATGGATCTGGTGGATTGTTTAACAGATTTGAATCATTACTTCACAATAATTCTAGATACTTCATCAAAGTAAGCTCAAAAAATATCATTATTATCAAAAAAAAAAAATATTATATCAATATATTCTGGACTTGGGTCCAACCTGGGGTTGAACCTGGGAATTATTATTATTATTATAATTATAGATAATTATTATTATGATTTATTTATTCATTTACATTATCAATAATCATCACAGGGTGGAATTTCAGTTCTTCTTGACGAATTGAGCCGCAAAATTCTGAGAGAAGAGGGAGTGATAAAATATTCTGAGAAAGTGAAAAAAATTAATTTCACCGAATACCGAAATTTTGTCGAAACATCGCAAAAAACTTACAAGTAAATAAGCCGTTGTTTTTTTTTTTTAAATAAAATGTGATTATAGAAAACATGATTTAGATGCAGCTACGTAATAATTGCTGTACCACCTCCAAAAAGTGGAGAAATAATAATCGAGGGATTACCAGAAAATTACGTAAAATTCCAGAATTTATTCACATCAATTCCAATAATTTACTTTGAAGTTGAGTATAGGAGGAATTTTTGGTATCCGAGGAACTCGGGAACTGTCGTGGCGTATTCAAAAGGTGATAATTCAGGATGGTAACTGAAAACTAATTAAAAAATTTCCAAAAATCAATACTAAATGAATGAATAAATCAATATATAACTTGTGAATGATTTCATCTCTCACCACCATTCAGAATTTTTATACTACGATCAATAGAACTGAAGACTTTTTGAAAAACTTCTTCTCAACTTCGTTGCTTGCGTTCGTTTTTTTAATGCATCATTTTTTCAAATAATAAGTGAGAGAAATTATCGGAAAGTTTTTAGTGCGGCTCGAAGAGTCACACTCATCACACTACATTCCTACTTTATTTTTATCTCTGTGTTAATGGCATCTGATTTATACTGTCATCCGGCCGTTATCCCTCAGTGAGGGACTTTTCATTTTTTTGTGTAGGTGTAGATCATTTTTGTAGGATTTCTTTGGTCTTTTTGTGGTCAGTGCTCAACTTCTATGAGCACTCCCGAAAAACTTGTCCTGAGCCGGGAATCGAACCCGGGCCTACGGCGTGTGAACTTCGACCACTAGGCCACAACGCTAATAAGCCGGACCTACATTCCTACTAATTCCTCCTAATCAGCAATAACGCACTTTATAAGCAATAACCCTTCATTTGCGAGCGAGCAACTACGCACCTCTAGTTATCGCTTTTTTTTTGTTTTGCTTGTCTTCAAATATTTTCATTAGCATTTTTATGACACTTATCTGTTGTAAAATGTATATTTTTTGGTGGCTATATGGCCTTTTAGGGCGAAAGTCATAATAAACATTCAACTATCAACTTTTCCCTGACTATTTCAGAAATTTTGAATTCCCTGATTTTTCCAGGTTTTTCAGGTCAATTGCTACCCTGTAATGGCATGACGATAACTCGTGATGTTACTCATCCGAGTGATAATCGAATAAAAAGAATGTCTGGATTTTCGAACGTTTCGGATGACCTGAGTCGTGAGGAACGACTTTGGAATTTTTTGGAAGTAATGATGAAGAGTTTTGGAACGAATGAAGCTAATGCTTATGTTGATTATCGTGAGGAACGATTCGATAATGGAGTAATGAGTGTTTTGAGGCCCTGCCTAATTGAAGATCATTTGAATTTAATGAGAGACCCGTATGACAGGTAAATTGGCTTTTAAAAAATTTAGTTTTAAAAGTGGGATTCGGTAATGAAGAGAGGAAATGCGATGAGTCTATTATGATTTTTGAAGCAGTTTTCAGGAAATAGAGGCAATTGATTAATTATATAATGAAAGGTTGAAGAGCAATTTATCAGTGGAAAAAAAAGGGTGACATGTATCTTTGATGATTTTTTTCAGAATTCTATAATTTTCACCGGAAATTGAAACTTTTCTCTTTTTGCATTTATGAAAAATTTTCTTTTTTTGAGGATATCTCTGATTCTAATTATCATAGCATAAAAACTAGGTAACCAAGTTGAAGGTGGGAAAATTTTACCCCTAATTTGTGTAATCTCGAATTAATTTTTATCAATTTTTGGAGGAGTTAGAGATCATTTTATGAAAATCAGTTTTTCCTCGGTATCTTCATGTAAATCTGATGAAAAGAGGTTTGAATTCACATAAATCAGTGGAGAACGGGTCCACCTCTAAGCTAATTATCAAGTTTTTGAGGTACGACAATAAAAAATCCGAGGCATTCCAAAAAGAACTGAAAATAAAAAAAAATGGACAAAGATGAAGACTTTAATTTCAAATTCGAGGTAAAAAGACTCGAATTTTCAAAAAAAATACTAAAAATCTATTTTGAACCATCTTATCTATCAAAATTTTCCTCAGCTCATCAGTAAAATTATAGAAAAAATACAATCTATCGATAATCCAGAAAACGGTATATTCATTGCGTTTCAAAAAAAAATCTGGAGAACGCAAATTTTAATTTTTATAATTATTTTTGTGGTAGAATTTTCTTCGCAGCAAGCGAATATGCGAGTAAATGGCCTGGAACTGCTGATGGTGCTGTTGAAGCTGGAGAACACGTGGCTTGTCTCGTTCTCTATCAAGTCCGACCGCAAACACTCAATAGATTCCAGATCTCAAAATACATGTTAGAGAAATTAATTTTTTTCATAATTTTTTTTCTGTAGAGTATCTCGAAGAGTGAGCTGCATAGTGCAATTTTCATTAAATAAAAACTTTTTTTGTAGATAATTTCAAAAGCTATGAGAAATATTTCTACAAAAATGTCCCTATCTCGCTTAGTTTTCGAGATATTCTTGAAAAATGCAGGACAAAAAACACGACTTATTCTGTTTTATCAGTTCATTGATCATTTGCTTTCTAATTTGTGGATTTTTACAGGTCATCAAAAATCCAAATTCCAGAATCTCGTTTTGAGTACTTTGTGGCGGGAACTGCTCTTCTAATCGCAAATACAATAATTTTTTGGTCCTTTTTTCGAGATGCTTATGAATTTTGAGGTGAACAAAAGTAAATTTGACAATTTAATTTTCATTTAAATTATATAGGGTGAGTGGTCCAGCGGTCGAACGGATGAAACACGTCTGACACCAGTGAACGAACATGAGAAATTCAATAATTACTAATTAGGGTAACGGCCCTACTAGGGGCCATTAAACAAATAAATTTATTAATAAATTAATTTATATTAATAAATTTTTTTTTAAGAGAATCAAATTTCGGAAAAAATATGTAATGCGCAAGCAGGATTTGAACCCACGACCCTCTGATTACATGTCAGATGCTCTGACCACTGAGCTATTGCGAGTTACTATATTTACCTTCGAATTTTGATTCTCACATCTTTTCTCCACCTCCCATCCACAAATAAAATAATATAAAAATACTACATGATATAAAATAATTTAATACATTATACTAATTAATTTATTTTTTTTCACTCAAGGTGATGACTGAGAATTAATTTCAAAATTCCCTGACTCTTCCATGACTTTTCTCTGATTAAAAATAACATTCCAGGACCTACAAAAAATGAATATTATTCGAATAAACGTTAAAATTCTTAGTTATTCCTGGAAATAATTTTTTTATTAGGATTTTACAATAGCTTTGAAGAAAAAAGACAAGAAAATGGAGGCCTCTGATAATTTATTTGCAGATTAAAAAAAAAAAAGGACTGCTTTATTGTTTATAAAAAATAGAAGTTTGGGGAAAGATGAATGCTTCCCTATATTCGATTCAGGCCTTATTCTCCCCAGATTTCGAAGAAAATTTGGATTTAAATTTACCAAAAATCTCTAAAATTCTCAAAAAATCTCGAAACCTTCCAATTTGAAGATTTCTAGTTAAATCTCAAATTATTTGAGACTAAACTGCTTTTAGGGCCATCAGACCGTAGATTAACTATTAAACTAATGATCCTTTTTCCTTCGATTGCTGAGTAGCGAAAGAATTGACTCACTCCAATTCATCTCTCTTCAACTTTTTCTTTCATTCCCTCGTTTGGAATGGAATAACATTAAATGTTAAAAATACGATGGATAAAAGCAAGAATTGTCTTGACAAAACGTTCCTCGTTTTATTGACACAATTAATCGTGAGGAGATACGTGAAATAATGCACGTAGGCTCACACTATTTGTCTCACTGACTATCGGTAGAAGGAGTGTTATTAATTAATAAGCCGTACCCATTCCAATTATACAATTACGCATATTTCTAAGCAAAGATTGTCGGTGGCAAATAGTTTGGAGCCTACGTGCATTATTTCACGTATCTCCTCGGAAATAATTATATCAAAAAAAGTAAGGAGCTTTTTCCACGAAAACTCTTGAAATCATCCAACAAATTTTCCAATTCCAATGTTATTCCATATTGATTTGAAAAAAGAAAATAGAAATGGTCAATAAGACGTAGAACGGAGCAAGTCAGTACTTTCGCCACTACCTTTTTCCACGATATCTCAGAAATCAAGCGAAGTGTATTTCTTAAATTTCTGTAACTTTTGAGAATTCCTACAAAAGAGGATTGAGAAAGCAAGAACATGTTTCAATTGGTAACCGAGATATTCATGAAGAAAGAATGACGAGATTCAATAGTGAAGAGAAAAAAAAGTCTCTTTTTTCCTGAAATTTCGAGAATATATCGCAGAAACTAATGAGATAGAGCGATTTTGCTCTTATTCTCTTTTGGGGATGAATTCAGGACATTTAAAGATATTTCTGAGATATTTTAAAGAACTATTGGAAGAAAAAATCTATATTTCTGACGAGGTAAAACAGAATAAGTCAATTTTCTTTCTTCCAATTTCTAATTAGAAAGAAAAAATGTCTTCAATTCTTCAAAAACAGGAGTTTTGACACGTGTCCAATTGGAAGCTGTTATTTATCGTGATTGACGTCAATTATGTTTGCATATTAAGCAGTTGGAATGAATCTGTTTATACAAAAATAATGGATACTTATAAGGATAGTTTTATATGATAATTTCATTACTATATATAAGTTATAATTTGAAAAGATAAATCATGACAATTTGATTTTTTTGCCGATATATTATTATTTATTCCAGCTAAGATACATGGTATGAATTTGTGGGGGAAGTTCCATCGTTCTACAATGTTTATATGCTTATAACGTTTAATATGATTTTTCCAATATATTTTTTGAGAAAATTCCGATAAACTTACCGAGATAGTGCAATTCCGCCCTCGACTTTTTTAATAGTTCATTAAATTCTCTACAATGGAAAAATCTGACTTTGATTCATCGAAAAAAGATCAGAGAAAAAGGGAAACTACTTTTTATATCATTATTTTTTAGGAGATATCGCGGAAACTAAGCAAGATAGTCAGTTTGGGGAAACGTTTTTTTTTCCAATGGGAAAGCGAGTTCTACTGTAGCATATACGTGAAAACCCACGGGCTGAAGCTGTAGAAGCAAGTGTTAAATAGAAGCTTTGTAAATATGTACATAAGGTAATTATTATTCGCGTTGATAAAAAACTTCAGAAACCTGAATCTCTATTTACCCCCAAAAGTGAGCATACGTGCGCATGGAGGGCGCAAATATCATTTTGGGTCATATAAATATGAGTGAAACCCGTTCATTTTTACAGTCCAATTCAGACAATTTTTTGAATTTCTAGTCGTCATGCAGTTCTTACGAATAATATTCTTTATTTTTTTTGTGTCCATGCTGGGGGCAGAATATGTCCAGGCAGCTTGGGAAGGTATATATATATCTGAAATTTAATTTTTCCATCCATTTTTCTATATACTTCAAAGAAAATATACTCTCTAGAAAAAGAAGTGAAAATCAAATGAGAAAATAGATGGCTCCATTTTCTCTCAACACTGTAAATAATATCGTTAACTTAGAAATACAAGGGCGTAAGTGCTGCGTATAAGTATAACACTTACGCCCCTGTGTTTCTAAGGCGACAATATTTTTTCATTGTAAGATATAGATATAGATATAAGAATGAATTCCAATGAAATTTTCGTAAAATATGGTTCTAAGAGAATTTTTTGCAATGTATGCATCATAATTGGATGAATAATTCAAAAGATAGTTTTTTTTTAAATTATAATTTTTCATGAAATTTTAATGATTTGTCATTAGTAAGTTTTCATTTATAATACTCAATTTTCTCATATTTTCGATGCTTCTCTATTATTGGAATGTTAAAGAGTTCAATTTTGATTCTTCTTGAGAAAATTTTTCATAGTTTAATGATTCGGAGGAGTTGCTAATCAGCTGTAATTGAAGCAATATGACAATTTTCGATAGAAGTTGGAACTTTCAAAACTTGTTTTGGAACTTTTGCAATGTTTTTTCCTTACAACGGATTTTTTTCCAATCTGTCCTACAAAATATTCAAGAATAAGTGAAATTGGAAAATCCCACTTCTGATTTGATCGGAATATCGTGAAATATCTCATATATGAATAGAAAGACTGAACTATTTTTTAAATCTTCGAATATCTTTTCAGGAATGCCTTGTAAAACTGATGGGGAATGTGCGAGCATAAAATGTTACAAAAAGCTACAGCCACGCTGCTCTGATTTGAAGCGCTGCATATGTATTTGAGGCCTTAGAATGGCTATATTGTGACATTGGAACAAAATTGCATCATGTAATTCTAAATTTCTGGGTGTCACGACTAAATATCATAGTCAAAATATCACATGACAGAATATCACAAAAATATCACTTCATCAAAAGATCACAAAATAAATTATCATGTGAAAATTGGAAAACTGCATTTTTGATTTCTCGACAATCAGGCCTCATATCCAAGGGGATTTGGAACTCACTCCCAAGCAAAAAGCTAGCCATAAAAGGAAAAAAAATATCCAAGATGATGAGGCATTCCCTCCTTGGGCTTTTGATTTTCTACATAAAAATTGATCAATTCGGCTCTCTCGTATTCTAAACTTTCTTAATTAAGTAAGAATTGTTGTTCGTAATCACTTTCGACTATAGAATCAATTTCCGCTTCACGTGATGTTAGGTATTTTCAAATTAACGTTGAGACATCATATGGCATTAGCTGTCAAAATATTATTGATCTTCTATCGACGAATCACAGAACGAATGAATGTGTTGGTGGCTGAGTTCAGTCAAGATCATCTCTGTTATTATAAAGAAAACTAGGACCAAAAGCGCGCGCTTAGTCCTTTCGTTGTACGGAAGAATTCATGTTGCAAAATAGATATTCACTATAAGTTTTCTGCATTTTTACGATGTTATATGACTGTTTTTCTAATTCACATGAGCAGTTTAAAAACTACATTCCTATACCAAAATCGATATAAAATGGCCCTTACCACTTTGCGATTTATGGAATAGAGTCCAAAGGAGGCGAATTGAGGGACTCTAGCTCTAAAATCCGAAAAGTACAAACCAGAATGCTTCGAAGTACTTGAATATTGGTTTCATCACTGGGGAAACAGGGGATGCCCAATGGTTGAGTATATATTTTGAACTTCCCAGTACATATCCATAGCAGAATCGATGTGAAATGCTTTGCGATCTATAGAATAGAGTCCAAAGGAGGCGAATGGAGGGACTTTGGCTCTCTAAACCAAAAGTGGCAAGCCAGATTGCTCTAGGTACTTGCATATATAGCATTCATCACTGAAAAAATGGTGAGAGCCCAACGGTGGAATATATTTTGCACTTCTCAGTATATTTTTATATCAAAACCGATGTGAAATGGCTTTCGCCGCTTGGCGAACTAAGATCCAAAGGACCCTATTCTATAGATCGCCAAAGGAGGCGGATTGAGCGAATTTGGCTCTAAAAACCAAAAGTGACGAGCCAGATTGCTCGTCCTACTTGGATAGTGGATTCATCACCGGAGAAACAGGAGGTGACCAGTGAAGTAATAGGTTTTGCACTTTCCAGCATATTCCTACACCGAAATCTATATGAAATAGCCATTGCTAATGCTCTTTACTCAAGAGATTACATAACAAAAAATTGAATTTTTTTTTTTTTATGACATGATATTTCGGATTGAAGGAAAACCGAAAAAAACAATTTTTCTATGTATGAAACAAAGGGGCGTAAGTGCTGTGTATAAACATAGTACTTACGCCCCTTTAATTCTAAGGTGAGGATATTTTATATTCTTCTCAAGTATATCTGATGACACTTGTTGCAAGTATTATTTATTCTAGCACTAAATATACTTCATACTAAGTACTTTCATTCTTTCCATAAGTTTTTTCATGAACTAAGTTGATATACTTATGAGAAGACTATTTTATACTTCTAGAGAGTTCAAAAAATGACTTAACACCAGAAATCCCGATATACTGATAGCCTGTATAATTTTGACTCACCACAAGTATACTTTTTTAAGAGTGTATGAGCAAAAGGCGCCGGAAAAAGTCATTCCCTTGTTACTTCGTAGAAGAGTTCGTTAAATAAATATTGAATTAAAAATGTGATAGGCTGTGCTTTGCGCGAGTTGATCCCCCAGTCGTATAAATAAGCGAAAAACCCGTCCATTTTCACAGTCTAACTCACACAATTCTTCGAATCACTTGCTATCATGCTGTTTTTACGAGTAATATTTTTCATTTTTTTTGTGTCCCTAGTGAGGGCAGCAGACGTTCCCCGGCCAACTCAGTTCCGTATGTATATCTCGATATCCTAATCGGAACAATTGCATTAAAAAAATCAACAAACTAACATTCTTAATTTTTTTTTATTCAAATCCTATCTATTCGACATAACGAATTATTTCGGAGGACCTCTTTTTTTTTTGGAAAAATCTATCAAAAATATTTTCACTGATTCCGAGCAACTTTCATGTTCTCTTTATATTTCAAAACATTTTTTCAATTTTTCTCATCAAGAATCTATTTTTTCCATATATTTTCGACAAAATAGTTGGAAATGAATGAAAAAAAATATAGCTTTTCTGATTTCTGATCGTAACTGCATGAAATAATCCACATACAAATAATGAGACTGTACTATTTTTTAAATTTTGGAATTTTTCCTCAGCTCTGCTCTGTCAAACGGATCTTGATTGTAGTGGCATGGGCTGCACGGGAATGAGTCTGCCACGTTGTAACCTTTCAAAGGATGTCTGCGTTTGCATATAAGCATCGTAATCGTTTTTGCGAATGATTATGTTGTAAACATTGAAAACAATGTGAATCTTTTAAATAATTTTGGCTTATTCAATATTGTATTAATTTTCGTATCGAATTTTCATGAATTCACATAATAAATATGTACTGATACGCGTAAATCATTGTATGTTTTTTCATTTTTATCCAGCCAATTTGCCCCTCTTTTTTCCTCTCACAGAAACAATTGCTCATAATACTCATTTTTATTTAAGGATATACTCTAGTTTGAAATTTTTTTTTCTACATTTTTTTAAAAACAATTTTCGAACGTATATACATCTAAGAACCTTGTGCAGGTATCACAGGGTAAATTTTGGTAAGATTTTTTTATGATTTCTCGTTAAATGTAAAAAAAATCTTGTTTAAAATAACTTAAAACGCGTTTTTTTCTAAAAAAAAAACTTTTTTTCGAACCTCTCACACGATTTCTCCAGAACCAGTGGGCCGATCCTTCTGAAATTTACACCACGTATTCTACACATAGAAAATCACAAGATGAACCTCTATCAAGTCAAAATTTTGATTTTTACTATTTTTTTTTAACAGAAAACAGTGAAAAATGAAGTCTTTTTTTCAGTTGTTTTGATTTTTTAAAGATAAAATTAACAAAATTAATATTTTGGTGGTTGGATCCGTAGTCACTATCATACCGAATCAAAAGCATTTCGATTTTTTTATATCAGTTAAGCCGTTGCCCAAATATCGTGTGGGAGCCGAGCGGCCTCCAAATTACAGCGTTAGGTTGAGCAATGGATTTTGTATACAGAACTTGGAAAAAATAAATGAAAAAAATTTTGTTTTATATTTGAAGACTTTATTTATCATACCTATTCATTTTTATATTCATATCTTCCATAGCATGCTCAAAAAAAATTCCGAAAAATAGGTTTCCAGCCTTATTCGTTTATTCATCTGTAATATGATCGTATAGTTTATTCGATAATTCATTTATTGATTCGATAACTATTATTAACACCACTTGTTGCAATGAAGAACTTCTACGGAGAGTAATTTTAAATCGACAGAACATCAATAAATTATCATACTACCTCAATTTTTTGAAATCTCTCACTATAAAAATTGTTCATGAGCAGAAGGCGCCGAAAAGAATCGTCTCTTCGTCACTTCCTGGAAAAATTCATTGAATAGATATTCAATTGATCTTTTCGGATTGATTAGAACTCATGAAAATTTAATAGGCTGTGCTTCATACGGGTTGACCCCCCAGTCGTATAAATAAGCGAGGAACCCGTTTATTTTCACAATTTAATTCAGATAATTCTTTGAATCTTTTCGTTGTCATGCTGTTTCTACGAATAATATTCTTCATTTCTTTGGTCTCCATGGTGGGTGCACCGAAATGTCTTTGAAAGTCTTGAAATTATGTTTATGCCATGAAGAGTTGTCGGATGCGAGAGTATACTGTTAGATAATGAACTTTTTTTTTGTCGATAGTGATTCTTGTTCAATTATAAATGATTTGGAAGAAATGTGATGTTGCAGGGAACGATGAGAGAATGGGCTTTCCAGCTGCATGCCATTTTCCCCGAAAGCCATCGTCCCCCAATGTCCCCCCGAGGACACAGTATTGAGCGCCACTCAGCATTAAAAAATAAAAATACATAACAAAAAACGATGTTACCACCCAAAAAGTGGCTCTCAAATCGTTTCGATGATGAGGAAGCTGTTTAGACATGGACGATCGACCATGAACATTTTTTGAGCACTTTTCGATCATGGATGATAGATGGCTTCATCAATGTGCGTCTGACTATGTATAGAGTCGATCGTTAGTCGAGTCGAGGTTTCCACTTGGGATCGACCAACAGTCGACCCAATGTTCAGCTGCTTGCTGGTCATCTCGTTATCCATATCACCATCGACTAATGTTCGAATAGTGATCAAGTAAGCGCACAAGTCGACCCCCCAATCGAATGGCAATCAAATAGTAATCGATGGATCCATCAGGGTATCTCAGAAACTTAGCAAGATAGAACGATTTGGCCTTTATAATTTCTTGTAGAAAATTTCTCGAGCTACAAATGAGAGCCGAGGTGAAAAGACGTATCTACATCATTTACCAGAATATTCTCAAAAAAATAATCAAATTTTTTTAAAATATTTCTTCCTTTCAAACGTATCTTCAAAATATAGAGAATGAATTCTCATATCCCAGTCCATAACCCGTTTTTAGGGTTTTTCACTATTGGATTTTTCATAACTCGTAAAATCCGTCTGAAAGATAAAAAGATTATCGTGACATTCAAGATTATCATGAAATTATTCGATTATTTTCCACAGAAAATGTTTCATTTAACATTAGTCCTAATGAGTCGTCAGTATTTGCTCACCCAATTTAAATAATCGTGACGTCAAACAATTATTCAGTAGAAAACGAAAAATACGGATTACGTAAAAGATTCTACAACAGAGAAACTGAATTTTTCGTTTTTTTTTAAATCCAACTACAAATTCCAGACTTTTATGAATATGGGAATTTTTAATTATTCGTCGATT
Organism: Aleiodes leptofemur; assembly: GCA_963942555.1. Taxonomy (NCBI): domain Eukaryota; kingdom Metazoa; phylum Arthropoda; class Insecta; order Hymenoptera; family Braconidae; genus Aleiodes; species Aleiodes leptofemur. Next base: position 1,532,339 of record OZ012619.1, on the reverse strand, counting down.
TTTTAATCTAATTTTCACGATTTTTCCTTTGTCCAATATTGATTATTGTTCCATGCTGAAATTCTAGGCTATTTTTCTGATCAAATCCTATCATCGCAAACTCAAATTTCAGCAGAATTTTACTGATTACGTCCTTTGAGGGAACATATATATCTTACTATTTTCATTTACATATTTTTCAGCAAAAAGTGTCAATCATTGCGTGAAGAAACTATTATTATTCATTCAATTGTTTCGTTCAATTTTTTTTCGCCTTGCAGATTCATTTCCATTTTGATAACATGCTTCTAGAATTTTCCACCACTGTATTTTTTGTAAGTCGTAAAACACGTGTTAAAAATAAAAAGACCATTTTGAAATTTGAGGCACTCTTGATGTTCAAGGTAATCGTGAAATTGTTCGAGTTTTTTCTATCCAAAATTTTGTATTTAACATTAGAATTGATAGAGTCACCTGAGTCAAAATATTTGTATTGATAAGCCGTCAGTATTTATTCACAAAATTCAAGCAATTATAAGCTCAAACACTTTTGAATTGACGTATGAGATTACATAACAGGAAAAAAGAACTTATTCGTTATTTTTTTAAATTTGAAATATATGCTTTATAAGTTTTGTATGAGGAATAATTATCTAAAATTGCTGTGTGTAGAAAGCGTGTAGAAAAAAAAAGATTTTAAATTTAAGAAACTTGCTACGGAAATTAACAATAGAATTGCTCATGCGTAGTTATGGTTGAAGCTCTTATCGAAAATTTTTACCACTAATTTGCCGAAGAATTGCTGCAGATTTTGGTCTTCAAGAAAGACTCCAAAAAAGGACTCAACTTATTTTTAAGATATTCAAAGGAAAAGAAAATAAAAATAAAGGTGCGTAGTTGCTCGCTCGCTTGAGAATAGAGGGGTGCGTTATTGCTGATTAAGAGGAATTAGTAGGAATGAATTATGATGAGTGTGACTCTTCGAGCCGCACGAACACCTTCCCGATAATTTCTCTCACCTATTATTAGAAAAAATGATGAATCAAAAAAACGAACGCAAACAACGAAGTTGAGAAGAAGTTTTTCGAAATATCTTCAGTTTTATTGATCGTAGTATAAAAATTCTGAATGGAGATGAGAGATGAAATCATTTGCAAGTTACATATTGATTTCTTCATTCATTTAGTATTGATTTTTGAGATAGTTAACGGGCAACAACGGATTCCTACGGAAGGTTCCATAAATACCTCAATAATCGATATTTTTTTTACTGAAAACCACATAGATCGATAAAGAATGATCCCATCTTTCACCTCCATTAAGGATTTTTACACTATCACTAATAGGACCGGAGATATTGTGGAAGAAATTTGATTATGCTCTCGTAAAAAACTAAGAAATCGCTGAACCGATTCCAACCAAAATCTAATCAACACGAATCTATATTGAGATGCTTTGATGCCGATATTGATCATCTCGAATCGCATTATTGATTGACGAGAAAACGTGAACGAAAAAATTGGTCACATACACACACACATACACAGATATGTTCCTAAAAACTATCAGAAAATGTTGTGGAGGTCTCAAAACGTAAAGATCAATCAAAAAATCGATTTTTCATTTTTGGGGCAAATACATAAACTTCCCTAATCGGGAAGTTAAAAAAGTATACTATTTCGCTTCTCTGCTACTAAAATTCTCATTATTTTTTTGAGAATATTCCGGTAAATGATGGAGTTACGTCCTTTTGTCTCGGCTCTTATTTATAGCTCTAAAAATTCTCTACAAGAAATTATAAAGACCAAATCGTTCTATCTCACTAAATTTTCGAGATATTAATATATTGGTGACAATCGATGACGGATTTTCTCAAACTCCTTTATTTAATACATTTCCGCGTCTATAGGGGAGAGTGGGGCAAAATGGACCCTCATGGTAACATGATTAAGGAATTTTTTTCGGAATGAAGGACTTGACGAAAAAAGCTGAAAAAATTTGAGAAAATCCTCCAACATGTCTATATTGTTTGTAAATTTTTTCAGATTTTTTGAAGCAACCGCTGCTTTTTAAAAAATCTCGAGTCATCTCATCTTCTAGGTCCATTTTGTCCCACTCTCCCCTATACAACTTCTTCATAATCGGAACAATTTAAGAATCACTTTTTTGATGGTAAAATCGTTTTTTGTTATTTATTTTTTTTTTCTAACACTAAGTGGTGCAGCCACACAATGGCATGCAGCCGGCTTTCTGAATGAACAAGAAAAATAAGAAGTCCACTCCAAGAAAACTGAATGCATCTCTTTAAAAATGAGCTTTTTCTATTTTTAATCATGTTCAATAAACTATAATGATGTTTTAATGACGATTCACAATGAATATCTACACTATTTGAATATTGCGAGAAAATCCTGTTCTCATCTCCTATCTTTAAAGAAGGGATTAGAAATGTAAATATTTCAGCATCCACTAGGTTTTCAAAAAATCTTGAAAATTCTTGGATTTTCCCAGAAAATCTTAAGGATGATTGGGAGGTACAATCGGAAAAAAAGTTAAATTTTTGTATAAAATCGCTGATAACAATTTAGACAAGATGAAATTCTCAAATCTGATCCAGTGAATCTGTGAAGAATGTATTGAGGAATAAAATAAGCCCTAGAAACAAAAATTCATTATTTTTTACATTCTTTTAAATCTTGCAAAATTTGAAGAAATGCAAAAAATAATGAAAATTTTTTAATTTTCAATTAATTTTTTGTTTTTAGGGCTTATTTTATCCCTCATTACATTCTTCACAGATTCACTGGATCAGATTTGAGAATTTCATCTTGTATTAATTGTGAAATTTCCTTTGATTGTCTTAAAATTTCAAGATTTTTGTTAGAAATTAACAACACTGGTGAGAATTGAAGATTGAAATCAATATTTTTATTGAAAATCCTGAAAATTCACACTCATTCAGTCATTTGAAACGTTACAATAGCAATTATTATGCAAATAATAGCAAAGAAAACGAATTTCATGATATAAAAACAATCCTTAGTCTCAGAATGATTGATAGTTTCAAGTCTGTCATTTCCTTTTTTCCGAGGTTTGAATTTCCTCTCGAATTTCTCCACTTCCTTCTGATTCTTCAATTCCTCTTCCTTCCTCTTTTTCGCGAGTTCAATTTCCCTTATTCTCTCCTTCTCTTCCTTCAGTTCTCTGCACTGATCGTCACATTCAATTTTAATTTTACCCTTTTGGACTTCTGTGCATTGGGCATTTTTCTTAATTCTTTGGCATTTGCACGTGACTTTTACACGTTTGTTGCAGAATTCCGAGGAACGACAAGTGCCAGGATGACAATCGTCGACGCAACGATGTCCACAAGAATACTGCAAAAAAAAAAATTCGAATTTGAAATGAGGATTTTTATTCCTATGAACTGTTATTTTAACAGTTCATAAGAAAAATCAGGAAAATGCAAATCAAAGTATCAATTTATGAAAAAAGTCGGTCTTTTTGATCAAAAAGTTTTTGAATTTTTTTCTCAAATAATTCTACTCAATCATTTTTTTAATAAATAAATATTCATAATTTCAAAAAAAAGGTCTCTTGACATTTTTCCATAAGTCAACTCAATTGAAAGATATTTCCAATAATTTAAATTGATTTAATTGAAGAAAAAATGTAATTTGATGAAATGAAACTCTAAAAGTTTGGAATTCATTTCTTTTCCTGTAAATATTTTTGATTTGAATGGGTTTAAAAAAAATGTCAAGATACCTATTTTTTAAGAGATTTCAAGTGCTACAAATAAGGTTTTTTCGACATTTTCTTCTAAACCTCATCGTTTACAAAATATTCAAAAAATACTCAAGAATATTGCAAAAAAATAGAATATTCTCCAAATTATGATACTGTAAATAGCAGTCATTTGACAATTTTAATATATTTTTTTTTCTCCTCCAACAGATAAATTATTTTAAAAAAAATAAAAATATGCGCAATTAGAAAATTTAAAATTCTATAAGTGTAAATTTTTTAAAAAATATTTTTCTAATAACAATTTATTGAAAAAAAAAATTTACAAGTTTGTCAGATGTCTGCTAATTTTATTATCACCTCCAAATTCCAAAAACCTCAATACTTACAATTCTTGGGCATTGATTCCCACACTTCAGCATTTCATCTCTCGCTGCACCTTTGGTATCCGTGATCTCCACACATCTCTTATAAAGACTGTTAATTCCACAATGACAAGGAACCTTAACATTCTGTTTGCAGGGAGGACAAGGTGCTGGATGACAGCCCTTAGTGCACAAATGCGTGCATCCTTTCTTCCTCTCCAGTTCGCAGGGTTCCTCGCACTCCATGCACTCCATCCCGTCCCCCCCATCCCCCTTGACCCTATGGCAAATCAGTAGACACGTATGATTGGTGCACGGCAGCATCCGTCCACACTCACGTCCACAAGAACTAGGAATAGCTATATGACATGGCCAGGCTTTTGTCTCATGTTCCCCAAGACATGTAACCATGACAGAGACCTCACAAGGTGGACATGGCAGTGTCTTCAGCTCCAGTCGATCCTTCGAGATCTCCCAAGGACCAGCAGGCTGTGAAACTCCATTGATCCTCACCTTGACCCAAACCTTCGAGTGACAAACAACAACACAATTATGCCCACACCTCTCATACCTCAAACCACAAATTTTCTTGCAAGGTGGACAGCTTCCCTGATGACACTTGTGTGATTCCTGCTTGGGATGATGACAAATCGGTGGTATTTTGCACAATTTATTGCAGTGCGGTGGCTTGATCCTCTTCCTCGTACCACATGGCACCTCAATCTTGCTGTTTCCACATCTACACTGTATAACTATTGTCCTCTGGCATGGGTAACATGGTCCAGAATGACAAGGAGCTGTGCACTTGTGCTTGCGACAGTTCAACGAAGTCTCGCATATTTTTTCGCACTGATGAACACCTGTTCTGCTGCAGTCACAGCACTTTTTGTTGCAGGGATGCTTTCCACAGGCTCTTATGTTCGTGCACTTTTTTGTACAGTGGAATTCCTTGATACAGGAGATTTCTTTGGTGTAGGAACCACATCTGCATGTTTTGTTGACGAGTTCTGGACACTGGCCGCAGTCGCCGTGATGACATCTCATACTGCAGTAATGGGCACCGCAATCTAAAAGCTTTCCGCATGTGTCGCCACATGTGGGGAGAGATGCCTGCCTGCAGGAGACATTGTATCTCTTTTTGCCGCATGGGCAACTGCGGTTTTTTGCGATTGGACACTCGCCACAGGTTCCAGGAAAATGGCAAATCTCCTCGCACGTATGAATCTTGCAGTCCAATTGCTTCGAGCACTTTTTCTGACATTTCCAGGAGCTTTCGCTGCATTCGATGGATTTTGTGGAGGATTCGCAGTGACAGGATGTGGAAATTATCTCGGAACAGGGGGGACAGGAGTCGGGATGACAGTCGAGTTTGCAGATGTGGTTGCAGGGAAGGAGCTTGCTGCAGGGCGTTTGGCAGCTCCAGGATTTTGTGTTGCACCGACGTGGCTGTGGCTGCTGTTTGCCACAGTGACAGCTTGTTGACACCATTTTTGGACAGGGGGGACAAGGGCCTGGATGACAGAGGAGTGTGCAGTTGTGACCGCAGGCTGGTTGCAGCGGTTTTGAGCATTTTTCCTCGCAGGAATGGGGAATTCGCCAGGGCTGGGACTCCGGATCCTCGGTTTTTCCACAGAAACAGAAGTAGGTTGTTGGTACTGATGATTCTGGATACTCGGTTCTGCATTTTGGACTGGAAAAAAAAGGAAAGATGAAGATGCTAGGAGATATCTCGGAATTGAGTGGGTTTTTGGAGGAAAAGTGTGAAGAGATTTTTTTAGGGGAATCTCAAAAACTACAAAAAATGAATCTTGATGAATTTTTCTAAACTTCTTTGCTTATGAGATAATTTTGGAATAAGTTGCATGTGATTTTTTTCCTTTTTTTTTTGTATTGAAGCATTTTAATTAGTTTTTTTTTAGGAGTGGGTTTTTTTTTGGGGGGGGGGGGGCAGAATGGTCTGGAGATTTAGGTATTGAAATTGAGTGATATGAAAATTTTTTAGGGAGGAGGGGGGGGGGGGGGGGGGGGGGGGGGGGGGTAGAGTGTATTTCTTGGAATAATATTGCGGTTTTTTTGATAAAATGTGGAAATTAGGTTTAAAAGTTTTCATACCAGGCCCAAAGTGGTGTTATCCCTTTCTCGTGCTTGTAAGTGAGACTGTCTCTTATCCAGTGTCGAATGCACGTGAGATGCATAAAGGAATAACAAATTGAACAGCTCCATATCTGAAATTTGAATTCATCTATTTTTGCCAAATTTCTAAAATTTCATTTTTCTTTTTGAAATATCTCGGAAACTAAAGGAGATACAGTCTATTCCTAATATTTTTTTTTTGTAGAAAATTTTGAGAGTTACAAAACGAATCTTTCCAAAAATCCCACTATCTCCCTTCCCTTCCAGAAAATCAAAAAAAAAAAAATAGGAAAATTAAGACTAAAATGAGCTAATGTATTTTTATAATAAGAAATCTTTGTGTATTTTGCAGATTCTATTTTATACTTTGTATTTTCCCCCTTGCTATGGGACTTGGTACCTTGTAAACAATAAAACAATAATAATAATAATAATAATAAAGTCTTTATAAAGTATTTTCATATGTGATAATTCTCGAAATTTTTGCATTTTGTGGCAAAAAAAAGGCAAAACACACCTGATCGATTTTCTTCACCGAGGAAATGCAAATGAGGCAAACTGCACCACCAGATTGAAAAAGATCAGTTAAATAAGATAATGTCTTTTCAATATCTCCACCCTCAAATTCATAAGTGGACAATGTTTTTGTAACTGCCTGCTGAAGTGCTTCATTTGTACTTTCGTTCTCCTCATCACTAGATGAATCAACTGATTTGCCATTCAGGTGTCTCTCTATCGATGCCTGATTTTGGGCCTGAGCTCTTCTGAATTTTCTCATATTTTTTTTTTTTTAATAATAATAATTTGTTATTAAAAAAAAAAAATTATTTTTTATTATATTATTTAAAAAAAAAATTATTTTTTATTATTTTATTAAAAAAAAATAGATTACTTTATTTTTTATTTATTTATATTTGCCAAAAAAAACGAATTGTTTTGATTTCCATTGTTTGTGCGTTTTCAGTTTTTTTTCGTAAAAAACGTAAAAATGAACTTGTAACAATTGTGGAAGTGCAAATGAAATTGTGCTACGTGGACACTTGATTATCACTCTTTTATATTATTTCGTTAGGAATTAGAATTTTACGAGGTTTAATCACACTTCACTGGTTGTGCGCTTTGTGATGATTATTTTTCCAGGGGAAACTGAGAGGTTAGGAAAACGACTTTTTTATCGGCAGATTTCGGATTTTTTTTTTTTGGGTGTTTGAAAATTGAAGAATGTTGTGATTGGTTGAAATGAGGGGGAGAACATGAATTTGGGAGGACGTTCGTCAATTTAATGATAATTAGGAAATTTGTTAATTGTTGTGAGTTTTTTATGGAAATTATTAAAATTTATTTTGATTTTATGAGAATTTGGAGGAATTCGGTCGATAAAATAGAAGTTACACTTACGAGGTTATTTTTATTTTTATTTTTAATGATTTGTTGATAATTATAGTAATTTTAGGATTTTTCCTTTATTTTCAGGAGTTTTTGGGGAATTTTATGAAGAATTGGTTTTTTTATAGCAGCAAAAAAGGTGAAAGATAATGATAATTTTTTTTGTTTCGGAGTTTTTTGAGAAAAACTCGGAAACTAAGCGAGATAGAGCGATTTTGCTTGAGTTCTTTATTGTAGCTCTTGAAATTCTCTAAAAAAAAGAGTTTGAGCAAAATCGCCCCATCTTCCTTTCTCTTTGAGATATTCTCAAAAAACTGTGAGAAAATCAATTTATTTAAAAATTTAATTCCCAAAAATTTCACTTTTTTTTCAGATTTCAAGCAATCGGAAACTAAGCGAGATAGTGCGATTCTTCTCTAATTCTTTCTTGTAGAGAATTTAAAGAGCTACAAAAAAAGTCTCTTCTAAAATTCCCTTATTTCCCTTAGTTCCCAAGATATTCCTAAAAAACAAAAAAAATTATGATTAAAGTGAAAATACACGAATTAATTTTGATTTTTTGAGAATAACTTGGAAAATAAGGGAGATATAGCAACTTTACCCTAATCCATTGTTGTTACTTGTTTCAAAAAAACCCAGAAGAACCAAAAAAAAAACTAAAAATATTAGAAATCTAACAATTTTTCCTTTTTTTTCTTTCTTAACAAATAAATTATTTGAAAAAATGAAAAAAAATGCAGAAAATTTAAAAAAAAATTATAGTTTTTTTAATTTTCTCGATTTTTTTCAAATAATTTATTTGTTGAAAAAAAAGAGAAATTGTCAGATTTTTACTATTTTGATTTCCTTTTATTTAAAAAATTATTAAAAAATATTTTTTACCCAATAATTAATTTGTTTAAAAATACCCGAAAATCGTCACATGTATGCTAATTTCCTAATGATCATGCTACTCGAATCAATTCCTCTAAAAACTTCATAATCTCAAAAATTCCCCTTTTTTTTCAGAATTCTCCTTCAACGAATGAACACCTGCTGAAAATGACGAGCGATAGTACCCGTGGAAGAAAGAATCTCTACGAGAACCGTGGCCTGCCCGACAATTACACAGACAGTAGTTTCCTCGAGGAGCTGAAAAAGAACATAAAGCCGAACAATGTAACAGCAATAGATGCAATAACCCTTGGTTCAAGTATATCGATTCAACTTAGCATCGTCATCCTCTTCGTGATGGTGTTCCTGTGGCTGAACAACGAGTGGACGACACCAAACATGATTTTCACGACTTCTGCAGTCCTCACAGTCTTCGGTTATCTCTGTTACACCCTAAAACTCCCGGATATGCCTGGCAGAGTGTCCAAGGACTTCAGAACAGCTCTGATATTCCTTGCTTTTGGCTACATCCTCTCGCCAGTCCTGAAAACACTAACAGAGACCGTCAGCACCGACACAATTTATGCAATGACCATCTTCATGTTTCTTATACACTTGATTTTCTCGAAATACGGTGTACCTCAAGTATCTTTATCAGAATCATTGTCAATAACTTCATCGATTTTTGGCTCATTGATGCTTGCTTCGAGACTAGCATCGCCTCTTCATGCCTATTCTCTATTGACCGTCTCCGTTCAATGTTTCGTTTTACTGCCATTTTTATTGTCAAAAATAGAAAACAAAGTTTTTATATCTATTGTATTAACGTTAAGCACAATTTATCTTTTGTTCATTGTTTCACCGACTTTGACTTGTGTTTTTGTTGGGGTTACAGTATTTGTTCATGTTATTGGTCCACTGTGGTATATCAGGTGGCAAAAGTACAAGGACAATATCTATGGACCTTGGGATGAAGCTATTATCAAATAATATCGGTTGTAATTTAGTGAAATAGGTGGAGTAGGGGAGATCGGGACAAACCAAGTTTTTTTTTTGGAGGGAAGGAGTTGAGAGAAAAATCTGAAAAAATTTGAGAAAATACTCGAATATGTCTAGATTGTTGTGTAATTTTTTCAAATTTTTTTGGGGACATCTTCAATTGTAAAAAAAATTCTGGTTCTTTTTGCCCCGGTTTCTCCTAGAGAATTTTTGGAAATGGAGTACTTTTACTCGGTCAAATAAAATTAAAATTTTCAAGGATTTTTTTGGACTTTTTCAGTGTAATTTGATGGGTTTTGATTGGTCAGAGGTCGGTCACAAGATTTAAAAGCAGAAATGTTTCAATTGAAATGAAATTTTTTTTTTTTTGAACTGAAAAATTCGGACTGAAAATATTAAATCTATGAATTTTCAGTTGGCAGAGCTTTACTCCCTCTTTACCGAATTTTTCTGTAAATACCCTTTTTTTAGAGGAGAATCAGAGCTACAAAATAGGTCTTCAAAATTACAATATCGCTATTAATTTTGGAGGTTTTTAGTAAAGTGTAGAGGAATTTATTTATTAAAATTTGATGATTCCGAAAATCATGTGTCATTTTTGCTGTAAATATCTTTAGACAGAGTAGGTGTAGAGAAAAATATCAAGAAACCTTTTTTGTGGAGAATTTCAAGAGCTACAAAAAAGGTTTCTTGATATTTTTCGATAAATCTCGTCCTTGACGAGATCCTTTAAAATTAAATGAAAAAATGCATTTTTTATTATGTAATAATTTTTGAATAAATGACATTTGGATTAATTACTGAATTTATTTATCAAAAGCAAACACATCCGTACTCTTGGCAGTGGAATTTCATTATTACTCATACTTTTTTTTTAACATCATTTAACAACTATGAACTGTAGTAACCTCTTTATCCTTCTGATGAGAGCCTCGATGAAGCTACGTTCAATTATGGAATACTCGTGTTGAGCATCTAGCAGTTGAGCAATGAAGCTGTCATTAAAAATAGCAATGAGCCCTTGCTTCAAGTCTGCGAGGGTATCTGGAGACACCCGAAATTCAGTTAAACTCTCATCCAGTCCTGAAATTAAATGCAAAAAAATAATTATCAATTTATTCATGGAATATCTCATGCAGTTTATTTTTTAAATATCTTCAAAATGAAATAATACTAAAAATAGCAAATATTTGAGAATTCTTTTGATTTTTATAAATCGATGAATTATGCAAAAAAATATTTAAAAAATTTGCACTTGTAGTTTTCCACAATTTCTACATATGCATATTTTTCATTTTTTTGTTAAAATAATTTGTTTGTTAAGAAAAAAAAATTTATCAGATTTCTGCTATTTTCAGTATCATGAAATGAGTAGGTTCATCGAAAAAAATCAAGAGGCCTTTTTTCGAGAGAATTTCTTTTAAACTTCATAATTTAAGAGATATTCTCAGAAATTTCAAGCCTTGTTCTTCTTCTTTTTATATATCTATATTCCTTCTTTTTCTTCTCTCTTAGTATTTTTCAGTAGTATTCTGTTTTTCGAGGCAAAACATTGATATAAAAATGTAAAAAATGTAAAATTTAAAGATGCAGAAGGCTAAGAGTAAAGCAAAACAAGAAAACAATCTAAAACAAATGATTTTGTAACTCAAAGTACTAAAAATTCATTCCAACTATAAACACTGTGATTAAAAAAAAAAAATTATTACCTTGTGATCTGCTATACTTGAGAGTAGCATTAGTCGTATAAAAATCAATATGTGACCAAAGTATATAAAGACTATGCTCCACAATCATCGAACAATACTTGATATTCTGTCTCTTATCATTAGCCTGTTTATCCAGTCTCTTCTCAACGACAATTTTCTGTTTCCCCGTATCCAGCTCCAGTTCCTCATCAATAAGATACTTCTTCAGATCCGTCGTGCTCATTTCCTTCACAATCGCAGCTTTCTTAATGAGCGTATCAAGAAGTGGAATTTCCGAGTGCAACAGACTCGTAGATGCAACAAGCAGATCAACCAATGCCCCAAGAGAAACTCCGCTCATCTCCCTCTTCCCACTAGTTTTCGTCAAATACGGTTCAAACAGAAGATTCCGAATTTTCTGATCCATATGCGTGTGCTGCATCTGATTTCTAGCATACAGAAGCACATTAGCCGTGATCTGCACACTTGCATAGTGCTCAGCATCTTCATCCTGATTGCACGAGTACATATTGATCGGCTGGGGGATGAATTTAGGCAAAAGCGCGATAATGAGCTTCTGCAGACGATAAAGATGCGCTCTTAGCTCTCGCATTCCCGTGTTGTCCATGAAATATGCATCAGCAGCCTCAGTCTTCCCAAGCTCCTCCTCAACAAGCTGATACATATCAATATTAGCAGAACGCGCAATTACCCCAGTCAAACAAGCGACTTCCCTCAAAAAAAGGACATTTGCCCTCGGCGTCGAGTTCCTCAGTACCATCTCCACCGTGTCTCTGTGACTCTGAAGAAATCCACAGACCTGAACCGCACATGACTGATTTTCTGTTCCCAAAGTTGTCAGAAGTGCGTCACACAGATAAAGAGCCGGCAGGAATATCTGCTGATAACGTTGACCGATTGACGGCAAGAAAGATACGTCACTTGCGTCAAATCCGATATGAACGTCCGGATGCTGATCAAAAACGCACATGCTTGATAGGCAGGAGAGCACCTTGTTCTCCAGGAGATTTTCCGCACCCAGTCTCGTTGATGCCATTCTGCAGAAAGTCGCCATTTTCGCCTCGTAAAGATAAAGAGGACGAAGAGTCGTTGGATCCGGTTGCAGCATACTGCGAAGGAGATTGTCAGATTCGAGAAGACTGTCGATCATGTGCTTGAGATAGCCACGTGATGACAAGTATATTATCCAGGAATTGTCGTAGTCGAGCTCGAGGATTTTGTCGAGACAGGAAAGTGCCAGCATCTTGCAGACATCGTGTCCACCCGAGCAATTGTGGCTAATAATGTCCATGAGTTTATCACCGAAACCATTGATAACTTGGATTGTTGCATATCTGTGGGATTTTTCGTGAGATGGCAGAGTTCTGTAGAGGGAATTGTCAAGTTGGCTGACATACATAGCATCGTAGGTTCCTCCAGGTCTTTCCGAATTTTTCATGCCTATGACACAGAGAAAATTGAGAAGTGCACCGTAAAGATGAGTTCGAACTTTCTGAGAAGAAGCACTGGAGTTCAGAATCCACTGGAGAATATGGCCGAGAATTATCTTCATTGTTGTCGTGTAGGCAGGGGATGTTGATGAGTCATTGCTAGCAAATGTGTTCTTCAGATTGACTAAAAGAATGAGAACAGTCCCGGAGACTAGAGTTTTGATTTCATTTAGTGCTTCGCAAGTCGTCATTTTTTGAAGCAAATCATGAGACAGATTGAGCAGCAAACTTTGTCGTTGACTGACTGGCAATTGTTGATTTGTTGCAATTGAGAAGAGGATTTCCGTAGCTTGACACCAACCTTCAACAAATTTAACTGTAGCAAACGACAAATTTTTCGTCTGATTTCGCTTCAGTGCATAGGCAAGAATTGACTGAAGCTCTTGTTGCATGAGCTTTCTCTGTGTTGCTGTAGCACTGCTCTGTGTCACAGCCAATTCTTCAATGATCAAAGAGTGCAATTTTCTGATGTCAATGAGCTGTGGACCACCAGATGGTACAGCTGGAACACTGCACTTGCCAAGGACCATTTCAACCTGCGATGGATCAAAAAATTCCCAGGATTTCGTTGGCTCCAACTGCAACTGAAAGTCAATGTAATGAAGCAGATCCATCAGGAGTTTTTGCGATGGCATGATCTGCTCTCTGTCTTGACTCAAATTACCAACGAGCCTTTGGACGAGACTGTGCTGAAGACTTCCACCAGCAACACGAAGCTCTACTGCCACTAATTTTAGTAGCCAGGACATGCATGCGAGTTCTGTTGCTTTATTTTCTCCCTGAAATGGCAGTTTTGAGAGATGACGTTGGACAAAATCTTGATTTGTCGCTGTTCTTAAGAACCTTAAAACCGCAACTGAGGTCTTGCTATTAGATGCAAGAGTGTACAGAAACCAGTAACAAGCCTGGGTGATCTTGTCCCTTCCCCTCTCCAAGGACTGCTCCAAAATGCCCAGGATTGAGTGCAGGCACGTCCTGGGAAAACCTAAAATCCCCGGCTGTTGAATTACAGTCTTTCTGATGTCCTTCGTGATGTCAAAACCGAGGAAATAATGCGCGAGATTCGGTGCTGGTCGAACGATGCTTTGCATAAGAAGAAGAAGAATTCTGTCCTTGCAATTACCAGCTGGACCATCCAGCGCCTCTTCTTCACTCGGATCAACATCAGAATCCAGACACTCAACGAATCCGTGTCTTATTGCCATAGTTAACGATGGGATTGACGTAAACGTCGAGAGAAGCTCGGAATCAGCTCCTGGCTCACTTGCAACTCCCTGAATTACTCCAATCGCAACATACGGATGTTTTCTCAGCCAATTATTGTAGGACACGTACATGGCTATGTTGATCATGTGATCTGGTTTGCCAGTTCTCGAGTTGACGCCTAAAAGCAGTCGCGAAAGATTTGTCCGGAGTTTGTTGGATAGATTCGTCACAGCTGACTGCAGCTGCATGTAATGATACTCGACCTTCAATCCTCGTTCCAGGATCCTCAAGCAGTTCAACGTACTATTCTCCAGGTAAACCTTCCCAGGAATCGAGTCATAAGTCTCTAAATGATGTCTGCCCTCGTCGAGAATGTATAGAATTATGTTCAGGAGCTCTGAATTCGAGTGCAGTTGATTCATAATGTGATAAGCTGGTTCAGGATTGATTGAAACTGATTCACCCCCCTGCAGCTCGACCTTACACCCAGCAAAATCCTCAACTGTTGGCTCGTACTGAGATATAAGCTTGTAGAATATCTTCAGGCAGGCATCAGCTACCTGCCATTTTTCCGCAGGATTCTTGTAGGATCTCGTGTTGAATCTCAAAAAGACTGTGTTGATGATGAACTGAAGATAAGGATCGAATCCAGGATTTCGTTGACCAACGCCTAGGAGCCTTGGAATTGGGTAGTCGGTGAGGGCATCTAAAAGCTCCAGCATGGCACGGGTGAGAGGATATTCTTCGTTCCTCGATTCGATTTCTTCGAGCTCGGTTTGAACACCTCGAGGCTGATAGCTGCTTGTTGTTGGAATTGTGCAGAGAATTTGTGCGGCTTCCAGGCTCTGCCAGATGCTTGAAGAACTGTCAGGGGATTTTGCTAGGACTGCTAGAGTATTGACGAGAACTCCCTTCAAGGGAATCGGCATGGCGCATCCGACAAGACCTATTAACGAAGGCAGAACCTTCCAGCCAGGATGATCGCAAATTGCGACTCTCGACATTTCGTCGTATTTGGCAACGACCTGAACGACATTAAGAACAGCTTCGAGGCCCTTAACCTCGTGAGGAGTTATGCCCTTGGGATGACTACGTTGACGGTAGATTGTGTCCTGACTTGGTGGCAATTCCTGACGTAGATTATAGTAATACCGGCATAAAGACGTGAAAAAATGATCCCAGGATATCGTCGACCCAGTAGATCCGTTAGGTTTGAGAAAATTGAAGGCATGACGCGCTGCCTGGGGACTCGATGCCAACGAAGCTATCATTTTCAGGTACGAGACAAAAATCCCCGCAGGAAGTACCTCACCGGCTAGTCTTATGAACTTAAAAAGTGCAACTTGTCGCGAGGGAAGTCTTCCAACGTGCGTAGAAACGTGAGTTCTCTCAGGTTCCTGGCACCAATAATCAACCACAAGATTCAACTTCAGTGGGTCTTTCCTGTACAATTCAGCAATCATTAGCATCAGATACTCGAAGTGATCGTCCAGATTCATCGGTGGCTCTACCCCCTCTTGCTGATAAGCAGCGATAAATCGCATGGATTCATCAGCCCGACTCCTCAATTCTTTCACCTTCAGTGGCATCAACGTGATAAAATCCGAGATAAACGTGTGAAAGTATCTCACGTAGAATTCCTCGTTGTGAAGATCTTCGCTCTTGAATAAAACATTTGCGAGAAAATGAAAGACTTTGTTGGACAATGCTGCTTCAACGAGGATGTCGTCCTCGTTGGTGATGTTCTGGGTTAATAAGTTTGATGCTGATTTCATGGTTGTTATGCCAAGGGCCATGGCAAATTGAATGAGTCCACGGAGACCCTGGCATTCCCAATTGACATTATTGTTCATCAGTTCTTGGATCATTTCTTCGATAGCTCCACGCTCTGATATTATCGGCATTGCCCTTACTATCTCTTCTCCGTCTTCGCGGCTGTGAAGAGCACTGAGGTTCAGTGTGTTCAGAAGAGCCATTATAAGGGCTAGGGTGACTTTATCAGGACCACCAGCACCGGCTTCGGATTCTGGCTGTCGACGTCTCAGCAATGACATCAAGCGGAATGTTATTGGAATTGGAAGAGACGATTGTGCTGACCAGAGATACAAAATATCGGCTAAATCTTGTCTGGCGTCATTGTACAGCTTCATTACCATGTGGTGATGCTTTGGACCACCGAGGGCACGATTCTGCTGGAGTAAATCTTGCTCTTTCGTTGGATCCATCTCCTCCAAAAGCGAGAGAATACGGTCTAAAAGACCGTCTTCCAACATTTTATTCGTGTACTCGGTTATTTTTTTTGTCAGGGTCACTGGTGTGTCTAAAACCCAACTGTGACCAATTCTTGCGTAGACCAGGGTTCTCAGGGCTGATGTTAGCGCTTTTCTTCCATCGTAGTACAAGAGAATTGCTGTTAAACCACGGGTCAAGCCTGGGTGATATGGCATTTGTGACTGAGCTGTGCAGAGAAGATCCAGGGCCATGAACTCGTTCAAATCGTACATATCGGAGATTATTATTGTTTCGTCTACTAATTCCTTCGAGAGAACATGGTGACCGAGGCCTGGGAGAGTGATACCTTCGGTCATTCCTTTTTGAATTTCATCACGACTCTTTCCATTTTTTGGCTGGAAAATAAAATTACTTTAGAAATATGGCGTGAGTGATGAGATTTAGGGGAAAATGTTGAGAGACTTTTTTTGGAGGATTTTTGAATTTTCTGCAGAAAAAGTTTCTTGATTATTTTTTTTTATTTAATTATTTTAGAGATATTTTTGGGAGATTCTGCAATTATTTTTTTTTTATATTGAGTTTAATTATCTTACGTTATTGTGAATATTTTGGGATCGAGTAAATGAAGGAAATTTATCGGGAAACCTTTTTTTTAACTTTTGAAATTCTCTACAAAAAAAGATTCTTGACGATTCTTTCCATTTTTTGACTAAAAAATATGAATGAGTTTCAAAATCATGGGTGGCTTATTCCAAAGATATCTCGTGAGCGATGAGGATTAGGGGAAATTTTTAGGAAATATCTTTTTTGTAACTTTTGAAATTCTCTACATTAAAGGTATTTTCACATTTTTGTCTAAATTCATTCATTTCAGAGATATTTGCGAGAGAAAATTAGTAATTAGTCGAGAAAAATTCCTAATTTTTCTGAAAAATTAGTAATTAGCCGGGAAAAGTCCCTAATTTTCCTCAAAAATCAGTAATTCTTCTGAAAAATTAGTAATTAGCCGACAAAAACTACTAATTTTTAGAAAAATGAATGATGCTTATCGGCTCATTACTAATTTTTCAAAATAATTGATAATTAACCGCCAAAAATTACGATTTCCTTTCAAAATATAATCCAAATATTATTATTTCAAATATCATTTATTATTCCACTTATTAATTTTTACTTTTTGCGATACTAGCATTACATTTCATTACAATTCGCCCTTTCAAATTTGTGTCTATTAATGTATTAAATTACTAATTTTCAGGAATTTTTGAAAACAATTGGTAATTTTTTTTCACTAATTACTGATTTTTGAAAGTAATTAGTAATATTTTCTCGTTAATTACTAATTTTTTAGAAAAATTAATATTTTTTTCCGACTATCTATCAATTTTCTATGAAAATTAATAATTTTTTCTTACTAATTACTAATTTCCCATGAAAATTAATATTTTTTTCTGGCTAATTACTAATTTTTATGAAAAATCAGTAATATAATCGAAATCGTTGACGAAAAAATCGATGATGCCGATCACTGGTTTATAGTATAAACTGTTTATACTGAGAAAAAAATTCTATTTATCAGAGAATTCGTATTTGAATTGAAGAAAAAAAAAGATTGATAATTGTTGATTTATCCATAGTTTAGTTCAATACAAAGTCAAATTTGTTTCAATCAAGTAATTCATTGATTAATGTGGAAACTTTTATTTTGAGGATAATTGGGAGGTACAATCGGAAAAAAGTTGAATTTTTTTTGTATAAAATCGTTAATAACAATTTATACAAAATGAAATTCTCGAATCTGATTCAGTGAATCTGTGAAGAATGTAATGAGGAATAAAACAAACCTCAGAAACAAGAAATTAATTGAAAATTAAAAAATTTTCATTATTTTTTACATTTCTTCAAATTTTTCAAGATTTAAAGGAATTCAAAAAATAATGAAAATTTTTCAATTTTTAATCAATTTTTTGTTTCTATGGCTTATTTTATTCTTCATTACATTCTTTACAGATTCACTGAATCAGATTTGAGAATTTCATCTTGTATAAATTAATATTAACGATTTTTTACAAAAATTTAACTTTTTTTCCGACTGTATTTCCAAACCATCCTTAAAATAGTATATTTAGTCTTGAAACAAGCAATGAGATGATCAGCTTGAGAAATCTTCAATTAATTCCAAATAATCGATGAAAATGAGTTGATTCCAATCTGAATATATTCAATCTAAGTAACGTATTATTATTTTTGATGAATAATTTCTTAAAACTGATAATTTTCGATTTTTCTCAGTTTCACGAAATTTTTTTCTCGGAGAAAAAAACATTTTTTTCTCTCAGTGTATCGATTTAACCATAAAGAATTCATTTCTAATAACATGTCCATTTATTCTAAAACTCACGTACGAAAGTGCTTTATAAAAAATATTTTTTTATAAGGAATTGAAACTTTTTTTTCATAAAGAATTGGAACTTTTTTTATAAAGACGTTATAAAGTCTTTATGTAGTATTTTCATGTGTGCTCTCTTGAAATTTTAAATTTCCAATATTTTTATTTCTAGACTCAAAGACGAAGTCATCAATAAAATACATATTTTCCTTTAGTGTAGAAAAAATTCATCATAAAACATGTTTTTTAAGTCTTGAAATTCTCTACAAAAAAGATCTCTAAAAATTTTTCTCTAAATCTTCTCAATTCAGAGATCTTAGTAGAAAAAATTGAAAATGATTTATTAATCGTCAGTTTTTTTAGAATATCTCTGAAACTAAGCGAGATAGAGTGATTTCACCCAACTCCTTTTTAGTAGCCCTCGAAATTCTCTACAAAAAAAAATCAATAAAAAATCGCCCTATCTCGCTTAGTTTCCGAGATAATTGAAAAAAACTGCTGATGAAAAAAAATTAATTTTTTTTTTCAAAAAATTGAATATTTTTACTATTTAAATAAATTAATTTAAACACTCACAGGATTTTTCATTAACGTTAAAAAATTTTGGCGATGATTTTTCAGTGCCTCCATAAATTCATGATACTGTGGATCCTGAAGGTTAGATGATAACAAAACATAACGCTCAACAATATTTTGGAGTTCTTTATAAGGCGTCCAAGTATCCTCAGTGCTGGATTTATCTGTAACCAAAAAAAAAACATAAACTTCCATTCATCTCTGATCAAAAAAGTAATTTTTTAAAAGTCCATTGAATTTTCGAAAAAAAAATTAAATTGGAGTATTTTGAGGTTATTACGAGAAACACGTTATTTAAAATTATAATAACAATACCATCCGCCATTTTGTTGTTACTATTACACTGCTGTCATTCACAAAATTACTGAGAAATAATTAAAAACACTAAATAATACAGTTTAATTGTAATTTAAACACTTTGCGAGAAATTTTAATCAAAAGTTTGTGCACCGGTCACATTGTACAGTGGCCGGCATAACGCTATATATATGTGAAAAAATGGCGGGAGGACGAAAGGAATCATGGAGCCGAACACTACCGACTAAATCCGAGAAGATACGAGCAAAATTTACCGAATTTGAAAAAAAAAGAAAAATTTGGTAGTAAAGTTTTTCGCGGTTTTTTTTTGAAAAAAAAAAAACGCGGAATAAATTCAGGATTTATTTGATTTAAATTTGATATTTCCTTGTGAATTCAAAATTTATTCCGTGGAAATTCGGTGTTTATACTGTATTTATACCGTATAATTGTGCAGTTTTTTTTTCACAATTTTCAGACTGTTGTTACACCTTTTATTAATTAAATCCGTTGTTAAAAGACATTACACGGCATTTAATCAGCATTCAAACGATATTTATATCGTATTTATACAGAATTTACACAGCATAAATTCCGAATTCGAATTGCGCTTACAAACGGTATAAATGCAGCATAAATGTAGTTTTTACACTTAAAAGGGGTAACGAGACCCCTTGTATACATTGAATTTTCGAACTAATTATTTGGTGATATTCATTAATATTCTTATCATAGAAAAGTGACAACAACTGGAGAAAAGAATTGGGAAGTCGAGACTTCTGATATTTAATGCAAAAAATCATAATTATTACGAAGTAATGGATTTGAAAATTTGAAATTTACTGGGTCTTCCGTTACCCCTCAAGGAGTAACGGAAGACCCAGTAAATGTCAATTTTTAAATTAATTGTTTGGAAATAATTATGATTTTTCCATGAAATAACAAAAGCATCGATTTTCTGATTTCCTTCGTCAGTCATTGCCGCCACTTTTGTATGAAAAAAATATTAATAAATATCGTTGAACAATCAGTTCAATAGTTCAATACATAAGAGGCCTTTCGTTACCCCTTAAGGGATAACAGAAGGCCTTGTATATATTGAATTTTTGAACTAATTGTTTTACGACATTAATATTAATATTTTTATCATAAAAGAGTGTAAACGAACGGAGAAGGTAATTAAAGAGTCGATACTTCTGTTATTTCATTAAAAAATTGATAATTATTGCTAAACAATGGGTTTGAAACGTCACAATTTACTGGCTCTTTCGTTACCCCTTAAACATCATCTAGACGGTATTTATACAGCATTTAAACCGAATTTAAACGGCTATTATACCATATTTATACAGAGTTTAGATAGGATAAGTCCCGAATTGAAACTGCACTAAAAAACGGTATATATTCAGCATAAATACGGTTTTTACATTTGAAACGTGTTAACACGGCATTTATTCCGCATTTTCAAAAGCGCGAAGGAAAAATCATCCTCATTAGTTTTTTTGCGGATATCTTGGAATCCAAGCGAGATAGAACACTGTCCATAGTGACCTTTTTGTAGAAAATTTCAAGAGCTACAAAATAGTAATTATAAAAATTTCTCCATCTCGCTTACATTCCGCAATATTTCTGAAAAACTGGTGACAAAATCGAATTAATTTGAAAATTTCAAGATATTATAATTCATAAAATGGAAATGAATCCCGTAATTAATTTGAAAATTTTAGACTTTCTTGGAAAAAAGGATAAATGTACGTAGAGGAGAATGAGAAATTCAAAAAAAGGTAAAATCAAGAGATTTACACTAGATTAAAATGAAATTCTTTAGTCCTAAAATTTGAGAATAATTATAAATTTAACACGAATAAATAAAATAATTAAATGCACATTATCTAATTTATAACTTCTGCTTTTTATTAGAGCTCTCGCCCTCCGCTTCATCGCTGTGGAAAATAGTTTGAGGCTGAGTCCTCTTGTAGGCTGGAGCGATCCAGTATGGGTTTTCCTCCGCTTCTTTAGCGTATTTAAGAATAGCCTCTCGTGGATCCTGATCGTCCTCGATCCTCTTACTGAGTCCAAGATTCCTGATAACGTAGGAACTCAAAGTTCCACCCGAAGATACAACCCTTCCCCCCTGACCCGAAGTAATAGGAAGATCTGGTCGCCTAGATTTAACAGGATCCAATCGATCCTTCTCCATCTGCTTTCTCACCGATTTTGCTCGATCCTGCCTGAACAATGGAAGTGCATGGGGCGTGATAATCTGCTGTGTCGACATCATCTCGATGTGATTCTGCTTGTGATGCGTCTTGATAACGCACAATTTCGCACCTCTCAAGCTTCTCTTCGAGTCATAATAAGTCTTGACAATTCCATTGCCACAGCCCACAAATATCTGATTGAGTTTGGGATGCCAAAGAGTCTTAATAACATGTGAATTCGTCACTTTAATCTCGTTGATCAGTTCAAAATTGCTCGTACTGTAAAACAGTATTCTCCCATGTGTCTGCCCCTTTGCCAGTGACTCTCCAGTGATGATCATCGAGTCATCGGGACTGAACATGCAATCTGTCGTGTCATAACGTGAAAATAGATCATTAGCGACAAAAAGTGGCTTCTTAAAAGCCCTCAAATCCCATAATTTCAAGGTGTCATCACAGGCCCTGGTAGCCAATGAATTCCCGATGTACGAGAAACTCAGGCTTGATATCCCTGCGCCATTCTGATGCGCTTCCCTAAGGACTAGCGAGGGATTAACAAAGTTTTTCCTGTGATCCCACATGTGAATGGAACCGTCAATACATCCGCAGGCAACGGCTGTACCTTCTCTGCTGTAGGAACATGTTGTTGGAATAGTCTTGACGCCATTTTGTGCTCTGCACTTGATTAAGTGCTTGTGTCCTTTCGGTCTGTACAGGATCCATAGTCTGCAGGTGCCATCCTGCGAGCAGGTCATGTACTCCTCCTTGATAAACGGGTGCCAGGCTCCACAGTTCAGTCCGGCTGTGTGCCCCTTTGTTCTAGCCATGTCCGTTATGTACTGATCCCCTTTAACCGTCTCGCACTTTTCGAAACCGTCACGGTCCAAGACCTTTGCCTGTGCTGCACCGGAAATTACGAGGATCACGTCACCGGTCATGGAGTACTGCAGGCACTTGATCGGGTGATTCTCGCAGGGCTGGAGAGTTCGGAAGCTGCGAAGAGACGAATCCATCCCTGCAAAGTCCCAAAAACTCACGTCGTAGTCGACTGATCCAGAGGCAAGACGAGCTCCTGAGGGATCTGCGGCTACTGCTGTAATGGCTTTTGTCCCGTGGGTCATTGAGACTTCGTGGGTGCAGGGGATTCTGTCCAATTGACTCAGCTCCTCGGAGTCTGAGTCTGAGTCAGAGTCACTGTCGTCAGAGCTCTCGTCACCTTCTCTTGGTTTTTTGGACTTCTTGACGTTCTCGGGAGCTTCTGGGGGGTCTGACGGAGGCAATGGACCTATTGTTTCATCATCCTCCTCCTCGGAGGACTCGTTCTTTTCTTCGGGATCAGGAGGGGGTTTTGAGGTGCCCGCAGGCTGGGTTCTCAGGGTTTTTGTTATGTTCTCCATCATCTCTTGGACATCGAAAGTCTTTGCTTTTTTGCCAAAACTCGTCATTCCCATTATCTTCTTCAAATTTTCGGATTCCTCTTCGTCTTCTGGCCGTATTTCGTCGATTTTTGTGGAATTATCCTCTAGATCCTTTCTTCCGAATGTTCCGAAGCCTGAGATTGTGGAATCATTTGGATTTTCCGGTTTTTTTTCATCGGGATTTTTCGATAAACTCTTTCCAATTTTTCCGAAGGTTATCGTTTTTTTTGTACTCATTTTTAGGATCTGGAAAAATTAAATAATTCGGTTATTTATTGAATTTTTTTTTGTTTATTCATGAAGACGTATGAAGAAAATTGAGAGCTCTGCTATTGTACTTGTTAGAATCAATCGATTTTTAATTTTTCTGTTATAATTTTTACTTTTTTTCAAAATTTTTCTAGTGCGCTGGGATTTTTTCTCAATTTTCTTTCATAAGTGAAAAAGTGAAATTAAAGAGGTTAAGTTTTGCTTTGAGACATTCAATCTTTACCTTTGTGTCCTCGCCTTCTTCAAACTTCAAACGATATTTCTGTTTGAACACTTGATGAGAATTCAATTGTTTGAGATGAATACACAATAACAACAATTTCCATTGAACAATCGTTTTCCATTCGGTATTTTTTTTTCTTTGTTATCTAGAGTTTAACGCACATCTGTCAAAACATTGGCGTTCCAAGCGTTGATACAAATTGAGTCACGTGGTTGGTCGATAAAATAGGAAAATTGAAACTGGAATTAACGTCCAGTGACGTCACAATGTGGACCTGCAGCGCCACCGGTTGAGTGAATATTTAACGAGGCTTGATTTGAATTTAGGAGTCAAGAAATTCATAGAGACTTAAGGATGTATGATCGAGGGAGTAAGGGAAACGGTGGTGGGGATTGGCCCGGGAGGTTTCGGGGCTCTCCCCTGTTTCTTTTATTGGCCGGCTGTGGCGCTCATGAGAGCAGAAAATGGCGAGAATGGCGAGAAAAGAAGCATTAAATGAAATAATTTGAATTTCAATTGGATTTTTCTTCTCAGGATGGATGGATGCATAGTATTTTGAAAATATTGTCAAGTTACTACACTATCCATCTTTCTTATGCATAGTAATTTTTCATACTACGCAAACTTGAACATTTAACATTTATTTAATTTATGGCCGTAACCCATATTTCTCCATAAGAAACCATGTATTTTCTGTCAATTTTCAATAATTTTTTTCTTTCTTATATGCATGGATAGCTATCCCAAACTTTTTACAATAAAATTCTTCGAGGAATAATCCAACTATAAAAAAATTTTGACGCCCCAAATCGAAAATTTTTGTCATGATCATACATCCTTAAAGCAGGAAAATCAGTTTATTCTTACACTGAGTGAAAAAAACGTTTTTTATTGAAAAATTCGTCTTTGAATCAAGAAATAAAAAACTGAGGTTTACAATGCTTCCATTCGAAAGCAAAACATTGGTAATTTTCAATTACACGTAAGTTTCGAACAAAATCTAAATACATGAGAGTTAAATTTGTTATGATTGAGTGCTCTGATCTAGGGATGCGCAATATTAACCGATCTATCGAAGTTCTCGATAATTTCATTCGAATATCGATTTTTTTTCTGGCATATCGAAGATTCACTGCACGATTTACTCTTTCAAATTTGAATCTACGACATTTGCAATTCTTACAGTCATTGGCATAATTTTAGAAGTTCATCCTGCAATTACAGGTGTGATATTTAAGCATGTATAAATAATACATAAACTGAAAAATCGATTATCGCATCCATTTTCAATTTTCTGCGTTTTAATATCATAATTGTTCATAGGGATATTGAAAAAAATTTTTAAAATATAAATTATTGTTAAAACACGACGTTTTGCTGAACAATGTCAGCTTCTTCAGGCTCTGAAAGGCTCTACTTGTGGTAAAAAAATCAGCCTGATCAGAGCATTCTAACTGTAAGAAAAAAAAATCGTGAAAATGAGCACTTTTTTGGCCGTAACACTGGAACGACCCCTTGAGAAAGTATTTATCAGAAATAATGATGTGTCACTCAGATTGAATAATTTATTGATAATTATCGACCTTTTTTTCCTCCAATGAAAAATTAGAATTTTTCATAAATTAGGTGCAATGAGAAAGAAGAGAAAAAATCGCATCAATTGTGTTCAATGTAATAAATATGGAAAAACAATCTAATCTTAGATCTATATGGAAGTGAATTGGCAGTTATCGTTCGGATTCCTTCCATCTGTGAATGATCCGTAAAACAACACGGCAATCATAGATATGATGCACGATGTACTCACAAATGTATAGAAGGTAGAAAAATTTATGCCAGTGTCTGGATTTTACTGCAATTTTTTTTCCATTTATCTATTGCAAACAGAAGGATTCCACTGACTGTACAAATAGCATTATAGAGGATATTACCATAAAAATTATTTTAATTCAATTATTTCGGGTGATTATTGGAATATTGATATAAATGAAATTGATTATCTCATCAATATTTTTTCTTATTGTCTCGTCGTTGATAATTTTTAAAAGTGGAGAAGGCAGTGTTGAGTATGGATCTGTGATGAAAAATGTGTATGATGAACATAGAACGTCTGAGATTATTCTAGCAGTGACTAATCATCTTCGTGAGTGAAAAATCAAATAAATTTAAATTGCGTTTTTTGTTTTCCTCCCTCCAGAATATGATTTTTATCAGTAAAGTATGATGAATTTTCTACATCCATCATACTTCACTGATAAAAATCATATTCTGGAGAGAGAAAGACATTGATCTTGATATATTGCTTCAAAGCATAGCGTTTGAAAAGATGAAAATTTTCCAAATGATACTTAGAGATATATGTCTACCAGAGGAATCGAATCAGCAATTGTGAAGTTCAAGCAATTGAAAGAAATTTTAAATATCCATCACAGACAATCTGCTTGTCCACTTATTGTGATTTTCATTGACAAAATTACTGAAATACAGGAGTTCAAAAAAGAAATCGTGAATATGGATATGAGTTATCCTTTATGGTTGATACTGTTCCCTGGTGATGAGCACGAATATAATTGTAAATATTGCCGTGATCCAATTGGAAATCTATTCAACACAGAAATTCTGGTTTCATGCTGTAACTCAAGCTCCACTGTAAAATAGAGCTCCGAAGAGGCGAATTATTTTGATTCATTGTCTCGTGATGAGGAAATTCAGAAAGTCAATGGAACTGAAGGAAATCCCACGGAAGCCTTCAACGGTGTCGAAAATTTCTGGTTGATAAAGATTTTCGTATTGCAATCACCAAGGTAAATCTTTGGAATAACAAATCATTCAACTGGAGACATTGACTTCATGCTTGGATGCGAATTTCCAAATAACATATCATATTAAATCAATTAATAGATCTAGGATCAGATCTAGATTCAATCGAGAATTTCTATAAAAACAATTCTTTGAATCTCTAATGAAAATCAGCAAAATCATTATAGGAGTTCTCATTAGAAATATTGAGTGAACCTTCGCTTACGCATTCCCCTATGTTTTCCGAAATTTGCTTCCTTGACGAATTTTTAGGTGTAAGTCTGGTGATTGTCAATATTCTGAAATCCACTTAGCTTTCCATCGGTTTTATTTGTTCATACGCTTAAAAAAATGAATAACACAAGTGTCAACATACAGTAGAGCTTCCCTTGTACCAACTCGTCGGGATATGGGTACAAAATATGAGTATAAAAAATAGGTATAAAATATACCTATCATGTACACGTGTTTTTTTTAAATGACATTTTACCCATATTTTTCATCCATTTTTAGCTGGGAATTGATGAAGTTTGAGATGTAAATAGAAGAATAAAACAATCTTAAATATCCAATCTTTATTATTAAACTAGAACTCACAATTAAATATTAATCGAACAAGATTTTTTAACTGATGAAAATATGAAAGTAATACCATAGATTAACGAATAGGATTTCTTTATTCCTATGATAAAATAAAACAGAAACCACATAATATTGAAATGTAGGCTATACATTGTAGAGTTTTATGGGAATCAGAGGAAATTTGAGGATAAATATTAACACTAGTCGTACATTAATTGAATAGAGAATAAGGCTCTATTAAATGAAGAAAACAAAATTGTGTTCCCTTGGGAACTCTTCTCAAGACTGACGAGAAGAGTGTGTCGCAACATTTGCTTTTCTTATTTTGAGGTATGATAGAAGAAGGTATTGTCAAGTGGCCCCGGACAGCCATGACAGGGGACACCTATAGTGGTGAATAAACTGAGGGCATTGACTACGAATTCTACTTCCTGAAATGAATGGTAACCAAATATTCCTACCCATTAAAAATTCAAGCTCGTTTCAAATCGTGGTATCTTCAGGGCTGGCGATGTTTCGCAGAATAAAATGTTACGATAATGGATCACGTAAAGTTATTAAAATTTGGTACATCAATGAATGAACACTCAGATTATCATGGTTGGCTATACATGGGATGAAAGTATCACGAAATTCAATGAAATTTCTATTTTGACTGCTACATTACGATCTCATCTAGATGCTCTACTGATTGACATAAGCTATTGAAGTCATATTGCGGAAGATATAAGCAAAAATTCGGGACAGGGGTATGGTCACTCAGTTGAGTCAATCCTAAACACACAACTCGACCGTACTCATTACCTCAATCAATGAACGGACTTTCGACCCATCTTTCCTTGAGAATTCATTGATAATTATGCTTTTCCTGCTTCTGCAGGATCTCATCTGGATGCCCTACTAACTCACATAAGAATTCTGATGCGTTTTACCCGAAATGGAGTCGGAAAATCGAAGGAAGAGTCTATTTGACCAAATCTGCCTCAGATCCAGGGAAGAGCCGTCGGTCTTCCCCATGACCTTAAATAGTCAATGGAATTTTCCGGCTTATTTTCCACTAGAATCCCATGATATTTATAGTTTTCCAGTATCTTGATGATCTCGGCCAGATGCCCTACTAATTGACATTGGCTGTTTGAACCATATTTACCGAAATATGAGCCAATGGATATGAATAATGGGGTCTCGATATGGCACTTGCCCCTCGATGGGGATATAGCCAATTGGAATGAGAATGGGGTCTCGATTGGAAAAATCGAGCAATTTCCTTTCAACAGTCAATTAAATTTTTCGGCTTGTATTTTTCAAGTATATTTAGAGTTTTCCAGCATCTTGATGATCTCTGCTAGATCCCCTACTAATTTACATTGGCTGTTTGAACCATATTTACCGAAATATGAGCCAATGGATATGAATAATGGGGTCTCGATATGGCACTTGCCCCTCGATGGGGATATAGCCAATTGGAATAAGAATGGGGTCTCGATTGGAAAAATCGAGCAATTTCCTTTCAACAGTCAATTAAATTTTTCGGCTTGTATTTTTAAAGTATATTTAGAGTTTTCCAGCATCTTGATGATCTCTGCTAGATCCCCTACTAATTTACATTGGCTGTTTGAACCATATTTACCGAAATATGAGCCAATGAATATGAATAATGGGGTCTCGATATGGCACTTGCCCCTCTATGGGGATATAGCTAATTGGAATGAGAATGGGGTCTCGATTGAAAAAATCGAGCAATTTCCTTATAACAGTCAATTAAATTTTTCGGATTATATTTTTCGAGTTTATTCAGAGTTTTCCAGCATCTTGATGATCTCTGCTAGATCCCCTACTAATTTACATTGGCTGTTTGAACCATATTTACCGAAATATGAGCCAATGAATATGAATAATGGGGTCTCGATATGGCACTTGCCCCTCTATGGGGATATAGCTAATTGGAATAAGAATGGGGTCTCGATTGAAAAAATCGAGCAATTTCCTTATAACAGTCAATTAAATTTTTCGGATTATATTTTTCGAGTTTATTCAGAGTTTTCCAGCATCTTGATGATCTCTGCTAGATCCCCTACTAATTTACATTGGCTGTTTGAAGCATATTTACCGAAATATGAGCCAATGGATATGAATAATGAGGTCTCGATATGGCACTTGCCCCTCGATGGGGATATAGCCAATTGGAATAAGAATGGGGTCTCGATTGGAAAAATCGAGCAATTTCCTTTCAACAGTCAATTAAATTTTTCGGCTTGTATTTCTCAAGTATATTTAGAGTTTTCCAGCATCTTGATGATCTCTGCTAGATCCCCTACTAATTTACATTGGCTGTTTGAACCATATTTACCGAAATATGAGCCAATGGATATGAATAATGAGGTCTCGATATGGCACTTGCCCCTCGATGGGGATATAGCCAATTGGAATGAGAATGGGGTCTCGATTGGAAAAATCGAGCAATTTCCTTTCAACAGTCAATTAAATTTTTCGGCTTGTATTTTTCAAGTATATTTAGAGTTTTCCAGCATCTTGATGATCTCTGCTAGATCCCCTACTAATTTACATTGGCTGTTTGAACCATATTTACCGAAATATGAGCCAATGGATATGAATAATGGGGTCTCGATATGGCACTTGCCCCTCGATGGGGATATAGCCAATTGGAATAAGAATGGGGTCTCGATTGGAAAAATCGAGCAATTTCCTTTCAACAGTCAATTAAATTTTTCGGATTATATTTTTCGAGTTTATTTAGAGTTTTCCAGCATCTTGATGATCTCTGCTAGATCCCCTACTAATTTACATTGGCTGTTTGAACCATATTTACCGAAATATGAGCCAATGGATATGAATAATGGGGTCTCGATATGGCACTTGCCCCTCGATGGGGATATAGCCAATTGGAATAAGAATGGGGTCTCGATTGGAAAAATCGAGCAATTTCCTTTCAACAGTCAATTAAATTTTTCGGCTTGTATTTTTAAAGTATATTTAGAGTTTTCCAGCATCTTGATGATCTCTGCTAGATCCCCTACTAATTTACATTGGCTGTTTGAACCATATTTACCGAAATATGAGCCAATGAATATGAATAATGGGGTCTCGATATGGCACTTGCCCCTCTATGGGGATATAGCTAATTGGAATAAGAATGGGGTCTCGATTGAAAAAATCGAGCAATTTCCTTATAACAGTCAATTAAATTTTTCGGATTATATTTTTCGAGTTTATTTAGAGTTTTCCAGCATCTTGATGATCTCTGCTAGATCCCCTACTAATTTACATTGGCTGTTTGAACCATATTTACCGAAATATGAGCCAATGGATATGAATAATGGGGTCTCGATATGGCACTTGCCCCTCGATGGGGATATAGCCAATTGGAATAAGAATGGGGTCTCGATTGGAAAAATCGAGCAATTTCCTTTCAACAGTCAATTAAATTTTTCGGATTATATTTTTCGAGTTTATTTAGAGTTTTCCAGCATCTTGATGATCTCTGCTAGATCCCCTACTAATTTACATTGGCTGTTTGAACCATATTTACCGAAATATGAGCCAATGGATATGAATAATGGGGTCTCGATATGGCACTTGCCCCTCGATGGGGATATAGCCAATTGGAATAAGAATGGGGTCTCGATTGGAAAAATCGAGCAATTTCCTTTCAACAGTCAATTAAATTTTTCGGCTTGTATTTTTAAAGTATATTTAGAGTTTTCCAGCATCTTGATGATCTCTGCTAGATCCCCTACTAATTTACATTGGCTGTTTGAACCATATTTACCGAAATATGAGCCAATGAATATGAATAATGGGGTCTCGATATGGCACTTGCCCCTCTATGGGGATATAGCTAATTGGAATAAGAATGGGGTCTCGATTGAAAAAATCGAGCAATTTCCTTATAACAGTCAATTAAATTTTTCGGATTATATTTTTCGAGTTTATTTAGAGTTTTCCAGCATCTTGATGATCTCTGCTAGATCCCCTACTAATTTACATTGGCTGTTTGAACCATATTTACCGAAATATGAGCCAATGGATATGAATAATGGGGTCTCGATATGGCACTTGCCCCTCGATGGGGATATAGCCAATTGGAATAAGAATGGGGTCTCGATTTGAAAAATCGAGCAATTTCCTTTCAACAGTCAATTAAATTTTTCGGCTTGTATTTTTAAAGTATATTTAGAGTTTTCCAGCATCTTGATGATCTCTGCTAGATCCCCTACTAATTTACATTGGCTGTTTGAACCATATTTACCGAAATATGAGCCAATGAATATGAATAATGGGGTCTCGATATGGCACTTGCCCCTCTATGGGGATATAGCTAATTGGAATAAGAATGGGGTCTCGATTGAAAAAATCGAGCAATTTCCTTATAACAGTCAATTAAATTTTTCGGATTATATTTTTCGAGTTTATTCAGAGTTTTCCAGCATCTTGATGATCTCTGCTAGATCCCCTACTAATTTACATTGGCTGTTTGAACCATATTTACCGAAATATGAGCCAATGAATATGAATAATGGGGTCTCGATATGGCACTTGCCCCTCTATGGGGATATAGCTAATTGGAATAAGAATGGGGTCTCGATTGAAAAAATCGAGCAATTTCCTTATAACAGTCAATTAAATTTTTCGGATTATATTTTTCGAGTTTATTTAGAGTTTTCCAGCATCTTGATGATCTCTGCTAGATCCCCTACTAATTTACATTGGCTGTTTGAACCATATTTACCGAAATATGAGCCAATGGATATGAATAATGAGGTCTCGATATGGCACTTGCCCCTCGATGGGGATATAGCCAATTGGAATAAGAATGGGGTCTCGATTGGAAAAATCGAGCAATTTCCTTTCAACAGTCAATTAAATTTTTCGGCTTGTATTTTTCAAGTATATTTAGAGTTTTCCAGCATCTTGATGATCTCTGCTAGATCCCCTACTAATTTACATTGGCTGTTTGAACCATATTTACCGAAATATGAGCCAATGAATATGAATAATGGGGTCTCGATATGGCACTTGCCCCTCTATGGGGATATAGCTAATTGGAATAAGAATGGGGTCTCGATTGAAAAAATCGAGCAATTTCCTTATAACAGTCAATTAAATTTTTCGGATTATATTTTTCGAGTTTATTTAGAGTTTTCCAGCATCTTGATGATCTCTGCTAGATCCCCTACTAATTTACATTGGCTGTTTGAACCATATTTACCGAAATATGAGCCAATGGATATGAATAATGAGGTCTCGATATGGCACTTGCCCCTCGATGGGGATATAGCCAATTGGAATGAGAATGGGGTCTCGATTGGAAAAATCGAGCAATTTCCTTTCAACAGTCAATTAAATTTTTCGGCTTGTATTTTTCAAGTATATTTAGAGTTTTCCAGCATCTTGATGATCTCTGCTAGATCCCCTACTAATTTACATTGGCTATTTGAACCATATTTACCGAAATATGAGCCAATGGATATGAATAATGGGGTCTCGATATGGCACTTGCCCCTCGATGGGGATATAGCCAATTGGAATAAGAATGGGGTCTCGATTGGAAAAATCGAGCAATTTCCTTTCAACAGTCAATTAAATTTTTCGGCTTGTATTTTTAAAGTATATTTAGAGTTTTCCAGCATCTTGATGATCTCTGCTAGATCCCCTACTAATTTACATTGGCTGTTTGAACCATATTTACCGAAATATGAGCCAATGAATATGAATAATGGGGTCTCGATATGGCACTTGCCCCTCTATGGGGATATAGCTAATTGGAATAAGAATGGGGTCTCGATTGAAAAAATCGAGCAATTTCCTTATAACAGTCAATTAAATTTTTCGGATTATATTTTTCGAGTTTATTCAGAGTTTTCCAGCATCTTGATGATCTCTGCTAGATCCCCTACTAATTTACATTGGCTGTTTGAACCATATTTACCGAAATATGAGCCAATGAATATGAATAATGGGGTCTCGATATGGCACTTGCCCCTCTATGGGGATATAGCTAATTGGAATAAGAATGGGGTCTCGATTGAAAAAATCGAGCAATTTCCTTATAACAGTCAATTAAATTTTTCGGATTATATTTTTCGAGTTTATTCAGAGTTTTCCAGCATCTTGATGATCTCTGCTAGATCCCCTACTAATTTACATTGGCTGTTTGAACCATATTTACCGAAATATGAGCCAATGGATATGAATAATGAGGTCTCGATATGGCACTTGCCCCTCGATGGGGATATAGCCAATTGGAATAAGAATGGGGTCTCGATTGGAAAAATCGAGCAATTTCCTTTCAACAGTCAATTAAATTTTTCGGCTTGTATTTTTCAAGTATATTTAGAGTTTTCCAGCATCTTGATGATCTCTGCTAGATCCCCTACTAATTTACATTGGCTGTTTGAACCATATTTACCGAAATATGAGCCAATGGATATGAATAATGAGGTCTCGATATGGCACTTGCCCCTCGATGGGGATATAGCCAATTGGAATGAGAATGGGGTCTCGATTGGAAAAATCGAGCAATTTCCTTTCAACAGTCAATTAAATTTTTCGGCTTGTATTTTTCAAGTATATTTAGAGTTTTCCAGCATCTTGATGATCTCTGCTAGATCCCCTACTAATTTACATTGGCTGTTTGAACCATATTTACCGAAATATGAGCCAATGGATATGAATAATGGGGTCTCGATATGGCACTTGCCCCTCGATGGGGATATAGCCAATTGGAATAAGAATGGGGTCTCGATTGGAAAAATCGAGCAATTTCCTTATAACAGTCAATTAAATTTTTCGGATTATATTTTTCGAGTTTATTTAGAGTTTTCCAGCATCTTGATGATCTCTGCTAGATCCCCTACTAATTTACATTGGCTGTTTGAACCATATTTACCGAAATATGAGCCAATGGATATGAATAATGGGGTCTCGATATGGCACTTGCCCCTCGATGGGGATATAGCCAATTGGAATAAGAATGGGGTCTCGATTGGAAAAATCGAGCAATTTCCTTTCAACAGTCAATTAAATTTTTCGGATTATATTTTTCGAGTTTATTTAGAGTTTTCCAGCATCTTGATGATCTCTGCTAGATCCCCTACTAATTTACATTGGCTGTTTGAACCATATTTACCGAAATATGAGCCAATGAATATGAATAATGGGGTCTCGATATGGCACTTGCCCCTCTATGGGGATATAGCTAATTGGAATAAGAATGGGGTCTCGATTGAAAAAATCGAGCAATTTCCTTATAACAGTCAATTAAATTTTTCGGATTATATTTTTCGAGTTTATTTAGAGTTTTCCAGCATCTTGATGATCTCTGCTAGATCCCCTACTAATTTACATTGGCTGTTTGAACCATATTTACCGAAATATGAGCCAATGGATATGAATAATGGGGTCTCGATATGGCACTTGCCCCTCGATGGGGATATAGCCAATTGGAATAAGAATGGGGTCTCGATTGGAAAAATCGAGCAATTTCCTTTCAACAGTCAATTAAATTTTTCGGATTATATTTTTCGAGTTTATTTAGAGTTTTCCAGCATCTTGATGATCTCTGCTAGATCCCCTACTAATTTACATTGGCTGTTTGAACCATATTTACCGAAATATGAGCCAATGGATATGAATAATGGGGTCTCGATATGGCACTTGCCCCTCGATGGGGATATAGCCAATTGGAATAAGAATGGGGTCTCGATTGGAAAAATCGAGCAATTTCCTTTCAACAGTCAATTAAATTTTTCGGCTTGTATTTTTAAAGTATATTTAGAGTTTTCCAGCATCTTGATGATCTCTGCTAGATCCCCTACTAATTTACATTGGCTGTTTGAACCATATTTACCGAAATATGAGCCAATGAATATGAATAATGGGGTCTCGATATGGCACTTGCCCCTCTATGGGGATATAGCTAATTGGAATAAGAATGGGGTCTCGATTGAAAAAATCGAGCAATTTCCTTATAACAGTCAATTAAATTTTTCGGATTATATTTTTCGAGTTTATTTAGAGTTTTCCAGCATCTTGATGATCTCTGCTAGATCCCCTACTAATTTACATTGGCTGTTTGAACCATATTTACCGAAATATGAGCCAATGGATATGAATAATGGGGTCTCGATATGGCACTTGCCCCTCGATGGGGATATAGCCAATTGGAATGAGAATGGGGTCTCGATTGGAAAAATCGAGCAATTTCCTTTCAACAGTCAATTAAATTTTTCGGCTTGTATTTTTCAAGTATATTTAGAGTTTTCCAGCATCTTGATGATCTCTGCTAGATCCCCTACTAATTTACATTGGCTGTTTGAACCATATTTACCGGAATATGAGCCAATGAATATGAATAATGGGGTCTCGATATGGCACTTGCCCCTCTATGGGGATATAGCTAATTGGAATAAGAATGGGGTCTCGATTGAAAAAATCGAGCAATTTCCTTATAACAGTCAATTAAATTTTTCGGATTATATTTTTCGAGTTTATTTAGAGTTTTCCAGCATCTTGATGATCTCTGCTAGATCCCCTACTAATTTACATTGGCTGTTTGAACCATATTTACCGAAATATGAGCCAATGAATATGAATAATGGGGTCTCGATATGGCACTTGCCCCTCTATGGGGATATAGCTAATTGGAATAAGAATGGGGTCTCGATTGAAAAAATCGAGCAATTTCCTTATAACAGTCAATTAAATTTTTCGGATTATATTTTTCGAGTTTATTCAGAGTTTTCCAGCATCTTGATGATCTCTGCTAGATCCCCTACTAATTTACATTGGCTGTTTGAACCATATTTACCGAAATATGAGCCAATGGATATGAATAATGAGGTCTCGATATGGCACTTGCCCCTCGATGGGGATATAGCTAATTGGAATAAGAATGGGGTCTCGATTGAAAAAATCGAGCAATTTCCTTATAACAGTCAATTAAATTTTTCGGATTATATTTTTCGAGTTTATTTAGAGTTTTCCAGCATCTTGATGATCTCTGCTAGATCCCCTACTAATTTACATTGGCTGTTTGAACCATATTTACCGAAATATGAGCCAATGAATATGAATAATGGGGTCTCGATATGGCACTTGCCCCTCTATGGGGATATAGCTAATTGGAATAAGAATGGGGTCTCGATTGAAAAAATCGAGCAATTTCCTTATAACAGTCAATTAAATTTTTCGGATTATATTTTTCGAGTTTATTTAGAGTTTTCCAGCATCTTGATGATCTCTGCTAGATCCCCTACTAATTTACATTGGCTGTTTGAACCATATTTACCGAAATATGAGCCAATGGATATGAATAATGGGGTCTCGATATGGCACTTGCCCCTCGATGGGGATATAGCCAATTGGAATAAGAATGGGGTCTCGATTGGAAAAATCGAGCAATTTCCTTTCAACAGTCAATTAAATTTTTCGGATTATATTTTTCGAGTTTATTTAGAGTTTTCCAGCATCTTGATGATCTCTGCTAGATCCCCTACTAATTTACATTGGCTGTTTGAACCATATTTACCGAAATATGAGCCAATGGATATGAATAATGGGGTCTCGATATGGCACTTGCCCCTCGATGGGGATATAGCCAATTGGAATAAGAATGGGGTCTCGATTGGAAAAATCGAGCAATTTCCTTTCAACAGTCAATTAAATTTTTCGGCTTGTATTTTTAAAGTATATTTAGAGTTTTCCAGCATCTTGATGATCTCTGCTAGATCCCCTACTAATTTACATTGGCTGTTTGAACCATATTTACCGAAATATGAGCCAATGAATATGAATAATGGGGTCTCGATATGGCACTTGCCCCTCTATGGGGATATAGCTAATTGGAATAAGAATGGGGTCTCGATTGAAAAAATCGAGCAATTTCCTTATAACAGTCAATTAAATTTTTCGGATTATATTTTTCGAGTTTATTTAGAGTTTTCCAGCATCTTGATGATCTCTGCTAGATCCCCTACTAATTTACATTGGCTGTTTGAACCATATTTACCGAAATATGAGCCAATGGATATGAATAATGGGGTCTCGATATGGCACTTGCCCCTCGATGGGGATATAGCCAATTGGAATGAGAATGGGGTCTCGATTGGAAAAATCGAGCAATTTCCTTTCAACAGTCAATTAAATTTTTCGGCTTGTATTTTTCAAGTATATTTAGAGTTTTCCAGCATCTTGATGATCTCTGCTAGATCCCCTACTAATTTACATTGGCTGTTTGAACCATATTTACCGGAATATGAGCCAATGAATATGAATAATGGGGTCTCGATATGGCACTTGCCCCTCTATGGGGATATAGCTAATTGGAATAAGAATGGGGTCTCGATTGAAAAAATCGAGCAATTTCCTTATAACAGTCAATTAAATTTTTCGGATTATATTTTTCGAGTTTATTTAGAGTTTTCCAGCATCTTGATGATCTCTGCTAGATCCCCTACTAATTTACATTGGCTGTTTGAACCATATTTACCGAAATATGAGCCAATGAATATGAATAATGGGGTCTCGATATGGCACTTGCCCCTCTATGGGGATATAGCTAATTGGAATAAGAATGGGGTCTCGATTGAAAAAATCGAGCAATTTCCTTATAACAGTCAATTAAATTTTTCGGATTATATTTTTCGAGTTTATTCAGAGTTTTCCAGCATCTTGATGATCTCTGCTAGATCCCCTACTAATTTACATTGGCTGTTTGAACCATATTTACCGAAATATGAGCCAATGGATATGAATAATGAGGTCTCGATATGGCACTTGCCCCTCGATGGGGATATAGCTAATTGGAATAAGAATGGGGTCTCGATTGAAAAAATCGAGCAATTTCCTTATAACAGTCAATTAAATTTTTCGGATTATATTTTTCGAGTTTATTTAGAGTTTTCCAGCATCTTGATGATCTCTGCTAGATCCCCTACTAATTTACATTGGCTGTTTGAACCATATTTACCGAAATATGAGCCAATGAATATGAATAATGGGGTCTCGATATGGCACTTGCCCCTCTATGGGGATATAGCTAATTGGAATAAGAATGGGGTCTCGATTGAAAAAATCGAGCAATTTCCTTATAACAGTCAATTAAATTTTTCGGATTATATTTTTCGAGTTTATTTACAGTTTTCCAGCATCTTGATGATCTCTGCTAGATCCCCTACTAATTTACATTGGCTGTTTGAACCATATTTACCGAAATATGAGCCAATGAATATGAATAATGGGGTCTCGATATGGCACTTGCCCCTCTATGGGGATATAGCTAATTGGAATAAGAATGGGGTCTCGATTGAAAAAATCGAGCAATTTCCTTATAACAGTCAATTAAATTTTTCGGATTATATTTTTCGAGTTTATTCAGAGTTTTCCAGCATCTTGATGATCTCTGCTAGATCCCCTACTAATTTACATTGGCTGTTTGAACCATATTTACCGAAATATGAGCCAATGGATATGAATAATGAGGTCTCGATATGGCACTTGCCCCTCGATGGGGATATAGCCAATTGGAATGAGAATGGGGTCTCGATTGGAAAAATCGAGCAATTTCCTTTCAACAGTCAATTAAATTTTTCGGCTTGTATTTTTAAAGTATATTTAGAGTTTTCCAGCATCTTGATGATCTCTGCTAGATCCCCTACTAATTTACATTGGCTGTTTGAACCATATTTACCGAAATATGAGCCAATGAATATGAATAATGGGGTCTCGATATGGCACTTGCCCCTCTATGGGGATATAGCTAATTGGAATAAGAATGGGGTCTCGATTGAAAAAATCGAGCAATTTCCTTATAACAGTCAATTAAATTTTTCGGATTATATTTTTCGAGTTTATTTAGAGTTTTCCAGCATCTTGATGATCTCTGCTAGATCCCCTACTAATTTACATTGGCTGTTTGAACCATATTTACCGAAATATGAGCCAATGGATATGAATAATGGGGTCTCGATATGGCACTTGCCCCTCGATGGGGATATAGCCAATTGGAATAAGAATGGGGTCTCGATTGGAAAAATCGAGCAATTTCCTTTCAACAGTCAATTAAATTTTTCGGCTTGTATTTTTAAAGTATATTTAGAGTTTTCCAGCATCTTGATGATCTCTGCTAGATCCCCTACTAATTTACATTGGCTGTTTGAACCATATTTACCGAAATATGAGCCAATGGATATGAATAATGGGGTCTCGATATGGCACTTGCCCCTCGATGGGGATATAGCCAATTGGAATGAGAATGGGGTCTCGATTGGAAAAATCGAGCAATTTCCTTTCAACAGTCAATTAAATTTTTCGGCTTGTATTTTTCAAGTATATTTAGAGTTTTCCAGCATCTTGATGATCTCTGCTAGATCCCCTACTAATTTACATTGGCTGTTTGAACCATATTTACCGGAATATGAGCCAATGAATATGAATAATGGGGTCTCGATATGGCACTTGCCCCTCTATGGGGATATAGCTAATTGGAATAAGAATGGGGTCTCGATTGAAAAAATCGAGCAATTTCCTTATAACAGTCAATTAAATTTTTCGGATTATATTTTTCGAGTTTATTTAGAGTTTTCCAGCATCTTGATGATCTCTGCTAGATCCCCTACTAATTTACATTGGCTGTTTGAACCATATTTACCGAAATATGAGCCAATGAATATGAATAATGGGGTCTCGATATGGCACTTGCCCCTCTATGGGGATATAGCTAATTGGAATAAGAATGGGGTCTCGATTGAAAAAATCGAGCAATTTCCTTATAACAGTCAATTAAATTTTTCGGATTATATTTTTCGAGTTTATTCAGAGTTTTCCAGCATCTTGATGATCTCTGCTAGATCCCCTACTAATTTACATTGGCTGTTTGAACCATATTTACCGAAATATGAGCCAATGGATATGAATGATGAGGTCTCGATATGGCACTTGCCCCTCGATGGGGATATAGCTAATTGGAATAAGAATGGGGTCTCGATTGAAAAAATCGAGCAATTTCCTTATAACAGTCAATTAAATTTTTCGGATTATATTTTTCGAGTTTATTTAGAGTTTTCCAGCATCTTGATGATCTCTGCTAGATCCCCTACTAATTTACATTGGCTGTTTGAACCATATTTACCGAAATATGAGCCAATGAATATGAATAATGGGGTCTCGATATGGCACTTGCCCCTCTATGGGGATATAGCTAATTGGAATAAGAATGGGGTCTCGATTGAAAAAATCGAGCAATTTCCTTATAACAGTCAATTAAATTTTTCGGATTATATTTTTCGAGTTTATTCAGAGTTTTCCAGCATCTTGATGATCTCTGCTAGATCCCCTACTAATTTACATTGGCTGTTTGAACCATATTTACCGAAATATGAGCCAATGAATATGAATAATGGGGTCTCGATATGGCACTTGCCCCTCGATGGGGATATAGCCAATTGGAATAAGAATGGGGTCTCGATTGGAAAAATCGAGCAATTTCCTTATAACAGTCAATTAAATTTTTCGGATTATATTTTTCGAGTTTATTTAGAGTTTTCCAGCATCTTGATGATCTCTGCTAGATCCCCTACTAATTTACATTGGCTGTTTGAACCATATTTACCGAAATATGAGCCAATGAATATGAATAATGGGGTCTCGATATGGCACTTGCCCCTCTATGGGGATATAGCTAATTGGAATAAGAATGGGGTCTCGATTGAAAAAATCGAGCAATTTCCTTATAACAGTCAATTAAATTTTTCGGATTATATTTTTCGAGTTTATTTAGAGTTTTCCAGCATCTTGATGATCTCTGCTAGATCCCCTACTAATTTACATTGGCTGTTTGAACCATATTTACCGAAATATGAGCCAATGGATATGAATAATGGGGTCTCGATATGGCACTTGCCCCTCGATGGGGATATAGCCAATTGGAATAAGAATGGGGTCTCGATTGGAAAAATCGAGCAATTTCCTTTCAACAGTCAATTAAATTTTTCGGCTTGTATTTTTAAAGTATATTTAGAGTTTTCCAGCATCTTGATGATCTCTGCTAGATCCCCTACTAATTTACATTGGCTGTTTGAACCATATTTACCGAAATATGAGCCAATGAATATGAATAATGGGGTCTCGATATGGCACTTGCCCCTCTATGGGGATATAGCTAATCGGAATAAGAATGGGGTCTCGATTGAAAAAATCGAGCAATTTCCTTATAACAGTCAATTAAATTTTTCGGATTATATTTTTCGAGTTTATTTAGAGTTTTCCAGCATCTTGATGATCTCTGCTAGATCCCCTACTAATTTACATTGGCTGTTTGAACCATATTTACCGAAATATGAGCCAATGAATATGAATAATGGGGTCTCGATATGGCACTTGCCCCTCTATGGGGATATAGCTAATTGGAATAAGAATGGGGTCTCGATTGAAAAAATCGAGCAATTTCCTTATGACAGTCAATTAAATTTTTCGGATTATATTTTTCGAGTTTATTCAGAGTTTTCCAGCATCTTGATGATCTCTGCTAGATCCCCTACTAATTTACATTGGCTGTTTGAACCATATTTACCGAAATATGAGCCAATGAATATGAATAATGGGGTCTCGATATGGCACTTGCCCCTCTATGGGGATATAGCTAATTGGAATAAGAATGGGGTCTCGATTGAAAAAATCGAGCAATTTCCTTATGACAGTCAATTAAATTTTTCGGATTATATTTTTCGAGTTTATTCAGAGTTTTCCAGCATCTTGATGATCTCTGCTAGATCCCCTACTAATTTACATTGGCTGTTTGAACCATATTTACCGAAATATGAGCCAATGGATATGAATAATGGGGTCTCGATATGGCACTTGCCCCTCTATGGGGATATAGCTAATTGGAATAAGAATGGGGTCTCGATTGAAAAAATCGAGCAATTTCCTTATAACAGTCAATTAAATTTTTCGGATTATATTTTTCGAGTTTATTTAGAGTTTTCCAGCATCTTGATGATCTCTGCTAGATCCCCTACTAATTTACATTGGCTGTTTGAACCATATTTACCGAAATATGAGCCAATGAATATGAATAATGGGGTCTCGATATGGCACTTGCCCCTCTATGGGGATATAGCTAATTGGAATAAGAATGGGGTCTCGATTGAAAAAATCGAGCAATTTCCTTATAACAGTCAATTAAATTTTTCGGATTATATTTTTCGAGTTTATTCAGAGTTTTCCAGCATCTTGATGATCTCTGCTAGATCCCCTACTAATTTACATTGGCTGTTTGAACCATATTTACCGAAATATGAGCCAATGAATATGAATAATGGGGTCTCGATATGGCACTTGCCCCTCTATGGGGATATAGCTAATTGGAATAAGAATGGGGTCTCGATTGAAAAAATCGAGCAATTTCCTTATAACAGTCAATTAAATTTTTCGGATTATATTTTTCGAGTTTATTTAGAGTTTTCCAGCATCTTGATGATCTCTGCTAGATCCCCTACTAATTTACATTGGCTGTTTGAACCATATTTACCGAAATATGAGCCAATGGATATGAATAATGGGGTCTCGATATGGCACTTGCCCCTCGATGGGGATATAGCCAATTGGAATAAGAATGGGGTCTCGATTGGAAAAATCGAGCAATTTCCTTTCAACAGTCAATTAAATTTTTCGGCTTGTATTTTTCAAGTATATTTAGAGTTTTCCAGCATCTTGATGATCTCTGCTAGATCCCCTACTAATTTACATTGGCTGTTTGAACCATATTTACCGAAATATGAGCCAATGGATATGAATAATGGGGTCTCGATATGGCACTTGCCCCTCGATGGGGATATAGCCAATTGGAATAAGAATGGGGTCTCGATTGGAAAAATCGAGCAATTTCCTTTCAACAGTCAATTAAATTTTTCGGCTTGTATTTTTAAAGTATATTTAGAGTTTTCCAGCATCTTGATGATCTCTGCTAGATCCCCTACTAATTTACATTGGCTGTTTGAACCATATTTACCGAAATATGAGCCAATGAATATGAATAATGGGGTCTCGATATGGCACTTGCCCCTCTATGGGGATATAGCTAATTGGAATAAGAATGGGGTCTCGATTGAAAAAATCGAGCAATTTCCTTATAACAGTCAATTATATTTTTCGGATTATATTTTTCGAGTTTATTCAGAGTTTTCCAGCATCTTGATGATCTCTGCTAGATCCCCTACTAATTTACATTGGCTGTTTGAACCATATTTACCGAAATATGAGCCAATGAATATGAATAATGGGGTCTCGATATGGCACTTGCCCCTCTATGGGGATATAGCTAATTGGAATAAGAATGGGGTCTCGATTGGAAAAATCGAGCAATTTCCTTTCAACAGTCAATTAAATTTTTCGGCTTGTATTTTTCAAGTATATTTAGAGTTTTCCAGCATCTTGATGATCTCTGCTAGATCCCCTACTAATTTACATTGGCTGTTTGAACCATATTTACCGAAATATGAGCCAATGAATATGAATAATGGGGTCTCGATATGGCACTTGCCCCTCGATGGGGATATAGCCAATTGGAATAAGAATGGGGTCTCGATTGGAAAAATCGAGCAATTTCCTTTCAACAGTCAATTAAATTTTTCGGCTTGTATTTTTCAAGTATATTTAGAGTTTTCCAGCATCTTGATGATCTCTGCTAGATCCCCTACTAATTTACATTGGCTGTTTGAACCATATTTACCGAAATATGAGCCAATGGATATGAATAATGGGGTCTCGATATGGCACTTGCCCCTCGATGGGGATATAGCCAATTGGAATAAGAATGGGGTCTCGATTGGAAAAATCGAGCAATTTCCTTTCAACAGTCAATTAAATTTTTCGGCTTGTATTTTTAAAGTATATTTAGAGTTTTCCAGCATCTTGATGATCTCTGCTAGATCCCCTACTAATTTACATTGGCTGTTTGAACCATATTTACCGAAATATGAGCCAATGAATATGAATAATGGGGTCTCGATATGGCACTTGCCCCTCTATGGGGATATAGCTAATTGGAATAAGAATGGGGTCTCGATTGAAAAAATCGAGCAATTTCCTTATAACAGTCAATTATATTTTTCGGATTATATTTTTCGAGTTTATTCAGAGTTTTCCAGCATCTTGATGATCTCTGCTAGATCCCCTACTAATTTACATTGGCTGTTTGAACCATATTTACCGAAATATGAGCCAATGAATATGAATAATGGGGTCTCGATATGGCACTTGCCCCTCTATGGGGATATAGCTAATTGGAATCAGAATGGGGTCTCGATTGGAAAAATCGAGCAATTTCCTTTCAACAGTCAATTAAATTTTTCGGCTTGTATTTTTCAAGTATATTTAGAGTTTTCCAGCATCTTGATGATCTCTGCTAGATCCCCTACTAATTTACATTGGCTGTTTGAACCATATTTACCGAAATATGAGCCAATGAATATGAATAATGGGGTCTCGATATGGCACTTGCCCCTCGATGGGGATATAGCCAATTGGAATAAGAATGGGGTCTCGATTGGAAAAATCGAGACATTTCCTTTCAACAGTCAATTAAATTTTTCGGATTATATTTTTCGAGTATATTTAGAGTTTTCCAGCATCTTGATGATCTCTGCTAGATCCCCTACTAATTTACATTGGCTGTTTGAACCATATTTACCGAAATATGAGCCAATGGATATGAATAATGGGGTCTCGATATGGCACTTGCCCCTCTATGAG
Source organism: Aleiodes leptofemur (assembly GCA_963942555.1). Taxonomy (NCBI): domain Eukaryota; kingdom Metazoa; phylum Arthropoda; class Insecta; order Hymenoptera; family Braconidae; genus Aleiodes; species Aleiodes leptofemur. The sequence goes on along the minus strand of OZ012619.1, from coordinate 1,487,693 downwards.
GATATAGCTAATTGGAATAAGAATGGGGTCTCGATTGAAAAAATCGAGCAATTTCCTTATAACAGTCAATTAAATTTTTCGGATTATATTTTTCGAGTTTATTCAGAGTTTTCCAGCATCTTGATGATCTCTGCTAGATCCCCTACTAATTTACATTGGCTGTTTGAACCATATTTACCGAAATATGAGCCAATGAATATGAATAATGGGGTCTCGATATGGCACTTGCCCCTCTATGGGGATATAGCCAATTGGAATAAGAATGGGGTCTCGATTGGAAAAATCGAGCAATTTCCTTTCAACAGTCAATTAAATTTTTCGGCTTGTATTTTTCAAGTATATTTAGAGTTTTCCAGCATCTTGATGATCTCTGCTAGATCCCCTACCAATTTACATTGGCTGTTTGAACCATATTTACCGAAATATGAGCCAATGAATATGAATAATGGGGTCTCGATATGGCACTTGCCCCTCGATGGGGATATAGCCAATTGGAATAAGAATGGGGTCTCGATTGGAAAAATCGAGCAATTTCCTTTCAACAGTCAATTAAATTTTTCGGATTATATTTTTCGAGTATATTTAGAGTTTTCCAGCATCTTGATGATCTCTGCTAGATCCCCTACTAATTTACATTGGCTGTTTGAACCATATTTACCGAAATATGAGCCAATGGATATGAATAATGGGGTCTCGATATGGCACTTGCCCCTCGATGGGGATATAGCCAATTGGAATAAGAATGGGGTCTCGATTGGAAAAATCGAGCAATTTCCTTATAACAGTCAATTAAATTTTTCGGATTATATTTTTCGAGTTTATTTAGAGTTTTCCAGCATCTTGATGATCTCTGCTAGATCCCCTACTAATTTACATTGGCTGTTTGAACCATATTTACCGAAATATGAGCCAATGGATATGAATAATGGGGTCTCGATATGGCACTTGCCCCTCGATGGGGATATAGCCAATTGGAATAAGAATGGGGTCTCGATTGGAAAAATCGAGCAATTTCCTTTCAACAGTCAATTAAATTTTTCGGATTATATTTTTCGAGTTTATTTAGAGTTTTCCAGCATCTTGATGATCTCTGCTAGATCCCCTACTAATTTACATTGGCTGTTTGAACCATATTTACCGAAATATGAGCCAATGAATATGAATAATGGGGTCTCGATATGGCACTTGCCCCTCTATGGGGATATAGCTAATTGGAATAAGAATGGGGTCTCGATTGAAAAAATCGAGCAATTTCCTTATAACAGTCAATTAAATTTTTCGGATTATATTTTTCGAGTTTATTTAGAGTTTTCCAGCATCTTGATGATCTCTGCTAGATCCCCTACTAATTTACATTGGCTGTTTGAACCATATTTACCGAAATATGAGCCAATGGATATGAATAATGGGGTCTCGATATGGCACTTGCCCCTCGATGGGGATATAGCCAATTGGAATAAGAATGGGGTCTCGATTGGAAAAATCGAGCAATTTCCTTTCAACAGTCAATTAAATTTTTCGGATTATATTTTTCGAGTTTATTTAGAGTTTTCCAGCATCTTGATGATCTCTGCTAGATCCCCTACTAATTTACATTGGCTGTTTGAACCATATTTACCGAAATATGAGCCAATGGATATGAATAATGGGGTCTCGATATGGCACTTGCCCCTCGATGGGGATATAGCCAATTGGAATAAGAATGGGGTCTCGATTGGAAAAATCGAGCAATTTCCTTTCAACAGTCAATTAAATTTTTCGGCTTGTATTTTTAAAGTATATTTAGAGTTTTCCAGCATCTTGATGATCTCTGCTAGATCCCCTACTAATTTACATTGGCTGTTTGAACCATATTTACCGAAATATGAGCCAATGAATATGAATAATGGGGTCTCGATATGGCACTTGCCCCTCTATGGGGATATAGCTAATTGGAATAAGAATGGGGTCTCGATTGAAAAAATCGAGCAATTTCCTTATAACAGTCAATTAAATTTTTCGGATTATATTTTTCGAGTTTATTTAGAGTTTTCCAGCATCTTGATGATCTCTGCTAGATCCCCTACTAATTTACATTGGCTGTTTGAACCATATTTACCGAAATATGAGCCAATGGATATGAATAATGGGGTCTCGATATGGCACTTGCCCCTCGATGGGGATATAGCCAATTGGAATGAGAATGGGGTCTCGATTGGAAAAATCGAGCAATTTCCTTTCAACAGTCAATTAAATTTTTCGGCTTGTATTTTTCAAGTATATTTAGAGTTTTCCAGCATCTTGATGATCTCTGCTAGATCCCCTACTAATTTACATTGGCTGTTTGAACCATATTTACCGGAATATGAGCCAATGAATATGAATAATGGGGTCTCGATATGGCACTTGCCCCTCTATGGGGATATAGCTAATTGGAATAAGAATGGGGTCTCGATTGAAAAAATCGAGCAATTTCCTTATAACAGTCAATTAAATTTTTCGGATTATATTTTTCGAGTTTATTTAGAGTTTTCCAGCATCTTGATGATCTCTGCTAGATCCCCTACTAATTTACATTGGCTGTTTGAACCATATTTACCGAAATATGAGCCAATGAATATGAATAATGGGGTCTCGATATGGCACTTGCCCCTCTATGGGGATATAGCTAATTGGAATAAGAATGGGGTCTCGATTGAAAAAATCGAGCAATTTCCTTATAACAGTCAATTAAATTTTTCGGATTATATTTTTCGAGTTTATTTAGAGTTTTCCAGCATCTTGATGATCTCTGCTAGATCCCCTACTAATTTACATTGGCTGTTTGAACCATATTTACCGAAATATGAGCCAATGGATATGAATAATGAGGTCTCGATATGGCACTTGCCCCTCGATGGGGATATAGCTAATTGGAATAAGAATGGGGTCTCGATTGAAAAAATCGAGCAATTTCCTTATAACAGTCAATTAAATTTTTCGGATTATATTTTTCGAGTTTATTTAGAGTTTTCCAGCATCTTGATGATCTCTGCTAGATCCCCTACTAATTTACATTGGCTGTTTGAACCATATTTACCGAAATATGAGCCAATGAATATGAATAATGGGGTCTCGATATGGCACTTGCCCCTCTATGGGGATATAGCTAATTGGAATAAGAATGGGGTCTCGATTGAAAAAATCGAGCAATTTCCTTATAACAGTCAATTAAATTTTTCGGATTATATTTTTAGAGTTTATTTACAGTTTTCCAGCATCTTGATGATCTCTGCTAGATCCCCTACTAATTTACATTGGCTGTTTGAACCATATTTACCGAAATATGAGCCAATGAATATGAATAATGGGGTCTCGATATGGCACTTGCCCCTCTATGGGGATATAGCTAATTGGAATAAGAATGGGGTCTCGATTGAAAAAATCGAGCAATTTCCTTATAACAGTCAATTAAATTTTTCGGATTATATTTTTCGAGTTTATTCAGAGTTTTCCAGCATCTTGATGATCTCTGCTAGATCCCCTACTAATTTACATTGGCTGTTTGAACCATATTTACCGAAATATGAGCCAATGGATATGAATAATGAGGTCTCGATATGGCACTTGCCCCTCGATGGGGATATAGCCAATTGGAATGAGAATGGGGTCTCGATTGGAAAAATCGAGCAATTTCCTTTCAACAGTCAATTAAATTTTTCGGCTTGTATTTTTAAAGTATATTTAGAGTTTTCCAGCATCTTGATGATCTCTGCTAGATCCCCTACTAATTTACATTGGCTGTTTGAACCATATTTACCGAAATATGAGCCAATGAATATGAATAATGGGGTCTCGATATGGCACTTGCCCCTCTATGGGGATATAGCTAATTGGAATAAGAATGGGGTCTCGATTGAAAAAATCGAGCAATTTCCTTATAACAGTCAATTAAATTTTTCGGATTATATTTTTCGAGTTTATTTAGAGTTTTCCAGCATCTTGATGATCTCTGCTAGATCCCCTACTAATTTACATTGGCTGTTTGAACCATATTTACCGAAATATGAGCCAATGGATATGAATAATGGGGTCTCGATATGGCACTTGCCCCTCGATGGGGATATAGCCAATTGGAATAAGAATGGGGTCTCGATTGGAAAAATCGAGCAATTTCCTTTCAACAGTCAATTAAATTTTTCGGATTATATTTTTCGAGTTTATTTAGAGTTTTCCAGCATCTTGATGATCTCTGCTAGATCCCCTACTAATTTACATTGGCTGTTTGAACCATATTTACCGAAATATGAGCCAATGGATATGAATAATGGGGTCTCGATATGGCACTTGCCCCTCGATGGGGATATAGCCAATTGGAATAAGAATGGGGTCTCGATTGGAAAAATCGAGCAATTTCCTTTCAACAGTCAATTAAATTTTTCGGCTTGTATTTTTAAAGTATATTTAGAGTTTTCCAGCATCTTGATGATCTCTGCTAGATCCCCTACTAATTTACATTGGCTGTTTGAACCATATTTACCGAAATATGAGCCAATGGATATGAATAATGGGGTCTCGATATGGCACTTGCCCCTCGATGGGGATATAGCCAATTGGAATGAGAATGGGGTCTCGATTGGAAAAATCGAGCAATTTCCTTTCAACAGTCAATTAAATTTTTCGGCTTGTATTTTTCAAGTATATTTAGAGTTTTCCAGCATCTTGATGATCTCTGCTAGATCCCCTACTAATTTACATTGGCTGTTTGAACCATATTTACCGGAATATGAGCCAATGAATATGAATAATGGGGTCTCGATATGGCACTTGCCCCTCTATGGGGATATAGCTAATTGGAATAAGAATGGGGTCTCGATTGAAAAAATCGAGCAATTTCCTTATAACAGTCAATTAAATTTTTCGGATTATATTTTTCGAGTTTATTTAGAGTTTTCCAGCATCTTGATGATCTCTGCTAGATCCCCTACTAATTTACATTGGCTGTTTGAACCATATTTACCGAAATATGAGCCAATGAATATGAATAATGGGGTCTCGATATGGCACTTGCCCCTCTATGGGGATATAGCTAATTGGAATAAGAATGGGGTCTCGATTGAAAAAATCGAGCAATTTCCTTATAACAGTCAATTAAATTTTTCGGATTATATTTTTCGAGTTTATTCAGAGTTTTCCAGCATCTTGATGATCTCTGCTAGATCCCCTACTAATTTACATTGGCTGTTTGAACCATATTTACCGAAATATGAGCCAATGGATATGAATGATGAGGTCTCGATATGGCACTTGCCCCTCGATGGGGATATAGCTAATTGGAATAAGAATGGGGTCTCGATTGAAAAAATCGAGCAATTTCCTTATAACAGTCAATTAAATTTTTCGGATTATATTTTTCGAGTTTATTTAGAGTTTTCCAGCATCTTGATGATCTCTGCTAGATCCCCTACTAATTTACATTGGCTGTTTGAACCATATTTACCGAAATATGAGCCAATGAATATGAATAATGGGGTCTCGATATGGCACTTGCCCCTCTATGGGGATATAGCTAATTGGAATAAGAATGGGGTCTCGATTGAAAAAATCGAGCAATTTCCTTATAACAGTCAATTAAATTTTTCGGATTATATTTTTCGAGTTTATTTACAGTTTTCCAGCATCTTGATGATCTCTGCTAGATCCCCTACTAATTTACATTGGCTGTTTGAACCATATTTACCGAAATATGAGCCAATGAATATGAATAATGGGGTCTCGATATGGCACTTGCCCCTCTATGGGGATATAGCTAATTAGAATAAGAATGGGGTCTCGATTGAAAAAATCGAGCAATTTCCTTATAACAGTCAATTAAATTTTTCGGATTATATTTTTCGAGTTTATTTAGAGTTTTCCAGCATCTTGATGATCTCTGCTAGATCCCCTACTAATTTACATTGGCTGTTTGAACCATATTTACCGAAATATGAGCCAATGGATATGAATAATGGGGTCTCGATATGGCACTTGCCCCTCTATGGGGATATAGCTAATTGGAATAAGAATGGGGTCTCGATTGAAAAAATCGAGCAATTTCCTTATGACAGTCAATTAAATTTTTCGGATTATATTTTTCGAGTTTATTCAGAGTTTTCCAGCATCTTGATGATCTCTGCTAGATCCCCTACTAATTTACATTGGCTGTTTGAACCATATTTACCGAAATATGAGCCAATGGATATGAATAATGGGGTCTCGATATGGCACTTGCCCCTCTATGGGGATATAGCTAATTGGAATAAGAATGGGGTCTCGATTGAAAAAATCGAGCAATTTCCTTATAACAGTCAATTAAATTTTTCGGATTATATTTTTCGAGTTTATTTAGAGTTTTCCAGCATCTTGATGATCTCTGCTAGATCCCCTACTAATTTACATTGGCTGTTTGAACCATATTTACCGAAATATGAGCCAATGAATATGAATAATGGGGTCTCGATATGGCACTTGCCCCTCGATGGGGATATAGCCAATTGGAATAAGAATGGGGTCTCGATTGGAAAAATCGAGCAATTTCCTTATAACAGTCAATTAAATTTTTCGGATTATATTTTTCGAGTTTATTTAGAGTTTTCCAGCATCTTGATGATCTCTGCTAGATCCCCTACTAATTTACATTGGCTGTTTGAACCATATTTACCGAAATATGAGCCAATGAATATGAATAATGGGGTCTCGATATGGCACTTGCCCCTCTATGGGGATATAGCTAATTGGAATAAGAATGGGGTCTCGATTGAAAAAATCGAGCAATTTCCTTATAACAGTCAATTAAATTTTTCGGATTATATTTTTCGAGTTTATTTAGAGTTTTCCAGCATCTTGATGATCTCTGCTAGATCCCCTACTAATTTACATTGGCTGTTTGAACCATATTTACCGAAATATGAGCCAATGGATATGAATAATGGGGTCTCGATATGGCACTTGCCCCTCGATGGGGATATAGCCAATTGGAATAAGAATGGGGTCTCGATTGGAAAAATCGAGCAATTTCCTTTCAACAGTCAATTAAATTTTTCGGCTTGTATTTTTAAAGTATATTTAGAGTTTTCCAGCATCTTGATGATCTCTGCTAGATCCCCTACTAATTTACATTGGCTGTTTGAACCATATTTACCGAAATATGAGCCAATGAATATGAATAATGGGGTCTCGATATGGCACTTGCCCCTCTATGGGGATATAGCTAATCGGAATAAGAATGGGGTCTCGATTGAAAAAATCGAGCAATTTCCTTATAACAGTCAATTAAATTTTTCGGATTATATTTTTCGAGTTTATTTAGAGTTTTCCAGCATCTTGATGATCTCTGCTAGATCCCCTACTAATTTACATTGGCTGTTTGAACCATATTTACCGAAATATGAGCCAATGAATATGAATAATGGGGTCTCGATATGGCACTTGCCCCTCTATGGGGATATAGCTAATTGGAATAAGAATGGGGTCTCGATTGAAAAAATCGAGCAATTTCCTTATGACAGTCAATTAAATTTTTCGGATTATATTTTTCGAGTTTATTCAGAGTTTTCCAGCATCTTGATGATCTCTGCTAGATCCCCTACTAATTTACATTGGCTGTTTGAACCATATTTACCGAAATATGAGCCAATGAATATGAATAATGGGGTCTCGATATGGCACTTGCCCCTCTATGGGGATATAGCTAATTGGAATAAGAATGGGGTCTCGATTGAAAAAATCGAGCAATTTCCTTATGACAGTCAATTAAATTTTTCGGATTATATTTTTCGAGTTTATTCAGAGTTTTCCAGCATCTTGATGATCTCTGCTAGATCCCCTACTAATTTACATTGGCTGTTTGAACCATATTTACCGAAATATGAGCCAATGGATATGAATAATGGGGTCTCGATATGGCACTTGCCCCTCTATGGGGATATAGCTAATTGGAATAAGAATGGGGTCTCGATTGAAAAAATCGAGCAATTTCCTTATAACAGTCAATTAAATTTTTCGGATTATATTTTTCGAGTTTATTTAGAGTTTTCCAGCATCTTGATGATCTCTGCTAGATCCCCTACTAATTTACATTGGCTGTTTGAACCATATTTACCGAAATATGAGCCAATGAATATGAATAATGGGGTCTCGATATGGCACTTGCCCCTCTATGGGGATATAGCTAATTGGAATAAGAATGGGGTCTCGATTGAAAAAATCGAGCAATTTCCTTATAACAGTCAATTAAATTTTTCGGATTATATTTTTCGAGTTTATTCAGAGTTTTCCAGCATCTTGATGATCTCTGCTAGATCCCCTACTAATTTACATTGGCTGTTTGAACCATATTTACCGAAATATGAGCCAATGAATATGAATAATGGGGTCTCGATATGGCACTTGCCCCTCTATGGGGATATAGCTAATTGGAATAAGAATGGGGTCTCGATTGAAAAAATCGAGCAATTTCCTTATAACAGTCAATTAAATTTTTCGGATTATATTTTTCGAGTTTATTTAGAGTTTTCCAGCATCTTGATGATCTCTGCTAGATCCCCTACTAATTTACATTGGCTGTTTGAACCATATTTACCGAAATATGAGCCAATGGATATGAATAATGGGGTCTCGATATGGCACTTGCCCCTCGATGGGGATATAGCCAATTGGAATAAGAATGGGGTCTCGATTGGAAAAATCGAGCAATTTCCTTTCAACAGTCAATTAAATTTTTCGGCTTGTATTTTTCAAGTATATTTAGAGTTTTCCAGCATCTTGATGATCTCTGCTAGATCCCCTACTAATTTACATTGGCTGTTTGAACCATATTTACCGAAATATGAGCCAATGGATATGAATAATGGGGTCTCGATATGGCACTTGCCCCTCGATGGGGATATAGCCAATTGGAATAAGAATGGGGTCTCGATTGGAAAAATCGAGCAATTTCCTTTCAACAGTCAATTAAATTTTTCGGCTTGTATTTTTAAAGTATATTTAGAGTTTTCCAGCATCTTGATGATCTCTGCTAGATCCCCTACTAATTTACATTGGCTGTTTGAACCATATTTACCGAAATATGAGCCAATGAATATGAATAATGGGGTCTCGATATGGCACTTGCCCCTCTATGGGGATATAGCTAATTGGAATAAGAATGGGGTCTCGATTGAAAAAATCGAGCAATTTCCTTATAACAGTCAATTATATTTTTCGGATTATATTTTTCGAGTTTATTCAGAGTTTTCCAGCATCTTGATGATCTCTGCTAGATCCCCTACTAATTTACATTGGCTGTTTGAACCATATTTACCGAAATATGAGCCAATGAATATGAATAATGGGGTCTCGATATGGCACTTGCCCCTCTATGGGGATATAGCTAATTGGAATAAGAATGGGGTCTCGATTGGAAAAATCGAGCAATTTCCTTTCAACAGTCAATTAAATTTTTCGGCTTGTATTTTTCAAGTATATTTAGAGTTTTCCAGCATCTTGATGATCTCTGCTAGATCCCCTACTAATTTACATTGGCTGTTTGAACCATATTTACCGAAATATGAGCCAATGAATATGAATAATGGGGTCTCGATATGGCACTTGCCCCTCGATGGGGATATAGCCAATTGGAATAAGAATGGGGTCTCGATTGGAAAAATCGAGCAATTTCCTTTCAACAGTCAATTAAATTTTTCGGCTTGTATTTTTCAAGTATATTTAGAGTTTTCCAGCATCTTGATGATCTCTGCTAGATCCCCTACTAATTTACATTGGCTGTTTGAACCATATTTACCGAAATATGAGCCAATGGATATGAATAATGGGGTCTCGATATGGCACTTGCCCCTCGATGGGGATATAGCCAATTGGAATAAGAATGGGGTCTCGATTGGAAAAATCGAGCAATTTCCTTTCAACAGTCAATTAAATTTTTCGGCTTGTATTTTTAAAGTATATTTAGAGTTTTCCAGCATCTTGATGATCTCTGCTAGATCCCCTACTAATTTACATTGGCTGTTTGAACCATATTTACCGAAATATGAGCCAATGAATATGAATAATGGGGTCTCGATATGGCACTTGCCCCTCTATGGGGATATAGCTAATTGGAATAAGAATGGGGTCTCGATTGAAAAAATCGAGCAATTTCCTTATAACAGTCAATTATATTTTTCGGATTATATTTTTCGAGTTTATTCAGAGTTTTCCAGCATCTTGATGATCTCTGCTAGATCCCCTACTAATTTACATTGGCTGTTTGAACCATATTTACCGAAATATGAGCCAATGAATATGAATAATGGGGTCTCGATATGGCACTTGCCCCTCTATGGGGATATAGCTAATTGGAATCAGAATGGGGTCTCGATTGGAAAAATCGAGCAATTTCCTTTCAACAGTCAATTAAATTTTTCGGCTTGTATTTTTCAAGTATATTTAGAGTTTTCCAGCATCTTGATGATCTCTGCTAGATCCCCTACTAATTTACATTGGCTGTTTGAACCATATTTACCGAAATATGAGCCAATGAATATGAATAATGGGGTCTCGATATGGCACTTGCCCCTCGATGGGGATATAGCCAATTGGAATAAGAATGGGGTCTCGATTGGAAAAATCGAGACATTTCCTTTCAACAGTCAATTAAATTTTTCGGATTATATTTTTCGAGTATATTTAGAGTTTTCCAGCATCTTGATGATCTCTGCTAGATCCCCTACTAATTTACATTGGCTGTTTGAACCATATTTACCGAAATATGAGCCAATGGATATGAATAATGGGGTCTCGATATGGCACTTGCCCCTCTATGAGGATATAGCTAATTGGAATAAGAATGGGGTCTCGATTGAAAAAATCGAGCAATTTCCTTATAACAGTCAATTAAATTTTTCGGATTATATTTTTCGAGTTTATTCAGAGTTTTCCAGCATCTTGATGATCTCTGCTAGATCCCCTACTAATTTACATTGGCTGTTTGAACCATATTTACCGAAATATGAGCCAATGAATATGAATAATGGGGTCTCGATATGGCACTTGCCCCTCTATGGGGATATAGCCAATTGGAATAAGAATGGGGTCTCGATTGGAAAAATCGAGCAATTTCCTTTCAACAGTCAATTAAATTTTTCGGCTTGTATTTTTCAAGTATATTTAGAGTTTTCCAGCATCTTGATGATCTCTGCTAGATCCCCTACCAATTTACATTGGCTGTTTGAACCATATTTACCGAAATATGAGCCAATGAATATGAATAATGGGGTCTCGATATGGCACTTGCCCCTCGATGGGGATATAGCCAATTGGAATAAGAATGGGGTCTCGATTGGAAAAATCGAGCAATTTCCTTTCAACAGTCAATTAAATTTTTCGGATTATATTTTTCGAGTATATTTAGAGTTTTCCAGCATCTTGATGATCTCTGCTAGATCCCCTACTAATTTACATTGGCTGTTTGAACCATATTTACCGAAATATGAGCCAATGGATATGAATAATGGGGTCTCGATATGGCACTTGCCCCTCTATGGGGATATAGCTAATTGGAATAAGAATGGGGTCTCGATTGAAAAAATCGAGCAATTTCCTTATAACAGTCAATTAAATTTTTCGGATTATATTTTTCGAGTTTATTCAGAGTTTTCCAGCATCTTGATGATCTCTGCTAGATCCCCTACTAATTTACATTGGCTGTTTGAACCATATTTACCGAAATATGAGCCAATGAATATGAATAATGGGGTCTCGATATGGCACTTGCCCCTCTATGGGGATATAGCCAATTGGAATAAGAATGGGGTCTCGATTGGAAAAATCGAGCAATTTCCTTTCAACAGTCAATTAAATTTTTCGGCTTGTATTTTTCAAGTATATTTAGAGTTTTCCAGCATCTTGATGATCTCTGCTAGATCCCCTACTAATTTACATTGGCTGTTTGAACCATATTTACCGAAATATGAGCCAATGGATATGAATAATGGGGTCTCGATATGGCACTTGCCCCTCGATGGGGATATAGCCAATTGGAATAAGAATGGGGTCTCGATTGGAAAAATCGAGCAATTTCCTTATAACAGTCAATTAAATTTTTCGGATTATATTTTTCGAGTTTATTTAGAGTTTTCCAGCATCTTGATGATCTCTGCTAGATCCCCTACTAATTTACATTGGCTGTTTGAACCATATTTACCGAAATATGAGCCAATGGATATGAATAATGGGGTCTCGATATGGCACTTGCCCCTCGATGGGGATATAGCCAATTGGAATAAGAATGGGGTCTCGATTGGAAAAATCGAGCAATTTCCTTTCAACAGTCAATTAAATTTTTCGGATTATATTTTTCGAGTTTATTTAGAGTTTTCCAGCATCTTGATGATCTCTGCTAGATCCCCTACTAATTTACATTGGCTGTTTGAACCATATTTACCGAAATATGAGCCAATGAATATGAATAATGGGGTCTCGATATGGCACTTGCCCCTCTATGGGGATATAGCTAATTGGAATAAGAATGGGGTCTCGATTGAAAAAATCGAGCAATTTCCTTATAACAGTCAATTAAATTTTTCGGATTATATTTTTCGAGTTTATTTAGAGTTTTCCAGCATCTTGATGATCTCTGCTAGATCCCCTACTAATTTACATTGGCTGTTTGAACCATATTTACCGAAATATGAGCCAATGGATATGAATAATGGGGTCTCGATATGGCACTTGCCCCTCGATGGGGATATAGCCAATTGGAATAAGAATGGGGTCTCGATTGGAAAAATCGAGCAATTTCCTTTCAACAGTCAATTAAATTTTTCGGATTATATTTTTCGAGTTTATTTAGAGTTTTCCAGCATCTTGATGATCTCTGCTAGATCCCCTACTAATTTACATTGGCTGTTTGAACCATATTTACCGAAATATGAGCCAATGGATATGAATAATGGGGTCTCGATATGGCACTTGCCCCTCGATGGGGATATAGCCAATTGGAATAAGAATGGGGTCTCGATTGGAAAAATCGAGCAATTTCCTTTCAACAGTCAATTAAATTTTTCGGCTTGTATTTTTAAAGTATATTTAGAGTTTTCCAGCATCTTGATGATCTCTGCTAGATCCCCTACTAATTTACATTGGCTGTTTGAACCATATTTACCGAAATATGAGCCAATGAATATGAATAATGGGGTCTCGATATGGCACTTGCCCCTCTATGGGGATATAGCTAATTGGAATAAGAATGGGGTCTCGATTGAAAAAATCGAGCAATTTCCTTATAACAGTCAATTAAATTTTTCGGATTATATTTTTCGAGTTTATTTAGAGTTTTCCAGCATCTTGATGATCTCTGCTAGATCCCCTACTAATTTACATTGGCTGTTTGAACCATATTTACCGAAATATGAGCCAATGGATATGAATAATGGGGTCTCGATATGGCACTTGCCCCTCGATGGGGATATAGCCAATTGGAATGAGAATGGGGTCTCGATTGGAAAAATCGAGCAATTTCCTTTCAACAGTCAATTAAATTTTTCGGCTTGTATTTTTCAAGTATATTTAGAGTTTTCCAGCATCTTGATGATCTCTGCTAGATCCCCTACTAATTTACATTGGCTGTTTGAACCATATTTACCGGAATATGAGCCAATGAATATGAATAATGGGGTCTCGATATGGCACTTGCCCCTCTATGGGGATATAGCTAATTGGAATAAGAATGGGGTCTCGATTGAAAAAATCGAGCAATTTCCTTATAACAGTCAATTAAATTTTTCGGATTATATTTTTCGAGTTTATTTAGAGTTTTCCAGCATCTTGATGATCTCTGCTAGATCCCCTACTAATTTACATTGGCTGTTTGAACCATATTTACCGAAATATGAGCCAATGAATATGAATAATGGGGTCTCGATATGGCACTTGCCCCTCTATGGGGATATAGCTAATTGGAATAAGAATGGGGTCTCGATTGAAAAAATCGAGCAATTTCCTTATAACAGTCAATTAAATTTTTCGGATTATATTTTTCGAGTTTATTTAGAGTTTTCCAGCATCTTGATGATCTCTGCTAGATCCCCTACTAATTTACATTGGCTGTTTGAACCATATTTACCGAAATATGAGCCAATGGATATGAATAATGAGGTCTCGATATGGCACTTGCCCCTCGATGGGGATATAGCTAATTGGAATAAGAATGGGGTCTCGATTGAAAAAATCGAGCAATTTCCTTATAACAGTCAATTAAATTTTTCGGATTATATTTTTCGAGTTTATTTAGAGTTTTCCAGCATCTTGATGATCTCTGCTAGATCCCCTACTAATTTACATTGGCTGTTTGAACCATATTTACCGAAATATGAGCCAATGAATATGAATAATGGGGTCTCGATATGGCACTTGCCCCTCTATGGGGATATAGCTAATTGGAATAAGAATGGGGTCTCGATTGAAAAAATCGAGCAATTTCCTTATAACAGTCAATTAAATTTTTCGGATTATATTTTTCGAGTTTATTTACAGTTTTCCAGCATCTTGATGATCTCTGCTAGATCCCCTACTAATTTACATTGGCTGTTTGAACCATATTTACCGAAATATGAGCCAATGAATATGAATAATGGGGTCTCGATATGGCACTTGCCCCTCTATGGGGATATAGCTAATTGGAATAAGAATGGGGTCTCGATTGAAAAAATCGAGCAATTTCCTTATAACAGTCAATTAAATTTTTCGGATTATATTTTTCGAGTTTATTCAGAGTTTTCCAGCATCTTGATGATCTCTGCTAGATCCCCTACTAATTTACATTGGCTGTTTGAACCATATTTACCGAAATATGAGCCAATGGATATGAATAATGAGGTCTCGATATGGCACTTGCCCCTCGATGGGGATATAGCCAATTGGAATGAGAATGGGGTCTCGATTGGAAAAATCGAGCAATTTCCTTTCAACAGTCAATTAAATTTTTCGGCTTGTATTTTTAAAGTATATTTAGAGTTTTCCAGCATCTTGATGATCTCTGCTAGATCCCCTACTAATTTACATTGGCTGTTTGAACCATATTTACCGAAATATGAGCCAATGAATATGAATAATGGGGTCTCGATATGGCACTTGCCCCTCTATGGGGATATAGCTAATTGGAATAAGAATGGGGTCTCGATTGAAAAAATCGAGCAATTTCCTTATAACAGTCAATTAAATTTTTCGGATTATATTTTTCGAGTTTATTTAGAGTTTTCCAGCATCTTGATGATCTCTGCTAGATCCCCTACTAATTTACATTGGCTGTTTGAACCATATTTACCGAAATATGAGCCAATGGATATGAATAATGGGGTCTCGATATGGCACTTGCCCCTCGATGGGGATATAGCCAATTGGAATAAGAATGGGGTCTCGATTGGAAAAATCGAGCAATTTCCTTTCAACAGTCAATTAAATTTTTCGGATTATATTTTTCGAGTTTATTTAGAGTTTTCCAGCATCTTGATGATCTCTGCTAGATCCCCTACTAATTTACATTGGCTGTTTGAACCATATTTACCGAAATATGAGCCAATGGATATGAATAATGGGGTCTCGATATGGCACTTGCCCCTCGATGGGGATATAGCCAATTGGAATAAGAATGGGGTCTCGATTGGAAAAATCGAGCAATTTCCTTTCAACAGTCAATTAAATTTTTCGGCTTGTATTTTTAAAGTATATTTAGAGTTTTCCAGCATCTTGATGATCTCTGCTAGATCCCCTACTAATTTACATTGGCTGTTTGAACCATATTTACCGAAATATGAGCCAATGGATATGAATAATGGGGTCTCGATATGGCACTTGCCCCTCGATGGGGATATAGCCAATTGGAATGAGAATGGGGTCTCGATTGGAAAAATCGAGCAATTTCCTTTCAACAGTCAATTAAATTTTTCGGCTTGTATTTTTCAAGTATATTTAGAGTTTTCCAGCATCTTGATGATCTCTGCTAGATCCCCTACTAATTTACATTGGCTGTTTGAACCATATTTACCGGAATATGAGCCAATGAATATGAATAATGGGGTCTCGATATGGCACTTGCCCCTCTATGGGGATATAGCTAATTGGAATAAGAATGGGGTCTCGATTGAAAAAATCGAGCAATTTCCTTATAACAGTCAATTAAATTTTTCGGATTATATTTTTCGAGTTTATTTAGAGTTTTCCAGCATCTTGATGATCTCTGCTAGATCCCCTACTAATTTACATTGGCTGTTTGAACCATATTTACCGAAATATGAGCCAATGAATATGAATAATGGGGTCTCGATATGGCACTTGCCCCTCTATGGGGATATAGCTAATTGGAATAAGAATGGGGTCTCGATTGAAAAAATCGAGCAATTTCCTTATAACAGTCAATTAAATTTTTCGGATTATATTTTTCGAGTTTATTCAGAGTTTTCCAGCATCTTGATGATCTCTGCTAGATCCCCTACTAATTTACATTGGCTGTTTGAACCATATTTACCGAAATATGAGCCAATGGATATGAATGATGAGGTCTCGATATGGCACTTGCCCCTCGATGGGGATATAGCTAATTGGAATAAGAATGGGGTCTCGATTGAAAAAATCGAGCAATTTCCTTATAACAGTCAATTAAATTTTTCGGATTATATTTTTCGAGTTTATTTAGAGTTTTCCAGCATCTTGATGATCTCTGCTAGATCCCCTACTAATTTACATTGGCTGTTTGAACCATATTTACCGAAATATGAGCCAATGAATATGAATAATGGGGTCTCGATATGGCACTTGCCCCTCTATGGGGATATAGCTAATTGGAATAAGAATGGGGTCTCGATTGAAAAAATCGAGCAATTTCCTTATAACAGTCAATTAAATTTTTCGGATTATATTTTTCGAGTTTATTTACAGTTTTCCAGCATCTTGATGATCTCTGCTAGATCCCCTACTAATTTACATTGGCTGTTTGAACCATATTTACCGAAATATGAGCCAATGAATATGAATAATGGGGTCTCGATATGGCACTTGCCCCTCTATGGGGATATAGCTAATTAGAATAAGAATGGGGTCTCGATTGAAAAAATCGAGCAATTTCCTTATAACAGTCAATTAAATTTTTCGGATTATATTTTTCGAGTTTATTTAGAGTTTTCCAGCATCTTGATGATCTCTGCTAGATCCCCTACTAATTTACATTGGCTGTTTGAACCATATTTACCGAAATATGAGCCAATGGATATGAATAATGGGGTCTCGATATGGCACTTGCCCCTCTATGGGGATATAGCTAATTGGAATAAGAATGGGGTCTCGATTGAAAAAATCGAGCAATTTCCTTATGACAGTCAATTAAATTTTTCGGATTATATTTTTCGAGTTTATTCAGAGTTTTCCAGCATCTTGATGATCTCTGCTAGATCCCCTACTAATTTACATTGGCTGTTTGAACCATATTTACCGAAATATGAGCCAATGGATATGAATAATGGGGTCTCGATATGGCACTTGCCCCTCTATGGGGATATAGCTAATTGGAATAAGAATGGGGTCTCGATTGAAAAAATCGAGCAATTTCCTTATAACAGTCAATTAAATTTTTCGGATTATATTTTTCGAGTTTATTTAGAGTTTTCCAGCATCTTGATGATCTCTGCTAGATCCCCTACTAATTTACATTGGCTGTTTGAACCATATTTACCGAAATATGAGCCAATGAATATGAATAATGGGGTCTCGATATGGCACTTGCCCCTCTATGGGGATATAGCTAATTGGAATAAGAATGGGGTCTCGATTGAAAAAATCGAGCAATTTCCTTATAACAGTCAATTAAATTTTTCGGATTATATTTTTCGAGTTTATTCAGAGTTTTCCAGCATCTTGATGATCTCTGCTAGATCCCCTACTAATTTACATTGGCTGTTTGAACCATATTTACCGAAATATGAGCCAATGAATATGAATAATGGGGTCTCGATATGGCACTTGCCCCTCTATGGGGATATAGCTAATTGGAATAAGAATGGGGTCTCGATTGAAAAAATCGAGCAATTTCCTTATAACAGTCAATTAAATTTTTCGGATTATATTTTTCGAGTTTATTTAGAGTTTTCCAGCATCTTGATGATCTCTGCTAGATCCCCTACTAATTTACATTGGCTGTTTGAACCATATTTACCGAAATATGAGCCAATGGATATGAATAATGGGGTCTCGATATGGCACTTGCCCCTCGATGGGGATATAGCCAATTGGAATAAGAATGGGGTCTCGATTGGAAAAATCGAGCAATTTCCTTTCAACAGTCAATTAAATTTTTCGGCTTGTATTTTTCAAGTATATTTAGAGTTTTCCAGCATCTTGATGATCTCTGCTAGATCCCCTACTAATTTACATTGGCTGTTTGAACCATATTTACCGAAATATGAGCCAATGGATATGAATAATGGGGTCTCGATATGGCACTTGCCCCTCGATGGGGATATAGCCAATTGGAATAAGAATGGGGTCTCGATTGGAAAAATCGAGCAATTTCCTTTCAACAGTCAATTAAATTTTTCGGCTTGTATTTTTAAAGTATATTTAGAGTTTTCCAGCATCTTGATGATCTCTGCTAGATCCCCTACTAATTTACATTGGCTGTTTGAACCATATTTACCGAAATATGAGCCAATGAATATGAATAATGGGGTCTCGATATGGCACTTGCCCCTCTATGGGGATATAGCTAATTGGAATAAGAATGGGGTCTCGATTGAAAAAATCGAGCAATTTCCTTATAACAGTCAATTATATTTTTCGGATTATATTTTTCGAGTTTATTCAGAGTTTTCCAGCATCTTGATGATCTCTGCTAGATCCCCTACTAATTTACATTGGCTGTTTGAACCATATTTACCGAAATATGAGCCAATGAATATGAATAATGGGGTCTCGATATGGCACTTGCCCCTCTATGGGGATATAGCTAATTGGAATAAGAATGGGGTCTCGATTGGAAAAATCGAGCAATTTCCTTTCAACAGTCAATTAAATTTTTCGGCTTGTATTTTTCAAGTATATTTAGAGTTTTCCAGCATCTTGATGATCTCTGCTAGATCCCCTACTAATTTACATTGGCTGTTTGAACCATATTTACCGAAATATGAGCCAATGAATATGAATAATGGGGTCTCGATATGGCACTTGCCCCTCGATGGGGATATAGCCAATTGGAATAAGAATGGGGTCTCGATTGGAAAAATCGAGCAATTTCCTTTCAACAGTCAATTAAATTTTTCGGCTTGTATTTTTCAAGTATATTTAGAGTTTTCCAGCATCTTGATGATCTCTGCTAGATCCCCTACTAATTTACATTGGCTGTTTGAACCATATTTACCGAAATATGAGCCAATGGATATGAATAATGGGGTCTCGATATGGCACTTGCCCCTCGATGGGGATATAGCCAATTGGAATAAGAATGGGGTCTCGATTGGAAAAATCGAGCAATTTCCTTTCAACAGTCAATTAAATTTTTCGGCTTGTATTTTTAAAGTATATTTAGAGTTTTCCAGCATCTTGATGATCTCTGCTAGATCCCCTACTAATTTACATTGGCTGTTTGAACCATATTTACCGAAATATGAGCCAATGAATATGAATAATGGGGTCTCGATATGGCACTTGCCCCTCTATGGGGATATAGCTAATTGGAATAAGAATGGGGTCTCGATTGAAAAAATCGAGCAATTTCCTTATAACAGTCAATTATATTTTTCGGATTATATTTTTCGAGTTTATTCAGAGTTTTCCAGCATCTTGATGATCTCTGCTAGATCCCCTACTAATTTACATTGGCTGTTTGAACCATATTTACCGAAATATGAGCCAATGAATATGAATAATGGGGTCTCGATATGGCACTTGCCCCTCTATGGGGATATAGCTAATTGGAATCAGAATGGGGTCTCGATTGGAAAAATCGAGCAATTTCCTTTCAACAGTCAATTAAATTTTTCGGCTTGTATTTTTCAAGTATATTTAGAGTTTTCCAGCATCTTGATGATCTCTGCTAGATCCCCTACTAATTTACATTGGCTGTTTGAACCATATTTACCGAAATATGAGCCAATGAATATGAATAATGGGGTCTCGATATGGCACTTGCCCCTCGATGGGGATATAGCCAATTGGAATAAGAATGGGGTCTCGATTGGAAAAATCGAGCAATTTCCTTTCAACAGTCAATTAAATTTTTCGGATTATATTTTTCGAGTATATTTAGAGTTTTCCAGCATCTTGATGATCTCTGCTAGATCCCCTACTAATTTACATTGGCTGTTTGAACCATATTTACCGAAATATGAGCCAATGGATATGAATAATGGGGTCTCGATATGGCACTTGCCCCTCTATGAGGATATAGCTAATTGGAATAAGAATGGGGTCTCGATTGAAAAAATCGAGCAATTTCCTTATAACAGTCAATTAAATTTTTCGGATTATATTTTTCGAGTTTATTCAGAGTTTTCCAGCATCTTGATGATCTCTGCTAGATCCCCTACTAATTTACATTGGCTGTTTGAACCATATTTACCGAAATATGAGCCAATGAATATGAATAATGGGGTCTCGATATGGCACTTGCCCCTCTATGGGGATATAGCCAATTGGAATAAGAATGGGGTCTCGATTGGAAAAATCGAGCAATTTCCTTTCAACAGTCAATTAAATTTTTCGGCTTGTATTTTTCAAGTATATTTAGAGTTTTCCAGCATCTTGATGATCTCTGCTAGATCCCCTACCAATTTACATTGGCTGTTTGAACCATATTTACCGAAATATGAGCCAATGAATATGAATAATGGGGTCTCGATATGGCACTTGCCCCTCGATGGGGATATAGCCAATTGGAATAAGAATGGGGTCTCGATTGGAAAAATCGAGCAATTTCCTTTCAACAGTCAATTAAATTTTTCGGATTATATTTTTCGAGTATATTTAGAGTTTTCCAGCATCTTGATGATCTCTGCTAGATCCCCTACTAATTTACATTGGCTGTTTGAACCATATTTACCGAAATATGAGCCAATGGATATGAATAATGGGGTCTCGATATGGCACTTGCCCCTCTATGGGGATATAGCTAATTGGAATAAGAATGGGGTCTCGATTGAAAAAATCGAGCAATTTCCTTATAACAGTCAATTAAATTTTTCGGATTATATTTTTCGAGTTTATTCAGAGTTTTCCAGCATCTTGATGATCTCTGCTAGATCCCCTACTAATTTACATTGGCTGTTTGAACCATATTTACCGAAATATGAGCCAATGAATATGAATAATGGGGTCTCGATATGGCACTTGCCCCTCTATGGGGATATAGCCAATTGGAATAAGAATGGGGTCTCGATTGGAAAAATCGAGCAATTTCCTTTCAACAGTCAATTAAATTTTTCGGCTTGTATTTTTCAAGTATATTTAGAGTTTTCCAGCATCTTGATGATCTCTGCTAGATCCCCTACTAATTTACATTGGCTGTTTGAACCATATTTACCGAAATATGAGCCAATGGATATGAATAATGAGGTCTCGATATGGCACTTGCCCCTCGATGGGGATATAGCCAATTGGAATAAGAATGGGGTCTCGATTGGAAAAATCGAGCAATTTCCTTTCAACAGTCAATTAAATTTTTCGGCTTGTATTTTTCAAGTATATTTAGAGTTTTCCAGCATCTTGATGATCTCTGCTAGATCCCCTACTAATTTACATTGGCTGTTTGAACCATATTTACCGAAATATGAGCCAATGGATATGAATAATGGGGTCTCGATATGGCACTTGCCCCTCGATGGGGATATAGCCAATTGGAATAAGAATGGGGTCTCGATTGGAAAAATCGAGCAATTTCCTTATAACAGTCAATTAAATTTTTCGGATTATATTTTTCGAGTTTATTTAGAGTTTTCCAGCATCTTGATGATCTCTGCTAGATCCCCTACTAATTTACATTGGCTGTTTGAACCATATTTACCGAAATATGAGCCAATGGATATGAATAATGGGGTCTCGATATGGCACTTGCCCCTCGATGGGGATATAGCCAATTGGAATAAGAATGGGGTCTCGATTGGAAAAATCGAGCAATTTCCTTTCAACAGTCAATTAAATTTTTCGGATTATATTTTTCGAGTTTATTTAGAGTTTTCCAGCATCTTGATGATCTCTGCTAGATCCCCTACTAATTTACATTGGCTGTTTGAACCATATTTACCGAAATATGAGCCAATGAATATGAATAATGGGGTCTCGATATGGCACTTGCCCCTCTATGGGGATATAGCTAATTGGAATAAGAATGGGGTCTCGATTGAAAAAATCGAGCAATTTCCTTATAACAGTCAATTAAATTTTTCGGATTATATTTTTCGAGTTTATTTAGAGTTTTCCAGCATCTTGATGATCTCTGCTAGATCCCCTACTAATTTACATTGGCTGTTTGAACCATATTTACCGAAATATGAGCCAATGGATATGAATAATGGGGTCTCGATATGGCACTTGCCCCTCGATGGGGATATAGCCAATTGGAATAAGAATGGGGTCTCGATTGGAAAAATCGAGCAATTTCCTTTCAACAGTCAATTAAATTTTTCGGATTATATTTTTCGAGTTTATTTAGAGTTTTCCAGCATCTTGATGATCTCTGCTAGATCCCCTACTAATTTACATTGGCTGTTTGAACCATATTTACCGAAATATGAGCCAATGGATATGAATAATGGGGTCTCGATATGGCACTTGCCCCTCGATGGGGATATAGCCAATTGGAATAAGAATGGGGTCTCGATTGGAAAAATCGAGCAATTTCCTTTCAACAGTCAATTAAATTTTTCGGCTTGTATTTTTAAAGTATATTTAGAGTTTTCCAGCATCTTGATGATCTCTGCTAGATCCCCTACTAATTTACATTGGCTGTTTGAACCATATTTACCGAAATATGAGCCAATGAATATGAATAATGGGGTCTCGATATGGCACTTGCCCCTCTATGGGGATATAGCTAATTGGAATAAGAATGGGGTCTCGATTGAAAAAATCGAGCAATTTCCTTATAACAGTCAATTAAATTTTTCGGATTATATTTTTCGAGTTTATTTAGAGTTTTCCAGCATCTTGATGATCTCTGCTAGATCCCCTACTAATTTACATTGGCTGTTTGAACCATATTTACCGAAATATGAGCCAATGGATATGAATAATGGGGTCTCGATATGGCACTTGCCCCTCGATGGGGATATAGCCAATTGGAATGAGAATGGGGTCTCGATTGGAAAAATCGAGCAATTTCCTTTCAACAGTCAATTAAATTTTTCGGCTTGTATTTTTCAAGTATATTTAGAGTTTTCCAGCATCTTGATGATCTCTGCTAGATCCCCTACTAATTTACATTGGCTGTTTGAACCATATTTACCGGAATATGAGCCAATGAATATGAATAATGGGGTCTCGATATGGCACTTGCCCCTCTATGGGGATATAGCTAATTGGAATAAGAATGGGGTCTCGATTGAAAAAATCGAGCAATTTCCTTATAACAGTCAATTAAATTTTTCGGATTATATTTTTCGAGTTTATTTAGAGTTTTCCAGCATCTTGATGATCTCTGCTAGATCCCCTACTAATTTACATTGGCTGTTTGAACCATATTTACCGAAATATGAGCCAATGAATATGAATAATGGGGTCTCGATATGGCACTTGCCCCTCTATGGGGATATAGCTAATTGGAATAAGAATGGGGTCTCGATTGAAAAAATCGAGCAATTTCCTTATAACAGTCAATTAAATTTTTCGGATTATATTTTTCGAGTTTATTTAGAGTTTTCCAGCATCTTGATGATCTCTGCTAGATCCCCTACTAATTTACATTGGCTATTTGAACCATATTTACCGAAATATGAGCCAATGGATATGAATAATGAGGTCTCGATATGGCACTTGCCCCTCGATGGGGATATAGCTAATTGGAATAAGAATGGGGTCTCGATTGAAAAAATCGAGCAATTTCCTTATAACAGTCAATTAAATTTTTCGGATTATATTTTTCGAGTTTATTTAGAGTTTTCCAGCATCTTGATGATCTCTGCTAGATCCCCTACTAATTTACATTGGCTGTTTGAACCATATTTACCGAAATATGAGCCAATGAATATGAATAATGGGGTCTCGATATGGCACTTGCCCCTCTATGGGGATATAGCTAATTGGAATAAGAATGGGGTCTCGATTGAAAAAATCGAGCAATTTCCTTATAACAGTCAATTAAATTTTTCGGATTATATTTTTCGAGTTTATTTACAGTTTTCCAGCATCTTGATGATCTCTGCTAGATCCCCTACTAATTTACATTGGCTGTTTGAACCATATTTACCGAAATATGAGCCAATGAATATGAATAATGGGGTCTCGATATGGCACTTGCCCCTCTATGGGGATATAGCTAATTGGAATAAGAATGGGGTCTCGATTGAAAAAATCGAGCAATTTCCTTATAACAGTCAATTAAATTTTTCGGATTATATTTTTCGAGTTTATTCAGAGTTTTCCAGCATCTTGATGATCTCTGCTAGATCCCCTACTAATTTACATTGGCTGTTTGAACCATATTTACCGAAATATGAGCCAATGGATATGAATAATGAGGTCTCGATATGGCACTTGCCCCTCGATGGGGATATAGCCAATTGGAATGAGAATGGGGTCTCGATTGGAAAAATCGAGCAATTTCCTTTCAACAGTCAATTAAATTTTTCGGCTTGTATTTTTAAAGTATATTTAGAGTTTTCCAGCATCTTGATGATCTCTGCTAGATCCCCTACTAATTTACATTGGCTGTTTGAACCATATTTACCGAAATATGAGCCAATGAATATGAATAATGGGGTCTCGATATGGCACTTGCCCCTCTATGGGGATATAGCTAATTGGAATAAGAATGGGGTCTCGATTGAAAAAATCGAGCAATTTCCTTATAACAGTCAATTAAATTTTTCGGATTATATTTTTCGAGTTTATTTAGAGTTTTCCAGCATCTTGATGATCTCTGCTAGATCCCCTACTAATTTACATTGGCTGTTTGAACCATATTTACCGAAATATGAGCCAATGGATATGAATAATGGGGTCTCGATATGGCACTTGCCCCTCGATGGGGATATAGCCAATTGGAATAAGAATGGGGTCTCGATTGGAAAAATCGAGCAATTTCCTTTCAACAGTCAATTAAATTTTTCGGATTATATTTTTCGAGTTTATTTAGAGTTTTCCAGCATCTTGATGATCTCTGCTAGATCCCCTACTAATTTACATTGGCTGTTTGAACCATATTTACCGAAATATGAGCCAATGGATATGAATAATGGGGTCTCGATATGGCACTTGCCCCTCGATGGGGATATAGCCAATTGGAATAAGAATGGGGTCTCGATTGGAAAAATCGAGCAATTTCCTTTCAACAGTCAATTAAATATTTCGGCTTGTATTTTTAAAGTATATTTAGAGTTTTCCAGCATCTTGATGATCTCTGCTAGATCCCCTACTAATTTACATTGGCTGTTTGAACCATATTTACCGAAATATGAGCCAATGGATATGAATAATGGGGTCTCGATATGGCACTTGCCCCTCGATGGGGATATAGCCAATTGGAATGAGAATGGGGTCTCGATTGGAAAAATCGAGCAATTTCCTTTCAACAGTCAATTAAATTTTTCGGCTTGTATTTTTCAAGTATATTTAGAGTTTTCCAGCATCTTGATGATCTCTGCTAGATCCCCTACTAATTTACATTGGCTGTTTGAACCATATTTACCGGAATATGAGCCAATGAATATGAATAATGGGGTCTCGATATGGCACTTGCCCCTCTATGGGGATATAGCTAATTGGAATAAGAATGGGGTCTCGATTGAAAAAATCGAGCAATTTCCTTATAACAGTCAATTAAATTTTTCGGATTATATTTTTCGAGTTTATTTAGAGTTTTCCAGCATCTTGATGATCTCTGCTAGATCCCCTACTAATTTACATTGGCTGTTTGAACCATATTTACCGAAATATGAGCCAATGAATATGAATAATGGGGTCTCGATATGGCACTTGCCCCTCTATGGGGATATAGCTAATTGGAATAAGAATGGGGTCTCGATTGAAAAAATCGAGCAATTTCCTTATAACAGTCAATTAAATTTTTCGGATTATATTTTTCGAGTTTATTCAGAGTTTTCCAGCATCTTGATGATCTCTGCTAGATCCCCTACTAATTTACATTGGCTGTTTGAACCATATTTACCGAAATATGAGCCAATGGATATGAATGATGAGGTCTCGATATGGCACTTGCCCCTCGATGGGGATATAGCTAATTGGAATAAGAATGGGGTCTCGATTGAAAAAATCGAGCAATTTCCTTATAACAGTCAATTAAATTTTTCGGATTATATTTTTCGAGTTTATTTAGAGTTTTCCAGCATCTTGATGATCTCTGCTAGATCCCCTACTAATTTACATTGGCTGTTTGAACCATATTTACCGAAATATGAGCCAATGAATATGAATAATGGGGTCTCGATATGGCACTTGCCCCTCTATGGGGATATAGCTAATTGGAATAAGAATGGGGTCTCGATTGAAAAAATCGAGCAATTTCCTTATAACAGTCAATTAAATTTTTCGGATTATATTTTTCGAGTTTATTTACAGTTTTCCAGCATCTTGATGATCTCTGCTAGATCCCCTACTAATTTACATTGGCTGTTTGAACCATATTTACCGAAATATGAGCCAATGAATATGAATAATGGGGTCTCGATATGGCACTTGCCCCTCTATGGGGATATAGCTAATTAGAATAAGAATGGGGTCTCGATTGAAAAAATCGAGCAATTTCCTTATAACAGTCAATTAAATTTTTCGGATTATATTTTTCGAGTTTATTTAGAGTTTTCCAGCATCTTGATGATCTCTGCTAGATCCCCTACTAATTTACATTGGCTGTTTGAACCATATTTACCGAAATATGAGCCAATGGATATGAATAATGGGGTCTCGATATGGCACTTGCCCCTCGATGGGGATATAGCCAATTGGAATAAGAATGGGGTCTCGATTGGAAAAATCGAGCAATTTCCTTTCAACAGTCAATTAAATTTTTCGGCTTGTATTTTTCAAGTATATTTAGAGTTTTCCAGCATCTTGATGATCTCTGCTAGATCCCCTACTAATTTACATTGGCTGTTTGAACCATATTTACCGAAATATGAGCCAATGGATATGAATAATGGGGTCTCGATATGGCACTTGCCCCTCTATGGGGATATAGCTAATTGGAATAAGAATGGGGTCTCGATTGAAAAAATCGAGCAATTTCCTTATAACAGTCAATTAAATTTTTCGGATTATATTTTTCGAGTTTATTTAGAGTTTTCCAGCATCTTGATGATCTCTGCTAGATCCCCTACTAATTTACATTGGCTGTTTGAACCATATTTACCGAAATATGAGCCAATGAATATGAATAATGGGGTCTCGATATGGCACTTGCCCCTCTATGGGGATATAGCTAATTGGAATAAGAATGGGGTCTCGATTGAAAAAATCGAGCAATTTCCTTATAACAGTCAATTAAATTTTTCGGATTATATTTTTCGAGTTTATTTAGAGTTTTCCAGCATCTTGATGATCTCTGCTAGATCCCCTACTAATTTACATTGGCTGTTTGAACCATATTTACCGAAATATGAGCCAATGAATATGAATAATGGGGTCTCGATATGGCACTTGCCCCTCTATGGGGATATAGCTAATTGGAATAAGAATGGGGTCTCGATTGAAAAAATCGAGCAATTTCCTTATAACAGTCAATTAAATTTTTCGGATTATATTTTTCGAGTTTATTCAGAGTTTTCCAGCATCTTGATGATCTCTGCTAGATCCCCTACTAATTTACATTGGCTGTTTGAACCATATTTACCGAAATATGAGCCAATGAATATGAATAATGGGGTCTCGATATGGCACTTGCCCCTCTATGGGGATATAGCTAATTGGAATAAGAATGGGGTCTCGATTGAAAAAATCGAGCAATTTCCTTATAACAGTCAATTAAATTTTTCGGATTATATTTTTCGAGTTTATTTAGAGTTTTCCAGCATCTTGATGATCTCTGCTAGATCCCCTACTAATTTACATTGGCTGTTTGAACCATATTTACCGAAATATGAGCCAATGGATATGAATAATGGGGTCTCGATATGGCACTTGCCCCTCGATGGGGATATAGCCAATTGGAATAAGAATGGGGTCTCGATTGGAAAAATCGAGCAATTTCCTTTCAACAGTCAATTAAATTTTTCGGCTTGTATTTTTAAAGTATATTTAGAGTTTTCCAGCATCTTGATGATCTCTGCTAGATCCCCTACTAATTTACATTGGCTGTTTGAACCATATTTACCGAAATATGAGCCAATGAATATGAATAATGGGGTCTCGATATGGCACTTGCCCCTCTATGGGGATATAGCTAATCGGAATAAGAATGGGGTCTCGATTGAAAAAATCGAGCAATTTCCTTATAACAGTCAATTAAATTTTTCGGATTATATTTTTCGAGTTTATTTAGAGTTTTCCAGCATCTTGATGATCTCTGCTAGATCCCCTACTAATTTACATTGGCTGTTTGAACCATATTTACCGAAATATGAGCCAATGAATATGAATAATGGGGTCTCGATATGGCACTTGCCCCTCTATGGGGATATAGCTAATTGGAATAAGAATGGGGTCTCGATTGAAAAAATCGAGCAATTTCCTTATGACAGTCAATTAAATTTTTCGGATTATATTTTTCGAGTTTATTCAGAGTTTTCCAGCATCTTGATGATCTCTGCTAGATCCCCTACTAATTTACATTGGCTGTTTGAACCATATTTACCGAAATATGAGCCAATGAATATGAATAATGGGGTCTCGATATGGCACTTGCCCCTCTATGGGGATATAGCTAATTGGAATAAGAATGGGGTCTCGATTGAAAAAATCGAGCAATTTCCTTATGACAGTCAATTAAATTTTTCGGATTATATTTTTCGAGTTTATTCAGAGTTTTCCAGCATCTTGATGATCTCTGCTAGATCCCCTACTAATTTACATTGGCTGTTTGAACCATATTTACCGAAATATGAGCCAATGGATATGAATAATGGGGTCTCGATATGGCACTTGCCCCTCTATGGGGATATAGCTAATTGGAATAAGAATGGGGTCTCGATTGAAAAAATCGAGCAATTTCCTTATAACAGTCAATTAAATTTTTCGGATTATATTTTTCGAGTTTATTTAGAGTTTTCCAGCATCTTGATGATCTCTGCTAGATCCCCTACTAATTTACATTGGCTGTTTGAACCATATTTACCGAAATATGAGCCAATGAATATGAATAATGGGGTCTCGATATGGCACTTGCCCCTCTATGGGGATATAGCTAATTGGAATAAGAATGGGGTCTCGATTGAAAAAATCGAGCAATTTCCTTATAACAGTCAATTAAATTTTTCGGATTATATTTTTCGAGTTTATTCAGAGTTTTCCAGCATCTTGATGATCTCTGCTAGATCCCCTACTAATTTACATTGGCTGTTTGAACCATATTTACCGAAATATGAGCCAATGAATATGAATAATGGGGTCTCGATATGGCACTTGCCCCTCTATGGGGATATAGCTAATTGGAATAAGAATGGGGTCTCGATTGAAAAAATCGAGCAATTTCCTTATAACAGTCAATTAAATTTTTCGGATTATATTTTTCGAGTTTATTTAGAGTTTTCCAGCATCTTGATGATCTCTGCTAGATCCCCTACTAATTTACATTGGCTGTTTGAACCATATTTACCGAAATATGAGCCAATGGATATGAATAATGGGGTCTCGATATGGCACTTGCCCCTCGATGGGGATATAGCCAATTGGAATAAGAATGGGGTCTCGATTGGAAAAATCGAGCAATTTCCTTTCAACAGTCAATTAAATTTTTCGGCTTGTATTTTTCAAGTATATTTAGAGTTTTCCAGCATCTTGATGATCTCTGCTAGATCCCCTACTAATTTACATTGGCTGTTTGAACCATATTTACCGAAATATGAGCCAATGGATATGAATAATGGGGTCTCGATATGGCACTTGCCCCTCGATGGGGATATAGCCAATTGGAATAAGAATGGGGTCTCGATTGGAAAAATCGAGCAATTTCCTTTCAATAGTCAATTAAATTTTTCGGCTTGTATTTTTAAAGTATATTTAGAGTTTTCCAGCATCTTGATGATCTCTGCTAGATCCCCTACTAATTTACATTGGCTGTTTGAACCATATTTACCGAAATATGAGCCAATGAATATGAATAATGGGGTCTCGATATGGCACTTGCCCCTCTATGGGGATATAGCTAATTGGAATAAGAATGGGGTCTCGATTGAAAAAATCGAGCAATTTCCTTATAACAGTCAATTATATTTTTCGGATTATATTTTTCGAGTTTATTCAGAGTTTTCCAGCATCTTGATGATCTCTGCTAGATCCCCTACTAATTTACATTGGCTGTTTGAACCATATTTACCGAAATATGAGCCAATGAATATGAATAATGGGGTCTCGATATGGCACTTGCCCCTCTATGGGGATATAGCTAATTGGAATAAGAATGGGGTCTCGATTGGAAAAATCGAGCAATTTCCTTTCAACAGTCAATTAAATTTTTCGGCTTGTATTTTTCAAGTATATTTAGAGTTTTCCAGCATCTTGATGATCTCTGCTAGATCCCCTACTAATTTACATTGGCTGTTTGAACCATATTTACCGAAATATGAGCCAATGAATATGAATAATGGGGTCTCGATATGGCACTTGCCCCTCGATGGGGATATAGCCAATTGGAATAAGAATGGGGTCTCGATTGGAAAAATCGAGCAATTTCCTTTCAACAGTCAATTAAATTTTTCGGCTTGTATTTTTCAAGTATATTTAGAGTTTTCCAGCATCTTGATGATCTCTGCTAGATCCCCTACTAATTTACATTGGCTGTTTGAACCATATTTACCGAAATATGAGCCAATGGATATGAATAATGGGGTCTCGATATGGCACTTGCCCCTCGATGGGGATATAGCCAATTGGAATAAGAATGGGGTCTCGATTGGAAAAATCGAGCAATTTCCTTTCAACAGTCAATTAAATTTTTCGGCTTGTATTTTTAAAGTATATTTAGAGTTTTCCAGCATCTTGATGATCTCTGCTAGATCCCCTACTAATTTACATTGGCTGTTTGAACCATATTTACCGAAATATGAGCCAATGAATATGAATAATGGGGTCTCGATATGGCACTTGCCCCTCTATGGGGATATAGCTAATTGGAATAAGAATGGGGTCTCGATTGAAAAAATCGAGCAATTTCCTTATAACAGTCAATTATATTTTTCGGATTATATTTTTCGAGTTTATTCAGAGTTTTCCAGCATCTTGATGATCTCTGCTAGATCCCCTACTAATTTACATTGGCTGTTTGAACCATATTTACCGAAATATGAGCCAATGAATATGAATAATGGGGTCTCGATATGGCACTTGCCCCTCTATGGGGATATAGCTAATTGGAATAAGAATGGGGTCTCGATTGAAAAAATCGAGCAATTTCCTTATAACAGTCAATTAAATTTTTCGGATTATATTTTTCGAGTTTATTTAGAGTTTTCCAGCATCTTGATGATCTCTGCTAGATCCCCTACTAATTTACATTGGCTGTTTGAACCATATTTACCGAAATATGAGCCAATGGATATGAATAATGGGGTCTCGATATGGCACTTGCCCCTCGATGGGGATATAGCCAATTGGAATAAGAATGGGGTCTCGATTGGAAAAATCGAGCAATTTCCTTTCAACAGTCAATTAAATTTTTCGGCTTGTATTTTTCAAGTATATTTAGAGTTTTCCAGCATCTTGATGATCTCTGCTAGATCCCCTACTAATTTACATTGGCTGTTTGAACCATATTTACCGAAATATGAGCCAATGGATATGAATAATGGGGTCTCGATATGGCACTTGCCCCTCGATGGGGATATAGCCAATTGGAATAAGAATGGGGTCTCGATTGGAAAAATCGAGCAATTTCCTTTCAACAGTCAATTAAATTTTTCGGCTTGTATTTTTAAAGTATATTTAGAGTTTTCCAGCATCTTGATGATCTCTGCTAGATCCCCTACTAATTTACATTGGCTGTTTGAACCATATTTACCGAAATATGAGCCAATGAATATGAATAATGGGGTCTCGATATGGCACTTGCCCCTCTATGGGGATATAGCTAATTGGAATAAGAATGGGGTCTCGATTGAAAAAATCGAGCAATTTCCTTATAACAGTCAATTATATTTTTCGGATTATATTTTTCGAGTTTATTCAGAGTTTTCCAGCATCTTGATGATCTCTGCTAGATCCCCTACTAATTTACATTGGCTGTTTGAACCATATTTACCGAAATATGAGCCAATGAATATGAATAATGGGGTCTCGATATGGCACTTGCCCCTCTATGGGGATATAGCTAATTGGAATAAGAATGGGGTCTCGATTGGAAAAATCGAGCAATTTCCTTTCAACAGTCAATTAAATTTTTCGGCTTGTATTTTTCAAGTATATTTAGAGTTTTCCAGCATCTTGATGATCTCTGCTAGATCCCCTACTAATTTACATTGGCTGTTTGAACCATATTTACCGAAATATGAGCCAATGAATATGAATAATGGGGTCTCGATATGGCACTTGCCCCTCGATGGGGATATAGCCAATTGGAATAAGAATGGGGTCTCGATTGGAAAAATCGAGCAATTTCCTTTCAACAGTCAATTAAATTTTTCGGCTTGTATTTTTCAAGTATATTTAGAGTTTTCCAGCATCTTGATGATCTCTGCTAGATCCCCTACTAATTTACATTGGCTGTTTGAACCATATTTACCGAAATATGAGCCAATGGATATGAATAATGGGGTCTCGATATGGCACTTGCCCCTCGATGGGGATATAGCCAATTGGAATAAGAATGGGGTCTCGATTGGAAAAATCGAGCAATTTCCTTTCAACAGTCAATTAAATTTTTCGGCTTGTATTTTTAAAGTATATTTAGAGTTTTCCAGCATCTTGATGATCTCTGCTAGATCCCCTACTAATTTACATTGGCTGTTTGAACCATATTTACCGAAATATGAGCCAATGAATATGAATAATGGGGTCTCGATATGGCACTTGCCCCTCTATGGGGATATAGCTAATTGGAATAAGAATGGGGTCTCGATTGAAAAAATCGAGCAATTTCCTTATAACAGTCAATTATATTTTTCGGATTATATTTTTCGAGTTTATTCAGAGTTTTCCAGCATCTTGATGATCTCTGCTAGATCCCCTACTAATTTACATTGGCTGTTTGAACCATATTTACCGAAATATGAGCCAATGAATATGAATAATGGGGTCTCGATATGGCACTTGCCCCTCTATGGGGATATAGCTAATTGGAATCAGAATGGGGTCTCGATTGGAAAAATCGAGCAATTTCCTTTCAACAGTCAATTAAATTTTTCGGCTTGTATTTTTCAAGTATATTTAGAGTTTTCCAGCATCTTGATGATCTCTGCTAGATCCCCTACTAATTTACATTGGCTGTTTGAACCATATTTACCGAAATATGAGCCAATGAATATGAATAATGGGGTCTCGATATGGCACTTGCCCCTCGATGGGGATATAGCCAATTGGAATAAGAATGGGGTCTCGATTGGAAAAATCGAGCAATTTCCTTTCAACAGTCAATTAAATTTTTCGGATTATATTTTTCGAGTATATTTAGAGTTTTCCAGCATCTTGATGATCTCTGCTAGATCCCCTACTAATTTACATTGG
The DNA here is from genome assembly GCA_963942555.1 of Aleiodes leptofemur. Taxonomy (NCBI): domain Eukaryota; kingdom Metazoa; phylum Arthropoda; class Insecta; order Hymenoptera; family Braconidae; genus Aleiodes; species Aleiodes leptofemur. Next base: position 1,453,694 of record OZ012619.1, on the reverse strand, counting down.
CTGTTTGAACCATATTTACCGAAATATGAGCCAATGGATATGAATAATGGGGTCTCGATATGGCACTTGCCCCTCTATGAGGATATAGCTAATTGGAATAAGAATGGGGTCTCGATTGAAAAAATCGAGCAATTTCCTTATAACAGTCAATTAAATTTTTCGGATTATATTTTTCGAGTTTATTCAGAGTTTTCCAGCATCTTGATGATCTCTGCTAGATCCCCTACTAATTTACATTGGCTGTTTGAACCATATTTACCGAAATATGAGCCAATGAATATGAATAATGGGGTCTCGATATGGCACTTGCCCCTCTATGGGGATATAGCCAATTGGAATAAGAATGGGGTCTCGATTGGAAAAATCGAGCAATTTCCTTTCAACAGTCAATTAAATTTTTCGGCTTGTATTTTTCAAGTATATTTAGAGTTTTCCAGCATCTTGATGATCTCTGCTAGATCCCCTACTAATTTACATTGGCTGTTTGAACCATATTTACCGAAATATGAGCCAATGGATATGAATAATGAGGTCTCGATATGGCACTTGCCCCTCGATGGGGATATAGCCAATTGGAATAAGAATGGGGTCTCGATTGGAAAAATCGAGCAATTTCCTTTCAACAGTCAATTAAATTTTTCGGCTTGTATTTTTCAAGTATATTTAGAGTTTTCCAGCATCTTGATGATCTCTGCTAGATCCCCTACTAATTTACATTGGCTGTTTGAACCATATTTACCGAAATATGAGCCAATGGATATGAATAATGGGGTCTCGATATGGCACTTGCCCCTCGATGGGGATATAGCCAATTGGAATAAGAATGGGGTCTCGATTGGAAAAATCGAGCAATTTCCTTATAACAGTCAATTAAATTTTTCGGATTATATTTTTCGAGTTTATTTAGAGTTTTCCAGCATCTTGATGATCTCTGCTAGATCCCCTACTAATTTACATTGGCTGTTTGAACCATATTTACCGAAATATGAGCCAATGGATATGAATAATGGGGTCTCGATATGGCACTTGCCCCTCGATGGGGATATAGCCAATTGGAATAAGAATGGGGTCTCGATTGGAAAAATCGAGCAATTTCCTTTCAACAGTCAATTAAATTTTTCGGATTATATTTTTCGAGTTTATTTAGAGTTTTCCAGCATCTTGATGATCTCTGCTAGATCCCCTACTAATTTACATTGGCTGTTTGAACCATATTTACCGAAATATGAGCCAATGAATATGAATAATGGGGTCTCGATATGGCACTTGCCCCTCTATGGGGATATAGCTAATTGGAATAAGAATGGGGTCTCGATTGAAAAAATCGAGCAATTTCCTTATAACAGTCAATTAAATTTTTCGGATTATATTTTTCGAGTTTATTTAGAGTTTTCCAGCATCTTGATGATCTCTGCTAGATCCCCTACTAATTTACATTGGCTGTTTGAACCATATTTACCGAAATATGAGCCAATGGATATGAATAATGGGGTCTCGATATGGCACTTGCCCCTCGATGGGGATATAGCCAATTGGAATAAGAATGGGGTCTCGATTGGAAAAATCGAGCAATTTCCTTTCAACAGTCAATTAAATTTTTCGGCTTGTATTTTTAAAGTATATTTAGAGTTTTCCAGCATCTTGATGATCTCTGCTAGATCCCCTACTAATTTACATTGGCTGTTTGAACCATATTTACCGAAATATGAGCCAATGAATATGAATAATGGGGTCTCGATATGGCACTTGCCCCTCTATGGGGATATAGCTAATTGGAATAAGAATGGGGTCTCGATTGAAAAAATCGAGCAATTTCCTTATAACAGTCAATTAAATTTTTCGGATTATATTTTTCGAGTTTATTTAGAGTTTTCCAGCATCTTGATGATCTCTGCTAGATCCCCTACTAATTTACATTGGCTGTTTGAACCATATTTACCGAAATATGAGCCAATGGATATGAATAATGGGGTCTCGATATGGCACTTGCCCCTCGATGGGGATATAGCCAATTGGAATGAGAATGGGGTCTCGATTGGAAAAATCGAGCAATTTCCTTTCAACAGTCAATTAAATTTTTCGGCTTGTATTTTTCAAGTATATTTAGAGTTTTCCAGCATCTTGATGATCTCTGCTAGATCCCCTACTAATTTACATTGGCTGTTTGAACCATATTTACCGGAATATGAGCCAATGAATATGAATAATGGGGTCTCGATATGGCACTTGCCCCTCTATGGGGATATAGCTAATTGGAATAAGAATGGGGTCTCGATTGAAAAAATCGAGCAATTTCCTTATAACAGTCAATTAAATTTTTCGGATTATATTTTTCGAGTTTATTTAGAGTTTTCCAGCATCTTGATGATCTCTGCTAGATCCCCTACTAATTTACATTGGCTGTTTGAACCATATTTACCGAAATATGAGCCAATGAATATGAATAATGGGGTCTCGATATGGCACTTGCCCCTCTATGGGGATATAGCTAATTGGAATAAGAATGGGGTCTCGATTGAAAAAATCGAGCAATTTCCTTATAACAGTCAATTAAATTTTTCGGATTATATTTTTCGAGTTTATTCAGAGTTTTCCAGCATCTTGATGATCTCTGCTAGATCCCCTACTAATTTACATTGGCTGTTTGAACCATATTTACCGAAATATGAGCCAATGGATATGAATAATGAGGTCTCGATATGGCACTTGCCCCTCGATGGGGATATAGCTAATTGGAATAAGAATGGGGTCTCGATTGAAAAAATCGAGCAATTTCCTTATAACAGTCAATTAAATTTTTCGGATTATATTTTTCGAGTTTATTTAGAGTTTTCCAGCATCTTGATGATCTCTGCTAGATCCCCTACTAATTTACATTGGCTGTTTGAACCATATTTACCGAAATATGAGCCAATGAATATGAATAATGGGGTCTCGATATGGCACTTGCCCCTCTATGGGGATATAGCTAATTGGAATAAGAATGGGGTCTCGATTGAAAAAATCGAGCAATTTCCTTATAACAGTCAATTAAATTTTTCGGATTATATTTTTCGAGTTTATTTACAGTTTTCCAGCATCTTGATGATCTCTGCTAGATCCCCTACTAATTTACATTGGCTGTTTGAACCATATTTACCGAAATATGAGCCAATGAATATGAATAATGGGGTCTCGATATGGCACTTGCCCCTCTATGGGGATATAGCTAATTGGAATAAGAATGGGGTCTCGATTGAAAAAATCGAGCAATTTCCTTATAACAGTCAATTAAATTTTTCGGATTATATTTTTCGAGTTTATTCAGAGTTTTCCAGCATCTTGATGATCTCTGCTAGATCCCCTACTAATTTACATTGGCTGTTTGAACCATATTTACCGAAATATGAGCCAATGGATATGAATAATGAGGTCTCGATATGGCACTTGCCCCTCGATGGGGATATAGCCAATTGGAATGAGAATGGGGTCTCGATTGGAAAAATCGAGCAATTTCCTTTCAACAGTCAATTAAATTTTTCGGCTTGTATTTTTAAAGTATATTTAGAGTTTTCCAGCATCTTGATGATCTCTGCTAGATCCCCTACTAATTTACATTGGCTGTTTGAACCATATTTACCGAAATATGAGCCAATGAATATGAATAATGGGGTCTCGATATGGCACTTGCCCCTCTATGGGGATATAGCTAATTGGAATAAGAATGGGGTCTCGATTGAAAAAATCGAGCAATTTCCTTATAACAGTCAATTAAATTTTTCGGATTATATTTTTCGAGTTTATTTAGAGTTTTCCAGCATCTTGATGATCTCTGCTAGATCCCCTACTAATTTACATTGGCTGTTTGAACCATATTTACCGAAATATGAGCCAATGGATATGAATAATGGGGTCTCGATATGGCACTTGCCCCTCGATGGGGATATAGCCAATTGGAATAAGAATGGGGTCTCGATTGGAAAAATCGAGCAATTTCCTTTCAACAGTCAATTAAATTTTTCGGATTATATTTTTCGAGTTTATTTAGAGTTTTCCAGCATCTTGATGATCTCTGCTAGATCCCCTACTAATTTACATTGGCTGTTTGAACCATATTTACCGAAATATGAGCCAATGGATATGAATAATGGGGTCTCGATATGGCACTTGCCCCTCGATGGGGATATAGCCAATTGGAATAAGAATGGGGTCTCGATTGGAAAAATCGAGCAATTTCCTTTCAACAGTCAATTAAATTTTTCGGCTTGTATTTTTAAAGTATATTTAGAGTTTTCCAGCATCTTGATGATCTCTGCTAGATCCCCTACTAATTTACATTGGCTGTTTGAACCATATTTACCGAAATATGAGCCAATGAATATGAATAATGGGGTCTCGATATGGCACTTGCCCCTCTATGGGGATATAGCTAATTGGAATAAGAATGGGGTCTCGATTGAAAAAATCGAGCAATTTCCTTATAACAGTCAATTAAATTTTTCGGATTATATTTTTCGAGTTTATTCAGAGTTTTCCAGCATCTTGATGATCTCTGCTAGATCCCCTACTAATTTACATTGGCTGTTTGAACCATATTTACCGAAATATGAGCCAATGAATATGAATAATGGGGTCTCGATATGGCACTTGCCCCTCTATGGGGATATAGCTAATTGGAATAAGAATGGGGTCTCGATTGAAAAAATCGAGCAATTTCCTTATAACAGTCAATTAAATTTTTCGGATTATATTTTTCGAGTTTATTTACAGTTTTCCAGCATCTTGATGATCTCTGCTAGATCCCCTACTAATTTACATTGGCTGTTTGAACCATATTTACCGAAATATGAGCCAATGAATATGAATAATGGGGTCTCGATATGGCACTTGCCCCTCTATGGGGATATAGCTAATTAGAATAAGAATGGGGTCTCGATTGAAAAAATCGAGCAATTTCCTTATAACAGTCAATTAAATTTTTCGGATTATATTTTTCGAGTTTATTTAGAGTTTTCCAGCATCTTGATGATCTCTGCTAGATCCCCTACTAATTTACATTGGCTGTTTGAACCATATTTACCGAAATATGAGCCAATGGATATGAATAATGGGGTCTCGATATGGCACTTGCCCCTCGATGGGGATATAGCCAATTGGAATAAGAATGGGGTCTCGATTGGAAAAATCGAGCAATTTCCTTTCAACAGTCAATTAAATTTTTCGGCTTGTATTTTTCAAGTATATTTAGAGTTTTCCAGCATCTTGATGATCTCTGCTAGATCCCCTACTAATTTACATTGGCTGTTTGAACCATATTTACCGAAATATGAGCCAATGGATATGAATAATGGGGTCTCGATATGGCACTTGCCCCTCTATGGGGATATAGCTAATTGGAATAAGAATGGGGTCTCGATTGAAAAAATCGAGCAATTTCCTTATAACAGTCAATTAAATTTTTCGGATTATATTTTTCGAGTTTATTTAGAGTTTTCCAGCATCTTGATGATCTCTGCTAGATCCCCTACTAATTTACATTGGCTGTTTGAACCATATTTACCGAAATATGAGCCAATGAATATGAATAATGGGGTCTCGATATGGCACTTGCCCCTCTATGGGGATATAGCTAATTGGAATAAGAATGGGGTCTCGATTGAAAAAATCGAGCAATTTCCTTATAACAGTCAATTAAATTTTTCGGATTATATTTTTCGAGTTTATTTAGAGTTTTCCAGCATCTTGATGATCTCTGCTAGATCCCCTACTAATTTACATTGGCTGTTTGAACCATATTTACCGAAATATGAGCCAATGAATATGAATAATGGGGTCTCGATATGGCACTTGCCCCTCTATGGGGATATAGCTAATTGGAATAAGAATGGGGTCTCGATTGAAAAAATCGAGCAATTTCCTTATAACAGTCAATTAAATTTTTCGGATTATATTTTTCGAGTTTATTCAGAGTTTTCCAGCATCTTGATGATCTCTGCTAGATCCCCTACTAATTTACATTGGCTGTTTGAACCATATTTACCGAAATATGAGCCAATGAATATGAATAATGGGGTCTCGATATGGCACTTGCCCCTCGATGGGGATATAGCCAATTGGAATAAGAATGGGGTCTCGATTGGAAAAATCGAGCAATTTCCTTTCAACAGTCAATTAAATTTTTCGGATTATATTTTTCGAGTTTATTTAGAGTTTTCCAGCATCTTGATGATCTCTGCTAGATCCCCTACTAATTTACATTGGCTGTTTGAACCATATTTACCGAAATATGAGCCAATGAATATGAATAATGGGGTCTCGATATGGCACTTGCCCCTCTATGGGGATATAGCTAATTGGAATAAGAATGGGGTCTCGATTGAAAAAATCGAGCAATTTCCTTATAACAGTCAATTAAATTTTTCGGATTATATTTTTCGAGTTTATTTAGAGTTTTCCAGCATCTTGATGATCTCTGCTAGATCCCCTACTAATTTACATTGGCTGTTTGAACCATATTTACCGAAATATGAGCCAATGAATATGAATAATGGGGTCTCGATATGGCACTTGCCCCTCTATGGGGATATAGCTAATTGGAATAAGAATGGGGTCTCGATTGAAAAAATCGAGCAATTTCCTTATAACAGTCAATTAAATTTTTCGGATTATATTTTTCGAGTTTATTTAGAGTTTTCCAGCATCTTGATGATCTCTGCTAGATCCCCTACTAATTTACATTGGCTGTTTGAACCATATTTACCGAAATATGAGCCAATGAATATGAATAATGGGGTCTCGATATGGCACTTGCCCCTCTATGGGGATATAGCTAATTGGAATAAGAATGGGGTCTCGATTGAAAAAATCGAGCAATTTCCTTATAACAGTCAATTAAATTTTTCGGATTATATTTTTCGAGTTTATTTAGAGTTTTCCAGCATCTTGATGATCTCTGCTAGATCCCCTACTAATTTACATTGGCTGTTTGAACCATATTTACCGAAATATGAGCCAATGGATATGAATAATGGGGTCTCGATATGGCACTTGCCCCTCGATGGGGATATAGCCAATTGGAATAAGAATGGGGTCTCGATTGGAAAAATCGAGCAATTTCCTTTCAACAGTCAATTAAATTTTTCGGCTTGTATTTTTAAAGTATATTTAGAGTTTTCCAGCATCTTGATGATCTCTGCTAGATCCCCTACTAATTTACATTGGCTGTTTGAACCATATTGACCGAAATATGAGCCAATGAATATGAATAATGGGGTCTCGATATGGCACTTGCCCCTCTATGGGGATATAGCTAATCGGAATAAGAATGGGGTCTCGATTGAAAAAATCGAGCAATTTCCTTATAACAGTCAATTAAATTTTTCGGATTATATTTTTCGAGTTTATTTAGAGTTTTCCAGCATCTTGATGATCTCTGCTAGATCCCCTACTAATTTACATTGGCTGTTTGAACCATATTTACCGAAATATGAGCCAATGAATATGAATAATGGGGTCTCGATATGGCACTTGCCCCTCTATGGGGATATAGCTAATTGGAATAAGAATGGGGTCTCGATTGAAAAAATCGAGCAATTTCCTTATGACAGTCAATTAAATTTTTCGGATTATATTTTTCGAGTTTATTCAGAGTTTTCCAGCATCTTGATGATCTCTGCTAGATCCCCTACTAATTTACATTGGCTGTTTGAACCATATTTACCGAAATATGAGCCAATGGATATGAATAATGGGGTCTCGATATGGCACTTGCCCCTCTATGGGGATATAGCTAATTGGAATAAGAATGGGGTCTCGATTGAAAAAATCGTGCAATTTCCTTATAACAGTCAATTAAATTTTTCGGATTATATTTTTCGAGTTTATTTAGAGTTTTCCAGCATCTTGATGATCTCTGCTAGATCCCCTACTAATTTACATTGGCTGTTTGAACCATATTTACCGAAATATGAGCCAATGAATATGAATAATGGGGTCTCGATATGGCACTTGCCCCTCTATGGGGATATAGCTAATTGGAATAAGAATGGGGTCTCGATTGAAAAAATCGAGCAATTTCCTTATAACAGTCAATTAAATTTTTCGGATTATATTTTTCGAGTTTATTCAGAGTTTTCCAGCATCTTGATGATCTCTGCTAGATCCCCTACTAATTTACATTGGCTGTTTGAACCATATTTACCGAAATATGAGCCAATGAATATGAATAATGGGGTCTCGATATGGCACTTGCCCCTCTATGGGGATATAGCTAATTGGAATAAGAATGGGGTCTCGATTGAAAAAATCGAGCAATTTCCTTATAACAGTCAATTAAATTTTTCGGATTATATTTTTCGAGTTTATTTAGAGTTTTCCAGCATCTTGATGATCTCTGCTAGATCCCCTACTAATTTACATTGGCTGTTTGAACCATATTTACCGAAATATGAGCCAATGGATATGAATAATGGGGTCTCGATATGGCACTTGCCCCTCGATGGGGATATAGCCAATTGGAATAAGAATGGGGTCTCGATTGGAAAAATCGAGCAATTTCCTTTCAACAGTCAATTAAATTTTTCGGCTTGTATTTTTCAAGTATATTTAGAGTTTTCCAGCATCTTGATGATCTCTGCTAGATCCCCTACTAATTTACATTGGCTGTTTGAACCATATTTACCGAAATATGAGCCAATGGATATGAATAATGGGGTCTCGATATGGCACTTGCCCCTCGATGGGGATATAGCCAATTGGAATAAGAATGGGGTCTCGATTGGAAAAATCGAGCAATTTCCTTTCAACAGTCAATTAAATTTTTCGGCTTGTATTTTTAAAGTATATTTAGAGTTTTCCAGCATCTTGATGATCTCTGCTAGATCCCCTACTAATTTACATTGACTGTTTGAACCATATTTACCGAAATATGAGCCAATGAATATGAATAATGGGGTCTCGATATGGCACTTGCCCCTCTATGGGGATATAGCTAATTGGAATAAGAATGGGGTCTCGATTGAAAAAATCGAGCAATTTCCTTATAACAGTCAATTATATTTTTCGGATTATATTTTTCGAGTTTATTCAGAGTTTTCCAGCATCTTGATGATCTCTGCTAGATCCCCTACTAATTTACATTGGCTGTTTGAACCATATTTACCGAAATATGAGCCAATGAATATGAATAATGGGGTCTCGATATGGCACTTGCCCCTCTATGGGGATATAGCTAATTGGAATAAGAATGGGGTCTCGATTGGAAAAATCGAGCAATTTCCTTTCAACAGTCAATTAAATTTTTCGGCTTGTATTTTTCAAGTATATTTAGAGTTTTCCAGCATCTTGATGATCTCTGCTAGATCCCCTACTAATTTACATTGGCTGTTTGAACCATATTTACCGAAATATGAGCCAATGAATATGAATAATGGGGTCTCGATATGGCACTTGCCCCTCGATGGGGATATAGCCAATTGGAATAAGAATGGGGTCTCGATTGGAAAAATCGAGCAATTTCCTTTCAACAGTCAATTAAATTTTTCGGCTTGTATTTTTCAAGTATATTTAGAGTTTTCCAGCATCTTGATGATCTCTGCTAGATCCCCTACTAATTTACATTGGCTGTTTGAACCATATTTACCGAAATATGAGCCAATGGATATGAATAATGGGGTCTCGATATGGCACTTGCCCCTCGATGGGGATATAGCCAATTGGAATAAGAATGGGGTCTCGATTGGAAAAATCGAGCAATTTCCTTTCAACAGTCAATTAAATTTTTCGGCTTGTATTTTTAAAGTATATTTAGAGTTTTCCAGCATCTTGATGATCTCTGCTAGATCCCCTACTAATTTACATTGGCTGTTTGAACCATATTTACCGAAATATGAGCCAATGAATATGAATAATGGGGTCTCGATATGGCACTTGCCCCTCTATGGGGATATAGCTAATTGGAATAAGAATGGGGTCTCGATTGAAAAAATCGAGCAATTTCCTTATAACAGTCAATTATATTTTTCGGATTATATTTTTCGAGTTTATTCAGAGTTTTCCAGCATCTTGATGATCTCTGCTAGATCCCCTACTAATTTACATTGGCTGTTTGAACCATATTTACCGAAATATGAGCCAATGAATATGAATAATGGGGTCTCGATATGGCACTTGCCCCTCTATGGGGATATAGCTAATTGGAATCAGAATGGGGTCTCGATTGGAAAAATCGAGCAATTTCCTTTCAACAGTCAATTAAATTTTTCGGCTTGTATTTTTCAAGTATATTTAGAGTTTTCCAGCATCTTGATGATCTCTGCTAGATCCCCTACTAATTTACATTGGCTGTTTGAACCATATTTACCGAAATATGAGCCAATGAATATGAATAATGGGGTCTCGATATGGCACTTGCCCCTCGATGGGGATATAGCCAATTGGAATAAGAATGGGGTCTCGATTGGAAAAATCGAGCAATTTCCTTTCAACAGTCAATTAAATTTTTCGGATTATATTTTTCGAGTATATTTAGAGTTTTCCAGCATCTTGATGATCTCTGCTAGATCCCCTACTAATTTACATTGGCTGTTTGAACCATATTTACCGAAATATGAGCCAATGGATATGAATAATGGGGTCTCGATATGGCACTTGCCCCTCTATGGGGATATAGCTAATTGGAATAAGAATGGGGTCTCGATTGAAAAAATCGAGCAATTTCCTTATAACAGTCAATTAAATTTTTCGGATTATATTTTTCGAGTTTATTCAGAGTTTTCCAGCATCTTGATGATCTCTGCTAGATCCCCTACTAATTTACATTGGCTGTTTGAACCATATTTACCGAAATATGAGCCAATGAATATGAATAATGGGGTCTCGATATGGCACTTGCCCCTCTATGGGGATATAGCCAATTGGAATAAGAATGGGGTCTCGATTGGAAAAATCGAGCAATTTCCTTTCAACAGTCAATTAAATTTTTCGGCTTGTATTTTTCAAGTATATTTAGAGTTTTCCAGCATCTTGATGATCTCTGCTAGATCCCCTACTAATTTACATTGGCTGTTTGAACCATATTTACCGAAATATGAGCCAATGGATATGAATAATGAGGTCTCGATATGGCACTTGCCCCTCGATGGGGATATAGCTAATTGGAATAAGAATGGGGTCTCGATTGAAAAAATCGAGCAATTTCCTTATAACAGTCAATTAAATTTTTCGGATTATATTTTTCGAGTTTATTTAGAGTTTTCCAGCATCTTGATGATCTCTGCTAGATCCCCTACTAATTTACATTGGCTGTTTGAACCATATTTACCGAAATATGAGCCAATGAATATGAATAATGGGGTCTCGATATGGCACTTGCCCCTCTATGGGGATATAGCTAATTGGAATAAGAATGGGGTCTCGATTGAAAAAATCGAGCAATTTCCTTATAACAGTCAATTAAATTTTTCGGATTATATTTTTCGAGTTTATTTACAGTTTTCCAGCATCTTGATGATCTCTGCTAGATCCCCTACTAATTTACATTGGCTGTTTGAACCATATTTACCGAAATATGAGCCAATGAATATGAATAATGGGGTCTCGATATGGCACTTGCCCCTCTATGGGGATATAGCTAATTAGAATAAGAATGGGGTCTCGATTGAAAAAATCGAGCAATTTCCTTATAACAGTCAATTAAATTTTTCGGATTATATTTTTCGAGTTTATTTAGAGTTTTCCAGCATCTTGATGATCTCTGCTAGATCCCCTACTAATTTACATTGGCTGTTTGAACCATATTTACCGAAATATGAGCCAATGGATATGAATAATGGGGTCTCGATATGGCACTTGCCCCTCGATGGGGATATAGCCAATTGGAATAAGAATGGGGTCTCGATTGGAAAAATCGAGCAATTTCCTTTCAACAGTCAATTAAATTTTTCGGCTTGTATTTTTCAAGTATATTTAGAGTTTTCCAGCATCTTGATGATCTCTGCTAGATCCCCTACTAATTTACATTGGCTGTTTGAACCATATTTACCGAAATATGAGCCAATGGATATGAATAATGGGGTCTCGATATGGCACTTGCCCCTCTATGGGGATATAGCTAATTGGAATAAGAATGGGGTCTCGATTGAAAAAATCGAGCAATTTCCTTATAACAGTCAATTAAATTTTTCGGATTATATTTTTCGAGTTTATTTAGAGTTTTCCAGCATCTTGATGATCTCTGCTAGATCCCCTACTAATTTACATTGGCTGTTTGAACCATATTTACCGAAATATGAGCCAATGAATATGAATAATGGGGTCTCGATATGGCACTTGCCCCTCTATGGGGATATAGCTAATTGGAATAAGAATGGGGTCTCGATTGAAAAAATCGAGCAATTTCCTTATAACAGTCAATTAAATTTTTCGGATTATATTTTTCGAGTTTATTTAGAGTTTTCCAGCATCTTGATGATCTCTGCTAGATCCCCTACTAATTTACATTGGCTGTTTGAACCATATTTACCGAAATATGAGCCAATGAATATGAATAATGGGGTCTCGATATGGCACTTGCCCCTCTATGGGGATATAGCTAATTGGAATAAGAATGGGGTCTCGATTGAAAAAATCGAGCAATTTCCTTATAACAGTCAATTAAATTTTTCGGATTATATTTTTCGAGTTTATTTAGAGTTTTCCAGCATCTTGATGATCTCTGCTAGATCCCCTACTAATTTACATTGGCTGTTTGAACCATATTTACCGAAATATGAGCCAATGGATATGAATAATGGGGTCTCGATATGGCACTTGCCCCTCGATGGGGATATAGCCAATTGGAATAAGAATGGGGTCTCGATTGGAAAAATCGAGCAATTTCCTTTCAACAGTCAATTAAATTTTTCGGCTTGTATTTTTAAAGTATATTTAGAGTTTTCCAGCATCTTGATGATCTCTGCTAGATCCCCTACTAATTTACATTGGCTGTTTGAACCATATTTACCGAAATATGAGCCAATGAATATGAATAATGGGGTCTCGATATGGCACTTGCCCCTCTATGGGGATATAGCTAATCGGAATAAGAATGGGGTCTCGATTGAAAAAATCGAGCAATTTCCTTATAACAGTCAATTAAATTTTTCGGATTATATTTTTCGAGTTTATTTAGAGTTTTCCAGCATCTTGATGATCTCTGCTAGATCCCCTACTAATTTACATTGGCTGTTTGAACCATATTTACCGAAATATGAGCCAATGAATATGAATAATGGGGTCTCGATATGGCACTTGCCCCTCTATGGGGATATAGCTAATTGGAATAAGAATGGGGTCTCGATTGAAAAAATCGAGCAATTTCCTTATGACAGTCAATTAAATTTTTCGGATTATATTTTTCGAGTTTATTCAGAGTTTTCCAGCATCTTGATGATCTCTGCTAGATCCCCTACTAATTTACATTGGCTGTTTGAACCATATTTACCGAAATATGAGCCAATGGATATGAATAATGGGGTCTCGATATGGCACTTGCCCCTCTATGGGGATATAGCTAATTGGAATAAGAATGGGGTCTCGATTGAAAAAATCGAGCAATTTCCTTATAACAGTCAATTAAATTTTTCGGATTATATTTTTCGAGTTTATTTAGAGTTTTCCAGCATCTTGATGATCTCTGCTAGATCCCCTACTAATTTACATTGGCTGTTTGAACCATATTTACCGAAATATGAGCCAATGAATATGAATAATGGGGTCTCGATATGGCACTTGCCCCTCTATGGGGATATAGCTAATTGGAATAAGAATGGGGTCTCGATTGAAAAAATCGAGCAATTTCCTTATAACAGTCAATTAAATTTTTCGGATTATATTTTTCGAGTTTATTCAGAGTTTTCCAGCATCTTGATGATCTCTGCTAGATCCCCTACTAATTTACATTGGCTGTTTGAACCATATTTACCGAAATATGAGCCAATGAATATGAATAATGGGGTCTCGATATGGCACTTGCCCCTCTATGGGGATATAGCTAATTGGAATAAGAATGGGGTCTCGATTGAAAAAATCGAGCAATTACCTTATAACAGTCAATTAAATTTTTCGGATTATATTTTTCGAGTTTATTTAGAGTTTTCCAGCATCTTGATGATCTCTGCTAGATCCCCTACTAATTTACATTGGCTGTTTGAACCATATTTACCGAAATATGAGCCAATGGATATGAATAATGGGGTCTCGATATGGCACTTGCCCCTCGATGGGGATATAGCCAATTGGAATAAGAATGGGGTCTCGATTGGAAAAATCGAGCAATTTCCTTTCAACAGTCAATTAAATTTTTCGGCTTGTATTTTTCAAGTATATTTAGAGTTTTCCAGCATCTTGATGATCTCTGCTAGATCCCCTACTAATTTACATTGGCTGTTTGAACCATATTTACCGAAATATGAGCCAATGGATATGAATAATGGGGTCTCGATATGGCACTTGCCCCTCGATGGGGATATAGCCAATTGGAATAAGAATGGGGTCTCGATTGGAAAAATCGAGCAATTTCCTTTCAACAGTCAATTAAATTTTTCGGCTTGTATTTTTAAAGTATATTTAGAGTTTTCCAGCATCTTGATGATCTCTGCTAGATCCCCTACTAATTTACATTGACTGTTTGAACCATATTTACCGAAATATGAGCCAATGAATATGAATAATGGGGTCTCGATATGGCACTTGCCCCTCTATGGGGATATAGCTAATTGGAATAAGAATGGGGTCTCGATTGAAAAAATCGAGCAATTTCCTTATAACAGTCAATTATATTTTTCGGATTATATTTTTCGAGTTTATTCCGAGTTTTCCAGCATCTTGATGATCTCTGCTAGATCCCCTACTAATTTACATTGGCTGTTTGAACCATATTTACCGAAATATGAGCCAATGAATATGAATAATGGGGTCTCGATATGGCACTTGCCCCTCTATGGGGATATAGCTAATTGGAATAAGAATGGGGTCTCGATTGGAAAAATCGAGCAATTTCCTTTCAACAGTCAATTAAATTTTTCGGCTTGTATTTTTCAAGTATATTTAGAGTTTTCCAGCATCTTGATGATCTCTGCTAGATCCCCTACTAATTTACATTGGCTGTTTGAACCATATTTACCGAAATATGAGCCAATGAATATGAATAATGGGGTCTCGATATGGCACTTGCCCCTCGATGGGGATATAGCCAATTGGAATAAGAATGGGGTCTCGATTGGAAAAATCGAGCAATTTCCTTTCAACAGTCAATTAAATTTTTCGGCTTGTATTTTTCAAGTATATTTAGAGTTTTCCAGCATCTTGATGATCTCTGCTAGATCCCCTACTAATTTACATTGGCTGTTTGAACCATATTTACCGAAATATGAGCCAATGGATATGAATAATGGGGTCTCGATATGGCACTTGCCCCTCGATGGGGATATAGCCAATTGGAATAAGAATGGGGTCTCGATTGGAAAAATCGAGCAATTTCCTTTCAACAGTCAATTAAATTTTTCGGCTTGTATTTTTAAAGTATATTTAGAGTTTTCCAGCATCTTGATGATCTCTGCTAGATCCCCTACTAATTTACATTGGCTGTTTGAACCATATTTACCGAAATATGAGCCAATGAATATGAATAATGGGGTCTCGATATGGCACTTGCCCCTCTATGGGGATATAGCTAATTGGAATAAGAATGGGGTCTCGATTGAAAAAATCGAGCAATTTCCTTATAACAGTCAATTATATTTTTCGGATTATATTTTTCGAGTTTATTCAGAGTTTTCCAGCATCTTGATGATCTCTGCTAGATCCCCTACTAATTTACATTGGCTGTTTGAACCATATTTACCGAAATATGAGCCAATGAATATGAATAATGGGGTCTCGATATGGCACTTGCCCCTCTATGGGGATATAGCTAATTGGAATCAGAATGGGGTCTCGATTGGAAAAATCGAGCAATTTCCTTTCAACAGTCAATTAAATTTTTCGGCTTGTATTTTTCAAGTATATTTAGAGTTTTCCAGCATCTTGATGATCTCTGCTAGATCCCCTACTAATTTACATTGGCTGTTTGAACCATATTTACCGAAATATGAGCCAATGAATATGAATAATGGGGTCTCGATATGGCACTTGCCCCTCGATGGGGATATAGCCAATTGGAATAAGAATGGGGTCTCGATTGGAAAAATCGAGCAATTTCCTTTCAACAGTCAATTAAATTTTTCGGATTATATTTTTCGAGTATATTTAGAGTTTTCCAGCATCTTGATGATCTCTGCTAGATCCCCTACTAATTTACATTGGCTGTTTGAACCATATTTACCGAAATATGAGCCAATGGATATGAATAATGGGGTCTCGATATGGCACTTGCCCCTCTATGGGGATATAGCTAATTGGAATAAGAATGGGGTCTCGATTGAAAAAATCGAGCAATTTCCTTATAACAGTCAATTAAATTTTTCGGATTATATTTTTCGAGTTTATTCAGAGTTTTCCAGCATCTTGATGATCTCTGCTAGATCCCCTACTAATTTACATTGGCTGTTTGAACCATATTTACCGAAATATGAGCCAATGAATATGAATAATGGGGTCTCGATATGGCACTTGCCCCTCTATGGGGATATAGCCAATTGGAATAAGAATGGGGTCTCGATTGGAAAAATCGAGCAATTTCCTTTCAACAGTCAATTAAATTTTTCGGCTTGTATTTTTCAAGTATATTTAGAGTTTTCCAGCATCTTGATGATCTCTGCTAGATCCCCTACTAATTTACATTGGCTGTTTGAACCATATTTACCGAAATATGAGCCAATGGATATGAATAATGAGGTCTCGATATGGCACTTGCCCCTCGATGGGGATATAGCCAATTGGAATAAGAATGGGGTCTCGATTGGAAAAATCGAGCAATTTCCTTTCAACAGTCAATTAAATTTTTCGGCTTGTATTTTTCAAGTATATTTAGAGTTTTCCAGCATCTTGATGATCTCTGCTAGATCCCCTACTAATTTACATTGGCTGTTTGAACCATATTTACCGAAATATGAGCCAATGGATATGAATAATGAGGTCTCGATATGGCACTTGCCCCTCGATGGGGATATAGCCAATTGGAATAAGAATGGGGTCTCGATTGAAAAAATCGAGCAATTTCCTTATAACAGTCAATTAAATTTTTCGGATTATATTTTTCGAGTTTATTTAGAGTTTTCCAGCATCTTGATGATCTCTGCTAGATCCCCTACTAATTTACATTGGCTGTTTGAACCATATTTACCGAAATATGAGCCAATGAATATGAATAATGGGGTCTCGATATGGCACTTGCCCCTCTATGGGGATATAGCTAATTGGAATAAGAATGGGGTCTCGATTGAAAAAATCGAGCAATTTCCTTATAACAGTCAATTAAATTTTTCGGATTATATTTTTCGAGTTTATTCAGAGTTTTCCAGCATCTTGATGATCTCTGCTAGATCCCCTACTAATTTACATTGGCTGTTTGAACCATATTTACCGAAATATGAGCCAATGGATATGAATAATGAGGTCTCGATATGGCACTTGCCCCTCGATGGGGATATAGCTAATTGGAATAAGAATGGGGTCTCGATTGAAAAAATCGAGCAATTTCCTTATAACAGTCAATTAAATTTTTCGGATTATATTTTTCGAGTTTATTTAGAGTTTTCCAGCATCTTGATGATCTCTGCTAGATCCCCTACTAATTTACATTGGCTGTTTGAACCATATTTACCGAAATATGAGCCAATGAATATGAATAATGGGGTCTCGATATGGCACTTGCCCCTCTATGGGGATATAGCTAATTGGAATAAGAATGGGGTCTCGATTGAAAAAATCGAGCAATTTCCTTATAACAGTCAATTAAATTTTTCGGATTATATTTTTCGAGTTTATTTACAGTTTTCCAGCATCTTGATGATCTCTGCTAGATCCCCTACTAATTTACATTGGCTGTTTGAACCATATTTACCGAAATATGAGCCAATGAATATGAATAATGGGGTCTCGATATGGCACTTGCCCCTCTATGGGGATATAGCTAATTAGAATAAGAATGGGGTCTCGATTGAAAAAATCGAGCAATTTCCTTATAACAGTCAATTAAATTTTTCGGATTATATTTTACGAGTTTATTTAGAGTTTTCCAGCATCTTGATGATCTCTGCTAGATCCCCTACTAATTTACATTGGCTGTTTGAACCATATTTACCGAAATATGAGCCAATGGATATGAATAATGGGGTCTCGATATGGCACTTGCCCCTCGATGGGGATATAGCCAATTGGAATAAGAATGGGGTCTCGATTGGAAAAATCGAGCAATTTCCTTTCAACAGTCAATTAAATTTTTCGGCTTGTATTTTTCAAGTATATTTAGAGTTTTCCAGCATCTTGATGATCTCTGCTAGATCCCCTACTAATTTACATTGGCTGTTTGAACCATATTTACCGAAATATGAGCCAATGGATATGAATAATGGGGTCTCGATATGGCACTTGCCCCTCTATGGGGATATAGCTAATTGGAATAAGAATGGGGTCTCGATTGAAAAAATCGAGCAATTTCCTTATAACAGTCAATTAAATTTTTCGGATTATATTTTTCGAGTTTATTTAGAGTTTTCCAGCATCTTGATGATCTCTGCTAGATCCCCTACTAATTTACATTGGCTGTTTGAACCATATTCACCGAAATATGAGCCAATGAATATGAATAATGGGGTCTCGATATGGCACTTGCCCCTCTATGGGGATATAGCTAATTGGAATAAGAATGGGGTCTCGATTGAAAAAATCGAGCAATTTCCTTATAACAGTCAATTAAATTTTTCGGATTATATTTTTCGAGTTTATTTAGAGTTTTCCAGCATCTTGATGATCTCTGCTAGATCCCCTACTAATTTACATTGGCTGTTTGAACCATATTTACCGAAATATGAGCCAATGAATATGAATAATGGGGTCTCGATATGGCACTTGCCCCTCTATGGGGATATAGCTAATTGGAATAAGAATGGGGTCTCGATTGAAAAAATCGAGCAATTTCCTTATAACAGTCAATTAAATTTTTCGGATTATATTTTTCGAGTTTATTCAGAGTTTTCCAGCATCTTGATGATCTCTGCTAGATCCCCTACTAATTTACATTGGCTGTTTGAACCATATTTACCGAAATATGAGCCAATGAATATGAATAATGGGGTCTCGATATGGCACTTGCCCCTCTATGGGGATATAGCTAATTGGAATAAGAATGGGGTCTCGATTGAAAAAATCGAGCAATTTCCTTATAACAGTCAATTAAATTTTTCGGATTATATTTTTCGAGTTTATTTAGAGTTTTCCAGCATCTTGATGATCTCTGCTAGATCCCCTACTAATTTACATTGGCTGTTTGAACCATATTTACCGAAATATGAGCCAATGGATATGAATAATGGGGTCTCGATATGGCACTTGCCCCTCGATGGGGATATAGCCAATTGGAATAAGAATGGGGTCTCGATTGGAAAAATCGAGCAATTTCCTTTCAACAGTCAATTAAATTTTTCGGCTTGTATTTTTAAAGTATATTTAGAGTTTTCCAGCATCTTGATGATCTCTGCTAGATCCCCTACTAATTTACATTGGCTGTTTGAACCATATTTACCGAAATATGAGCCAATGAATATGAATAATGGGGTCTCGATATGGCACTTGCCCCTCTATGGGGATATAGCTAATCGGAATAAGAATGGGGTCTCGATTGAAAAAATCGAGCAATTTCCTTATAACAGTCAATTAAATTTTTCGGATTATATTTTTCGAGTTTATTTAGAGTTTTCCAGCATCTTGATGATCTCTGCTAGATCCCCACTAATTTACATTGGCTGTTTGAACCATATTTACCGAAATATGAGCCAATGAATATGAATAATGGGGTCTCGATATGGCACTTGCCCCTCTATGGGGATATAGCTAATTGGAATAAGAATGGGGTCTCGATTGAAAAAATCGAGCAATTTCCTTATGACAGTCAATTAAATTTTTCGGATTATATTTTTCGAGTTTATTCAGAGTTTTCCAGCATCTTGATGATCTCTGCTAGATCCCCTACTAATTTACATTGGCTGTTTGAACCATATTTACCGAAATATGAGCCAATGAATATGAATAATGGGGTCTCGATATGGCACTTGCCCCTCTATGGGGATATAGCTAATTGGAATAAGAATGGGGTCTCGATTGAAAAAATCGAGCAATTTCCTTATGACAGTCAATTAAATTTTTCGGATTATATTTTTCGAGTTTATTCAGAGTTTTCCAGCATCTTGATGATCTCTGCTAGATCCCCTACTAATTTACATTGGCTGTTTGAACCATATTTACCGAAATATGAGCCAATGGATATGAATAATGGGGTCTCGATATGGCACTTGCCCCTCTATGGGGATATAGCTAATTGGAATAAGAATGGGGTCTCGATTGAAAAAATCGAGCAATTTCCTTATAACAGTCAATTAAATTTTTCGGATTATATTTTTCGAGTTTATTTAGAGTTTTCCAGCATCTTGATGATCTCTGCTAGATCCCCTACTAATTTACATTGGCTGTTTGAACCATATTTACCGAAATATGAGCCAATGAATATGAATAATGGGGTCTCGATATGGCACTTGCCCCTCTATGGGGATATAGCTAATTGGAATAAGAATGGGGTCTCGATTGAAAAAATCGAGCAATTTCCTTATAACAGTCAATTAAATTTTTCGGATTATATTTTTCGAGTTTATTCAGAGTTTTCCAGCATCTTGATGATCTCTGCTAGATCCCCTACTAATTTACATTGGCTGTTTGAACCATATTTACCGAAATATGAGCCAATGAATATGAATAATGGGGTCTCGATATGGCACTTGCCCCTCTATGGGGATATAGCTAATTGGAATAAGAATGGGGTCTCGATTGAAAAAATCGAGCAATTTCCTTATAACAGTCAATTAAATTTTTCGGATTATATTTTTCGAGTTTATTTAGAGTTTTCCAGCATCTTGATGATCTCTGCTAGATCCCCTACTAATTTACATTGGCTGTTTGAACCATATTTACCGAAATATGAGCCAATGGATATGAATAATGGGGTCTCGATATGGCACTTGCCCCTCGATGGGGATATAGCCAATTGGAATAAGAATGGGGTCTCGATTGGAAAAATCGAGCAATTTCCTTTCAACAGTCAATTAAATTTTTCGGCTTGTATTTTTAAAGTATATTTAGAGTTTTCCAGCATCTTGATGATCTCTGCTAGATCCCCTACTAATTTACATTGGCTGTTTGAACCATATTTACCGAAATATGAGCCAATGAATATGAATAATGGGGTCTCGATATGGCACTTGCCCCTCTATGGGGATATAGCTAATTGGAATAAGAATGGGGTCTCGATTGAAAAAATCGAGCAATTTCCTTATAACAGTCAATTATATTTTTCGGATTATATTTTTCGAGTTTATTCAGAGTTTTCCAGCATCTTGATGATCTCTGCTAGATCCCCTACTAATTTACATTGGCTGTTTGAACCATATTTACCGAAATATGAGCCAATGAATATGAATAATGGGGTCTCGATATGGCACTTGCCCCTCTATGGGGATATAGCTAATTGGAATAAGAATGGGGTCTCGATTGGAAAAATCGAGCAATTTCCTTTCAACAGTCAATTAAATTTTTCGGCTTGTATTTTTCAAGTATATTTAGAGTTTTCCAGCATCTTGATGATCTCTGCTAGATCCCCTACTAATTTACATTGGCTGTTTGAACCATATTTACCGAAATATGAGCCAATGAATATGAATAATGGGGTCTCGATATGGCACTTGCCCCTCGATGGGGATATAGCCAATTGGAATAAGAATGGGGTCTCGATTGGAAAAATCGAGCAATTTCCTTTCAACAGTCAATTAAATTTTTCGGCTTGTATTTTTCAAGTATATTTAGAGTTTTCCAGCATCTTGATGATCTCTGCTAGATCCCCTACTAATTTACATTGGCTGTTTGAACCATATTTACCGAAATATGAGCCAATGGATATGAATAATGGGGTCTCGATATGGCACTTGCCCCTCGATGGGGATATAGCCAATTGGAATAAGAATGGGGTCTCGATTGGAAAAATCGAGCAATTTCCTTTCAACAGTCAATTAAATTTTTCGGCTTGTATTTTTAAAGTATATTTAGAGTTTTCCAGCATCTTGATGATCTCTGCTAGATCCCCTACTAATTTACATTGGCTGTTTGAACCATATTTACCGAAATATGAGCCAATGAATATGAATAATGGGGTCTCGATATGGCACTTGCCCCTCTATGGGGATATAGCTAATTGGAATCAGAATGGGGTCTCGATTGGAAAAATCGAGCAATTTCCTTTCAACAGTCAATTAAATTTTTCGGCTTGTATTTTTCAAGTATATTTAGAGTTTTCCAGCATCTTGATGATCTCTGCTAGATCCCCTACTAATTTACATTGGCTGTTTGAACCATATTTACCGAAATATGAGCCAATGGATATGAATAATGGGGTCTCGATATGGCACTTGCCCCTCTATGGGGATATAGCTAATTGGAATAAGAATGGGGTCTCGATTGAAAAAATCGAGCAATTTCCTTATAACAGTCAATTAAATTTTTCGGATTATATTTTTCGAGTTTATTCAGAGTTTTCCAGCATCTTGATGATCTCTGCTAGATCCCCTACTAATTTACATTGGCTGTTTGAACCATATTTACCGAAATATGAGCCAATGAATATGAATAATGGGGTCTCGATATGGCACTTGCCCCTCTATGGGGATATAGCCAATTGGAATAAGAATGGGGTCTCGATTGGAAAAATCGAGCAATTTCCTTTCAACAGTCAATTAAATTTTTCGGCTTGTATTTTTCAAGTATATTTAGAGTTTTCCAGCATCTTGATGATCTCTGCTAGATCCCCTACTAATTTACATTGGCTGTTTGAACCATATTTACCGAAATATGAGCCAATGGATATGAATATTGAGGTCTCGATATGGCACTTGCCCCTCGATGGGGATATAGCCAATTGGAATAAGAATGGGGTCTCGATTGGAAAAATCGAGCAATTTCCTTTCAACAGTCAATTAAATTTTTCGGCTTGTATTTTTCAAGTATATTTAGAGTTTTCCAGCATCTTGATGATCTCTGCTAGATCCCCTACTAATTTACATTGGCTGTTTGAACCATATTTACCGAAATATGAGCCAATGGATATGAATAATGGGGTCTCGATATGGCACTTGCCCCTCGATGGGGATATAGCCAATTGGAATAAGAATGGGGTCTCGATTGGAAAAATCGAGCAATTTCCTTATAACAGTCAATTAAATTTTTCGGATTATATTTTTCGAGTTTATTTAGAGTTTTCCAGCATCTTGATGATCTCTGCTAGATCCCCTACTAATTTACATTGGCTGTTTGAACCATATTTACCGAAATATGAGCCAATGGATATGAATAATGGGGTCTCGATATGGCACTTGCCCCTCGATGGGGATATAGCCAATTGGAATAAGAATGGGGTCTCGATTGGAAAAATCGAGCAATTTCCTTTCAACAGTCAATTAAATTTTTCGGCTTGTATTTTTAAAGTATATTTAGAGTTTTCCAGCATCTTGATGATCTCTGCTAGATCCCCTACTAATTTACATTGGCTGTTTGAACCATATTTACCGAAATATGAGCCAATGAATATGAATAATGGGGTCTCGATATGGCACTTGCCCCTCTATGGGGATATAGCTAATTGGAATAAGAATGGGGTCTCGATTGAAAAAATCGAGCAATTTCCTTATAACAGTCAATTATATTTTTCGGATTATATTTTTCGAGTTTATTCAGAGTTTTCCAGCATCTTGATGATCTCTGCTAGATCCCCTACTAATTTACATTGGCTGTTTGAACCATATTTACCGAAATATGAGCCAATGAATATGAATAATGGGGTCTCGATATGGCACTTGCCCCTCTATGGGGATATAGCTAATTGGAATCAGAATGGGGTCTCGATTGGAAAAATCGAGCAATTTCCTTTCAACAGTCAATTAAATTTTTCGGCTTGTATTTTTCAAGTATATTTAGAGTTTTCCAGCATCTTGATGATCTCTGCTAGATCCCCTACTAATTTACATTGGCTGTTTGAACCATATTTACCGAAATATGAGCCAATGGATATGAATAATGGGGTCTCGATATGGCACTTGCCCCTCTATGGGGATATAGCTAATTGGAATAAGAATGGGGTCTCGATTGAAAAAATCGAGCAATTTCCTTATAACAGTCAATTAAATTTTTCGGATTATATTTTTCGAGTTTATTCAGAGTTTTCCAGCATCTTGATGATCTCTGCTAGATCCCCTACTAATTTACATTGGCTGTTTGAACCATATTTACCGAAATATGAGCCAATGAATATGAATAATGGGGTCTCGATATGGCACTTGCCCCTCTATGGGGATATAGCCAATTGGAATAAGAATGGGGTCTCGATTGGAAAAATCGAGCAATTTCCTTTCAACAGTCAATTAAATTTTTCGGCTTGTATTTTTCAAGTATATTTAGAGTTTTCCAGCATCTTGATGATCTCTGCTAGATCCCCTACTAATTTACATTGGCTGTTTGAACCATATTTACCGAAATATGAGCCAATGGATATGAATAATGAGGTCTCGATATGGCACTTGCCCCTCGATGGGGATATAGCCAATTGGAATAAGAATGGGGTCTCGATTGGAAAAATCGAGCAATTTCCTTTCAACAGTCAATTAAATTTTTCGGCTTGTATTTTTCAAGTATATTTAGAGTTTTCCAGCATCTTGATGATCTCTGCTAGATCCCCTACTAATTTACATTGGCTGTTTGAACCATATTTACCGAAATATGAGCCAATGGATATGAATAATGGGGTCTCGATATGGCACTTGCCCCTCGATGGGGATATAGCCAATTGGAATAAGAATGGGGTCTCGATTGGAAAAATCGAGCAATTTCCTTATAACAGTCAATTAAATTTTTCGGATTATATTTTTCGAGTTTATTTAGAGTTTTCCAGCATCTTGATGATCTCTGCTAGATCCCCTACTAATTTACATTGGCTGTTTGAACCATATTTACCGAAATATGAGCCAATGGATATGAATAATGGGGTCTCGATATGGCACTTGCCCCTCGATGGGGATATAGCCAATTGGAATAAGAATGGGGTCTCGATTGGAAAAATCGAGCAATTTCCTTTCAACAGTCAATTAAATTTTTCGGATTATATTTTTCGAGTTTATTTAGAGTTTTCCAGCATCTTGATGATCTCTGCTAGATCCCCTACTAATTTACATTGGCTGTTTGAACCATATTTACCGAAATATGAGCCAATGAATATGAATAATGGGGTCTCGATATGGCACTTGCCCCTCTATGGGGATATAGCTAATTGGAATAAGAATGGGGTCTCGATTGAAAAAATCGAGCAATTTCCTTATAACAGTCAATTAAATTTTTCGGATTATATTTTTCGAGTTTATTTAGAGTTTTCCAGCATCTTGATGATCTCTGCTAGATCCCCTACTAATTTACATTGGCTGTTTGAACCATATTTACCGAAATATGAGCCAATGGATATGAATAATGGGGTCTCGATATGGCACTTGCCCCTCGATGGGGATATAGCCAATTGGAATAAGAATGGGGTCTCGATTGGAAAAATCGAGCAATTTCCTTTCAACAGTCAATTAAATTTTTCGGATTATATTTTTCGAGTTTATTTAGAGTTTTCCAGCATCTTGATGATCTCTGCTAGATCCCCTACTAATTTACATTGGCTGTTTGAACCATATTTACCGAAATATGAGCCAATGGATATGAATAATGGGGTCTCGATATGGCACTTGCCCCTCGATGGGGATATAGCCAATTGGAATAAGAATGGGGTCTCGATTGGAAAAATCGAGCAATTTCCTTTCAACAGTCAATTAAATTTTTCGGCTTGTATTTTTAAAGTATATTTAGAGTTTTCCAGCATCTTGATGATCTCTGCTAGATCCCCTACTAATTTACATTGGCTGTTTGAACCATATTTACCGAAATATGAGCCAATGAATATGAATAATGGGGTCTCGATATGGCACTTGCCCCTCTATGGGGATATAGCTAATTGGAATAAGAATGGGGTCTCGATTGAAAAAATCGAGCAATTTCCTTATAACAGTCAATTAAATTTTTCGGATTATATTTTTCGAGTTTATTTAGAGTTTTCCAGCATCTTGATGATCTCTGCTAGATCCCCTACTAATTTACATTGGCTGTTTGAACCATATTTACCGAAATATGAGCCAATGGATATGAATAATGGGGTCTCGATATGGCACTTGCCCCTCGATGGGGATATAGCCAATTGGAATGAGAATGGGGTCTCGATTGGAAAAATCGAGCAATTTCCTTTCAACAGTCAATTAAATTTTTCGGCTTGTATTTTTCAAGTATATTTAGAGTTTTCCAGCATCTTGATGATCTCTGCTAGATCCCCTACTAATTTACATTGGCTGTTTGAACCATATTTACCGGAATATGAGCCAATGAATATGAATAATGGGGTCTCGATATGGCACTTGCCCCTCTATGGGGATATAGCTAATTGGAATAAGAATGGGGTCTCGATTGAAAAAATCGAGCAATTTCCTTATAACAGTCAATTAAATTTTTCGGATTATATTTTTCGAGTTTATTTAGAGTTTTCCAGCATCTTGATGATCTCTGCTAGATCCCCTACTAATTTACATTGGCTGTTTGAACCATATTTACCGAAATATGAGCCAATGAATATGAATAATGGGGTCTCGATATGGCACTTGCCCCTCTATGGGGATATAGCTAATTGGAATAAGAATGGGGTCTCGATTGAAAAAATCGAGCAATTTCCTTATAACAGTCAATTATATTTTTCGGATTATATTTTTCGAGTTTATTCAGAGTTTTCCAGCATCTTGATGATCTCTGCTAGATCCCCTACTAATTTACATTGGCTGTTTGAACCATATTTACCGAAATATGAGCCAATGAATATGAATAATGGGGTCTCGATATGGCACTTGCCCCTCTATGGGGATATAGCTAATTGGAATCAGAATGGGGTCTCGATTGGAAAAATCGAGCAATTTCCTTTCAACAGTCAATTAAATTTTTCGGCTTGTATTTTTCAAGTATATTTAGAGTTTTCCAGCATCTTGATGATCTCTGCTAGATCCCCTACTAATTTACATTGGCTGTTTGAACCATATTTACCGAAATATGAGCCAATGAATATGAATAATGGGGTCTCGATATGGCACTTGCCCCTCGATGGGGATATAGCCAATTGGAATAAGAATGGGGTCTCGATTGGAAAAATCGAGCAATTTCCTTTCAACAGTCAATTAAATTTTTCGGATTATATTTTTCGAGTATATTTAGAGTTTTCCAGCATCTTGATGATCTCTGCTAGATCCCCTACTAATTTACATTGGCTGTTTGAACCATATTTACCGAAATATGAGCCAATGGATATGAATAATGGGGTCTCGATATGGCACTTGCCCCTCTATGGGGATATAGCTAATTGGAATAAGAATGGGGTCTCGATTGAAAAAATCGAGCAATTTCCTTATAACAGTCAATTAAATTTTTCGGATTATATTTTTCGAGTTTATTCAGAGTTTTCCAGCATCTTGATGATCTCTGCTAGATCCCCTACTAATTTACATTGGCTGTTTGAACCATATTTACCGAAATATGAGCCAATGAATATGAATAATGGGGTCTCGATATGGCACTTGCCCCTCTATGGGGATATAGCCAATTGGAATAAGAATGGGGTCTCGATTGGAAAAATCGAGCAATTTCCTTTCAACAGTCAATTAAATTTTTCGGCTTGTATTTTTCAAGTATATTTAGAGTTTTCCAGCATCTTGATGATCTCTGCTAGATCCCCTACTAATTTACATTGGCTGTTTGAACCATATTTACCGAAATATGAGCCAATGGATATGAATAATGAGGTCTCGATATGGCACTTGCCCCTCGATGGGGATATAGCCAATTGGAATAAGAATGGGGTCTCGATTGGAAAAATCGAGCAATTTCCTTTCAACAGTCAATTAAATTTTTCGGCTTGTATTTTTCAAGTATATTTAGAGTTTTCCAGCATCTTGATGATCTCTGCTAGATCCCCTACTAATTTACATTGGCTGTTTGAACCATATTTACCGAAATATGAGCCAATGGATATGAATAATGAGGTCTCGATATGGCACTTGCCCCTCGATGGGGATATAGCCAATTGGAATAAGAATGGGGTCTCGATTGAAAAAATCGAGCAATTTCCTTATAACAGTCAATTAAATTTTTCGGATTATATTTTTCGAGTTTATTTAGAGTTTTCCAGCATCTTGATGATCTCTGCTAGATCCCCTACTAATTTACATTGGCTGTTTGAACCATATTTACCGAAATATGAGCCAATGAATATGAATAATGGGGTCTCGATATGGCACTTGCCCCTCTATGGGGATATAGCTAATTGGAATAAGAATGGGGTCTCGATTGAAAAAATCGAGCAATTTCCTTATAACAGTCAATTAAATTTTTCGGATTATATTTTTCGAGTTTATTCAGAGTTTTCCAGCATCTTGATGATCTCTGCTAGATCCCCTACTAATTTACATTGGCTGTTTGAACCATATTTACCGAAATATGAGCCAATGGATATGAATAATGAGGTCTCGATATGGCACTTGCCCCTCGATGGGGATATAGCTAATTGGAATAAGAATGGGGTCTCGATTGAAAAAATCGAGCAATTTCCTTATAACAGTCAATTAAATTTTTCGGATTATATTTTTCGAGTTTATTTAGAGTTTTCCAGCATCTTGATGATCTCTGCTAGATCCCCTACTAATTTACATTGGCTGTTTGAACCATATTTACCGAAATATGAGCCAATGAATATGAATAATGGGGTCTCGATATGGCACTTGCCCCTCTATGGGGATATAGCTAATTGGAATAAGAATGGGGTCTCGATTGAAAAAATCGAGCAATTTCCTTATAACAGTCAATTAAATTTTTCGGATTATATTTTTCGAGTTTATTTACAGTTTTCCAGCATCTTGATGATCTCTGCTAGATCCCCTACTAATTTACATTGGCTGTTTGAACCATATTTACCGAAATATGAGCCAATGAATATGAATAATGGGGTCTCGATATGGCACTTGCCCCTCTATGGGGATATAGCTAATTAGAATAAGAATGGGGTCTCGATTGAAAAAATCGAGCAATTTCCTTATAACAGTCAATTAAATTTTTCGGATTATATTTTACGAGTTTATTTAGAGTTTTCCAGCATCTTGATGATCTCTGCTAGATCCCCTACTAATTTACATTGGCTGTTTGAACCATATTTACCGAAATATGAGCCAATGGATATGAATAATGGGGTCTCGATATGGCACTTGCCCCTCGATGGGGATATAGCC
This sequence comes from Aleiodes leptofemur, assembly GCA_963942555.1. Taxonomy (NCBI): domain Eukaryota; kingdom Metazoa; phylum Arthropoda; class Insecta; order Hymenoptera; family Braconidae; genus Aleiodes; species Aleiodes leptofemur. The sequence continues at coordinate 1,424,085 of OZ012619.1, read as the reverse complement.
AATTGGAATAAGAATGGGGTCTCGATTGGAAAAATCGAGCAATTTCCTTTCAACAGTCAATTAAATTTTTCGGCTTGTATTTTTCAAGTATATTTAGAGTTTTCCAGCATCTTGATGATCTCTGCTAGATCCCCTACTAATTTACATTGGCTGTTTGAACCATATTTACCGAAATATGAGCCAATGGATATGAATAATGGGGTCTCGATATGGCACTTGCCCCTCTATGGGGATATAGCTAATTGGAATAAGAATGGGGTCTCGATTGAAAAAATCGAGCAATTTCCTTATAACAGTCAATTAAATTTTTCGGATTATATTTTTCGAGTTTATTTAGAGTTTTCCAGCATCTTGATGATCTCTGCTAGATCCCCTACTAATTTACATTGGCTGTTTGAACCATATTCACCGAAATATGAGCCAATGAATATGAATAATGGGGTCTCGATATGGCACTTGCCCCTCTATGGGGATATAGCTAATTGGAATAAGAATGGGGTCTCGATTGAAAAAATCGAGCAATTTCCTTATAACAGTCAATTAAATTTTTCGGATTATATTTTTCGAGTTTATTTAGAGTTTTCCAGCATCTTGATGATCTCTGCTAGATCCCCTACTAATTTACATTGGCTGTTTGAACCATATTTACCGAAATATGAGCCAATGAATATGAATAATGGGGTCTCGATATGGCACTTGCCCCTCTATGGGGATATAGCTAATTGGAATAAGAATGGGGTCTCGATTGAAAAAATCGAGCAATTTCCTTATAACAGTCAATTAAATTTTTCGGATTATATTTTTCGAGTTTATTCAGAGTTTTCCAGCATCTTGATGATCTCTGCTAGATCCCCTACTAATTTACATTGGCTGTTTGAACCATATTTACCGAAATATGAGCCAATGAATATGAATAATGGGGTCTCGATATGGCACTTGCCCCTCTATGGGGATATAGCTAATTGGAATAAGAATGGGGTCTCGATTGAAAAAATCGAGCAATTTCCTTATAACAGTCAATTAAATTTTTCGGATTATATTTTTCGAGTTTATTTAGAGTTTTCCAGCATCTTGATGATCTCTGCTAGATCCCCTACTAATTTACATTGGCTGTTTGAACCATATTTACCGAAATATGAGCCAATGGATATGAATAATGGGGTCTCGATATGGCACTTGCCCCTCGATGGGGATATAGCCAATTGGAATAAGAATGGGGTCTCGATTGGAAAAATCGAGCAATTTCCTTTCAACAGTCAATTAAATTTTTCGGCTTGTATTTTTAAAGTATATTTAGAGTTTTCCAGCATCTTGATGATCTCTGCTAGATCCCCTACTAATTTACATTGGCTGTTTGAACCATATTTACCGAAATATGAGCCAATGAATATGAATAATGGGGTCTCGATATGGCACTTGCCCCTCTATGGGGATATAGCTAATCGGAATAAGAATGGGGTCTCGATTGAAAAAATCGAGCAATTTCCTTATAACAGTCAATTAAATTTTTCGGATTATATTTTTCGAGTTTATTTAGAGTTTTCCAGCATCTTGATGATCTCTGCTAGATCCCCACTAATTTACATTGGCTGTTTGAACCATATTTACCGAAATATGAGCCAATGAATATGAATAATGGGGTCTCGATATGGCACTTGCCCCTCTATGGGGATATAGCTAATTGGAATAAGAATGGGGTCTCGATTGAAAAAATCGAGCAATTTCCTTATGACAGTCAATTAAATTTTTCGGATTATATTTTTCGAGTTTATTCAGAGTTTTCCAGCATCTTGATGATCTCTGCTAGATCCCCTACTAATTTACATTGGCTGTTTGAACCATATTTACCGAAATATGAGCCAATGAATATGAATAATGGGGTCTCGATATGGCACTTGCCCCTCTATGGGGATATAGCTAATTGGAATAAGAATGGGGTCTCGATTGAAAAAATCGAGCAATTTCCTTATGACAGTCAATTAAATTTTTCGGATTATATTTTTCGAGTTTATTCAGAGTTTTCCAGCATCTTGATGATCTCTGCTAGATCCCCTACTAATTTACATTGGCTGTTTGAACCATATTTACCGAAATATGAGCCAATGGATATGAATAATGGGGTCTCGATATGGCACTTGCCCCTCTATGGGGATATAGCTAATTGGAATAAGAATGGGGTCTCGATTGAAAAAATCGAGCAATTTCCTTATAACAGTCAATTAAATTTTTCGGATTATATTTTTCGAGTTTATTTAGAGTTTTCCAGCATCTTGATGATCTCTGCTAGATCCCCTACTAATTTACATTGGCTGTTTGAACCATATTTACCGAAATATGAGCCAATGAATATGAATAATGGGGTCTCGATATGGCACTTGCCCCTCTATGGGGATATAGCTAATTGGAATAAGAATGGGGTCTCGATTGAAAAAATCGAGCAATTTCCTTATAACAGTCAATTAAATTTTTCGGATTATATTTTTCGAGTTTATTCAGAGTTTTCCAGCATCTTGATGATCTCTGCTAGATCCCCTACTAATTTACATTGGCTGTTTGAACCATATTTACCGAAATATGAGCCAATGAATATGAATAATGGGGTCTCGATATGGCACTTGCCCCTCTATGGGGATATAGCTAATTGGAATAAGAATGGGGTCTCGATTGAAAAAATCGAGCAATTTCCTTATAACAGTCAATTAAATTTTTCGGATTATATTTTTCGAGTTTATTTAGAGTTTTCCAGCATCTTGATGATCTCTGCTAGATCCCCTACTAATTTACATTGGCTGTTTGAACCATATTTACCGAAATATGAGCCAATGGATATGAATAATGGGGTCTCGATATGGCACTTGCCCCTCGATGGGGATATAGCCAATTGGAATAAGAATGGGGTCTCGATTGGAAAAATCGAGCAATTTCCTTTCAACAGTCAATTAAATTTTTCGGCTTGTATTTTTAAAGTATATTTAGAGTTTTCCAGCATCTTGATGATCTCTGCTAGATCCCCTACTAATTTACATTGGCTGTTTGAACCATATTTACCGAAATATGAGCCAATGAATATGAATAATGGGGTCTCGATATGGCACTTGCCCCTCTATGGGGATATAGCTAATTGGAATAAGAATGGGGTCTCGATTGAAAAAATCGAGCAATTTCCTTATAACAGTCAATTATATTTTTCGGATTATATTTTTCGAGTTTATTCAGAGTTTTCCAGCATCTTGATGATCTCTGCTAGATCCCCTACTAATTTACATTGGCTGTTTGAACCATATTTACCGAAATATGAGCCAATGAATATGAATAATGGGGTCTCGATATGGCACTTGCCCCTCTATGGGGATATAGCTAATTGGAATAAGAATGGGGTCTCGATTGGAAAAATCGAGCAATTTCCTTTCAACAGTCAATTAAATTTTTCGGCTTGTATTTTTCAAGTATATTTAGAGTTTTCCAGCATCTTGATGATCTCTGCTAGATCCCCTACTAATTTACATTGGCTGTTTGAACCATATTTACCGAAATATGAGCCAATGAATATGAATAATGGGGTCTCGATATGGCACTTGCCCCTCGATGGGGATATAGCCAATTGGAATAAGAATGGGGTCTCGATTGGAAAAATCGAGCAATTTCCTTTCAACAGTCAATTAAATTTTTCGGCTTGTATTTTTCAAGTATATTTAGAGTTTTCCAGCATCTTGATGATCTCTGCTAGATCCCCTACTAATTTACATTGGCTGTTTGAACCATATTTACCGAAATATGAGCCAATGGATATGAATAATGGGGTCTCGATATGGCACTTGCCCCTCGATGGGGATATAGCCAATTGGAATAAGAATGGGGTCTCGATTGGAAAAATCGAGCAATTTCCTTTCAACAGTCAATTAAATTTTTCGGCTTGTATTTTTAAAGTATATTTAGAGTTTTCCAGCATCTTGATGATCTCTGCTAGATCCCCTACTAATTTACATTGGCTGTTTGAACCATATTTACCGAAATATGAGCCAATGAATATGAATAATGGGGTCTCGATATGGCACTTGCCCCTCTATGGGGATATAGCTAATTGGAATCAGAATGGGGTCTCGATTGGAAAAATCGAGCAATTTCCTTTCAACAGTCAATTAAATTTTTCGGCTTGTATTTTTCAAGTATATTTAGAGTTTTCCAGCATCTTGATGATCTCTGCTAGATCCCCTACTAATTTACATTGGCTGTTTGAACCATATTTACCGAAATATGAGCCAATGGATATGAATAATGGGGTCTCGATATGGCACTTGCCCCTCTATGGGGATATAGCTAATTGGAATAAGAATGGGGTCTCGATTGAAAAAATCGAGCAATTTCCTTATAACAGTCAATTAAATTTTTCGGATTATATTTTTCGAGTTTATTCAGAGTTTTCCAGCATCTTGATGATCTCTGCTAGATCCCCTACTAATTTACATTGGCTGTTTGAACCATATTTACCGAAATATGAGCCAATGAATATGAATAATGGGGTCTCGATATGGCACTTGCCCCTCTATGGGGATATAGCCAATTGGAATAAGAATGGGGTCTCGATTGGAAAAATCGAGCAATTTCCTTTCAACAGTCAATTAAATTTTTCGGCTTGTATTTTTCAAGTATATTTAGAGTTTTCCAGCATCTTGATGATCTCTGCTAGATCCCCTACTAATTTACATTGGCTGTTTGAACCATATTTACCGAAATATGAGCCAATGGATATGAATATTGAGGTCTCGATATGGCACTTGCCCCTCGATGGGGATATAGCCAATTGGAATAAGAATGGGGTCTCGATTGGAAAAATCGAGCAATTTCCTTTCAACAGTCAATTAAATTTTTCGGCTTGTATTTTTCAAGTATATTTAGAGTTTTCCAGCATCTTGATGATCTCTGCTAGATCCCCTACTAATTTACATTGGCTGTTTGAACCATATTTACCGAAATATGAGCCAATGGATATGAATAATGGGGTCTCGATATGGCACTTGCCCCTCGATGGGGATATAGCCAATTGGAATAAGAATGGGGTCTCGATTGGAAAAATCGAGCAATTTCCTTATAACAGTCAATTAAATTTTTCGGATTATATTTTTCGAGTTTATTTAGAGTTTTCCAGCATCTTGATGATCTCTGCTAGATCCCCTACTAATTTACATTGGCTGTTTGAACCATATTTACCGAAATATGAGCCAATGGATATGAATAATGGGGTCTCGATATGGCACTTGCCCCTCGATGGGGATATAGCCAATTGGAATAAGAATGGGGTCTCGATTGGAAAAATCGAGCAATTTCCTTTCAACAGTCAATTAAATTTTTCGGCTTGTATTTTTAAAGTATATTTAGAGTTTTCCAGCATCTTGATGATCTCTGCTAGATCCCCTACTAATTTACATTGGCTGTTTGAACCATATTTACCGAAATATGAGCCAATGAATATGAATAATGGGGTCTCGATATGGCACTTGCCCCTCTATGGGGATATAGCTAATTGGAATAAGAATGGGGTCTCGATTGAAAAAATCGAGCAATTTCCTTATAACAGTCAATTATATTTTTCGGATTATATTTTTCGAGTTTATTCAGAGTTTTCCAGCATCTTGATGATCTCTGCTAGATCCCCTACTAATTTACATTGGCTGTTTGAACCATATTTACCGAAATATGAGCCAATGAATATGAATAATGGGGTCTCGATATGGCACTTGCCCCTCTATGGGGATATAGCTAATTGGAATCAGAATGGGGTCTCGATTGGAAAAATCGAGCAATTTCCTTTCAACAGTCAATTAAATTTTTCGGCTTGTATTTTTCAAGTATATTTAGAGTTTTCCAGCATCTTGATGATCTCTGCTAGATCCCCTACTAATTTACATTGGCTGTTTGAACCATATTTACCGAAATATGAGCCAATGGATATGAATAATGGGGTCTCGATATGGCACTTGCCCCTCTATGGGGATATAGCTAATTGGAATAAGAATGGGGTCTCGATTGAAAAAATCGAGCAATTTCCTTATAACAGTCAATTAAATTTTTCGGATTATATTTTTCGAGTTTATTCAGAGTTTTCCAGCATCTTGATGATCTCTGCTAGATCCCCTACTAATTTACATTGGCTGTTTGAACCATATTTACCGAAATATGAGCCAATGAATATGAATAATGGGGTCTCGATATGGCACTTGCCCCTCTATGGGGATATAGCCAATTGGAATAAGAATGGGGTCTCGATTGGAAAAATCGAGCAATTTCCTTTCAACAGTCAATTAAATTTTTCGGCTTGTATTTTTCAAGTATATTTAGAGTTTTCCAGCATCTTGATGATCTCTGCTAGATCCCCTACTAATTTACATTGGCTGTTTGAACCATATTTACCGAAATATGAGCCAATGGATATGAATAATGAGGTCTCGATATGGCACTTGCCCCTCGATGGGGATATAGCCAATTGGAATAAGAATGGGGTCTCGATTGGAAAAATCGAGCAATTTCCTTTCAACAGTCAATTAAATTTTTCGGCTTGTATTTTTCAAGTATATTTAGAGTTTTCCAGCATCTTGATGATCTCTGCTAGATCCCCTACTAATTTACATTGGCTGTTTGAACCATATTTACCGAAATATGAGCCAATGGATATGAATAATGGGGTCTCGATATGGCACTTGCCCCTCGATGGGGATATAGCCAATTGGAATAAGAATGGGGTCTCGATTGGAAAAATCGAGCAATTTCCTTATAACAGTCAATTAAATTTTTCGGATTATATTTTTCGAGTTTATTTAGAGTTTTCCAGCATCTTGATGATCTCTGCTAGATCCCCTACTAATTTACATTGGCTGTTTGAACCATATTTACCGAAATATGAGCCAATGGATATGAATAATGGGGTCTCGATATGGCACTTGCCCCTCGATGGGGATATAGCCAATTGGAATAAGAATGGGGTCTCGATTGGAAAAATCGAGCAATTTCCTTTCAACAGTCAATTAAATTTTTCGGATTATATTTTTCGAGTTTATTTAGAGTTTTCCAGCATCTTGATGATCTCTGCTAGATCCCCTACTAATTTACATTGGCTGTTTGAACCATATTTACCGAAATATGAGCCAATGAATATGAATAATGGGGTCTCGATATGGCACTTGCCCCTCTATGGGGATATAGCTAATTGGAATAAGAATGGGGTCTCGATTGAAAAAATCGAGCAATTTCCTTATAACAGTCAATTAAATTTTTCGGATTATATTTTTCGAGTTTATTTAGAGTTTTCCAGCATCTTGATGATCTCTGCTAGATCCCCTACTAATTTACATTGGCTGTTTGAACCATATTTACCGAAATATGAGCCAATGGATATGAATAATGGGGTCTCGATATGGCACTTGCCCCTCGATGGGGATATAGCCAATTGGAATAAGAATGGGGTCTCGATTGGAAAAATCGAGCAATTTCCTTTCAACAGTCAATTAAATTTTTCGGATTATATTTTTCGAGTTTATTTAGAGTTTTCCAGCATCTTGATGATCTCTGCTAGATCCCCTACTAATTTACATTGGCTGTTTGAACCATATTTACCGAAATATGAGCCAATGGATATGAATAATGGGGTCTCGATATGGCACTTGCCCCTCGATGGGGATATAGCCAATTGGAATAAGAATGGGGTCTCGATTGGAAAAATCGAGCAATTTCCTTTCAACAGTCAATTAAATTTTTCGGCTTGTATTTTTAAAGTATATTTAGAGTTTTCCAGCATCTTGATGATCTCTGCTAGATCCCCTACTAATTTACATTGGCTGTTTGAACCATATTTACCGAAATATGAGCCAATGAATATGAATAATGGGGTCTCGATATGGCACTTGCCCCTCTATGGGGATATAGCTAATTGGAATAAGAATGGGGTCTCGATTGAAAAAATCGAGCAATTTCCTTATAACAGTCAATTAAATTTTTCGGATTATATTTTTCGAGTTTATTTAGAGTTTTCCAGCATCTTGATGATCTCTGCTAGATCCCCTACTAATTTACATTGGCTGTTTGAACCATATTTACCGAAATATGAGCCAATGGATATGAATAATGGGGTCTCGATATGGCACTTGCCCCTCGATGGGGATATAGCCAATTGGAATGAGAATGGGGTCTCGATTGGAAAAATCGAGCAATTTCCTTTCAACAGTCAATTAAATTTTTCGGCTTGTATTTTTCAAGTATATTTAGAGTTTTCCAGCATCTTGATGATCTCTGCTAGATCCCCTACTAATTTACATTGGCTGTTTGAACCATATTTACCGGAATATGAGCCAATGAATATGAATAATGGGGTCTCGATATGGCACTTGCCCCTCTATGGGGATATAGCTAATTGGAATAAGAATGGGGTCTCGATTGAAAAAATCGAGCAATTTCCTTATAACAGTCAATTAAATTTTTCGGATTATATTTTTCGAGTTTATTTAGAGTTTTCCAGCATCTTGATGATCTCTGCTAGATCCCCTACTAATTTACATTGGCTGTTTGAACCATATTTACCGAAATATGAGCCAATGAATATGAATAATGGGGTCTCGATATGGCACTTGCCCCTCTATGGGGATATAGCTAATTGGAATAAGAATGGGGTCTCGATTGAAAAAATCGAGCAATTTCCTTATAACAGTCAATTAAATTTTTCGGATTATATTTTTCGAGTTTATTCAGAGTTTTCCAGCATCTTGATGATCTCTGCTAGATCCCCTACTAATTTACATTGGCTGTTTGAACCATATTTACCGAAATATGAGCCAATGGATATAAATAATGAGGTCTCGATATGGCACTTGCCCCTCGATGGGGATATAGCTAATTGGAATAAGAATGGGGTCTCGATTGAAAAAATCGAGCAATTTCCTTATAACAGTCAATTAAATTTTTCGGATTATATTTTTCGAGTTTATTTAGAGTTTTCCAGCATCTTGATGATCTCTGCTAGATCCCCTACTAATTTACATTGGCTGTTTGAACCATATTTACCGAAATATGAGCCAATGAATATGAATAATGGGGTCTCGATATGGCACTTGCCCCTCTATGGGGATATAGCTAATTGGAATAAGAATGGGGTCTCGATTGAAAAAATCGAGCAATTTCCTTATAACAGTCAATTAAATTTTTCGGATTATATTTTTCGAGTTTATTTACAGTTTTCCAGCATCTTGATGATCTCTGCTAGATCCCCTACTAATTTACATTGGCTGTTTGAACCATATTTACCGAAATATGAGCCAATGAATATGAATAATGGGGTCTCGATATGGCACTTGCCCCTCTATGGGGATATAGCTAATTGGAATAAGAATGGGGTCTCGATTGAAAAAATCGAGCAATTTCCTTATAACAGTCAATTAAATTTTTCGGATTATATTTTTCGAGTTTATTCAGAGTTTTCCAGCATCTTGATGATCTCTGCTAGATCCCCTACTAATTTACATTGGCTGTTTGAACCATATTTACCGAAATATGAGCCAATGGATATGAATAATGGGGTCTCGATATGGCACTTGCCCCTCGATGGGGATATAGCCAATTGGAATAAGAATGGGGTCTCGATTGGAAAAATCGAGCAATTTCCTTTCAACAGTCAATTAAATTTTTCGGATTATATTTTTCGAGTTTATTTAGAGTTTTCCAGCATCTTGATGATCTCTGCTAGATCCCCTACTAATTTACATTGGCTGTTTGAACCATATTTACCGAAATATGAGCCAATGAATATGAATAATGGGGTCTCGATATGGCACTTGCCCCTCTATGGGGATATAGCTAATTGGAATAAGAATGGGGTCTCGATTGAAAAAATCGAGCAATTTCCTTATAACAGTCAATTAAATTTTTCGGATTATATTTTTCGAGTTTATTTACAGTTTTCCAGCATCTTGATGATCTCTGCTAGATCCCCTACTAATTTACATTGGCTGTTTGAACCATATTTACCGAAATATGAGCCAATGAATATGAATAATGGGGTCTCGATATGGCACTTGCCCCTCTATGGGGATATAGCTAATTGGAATAAGAATGGGGTCTCGATTGAAAAAATCGAGCAATTTCCTTATAACAGTCAATTAAATTTTTCGGATTATATTTTTCGAGTTTATTCAGAGTTTTCCAGCATCTTGATGATCTCTGCTAGATCCCCTACTAATTTACATTGGCTGTTTGAACCATATTTACCGAAATATGAGCCAATGGATATGAATAATGAGGTCTCGATATGGCACTTGCCCCTCGATGGGGATATAGCTAATTGGAATAAGAATGGGGTCTCGATTGAAAAAATCGAGCAATTTCCTTATAACAGTCAATTAAATTTTTCGGATTATATTTTTCGAGTTTATTTAGAGTTTTCCAGCATCTTGATGATCTCTGCTAGATCCCCTACTAATTTACATTGGCTGTTTGAACCATATTTACCGAAATATGAGCCAATGAATTTGAATAATGGGGTCTCGATATGGCACTTGCCCCTCTATGGGGATATAGCTAATTGGAATAAGAATGGGGTCTCGATTGAAAAAATCGAGCAATTTCCTTATAACAGTCAATTAAATTTTTCGGATTATATTTTTCGAGTTTATTTACAGTTTTCCAGCATCTTGATGATCTCTGCTAGATCCCCTACTAATTTACATTGGCTGTTTGAACCATATTTACCGAAATATGAGCCAATGAATATGAATAATGGGGTCTCGATATGGCACTTGCCCCTCTATGGGGATATAGCTAATTAGAATAAGAATGGGGTCTCGATTGAAAAAATCGAGCAATTTCCTTATAACAGTCAATTAAATTTTTCGGATTATATTTTTCGAGTTTATTTAGAGTTTTCCAGCATCTTGATGATCTCTGCTAGATCCCCTACTAATTTACATTGGCTGTTTGAACCATATTTACCGAAATATGAGCCAATGGATATGAATAATGGGGTCTCGATATGGCACTTGCCCCTCGATGGGGATATAGCCAATTGGAATAAGAATGGGGTCTCGATTGGAAAAATCGAGCAATTTCCTTTCAACAGTCAATTAAATTTTTCGGCTTGTATTTTTCAAGTATATTTAGAGTTTTCCAGCATCTTGATGATCTCTGCTAGATCCCCTACTAATTTACATTGGCTGTTTGAACCATATTTACCGAAATATGAGCCAATGGATATGAATAATGGGGTCTCGATATGGCACTTGCCCCTCTATGGGGATATAGCTAATTGGAATAAGAATGGGGTCTCGATTGAAAAAATCGAGCAATTTCCTTATAACAGTCAATTAAATTTTTCGGATTATATTTTTCGAGTTTATTTAGAGTTTTCCAGCATCTTGATGATCTCTGCTAGATCCCCTACTAATTTACATTGGCTGTTTGAACCATATTTACCGAAATATGAGCCAATGAATATGAATAATGGGGTCTCGATATGGCACTTGCCCCTCTATGGGGATATAGCTAATTGGAATAAGAATGGGGTCTCGATTGAAAAAATCGAGCAATTTCCTTATAACAGTCAATTAAATTTTTCGGATTATATTTTTCGAGTTTATTTAGAGTTTTCCAGCATCTTGATGATCTCTGCTAGATCCCCTACTAATTTACATTGGCTGTTTGAACCATATTTACCGAAATATGAGCCAATGAATATGAATAATGGGGTCTCGATATGGCACTTGCCCCTCTATGGGGATATAGCTAATTGGAATAAGAATGGGGTCTCGATTGAAAAAATCGAGCAATTTCCTTATAACAGTCAATTAAATTTTTCGGATTATATTTTTCGAGTTTATTCAGAGTTTTCCAGCATCTTGATGATCTCTGCTAGATCCCCTACTAATTTACATTGGCTGTTTGAACCATATTTACCGAAATATGAGCCAATGAATATGAATAATGGGGTCTCGATATGGCACTTGCCCCTCGATGGGGATATAGCCAATTGGAATAAGAATGGGGTCTCGATTGGAAAAATCGAGCAATTTCCTTTCAACAGTCAATTAAATTTTTCGGATTATATTTTTCGAGTTTATTTAGAGTTTTCCAGCATCTTGATGATCTCTGCTAGATCCCCTACTAATTTACATTGGCTGTTTGAACCATATTTACCGAAATATGAGCCAATGAATATGAATAATGGGGTCTCGATATGGCACTTGCCCCTCTATGGGGATATAGCTAATTGGAATAAGAATGGGGTCTCGATTGAAAAAATCGAGCAATTTCCTTATAACAGTCAATTAAATTTTTCGGATTATATTTTTCGAGTTTATTTAGAGTTTTCCAGCATCTTGATGATCTCTGCTAGATCCCCTACTAATTTACATTGGCTGTTTGAACCATATTTACCGAAATATGAGCCAATGAATATGAATAATGGGGTCTCGATATGGCACTTGCCCCTCTATGGGGATATAGCTAATTGGAATAAGAATGGGGTCTCGATTGAAAAAATCGAGCAATTTCCTTATAACAGTCAATTAAATTTTTCGGATTATATTTTTCGAGTTTATTCAGAGTTTTCCAGCATCTTGATGATCTCTGCTAGATCCCCTACTAATTTACATTGGCTGTTTGAACCATATTTACCGAAATATGAGCCAATGGATATGAATAATGAGGTCTCGATATGGCACTTGCCCCTCGATGGGGATATAGCTAATTGGAATAAGAATGGGGTCTCGATTGAAAAAATCGAGCAATTTCCTTATAACAGTCAATTAAATTTTTCGGATTATATTTTTCGAGTTTATTTAGAGTTTTCCAGCATCTTGATGATCTCTGCTAGATCCCCTACTAATTTACATTGGCTGTTTGAACCATATTTACCGAAATATGAGCCAATGAATATGAATAATGGGGTCTCGATATGGCACTTGCCCCTCTATGGGGATATAGCTAATTGGAATAAGAATGGGGTCTCGATTGAAAAAATCGAGCAATTTCCTTATAACAGTCAATTAAATTTTTCGGATTATATTTTTCGAGTTTATTTACAGTTTTCCAGCATCTTGATGATCTCTGCTAGATCCCCTACTAATTTACATTGGCTGTTTGAACCATATTTACCGAAATATGAGCCAATGAATATGAATAATGGGGTCTCGATATGGCACTTGCCCCTCTATGGGGATATAGCTAATTAGAATAAGAATGGGGTCTCGATTGAAAAAATCGAGCAATTTCCTTATAACAGTCAATTAAATTTTTCGGATTATATTTTTCGAGTTTATTTAGAGTTTTCCAGCATCTTGATGATCTCTGCTAGATCCCCTACTAATTTACATTGGCTGTTTGAACCATATTTACCGAAATATGAGCCAATGGATATGAATAATGGGGTCTCGATATGGCACTTGCCCCTCTATGGGGATATAGCTAATTGGAATAAGAATGGGGTCTCGATTGAAAAAATCGAGCAATTTCCTTATAACAGTCAATTAAATTTTTCGGATTATATTTTTCGAGTTTATTTAGAGTTTTCCAGCATCTTGATGATCTCTGCTAGATCCCCTACTAATTTACATTGGCTGTTTGAACCATATTTACCGAAATATGAGCCAATGAATATGAATAATGGGGTCTCGATATGGCACTTGCCCCTCTATGGGGATATAGCTAATTGGAATAAGAATGGGGTCTCGATTGAAAAAATCGAGCAATTTCCTTATAACAGTCAATTAAATTTTTCGGATTATATTTTTCGAGTTTATTTAGAGTTTTCCAGCATCTTGATGATCTCTGCTAGATCCCCTACTAATTTACATTGGCTGTTTGAACCATATTTACCGAAATATGAGCCAATGAATATGAATAATGGGGTCTCGATATGGCACTTGCCCCTCTATGGGGATATAGCTAATTGGAATAAGAATGGGGTCTCGATTGAAAAAATCGAGCAATTTCCTTATAACAGTCAATTAAATTTTTCGGATTATATTTTTCGAGTTTATTTAGAGTTTTCCAGCATCTTGATGATCTCTGCTAGATCCCCTACTAATTTACATTGGCTGTTTGAACCATATTTACCGAAATATGAGCCAATGAATATGAATAATGGGGTCTCGATATGGCACTTGCCCCTCTATGGGGATATAGCTAATTGGAATAAGAATGGGGTCTCGATTGAAAAAATCGAGCAATTTCCTTATAACAGTCAATTAAATTTTTCGGATTATATTTTTCGAGTTTATTCAGAGTTTTCCAGCATCTTGATGATCTCTGCTAGATCCCCTACTAATTTACATTGGCTGTTTGAACCATATTTACCGAAATATGAGCCAATGAATATGAATAATGGGGTCTCGATATGGCACTTGCCCCTCGATGGGGATATAGCCAATTGGAATAAGAATGGGGTCTCGATTGGAAAAATCGAGCAATTTCCTTTCAACAGTCAATTAAATTTTTCGGATTATATTTTTCGAGTTTATTTAGAGTTTTCCAGCATCTTGATGATCTCTGCTAGATCCCCTACTAATTTACATTGGCTGTTTGAACCATATTTACCGAAATATGAGCCAATGAATATGAATAATGGGGTCTCGATATGGCACTTGCCCCTCTATGGGGATATAGCTAATTGGAATAAGAATGGGGTCTCGATTGAAAAAATCGAGCAATTTCCTTATAACAGTCAATTAAATTTTTCGGATTATATTTTTCGAGTTTATTTAGAGTTTTCCAGCATCTTGATGATCTCTGCTAGATCCCCTACTAATTTACATTGGCTGTTTGAACCATATTTACCGAAATATGAGCCAATGAATATGAATAATGGGGTCTCGATATGGCACTTGCCCCTCTATGGGGATATAGCTAATTGGAATAAGAATGGGGTCTCGATTGAAAAAATCGAGCAATTTCCTTATAACAGTCAATTAAATTTTTCGGATTATATTTTTCGAGTTTATTTAGAGTTTTCCAGCATCTTGATGATCTCTGCTAGATCCCCTACTAATTTACATTGGCTGTTTGAACCATATTTACCGAAATATGAGCCAATGAATATGAATAATGGGGTCTCGATATGGCACTTGCCCCTCTATGGGGATATAGCTAATTGGAATAAGAATGGGGTCTCGATTGAAAAAATCGAGCAATTTCCTTATAACAGTCAATTAAATTTTTCGGATTATATTTTTCGAGTTTATTTAGAGTTTTCCAGCATCTTGATGATCTCTGCTAGATCCCCTACTAATTTACATTGGCTGTTTGAACCATATTTACCGAAATATGAGCCAATGGATATGAATAATGGGGTCTCGATATGGCACTTGCCCCTCGATGGGGATATAGCCAATTGGAATAAGAATGGGGTCTCGATTGGAAAAATCGAGCAATTTCCTTTCAACAGTCAATTAAATTTTTCGGCTTGTATTTTTAAAGTATATTTAGAGTTTTCCAGCATCTTGATGATCTCTGCTAGATCCCCTACTAATTTACATTGGCTGTTTGAACCATATTTACCGAAATATGAGCCAATGAATATGAATAATGGGGTCTCGATATGGCACTTGCCCCTCTATGGGGATATAGCTAATCGGAATAAGAATGGGGTCTCGATTGAAAAAATCGAGCAATTTCCTTATAACAGTCAATTAAATTTTTCGGATTATATTTTTCGAGTTTATTTAGAGTTTTCCAGCATCTTGATGATCTCTGCTAGATCCCCTACTAATTTACATTGGCTGTTTGAACCATATTTACCGAAATATGAGCCAATGAATATGAATAATGGGGTCTCGATATGGCACTTGCCCCTCTATGGGGATATAGCTAATTGGAATAAGAATGGGCTCTCGATTGAAAAAATCGAGCAATTTCCTTATGACAGTCAATTAAATTTTTCGGATTATATTTTTCGAGTTTATTCAGAGTTTTCCAGCATCTTGATGATCTCTGCTAGATCCCCTACTAATTTACATTGGCTGTTTGAACCATATTTACCGAAATATGAGCCAATGGATATGAATAATGGGGTCTCGATATGGCACTTGCCCCTCTATGGGGATATAGCTAATTGGAATAAGAATGGGGTCTCGATTGAAAAAATCGAGCAATTTCCTTATAACAGTCAATTAAATTTTTCGGATTATATTTTTCGAGTTTATTTAGAGTTTTCCAGCATCTTGATGATCTCTGCTAGATCCCCTACTAATTTACATTGGCTGTTTGAACCATATTTACCGAAATATGAGCCAATGAATATGAATAATGGGGTCTCGATATGGCACTTGCCCCTCTATGGGGATATAGCTAATTGGAATAAGAATGGGGTCTCGATTGAAAAAATCGAGCAATTTCCTTATAACAGTCAATTAAATTTTTCGGATTATATTTTTCGAGTTTATTCAGAGTTTTCCAGCATCTTGATGATCTCTGCTAGATCCCCTACTAATTTACATTGGCTGTTTGAACCATATTTACCGAAATATGAGCCAATGAATATGAATAATGGGGTCTCGATATGGCACTTGCCCCTCTATGGGGATATAGCTAATTGGAATAAGAATGGGGTCTCGATTGAAAAAATCGAGCAATTTCCTTATAACAGTCAATTATATTTTTCGGATTATATTTTTCGAGTTTATTCAGAGTTTTCCAGCATCTTGATGATCTCTGCTAGATCCCCTACTAATTTACATTGGCTGTTTGAACCATATTTACCGAAATATGAGCCAATGAATATGAATAATGGGGTCTCGATATGGCACTTGCCCCTCTATGGGGATATAGCTAATTGGAATCAGAATGGGGTCTCGATCGGAAAAATCGAGCAATTTCCTTTCAACAGTCAATTAAATTTTTCGGCTTGTATTTTTCAAGTATATTTAGAGTTTTCCAGCATCTTGATGATCTCTGCTAGATCCCCTACTAATTTACATTGGCTGTTTGAACCATATTTACCGAAATATGAGCCAATGAATATGAATAATGGGGTCTCGATATGGCACTTGCCCCTCGATGGGGATATAGCCAATTGGAATAAGAATGGGGTCTCGATTGGAAAAATCGAGCAATTTCCTTTCAACAGTCAATTAAATTTTTCGGATTATATTTTTCGAGTATATTTAGAGTTTTCCAGCATCTTGATGATCTCTGCTAGATCCCCTACTAATTTACATTGGCTGTTTGAACCATATTTACCGAAATATGAGCCAATGGATATGAATAATGGGGTCTCGATATGGCACTTGCCCCTCTATGGGGATATAGCTAATTGGAATAAGAATGGGGTCTCGATTGAAAAAATCGAGCAATTTCCTTATAACAGTCAATTAAATTTTTCGGATTATATTTTTCGAGTTTATTCAGAGTTTTCCAGCATCTTGATGATCTCTGCTAGATCCCCTACTAATTTACATTGGCTGTTTGAACCATATTTACCGAAATATGAGCCAATGAATATGAATAATGGGGTCTCGATATGGCACTTGCCCCTCTATGGGGATATAGCCAATTGGAATAAGAATGGGGTCTCGATTGGAAAAATCGAGCAATTTCCTTTCAACAGTCAATTAAATTTTTCGGCTTGTATTTTTCAAGTATATTTAGAGTTTTCCAGCATCTTGATGATCTCTGCTAGATCCCCTACTAATTTACATTGGCTGTTTGAACCATATTTACCGAAATATGAGCCAATGGATATGAATAATGAGGTCTCGATATGGCACTTGCCCCTCGATGGGGATATAGCCAATTGGAATAAGAATGGGGTCTCGATTGGAAAAATCGAGCAATTTCCTTTCAACAGTCAATTAAATTTTTCGGCTTGTATTTTTCAAGTATATTTAGAGTTTTCCAGCATCTTGATGATCTCTGCTAGATCCCCTACTAATTTACATTGGCTGTTTGAACCATATTTACCGAAATATGAGCCAATGGATATGAATAATGGGGTCTCGATATGGCACTTGCCCCTCGATGGGGATATAGCCAATTGGAATAAGAATGGGGTCTCGATTGGAAAAATCGAGCAATTTCCTTATAACAGTCAATTAAATTTTTCGGATTATATTTTTCGAGTTTATTTAGAGTTTTCCAGCATCTTGATGATCTCTGCTAGATCCCCTACTAATTTACATTGGCTGTTTGAACCATATTTACCGAAATATGAGCCAATGGATATGAATAATGGGGTCTCGATATGGCACTTGCCCCTCGATGGGGATATAGCCAATTGGAATAAGAATGGGGTCTCGATTGGAAAAATCGAGCAATTTCCTTTCAACAGTCAATTAAATTTTTCGGATTATATTTTTCGAGTTTATTTAGAGTTTTCCAGCATCTTGATGATCTCTGCTAGATCCCCTACTAATTTACATTGGCTGTTTGAACCATATTTACCGAAATATGAGCCAATGAATATGAATAATGGGGTCTCGATATGGCACTTGCCCCTCTATGGGGATATAGCTAATTGGAATA
Source organism: Aleiodes leptofemur (assembly GCA_963942555.1). NCBI lineage: Eukaryota > Metazoa > Arthropoda > Insecta > Hymenoptera > Braconidae > Aleiodes > Aleiodes leptofemur. Next base: position 1,405,596 of record OZ012619.1, on the reverse strand, counting down.
AGAATGGGGTCTCGATTGAAAAAATCGAGCAATTTCCTTATAACAGTCAATTAAATTTTTCGGATTATATTTTTCGAGTTTATTTAGAGTTTTCCAGCATCTTGATGATCTCTGCTAGATCCCCTACTAATTTACATTGGCTGTTTGAACCATATTTACCGAAATATGAGCCAATGGATATGAATAATGGGGTCTCGATATGGCACTTGCCCCTCGATGGGGATATAGCCAATTGGAATAAGAATGGGGTCTCGATTGGAAAAATCGAGCAATTTCCTTTCAACAGTCAATTAAATTTTTCGGATTATATTTTTCGAGTTTATTTAGAGTTTTCCAGCATCTTGATGATCTCTGCTAGATCCCCTACTAATTTACATTGGCTGTTTGAACCATATTTACCGAAATATGAGCCAATGGATATGAATAATGGGGTCTCGATATGGCACTTGCCCCTCGATGGGGATATAGCCAATTGGAATAAGAATGGGGTCTCGATTGGAAAAATCGAGCAATTTCCTTTCAACAGTCAATTAAATTTTTCGGCTTGTATTTTTAAAGTATATTTAGAGTTTTCCAGCATCTTGATGATCTCTGCTAGATCCCCTACTAATTTACATTGGCTGTTTGAACCATATTTACCGAAATATGAGCCAATGAATATGAATAATGGGGTCTCGATATGGCACTTGCCCCTCTATGGGGATATAGCTAATTGGAATAAGAATGGGGTCTCGATTGAAAAAATCGAGCAATTTCCTTATAACAGTCAATTAAATTTTTCGGATTATATTTTTCGAGTTTATTTAGAGTTTTCCAGCATCTTGATGATCTCTGCTAGATCCCCTACTAATTTACATTGGCTGTTTGAACCATATTTACCGAAATATGAGCCAATGGATATGAATAATGGGGTCTCGATATGGCACTTGCCCCTCGATGGGGATATAGCCAATTGGAATGAGAATGGGGTCTCGATTGGAAAAATCGAGCAATTTCCTTTCAACAGTCAATTAAATTTTTCGGCTTGTATTTTTCAAGTATATTTAGAGTTTTCCAGCATCTTGATGATCTCTGCTAGATCCCCTACTAATTTACATTGGCTGTTTGAACCATATTTACCGGAATATGAGCCAATGAATATGAATAATGGGGTCTCGATATGGCACTTGCCCCTCTATGGGGATATAGCTAATTGGAATAAGAATGGGGTCTCGATTGAAAAAATCGAGCAATTTCCTTATAACAGTCAATTAAATTTTTCGGATTATATTTTTCGAGTTTATTTAGAGTTTTCCAGCATCTTGATGATCTCTGCTAGATCCCCTACTAATTTACATTGGCTGTTTGAACCATATTTACCGAAATATGAGCCAATGAATATGAATAATGGGGTCTCGATATGGCACTTGCCCCTCTATGGGGATATAGCAAATTGGAATAAGAATGGGGTCTCGATTGAAAAAATCGAGCAATTTCCTTATAACAGTCAATTAAATTTTTCGGATTATATTTTTCGAGTTTATTCAGAGTTTTCCAGCATCTTGATGATCTCTGCTAGATCCCCTACTAATTTACATTGGCTGTTTGAACCATATTTACCGAAATATGAGCCAATGGATATGAATAATGAGGTCTCGATATGGCACTTGCCCCTCGATGGGGATATAGCTAATTGGAATAAGAATGGGGTCTCGATTGAAAAAATCGAGCAATTTCCTTATAACAGTCAATTAAATTTTTCGGATTATATTTTTCGAGTTTATTTAGAGTTTTCCAGCATCTTGATGATCTCTGCTAGATCCCCTACTAATTTACATTGGCTGTTTGAACCATATTTACCGAAATATGAGCCAATGAATATGAATAATGGGGTCTCGATATGGCACTTGCCCCTCTATGGGGATATAGCTAATTGGAATAAGAATGGGGTCTCGATTGAAAAAATCGAGCAATTTCCTTATAACAGTCAATTAAATTTTTCGGATTATATTTTTCGAGTTTATTTACAGTTTTCCAGCATCTTGATGATCTCTGCTAGATCCCCTACTAATTTACATTGGCTGTTTGAACCATATTTACCGAAATATGAGCCAATGAATATGAATAATGGGGTCTCGATATGGCACTTGCCCCTCTATGGGGATATAGCTAATTGGAATAAGAATGGGGTCTCGATTGAAAAAATCGAGCAATTTCCTTATAACAGTCAATTAAATTTTTCGGATTATATTTTTCGAGTTTATTCAGAGTTTTCCAGCATCTTGATGATCTCTGCTAGATCCCCTACTAATTTACATTGGCTGTTTGAACCATATTTACCGAAATATGAGCCAATGGATATGAATAATGGGGTCTCGATATGGCACTTGCCCCTCGATGGGGATATAGCCAATTGGAATAAGAATGGGGTCTCGATTGGAAAAATCGAGCAATTTCCTTTCAACAGTCAATTAAATTTTTCGGATTATATTTTTCGAGTTTATTTAGAGTTTTCCAGCATCTTGATGATCTCTGCTAGATCCCCTACTAATTTACATTGGCTGTTTGAACCATATTTACCGAAATATGAGCCAATGAATATGAATAATGGGGTCTCGATATGGCACTTGCCCCTCTATGGGGATATAGCTAATTGGAATAAGAATGGGGTCTCGATTGAAAAAATCGAGCAATTTCCTTATAACAGTCAATTAAATTTTTCGGATTATATTTTTCGAGTTTATTTACAGTTTTCCAGCATCTTGATGATCTCTGCTAGATCCCCTACTAATTTACATTGGCTGTTTGAACCATATTTACCGAAATATGAGCCAATGAATATGAATAATGGGGTCTCGATATGGCACTTGCCCCTCTATGGGGATATAGCTAATTGGAATAAGAATGGGGTCTCGATTGAAAAAATCGAGCAATTTCCTTATAACAGTCAATTAAATTTTTCGGATTATATTTTTCGAGTTTATTCAGAGTTTTCCAGCATCTTGATGATCTCTGCTAGATCCCCTACTAATTTACATTGGCTGTTTGAACCATATTTACCGAAATATGAGCCAATGGATATGAATAATGAGGTCTCGATATGGCACTTGCCCCTCGATGGGGATATAGCCAATTGGAATGAGAATGGGGTCTCGATTGGAAAAATCGAGCAATTTCCTTTCAACAGTCAATTAAATTTTTCGGCTTGTATTTTTAAAGTATATTTAGAGTTTTCCAGCATCTTGATGATCTCTGCTAGATCCCCTACTAATTTACATTGGCTGTTTGAACCATATTTACCGAAATATGAGCCAATGAATATGAATAATGGGGTCTCGATATGGCACTTGCCCCTCTATGGGGATATAGCTAATTGGAATAAGAATGGGGTCTCGATTGAAAAAATCGAGCAATTTCCTTATAACAGTCAATTAAATTTTTCGGATTATATTTTTCGAGTTTATTTAGAGTTTTCCAGCATCTTGATGATCTCTGCTAGATCCCCTACTAATTTACATTGGCTGTTTGAACCATATTTACCGAAATATGAGCCAATGGATATGAATAATGGGGTCTCGATATGGCACTTGCCCCTCGATGGGGATATAGCCAATTGGAATAAGAATGGGGTCTCGATTGGAAAAATCGAGCAATTTCCTTTCAACAGTCAATTAAATTTTTCGGATTATATTTTTCGAGTTTATTTAGAGTTTTCCAGCATCTTGATGATCTCTGCTAGATCCCCTACTAATTTACATTGGCTGTTTGAACCATATTTACCGAAATATGAGCCAATGGATATGAATAATGGGGTCTCGATATGGCACTTGCCCCTCGATGGGGATATAGCCAATTGGAATAAGAATGGGGTCTCGATTGGAAAAATCGAGCAATTTCCTTTCAACAGTCAATTAAATTTTTCGGCTTGTATTTTTAAAGTATATTTAGAGTTTTCCAGCATCTTGATGATCTCTGCTAGATCCCCTACTAATTTACATTGGCTGTTTGAACCATATTTACCGAAATATGAGCCAATGAATATGAATAATGGGGTCTCGATATGGCACTTGCCCCTCTATGGGGATATAGCTAATTGGAATAAGAATGGGGTCTCGATTGAAAAAATCGAGCAATTTCCTTATAACAGTCAATTAAATTTTTCGGATTATATTTTTCGAGTTTATTTAGAGTTTTCCAGCATCTTGATGATCTCTGCTAGATCCCCTACTAATTTACATTGGCTGTTTGAACCATATTTACCGAAATATGAGCCAATGGATATGAATAATGGGGTCTCGATATGGCACTTGCCCCTCGATGGGGATATAGCCAATTGGAATGAGAATGGGGTCTCGATTGGAAAAATCGAGCAATTTCCTTTCAACAGTCAATTAAATTTTTCGGCTTGTATTTTTCAAGTATATTTAGAGTTTTCCAGCATCTTGATGATCTCTGCTAGATCCCCTACTAATTTACATTGGCTGTTTGAACCATATTTACCGGAATATGAGCCAATGAATATGAATAATGGGGTCTCGATATGGCACTTGCCCCTCTATGGGGATATAGCTAATTGGAATAAGAATGGGGTCTCGATTGAAAAAATCGAGCAATTTCCTTATAACAGTCAATTAAATTTTTCGGATTATATTTTTCGAGTTTATTTAGAGTTTTCCAGCATCTTGATGATCTCTGCTAGATCCCCTACTAATTTACATTGGCTGTTTGAACCATATTTACCGAAATATGAGCCAATGAATATGAATAATGGGGTCTCGATATGGCACTTGCCCCTCTATGGGGATATAGCTAATTGGAATAAGAATGGGGTCTCGATTGAAAAAATCGAGCAATTTCCTTATAACAGTCAATTAAATTTTTCGGATTATATTTTTCGAGTTTATTCAGAGTTTTCCAGCATCTTGATGATCTCTGCTAGATCCCCTACTAATTTACATTGGCTGTTTGAACCATATTTACCGAAATATGAGCCAATGGATATGAATAATGAGGTCTCGATATGGCACTTGCCCCTCGATGGGGATATAGCTAATTGGAATAAGAATGGGGTCTCGATTGAAAAAATCGAGCAATTTCCTTATAACAGTCAATTAAATTTTTCGGATTATATTTTTCGAGTTTATTTAGAGTTTTCCAGCATCTTGATGATCTCTGCTAGATCCCCTACTAATTTACATTGGCTGTTTGAACCATATTTACCGAAATATGAGCCAATGAATATGAATAATGGGGTCTCGATATGGCACTTGCCCCTCTATGGGGATATAGCTAATTGGAATAAGAATGGGGTCTCGATTGAAAAAATCGAGCAATTTCCTTATAACAGTCAATTAAATTTTTCGGATTATATTTTTCGAGTTTATTTACAGTTTTCCAGCATCTTGATGATCTCTGCTAGATCCCCTACTAATTTACATTGGCTGTTTGAACCATATTTACCGAAATATGAGCCAATGAATATGAATAATGGGGTCTCGATATGGCACTTGCCCCTCTATGGGGATATAGCTAATTAGAATAAGAATGGGGTCTCGATTGAAAAAATCGAGCAATTTCCTTATAACAGTCAATTAAATTTTTCGGATTATATTTTTCGAGTTTATTTAGAGTTTTCCAGCATCTTGATGATCTCTGCTAGATCCCCTACTAATTTACATTGGCTGTTTGAACCATATTTACCGAAATATGAGCCAATGGATATGAATAATGGGGTCTCGATATGGCACTTGCCCCTCGATGGGGATATAGCCAATTGGAATAAGAATGGGGTCTCGATTGGAAAAATCGAGCAATTTCCTTTCAACAGTCAATTAAATTTTTCGGCTTGTATTTTTCAAGTATATTTAGAGTTTTCCAGCATCTTGATGATCTCTGCTAGATCCCCTACTAATTTACATTGGCTGTTTGAACCATATTTACCGAAATATGAGCCAATGGATATGAATAATGGGGTCTCGATATGGCACTTGCCCCTCTATGGGGATATAGCTAATTGGAATAAGAATGGGGTCTCGATTGAAAAAATCGAGCAATTTCCTTATAACAGTCAATTAAATTTTTCGGATTATATTTTTCGAGTTTATTTAGAGTTTTCCAGCATCTTGATGATCTCTGCTAGATCCCCTACTAATTTACATTGGCTGTTTGAACCATATTTACCGAAATATGAGCCAATGAATATGAATAATGGGGTCTCGATATGGCACTTGCCCCTCTATGGGGATATAGCTAATTGGAATAAGAATGGGGTCTCGATTGAAAAAATCGAGCAATTTCCTTATAACAGTCAATTAAATTTTTCGGATTATATTTTTCGAGTTTATTTAGAGTTTTCCAGCATCTTGATGATCTCTGCTAGATCCCCTACTAATTTACATTGGCTGTTTGAACCATATTTACCGAAATATGAGCCAATGAATATGAATAATGGGGTCTCGATATGGCACTTGCCCCTCTATGGGGATATAGCTAATTGGAATAAGAATGGGGTCTCGATTGAAAAAATCGAGCAATTTCCTTATAACAGTCAATTAAATTTTTCGGATTATATTTTTCGAGTTTATTCAGAGTTTTCCAGCATCTTGATGATCTCTGCTAGATCCCCTACTAATTTACATTGGCTGTTTGAACCATATTTACCGAAATATGAGCCAATGAATATGAATAATGGGGTCTCGATATGGCACTTGCCCCTCGATGGGGATATAGCCAATTGGAATAAGAATGGGGTCTCGATTGGAAAAATCGAGCAATTTCCTTTCAACAGTCAATTAAATTTTTCGGATTATATTTTTCGAGTTTATTTAGAGTTTTCCAGCATCTTGATGATCTCTGCTAGATCCCCTACTAATTTACATTGGCTGTTTGAACCATATTTACCGAAATATGAGCCAATGAATATGAATAATGGGGTCTCGATATGGCACTTGCCCCTCTATGGGGATATAGCTAATTGGAATAAGAATGGGGTCTCGATTGAAAAAATCGAGCAATTTCCTTATAACAGTCAATTAAATTTTTCGGATTATATTTTTCGAGTTTATTTAGAGTTTTCCAGCATCTTGATGATCTCTGCTAGATCCCCTACTAATTTACATTGGCTGTTTGAACCATATTTACCGAAATATGAGCCAATGAATATGAATAATGGGGTCTCGATATGGCACTTGCCCCTCTATGGGGATATAGCTAATTGGAATAAGAATGGGGTCTCGATTGAAAAAATCGAGCAATTTCCTTATAACAGTCAATTAAATTTTTCGGATTATATTTTTCGAGTTTATTTAGAGTTTTCCAGCATCTTGATGATCTCTGCTAGATCCCCTACTAATTTACATTGGCTGTTTGAACCATATTTACCGAAATATGAGCCAATGAATATGAATAATGGGGTCTCGATATGGCACTTGCCCCTCTATGGGGATATAGCTAATTGGAATAAGAATGGGGTCTCGATTGAAAAAATCGAGCAATTTCCTTATAACAGTCAATTAAATTTTTCGGATTATATTTTTCGAGTTTATTTAGAGTTTTCCAGCATCTTGATGATCTCTGCTAGATCCCCTACTAATTTACATTGGCTGTTTGAACCATATTTACCGAAATATGAGCCAATGGATATGAATAATGGGGTCTCGATATGGCACTTGCCCCTCGATGGGGATATAGCCAATTGGAATAAGAATGGGGTCTCGATTGGAAAAATCGAGCAATTTCCTTTCAACAGTCAATTAAATTTTTCGGCTTGTATTTTTAAAGTATATTTAGAGTTTTCCAGCATCTTGATGATCTCTGCTAGATCCCCTACTAATTTACATTGGCTGTTTGAACCATATTTACCGAAATATGAGCCAATGAATATGAATAATGGGGTCTCGATATGGCACTTGCCCCTCTATGGGGATATAGCTAATCGGAATAAGAATGGGGTCTCGATTGAAAAAATCGAGCAATTTCCTTATAACAGTCAATTAAATTTTTCGGATTATATTTTTCGAGTTTATTTAGAGTTTTCCAGCATCTTGATGATCTCTGCTAGATCCCCTACTAATTTACATTGGCTGTTTGAACCATATTTACCGAAATATGAGCCAATGAATATGAATAATGGGGTCTCGATATGGCACTTGCCCCTCTATGGGGATATAGCTAATTGGAATAAGAATGGGCTCTCGATTGAAAAAATCGAGCAATTTCCTTATGACAGTCAATTAAATTTTTCGGATTATATTTTTCGAGTTTATTCAGAGTTTTCCAGCATCTTGATGATCTCTGCTAGATCCCCTACTAATTTACATTGGCTGTTTGAACCATATTTACCGAAATATGAGCCAATGGATATGAATAATGGGGTCTCGATATGGCACTTGCCCCTCTATGGGGATATAGCTAATTGGAATAAGAATGGGGTCTCGATTGAAAAAATCGAGCAATTTCCTTATAACAGTCAATTAAATTTTTCGGATTATATTTTTCGAGTTTATTTAGAGTTTTCCAGCATCTTGATGATCTCTGCTAGATCCCCTACTAATTTACATTGGCTGTTTGAACCATATTTACCGAAATATGAGCCAATGAATATGAATAATGGGGTCTCGATATGGCACTTGCCCCTCTATGGGGATATAGCTAATTGGAATAAGAATGGGGTCTCGATTGAAAAAATCGAGCAATTTCCTTATAACAGTCAATTAAATTTTTCGGATTATATTTTTCGAGTTTATTCAGAGTTTTCCAGCATCTTGATGATCTCTGCTAGATCCCCTACTAATTTACATTGGCTGTTTGAACCATATTTACCGAAATATGAGCCAATGAATATGAATAATGGGGTCTCGATATGGCACTTGCCCCTCTATGGGGATATAGCTAATTGGAATAAGAATGGGGTCTCGATTGAAAAAATCGAGCAATTTCCTTATAACAGTCAATTAAATTTTTCGGATTATATTTTTCGAGTTTATTTAGAGTTTTCCAGCATCTTGATGATCTCTGCTAGATCCCCTACTAATTTACATTGGCTGTTTGAACCATATTTACCGAAATATGAGCCAATGGATATGAATAATGGGGTCTCGATATGGCACTTGCCCCTCGATGGGGATATAGCCAATTGGAATAAGAATGGGGTCTCGATTGGAAAAATCGAGCAATTTCCTTTCAACAGTCAATTAAATTTTTCGGCTTGTATTTTTCAAGTATATTTAGAGTTTTCCAGCATCTTGATGATCTCTGCTAGATCCCCTACTAATTTACATTGGCTGTTTGAACCATATTTACCGAAATATGAGCCAATGGATATGAATAATGGGGTCTCGATATGGCACTTGCCCCTCGATGGGGATATAGCCAATTGGAATAAGAATGGGGTCTCGATTGGAAAAATCGAGCAATTTCCTTTCAACAGTCAATTAAATTTTTCGGCTTGTATTTTTAAAGTATATTTAGAGTTTTCCAGCATCTTGATGATCTCTGCTAGATCCCCTACTAATTTACATTGGCTGTTTGAACCATATTTACCGAAATATGAGCCAATGAATATGAATAATGGGGTCTCGATATGGCACTTGCCCCTCTATGGGGATATAGCTAATTGGAATAAGAATGGGGTCTCGATTGAAAAAATCGAGCAATTTCCTTATAACAGTCAATTAAATTTTTCGGATTATATTTTTCGAGTTTATTCAGAGTTTTCCAGCATCTTGATGATCTCTGCTAGATCCCCTACTAATTTACATTGGCTGTTTGAACCATATTTACCGAAATATGAGCCAATGTATATGAATAATGGGGTCTCGATATGGCACTTGCCCCTCTATGGGGATATAGCTAATTGGAATAAGAATGGGGTCTCGATTGAAAAAATCGAGCAATTTCCTTATAACAGTCAATTAAATTTTTCGGATTATATTTTTCGAGTTTATTTAGAGTTTTCCAGCATCTTGATGATCTCTGCTAGATCCCCTACTAATTTACATTGGCTGTTTGAACCATATTTACCGAAATATGAGCCAATGGATATGAATAATGGGGTCTCGATATGGCACTTGCCCCTCGATGGGGATATAGCCAATTGGAATAAGAATGGGGTCTCGATTGGAAAAATCGAGCAATTTCCTTTCAACAGTCAATTAAATTTTTCGGCTTGTATTTTTAAAGTATATTTAGAGTTTTCCAGCATCTTGATGATCTCTGCTAGATCCCCTACTAATTTACATTGGCTGTTTGAACCATATTTACCGAAATATGAGCCAATGAATATGAATAATGGGGTCTCGATATGGCACTTGCCCCTCTATGGGGATATAGCTAATCGGAATAAGAATGGGGTCTCGATTGGAAAAATCGAGCAATTTCCTTTCAACAGTCAATTAAATTTTTCGGCTTGTATTTTTCAAGTATATTTAGAGTTTTCCAGCATCTTGATGATCTCTGCTAGATCCCCTACTAATTTACATTGGCTGTTTGAACCATATTTACCGAAATATGAGCCAATGGATATGAATAATGGGGTCTCGATATGGCACTTGCCCCTCGATGGGGATATAGCCAATTGGAATAAGAATGGGGTCTCGATTGGAAAAATCGAGCAATTTCCTTTCAACAGTCAATTAAATTTTTCGGCTTGTATTTTTAAAGTATATTTAGAGTTTTCCAGCATCTTGATGATCTCTGCTAGATCCCCTACTAATTTACATTGGCTGTTTGAACCATATTTACCGAAATATGAGCCAATGAATATGAATAATGGGGTCTCGATATGGCACTTGCCCCTCTATGGGGATATAGCTAATTGGAATAAGAATGGGGTCTCGATTGAAAAAATCGAGCAATTTCCTTATAACAGTCAATTAAATTTTTCGGATTATATTTTTCGAGTTTATTCAGAGTTTTCCAGCATCTTGATGATCTCTGCTAGATCCCCTACTAATTTACATTGGCTGTTTGAACCATATTTACCGAAATATGAGCCAATGTATATGAATAATGGGGTCTCGATATGGCACTTGCCCCTCTATGGGGATATAGCTAATTGGAATAAGAATGGGGTCTCGATTGAAAAAATCGAGCAATTTCCTTATAACAGTCAATTAAATTTTTCGGATTATATTTTTCGAGTTTATTTAGAGTTTTCCAGCATCTTGATGATCTCTGCTAGATCCCCTACTAATTTACATTGGCTGTTTGAACCATATTTACCGAAATATGAGCCAATGGATATGAATAATGGGGTCTCGATATGGCACTTGCCCCTCGATGGGGATATAGCCAATTGGAATAAGAATGGGGTCTCGATTGGAAAAATCGAGCAATTTCCTTTCAACAGTCAATTAAATTTTTCGGCTTGTATTTTTAAAGTATATTTAGAGTTTTCCAGCATCTTGATGATCTCTGCTAGATCCCCTACTAATTTACATTGGCTGTTTGAACCATATTTACCGAAATATGAGCCAATGAATATGAATAATGGGGTCTCGATATGGCACTTGCCCCTCTATGGGGATATAGCTAATCGGAATAAGAATGGGGTCTCGATTGAAAAAATCGAGCAATTTCCTTATAACAGTCAATTAAATTTTTCGGATTATATTTTTCGAGTTTATTTAGAGTTTTCCAGCATCTTGATGATCTCTGCTAGATCCCCTACTAATTTACATTGGCTGTTTGAACCATATTTACCGAAATATGAGCCAATGAATATGAATAATGGGGTCTCGATATGGCACTTGCCCCTCTATGGGGATATAGCTAATTGGAATAAGAATGGGGTCTCGATTGAAAAAATCGAGCAATTTCCTTATGACAGTCAATTAAATTTTTCGGATTATATTTTTCGAGTTTATTCAGAGTTTTCCAGCATCTTGATGATCTCTGCTAGATCCCCTACTAATTTACATTGGCTGTTTGAACCATATTTACCGAAATATGAGCCAATGAATATGAATAATGGGGTCTCGATATGGCACTTGCCCCTCTATGGGGATATAGCTAATTGGAATAAGAATGGGGTCTCGATTGAAAAAATCGAGCAATTTCCTTATAACAGTCAATTAAATTTTTCGGATTATATTTTTCGAGTTTATTTAGAGTTTTCCAGCATCTTGATGATCTCTGCTAGATCCCCTACTAATTTACATTGGCTGTTTGAACCATATTTACCGAAATATGAGCCAATGAATATGAATAATGGGGTCTCGATATGGCACTTGCCCCTCTATGGGGATATAGCTAATTGGAATAAGAATGGGGTCTCGATTGAAAAAATCGAGCAATTTCCTTATAACAGTCAATTAAATTTTTCGGATTATATTTTTCGAGTTTATTCAGAGTTTTCCAGCATCTTGATGATCTCTGCTAGATCCCCTACTAATTTACATTGGCTGTTTGAACCATATTTACCGAAATATGAGCCAATGAATATGAATAATGGGGTCTCGATATGGCACTTGCCCCTCTATGGGGATATAGCTAATTGGAATAAGAATGGGGTCTCGATTGAAAAAATCGAGCAATTTCCTTATAACAGTCAATTAAATTTTTCGGATTATATTTTTCGAGTTTATTTAGAGTTTTCCAGCATCTTGATGATCTCTGCTAGATCCCCTACTAATTTACATTGGCTGTTTGAACCATATTTACCGAAATATGAGCCAATGGATATGAATAATGGGGTCTCGATATGGCACTTGCCCCTCGATGGGGATATAGCCAATTGGAATAAGAATGGGGTCTCGATTGGAAAAATCGAGCAATTTCCTTTCAACAGTCAATTAAATTTTTCGGCTTGTATTTTTCAAGTATATTTAGAGTTTTCCAGCATCTTGATGATCTCTGCTAGATCCCCTACTAATTTACATTGGCTGTTTGAACCATATTTACCGAAATATGAGCCAATGAATATGAATAATGGGGTCTCGATATGGCACTTGCCCCTCTATGGGGATATAGCTAATTGGAATAAGAATGGGGTCTCGATTGAAAAAATCGAGCAATTTCCTTATAACAGTCAATTATATTTTTCGGATTATATTTTTCGAGTTTATTCAGAGTTTTCCAGCATCTTGATGATCTCTGCTAGATCCCCTACTAATTTACATTGGCTGTTTGAACCATATTTACCGAAATATGAGCCAATGAATATGAATAATGGGGTCTCGATATGGCACTTGCCCCTCTATGGGGATATAGCTAATTGGAATAAGAATGGGGTCTCGATTGGAAAAATCGAGCAATTTCCTTTCAACAGTCAATTAAATTTTTCGGCTTGTATTTTTCAAGTATATTTAGAGTTTTCCAGCATCTTGATGATCTCTGCTAGATCCCCTACTAATTTACATTGGCTGTTTGAACCATATTTACCGAAATATGAGCCAATGAATATGAATAATGGGGTCTCGATATGGCACTTGCCCCTCGATGGGGATATAGCCAATTGGAATAAGAATGGGGTCTCGATTGGAAAAATCGAGCAATTTCCTTTCAACAGTCAATTAAATTTTTCGGCTTGTATTTTTCAAGTATATTTAGAGTTTTCCAGCATCTTGATGATCTCTGCTAGATCCCCTACTAATTTACATTGGCTGTTTGAACCATATTTACCGAAATATGAGCCAATGGATATGAATAATGGGGTCTCGATATGGCACTTGCCCCTCGATGGGGATATAGCCAATTGGAATAAGAATGGGGTCTCGATTGGAAAAATCGAGCAATTTCCTTTCAACAGTCAATTAAATTTTTCGGCTTGTATTTTTAAAGTATATTTAGAGTTTTCCAGCATCTTGATGATCTCTGCTAGATCCCCTACTAATTTACATTGGCTGTTTGAACCATATTTACCGAAATATGAGCCAATGAATATGAATAATGGGGTCTCGATATGGCACTTGCCCCTCTATGGGGATATAGCTAATTGGAATAAGAATGGGGTCTCGATTGAAAAAATCGAGCAATTTCCTTATAACAGTCAATTATATTTTTCGGATTATATTTTTCGAGTTTATTCAGAGTTTTCCAGCATCTTGATGATCTCTGCTAGATCCCCTACTAATTTACATTGGCTGTTTGAACCATATTTACCGAAATATGAGCCAATGAATATGAATAATGGGGTCTCGATATGGCACTTGCCCCTCTATGGGGATATAGCTAATTGGAATAAGAATGGGGTCTCGATTGGAAAAATCGAGCAATTTCCTTTCAACAGTCAATTAAATTTTTCGGCTTGTATTTTTCAAGTATATTTAGAGTTTTCCAGCATCTTGATGATCTCTGCTAGATCCCCTACTAATTTACATTGGCTGTTTGAACCATATTTACCGAAATATGAGCCAATGAATATGAATAATGGGGTCTCGATATGGCACTTGCCCCTCGATGGGGATATAGCCAATTGGAATAAGAATGGGGTCTCGATTGGAAAAATCGAGCAATTTCCTTTCAACAGTCAATTAAATTTTTCGGCTTGTATTTTTCAAGTATATTTAGAGTTTTCCAGCATCTTGATGATCTCTGCTAGATCCCCTACTAATTTACATTGGCTGTTTGAACCATATTTACCGAAATATGAGCCAATGGATATGAATAATGGGGTCTCGATATGGCACTTGCCCCTCGATGGGGATATAGCCAATTGGAATAAGAATGGGGTCTCGATTGGAAAAATCGAGCAATTTCCTTTCAACAGTCAATTAAATTTTTCGGCTTGTATTTTTAAAGTATATTTAGAGTTTTCCAGCATCTTGATGATCTCTGCTAGATCCCCTACTAATTTACATTGGCTGTTTGAACCATATTTACCGAAATATGAGCCAATGAATATGAATAATGGGGTCTCGATATGGCACTTGCCCCTCTATGGGGATATAGCTAATTGGAATAAGAATGGGGTCTCGATTGAAAAAATCGAGCAATTTCCTTATAACAGTCAATTATATTTTTCGGATTATATTTTTCGAGTTTATTCAGAGTTTTCCAGCATCTTGATGATCTCTGCTAGATCCCCTACTAATTTACATTGGCTGTTTGAACCATATTTACCGAAATATGAGCCAATGAATATGAATAATGGGGTCTCGATATGGCACTTGCCCCTCTATGGGGATATAGCTAATTGGAATCAGAATGGGGTCTCGATTGGAAAAATCGAGCAATTTCCTTTCAACAGTCAATTAAATTTTTCGGCTTGTATTTTTCAAGTATATTTAGAGTTTTCCAGCATCTTGATGATCTCTGCTAGATCCCCTACTAATTTACATTGGCTG
Organism: Aleiodes leptofemur; assembly: GCA_963942555.1. Lineage (NCBI taxonomy): Eukaryota > Metazoa > Arthropoda > Insecta > Hymenoptera > Braconidae > Aleiodes > Aleiodes leptofemur. The sequence continues at coordinate 1,390,333 of OZ012619.1, read as the reverse complement.
TTTGAACCATATTTACCGAAATATGAGCCAATGAATATGAATAATGGGGTCTCGATATGGCACTTGCCCCTCTATGGGGATATAGCTAATTGGAATAAGAATGGGGTCTCGATTGAAAAAATCGAGCAATTTCCTTATAACAGTCAATTATATTTTTCGGATTATATTTTTCGAGTTTATTCAGAGTTTTCCAGCATCTTGATGATCTCTGCTAGATCCCCTACTAATTTACATTGGCTGTTTGAACCATATTTACCGAAATATGAGCCAATGAATATGAATAATGGGGTCTCGATATGGCACTTGCCCCTCGATGGGGATATAGCCAATTGGAATAAGAATGGGGTCTCGATTGGAAAAATCGAGCAATTTCCTTTCAACAGTCAATTAAATTTTTCGGCTTGTATTTTTAAAGTATATTTAGAGTTTTCCAGCATCTTGATGATCTCTGCTAGATCCCCTACTAATTTACATTGGCTGTTTGAACCATATTTACCGAAATATGAGCCAATGAATATGAATAATGGGGTCTCGATATGGCACTTGCCCCTCGATGGGGATATAGCCAATTGGAATAAGAATGGGGTCTCGATTGAAAAAATCGAGCAATTTCCTTATAACAGTCAATTATATTTTTCGGATTATATTTTTCGAGTTTATTCAGAGTTTTCCAGCATCTTGATGATCTCTGCTAGATCCCCTACTAATTTACATTGGCTGTTTGAACCATATTTACCGAAATATGAGCCAATGAATATGAATAATGGGGTCTCGATATGGCACTTGCCCCTCTATGGGGATATAGCTAATTGGAATCAGAATGGGGTCTCGATTGGAAAAATCGAGCAATTTCCTTTCAACAGTCAATTAAATTTTTCGGCTTGTATTTTTCAAGTATATTTAGAGTTTTCCAGCATCTTGATGATCTCTGCTAGATCCCCTACTAATTTACATTGGCTGTTTGAACCATATTTACCGAAATATGAGCCAATGAATATGAATAATGGGGTCTCGATATGGCACTTGCCCCTCGATGGGGATATAGCCAATTGGAATAAGAATGGGGTCTCGATTGGAAAAATCGAGCAATTTCCTTTCAACAGTCAATTAAATTTTTCGGATTATATTTTTCGAGTATATTTAGAGTTTTCCAGCATCTTGATGATCTCTGCTAGATCCCCTACTAATTTACATTGGCTGTTTGAACCATATTTACCGAAATATGAGCCAATGGATATGAATAATGGGGTCTCGATATGGCACTTGCCCCTCTATGGGGATATAGCTAATTGGAATAAGAATGGGGTCTCGATTGAAAAAATCGAGCAATTTCCTTATAACAGTCAATTAAATTTTTCGGATTATATTTTTCGAGTTTATTTAGAGTTTTCCAGCATCTTGATGATCTCTGCTAGATCCCCTACTAATTTACATTGGCTGTTTGAACCATATTTACCGAAATATGAGCCAATGAATATGAATATTGGGGTCTCGATATGGCACTTGCCCCTCGATGGGGATATAGCCAATTGGAATAAGAATGGGGTCTCGATTGGAAAAATCGAGCAATTTCCTTTCAACAGTCAATTAAATTTTTCGGCTTGTATTTTTAAAGTATATTTAGAGTTTTCCAGCATCTTGATGATCTCTGCTAGATCCCCTACTAATTTACATTGGCTGTTTGAACCATATTTACCGAAATATGAGCCAATGAATATGAATAATGGGGTCTCGATATGGCACTTGCCCCTCTATGGGGATATAGCTAATTGGAATAAGAATGGGGTCTCGATTGAAAAAATCGAGCAATTTCCTTATAACAGTCAATTATATTTTTCGGATTATATTTTTCGAGTTTATTCAGAGTTTTCCAGCATCTTGATGATCTCTGCTAGATCCCCTACTAATTTACATTGGCTGTTTGAACCATATTTACCGAAATATGAGCCAATGAATATGAATAATGGGGTCTCGATATGGCACTTGCCCCTCTATGGGGATATAGCTAATTGGAATCAGAATGGGGTCTCGATTGGAAAAATCGAGCAATTTCCTTTCAACAGTCAATTAAATTTTTCGGCTTGTATTTTTCAAGTATATTTAGAGTTTTCCAGCATCTTGATGATCTCTGCTAGATCCCCTACTAATTTACATTGGCTGTTTGAACCATATTTACCGAAATATGAGCCAATGAATATGAATAATGGGGTCTCGATATGGCACTTGCCCCTCTATGGGGATATAGCTAATTGGAATAAGAATGGGGTCTCGATTGAAAAAATCGAGCAATTTCCTTATAACAGTCAATTATATTTTTCGGATTATATTTTTCGAGTTTATTCAGAGTTTTCCAGCATCTTGATGATCTCTGCTAGATCCCCTACTAATTTACATTGGCTGTTTGAACCATATTTACCGAAATATGAGCCAATGAATATGAATAATGGGGTCTCGATATGGCACTTGCCCCTCTATGGGGATATAGCTAATTGGAATCAGAATGGGGTCTCGATTGGAAAAATCGAGCAATTTCCTTTCAACAGTCAATTAAATTTTTCGGCTTGTATTTTTCAAGTATATTTAGAGTTTTCCAGCATCTTGATGATCTCTGCTAGATCCCCTACTAATTTACATTGGCTGTTTGAACCATATTTACCGAAATATGAGCCAATGAATATGAATAATGGGGTCTCGATATGGCACTTGCCCCTCGATGGGGATATAGCCAATTGGAATAAGAATGGGGTCTCGATTGGAAAAATCGAGCAATTTCCTTTCAACAGTCAATTAAATTTTTCGGATTATATTTTTCGAGTATATTTAGAGTTTTCCAGCATCTTGATGATCTCTGCTAGATCCCCTACTAATTTACATTGGCTGTTTGAACCATATTTACCGAAATATGAGCCAATGGATATGAATAATGGGGTCTCGATATGGCACTTGCCCCTCTATGGGGATATAGCTAATTGGAATAAGAATGGGGTCTCGATTGAAAAAATCGAGCAATTTCCTTATAACAGTCAATTAAATTTTTCGGATTATATTTTCCTAGAATTCCATCATATTTATAGTTTCTTAGCATCTTGATGATTTCGGCCAGATGCCCTACTAATTTACATTAGCTATTTGAACCATATTCACCAAATTATGAGCAGAAAATAGCGATTCCGGCTAATCAAATATTGCACATGCTTTCAAGTAGCGTATAGAGAAAATCAGAAGACGGCAGTAACGACATCAAACGGCTGTTTGAATCAAAGGTTGCCAATACCAAGGTTACTGGATATACCAGGTTAAGACATCCTATGCCCCAATGTATAAGAGCCGTCGCCGTGCGAATCTATGGGAAAAAGCGCTCCACCAATCATGTAGCAGTGCGAGAACAAGCTGGACCCTCATGACACACGGTGCGGTTAGCAGTTTTCAGAATGTCAAATTATGTTTGTCGATTTCATACTGTTGTACTCCTCAAATTGTTTGAATATTTATTGTCTTCAGGATGGGAGAATGAACAATGAATGAATGAATGAGTACACACTATGTATTACCTATAGTAAAGAATATCCCTTATTTCCTCCTAATTCCTCTGCTTAAATATTTTGATAACATGGAGAATATAAAAGGTGAATATTTTCCGAAGGAATTCTTATTTTTAGTGGTGATAACAATAACATAAAAACATGTAGTCACTCAATATAAGTTAATTTGTCCATTGTCCAGAAAAAGTTTTATTTTTTTCCTCAAGGCTGAGATACCTACACAATTGAGTTTATTGAAAATTTCGAAAAAATTGAGTGTAAATTACACTCAACGTAACAGCTCCCGAGGAATTCAAAAAAAATTTCTCATAGGAGTTGAAGTTGCTTAACTTGATTCGATTTACTGGATTCGACTACACTATATTACCAAAACCAATTGATTTTCCTTCTTTAGGTCCTAGGTGTCCTTGAAGTAAGAAGAAAAGCATTATTCTTAATCATTTTCCATAAATTATCACGGTAAAAATTAAAATCAAGCGACTACCCACGATATTTTGGGAGGGGGGACTCCATATTCTTCTAATTGGGGCAACGCGAGCTGCGGATTTCGATTCTTTCATCTAAAATCGGTTGATTTCCCTTCTTTAGGTCCTAGAGGTCCTTGAAGTAAAGAGAAAATAACTATTTTCAATAATTTTCCATTAATTATCATCCTAAAAGTGAAATTGAGCCACTACCCACGATATTTTGGAAGGGAGGACCCCATATTCTTCTAATTGGGGCAACGCGAGCTGCGGGTTTCGATTCTTTTATCTAAAATCGGTTGATTTCCCTTCTTTAGGTCCTGAAGGTCCTTGAAGTAAAGAGGAAATTACTATTTTCAATCATTTTCCAAAATTTTGACGGTAAGAAGTGAAGTCGAGCGACTACCCACGATATTTTGGAAGGGGGACCCCATATTCTTCTAATAGGGGCAACGCGACTTGCGGATTTCGATTTTTCCATCTAAAATCGATTGATCTCCTTTCTTTAGGTCCTAGAGGTCCTTGAAGTAAAGAGAAAATAACTATTTTCAATAATTTTCCATTCATTATCATCCTAAAAGTGAAATTGAGCCACTACCCACGATATTTTGGAAGGGAGGACCCCATATTCTTCTAATTGGGGCAACGCGAGCTGCGGAATTTAATTTCTTCGTCTAAAATCGATTGATTTCCCTTCTCTAGGTCCTAGAGGTCCTTGAAGCAAAGAGAAAATAACGTTCTTCAATGATTTTTCATTAATTATCACGATCAGAAGTGAAATTGAGCTATTACCCACGATATTTTGGGAGGGGGGGCCCCATATCCTTCTGATCGGGGCAACGCGAGCTGCGGAATTTAATTTCTTCGTCTAAAATCGATTGATTTCCCTTCTCTAGGTCCTAGAGGTCCTTGAAGTAAAGAGAAAATAACTATTTTCGATAATTTTCCATCAATTATCATCCTAAAAGTGAAATTGAGCCACTACCCACGATATTTTGGAAGGGGGGACCCCATATTCTCCTAATTGGGGCAACGCGAGCTGCGGATTTCGATTCTTCCAACTAAAATCGATGGATTTCCCTTCTTTAGGTCCTAGAGGTCCTTGAAGTAGACAGAAAATAACTATTTTCAATAATTTTCCATTAATTATCATCCTAAGAAGTGAAATTGAGCAACTACTCACGATATTTTGGAAGGGAGGACCCCATATTCTTCTAATTGGGGCAACGCGAGCTGCGGAATTTGATTTCTTCGTCTAAAATCGATTGATTTCCCTTCTCTAGGTCCTAGAGGTCCTTGAAGCAAAGAGAAAATAACGTTCTTCGATGATTTTTCATTAATTATCACGATTAGAAGTGAAATTGAGCTATTACCCACGATATTTTGGAAGGGGGGACCCCATATTCTTCTCATCGGGGCAGCGAGAGCTGCGGATTTCGATTCTTTCATCTAAAATCGATGGATTTCCTTTCTTTGGGTCCTAGAGGTCCTTGAAGTAAAGAGAAAATAACTATTTTCAATAATTTTCCATCAATTATCATTCTAAGAAGTGAAATTGAGCTATTACCCACGATATTTTGGAAGGGGGGACCCCATATTCTTCTAATCGGGGCAACGCGAGCTGCGGATTTCGATTTTTCCATCTAAAATCGATTGATCTCCCTTCTTTAGGTCCTAGAGGTCCTTGAAGTAAAGAGAAAATAACTATTTTCAATAATTTATCATCAATTATCATCCTAAGAAGTGAAATCGAGCGACTACCCACGATATTTCGGAAGGGTGGACCCCATATCCTTCTAATCGGGGCAACGCGAGCTGCGGAATTTAATTTCTTCGTCTAAAATCGATTGATTTCCCTTCTCTGGGTCCTAGAGGTCCTTGAAGTAAAGAGAAAATAACTATTTTCGTTCATTTTCCATCAATTATCATCCTAAAAGTGAAATTGAGCCACTACCTACGATATTTTGGAAGGGGGGACCCCATATTCTTCTAATTGGGGCAACGCGAGCTGCGGATTTCAATTTTTCCATCTAAAATCGATTGATCTCCCTTCTTTAGGTCCTAGAGGTCCTTGAAGTAGAGAGAAAATAACTATTTTCGATAATTTTCCATCAATTATCATCCTAAAAGTGAAGTCGAGCGACTACCCACGATATTTTGGAAGGGGGACCCCATATTCTTCTAATAGGGGCAACGCGACTTGCGGATTTCGATTTTTCCATCTAAAATCGATTGATCTCCTTTCTTTAGGTCCTAGAGGTCCTTGAAGTAAAGAGAAAATAACTATTTTCAATAATTTTCCATTCATTATCATCCTAAAAGTGAAATTGAGCCACTACCCACGATATTTTGGAAGGGGGGACCCCATATTCTTCTAATTGGGGCAACGTGAGCTGCGGATTTCGATTCTTTCATCTAAAATCGATGGATTTCCCTTCTTCAGGTCCTAGAGGTCCTTGAAGTAAAGAGAAAATAACTATTTTCAATAATTTTCCATTCATTATCATCCTAAAAGTGAAATTGAGCCACTACCCACGATATTTTGGAAGGGAGGACCCCATATTCTTCTAATTGGGGCAACGCGAGCTGCGGGTTTCGATTCTTTTATCTAAAATCGGTTGATTTCCCTTCTTTAGGTCCTGAAGGTCCTTGAAGTAAAGAGGAAATTACTATTTTCAATCATTTTCCAAAATTTTGACGGTAAGAAGTGAAGTCGAGCGACTACCCACGATATTTTGGAAGGGGGACCCCATATTCTTCTAATAGGGGCAACGCGACTTGCGGATTTCGATTTTTCCATCTAAAATCGATTGATCTCCTTTCTTTAGGTCCTAGAGGTCCTTGAAGTAAAGAGAAAATAACTATTTTCAATAATTTTCCATTCATTATCATCCTAAAAGTGAAATTGAGCCACTACCCACGATATTTTGGAAGGGAGGACCCCATATTCTTCTAATTGGGGCAACGCGAGCTGCGGAATTTAATTTCTTCGTCTAAAATCGATTGATTTCCCTTCTCTAGGTCCTAGAGGTCCTTGAAGCAAAGAGAAAATAACGTTCTTCAATGATTTTTCATTAATTATCACGATCAGAAGTGAAATTGAGCTATTACCCACGATATTTTGGAAGGGGGGGCCCCATATCCTTCTGATCGGGGCAACGCGAGCTGCGGAATTTAATTTCTTCGTCTAAAATCGATTGATTTCCCTTCTCTAGGTCCTAGAGGTCCTTGAAGTAAAGAGAAAATAACTATTTTCGATAATTTTCCATCAATTATCATCCTAAAAGTGAAATTGAGCCACTACCCACGATATTTTGGAAGGGGGGACCCCATATTCTCCTAATTGGGGCAACGCGAGCTGCGGATTTCGATTCTTCCAACTAAAATCGATGGATTTCCCTTCTTTAGGTCCTAGAGGTCCTTGAAGTAGACAGAAAATAACTATTTTCAATAATTTTCCATTAATTATCATCCTAAGAAGTGAAATTGAGCAACTACTCACGATATTTTGGAAGGGAGGACCCCATATTCTTCTTATTGGGGCAACGCGAGCTGCGGAATTTGATTTCTTCGTCTAAAATCGATTGATTTCCCTTCTCTAGGTCCTAGAGGTCCTTGAAGCAAAGAGAAAATAACGTTCTTCGATGATTTTTCATTAATTATCACGATTAGAAGTGAAATTGAGCTATTACCCACGATATTTTGGAAGGGGGGACCCCATATTCTTCTCATCGGGGCAGCGAGAGCTGCGGATTTCGATTCTTTCATCTAAAATCGATGGATTTCCTTTCTTTGGGTCCTAGAGGTCCTTGAAGTAAAGAGAAAATAACTATTTTCAATAATTTTCCATCAATTATCATTCTAAGAAGTGAAATTGAGCTATTACCCACGATATTTTGGAAGGGGGGACCCCATATTCTTCTAATCGGGGCAACGCGAGCTGCGGATTTCGATTTTTCCATCTAAAATCGATTGATCTCCCTTCTTTAGGTCCTAGAGGTCCTTGAAGTAAAGAGAAAATAACTATTTTCAATAATTTATCATCAATTATCATCCTAAGAAGTGAAATCGAGCGACTACCCACGATATTTCGGAAGGGTGGACCCCATATCCTTCTAATCGGGGCAACGCGAGCTGCGGAATTTAATTTCTTCGTCTAAAATCGATTGATTTCCCTTCTCTGGGTCCTAGAGGTCCTTGAAGTAAAGAGAAAATAACTATTTTCGTTCATTTTCCATCAATTATCATCCTAAAAGTGAAATTGAGCCACTACCTACGATATTTTGGAAGGGGGGACCCCATATTCTTCTAATTGGGGCAACGCGAGCTGCGGATTTCAATTTTTCCATCTAAAATCGATTGATCTCCCTTCTTTAGGTCCTAGAGGTCCTTGAAGTAGAGAGAAAATAACTATTTTCGATAATTTTCCATCAATTATCATCCTAAAAGTGAAATTGAGCCACTACCCACGATATTTTGGAAGGGGGGACCCCATACCCGGGAAAAAATTGTCATACATGTCCATACATGATCATATATGATCATATATGAACGCTCCATGCATGGACATATATGCGAATTGACCGTACATGTACATATCTGAACAGATATGTGCATATATGGACATGTATGGACATATATGTCGATTTTTTCCCGGGTATGGCAGTTCCATATATGATCGTATATGGGCATGTATGATCATATATGGGCATATATGATCATATATGGGTATATATGTCGATATTTTCCCAGGATATATCATCAAAATGTTCTAATATATGAATATAATACATCAGTATTAATTCCTTTGATCACTCAATTCCTCATTAATAACGAATTTCAATGGAAAAAAAAAAAAAAAAAAAACATTCAGCTGGGATCGAACCCGGGACCGTCACATGATGAGTCCATCATCCTACCACCTTTGCTATCCGCAATTCACATACTTACGGAATGAATTTTAATCCTGATATAGTGATCAATGTTTTTCGGACTTAGAAAAAATGAATTCAATTGAATTCTTTCAATCATTGGAAATAATTCAGTGATACCAAAGAAAATGATTTTCGAATGCTGGCAGGATTTGGAAGTCTCAAAGTAAGCGGTAAACAACTAACGGAACGTGCATTTACTATTAATTATTAAAATTTATCATTTTATACGTTTTTATATGGATTGAGTGAGCATTTTTTCATATGTTTCATATATGCACATATATGTTCATACATGTTCATATACGTTCCATATATGCTCATACATGTCCATATATGTCCATATATGCTCATATATGCCCATGCCTGCTCAGTTTCCACAGGATCATACGACCATACATGACCATGTATGCCCATATATGTCCATATATGTCTCATATATGTCCATATATGTTCATATATGCGCATATATCCCCATATATGCTCATACCTACTCGGGTTCCACCGCATGATACGACCATATATGCCCATGTATGCTCATATATGTCCATATATGTCTCATATAAGCTCATATATGTTTCATGTATGTCCATGTATGTCCATATATGCCCATATATGCCCATAGCTGTCTGATTTCTCGGAGAAACGTATGAGCATATATGTCCATATACGTACATATATGTTCATATATGGTTCATATATGTCTCATATATGTACATATATGTCACATATATGTTCATATATGTCCCATATATGTACATATATGTCACATATATGTTCATATATGTTCATATATGACGATTTTTTCCCGGGTATTCTTCTAATTGGGGCAACGCGAGCTGCGGATTTCAATTTTTCCATCTAAAATCGATTGATCTCCCTTCTTTAGGTCCTAGAGGTCCTCGAAGTAAAGAGAAAATAACTATTTTCGATAATTTTCCATCAATTATCATCCTAAAAGTGAAATTGAGCCACTACCCACGATATTTTGGAAGGGGGGACCCCATATTCTTCTAATTGGGGCAACGCGAGCTGCGGATTTCGATTCTTTCATCTAAAATCGATGGATTTCCCTTCTTTAGGTCCTAGAGGTCCTTGAAGTAAAGAGAAAATAACTATTTTCAATAATTTTCCATTAATTATCATCCTAAGAAGTGAAATTGAGCCACTACTCACGATATTTTGGAAGGGAGGACCCCATATTCTTCTAATTGGGGCAACGCGAGCTGCGGAATTCAATTTCTTCGTCTAAATTCGATTGATTTCCCTTCTCTAGGTCTTAGAGGTCCTTGAAGCAAAGAGAAAATAACGTTCTTCAATGATTTTTCATTAATTATCACGATTAGAAGTGAAATTGAGCTATTACTCACGATATTTTGGAAGGGGGGACCCCATAATCTTCTAATTGGGGCAACGCGAGTTGCGGATTTCGATTCTTTCATCTAAAATCGATTGATTTCCCTTCTTCAGGTCCTTGAGGTCCTTGAAGTAAAGAGAAAATAACTATTTTCAATAATTTTCCATTAATTATCATTCTAAGAAGTGAAATTGAGCTATTACCCACGATATTTTGGAAGGGGGGACCCTTATTCTTCTAATCGGGGCAACGCGAGCTGCGGATTTCGATTTTTCCATCTAAAATCGATTGATCTCCCTTCTTTAGGTCCTAGAGGTCCTTGAAGTAAAGAGAAAATAACTATTTTCAATAATTTATCATCAATTATCATCCTAAGAAGTGAAATCGAGCGACTACCCACGATATTTCGGAAGGGTGGACCCCATATCCTTCTAATCGGGGCAACGCGAGCTGCGGAATTTAATTTCTTCGTCTAAAATCGATTGATTTCCCTTCTCTGGGTCCTAGAGGTCCTTGAAGTAAAGAGAAAATAACTATTTTCGATAATTTTCCATCAATTATCATCCTAAAAGTGAAATTGAGCCACTACCTACGATATTTTGGAAGGGGGGACCCCATATTCTTCTAATTGGGGCAACGCGAGCTGCGGATTTCAATTTTTCCATCTAAAATCGATTGATCTCCCTTCTTCAGGTCCTAGAGGTCCTTGAAGTAAAGAGAAAATAACTATTTTCGATCATTTTCCATCAATTATCATCCTAAAAGTGAAATTGAGCCACTACCCACTATATTTTGGAAGGGAGGACCCCATATTCTTCTAATTGGGGCCACGCGAGCTGCGGATTTCGATTCTTTCATCTAAAATCGATGGATTTCCCTTCTTTAGGTCCTAGAGGTCCTTGAAGTAAAGAGGAAACGACTATTCCCAATCATTTTCCAAAATTATGACGGTAAGAAGTGAAATCGAGCGACTACCCACGATATTTAGGAAGGGGAGACCCCCTATCCTTCTAATTGGGGAACACGAGCTGCGGAATCTGGTTTCTTCGTCTAAAATCGATTGATTTCCCACCTTAAAGCCAACGCTGCTGAAGATTGAGCGCTCTTCGAAGGCTTAAGAAGCCTGGAGGCCCATCGGTGAAAAAAGTCATCTTGTTAGTTTCTTTCTAGTATAACATTGTTCTAACCATTTTCACTCATACAGAACTGGTATTCGAGCTCTCTACATTGAAGGGACTTCATTTACTCCTCGTTTCTCCTCCGTTCAAAAAGCTCACGTAGTTATTCGATATTCTGTTTCCTATTATCTCGGCAAGGATATTTGAACGGAGATCTGTCCAGTATTTTTTCAATCAACACTCCATGTAATCCAGCAACACAAGGTGATCATGAGAAATTAGTTATAATCAATCCGTTTCATATAGCCAATTGTTTATTAATATAAATTATACTTTATGCAATATTTTCAAGTGGAAATAATTGAAATAGGAGAAACCATAAAGAATAGATTGTATTATTCTATATCGGATGAAACAATAACTATCTAATGCCCTTTATCACTCATTCATCTATGTAACGAGTCATTCCATCTCGAAATTATTTTTCTAAATTCTCAATGATTCATATTCTACTCATCAATTTTTTTCTCATTCTTATTTTGTTAGCTAAATGTAGCTCACATCTATATGGTGATAAAAGTGACTGTAAGAATGAAAGGTATGATTTATAATTCATTATTCATTCATTTTAATATGTATCTCCCATTGATTTTCATTCTTTCATCCATGATTCTCGAAAGTTTCAACAAAAACAAAAAAAATTCTAAAAGTGACAATTTTTGAATTCCTTAAGCCGATGCTTTACTTCAAGGCAGCCCTTATGACCCCAGCGACAATTCGCACGGCGACAGTTCGAGTTGTCTCAACCTGGTAGATCTAGTAACCTTGGCCAATACCTTCTTCTATCATACCTTATCTTATTTATTTTCATTACAGCGCCCCTCTCGTCACGCGGCTGCACTAACTCTCCCTTTTTCTATTTACGCTCGCAGACCCGGGAGATACGAGTACGACAAACTTTCATCCATCCAACATACATCAGTTGTAGCCTCTTCAACAATAAGTGTCCAACACCTTTTTGTTAAAATCACTGATTCTTTCTCATTTGAGCTGCCATCATTGGAGCCCACATCGTTCGCTCCCCAATTTGGTTCATTCTCTTTGTACTTATGATAATTTGAATTGATAGCCTTACTCGTGAGAGTCGTCCATCCATCCAATAGTTTTCTATTTTTTCCACTTCTTAACTGTCTTTTGCGCAGTAAATAATGGACATAACTTCCTGAAAATACACAAATGAATAAGAAAATTCAATATCAATCCATAATTAAAATCTGAGAATCAATATTTACTCCATTAGCAGATTCATTTCAATGTATGCTGTAATTAATTAAATATCATAGGAGAGAGGGACGTTACCAATGCGATCCTAAAATTATCTTAATTATCTCAAAAATTGTATTAATATGTATTATTTTTAAATTATTTACTTCGAATGATCCCAGCTTTCTTTGGAGTAATGGGTTTCCTGGGAGAAGTTCTGTCTTCCCTTGGTTCCGCTCTACTCACATCAGTTGCTCTCAAAACAAGTTCGCTAGCTCCATATGAATTTGAGGCTAATTTATTTATAAATCTAGAAGCTGTATTATCTAGAAGTGGCATCTCGTAATTGCTTCCAGTCTTGATACTTGAGAGAATACCCATAATACAGGTAGAACATTTTGACCTGTAGAGAGTGAGTAGAACAAACGACAGAATTTGAGAAAAAAAATTAAATAAGATTTTTTTTTCTACTTACATATGCCCTATTTTTCTTTTTGATCTTAATTTCTGTGAAATTTTCCTGTGGCTTTTTATCACCAGACAATCTTAAATCATTTCTATAAACTCCAGAATTGCAGTCGTCAACTGATTCCTTGATCAACTTTGATTTTACTGTATTTTTTTTCCTCTGCTTGTGCTCCTTGAATAGAATTTGTAACACTGCTCAATACTTTTTCATCTTCAATTTTCTTCCTCATTGAATTCTGTTGATGAGATACATCATCTGCCACCTGAATAGTACTTCTCATTCTTTTCTCTATTCTTTTTTTTTTTGGACTTGAATGTGGAAAAGGACTAATATCAGGAAATAAGTTTCTCCGTCTAGACTCTGATTTTCTTGTCGATGATGACGTACTGCAATCTTTGTTATCATTAGCACACGATGCAGTAGATAATGGAGAATGATACTTTAACGAATGTGTATCATCCTCTTGCGCTCCTTTAGCCTGCGAAGGGTGATTCCTCATTAACTTTTGTCAAGTTACGTATTGTTTCTTTTGCTTTTGAAGTTAAACTTTCCAATAATGAGACAGTATCGTCCGATTCTTGTTGAGTAGTCTTTTCTGTACTTTGAGAAAGAACTAGAGCTAATTGTAAATCGTGAATTTCGGTTTATTTTTTTTCTCAATTTTTCAGCAACTGGTTTTCTCTTCCGAGTTCTTTTAACTGAATTACATTGTGGTCACTCGTTATCATTGTAGAAACTCCTGGAGCTGGTGATGGTAGCCGTTGGGGATTGTGGCACAATGTAGTTTCAATTGGACAATCTTTTTCTTTTCCTACTTTTTTCCCATTTTCAATCAATTTCATTGCTTTTTTCATTATTAATTCTCTCTGTTGCTTCTGTTGCATGAGAAAAAGGTAAATAACCATCATTTAACAATTGACTCTAAATGCTTTTTTTTTTCAATTCTAGTATTTCATCGTCCATTAAACTTGAATATGCATTCAAATTTAGCTGCAAATAACGGGTTAAAAATGGGAAAAAAATATGGGTAAAAAACATGAGTAAAAATATGGGTAAAATGTCATAAAAATAACACGTGTACATAATAGGCATATTTTATACCCATTTTTGATACTCATATTTCATAACCACATTTTTCAGTAAGGAGGCCACTTCCTTTGTTTCAACTTCTCTTCACTCTCCCACCTGGGAGCCTTAACGCATGCGCAGTTTGCAAAATGGGGTTATGAACGCTGATATCCTTTATCTCTATTCAGGTTATTAGGATTTTTGTGGATCTCTAGGCTTTTCCGATATTTCCTTTCGAATCCATTAGGACAATTGTTCATAATTATCAATCTTTGATTTTTTTTCAATTCAGATATACGAATCCTCTGATAATAGAGTTATTCTTTTCAATGTATTCATGGAGATAGAATGAAACTTATTTTATTATCTCTCTGGCATTTGAAGACTAAAAAAGTCGTTGGTGCGAAATGTTCTTAATCCATCGTAGTCACGCAACGGTGAAGTGAGGAGAAAATTGCCAACAACTAGTTAGATACAAAGAGAGAGGAGGGAAAGACTATCAATTGTTGGCAGTGCAACAAATATGCAAAAAGTTTGTAATCCTAGATCTATATGGAAGTAAATTGAAAGGCAATCATAGATATGATAAACGATGCATTCACAAATGTATACATAAAAAAATCATAATTCCAGTATCGATAGAATTTTAAAGAAGTCCTTCACATTCACTCATTGCGAACAGATGAATTGCAGTGAGTGTAGAAATAGCATAACAGAAAGTATTATTATACAAAACTATTGTCACTCAATTTTTTTACGGTGATCATTGGAATATGAATGAAAATGAAGTTGATTATCTCACTCATATTTTATTCCTTTGCCTCGTCGTTAATAATTTTCAAAACTGGAGAAGGAAGTGTTGAGTATGGATCTTTGATCGAAAAAGTGTATGATGAATATAAGACAGTTGGCATCATTATAGCAACGACTGATTATCTTTGTAAGTAAAAAGTTGAGATGGATAATTTCAATTTTCTTTTTTTCTCTCCAAAATATGCGTTTTATCGGTAAAACTTGATGAATGTAGGAATATTGATTTTAATATTGTCATTTGAATTGCAGCGTCCGAAAATTTCAAAATTTTCCAAATAATATCAAGAGAAATTTCTGCCATAGGAATTGGATCAGTAATTGTGAAGTTCTCGCAATTGGAAGAGACCATGAAGTTTCATGACAGACGATCCAATCGTCCACTTGTTGTCATTTTCATTGACAAAATTACTGGAATACAGGAGTTCAAACAAGGAACCGTGAATATGGATACGAGTTATCCTGTATGGTTGGTACTGTTCACTGGTGATAAGCATGAAGATATTTGCGAATATTGTCGTCATTCAAACGAGAGTCCATTTGAGATGGAGATGCTGGTTTCGTGCTGTAATTCAAGCTCTATTGTGAAATGGAACTCCAAAAAGACGAATTATTCTAGTACATTGTCTCGTGACGAAGAAATTGAGAAATTCAGTAAAATTGAGAGGCATCTTGATAAGTCTCTCGTCAGTGGTCACTCGTTTCCGGTTAATAGAGAGTTTCGTATCGTTATTCCTGAGGTAAATCCCTGGAATATCACATTATTCCAATGAGGAAACTTGATTTTCATTGAAAATAGCAATAATATCTTGTACCAATGGGGTCTGCGGTGGATCAATCAGCAGGGTGATGGATTTGTAATCGTATTCTGGGTTTAAAACCTAGTATCTGCCGGTTATCACAAGCACCGCTATAATATTCGTATATGAGCTTTGCCCACATACACACTGTTAGAACTTAGATTAAATTACTTAAGAAATCCTAACTTATTGCTTGGGATTCAATAATTTGTGAAAAAAGGATTGTTTTAAATTATAATACTAAAGAAAAATATAATTGTCGATATGATACATGGGACTTGCTTCTCCATAATCTTGGTTTACAACGTAATATACACACGCAACTTTGCCGTTTTGATTAACTGCACATACCATGAATCCACGCTGTTGATCAGAAAATTCAAAAAAAATTGGAAACCGAAAATATATATTTTCTATCAATATATTATTGCTGTTAGTATAATACAGTGGAACCTCGATAACTTAAGCCTTGATAACTTAAAAACCTCTATAAGTTACTAAGATTTCCTATCCCCAAACCATATAAAAGAACCTCGCTGAGTGAAAATATGAACCTCTTGAAACTCGTTAACTCAAACCCTCTGGAAGTTAAAAACTCTATAACTCAAACTTTGTAACCTTTTCCTTGAACTTTAACTTATCGAGGTTTGACTGTATCGTCATTTCAGACACCAAGTGGCGAAAGTGTTGTGCATAAGCGTAACACTCACGTCACTTTCGTTTCTGAGGTGATGATCTAATAAATAATATTCAACAATGAGTATATTACAAAGAATATAATTTATTTCACAATTGAATGATCCTATATTAATATTGAAATCGACTTCTCTTCCAATGATCCAGAAATAAAAATGAATCGAATTAATAATTATTCACTTATAGGAATGTGATGATATTTGGAAAAGTGGTAATCAGCTATATGGATATCTGGGTGAAATTGTCATGGAATTGTCTAGGGTCATGAATTTCAGTATATCACATGTGTGGAAGAAGCGTCGTGGGGGTCCTCAGACAGACGCATCGAGCTGGGAGGGTGCAATTCATAGTGTTGCACGAGATGAAGCTGATATTGGTGTTGCTCCATTCATCCTGGATTCCAACCGACTCCGTCAGGTTGACTATTCATTGTCCCTAATGCATGGAGAATATACATTATTCATTGCACTATCTGTTCATTCATCTATACGGTGGAATGGCTTCTTCAAGGTTTCAATTTGATTATTTTAGTTATGAACCACCATTTTATTGATTATTGATAATGTTTAGTTAATGCTAACATTCAATTTTCAGGCATTTCATCCAAGGATCTGGATGATCATTATTATTTTGCTTTTGATCACGCCTCTTTTATTGATCATCAGTGAGTACAAGAAAAATTGTAACCTGTACGATACTATTTCTCTGTACTATCTGAGTGTTTGGGGCCTTTTTTGTCAACAATCATGGTCTAGTAAGTGTATATATAGGTTAAAATAAATTGAAGAAATATGCTACAGTTCATTTTCTCTACATAGCCTCTGAATTATTTTTTAAACAAGTGAAAGGAAACCATTTCATAATAATGTTCATTTTGAAGCATTTTCCTCTTCTCATTGTTACCAACAGGTCCTCCCATGAAGAAATCTTCGAGAATTATATTTTTATCATTATTCATATCAACATTAGTGATAAATGCTAGTTATTCAGCGGCCTTGATTCGGCATTTGACTACTGCTCCTGTATATGTACAATTTCGTACTGTTCAAGATTTTATAAATGATGGAACGTATAAAGTCATTGCAACACGGGACAGCCCAATGTATAATTGGATTAAAGTAACCCATATTTTTTCAATATTTTATTTGATCAAGAATTTTTTTTCTGGTGATACTTTATGGTCAAATAATTTGACGAATATTTCATAGGAAAGTAATGATACACTAGTGAAGAGGTTGAAAAGCATGATGAAGCTGAGCAATTTCCTACCTACTAATGCTGCAGAAGGATTGAAACAGGTATCATTATAAATCTTACTGTTATATATGACATTTTCTTCCTGAATTCGTCACAGAAAATAACGAAAAACATGAGAATGCCAATATATGTGTTTCTTCGACTGATATCATGATAGATGGCTCACGATAAATAGCTTACTTTGAATCTATTACCTTACCCTACGGCCTTGCACCCCCTCTGAAAACAGAGTGGGAATCAGAACATGGTGTGATCATATTGAAGCCGGCATGTTTCTAGAGTGCGTTTGTTCCATTTGTACATCGAGTTGCGATATGTTTTCAAACATATTGCATATGTTTTCGTCTAGCAGCAGACAACAAGAGATCTCTAGGCGGTCACTGAAGTTGAGCAGTGATGGATGTGGTCACTCTTCGGATGGGATGGTCACTTGGACTATTTCAGGAACTACTGGACCAAATTCTTTCTTTTCTAATCACTTTGTTTTCATAAAAAAAAAAAGCTTGTTATGATGGGTAATTTTCAATTGTATAATTGGGAGAGGAATCAATGAAAAATGGAGGTTTGTGTTCAAAATCTGCCTAATTTTGAGGTAGATTCTGAGTAGAGAATTTCGATGCAACTCGCCGAAACCCTCGTTGATTTTCTCCTTTTAGTGGACTGTATAATAATTAGTTGTTGGATGATTATAAGGAATTTAGGTGGATTTTCTCAATGATAATTGACACGTGGTTTATCAAAAATATAACTCTTTAATAAATAACGTGACTAAATTTACATACTCAGAGATAATTTGCCCGCACTGAATTTATTGTTTCTTTTGATTGATTGTCTCTATTTGATAATTGTCTCTTTTTTCACTAATTGTCAATTAATTCACTGTTGATTTAATCCCGGGTGTAAGTCGCGATTAATGCAAATTAATGATTCACTAGTTTGATTTGCTTTACTCAAAACCGTTAAAACAATTATTAATTATTAACGCCACGCGTCTATCGACATCGGCGTCGGTTTTATTAGCAATAGATAGATTCGCACAGTTTGTCGTTGGATAATTTTACTCAATGTTTATTAGTTGCACAAATATACTAATACCGGTTGTAAGTCGTTATTAATGTCTCTGGCCGATAGTTCTCTCAATCACTGACTCTAATGTATCACAAGCCTCAAATATAATTGATAATCATAACCGCCACGCGTCTATCGACTCGGCGTTGGCTCACGGAAAAGTAGTCGATGATTTTACACAAATTTACGTCGATGATGCTTCTCTGATGAGACCCACGCGAAGAAGGACGATAATTCGCGAGACCACGCCGGTGGTCCCCCAAATCGCCTCTGGTGTCGATACGCGTAATTATCGACGTGATTGACCTTCTGATCCCGCGGTAATTCAGGATCAGTCGGTAATTTTAGCTACTTTCTTAACAGTTTGAGGCAAAAAAGAGATGTAAAGGGGATGGAGGAGAAACCATAGCGTTCAGCGTACTTTCAATGGATTTCGACGTACATTTATTCGATTCGAATGTACGTCAAAAAACTTCTCAAAATTTCGATTCGGGTGGATACAATCTGGAAACGTGTTGGTTCGAGCATGATTACACAATATTTCCATAGTGTTACCAGAGTGGACGCAAGGTCGCGAGGGTTTTTCAAAAATTATTTTCAAATAATTTCCATGATTAGTGTGTGAGAATAACGAAGATGTTCTCTGATAATGATAGTTATATTTTTTTCATGTAACAGCTATGTACTGAAAGAGTGGCTTTCATTGGTGAAACAACTGAAGGAAATTTTCACTGGGAACGTCCCCCATGCGAATGTATAAGTTTCAAAGTAGGAGGAAATATGAATATGGGAATAATTTTTCCATTGAAGAGTGAGTACACAGGACTTGCAAACTATCAGTAAGTGAAATTTCCAGTATAAAATTTGGAATGAGATATTAATTATTTTGCAAATATCTGGCAAATAATGAGACTAAAGGGAACTTCTAGAAAAATTGCAATCTATACATTATCCGAATTGTGGGAAATGGGATGAAATGATGATTTTAATGGAATTGTGGGAGATAAATATTTTTTTCTATGATTTTGTTCAAAATTTGAGGGAAATTTGGTAGAAAACATTGCTCGAAATTGATTGTTCGGAATTTGTTGGAAATTCGATTATTTTGGTTGAAAATTGGGGTCAACTATCTTTCTTTTCTAGAATTTTCAGTCCTTTTGTGAATATCTTCAGTTTTAATTCGAGTGCATGTCAAGTTCCAATTATTGTCCATTTCATTCTTTATGTTCATTTCATCCCATTAGTCGATGTCCTCTTTCTGGAGATATATGCAAAATTTACTCTGAGTTCTGAATTGATAACGGTAAATTTTCTTCAAGTATTCGGCGATTTGGAGAAAGTGGCATGCTGAATCGACTCAAGCAAAAACATTTTGCAAAATTTAATAGAACTGATCTGGATTATACGCCCGTTTCGTTCGAGGATATTATACCAGTATTGACGATTTTTGCTATTGAATGTTTAATTGCTCTTATCATCTTGCGGTATGAGAGGCGATGAAATGACACTGAGAAACCTCATTAATGTAAGATCCCTTCATACAATACTGTTGGAAGAAATTTATACAATGTAATTCTTCTAATCTCACAAAAAGTCACATGCATATGTTACTCACATGTATATGTAGAGGGAAAAATGGAATAAAATGAATATTTCCATAAAACTATCTAAAATAGAATTTTTTGAATTATTTCAATATCTTTCGATTAGCGATTGAATAAAGCTCATCTCTTATTTTTCTTTCATTTTGATAATAAGGAATTCTCTTCGTTCGGAATGCTTTTATTTTTATTCTGTCACGTGATTCAAGTGCGACGAAGAAATTGCTAACATGCAGGCCGGTGCAAAGAGGAAGGAGGGAAAAACTGCATCATTCGTTCACAATGTAGCAAATATTCAAAAACTTTCTAATCTTGGATTAGAGTGAAAGCTATCGCTTGTATTTCCTCAATCTGGAAATAATTCGTGATCCAATCTGGCAATCATGTATATGTTACTCGAAGCAGTAGCAAATGAATGCATGAAAAAAAAATTTCAGTATCGATAGAACTCCACAGCAGTTTTACATCTATCTATTGCGAACAGATGGATTTCAGTGAATGTGCAAATAGCATAACAGAAACTATTATCATACAAATCATCGTCATTCAATTGCTTGCGTTGATTATTGAGATATAAATAACAATGAAGCTGATTATCCCAGTAATATTCAATTTCTTTGTCTCATCGTTGATAATTTTCAAAACTGGAGAAGCAAGTGTTAATTATGGATCTTTGTTCGAAAAAGTGTATGATGAATATAAAGCATCTGGCATTATTATAGCTACGACTAATTATGTTTGTGAGTAAAAAATGGAAGAACTGATTTCATTCATCTTTTCTCTTTCCAAAATGTTGCTCTCATCAGCAAAACTTCATAAATGTTGGACTATTGTTTTTGATATTTTGATTTGAATCATAGCATTCGGAAAGAAGACGATTTTCCCAATAATTTTAAGAAAATTGTCTGCCAGAGGTATTGGATCAGTAATTGTGAAATTCAGGCAATTGGAAGAGACCGTAAAGTTTCATCACAGACGATCCAATCATCCACTTGTTGTCATTTTCATTGACAAAATTACTGAAATACAGGAGTTCAAACAAGGAACCGTGAATATGGATACGAGTTATCCTGTATGGTTGGTACTGTTCACTGGTGATAAGTATGAAGATATTTGCGAATATTGTCGTCATTCAAACGAGACTCCATTTGATATGGAGATGCTGGTTTCGTGCTGTAACTCAAGCTCTATTGTGAAATGGAGCTCCAAAGAGGCGAATTATTCTACTTTGTTGGTTCACGATGAGAGAGTCCATGGAGTCAATGGAACCATTGGAATTCTCAACAGTAGCCGAAAATTTCCGTTCTTTACCGTCAGCACGATATCGGAAGGGTTTCCGATGGAATAATTTATGAAATTCCATTTCAAACTCCTTCACGAGAATCGACATTTTTCTCTTATTTCTTGTTATCAAAAGGTCCGCCTTAACGAAAATCTTCGAAAATTATATTTTTGTCATTATTCATATCGGCATTAGTCGTGAATGCTGGTTATTCAGCGGCATTGATTAGTCATCTGACTATTACTTCTCCATATGTACAGTTTCGTACTGTGCAAGAGTTTGTAGATGATGGAACATATGAAGTCATCACAATACGAGACAGTGGAATGTATACTTGGATTCAAGTAACTTACAATTATTTTCATGTCTTGCTTGAGCGTGAATTACTTTTCGATAAGCCTTGAAGGCTGACTAACTTGATGTATATGCTACAGACAATAAATGATACCCTTATAAGGAGGATAAAAACATTGATGAAACCGAGTAATTCTCTACCCACTACTATGGATGAAGCATTTGAACAGGTGGTAATAAAGGTATCCTGCTATGACAGATTTTATGCATAAGAGCCCATGTATGAAATGCAATTTTGACTGTTAATTAGTCTAAAGTAGAATACATGAAAATTTGGGAAAAATTACCACATAATAATGATGACATTAGGAACGTCCTGCATGATTCTTAAAATGATTCCATATTCTCGAGATAACTCCCCAAACCCCTTAAAACAGATTCTTCTTCATTACTTTGATCCTTCTTCTATACCGATCAAATGAAACTTATTTTATTATTTCTCTTCTATTCCAAAAATTAACAAATTCCTTCGTTCAAAATGCTTATATTCTCTTTCCGTCCTGTGATGGAAATGTGACGAGAAAATTGCCAGCATGCAATGAGATTCAAAGGAAAAAGAGAGAATATGAATGTATCGATTTTTTACAATGTAATGAATAAATAAAAACGTTCTAATCTTGGATCTATATGGAATTAAGTTGGAAGTTCTCGCTTGAATTCTTTCAATCTGTGGATGATTCGTGATTCAATATGGCAATCATAGATATGATGCCCGATGCACTCACAAATGTATATGAGGAAAAAAAAAATTTCGCACCGTATGAATACACTAGTTTTTCACATTCATCTACTGCAAACAGATGAAGTCCAGTGAGTGTGCAAATAGCATGATAGGAAACATTATACAAATGATTTTCACTTAATTGTTCAGAGTGACTATTGAAATATGAATAGCGATGAAGCCGATAATTTCATTAATATTTTATTTATTTGCCTCATCATTGATAATTCTTGAAACTGGTGAAGAAAGTGTTAACTATGGATCTCGGATAGAAAAAGTTTTTGATGAATATAAAACGGCTGAAATTATTATAACAACGACTAATTATGTTTGTGAGTAAAAGTTGAGAAAAATCATTTCATTTTCCGTTTCTCTCTTTCTCTCTCTGGAATATACATTTTTTTCCCAACGAAACTTGATGAATAGAGGAGTATTATTTTTGATATTGTGATTCGAATTACAGCATTCGAGAAAATGACAGCTCTCCAAATAATATTGAGAGGAATATCTGCCAAAGGTATTAGATCCGTGATTGTAAACTTCAGTCAACTGAAGAAGACCATTAACTTTCATCACGAACGATCTACACGTCCACTTGTTGTGATTCTCATTGACAAAATAACTGACATACAGGAGTTCAATCTGTGCTGTAATTTGAGCTTCACTGCAGAATGGAAGTCCGAAAGGACTAATCATTTCACTTCATTGTCTCGTGATGAGAAATCTGAGGAAGTCAATGGAACTGAGAGGCATCCCAAGAGAGCCCTTAACATTAGTCGACAGTTTCTGGCTAATAAAGAGTTTCATATTGCGATTACCAAGGTAAATCTTCGAAATCGTAAATTATCCAACTGAAAAAATAGACTTGACGCTTGAATGCAAGCTTGAAAAAAAACACAACATATTGAATCGATTAATAAATCAAACATTAATTTTCAATTGAAAATTTATAAATCATCATAGAATATCTTACTAGAAATCTTCACTGAATCCGCTCAGCTTGTCTATCAAATTTTTTCCTATATTTGTGGGAAAAAATTGATAATTCAAGTCTCAATATATGCAATGTAAGAATTGATAAACAAGAATCAGTTTAATTAATGATTATTTGCTTGCAGGAAGTTTGGTATATTTGGAGGGATGGCGATCATCTATATGGATACCTGGGTGAAATTATCATGGAATTGTCTGAAGTCATGAATTTTAGTATATCGCAAGTTTTAGAAGAACCATATGGTTTTTTTCAGTCAAATGCATCAAAATGGACGGGTATCATTGGTGCTGTTACACAAGGTAAAGCTGAAATAGGTGCTGCTTCATTCATTATAACTTCTGAACGAATGACTGTCGTTGACTTTTCATTACCTATAATGCATGGGGAATATGCAATATACATTGCAAAATCGGTTAACTTCTCTGTGCAGTGGAATGGTTTTTTAAAGGTTCCTATTCAATTATTCAACTTATTTATGACTTCTTCACAAATTACGAATAGACTATCGTTAATATTAATATTCAATTTTTAGGTATTTCATCCAAGGGTCTGGATAGTTATTGTTACTTTCCTCTTGATAACTCCTCTTTTATTAATCATCATTGAGTACAAGAGAGGATGTGATCTTTTGGATATTATTTCTATGCATTATCTGAATGTTTGGGGTCTTTTTTGTCTGCAATCATGGTCGGGTAAGTGAACATCACTACCCATCCTTCAGCTGATTTTCAATGCCGAACAGTTTTCGCTTCTGTGCACGTCAATGCGCATGCGAATTCCGAAGTTATAAGTTCAAATAAGTTGATAATATATGTTAGACCTCATTTTCGTATAATTTCTACATTGAGTCTCTGCTATAATACAGATGATGGTTTTTTAATATGAATGTTGTGCACCCAACACCATAAGAGAATTCCCAACTGTAATTCTTCACTGAATTACATTTCATGCCTAGTTATTTAAGTTGCTGTTCATTACTCTTCAATATATTCATGAATGTCAATTTATTCTGGAGAGAGTATGATAAAATGAACGCCAGGAGTGGAGGGGATATATTGAATTGTTGTTGAAATTCGATTTTAGTCAGAAGTTGAGGAAATTACATGTAAAAACCTGTTTTCAATTCATATTTTGAAAATTTTTCTGAAAACCCCTTTCCATCTTTAACCCCTCAAGTACGGGGTCCATACGTCGTATCGACCCACTTTCTCGTCCTATCGGCCGGGGTCGATACGTCGTATCGACCTTCTCCTTTAACATTAGAAAATCATTTTTTCAAATACTATCACAGATTTAGAAATTAAAAAAATTGATTTGGGTAGATAATGGAGCTGTCTTCGGAGTGGTGAATTTTTTTTTTTTGCCAATATTTTTACCACTTTCTTTTGATAAACAATAGTTGTGGGCTGAAATTCCACGCTTGATATAGTCAATCGTCTCGTTTATCGGAAAAATTTTCTTTGAAAATTAGGAAATTTTCATTTAAATTACTCTGAAGGTTCGTCTATCAAATGGCGCAATGAAAATTTCAATCGGATTGATAATTTGTTTGTTATCAATAAATTTAGCGTGCAAGACTAGTTCAGCAACTAATCATCTGATAGGATTAAAATTAGCCTTAAAAATTCACTGAATATTTCTATAACGCGAAATCTGAGAAAAATTCATATCTCTATAGTATTTCTATGGAAAACCAATGCAATCAATGGAAGTTTTTCCATAATTTTTGGATGAAGTGTTCACGAGACGTTGCGCATTGAGCAGCGTAGTCTGATCGTCAGATAGCTCGGGAGCTGGGACCGATGGGACAGGCCGCAGCGTATGGGTCCCATAATGATTGGCTGTATAATCGAAAGATTCGAGGCCAGCTGCGCAAGCGCAGCACAAAAAAAAAAGAAGAAGTATGGGTCCCGTACTTGAAGGGTTAAGAATTCATTTTTTGATTCATATTTTCCACTGGAATTTTCCTCAGCTTTTCAATGGAATAATTTATAAAATTCTATCTTAAAATATTTCTTGACAATGTTGATTTTTCTCCTGCTATTTGTTACCCAACAGATCCACTCCAAGGAAAACCTTCGAGAATAATATTTTTGTCATTATTCATATCGGCATTAGTCGTGAATGCTAGTTATTCAGCAGCATTAATTCGTCATCTGATGTCTGCTCCACCATATGTACCATTTCATACTGTACAAGAGTTTGTAAAAGATGGAACGTATAAAATCATCACAACACGAGGCGGCGTGATTGATGATTGGCTTCGAGTAATTCAAAGTTGTTTTAATGTCTTACTTGAGTAAGAATTGTTTTTCGATTATTCGTAGATGCTAATTTGATGAATATCTTACAGACAACGAATGATACACTTATAAAGACGATGAAAACGTTGATGGAACCGAGTGATTCTTTTCCCGTTACTGACGCAGAAGCATTCAAACAGGTATCATAATGAATCTCAATGCTGCATATGAAACTTTTCTCTCAAAGTATGACATGATTTCTCCGGGAATTTGTCAAACTTGATCAGGATATGCCATTTTTTTTGCCAAAATCTCATAAAATTGGACATGCATATTTCCATCAGAGCTAGAGACCTGTGTCTACGATCGGAGATTTCCATCCAAATCCTAGATCCGAGAAAAAGTAACTTGGATGAAAATGACGGAAAAAAATCTCTGACGAAAAAAAAGCTCCACGTCCCATTTTTCCATTCAAGTTGATAAGTTCACATGAGAGATAGTATGGATATCAATCTCTATAGCTCACGCAATTAATTGTAATATTATAAGTAATATCAGAAAACAGGGAAAATTAGAACATAAAATTAATCCTAACTCTGCCTGTAGTCAGCGGAGAGCAAAGAATTTGGTGAGGAAAACTCTGTCCGAGAACTTGGATTGGGACTTGGATCGTGGACACAGGCCTTAAAGGAGCTAATTTACATATCGATGACTGAATAATAGAACAACGAATCGCATATGCTTATACATAACTGATACGTCATTTTGTTACTCAGCCATCGATATATTTTATTAGTCATTTTCCTTTACCACTCCATAATTGAATTAATTCATGGCACAATTTTTAGGATTTTGAATTCTTCAATATTCTCATAATTCACAATTATCTTTTCATGTTCTTATAATAGTTATGCACTAGAAGAATAGCTTTGGTGACGATCAAATATGAAAAACAATTTCCAACACGGGCTCAATGTGCAACTATAGCTCTTCCTTTAGGCAGAAAGATCAATATTGGAGTCATTCTACCGTTAGGTAGTGAGTATACAGGATTCGTGAACTATCAGTAAGTTAAATTTTCATAATAATATCCAAAATCCGATATTAATCATTTTGACAATATCTTAAAAGTAATCTGAGTCAATAGCACTTGTGAAAACATTGGAATTAACACATCACTTTGCGAATAATGCAAGGCAAAATGGGGTGAAATGGATCTTCTAATAAAATCGTATGAAATGTATATTTTTTCAAATCATTCGATTCCAAAGCTGAGGGGAATTCGTTCAAAAAATATGGCCTTAAATTGATTATGGAGATTTATGGGGAATTCAGCTGCTTTTGATCAAAAATTAAAAGCACTGTCGATTCTCAAAAATTTTGGAACTAAAATCTTATGTTAATCTTTCATGACCATTTCCACCTCATTTTTTCTTTTTCTGAAGATTTCGAATGAACATCTGCAGTCGTTAATTATATGCAAAATATATTTTGACACTTGAATTGTGAAACGTGAATTTTCTTCAAGCATTCAGCGATTTCGGGAGAACGGTGTGATGAATCGATTGAAACGAAAGTATTCTACAAAATCTCGTCCAGCTGATACTTCTTATGATTCCGTTACATTTAAGGACATTTTACCAATATTGATTATATTTGCTGCTGGATGCTCAATTGCTTTAATCATCTTTAGCCAGGAAAAGCAATGAATTGATGATGAAGAATCTCACAAATGTAGAATTCTCTTGTACCATTCTATTCTCAATAAGTTGGAAGAAATTCATGTTATTTAATTATTCAAATCTTCAAGAAAATGACATAAATAAATTACAGACATATTTTTAGGAAAATTGCTATTTATGGCGATCGCATAGAACTTATTTTTTTTTCTCTTATCTAAGAACTTAAAAAATCATTCGATCAAATATTAATAAATATTTCCACGTTTTCTGTATTGCACAATAAAAATTAGAGAAAAAAATTCCAGACGTATGATAAAGTGCAAATAAATTAGGAGGAGGAAAAGTATTGATTTTTCACGTTAAAAAAAAAGTATGCACATGCGTAAAAATGGTTTAATCTTGTATCTATATGGAAATGGAGTAAAAAATAATCACTTAAATTTTCTCAATCTGTGAATAATCCATGACCTATCCTGGCACTCATAGATATGATGTACGATGTATCTACACATATGTATAAAGATAATAAAATTCAGAATTGAATGAATTTCACAGCAGGTTTTCTCATTACAAGCCAAGCATTGAACCCATTGCAAACGAATCAATTTGAGTAACTCTGCAAATAACATAATTTCGAGTATTATCACACAAATTATTTTTATTCAATTATTGTGAGTAATTGCTGGATAAGAATAACAATGAAGTTGATTATCTCACTGATATCTTGCTTCTTTGTCTCATCGTTAATAATCTTTGAAACTGGAGAAGGAAGTGTTAGTTATGGATCTTCGATCAAAAAAAAGTATGATGAATATAAGACGATTGGCATTATCGTTGCATCAACTCATTATCCTCGTGAGTAAAAATTGAGAGGAACAGTGTTATTTGTTTTCTCTCATTTTTCCGAATTTTACATTTTTTTCAACAAAAGTCAATAAAAGGTGGAATATTGTTTTCAACTCTTCAGCACTCTTGTGTTTTTAGTGTCTCACTTGCACTGCAATGACATCCTATAAGTTGAATGTTGTCCCGCCATGAGAGAAATTCTCATAGCGAGAGTGCTGGGGACCTATTCTCGACTGAGGAGGAATTTTATTCCACGGGGAATTCTAATCGTAAGCGGAAAGATAACACGAGAAAACTATCCGTTCACGATTGGAATTTCTCAGACGAAATTTCATTTGTACCCGAAATCGGTGGAGATTGTGTTGCTCTTTCTTTTATCAAACGATAAATTTTTATGAATTCATCTCTTGTGAGATCATTGAAAAGATCGATTGGAGCAGAAAAACGTTGAGGCTGGTATTCTTGTTGTTGTAATTCATCAAAATCGAGTAACGAATTATAATAAAGGTCACGCTGGAGAATATTCATTTTGTTTATGAATACTCACCATACACTTATTAAATTAAATATTGAATATTGGATGTATCATAGAACGTCATTCGTATGGAGGTTATGTGCCATAAATTTTGACTAGGAATTAATTTCATTTCTCACCTACGGAATGAATCCGAGTGAGAACTTCCAATCGTGAACGGATAGTTTTCCCGGGTAATCTTTCCGCTTACGATTGGAATTTCTCGTGGAATAAAAATCCTCCTCAGTCGAGAATAGGCCCTCAGAAGGGTTAAAACTAGTTGAAGTTGCCGTCACTCCGGCTGGATAAAATCCGTCTGAAATACATGAATTGAAAGAAGAAATTGTAAATATGGATATGAGTTATCCATTGTGGTTGGTACTGTTCACAGATGATGAGGATGAAGATACTCGTGGATTTTGCCGTTATTCAATTGTGAATACATTCAGCACAAAGATACTGGTCTTGCGCTGTAACTCAAGCTTCATTGCAAAATGGAGCTTCCAGGAGACAAATTTCTCGAGTTCATTGTCTCGTGATGAGGAAGTTGAGAAAGTCAATGGAATTGAAAGGTATCCCAATAGAGTTTTCAACAGTGGTCGACAGTTCCTGGTTAATAAAGGATTCCGTATTGCAATTCCCAAGGTGAATTTTTGGAATCAGAAATTAGGCAGCTCGAGAAATTGATTTCCTATTTGAACGCAAGCTTTGAAAAAACATAACATATCGAATCAATGAATAAAAATTTTTATTAACGCAATTTCATGAATCTCTCATGCAAATAAGCAAAATCATCACAGAATTCCTCACTAAGGCTAAAATTCAGCTTTAGCGAATCTGCTCAGCTATCCAATCAATTTTTTCTCTATACGTGTGGAAGAATTAATCGTTCGAGTCTCGACATAAAATATAATTATCCATAAAGAAGGATCAGTTGAACTAATAATTATTCACTTGCAGGGTATTCATCTTATTCGGAGAAATGGCAATCGTCTATATGGGTACCTGGGTGAAATCATCATGGAATTGTCTGCCATCATGAATTTTAGTATATCACAAATCTTAGAAGAACCAGCTGGATTTTTTCAGTCAGATAAATCAAACTGGACGGGTATCTTTGGTGCTGTTGCACAAGGTAAAGCTGACATAGGTGCTGCTGCATTCATCATGACTCCTGAACGGCTCGCTGTTGTTGACTTTTCACCACCTATAATGCGCGTAAAATATACATTATTTATTGCACAATCGATACGATCTTCTATACAATGGAATGGTCTTTTTAAGGTTTCAATACGATTATTCAGCTAATGTGCGACTTTTTCACCAATTATAAATAGTCAATCGTTGATATTAATATTCAATCTTCAGGTATTTCATCCAAAGATCTGGATGGTCATTGTTATTCTGCTACTGATAACTCCTCTTTTATTGGTCATCATTGAGTACAAGAAGGGATGTAATTTGTTGGATATAATTTCTATGCATTATCTGAATGTTTGGGGACTTTATTGCTTGCAGTCATGGTCAAGTAAGTGAACATATAGTTAATGGTAGTTCAGTCATGAAACGTGAATTATTGACCGTGAATCGACTCTCTTGTGACTGCGAAAAGGACGTAGATTAATGGTAAAGTGAATTGACTATCTATTCACTGCAGCTTCACCGTCAAAAAGAAACTGCAAAGGCATAAGAAGAATTCATCATCTTCAGCTGTTATTATTTATATTACTAAATTATCTTTCGCTCAGGTTATTGTTTATGAATCCTCAATGTATTCGTAGATTCCAATCGTATTTTGTCGGAAAGTGGATGAAATGAACATTAAGAAAGGAAGGAATCCATTGAATTTTGGTTGGGCCTTGACTGCCAACCAACTTCATCTCTGAAATTCCATCGTAATGTTCCTCTTGCTTTTTGTCAACAACAGGTCCACCCCGAAGGAAACCTTCAAGAATTATATTCTTGTCACTATTCATGTCGACATTGGTCGTGAATGCTGGTTATTCAGCAGCATTGATTCGTTATCTGACTACAGCTCCACCATATGTACCATTTCGTACTGTACAAGAATTTGTAAATGATGGAACGTATAGAGTCATCGTAGTACGAGACAGCGCGCTTGATAAGTGGCTTCAAGTAACTCACAGTTCTTGTCATGTCTTTCTTGAGTAAAAATTATCTTTTGATGATTCTTAGATACTCAAAGTAATGTGATGAATATCTTCCAGACAACAAATGATACACTCATAAGGCAGGTGAAAAGGTTGATGAAACCGAATGATTCTTTACCCATTACTCGAGCAGAAGCAATCGAACAGGTATCATGATGAATCTCAGTGTTACACATAGACTTTTTTTTGAACCTGCTATGAAGAATGGAAAAACACGACCACAGTCATAAATTCCGTTATTAGACTCACCTTATGAATGTCTAAGCAAGCTAATTTACATGGATTTTATTAGTCATTCTTCTTTATCACTCAATTGTTAAATTAGTTGAGGGAAGATTATCACTGTTTCAATTTTTCTTCTAATAATTGTCATAATTCGACAATAATTATTATTTTTTCATGTTCTTACCACAGTTATGTACTCAACGAGTTGCTCTGGCTCATGCCAAATTGCAAGAAAACTTACAATCGGTGGAGCAATGTTCAACTATAGCTCTTCCATTAGGTGGAACGTTCAATGTGGGATTGATTCTACCGTTGGGCAGTGAGTATACAAGGCTTGTGAATCATCAGTAAGTTGAATCACCATATTATTCATTTCCATGAGATATTCATCATTTTTTCAATATCTGAAAAAAAATCTGACTCACTAACGCTTATGGAGACATTGCAATTTACACATCATTTTCCGAACAATAGAGAAGAAATGGTGTAAAAAATGTTATTCCTTCGCATAATTCTATTGAAAAACTGAGGAAAATTTGTGTGAAAAACATGGCGCGAAATTAATTAATGAGTATTTGTGCAAAATTTAACTATTCTGGTCAACAATTGAAGATTATCAATTTTCGAAAACTTTGAAACTGAAATCGTATGTTCGCCTTTCGTGACGATTTCATCTTATCTTTCCCCTAACTGAAAATTTGGAAGCAAAATACGTAAAATGTACTCTGACTTATGAATTGTAAACCGTGAATTTTGTTCAAGTATTCGACGACTTCGTGAGAACGGCGTGCTGAATCGACTGAAGCGAAAGTATTCTGCAAAATCTGATCCAGTTGATACTTCCTATGATTCTGTAACACTTAAGGATATGTTACCCATATTGATTATTTTCGCAGCTGGATGCTCACTTGCTTTGATTATCTTCAGTCAGGAAAGGCGATAAATTGATCATGAAAAATCTCATAAATGTAAGATTCCCTTGCACTATGCTTTTCTCAAAAAGTTAAAAAAAAATGTAATTTAATTATTTTAATCCTGAAGAAAATCATATGAACGATAGAACGGCGTGCTGAATCGAGTAAGACAAAAATATTTCACAAAAACTCATCTAGCTGATACTTATCACGTGAGCATTTGACACAATGAGCGTTGGTAAACGGGGAATTTTGCTAAATTACCTCGCTGTCCATATCGTCATATACAAAAGTTCTAACTTTGATAATTATTTTCGTTTATTATTCGGTGGTGGAAAAATCCGAAAAAATTATGGTATATTCTAGATTACTTAATGAACTTGTCCTCGAAGTTTCATAAAAATGTAAGCGTTTTGTTTTAGGTCGAAAGCTGATGTTCCTCCTTAAGACTAGTTCGTTTTATTTGATTGTAACTTTCTCACGTTTTTTAAATTAATAAATCAGAGAAATTGTGTGAAAATTTAGAAAATTTATGTCTCATAGCTGTCGAAAGTGCAATATTGTGGTTTTCTGTCAATTCGTGTATTTTTCAATTTTGTCAATTTATGTATTAATTCATTAAAATAGTGTTGTCAAATTGAATGTAAAGATAATGAGTCAAACGATGAAAATTGATGTAGTGCAATAGAACTATTTTTTAATTTTAATTGTAATATTATGTAATATCCATCATCATGGACGATAACAAAATTAAAAATTTAGAAAATATTTTTTAGATTTTAGGGAGAGTAGATTATTAATTGGAAAAAACTGTGAGATGGATCTTTCGTTTGCGCACGATATTTACCAAAGTTTTGAATGCTTTTTTTTTTCTTTTTTCAATAGATTTTTTTGTCGATTGTCTAAGACCAATTGCCAAATTATCTTTAAGTACAAAGAGAACTGAAATAGAATTAAGTTTTTTTTTTCTGATAAAAAGCAAACGAAATAAATGAACCCCAGTGCCTTATAATTGTCCAGTATTTATTATCTTGTGATTTTTTTTTACATTTGTGAATAAAAATAAAATGTTACCTCATATGATTAATAAAAATGGAGTTCAATGATGATAATTCTTATTATTTTTCATCTTCTATTATTTTATATTTTCTTCAAATTAAATATTGATTTTCCACGTCTTTTTTCTCTTTTCACATGGAGAAATGAGATTTTTTTTCATTTTCTTTTTTTATTAAAATTGAGAAATAATAAAAAATACAAATTCATCGAAATACTATGAATAATCATTTTTTTTCTCAAAAATTAGAATTAAATAAATTTAGAGAAAAGACTAGGGAAAAGGCGGGAGTTTTAAACTCCGTCAATTCCCCGCGCAGAGAATCATCGGCAAATATATATAGATACTATAAGAAAAAAAGAGTAGTTCTATATGTTTTTCAATAAACCGAAAAAAAAACCAATTTTCCCAGTAAAATAATTCCCAAAATTTTTTTGATAAAGAAAAAAAAATTATTAAATAAATAAAAATCAGTAAATTACTCATTTACTCAATTACTTCGTTTTCCCAATATTTGAAGCTTTGAAAAATTGAATAATTAATGATTTGGCGCTTCTCAAATACACTCTCGCATATTTTTCATGTATAGCTGCGCAATGGAAATGCGCAGACAGCGTCTTGTGTGTTTGCGCATTGTACTCCGAGAGACTGCGATGGGCACACACTACAAATGTATCGCTGAAAAGTGCTTCGCGGCTTATCCGCGTTAAAAAAAAACGAAAAAACCAACATATCAGTGACGTGAGCTCGAAAAAAGAATTCTAAATTAATCCTCATTAATCAAAGAATTCCATTGAAATCGTCACGACAACAAAAAAACACAAGGTATATTATTAAATTTTGGATTTTTTCATTATTTTCACTTGAGTCTAGTGTGTCCACCTCACCTACTTCCTCCCGACTCCCAAACAAGATGGCCGCCATCGCCTTTTTCTCTGTGTGTTTATTATTATTTTCATTTACATAAGCGCGGGATTTACTCATTGTTATTCATTAATATAATTTGAAGCATAAATTAACCTTTTTTCATGTCAAAGTACGAAAAAATTAAATTTGCAATTAAAATTTTAAAAAAATTGGAATTTTCTTGGAAATTTTTCATGATTTTTTTAAGTTTTTTGGATTTTTTTTTGATTTTTTAACTGTTTTTTCAGATTAGAATAAGGATAATTGAAGAAAAATCACAATGTCAAGCTCTTACATCGTGGAACCTCAAGGAACTGCTCCAAAAAAAGATGATACTCTGATTATTGTTGTTAATGACGATGGTACTATATCGGTTGATCAAGAGACGCTCCAAAATTTGATAAGTAAGTTGAATAAATCACGTTAAATGTGTAGAATAAAATAAAAAAACGTGGTTAGAGGTGAAGAAGTGTCTTTAATAGAAGCATTTAATTTTTTAGATAATGTTAGTGTTTTTAAGTGCCATTAAAGTGTACGTAATTTGACATATAGCAGGTGGTGGCACCGGTTTTCGACACTTTCGAGCCAATTTCTGACAGAATAAATAAAAATCAACAACTATTCGTTTATTTAATGTAATTTAATCATTTTAATACACATTTGTCGAGCTAAACGAGCTCAACAATTAAATATTAAACAATAGTATTGTACAATAGTACATTTAAATAGGGAAAATTGGGGCAAAATGAACCTGTAGCTCAAAATTATTGTTTTTTTTTTTTTTTAGAGTGAAGGAGTCGACGAAAAATTTTGAAAAAATTCAACAACAATGTCTGAATATTGAACCATTTTCTCAAATTTTTTCAGAATTTTTAATCAAGTCCTTCACCCTCAAAAAAAAATCCTAGATCATGTCGTTACCAATTTCTGACAGAATAAATCAAAATCAACAACTATTTCTTTATTTAATGTGATTCAACCATTTTAATACGTATTTGTTGAGCTAGACGAGCACAGAAATTGATTATTAAACAATATATTGTACATTTAAATAGGAAAAACTGGGGCAAAATGGACCTGTAGCTCTAAATAATTCTGTTTTTTTTTTTTTAAGTGAAGGAGTCAACAAAAAAATTTGAAAAAATTCACCAACAATGTTTAAATATTGAACTATTTTCTCAAATTTTTTCAGAATTTTTCATCAAGTCCTTCACTCTCAAAAAAAAATCCTAGATCATGTAACGACATGATCTAGGATTTTTTTGCGGTCCATTTTGCCCCACTCTCCCTTATAACTGATAAACTTGCAAAAATGATCAGAAACTGGGGCCACCACGATTTTTTTTTTCGAAAGACATGTTAAAAACAGGCAAAAGTTGCTTCTGTACCTCTACCCTTATTAATAACTAAAATAAAATTGATCTAATTTGTTGAATTAATGTTTCAGTGAATCAGTCAAATGCAAATGTGAGT
Organism: Aleiodes leptofemur; assembly: GCA_963942555.1. NCBI lineage: Eukaryota > Metazoa > Arthropoda > Insecta > Hymenoptera > Braconidae > Aleiodes > Aleiodes leptofemur. The sequence continues at coordinate 1,354,507 of OZ012619.1, read as the reverse complement.
GTCGTCCGAGTTGGTCAAACAGAGGGTGATGCACCAAACGGTGATTTAACATTTACCGTTGATCCACCAGCATTTGTTCAGCCAGAAACCAATCAAAATCCACCACAACAAACAAATACAACGCCGGATATCGTTGATCCCTTTATGGAGATGGATCCTGAACAGTTGGAGAGACTGGAGACTGCATTACAAAGTGAACAAGCCAAGCAGATACTTGGAGAGAATGTAACTGCCATGTTAGATATGTTAACAGTTGAGGAACAACAGAATTCAATAAGATACAGTATCGAATTGGATCATTGCTATACTAGTCGAACATCATCAGCAGATCCACCGCCACTAGATCCCCTGCCAATCGCTGATTCTCCAGACGTTGAAAAAGTAGAATTCACGACTGCAGCTAGTCTTCCCCAGTCGCCCTTAGCATCAGAGCCTCCAGAAGAAGGAAAGCTCTCAAATCAAGTGAAACCAGTCCTAAAAAAGCCTGTTGGTCGTCCCAGAAAAGTGTCTCTCCCCATAAACTCGCCCCCCAACTCAACAAAACCCCTCACATCCCCCCGAAATCTTCCTGAGACTCCAAAAACAAGTGGAAAGCCCCAAGAAGACGATGAGGACAGTCAATTCTCGTCTTCCGAATCATCCGAGTCGGATCCTTCAGATGACGACGTGGATTTTGGTCCACGTGGTCCAAGAAGAGGCGGAGTTCGTGCACGTGGAGGCAGAAAGGGTCTGACAACACGTGGAGGCAGTATGTCGGGTAGAAGACCGGGCAGACCGAGTAAAATGGACGTTGATCAAGTTCGTAGGCTTAATATGGAAATGGCAGCAGCTGTTGACGAGATGAAGACACCGGTAAAGCATGATAGTTCTGAGAATCATCTGGGACGATCGAGGAAACAGATTAAAACTATGGGAGGCAAGAGAAAAGAGGAAGTGGCGCCGATTCAAGCAAACTCGAATGTAAATGAGATACTTGCAGTTCCGGTATCTCCAGCATCAAGTGTTCCAATTTCGATGCCAGTTTCGATGTCGGCGCCACCTCCACCACAACAGCAACCAGCCCCATCACCACCACCCGCGCCACTTTCTCAAATCGTTGAAAGACCACTTCAAACGACCAATCAAGTAAAAGCGAATCTCATCAGCGCTAATATGATTAAAGGCGATATGATCCTGACGAAACCCGGACAATCCAGGAACAATCAGAAGGTTTACTTCGTTCAGAAGAAAATTGTCATGAAAGCTAATGAATTGAAGAGTCTGGGGGCTAAGAAGGCACCTGTTGTTATTACTAAAGGACCTATGAAGATGCAGAGTCAAATCCAAACGAAATTAGCGACTTCGGAGGATGGGAAATTGATTAGTGTCGCTTCGAAACCGATTGTGGCTCCACAAACGTCGCAAGTACCTCTAGAAGTGCATTCATTTGTTGAAAATACTCAGCAAGTTCCGGAAGTTCCAGTAATTCCTGAAGTTCCTCCTCTTACACCGGCTAAGCAATCGCCCAAACATACGGTTTCTTCTCCGGTTAAGGTCAAACCGATTCTTGAAATCAAGAAGGAGAAGAAGGAGAAGGAAAAAGAGAAACCAGAGGAAGTGCCGAAAACTCCGGAACTAAAAACACCAGAACCATGTAAGAAGCATCTTAAAAAGGATACGAAAAAGTCGCCTGCAGTATTGGCTGAGGCTTTGGGTCCAGCTTTGTTCTCGACTCCAGATATTATTCGAAGAGTTGGATCTACTGGTGAAGCTAAGGCGCCTGATGCTCTTGGCAATTCTGACTGTGGTACAAGTGTGCCAGAACCCATGGATGTTTCTCCGAGTCTGGAAGCACAGATTGCGCCTGTTAAAACCGACTTTTTACCGCTGGATCTCGATATAAGGCCTGATGAGGCTCATCATCATGATCTCCTCGTGGATCAACCCGAGCCTTTAACTGCTTCGGTTGATGAGCATTCGAGTGCACTCCTGGATGCTGTGGAACACGATCACGAAAAAATGGACCAACAAGATTCTGTAACTGATGATCTAACTTCAGCATTGGATGCTGGTATGTGAGAATTATGTCGTGAAATTCCTTTTTTTTTGGTTTCTCTTTGCTTTGCATGAATTACTTGAGTTTCAATAGTTTTTTTTCTCTCTTTTTCTTTTGTCTATTAGCAACAAATCCTTTGAAAAATGAAGATGTAGGGCATACGACTGAGGATACTGTGCGAAGTATTGTTTCTGATGAACGAAGTAAGCTTTCTTCCTTTTTATTTATTTTCTGTTCAAGAATTTACTGCTACAAATAGTCATTTTTAATATTTTATTTGAAGATTTCTCTCAAATCATTACTCAAATTAATGCGTAAAAATACAACGCATTTTTCACTGCTATTATTATTTATTAATTCATCAAATTTCGTTACCTTAAACCTCTTTTTCGTTTATTTTTGTACAAATTTCTGTGAATTTTTTATAAAAACCTGCAAAAAACGCAGAAAAATTAGTGCACATTGCTAAAACTTTGCGAATCAATTAATAATGATGTCACTAAAATTTTTTATATTTTTATGCATTAATTAGATTAATGATTTTTAGTAAATCGCCAAAAAATGATGCAAAATGACTGATAATAGCATTAAATCCTCAATAAAAATTCAAAAAAAAGCAATTTTCTGATAAATCAATGTATTCAATCATTTCCTAATCCTTCTGCACTTTTCGCAGGTGAGATCGAGGGTAACGAGCATCTTTTGGCAACCCTAGAGATGGAGGCGAGTAAACACGAGGAGGAGCTATTAGCAGAAGCCCTGCTACTACAAGAACAACTTGACGTCGATTTATCAGATCCAACAGCTCTTGACGGAGCATCTCCAACAGTACCATCACTTCCCGAGCCTCTATTATCAACCTCTGACTTCGATTCTGCAATTCTCCCAGCGCCAGTGATCCCAGAAAAGGCTCCAGAATCCCCAGTTCCAGCTCCAGTCACACCAACAACAACAACAATAACAAATGATCAAAGAAAGAAGGGCAGTAAGGAGCCCATCCAAATAGTTCGTGGAGGTCGAGTGATAACTCTCCCCCCCATCGAGGCCCCAGCCACCCGAAGTAAACGTCTCCAGTCCCGAACCCAGTCCTCCCCCAAGATCCATGGAACTCCAAAACGCGAGGAAAAGTCCTACAAACCCTCAGCTCAGAATCACAGCATCAAAAAAGTGGAGGAAATGGAGTCAGAAATGGAGGACGATGATGAAGAGGAGAATTCCGACTCCGAGGATGATCCAAATCGCTTGTGGTGTATCTGCAAAAGGCCTCATAACAACCGTTTCATGATCTGTTGCGATGTATGCGAAGACTGGTTCCACGGTAAATGTGTTCACGTGAGCAAAGCGATGGGCCAGCAGATGGAGGAACAGGGCATCGAATGGGTTTGTCCTAACTGTTCAAAAAAAAAGTCGGACGAACCGAGCACCCCGAAATCCCAAAAGTCATCACCAACTGCAATAAAAAGCAACAGGACCCCTGGAACATCCGCGCAAACTCCAAAATTAGTACAGCCAGAAGAGGAAAACGTCGAAAAATCGGTGAAAAATGAGGCGGTTATTGTGGCGAAAAGCGGAGGAGTGACGCAGTGTGTTGTTTGTAAGAAAGAAGCGAGAAACTCGAGTATTTACTGCTCGGACGTGTGTATCCTTGCGCACGCACAGGAGACACTCACCAAAGACAAGCCAATTCCGGTTAAAGCCCAGGGAAAAGAGAGTCAGAAGAGTGAAGCGAGGGTCATTGTATTCGAGAGGAAAACGGGAAAAGTATTGACTGGTAATGACGCACCAACGCGATCGAATCTCCAGAATTGGCTGAAGGAACATCCCACGTTCGAGGCAATTCGCGCTAATAATCTGAATACAATGCAAGTTGGCGGGAAAACAGTGACGACCATTCAAACCGGAGGTTCCAACAATAAATCGATGAAATCGGCACAACAGCAGAATCCTCAAGCGAAAATGATTTATGCGAAGGTGGCTGGTTCAAAGCAGACTGTTTTAGCTCCGAGCCACAAAAAAGCGAGTGCATCACCATCAGCATCTGCACAAAGTCCAAATGTGGTTAAATCTGGTCAAACGAAGACGCAATACGTCATTACACCAAGCAAAACTCCAGTACTGAAGCAAACAACAATCAAGACTGTCCCCCAGCAGAACAAAACACCGACAGTACCCAAGCTCGTCATCAAAAAGACAGAACAAAAGGCAAGCACTTCGGTCCAGAAAGGCTCTCATCAAAGAACTTTATCATCCAAAAAATCCGAACCCGAACCAATAAGATTGAACGTTCGAAAAACACTTGCTGAGCTACTAACAACGAGAATCAAAGAAACAGAAGATTTGAAGTTAACCGAAGATGAAATAACGGATCTTGGCTTGAACATTGAATTGGAGCTTTACAAATACTTCAAAGACACAGGCGCCAAGTATAAAGCCAAGTACAGAAGCCTTGTTTTCAATATAAAGGACTCTAAAAACCTAACATTATTCCGTAAAATAGCGGACAGATCTTTGACGCCTGATGCTGTTGTCAGGCTGAGTCCAGATGAAATGGCGAGTCAGGAATTGGCGGAGTGGCGAGAAAAGGAGACGAAGCATCAATTGGAGATGATCAAGAAAAACGAGCTGGATCTCATGGCACAGGCTAAATCAATAGTCGTTAAGACCCATAAAGGCGAGCAGATTATCGAGAATGATGGGGGTACTGGTGCAGTTGATCCGAAGACTCCAGTCCAGGATATTGTATCAGTGCTGAACAGCGGTGATAACACTTCATCAGACATTCTTGAGGAAAAGGAAGAAACGACGTCCTCTTCGATAGAAGAATCGCGGAAACTTCCGAAGCACGGGGAGAGAAAGAAGAAGAAGGACAAGGACAGGGACAGAGACAAAGAGAAAGATAAGGACAAAGAAAGAGAGCGAGAGAACCGGAGATCCCGAGAAAAAGAGCACAAGGAGTCAAAGCGGGATAGAAGTACGAGCAGAAGCAGGAAACATCGTTCCCGCGATCGTTCCAGGGATCGCAGAAAAAGCAAGGATGGCAAGAGAGAAAAGGAGCGGGACCGTGATAAGGAGAGAGACCGTGGAAGGGAGAAGGACAAGGACAAAGAGAAGAAGGACAAAGACAAGGAACGTTCTTCTCGTCGCAGCAAGAGTAGTCGCTCTAAAAGCAGTCACAGAGCAGAGCACAAGGACAAGGACAAGAAGAAAATCGACAGTGAAGACGAGAAAAAGGTGTTTGATGAGAAGAAGAAAGAAGCGTCACCTCCTCAATCGGTCAAACCGATCGAGGATCGATTGTGGAGGCACGTGGAGGAGGAAACAACGACCAACACGATCGATGGTAACGATTCCGATCTTTCGGATCGAGAACCAAGTTCTACTGTTAATATAAAGACACCTGATATCAATGAAGAGCCGGAGAAGGATAAGGAGTCTATTGGGGAGATCGAACAGGTCGAGCCATCATCCAACACTCATTTAGAGGAACCCACGTGTAAAACGCAAGCGCAAACCGTTTGGCGAGGTTTTGTTAGTATGGTCGATGTCGCCAAGTTCTTCATTACTGCACAAGAAATCAGCGGATCTGCCAAGGATCTGATGGATGATTTACCTGGAACGATCGATGTTGTTGGGAGGATTAGCCATGACACTGTTTGGGACTACATATCGAAGATGAAGAAGAGTGGAACGAAAGAGATACTCGTCATCAGGTTAACTGCAGCTAATGATGAAGAGAAGATTCCTTATATAACGTTGTACAGTTACTTGAATAGTCGAAGTAGGCTTGGTGTAATTGGCGCTGTTTCTAAGAACATAAAAGACTTTTATATAATGCCGTTCTCGAGTCAAAGCAAGATTCCATCGATATTGATGCCGTTGATTGGTTCGGGTTTTGAGGAGAATAGGCCGCATTTATTGCTGGGAATTATCGTGAGGAATAAGAGGAAGAGGCCTTCTGTAACGCCTTTACCTCAAATACCTCAGAAGATTGCGAAAAAGGATCCAGAGAGGAGTTTCACGCCGCCACCTTCGATTCACTCGTCAAAAGACAAAAGCTTCTTGTTATCGCAGAAGAGCCTTGTTGCCGATTTCAATGACGAAACTGTAATAACTCAAACAACGCTTAATTCATTGAATAAAGCGCATGTTGGTATGTCAAGACCGGGAGGTCTCATTGATTCCTCCGTAATCTCGAAGATCGTTCCCGAATTATCATCGAAATTCAATATTACAGCATCGCCGAAAAAAGCAGTTTCTCAAGATCGTGATGACGATCAGGATAATTCTCGGCTCAATGATCATGACTATGATAACGAGGACACCGGTGACAATAATGAAGATGATGATAATGATGATAATGACACTCCAGTCTCTGCTGTTAGTCATAGTATCACTGAAAATAATGATAATACCCAAGATGTTGATAATGACGATGACGAGCCATACAGTCCTGGGGGTATAGACGACGATATAGTGAGATCGAGTCTACTACCGAGAGCGGAGAATTCTACAGAGCTCCAAAGGAAGATGGAGGAGCTAAATCGGCAGATAGAAGAGCAGAAACAACAGATCCAGAGTATATCATCGTCCTTTTTGGGAGAAACCGTCTCGACACTTCCGGGTCTTGGTCTGGACCCACCCAGTACTGCTGACGATGAAGCTTACAGTCCAACGGACATCAGATCCTTCACTCCACCACCCCAAGTTCTCCAGAAGTTCGCTCAGCCGATTTTGGATAAGGTCCAAGACATAACGATTCCGCCAAATCTCCAAGAAATTCTGGCAAACGTGAAAAGACAGCAAGGAAGCAGTAACAAGGTGGATCCTTACTTGCCATCGAAGCCAGGTGCATCTTTCTTGACGTCTAGTCCTTCTGTAAAACCGGAAAAGACTTACACGCCTACTTCGGTGAAACCACGGGAAAGTAAGAGTACTTTGCGGTCCTTAAGTGACTTCGATTTGATCAAAAAAGCAGAGGAGGAGCTCGCCGCTGTTGCTGCAGCTTCCGCGATGAATCTGCAGGAGCATCCGCCCAGTATCATGCCACCCATGATGCAGCAAGTACCAATCATGAGCCCAAGTGCTCAACCAGACTCGCATTTTGGACTCAACGATATCCCAGAAATGGCTTATCCAACGAATATCATGGACACAATGTCAAAGGCACGTGCCTCTGATCAGCCAAAACCACCAGGTCTTGAGGACGAAGATCTACCAACATTTCCATCAACACCACCAAACATTGAACTGCCCAACAGCAACAGGAGTCCCAAGTTTTTACCCAAAAGTGGTGTTATTTTGAGTGTAAAACGTAAATCAAATGACGATGGGGGTTCACCCTCAAAGACATCAAGGACAAAGTCGCGATGGGGTCAGGGACCAGCCGACTGAATTAATTTCATTAAAAAAAACACACAATGAACGATATTTTTTTTGATTTTTATTTTCCATTTGCATCATTGCTATCATCTAATTATTATTTTTTAATTAATATTAATATTATAGTTAGTCTTTTTTTGCTCGATGGAGAGAGGCTCTTTACTTCATCCACCCCCCCCTTCCATTTGTGTCTACTTGTGTGTGTGTGGCGTAAAATGTGAGACATTTACACAATGCATTATAATTACATCTTTACAATTTATTTTTTTTTTAATGAGGATAATATCTGTGACTTTCATCTGCATGTTGAAAACAGTGGAGGAAACTCTAGTTTATTTCCTTGATTTATATTCATCTTCATTCATCAAAAAAAAGTGTCGTCGTCACCCCCTTTTCTCTCCTTCTGTAAATACCAAAGTGAGTGACAGGCAATAGACGATAATTATATTTTTCCGCACGTCGTGCGAAAAGTAGCCACTTTTTGCACGCTTTGCAGTGCGGTTAGTGGCACTTTTCACACGCTGTACATAAAAAACTACCTTACACGTGCGGTAAAGTACTTTTCTGACGAGTGTGAAGTTGCAAAATGAGCTGAAAGCGAGTTTTTTAATCACACTCGTTCGAAAAAGTACTTTTTTGATGAGTGTGAAGTTGCAAAATGAGCCGAAAGAGTGTTTTTTGATCACACGAGTCCAAAAAGTACTTTTATGACAAGTGTGAAGCTGCGAAATGAGCTGAAAGAGTGTTTTTTAATAACACTCGTTCGAAAAAGTACTTTTCTGACGACTGTGAAGTTGAAAAATGAGCCGCAAGCGAGTTTTTTAATCACACGAGTCAAAAAAGTACTTTTCGGACGACTGTGAAGTTGCAAAACGAGCTGAAAGCGAATTTTTTAATCACACTCGTTCGAAAAAGTACTTTACCGCATTGTCAGGTAATATACTGATGCAGTACTTATGATTATCCTATTGCGCATGAGGATAATGATGAAAAAAAAAGAGGATTAATCCGCCTGTACATAGCCTAATGAGAAAAAATGAGAAAATAACAAAACACAAATGAACAAAAAAGAATAAGAAATACATGAATGAGTCCTTGTACAATATTTTGCATATTTTGACATAATAAAATTCAATGGGTAAAATGGATGAGACAGTTTGAAAGAGAAAAAATTTGAAAAAAAAATGAAAAAAACAAAAAAAAAGTATTGTAAGGGATACTTTGTGAGAAAATAAAAACTGGCTGTGTATATACTGGAAACGTATTTATATTTGAGCTTATGTTGAATTAATCTCATTATTATACGTTTTGAAAAAAAAGTAATCTTCAGTGTTTTTTTTTATTTTAATGATTATTTTCATAACTTCTTTTTTTCCCGTTTTTCTTTACTGTCAAACGAGAAGAGGAAAAACGTATATAGGTATATGTAGAAAATTTTTATGAATAAAAAATGAAAAAAGTAAAAAAAAAAAAGGAATTACCATTATACAAGTATATTCACGATGACGACAATGGATGAACAATTTAATTCCATTATTTTTAATGTATGAACACATGAATTTTTCTTTCTTTTTTCTTGTATTATTAAAAAAAAATGTGTAGATGTAGAAAAGTGCAATTTCGTATTATAACTTCCATGCGGAATAAAAAAAAAGAGAGAGAGAGGAATAATTCTGAGTGAAGAATTGTGAACGTAATAAAAGTGAATATTTCTTTTCAGTATTTTTCAAAGTCTTGTTTGAATTATTATTCGTTCAATTCATTTTAATACTGATATAGGAGAAGGTGGGGTAAAACGGGTTGATTTTGGTATTTTATACTATGAAATTTACGAGAAATTGATGGAAATATTGGAGATAGGTTTTTTCTGATGATTCCATTGGAAAGATGAGAAAATTTCCCATGAAAATCATGTGTCAGAAGTTATTTTTTGGAATTTTTCAAAAATTTCATTTTTTGCGCGAAATTTGAAGGTCAAACTCTTCTGTTTTTGAAAAATTTCAGGTTTTTGAGAATATCTCTGGTTCTATTGATCGTAGCGACCTGGGGTTGATCTCAAATGAAAGGTGAGCTCATTTCCCATCGATTTATGGGGTTTAAAAAGAAAAATATCAATTTTTTCAAGTACTTATAGGGCAAAAACTGATTTTTCAGAAAATGACCTATAAATATTTGGAAAATTGATTTAAAAAAAATTTGAACCACATAAATCGATGAGAAATGAGCTCACCTTTCATTTGAGATCAACCCCAGGTCGCTACGACCAACAGAACCAGAGAAATCCCTGAAAAAGTGAATTTTTTCGATTTTCAAAAGGGAAACCCCTTCAAAACTTGGCGAAAAAAGGAAATTTTTCCAAAAATTGAAAAAAAAAATTTGACACATGTTTTCCGCCTAAAATTTCCTCAGCTTTTCAATGGAATCATCAGAAAATTTCTATCTCGAACCGTTTAATTGTAGTGTCTCCATTTACCCCACCTTCCCCAATTTAATTCTCTTCGATTTCAATTTTTCCCGGGCGATACCACGTGGTCAAGTTGCTGCATTATTCATTCCACTGCGCATGCGCAATACTGAGTTCTTCTAGCCTCTGCGCAAATATATCGTCATCTCAGAAGCAAAGTGGCGTAAGTGCTATATATAAGCGCAGCACTTACGCCACTCTGTTTCTAAGGCAACGATATATATAGGTTCTGCGCAGACCGTCCACTTCTAAAATGCGGACTGCGCATGCGCACAACTGTCCTTTCTTCCTTCTTTTCCAACTTTTACAGCCAATTCGAAGCAAACGTGTGTAAATGTCCTCATGTAGCCAACGTGTGAGTACATATTTTTGGTTTTCGGCCATTCTATAACGGACATGCGCAATGAAGATGCAGCCATTTTGTCTGGAAAGCCGACGTGGCTGCCGGCTAATCGTTTATTCCACTTCTCGCTATGTACAAATGTAAGTAAGAGTAAAAGAATTTTACTCAATTTTTTTAAACTTATATTTTCGAGTCTTAATTAATTAATATCAATTAAAAGCCACATTTTTTCTCTACGTAAATTCAAAAATAGGCTATAGCTATTTTTCAAAGACACGCGCTCCGATTTTTCCGTTTGATTTTTTTTTTTTTTTAATTATCCTAATAATTTAAAAAATTATCCTAATAATTCTAAAAATTATCCTAATATTTTTAAAAATTATCCCAATATTTTTAAAAATTATCCTAATAATTTCAATAATTATCCTAATAATTTTAAAATTTATCCTAATAATTCTAAAAATTATCCTAATAATTTTATAAATTATCCTGATATTTTTAAAAATTATCCTAATAATTTTAAAAATTATCCTAATAATTCTAAAAATTATCCTAATAATTTTATAAATTATCCTAATAATATTAAAAATTGTCCTAATATATTTTATAAATTATCCTAATATTTTTAAAAATTATCTTAATAATTAATCATTCTATTAATTTTTCTCTTTTTTGTTTCAGTTCAATGGAAAATTCTTTTATTGGGTCTTTTGAGCACGAGTCTCGCTGCTCCAAATGCCCCAACATCAACGAGCTCCTATCTGACGGAATCAGATAGATCGAGACTGAAAAAAGTCGTTGAACCAGGATTCAAACTCACTGATGTAACTTCTGTGTATGGTGCTGTGCTTGGGTACAAATTGCTGAATGAGGCTGTACCCAATACCTCCGTAAGTTAATTAAAATCTTTTAAATCCTCTGAAATTTTTACGATTCTGAGGTTTTTTCGATTTTTGCTTCTGAATGGAAGCAAATCATTTTTTTAAATGAATATAAAATGATGAAAAATGCATCACTTGATTTTTTATGATTCTTTGATTAGTCTTACTGATGAAAACATTTCAATTTGTGAGAGAAAATATATTTATTTCGTAAAAGATTTTAAAATGTGGATTTTTTTCTACTGTTTCAGGGTGTATGCAACTTTTTAAGCAAAAGCAGCGGAGATGGTTTAGATTCTAGTCCAGAAAATATATATCACATTGTTGCAGCGTGGCAGGCATTGGGCTCGTGTCCGCCATTACCCACAGACACGTTGACAAAGGTAATTTAAAGAAGCTGAAAGAAAGAATTTTAATAAAATTTTAAAACATCATCTCGTTATAACTACAGTTTTTTAAAAATCTTATTCACTCCTCAATTTATTTTTCAAAATTTTCTTAAAAAAATTATTTCGTAATTTTTTCCTCATTTTATTGAAAAATAATTTTGTTTTGTTTTTTTGAGAATATCGCGGTGAATCGTGGAGATACGCCCTTCTTGCTCTAATCCTGTTTTTTTGCAGAGAATTTCTAAATAGCTGCAAAAAAGGATTAGGACAAAAGCGCTCTATCTCGCTTAGTTTCCGAGATATTCGCGAAATACAAGAAAATTACAATTTCTTGCTATAAATTCTAAAAAATTGTAATTATGACCAAAATAAGAGAATATTAATTGGTTTCCGTTTTTTTTTATGTTTGGGAGAATAAACGAGATAGGACGCTTTTGTCTTAATTTTTTTTTTTTATAGAGAATTTTAAAAGCTCCAAAAAAAAGGGATGAGGGCAAAAAAAGGCATTTTTTTATTACTTTCTAAAATATTTGGGAAACATTAATAATATTCAAATCGTTTATTTTTTCAGGCATTAACAGCAGTTATAGAACAGGAGACATCAACAATTCCTGATCTCTACCATGCAATTTCTGCATACGTTGGTCTTTCTCAAAAATTGTCAGATGCAACAGTTAGCAAATTGGTAAAAACTTTACAAGCCGCTTTGAAGAAAGATGACAGTATTTCAAAGTGAGTTATCTTTTTTGTCGACTATTTATTAAATTAAATTTTTCTAAAATTTGCATCTAATTTTAATTTTTCAAATGATTTCGATTGTTTGCAGTTTGGGATATATTTTCCATATTGCTGCTATTCTTGGACCAGTAGGTAATTTTGCATTGGACAAGATTGAAGATGCCATTGTTCAAGCTGACGAGGTGGATGGCAAATATTTGCAATTTGAAGGCGGTCTTTCTGTTACCAGTAAGTTTCATGAAACACTAAATAAATAAGAAAAAAAAAAGACTTTAATTTTTTAATTTAATATCGTCGCCTTAGAAACAAAGGGGCGTAAGTGTTATGCTTATACCCAGCACTACCGCCCTTTTATTTCCAAGATAACGATATAATAAATAATTATCAACTCAAAAATTCAAATGATGTTCACTATAAACTTTCGTTCTTCTGCAAGAACTTTGGAGAAAATTTACATTTCTGATATTTTCTAATCATTCATATATTAAACAGCAAATTCAATTTCCTTATTCACATGAAGATAACTTTTTTTTGCAGGTCTCGTTGTTACTGGAATTGCTAGACTATCAGCAGCTCAGAAAAAACCTCCTCCAGTCACTTCCCAACAAATTGTGAAAATAACGAATTATTTACTGTCGAGACGCTCTGTTCAAACACCGAAGGGAGTTGTTAAGGTTCTATCGGCTCTGAGGATTCTCGCGAATAATGAATTCAATAAACCGGTCTGCATTACTCTTGCGGAAGGTGGAAATATCGTATCTGTTCAACAACCGTTCATCAGGATCAAAGTCTGCGATATTGTGGGCAATCCGCTTGTTAAAGCACCAACTGTTGTTGCTAATTCGGCGACAAGAGTTGGGGATGATGCGGTGGTTATTAATGCTGAGAGCTTCAAAGCTTCACCAGAAGACAAGTAAGCATACATATTTAGTTAGGGAGGGGTGAGGAAAAAAGGAGGCGAGGGGTGAAATGGACATGTTTTAGTTTTCATGTTTCAAATTATGAAAATCGGTTATAATCAATGGAAATATTGGAGATAGGATTTTTTCGATGATTCCATTGAAAAGCTGAGGAAATTTCAGGCGGAAAACATTTGTCAACATTAATTTTTTATATTTTTTCTTTGAAAATGCCAGTTTTTTTGAAAAATTTGATTTTTTCTAAGCATTTCGAAGAATTTAAATTTTTTAAAAATTTCAGAAAATTTAAATTTTCTAAAAATTTCAAAAAATTTGAAGTTTTCGAAAAATTACGAAAAATTTTGAATTTTCTAAGAATTTCGAAAAATTTGAATTTTTTAAAAATTTCGGAAAATTTAAATTTTCTAAGAATTTCGAAAAACTTGAAGTTTTCGAAAAGTTTCGAAACACTTTGAATTTTCTAAAAATTTCGAAAAATTTAAATTTTCTAAGAATTTTGGCAATTTTGAATTGTTTCAAAATTTCTAAAAATTTGAATTTTCTAAAAAAAATTTGAAAAATCAATTCTGCCACATGTTTTCCATCTGAAACTTTCTCACTTTTTCAATAGAATCATTTAAAAAATTCCATGCCCAACCGTTTTATTGAAATCTCCATTTTACTCCACTTTTTCCTATATATCAAGCCCCATTTATTTGCTGGTTTCAAATAGTTCATACTGAGCCAGTTATACGCATGGGGAAAATCAAAATCAGTTGATCTCAATGATAAAGCCACCATTCTTTTAGAATGTTGGCTTATGAGACCAACTAACAATAAAATACTCCAAATCTAAAATATCTCATATTAATGATTGTTTTCCTCATTTTTAGAACTCTATTCACTCTCAATTTCATGGACATCAAGCCCCAGCGAGGATTCTACAAGATTCAAGTCACTGCTGGCAGTGTCAGCAACACTGTAACTGTCAAAGTATTATCAGAAGTGAAGGTAGATTACTTGGAAATTGGAACTGGCGATGCAGATCAAACGACTCAAGCAAAACTTGTCAAGTAAGTTCTTTCTCACTTCATCCATAAAAATCTTCACGAGACATAGTGCATGAAAAATGATCTTATAATTTTTTTTTGCCATTTTTTTGATGATTATTATTCAAGTTGAATTGAAAATTATTACTAATTATTGATAATTACTCTCAAAAATTGTTCTATTCTTCATTTTTAAGGTGAGTTGACCAGTGTTCGAACTATTTAATGTATTTAGGCTGAAAAAAAATTTATTATCCAGTAAAATCTCATTTTTCTAATCTTCGAAACACAATGTAATTGATTCAAAATATCATGGGAAATTAGAAGGTTTTTTAAAAAAAACAATACTAAAAGATTGTCTATTTTTCAGTATTGTTTAAAAATAAAACCTTCCAATTTTCCATGATATTTTGAATCAAAAATCATTAATATGGAAATGAATTCCATTATTAAATGTTCAATATTCAAAATATTATAATATTATATAATATTATAATATTATATAATATTATAATATTATATAATATTATAATATTATATAATATTATAATATTATATAATATTATAATATTATATAATATCATAATATTATAATATTATATAATTAAATTACAATATAATACAATATAATAATGTTAATGTTCATTGACTCAAATAAGATCTTATGAAACTGTTAAATATATCAGTAATTATCGTTTTTTTCATGTTCGATCATAAGATTTTTATCTGTTCGACCACTGGACAACTCGCCTTATTTTGTTTTTTGAATGGAGCGCGCAATTTTGGTCAACCAATGAGGAATGAGAAACAGACATGCCAGTTTTTTTAGCATTATATTCAACTTATTTAAACTTTTTAGAATCGAAAATACTTTAATAAATTGTTTTTTTGTTTTTTAGGATTTCCCATCCGAATAAACTTGGACACAGGATCGAAGCAGACTCCCAGCAGAAACTCGTCATGAGATTTTTGCTCCGCGATACTGCCAATGATAAGCCAGTACGTGTCCATCAAGCCTTCGTCCGTCTATCAGCATTAGATGAATCTGGCAGCGATAAACAGCTTCGTGAAGTCATCTTCGTGGCAGAACCAGATGCATCAAATCTTTATAAATTTGATATGCCCGTTGGAAGTAGTGCGCAGATGTTTGGTCATCAGAGCGGAGATTATAATATCGAATTGATCGTTGGAGATGCTATAATAAGCAATCCCTTCCAATGGAATCTCGCGGTTGTTGGACTCAAATTTCCCGAGCGCAGTGGTACTGAAGCAGCAGCTTCTGACAAAACAGTTGCATATAAATACAAACCAAACACTTACGTTCCAAAACCGGAGATCAAGGTAATAATAATTGAAATCATGATTTATAAATTATAAATTATAATTATGAATTATAATTCCAGTGCTCGTTAGTGATGCTAATTTCTATTTTTATCACCTCCAAAACACTGGAAAATTAAAGGGCTTGAATTTTTTTTATCAATCTTCGATCTCAATTTGCTCGAAAATTCAAATTTTTGCCTACATTAAATTCGCGATAATTTCATTTCTTCTTTTTTTTTATAATGAGAGGGAAAATTTAATGATATTAAATAAATCTGTAGAGAATTCTCATTTAGATCAAATAATAATCGATTAAAAGAGACCAAATCTTTCTTCAAATCAAATTTCTTTATCTTTTCATAGAAAATTTGAAGACAAATTCAGTCGATCAGAAGATCAATTATTATTTTGGAGGCTTAAAGTGAGAGGGGCGTAAGTCCTATGCTTATTACATAGCACTTACGCCCCTTTGTTTCTAAGGTGACGATTTTTTCTGAATGAGAATTCTTTAAAGTCAACTATTTTTGTGCCGACAGATTTATTTAATTTATTAATTAATTTATTTATTTATTTATTTATTTATTTATTTATTAATTTATTAATTGATTTATCAATTTATTGATTAATAAATTACTGTAATAAACGATTTTCTTTAATTTTTTGCTTTTTTTTTTTTTGATTAAATTAGCACATGTTCCGAGAACCTGAGAAGAGGCCTCCAGTACTAGTCTCCAATCTCTTCACTGGCCTCTGTCTAGTTCCAGTTTTAATTCTCCTTGGACTCTGGGCAAAACTGGGAGTCAATATCTCAAAATTCCCATTGTCTCTTAGTGCTGTACTGTTTCATGTTGGATTAGGAAGTAAGTATTGCATTTCAGAGCAAACCTCCACCTTTTCTTAAAGTGTTTCTGTTCGTATAGTCGAAAAAAAAAGTTAAATTATTGTATAAAATCATTAATAACAATTTATACGAGATGAAATCCTCAAATTTGATAAAGTAAATCTGTAAAGAATATAATGAGACATAAAATAAGTCCTAGAAACAAGAAATTTGTTGAAAACTAAAATTTTCTGTGTTTTTGAAAATTTTTGCAAAACATGAAAAAATGTAAAAAGCAGAGAATTTTCCAATTTTCAATTAATTTTTTGTTTTTAAGACTTATTTTATTCCTCATGACATCCTTCACAGATTCACTCCATCAAATTTGAGAATTTTATCCCGTATAAATTGCTATTAACAATTTTAAACAAAAAATTCAACTTTTTTTTTGACTGTATAGACAGAAACACGTTAATTAACTGGAAAATTAAAGAAATTTTTGCAAAATTTTTCTGCTCGATGCTTGACAGACATGATTCCATGTGATATGATTTGTTTTCAATCGAGCAAAAATAAATGTCGTGAATTTTTCACAATTGCAGTTATATGTCCATTGCAATTGCAGCCCAATTTTCACCACAATTCTTTTTTTTATTAAATTAATTTCTTTAATTTAAAAAGTAAAATGAACCTAATCTCGGTTTTTCCCCTATTTTTCAGGTATTTTCATACTATTTGGTGTTTTCTGGCTGAAATTAAACATGTTCGTGACACTGCGGTATCTCTTGGGTCTTGGAATCGTGACTTTTCTTGCAGGAAGCAAACTCCTCTCGCACATTGCACACGGACAAAAGATCTCCCGCTAATTATTCAAATTTTTTTTTCACAATGTTGCTGCATTCCATGTTCCACTCATTTGTACATAGAACACGAGGAAATTAAATAAAATTGCCTTAGAAGCAAAGGGGCGTAAGTGTTGATTATAAGCATAGGACTTACGCCCCTTTGTTTCCAAGGTGATGAAATGAATTTTTTATTAAATTCTGAGTGTGTCGAGAGAGTATGAGACATCTTTTATAATTTCTGTGAATTTACTTATTACAATGAAATAAAATACGATTTAAATAATAAAAAAACAATTTTCAGAGATAAATAAGACTTCAATTATTTAAATCCTATTTTTTACGAAGGAAGCACAGAGAATTCTTCGGTTGGAGATTCGAAAGATTCGCCGATTATTCGTAGTTTAATGGCTTTTTGCAGGCGATCTTTCTCGTTATACAGCCGCTCTCTTTCATTTTTCAGGACAATTGCATCTAATTGCGCGGAACAAACGCGATGCCAGAAAAATTCAAAACATCCAAAATCATCTTCGCTAATCTTTAAATAATAATTACATTTTTAATTAAAAAAAAATTTTTTTTGTTAGTTTTTTGTAAATATCTCGGAAACTAAGCGAGATAGAGCGATTTTGCGTCAATCTTATTTTGTAGCTCTTGAAATTCTCTACAAAAAAGAATGAAATGAAAAAACTGTGAAATCGCTCTATCTCGCTTAAATTCCGCGATATTTGAGATATTTTAAAAAAATAGCGAAAAAAAATTAAATCAATATTTTTTGAAAATTAATATTAAAATCAATACCAAATGTTTTTTTCCACGATTTATAGTTTTTTTTTCAATTTCATCTTTTCTTTCGAACTTTCTACATATACGTGAAAGTGATAGAATAGCTTCTGCTTTATTAACGATTTCCTCAAGATTTTTTGAAGTCAATTTGAAGTGTTTGATCATGTAACTGAGTTGTGTTTTATCGATTACCTGTTCTAGAATTTTTCGAAAGGAATCAATAGAAAAGTAATTTGACCTAAAAAAAAATAGAATATGCGGATCTAGCTTCAAACCATTGTGAAAGTGTTCTTTCGTAGACGAATAGGCGCTCGAAGACAATGATTTTTCGATTTTAATATTCATAGCATCATCATTCGCACTTTTCTGCAAGTTTTCAATTTTTTTTCTGTATTTTTGGATTGACTCGAGGAGATCGATTATTTCTATCGACTGATTTCTTATCATTTCACGATCCCTCGTGTCTTTTACCTTGAGAATCTCGTAAGACATCCGTCTGTGACGCGTATCTGGGAAAAAAAAAAGAAGAAATATATTATTTCATCATCTTCTACAAACATCCACGTGTCCAAGAATTTGGCAATAGTCAATGCCTCTAAATAGCTGTTTTTTTATTCATCTCTTTTTCTCTCTTATTATTCATATACTGACCATTAAAATACTTTGAAATAACGGAATCCAAAAAATTCCAGTAAAATCTTATTTTAATCTCAAGATCAAGTAGAGCCATTTTCGTTGACTGACTTCCATCCTCACGTAAATTATCGAGTTTATCTGTTAAACATTTGACAATTAATGTAATTAATGTGATTAATGTAGTTAGGGGGAGGGGGATAGGTGGGGTGAACAAGGACATAAGGGGCAAAATGGGATACATCTTATTTTCGATGTTTTATGGTATGAAAATCACTCGAAATTGGAGATTTTTCGAAATTTTTGTTAAATTTTAGATTTTTCGAAATTTTTGTTAAATTTTAGATTTTTCGTAAATTTTTTGCAAATTTGAAATTTCTCGAAATTTTTGATAAATTTTAGATTTTTCGAAATTTTTGGTAAATTCGAGATTTCTCGAAATTTTTGTTAAATTTGAGATTTCAAGATTTTTCGAAATTTTTGATAAATCAGAGGTTTTTCGAAATTTTTGATAAATTTGATATTTTTCCAAAATTTTCTCAAAATTCTGCGAGTTTATCTGTTTAAAATTTGGGAATTAATGTAATTAATGTAATTAGGGGGTGGGGAGTGAAAGGCACATAAGGGGTAAAATGGGATATTTCTTATTTTCGAATTTTCGATGTTTTTTGGTATGAAAATCACTCAAAATTGATGGAAATATTGAAGATAGCTTTTTTCTGATGATTTTATCGAAAAGCTGAGAAAATTTGCGATGGAAATTATGTGCTGAAATTTATTTTTTTTAATTTTTGGAAAATTTCGATTTTTTTGTCGAAATTTGGAAGAGAAATTTCTTTATTTTTCGATAAATTTCACTTTTTCGGGGATATCTTCGGTTCTATCGATCTTAACGACTTTCGGCTCATCTCAAATGAAAGGTAAGCTCATTTCGCATTGATTTCTATAGTTTTATAGCAAAAAATATCGATTTTTCGAATAGATATAGAGAAAAAACGAATTTTTCGAAAATGGGCTATAAGTGATTGAAAAAACGATTTAAAAAAAATCTGGATTACATGAATCAATGGGAAATGAGCTCATCTTTCATTTAAGATCAACCCCAGATCGCTACGACCAATATAAACAGAGATATCCTCAAAAAAGTGAATTTTTTCGATTTTGGAAAGGAAAATCCCTTCAAAACTTGTCCCAAAAAAAACAAATTTTCAAATAATTGCAAAAAAATAATTTTTACACATGTTTTTCACCTAAAATTTCCTCAGCTTTCCAATGGAATCATCAGAAAATATCTATCTTGAACCCTTCAATTAAAATACCCATTTTACCCCACTTTCCCTCATTTTTATTTACCAATAATTAATTATTTCGATGCCTTAGAAACAAAGGGGCGTAAGTGCTATGTATAAGCTTTGTTTCTAAGGAAACGACATTTAAAGAATTAAATATAAATAAAAATATAAATATAAATAAACATGAATATAAATTTGAATATGAATATTAATATAAAAAATTAAATATAAATAAAAATATTTAAAATTTTTTTTTTTTTTAAGTATGTGAAGTAAGTATTATGCCTATATATAAGCATAGCACTTACGCCACTTTATTTCTAAAGCAACAATCAATTTAAATGAACCCACAAGCTCCTTCACTCTGAATCTTCTCCAAAAGTTCATCACTAGTTCTCATTCCTTTAGTCATCACAGACTTCAAAAGAGCTTCACCATCAGCATCCTCTGATTTAATTTTAGCATTATTAATTTCTTCCTCCTCGACGATTTCATTGAGGTTTTTTTCGTAACGCAAGCGTTCATCATTCATCCTATCATCGTAAATCCTCTCGAATCGCTCGATTGACTCCATATGTCCACCGATATTTCTGTTATACTGCTCTTCAGCCTCGTCCAAAGAATTTATCAGTGACTTCATCCTAGAAGAAAAAAAGAGATGAAATGATTTTTTTTTTTGATGAAGGAGATGATGAAAAAATCTGAAAAAAATTGAGAAGATGCTCTAGGATGTCTGCATCGTTACTGAATTTTTTCAGATTTTTTTGGAGAGACCTTCACTACGAAAAAAATTCGTTACGATCTGGTTTACCCACTTTTTTTTATAAATAGTGGAAAAACAAGGAATTACTCACTTGAATTCTTTACTGTCAATGGCACGGTCGAAGGAGGCTCTAGTGATAGCTATTTCTTCTTTCATAACTGGCAACTTTAGTTTTGTCATAACTTTCATCCAGGAAGATTGTAAACGTTTGTTATTCAAGACGCCCATTCTTATTTCACGCTGGAGACTCTCGTGCTCCAGGTTCAACCTTCGTTCCTCATTTCCACCACTCTTTTTCTTTTGCTTCTTCATATTTCTTTGAATGAGGGGAGTGATTAGTCGAAATTTGGAGATTTCGAGATTTTTTGAGATTTTTCGGAATTTTTGGTAAATTCTAGATTTCTCGAAATTTGAGATTTTTCTAAATTTTTACTAAATTTGAGATTTTTCGAAATTTTTGGTAAATTTGTGATTTTTCGAAATTTTTGGTAAATTTGTGATTTTTCGAAATTTTTGGTAAATTTGTGATTTTTCGAAATTTTTGGTAAATTTGTGATTTTTCAAAATTTCTGGTAAATTTGTGATTTTTCGAAATTTTTGGTAAATTTGAGATTTTTTCGAAATTTTTGTTAAATTTGAGACTTTTCAAAATTTTTGGTAAATTTGTGATTTTTCGAAATTTTTTGTAAATTTGTGATTTTTCAAAATTTTTTGTAAATTTGTGATTTTTCGAAATTTTTAGTAAATTTTAGATTTTTTGAAATTTAAGATTATTCGAAATTTTTGGTAAATTTGAGATTTTTTCGAAATTTTTGTTAAATTTGAGACTTTTCTAAATTTTTGGTAAATTTGAGATTTCGAGATTTTTCGAAACTTCTTCAAATTTTTGGTAAATTAAAAATTTCTCGAAATTTTTGATAAATTTGATATTTTTCCAAATTTTTCTCGAAATTTACTCTAAAATCTATCTCCGGCAACCTTCTCACGCCAATCTGTAAAGAAATTTTGCCTGAGCTAGATTTTCGACGAGAATTTCTTAAAAAATTAGAAGAAAAATCAAATTTACCAAAAAATTTCGAGAAATCTCAAAAAATTTCGAAATTTTGAAATTTCTGGTTAATTTCAATTTATTTGAAATAAAACAGATTTTTTCTCCTTCTTTCTTCAACGAAATGAATTCTCTAATGAATAAATCACCGGGTTTTTCCAATTCCCAAATTAATATCTTAAACTATTACAAATTATAAATATTCCATAAACCTAAGAAAAAAATTCTATGATCATAGTCGCACGCCCAAAAAAAAAAACAGGTTTAATTACGTATTCTGAATAATATTTATCCTTCCCAAATTGATTGAGTTGAATTCTTGAGATTCCAGTTATTTCAATGATTATGCCAAATATGAATGGCGAAAAGGCCAAGAAGAAAGAAGCGGTCAATTACCTTCAATTCTTCTCGAGATTACGAATAAATTACAATTTTTACAATTTTCATTAATAAAAATATTAAAAAAAAAACAAAAAAAACAAGCGTTTTTCACTTGTTATCATCATTTTATCAAATTCTTCTCTGATGTAATAAAAATTGGGAAATTTTCCTTTTTTTAATAAATTGACATTTTTATTAATAAAATAATTTTAAAAAAACAGGTGATTTTTAAATGTTAATGTATTAAAAAAGGACAATTTCCCTATTTTTATTACATTAACATATTCATTAATAAAATACTAAAAAAGTTAAAAAAAACAGGTGATTTCCACTTATTATCATCATTTTATCAAATTCTTCTTTGATGTAATAAAAATTGGGAATTTTTCCTTTTTTAATACATTAACATTTTTATTAATAAAATAATAAATTTTTTTTAAAAAACAGGTGATTTTTAAATGTTAATGTATTAAAAAAGGAAAATTTCCCTATTTTTATTACATTAACATATTCCTTAATAAAATAATAAAAAAGTTAAAAAGAACAGGTGATTTCCACTTGTTATCATCATTTTATCAAATTCTGATGTAATAAAAATTGGGAAATTTTCCTTTTTTAATACATTAACATTTTCTTAGTAAAATAATAATTTTTTTTTTTTAAAACAGGTGATTTTCAAATGTTAATGTATTAAAAAAGGACAATTTCCTTATTTTTATTACATTAACATTTTCATTAATAAAATATAAAAAAATGTAAAAAAACAGGTGATTTCCACTTATTATCATCATTTTATCAAATTCTTCTCTGATGTAATAAAAATTGGGAATTTTTCCTTTTTTAATACATTAACATTTTTATTAATAAAATAATAAATTAAAAAAAAAAACAGGTGATTTTTAAATGTTAATGTATTAAAAAAGGAAAATTTCCCCATTTTTATTACATTAACATTTTCATTAATAAAATATAAAAAAATTGAAAAAAAACAGCTGATTTCCACTTGTTATCATAATTTCATCAAATTCTTCTCTGATGTAATAAAAATTGGGAAATTTTACTTTTTTAATAAATTTACATTTTCATAGATTAACTACGTTTTCTATTCATTATTCTTTCTTCTGTTAAAAAAAATGATATAAATGTATTCATAGAAGAAGTTGTAAAAGGCTGAAAAACTATACATGGCTCTAATAAAATAAATAAATACATTACATTTTAATTAATAAAATTTTCTTAAAAATTTAAAAAAATTTAAAAAAATTTAAAAAAATTTAAAAAAAATTTAAAACATTTTTTAAAAAATGAATAAAATAAAAATAAAAAAAACAGGTGTTTTTCACTTGTTATCATAATTTCATCAAATTCTGATGTAACGAAAATTGGGAAATTTTCTTTTTTTAATACATAACAAGATGATCATAAATATACAGTTGTATATTCATATACATACAGATATATCTATGATATGTTGGGAGAGTCTGGAGTTTCCCCATCAAATAAACGTTAGTTCATGGACGGTTGACGTTAACAAAAAAATGTAGAGTCATGCGTCATATTAAGAAATGGTCAATGGAGTTCGTAACATAGGTAAGAAGACTATAGGGCCTGAGATATCTTTCTTCCCGCCAAACATGTTGACCTTGACAGCTAGCGGCCTTGTATGTCTCTCCTCCCAGAGATATATACATCCCGTGCATTACTTCAAAGTGGGGGGATAGGGTTCGGCCTCATCTTATAAAAGTCTTCGGCATTTCTGAAAATTCGTCATTTTTTGGATTCTTTGAGGTGTGTATAATGATTTAAGTAGTGAAGAGGTGAAACAAAGTGAATTTTTCCTTTTTTTTTCACAAATTTTGAGGAAATTAAGTGAAATTGAGCGATTTTGCACTAATCTTTTTTCAGAATTTTCAAATTATTTACAAAAAAAAAGAAAACATAAGGATTTTGACAAAATCGCGCTATCTCGCTTAGTTTCCGAAATCCTCTGCATTTTTTTAAAAATATATTTTCATAAATTTTGCGGAAACTAAGTGAGATGAAACGATTTTGGCTTATTTTTTTGTAATTCTAAATTTTTTATCAAAAAAGCCCAAAATCGCTCTATCTCGCTTAGTTTCCAGAATATTCTCCATTTTTTTAAAACTATATTTTCACAAATTTTGCGAAACTAAGTGAGATAGAGCGATTTTGGCTTATTTTTTTGTAATTCCATATTTTCTACCAAAAAAGGCCAAAATCGCTCTATCTCGCTTAGTTTCCAAGACATTCAGCACAAAAAAATCGTGTTTTACCTCTTCACTTCTAAATGATCAATTATATCTTATTACTTTGATGAAAACTAATCATTATCTTCTTACAGAATAAAAATGAAGCTTCTTACGGTGATACTGTTCCTCCTGGGTTTACTTGTAGTGGCTTATGCCTCGACAGAACCATTGGATTTACAAGCAGAGGCATCTGAACAGCATCACACGAGGGCGAAACGTGGATTATTACTGGCTAAAGCCGCTCTTCTTGGCGGAGGAGCTCTAATAGCAAAAAAAGCTTTTCTACTTGGTGCTGGAGCTGGATTAGTTGGTGGAGGACTTGCTGGAGCTGCTTTCGCTAAGAAAGGGTATTTATCGTTTTTTTTCTAAATTTTACTAATTTTTTTCTTAAAGATTTTTTTTATTCAATTTTTTTTTTATCAATTTTTTTTTCGACATTTATTAATTGAAGAATTTTTTTTTTAGAAACGGAGGTGGATATGGGGGTGGATCCAATGGGGGCTATGGGGGTGGATATGGGGGTGGACATAACGGAGGCTATGGGGGTGGATATAATGGCTATGGTGGCGGTGGATACAATGGAGGCAATGGGGGCTATGGTGGCGGATATAATGGGGGCTATGGTGGTGGATACAATGATGGTTATGGTGGTGGATCCAATGGCGGCTATGGTGGTGGATCCAATGGCGGCTATGGTAGTGGATCCAATGGCGGCTATGGTGGTGGATCCAATGGCGGCTATGGTGGTGGAACCAATGGCGGCTATGGTGGTGGATCCAATGGAGGCTATGGTGGCGGAAAATATTACGGAGGCTATCTTGGCGTACAACATGGACTCTACGCAGGAGGATACAAACACTGGGGGTCAGTTAATTTCTTCCCATAGGCCCTAAAATATTTTTCCCATAGAAAATAAGCAAAGGCCTTCACTGCAAAAAATTCAGGAAGATGCTCCAGCACTTCTAAACAATGGTCCTTTTTTTTAAAAATTTATTTTTTAAGGCCTTCACTTTGAAACAAAAAAAAAAATCTGCCCTTAATATGTCATTTTTTTCGTACTCTATAATGAAATTATCAATGAATTCTTTCCTTTTTTTAGGTAATTATAAAAGAAGAAAAGGCGAGTACAGAACTGCAAAACTTGCAGCATCACCGAGCAGTTTTAAAACAAGAAGACTTTGAGTTTTATTTATTAATTCATGTAAAACACATTATTGTTAATTTTGATATTAATAAATTAATGAAGTTTTTTCGTATGATTTTTTTACATTTCGATTATATTTGATTATTTCTTAAAATTAAAAAAAATAATTAATAATTTAGTTTATTATAAAATAAATAGTCACCTTAGAAACAAAGGGGCGTAAGTGCTGCGTATAAACATAGCACTTACGCCCCTTTGTTTCTAAGGCATCAATTATTTTTCACTTTCGTATGACTCGGTCACTGATACAATCAATGAACTCGTTTTTTTTTGTTTTTTTTTTTCTCGAGCCTATGTGTTCCTTAGACACACGTAAAAATTCGTGAACAGAATTTTTAATAAAAATTGAAGAAGAATAATAAGTGGATAACATAGACGAGCAAGTCTTTGAGTCTCCACGAATTATCAAGTTCTATTTAATATGGAAAGTGCGTATACCTGTGACACTAGTCTACGTGTCTTTCGCAATACAGACGACTTCTCTTCTCTTTCTTCCTCATTTTTTTATTTTTTTCCCAGAAACTTCATTTTTTTTTAATTCTCAATAAATGGAGAATAAATTAACGAAATTTTAACGTTTTCCCATTTGAATATTTTAATTCTCGAAATCTCTTCTATCTCATAAAAATTAGAGAATATTATGTGTTAATTGCGCCAAATTAACTCGAGTTTGTTTGAATCTGTGATTATTCAATTTTAATAGATTTAATATGTACTTTATTTTTCTATATAGAGAAATGTAGGGTAAAATGGATACAAGGGGTAAAACGGACACGAGTTGATTTTGGTACTTTATACTATGAAATTTACGAGAAATCGATGAAAATATTGGAGATAGGTTTTTTCTGATGATTCTATTGGAAAGATGAGGAAATTTCCCATGAAAATCATATGCCAGAAGTTATTTTTTGGAATTTTTCAAAAATTTCATTTTTCGCGCGAGATTTGAAGGTGAAACTCTTCTGTTTTTGAAAAATTTCAGGTTTTCGAGAATATCTCTGGTTCTATTGATCGTAGCGATCTGGGGTTGATCTTAAATGAAAGGTGAGCTCATTTCCCATCGATTTATGGGGTTTAAAAAGAAAAATATCAATTTTTTCAAGTACTTATAGGGCAAAAACTGATTTTTCAGAAAATGACCTATGAATATTTGAAAAATTGATTTAAAAAAAATTTGAACCACATAAATCGATGAGAAATGAGCTCACCTTTCATTTGAGATCAACCCCAGGTCGCTACGACCAACAGAACCGGAGATATAGCCGAAAAAGTGAATTTTTTCGATTTTCAAAAAGGAAACCCCTTCAAAACTTGGCCAAAAAAGTAAATTTTTCCAAAAATTGAGAAAAAAAAATTTTGACACATGTTTTTCGCCTAAAATTTCCTCAGCTTTTCAATGAAATCATCAGAAAATTTCTATCTCGAACCCTTCAATTGAAGTGCTCTTTAAAAAAAAATAATAGAGAGTATGAAAGAAAAAATTTGAAATTTTTTTCCATTTACGAAATACGAAAGTGAATTCACTGACATAATCAATGAGTCAATTGATTTTTTTAAATTCATTTATCTTTCAACAATCGTAACTCATTTCGTGCCACAAGCACGAAATTCATGGGCACACATTGGAATCAGAATAAGGGTATATAATGTGTGATTGTCGCAACAATACTTTGTAGACATGTACTTTTTCTGGAGCGAATTGTGTTTTATTTTAACCCCATACACACTAGTCTCTTCAATTATTTCGTAGAGGGGAAAGTTGTTAATGGGTAGGGGTATATGTGTTGTGGATAGAAAATCGGGGTATATAAAATCGCACGTTTAACTGAACTATAGATCACAACCGGTGACAAGTACAAGTGCAGAGTAACTAGTTTAGTTTTTTTTTCTTCTTTCTTCAGAACGGAAATAAGGAATACTTGAATTATCAAGGTGATTAAATAATTTAATAATTTAAATTGATTATAATAATTGGTGATAATGAAGAGAAATTAACATCGAATTATTAAAAAAGCTCGTGAAATTTTTTTTTTTTAGTGGAGATACGCTTTTTTTGCAAAAAAAGCCCTTTCTGCTCTTTTTTTTGCTCTTAAAATCCTGTAAAGAGAAAGAATTAGAAGAGAATCGCTCTATCTCGCTTAGTTTCCGACATATTTTGATTAAGATTAACTTTTGAAATGATAGATTTCATCCGGAAGTCAATTTTTCATATCAAGTTTCCTTTAAAATAATCGATTAAAGTGTCCATTGGAGGAAACTTGACTTTATCACTTTTACTGATCGGATTTTACTTGAAATTTTTTTTTATCTGCATTTTGTTAATATTTAGATGAACGAAAAGTCATAAAAGACTGAGCTTAGATTAGTAAATACGCAATTAAATAGATTAAGCTGTAGTTATAATAGAACATTTAGCGAAATATGTATATAGCTAAATGAAGACTTTTTTCAAAAACTATGACCATTTAAAATTTTGAAAAAAAAACGGTTAAGATGTCTGTTTCATTCCAAATTTGAATGCTCCTATCTCGTTAAATATCAGTTTTACGAAGAAAATGATCTAGTACTTTTCTAAATAGTTATATATAGTTATATGTAGTTATATATAGTTATATATAGTTATATATAGTTATATATAGTTATATATAGTTATGTATAGTTATATCTAGTTATATATAGTTATATATAGCCATATATAGCCATATATAGTTATATATAGTTATATATAGTTATATAGTTATATATAGTTATATGGTTTTCTATATAAGCATCTTATATATCGTCATCCTAGAAATAAAGAGGCATAAGTGCTATATATAAGCATAACACTTACTTCTCTTTCTTTCTAAGATAAACGATATATAAATCCTTAATACAAAAATTTAACTAAATTAAATGTAACCGATGAAAAAAAATTGTAACATCAAAGAAATGACTTCTATTCTATTTTATTCTATTCAGATGAACGGCTGGACGATATTTGCGGTTGTCTGCATGTGCTTCATTGGATCCCTAGCGGAATTGCCAGAAAACACCGAATTTGCGGGATCCTCTGGTTCAAGTCCACAAACAGTGGACAATGGTGTTCATACGAGAACCAAACGAACTCTGCTGCTCAAGAAGAAGCTGCTGGGAGCCGGACTCCTCGGACTAGGCCTCGGTGTTGCCAAAGGGTGAGTAAAAATCTTCAAAACCTTCAAAAAATCAATGATTCAGTTACATTCTAATGAAATAAACATGTTTAGATACAAACTCGGATATCACACAGCTCCGGAAGTTCATCATGTTTACGTAGCACCACCTCCACCATCAGTTAGATACGTTGAGTATGTCGAAAAACCTGTCTACATTGAGAAAATCGTGGAAAAACCGGTATTCAAGCCATCTGCAGTAGAATACGAGCATCAGCCATGGTCACCACCTGAACCATCACCAGTTTATGGGTACCCATTTGATTTCCTCAACTTTTTTTTTATTATTCTCAGTAATGTCATACAAATGTTGACTAAAAAAAAATTTCACTTTTTCTTTCAGGAGCTGGTAAAACTGTACTTAAGTCGTCATTTAGAAATCTTCTTACTCTTTTTTTTTGTTGATAATTCTTGTTAACTTTGTTGGTTTTTCATTTAATAAAGTTTTTTTTTATGTTTTAATAGTGAATTATTTTATCTTTTCTTTTGAAACCTTATGCACGTATATTTGTCAATTACTCGGGCAAAGATGCTATGATCTGGTGTCTGAATTGGGTTTGAGGAGTGGAGAAGTGTTATGTGAGCGGATATGACACAGTTGCTTCACTTTTTGGCATATGGGATATAAGTGGGAACGTCAACTGACATTGCAAGTGTCGGTGACAGCTTTTTGGGTCACGAAATTGTTCTTTGGATTCTTTTTGAATATAGGAGAAGGTGGGGCAATACGGACATATGGGGTAAAATGGACATACAGTAGAATTCCCCAGAGTTGGACGCGTCGATCCAGGACCATTCCCTAAAGTGGACATATCCTTTTATTCCCACCATATTCTACTAAGGACTTAAATGCGTAGATCTGCGCAGCCGCATGCGCAGATAATCTAGTGAGAAATAGGTATACCTTGAAAATTCAAATGCGCCCGGCTAAATAGTTTTTTTTGATTGGTCGTCCTGGCGGCCATATTGAATCGTAGTGGGGGACGGAATTGTCCAACTCACGGCGAGAATTCCGTCTAATACAGGGAACGGTCCAACTTAGGGGGGTCCAACTTAGGGGAATTCCACTGTATTCGAGCTTTTATGCATGTATTATGAAAAAATCTTTAACTGAATGAAAATATTGGAGATGGAGTTTCACTAAATTTGAATTTATTATAATTCCTCATTACTCCATGTACAAAAAGAAAAAATACTTAAAAAAACTAATCCTAAACTACTCAATAAAATAATACGATAAATGTAATTAAATCCATTATTTCACCAATTCACTAATTTTCTTTAATATATCTCCTAAATCCTCATCGTCATTATTAATTCTCAGATCCCAATTCTCGAAATCATCCAGGTCGCACTCCGTTTCAGAATCATCAATTCCTTGAAAAAACAAAATAAATTGTAATAAAAGCTGTTTTTCTGGAAAGTTCCAATTTTTCATTCTAACAAAATTTTTTTCAAATATCTCTAAAACCACTGGAGATACGCCCTTTTCATCCTAACTCTTTCCTATAAAAAATTTCAAAAGCTACATAAATAAATATTGGGGTAAAAAGGGCGTATCTCCACCATTTTCCAATATTTTTATAATTTAAAAAAAAATGGAATCATCTCATCTTATACCCCTTTGCTACTAAATTAACATAAATTACCTTGAGTAAAGATCCATCCTCTTTGCGCTCTAATTACATCGCTACAACAAATTCGAATTGTTCTACATTTACCCGGAAAATTTTCCGTAAACCATTTAATATCACTCTTTCTCCTTATATCGCTTACAATCCAAATTCTCTTGTCACCAGCTAAAAAACAATTTAATTAGGGGTGTGCGAATAGTGTTCGAATCGAATCGAATCGAATATTACTATTCGATTCGAATTTCGAATTAAATAATTCGAAAATTCGAATTATTCGAAAATTCGAATTATTCGAAAATTCGAATTATTCGAAAATTTGAATTATTCGAAAATTCGAATTATTAGAAATTACTCGAATTATTCAAAAAAATTCGAAAATTCGAATTGTTCAAAAAAATTTGAAAATTCTAATTATTCAAAAAAATTCGAAAATTCGAATTATTCGAAAAATTAAAAATTCGAATTATTCAAAAAAAATCGAAAATTCGAATTATTCGAAAATTTAAAAATTCGAATCATTCGAAAATTCGAATTATTCAAAAAAATTCGAATTATTTAAAAAAATTCGAATTATTTAAAAAAATTCGAAAATTCGAATTATTCAAAAAAATTCGAATTATTTAAAAAAATTCGAAAATTCGAATTATTCAAAAAAATTCGAATTATTTAAAAAAATTCGAAAATTCGAATTATTCAAAAAAATTCGAATTATTCGAAAATTTGAATTATTCGAAAATTCGAATTATTCGAACACTCGAATTATTCAAAAATTCCAATTATTCGGAAATTTGAATTATTCAAACACTTGAATTATTCAAAAATTCCAATTATTCGGAAATTTGAATTATTCGAACACTCGAATTATTCAAAAATTCCAATTATTCGGAAATTTGAATTATTCGAACACTTGAATTATTCAAAAATTCCAATTATTCGGAAATTTGAATTATTCGAACACTCGAATTATTCGAATTATTCGAAAATTCCAATTATTCGGAAATTTGAATTATTCGAACACTCGAATTATTCGAATTATTCGAAAATTTGAATTATTCGAGTTATTCAAGAATTCGAAATATTCGACAATTCGAAATATTCGATTCAAATTTCGAATCGAATACTAATATTCGATTCGGTACAAATAATTCGTGAATTCGAATTATTCGCACACCCCTAAATATAATCTCAAATTTCGAAATTTTCGAGAAATCTTGATTTTTTCTATGCCATATATTGTATTATATGCATATTATCTCATATTCATCAAGAAACATCTCAAATAATCATAAATTAAAAGAAAAATCATGAGATTTATTTAAATTCAAAAACAGTCAAAGTTCAAATATTCATTGCCTTCATGCGTTTACCGTTATACATATCAATAGCCGCACGACAAAAGTATCCATAATCCTTATTTCGAGTTTCTTCCCCCCATTTCGTCATTTTTAGGCGATATTTTTCCTTGTAAGTACTGTCGCTCAACAATTCACCTAAATCCAAGTTCAATGATTTCGCCCAATGACTCTTGATGGGACCGGAAATCTTAATTATAACGGTCGATTCGCCCCTCCATCTACAAATTCGCTCAATTAGAAAGAAATTACATAAAAATGAACAAAAATCCATGAAAAAAACATAATTTTCTTACGTTTCAAACAGTTTATCAGTGATATAGTCTTTTCCAGATTTTCTCTTTCCACTAAACAATAAAATAAATTCAGGAAAACTCGACATTTCGTCAATTTTTGAATCACTAAATCGAATTGACTGTAACGCGTCCGCCATATTGAAATTGTTTCTTATGGAAATCGTTGATCTCCCACTTTTCTCTCACTTTTTCCCACTTTTTTTTAAAACTCTTCTTTTTTGCCTGATTATGATGATTTAATTTTATGGTTTTTTTTTTGTTAAATAAAAAGAGTAAGTCATTGGGTTTTCTCAAGTTTTATTGTATCATGTTAAAATGGTGAACATTTACTTCTTGCCCTTAGATTCACGGAGGGCTTTACGTTCTGTCGCCCTTTTTAACTGTGCTTTTGGCTTCAAATTGTGCTTCTTTGCGAATCTCTGGTTTCGGAGGAATTTCAAGTCCATCTGTAACATTTAAGAGTTCATGAATACTTCAATTTCATAAAAATTTCGTAAAATTATTATAAAAATTTCATAAAAATTTCAGAAAAATTTCATAAAAATTTCAAAAAATTTCATAAAAATTTCAAAAAATTTCATAAAAATTTCAAAAAGTTTCATAAAAATTTCGATAAAAATTTCAAAAATTCTGAAAAATCTCAAATATTTGAATAAAGTGGATTTTTTTAATGTATATTGGTAAAGAAAGGTTGCCGGAGTTTAATTTGAGGAATTATCAGAAAAAATTTCGAAAAAATTCATAAAAATTTTATAAAAATTTCATAAAAATTTCAAAAAGTCTGAAAAATCTCAAATATTAGAATAAAAACTGATTTTTTAAAAATACATTAATACGAAGGAAATTATGTCAAATATATCATCACTTTGGACTCAAAGGGGGCTAAGTGTTATGCTTATACATAGGACTTACGCCTCTTTGTTTCTAAGGCAACGATACATCAAAATTATCTCATACAGACAACTAATTATGCAATATTTTTTAAATATGATTTTCTTTTCCAATAAAATCGTTATTTATCATGTAAAAATATTTCTTTTTAGTTGAATTTTAAAAAAAGTAGCCTGGAAAATATATATATATATATATATATAAATACTTTAAAAAACCGGCAGTTTGACTGTTCGGTCTGTGTACGGCTCGGCGGATCTACCGGGTTAAGCAGCATTGCGTCTGGTTACTACTTGGATGGGTGACCGCTTGCCGTACACAGATTTGAACAACAAACTGAACTATACGGTGAGGTGTGACTATAGAGAATTAGTGTGCCCTTCTCGTCAGTGTGACAGAAAGGCACATTAAGGCTCTGTAAGAATCCGACTGCACTGATCAGGGTTTTCCATGGTTTCCCCTGGTCCACGGCAAATGCGGGCAGTAATAGAAAGTCGATCCATGGCTCTCGCAAAAATAGGGAAGGAAGGCGGCAAAAAGGCAAAAAAAGGCAGATGAAAGGGGAGGGTATAAAACCAGAACGTGGTAATACCTAAGGAAATGAATAAAAATAAAAAAAAAAAAAAAAATATAAATACTTTACAAAGGAGTAGAAATTTCGATACAAAAGTGAAATTAGGACAACAATTAGTGTAATTTATTAAGCAGATATCTAAAATGCCATTTCCTTCAAATTAGAAGACAATTATGATTTTAAAAATAGCAGAATTCTAACAATTCTTATAATTTTCATTTTTTCAACAAATAACTTATTTTTAAAAAAATGAAAAATAGGTAAATATTGAAAATTCGAAGAATTTCAAGTTCAAATATTTTAAATATATTTTTCATAATTAATTATTTGTTTAAAAAAATGCAGAAAAATGTAAGATATATGTTGATTTTCTTATCATAAAATCAAAAAAATCTGATAATTTGTATTTTGTTTCTTCTTTCTTTAGCAAATAAATTATTTGAAAAATTAAAAAAATATGCAGATAACAGAAAATTAAAAGAATTATAAGTGGAAATTATTCAAATATGTTTTTTTGATGATAATCTAAATGTTAAAAATAAAAAGCCAAAAATTTGCTAAATTTGTGCTAATTTTAGTATTTTCGAAAATTTAAATAATTTGGATTTTTCATGAGTTTAATTTAAAAAAAATTAATAGAACACTTACACCAACAGTAGATTCGTGCCTGTATTGAGTGGGCTTCTTGATGCCATTTCTGTGAGCTTTTCTGCCTGTAAAAGAAAAAGTTAAAAAAAAACGTAAACAATGGCTCAAGACTCTTAAATAAATTGCACTTTAAATTTATGATTTAATTACTCACTCTGATTGTGATTTGTGTGATTCTTGGACTTTGCCATTGTTGACGATTATTCCTTCTCGTGTTCTGCAATTTTAAATAAATAAAAAAAATTATTACTCAAGTATGATTAACATGGGAAGTACTGAAAATGATTATTGAGGTTAACTTTTTCATAACACATCATTTCTCAAAAAAAGGTATTCATTTGAAAAAAAATAATTTGATCAAAAGAATTCATTATTTTTCATTTTCTCGTTTTAATAAATTACTTTTCAATAATAATTATTTGTTTTTTCGGATTGAATGGATTTTTTAATGCAATTTTTTAAATAATTTCGTAAATACACGTACCACTCAGCGGAAACGGAAATGAAAAAGACCGACTCCACTGACATGAGCGCCTCTGGCGGGAATTTTTGAAAATAATTTGAAAATCGAACTTACGTATTAATTTAATTTATTTTTTTAATTTTTTAATTAAATCATACAGAATAAATTTTATTTCCACTGTACAGTTTTAAACTTTTTACAGTTTTAATTGAATAAATATGTAAAGGAAAAAATATATAATAAATAAATAAATATATATAAACAAATGAAAAAATAAAAAAGACATAATTCATTAAACTCTAGATTTTTTATTTATATTTAAACATCGAGTGCAATTTACAAAATTAACAATGAAAAGCTACACACAATTATGGCAAATCTAGAACAAATAAATAAATAACGATGATAAAATTCAAAGAAGAGTACGAATGAATATCTCTGGTATCACAGTCAAAAGAAATGATTATGTCGAGTTGATGGCAAGGAAAAAAAAACGAATTGGAGAATAAAAGGGAATGCAATTGAATTAAATTGAATTTAAAAATTCAATTAAATTCCAAGCAATTGCTTCTGCAGTTTTATCCAATCCATGAGTTTCTGGGACATTGTCTTTCTTCGATTTAGGGCCATTGCTGCTTGATTGAATTTCTCTTCATTTTTTCTAATGTACATTCGTGCATCCTGTTCTAATTGCTCGATTTTGTCTGGTCTAATTTCCTCCATGGGAAGCATTTCTGTGAGATATGGGTTGAATCTGTAGTACACGTGGTCTGGGAGAAGATCATTCAACATCGTATGCACTCCTGAAATTAAAAAAAAAAAACATTTTTTAAAAAATTGATAATTTATCAAAATTAATTATTAAAGAATATGAAATTTTTGGAAAAATCAATTTTATTCAATCATCAGCTTTTTCAGGATGTCTTGGAAATTTAGCGAGATAGAGCGATTTTGCCATTATATTCTCTTTGCAACAATTGAAATTCTCTCAAAAGAAATTTTTAATTTTTTAATTTTTTTTATTTCTGTAATTTCCATCGAAAAAATTTTAATTACTTTCTTAATGAAAAATTTGGATTTTTAAATTTTTCATTGGTTTGAAAATTAATTTTTTTTTTAATAATTTTGATTACTATTGTAATTAAAAATTTGACTGATGAAATTTTATAATTCTTTTTCTTATTCGAAATTTTGATTCTTTCTTACTTATTAATTGATTGGAATAATTAATTTTATAATAAAATCAACGCTACTATGTTTAATCTTCTCAAATATAATTGTCTTTCAGACAAAAATTTTGAGTTGAGAGTGTTAACTAAATGTAACACAAATAAGAACTTATAATTTAATCCAATCTAAATGACGCTTATATGACATTTATAATTCAATTTAACTAATAAAAATGTTAATAAGTTTAATAAAGAAAATAATTATGAAATTTCATCAGTCAAATTTTAAATTACAATAGTAATCAAAATTGTTAAAAAAAAAATTAACTTTCAAACTAATGAAAAATTTAAAAATCCAAATTTTTCATTAAGAAAGTAATTGAAATTTTTTCGATGGAAATTACAGAAATAAAAAAAATTAAAAAATTAAAAATGCGAATTTTTGCCAATCTCTGGGACAATGTAAAAAAATTAGGGCAAAATCGCCTTATCTCGCTTATTCTCCCAAATATTAAAAAAAAACTGGCGACAAAATGAAATTAATTTTTATGAATATTTCATATTTTTGATTATTAAGAATTTTCCTTTTTAAGG
Organism: Aleiodes leptofemur; assembly: GCA_963942555.1. Lineage (NCBI taxonomy): Eukaryota > Metazoa > Arthropoda > Insecta > Hymenoptera > Braconidae > Aleiodes > Aleiodes leptofemur. Next base: position 1,318,156 of record OZ012619.1, on the reverse strand, counting down.
TAAAACTCTTGAGTTTCTCACCTTCAGTGTCAGTGGCACTGGCTAAAATTCTATCAAACTTGTCCTTCCAACTAGAAACAACAGCTTTGTCATTATCATCTCCTTCATGTATGGAAGGTGGAGTTCTTCCAGTTCCAAAGGAAACAACACATTGAATAGGTGTGTTCGGCCACAACAGCTTAGCCTCGTGTATAGCGACAGCACAAGGATTATTCACCATAACACCCCCATCAGTTAAAACGTATTTTCCCTGTTTAAAATCTTGGAAGTACATTGGAGCTGCTGCAGATGCTCTAACAGCCTCCCAAAGCTTGTATCTATGGGAACCCATGTACTGGGACTCGACACGAGGTGGTAAAGTGTAGTTCCTGAAGATGTAGGCCATTATTTGGGAATGCTCGTATATTGAAGCAATTGCTGAAAACTAAAATTTAAAGAAAAAATCATTAACATATGGCTTTTGCTCTTTTTTTAACATTAAAATATCTATTTTTTATTTTTTTTTTAATGAATATAAATTATTTGAAAAATAAAAAATGTGCACATGTAGAAAAATTCAAATTAAAAAAAAATTAAAGTGCAAATTTCTCAAAAAAAATTTTATGAATAATTTGAAAATAATTAACATTTTAATAATTTTCTTTAATAATTCATTTTTAATTTTTTTTTTAATTCTAGGAAATTGTCAGATGTCTGCTATATAATTATCATCATATAATTGATATAATCATCTAATTATCGTTAATTCAATTATAATAATTTTAAAAAAATTAATATTTTCATAATTATCTTTACTAATAAATTTTCAATTTTTTTTTCAAAAATTCTAGAAAATTGTCAGATCTCTGCTATGTATTTATCATCATATAATTAATATAATCATCTAATTATCGTTAATTTAATTATAATAATTTTCAAAAAATTAACATTTTCATAATTTTCTTTAATGATTCATCTAAAATTTTTTTTTTAATTCTAGGCAATTGTTAGATGTTTGCTATATAATTATCATCATATTATTAATAAAATCATGTAATTATCTAATTATCGTTGATATAATTATAATTATATTCATTATAATTACCTTAGGTGAATTAGGATCGCGTTGTGTTTTGATTAAATCCTTATTTCCCAATTGTTCTTGCAGCATCTGTTCCCAAAGAGCTGTATCATAATACGCATGGCTCCAAACCAGATTACTCGTTCCCCTCAAAGCACTTTGATCGAAAATCTTGGCACTCAGAGCTTTGTACAAGTCCGAAATTTCATCCAAAGTTTTCGTCTTGTGTCCCCCTAAAAAAAATAAACAAAAACCATTAATTAAAAGGCTCTTTTCCCAAAAAAATTGGTCCATTAATTAATTAATTGATAATTTCTGTGAATACCGCAATTGCTTGGCTCTCGAATAGTGGCTGCATTAAAAACAAGTGTTAAAGTGAGAAAATGAAGCTGTTAGTGCAATTTATCACCAAAAAAAGTCCCAAATTACCTAGAGTCGCAGAGAGAATAGCTCCAGTACTAACGCCGCACATATAATCAAACATTTCATAGACCTTTTGCCCAGACAATTCCTCCAACTTCTTCAGCATCTCAATTACAAGCAGTCCCCTTATACCGCCACCATCAATAGAAAGAATCCTGATGCCTCTGCGAGGAAGAGGATCGATGAATCCCAAAACTGCGAGTCCTTCTCTGATGGCTTCTTGCACTCGCTCGTCCTTTGACTTTTGTCGTGCTCTCAAAAGTATCGTAACTGCATTCTCCTGAAGATGAAAAAAAGAAAAAAAATAAGATTATGTAGAATTTTCTCCAATTAATTGCTAATAATTGGGGGAAACACGCTTTTGAGGATGTTTGGGAGGTATAATCGTAAGAAAAAGCTAATTTTTTGGATAAAGTCGTTAATAACAATTTATAAAAGATAAAATTTTCAAATCTGATTCAGTGAGTCTATGAAGAATCTAATGAGAAATGAAATAAACCGGAGAAACACAAAATTAAGTGAAAATTGAAAGATTTGTGCTTTTTTTTAAATTCCTTAACAACTTGAAAATTTTTTAAAAATGTAAAAAGTGGTATTAATTTTTTATTTTTCAATTAATTTCTTGTTTCTAGGGCTTATTTCATTCCTTATTGCATTTTCCAAATACTTAATGAATCAGTTTTGAAGACATTCATCTTGTACACGTAGTTATTTACGATTTCATATAAAAAATTGGCACTTTTTCCGATTTTACCTTCCTGTAATCCTTAATTTTATTCTTTTAACGGATAAATTGTAAGTAAAAATAAAAAAATATGTCGTCACTTTAGGAATGAAGTGGCATAAGTGTTATATATATATAAGTATAGCACTTACGCCCCTTTGACTCTAAAGCGATGATGTATCGAGAAAAAAATTCCAAAAAAATTTGGTAAAATTTAAAAAAAATTGGAAAAATTCAAAAAAATTGCAAATAAAATTGGAGAAAAATTGGAAAAATTTTTAAAAATCGAAAAATCTCAAATATTAAAATAAAACTGATTTTTTCTGTATATATACAGAAAATTCAACATAATATAAGTGCGAATTTTTTAAATATTTTTTAAATAAAGATTTTTTTCTGTTTAAAAAATTCCAAAAAATTGTCGAATATGCACTGAACTTTAGTATCATGAATATAATAATTATTATAATTTCCTTATCATGCTGTAATCGAGTTTATTGAAGTACCTTAATAGCAAGATGTCTTGCTTCCGGATACTGTTCAATGTGCACCAACAAATCCTCGATTCTCCTCAACTGAGAAACCGTAGATTCAGCTGTGACAACGCTATTCAAAACGTGTCTCGTTCTCGATGCAATACTGTGTTTCGTCACATTGTTCTGAAGATTTGTCTTCCATTTGGGGACAATAGTCAAAGGTGCTGCTTTTTTCGCCTGGAATCTATCGAAAAATTCGCTGACTGCTTGAGGCAAAGCCATAATTTGCTCTTTAGTGTTCTGAATCATTTGGTCAGTCGTCATCGGCGATTCCTCTTTCTGCTCCAACTGCTCTTTTTTATCTATTTGAACTGATTTTGCAATCGAAACAAGCGCATTTCCCTTTTTTGTACCATTTTCTCCATTATCTCCCTTTTTATTAGAATTATCAATCCCTGAGAATTTTCTAACGTTTTCAACACTGGAATAAGTGACTTTTTGAATTGTGTCCATCCAATACTTGTTTATGATCATTTGAAAATTCTTGTACTCCGGTTTAGCAAGATATCCCTTTAATTGTACCAAAAATTTCCATTCATTATGCATTGCCATTGTTTTACCCTTTGACATCAAATTAACAGAGTTTGTTAATTTATTTGCCATTGTCTTCATGTTCTCTGAGTCATTTCTATCAGCTGCACTTTCTGTCAAACGTCTGCAACAAAAGAAAAATGAGATATTATTATTATTTATTACTTATTTATCATATTCATCTCCCCTTTTTTTTAGTGTAATTTTTAATATTTCAATATTCTAATATTCACCAGAGATCAGCAAAAAAAAAATTCGCATTTTTAATTTTTTAATTTTTTTCATTTCTGTAATTTCCATCGAAAAATTTTTAATTACTTTCTCAATGAAAAATTTGGATTTTTAAATTTTTCATTAGTTTGAAAATTAATTTTTTTTTTTAAACAATTTTGATTACTATTGTAATTAAAAATTTGACTGATGAAATTTTATAATTCTTTTTCTTATTCGAAATTTTGATTCTTTCTTACTTATTAATTGATTGGAATAATTAATTTTATAATAAAATCAACGCTACTATGTTTAATTTTCCCAAATATAACCGTCTTTGAGACAAAAATTTTGAGTTGAGAGTTTTAACTAAATGTAACACAAATAAGAACTTATAATTTAATCCAATCTAAATGACGCTTATATGACATTTATAATTCAATTTAACTAATAAAAATGTTAATAAGTTTGATAAAAAAAATAATTATGAAATTTCATCAGTCAAATTTTAAATTACAATAGTAATCAAAATTGTTAAAAAAAAAATTAATTTTCAAACTAATGGAAAAATTGAAAAATCCAAATTTTTCATTGAGAAAGTAATTGAAATTTTTTCGATGGAAATTACAGAAATAAAAAAAATTAAAAAATTGAATATGCTAATTTTTTTTTTGCCAATCTCTGATATTAACATTCTTAAAACGATAAGTTAACTCAATTTGAATTGAATTAAATGAAATTAATTCAATTATTTAATAAAATTAGTTAATTAAATTTGAATTGAATTGACGATAAGATATTATTAATTAAAGGATCCATTTGAATGATTAAATGTTCAATTTTTCTATTTGTTTCATAGGAATATTGGAAAAAATGGTTAAAAACACGAAAATATTGGGAAACCACGAAACTTCATTGGACTACAATGCAAAATTGAATTTTTGGAAAATTATATCGTTAGTTTAGAAACAAAAAAAGGCGTAAGTACTGTATATAAGTGAATAGCACTTACGCCCCTTTGACTCTAAGGCAACGATATTATATTAAAAGTAATTTATCCAATAAAAAAGTGTAATCCAGTTTCTAAAAATTCCGAAAAAGTGGAATAAACACTGTGTAAACAGAGTTTTCAGGGTAAAAACCGTATTTACACGGTATTTATAACAAAATATATACCTATATATATGTAAATATTTTTTTGTACAAGATTTAAATATTATACTGAGTAAATTCCATTTAAAAACTGTGAATTCCTTTTAAAAACTGGCATTTTTCAGCGAAAAGTCGCGATTTCACAATATTTTGGTGTTGTTAATGATTTATTTCCAATATCCCTATGAACAACTAGAAAAATTCAATAAGATTATTATACATATATATATTTCAATCCACAAATAGACAATTATTCTACCTCTGACGTCATTAGACAAATTCATACAAACTATAAAGATTGCAACTAAAAATATAACACTTTTTTTTTTTTTTGTATAGATTAGTTTCATGTAATCGAGTTGATATTAGGTGCAATCATGTAATCGTCATCTAATGTAGATAATAAATTAAGTACGACGTAAATTCTAAACATAACCTTGTTATTCAATAGATTTATATACCATTTATACTAACTTGACACAAAGAATTTTTTTTTTCGAATTTTCCAAAAATTCTAAAAATTTGTGGACCTTTTTAGAAAAAATTAGACGTTTTTCGTCATTTTTAGTAATTTTTTCTACATGATAAGAGACATCATGTTATTTTTTATTTGCATTTTCTATCTAAATCGATTTGACTGTCAAAATCAGCTGTTGGTGAAAACGTGGAGAATAAAAGAACTCACCTGGTCAATGAAACACCTCTGCGATAATGTTTGATGTGTTTACTAAGCACCATTCTCTTAAAACTAGTGTTTACAATTAATTTCACTATTTTTAACACTTATTAAATATAACTTAAGCAACTAATAATTATTACTTCTTATAATTATTTTATTATTAATATCTCCAAAGTTTTAATTAACAAAACTAAGAATTATTTTTAAAAAAATTAAAATTACTTATTTTATTAAATTATTTAATTGTTCAATAACTTAATTATCAAATTATTTAATTATTAAAATATTTAATTTAATTATTAAGCGCAATTGTTTTTTTTTTATTATTATTTAAAATTGGGTTCTTTGCTTTCAGTGGTTTTTAGTTGACTGGCTAATTCCGGAAGTTTCTGCGCTTTATATTATCGCTTTTTTTGCGTCTGACAAGTTAGGTCAATTCTAATTCGTAAATAATAATAAAGTGGCGCGATATCTGAATTGGCAGGAGTTACTGCCACAACAAATATATATATGCGCTTATCTCTATTATTTACTAAGAATCTTGATAGGCAAAAACACGTATTGGCGGCTTACCGACAAAATGGCGCAAGTGCTGTATTTAAAGATAGCACTTGCGCCTCTTTGATTCTAAGGTAACGACAAGTTGTTGTTATTGAATTCCATGAATTACGCGCACGTGTGGGGCACTTAGAATGTTGTAGGGCTTTTATTTGTTTTTATCCGGGAAAAAAGCGCGCGTGCAACATAATATTTTCGAATTTCTGCGGATGAATCATGTGGCGTTGTCTCGTGCAATTTGATTTAATTTTGATATGAATAGTAAGAATAGAGTATTGACAATTTAGGGGAGTGGGGAATTTAGGGCTATTGGAATTCGTAGATGAGAGACATCAGGTCCATCGAATCTTTCTCCTTTAACCAGCGCTGGAGGTGGTACGAGATGAAATCAGGATCCTGGAATTAAAAGAATTTATTAATTATAGGATTACAATATTATAAAGATTAAGATTACACAGAGGAAAATGTTTTCTTGATTTAAGAATGTGCAGTCACTTAATTTAAGAATGTACAGGTCACTTAAATTGAGTGACCTTTCTCACTTAAGTCAAGTAACTTTTTCTTTCTTAATTTAGGAAAGTAAAACTCACTTAAATCAAGTGAGTTTTCTCACTTAAATCAAGTAACTTTTTTTTTCTTAATTTAAGAAAGTAAAAGTCACTTAAATTAAGTGACTTTTTCTTTCTTAATTTAAGTGACCTGCACATTCTTAAATTAAGTGACTGCACATTCTTAAATTAAGAAAATATTTTTCTCTGTGTAATAAAATGATGTTTTTTGACCATTCAAAATGAATATTTTTGTGGATGATTGGCCTTGCGGTGAAAAATATTAAGATTAATTACGTTTTCTATTCATCATTTTTCTTGTTAAAAATGATATAAATGTATTTATAGAAGAAATTGTAAGAGGCTGAAAAGCTATACATGGCTCTAATAAAATAAAAATGAAATATTTATGAGATTACGAAATTTTTAGGATAATGAAATTAGCAAATATTTCACAATTCTTTGGATTTTTTCTTAACAATTGAATTATTATCAAAAAGTATTCGAAAAATATTGTTTTTACAGTTTTTTTCCTCTTCCAGAAGCGCGTATTTTTGATTTTTCAATTAATTTATTTGTTAAAAGACAAAAAATACTGAAATTTGTCAGATTTCCGCTATTTTTGTTGTCATCAATTTGTTGAATTTTTTTAAAACAAATAAATTATGATTGAAAAGTACTCAAAAAATCCACACTTATAGTTTTTTGCATTTTTTACACGTCTATATTTTTCATTTTTTCAAATAATTCATTTGTTAAAAGAAAAAAAAATGGAAAAATTGTTCCGAAATATTTTCTCTTTTCAGTTTCATAATTATTCAGACAAATCAATTTTTTTCAATCAGTTTTGTTTAGATTATCTCGGAAATTAAGCGAGATAGAGCGACTTTATCTTCAACATGTTGCATAACTCTTGAAATTCTTTAAAAAAAAAAGAGAATCGAGGAAAAATTGTTCTATCCCGCTTACTTTTCAAAATATAAAAAAAAAACCCATTGAATAAAGTCGATTTTTCCAAAAAATTTCATTATTTCTTATTTATTAGCTTTTAATTCAAATTTAGAATAGGAAGACTATACTTTTTCACTTTGGTAATCTCTTTTCTCGTCCAAGCCTTCAAACAACTGATCCACATCAAGACACCACAATTGTCTGTTAGTCCTCGTTATCCATAATTTATCGTTCAATGGACCAATAATTTTATTTATCGTTTTATTCCCTCTTCCATTATGAAAAGACTTTAGTAGTGTCTGCATATTTATCGTCCAAGGTACAATTGTCTTCAGGCCCTTCTTCTCCTTTGGTCCATGGGTTCTAGGCTCTTTCATATTTTCCAAAAGATTAAGTAGCCTTTTTTTATTAGCAATATCTTTCGATGATGGTTTTGGAGTTTTTGCTGCAATTGGAGTCGATGTTTTAGGAGTTGAGAGAGATTTATCTCGCATTCCCAGATCCCTGAAGTGCTGACGCTCTTCTGGAGTCAAGTTCTTCCACTCGTCAGACAATAACTTTGATATTTGCACTAGATGCAGCGTAGGATTGCTTTTTATCACTGAAAAATTAAGGAAAATCTATTATAAACTCTATTAGTAAGACAAGAATTTAATTAATTTACTTTTTCCACCAGTTTTTCATGAATATTTATGATTATTTGGGAATTCAAACGAGATAGAGCGATTTCATCCTATTTTTTCCTTTGAAAAATTGCGCTGAAATTGCTTTATCTCGCTTAGTTTCCAAAAAATTCTCTTTTTGAAAATTTGAAAGATTGAAAAAATTGAAAAAACAGCTGAAATACAATCGATTTACGTTTAGGTCGAACTTCCATCGAAAATTTGTTAAATCCCCTTTTATTCGCCTCAGAATTCCCAGACGAATTCTCCTGAATTATCCTCTCAGGATCATCGTTTACGCCGATTATTCCAACATCAGTTCCACCCTGAAAACCAAAAAAAAGATTTAAAAAATGATAATCTTTCTATTAATTCGAATTTAAAATGATTAATTAATTATTAATTGATAATCAATAGGAGAAGGTGGGGCAATACGGACATAAGGGGTAAAATGGACACATTTGAGTTTTTATGCATATATTATGAAAAAATCTTTAAATGAATGAAAATATTGGAGATGGTTTTTTTTTAATGATTCCATCGAAAAGCTGAGGAAATTTGAGTAAATTCAGTTTTTTGGAAATATCTCTGGTTCTATTGGTCGTAGCGACCTGGGACCGATTTTAAATGAAAGGTGAGATTATTTTCCATCGATTTATGGGGTTTTGGATTGAAAATTATCGATTTTTTACATAGTTATAGGACAAAAACCAATGATCATAATTTTTCACAAAAGTTCCCATAACTATCTGAAAAATCGATATTTTTAAATTCAAAACCCCATAAATCGATGGGAAATGATCTCACCTTTCATTTAAAATCGGTCCCAGATCGCTACGACCAATAGAACCAGAGATATTCTCAAAAAACTGAATTTGCTCAAAAATCAAAAGCCTTTTACCCCTCAAAAATGCCAGAAAAAATCGAATTCTCAAAAAATTGAAAAAAATTAATTCTGGCACATAATTCTCGACCAAAATTTCCTCAGCTTTCCGATAGAATCATCAAAAAAAGTCTATCTCCCAGTGTTTCATTACAATGTCCATTTTGCCCCACGTTCCCCTATATTAAATCAGTAGCGAAGAGATAAAACGAGATGAGTCTATTTTTTTTTCGTTTAATTATTTGGAAATACGTTAGAAAATAAGAAAAATAGAACAATGTTGCTCTGAAACTTTTTTGTAACTCTTAATATTCTCTACCAAAAAAAAATAGGTAATATCGCCTTATCTCGCTTAATTTCCGAGATATTTCCTTCAAAATAATCATAAAGATAAGTCGATTTATCCTGTTTTATCTCTTCACTACTGAATTAATGAATGCAAATCAATATAGTAATTAATTAATTAATTAATTAATTAATTAATTAATTAATTAAGTAATTAATTAATTAATGAATTATGTTCTCACAGTAAAATTGCAAGGAAGTTGTCCTTTGCTCCATTGGCTGGCAGTAATCGGCGACGATTTCAAATGTTCCAAATTACTTTTTACCTCCTGAACCTGTTGAGTACTCAATGTTGGTAGTGAATCAACAAATTGACTTCCAAAATCCTCGCCTAAATTAGCTTCCGGCAATTGACTGAGTTCCTCTTCCTCTTTCCGACAAGTTTCCATCCCAATTCTTTCAAATTCTGTATTTTTAGGGATATTCTCCTTTTCTTGGTCATCTGCTCGAACCATTGATTTCTCTGAAATTCGCTTTTTCTCGTTTTTTTCAATTTTCCGTCTTTTGGTTGATGGCTGCAGATTTGCGTCTGATTGAGAGACTTGAGGAGAGTGAGGATCTGAAGAAACTGAAGAAATTGAAGAAATTGAAGAGACTGAAGACACTTCTGCCTCCATTTCCATCTCGTAATGATCAATTATCATTTTTCTAACAGTTTCGATGATCGATGATTGATTAACTAAAAGAACCGAAGTTTTATTTGGCTCAAGATTAACATCAACTGCTGATGGTGGCACTGCAATGCTCAAAAAGAAGATCGGCCTCTTTCTTCCTGTTATTTTGTCCCCAAAATGCATCAAAAAAAGTGCGATAATCGCCTTTTCAAATTCTTTCAACACAACCGGTCGATTATTAACGAAAATATGGGAATAATGAATTTGACTGATATCAGAAAGATTTTCCAAGTTTTTTTGAGGTATCGTCAGTCCAATATCGTGATCTGCCTCTTTGAAATCTAAAAATTCATACTGATTAGCGAATTTTCTGCCGAAAACGTTGATTAAATTTTCTCTCATCGTTTCTCCAGGAATTTTTGAAAAAATCGTGACGTTGTCGACTCGATAATAAATGCGCAGACCAAGATGACAAATTGCAAATTCATAGAGAAGATTCTCGATTAATTTAACGTCTTGAACAGCAGTTTTTGAATTGCTTATTATTTGACGTCTGACAGGGAAATTTTTGAATAGGGATCGAGCCTGTACTGTTGTACCTGCAGAAAAAAAAATAATTTTTTTTGTTATATATATATATATATATAATTTTTATATCGTTGCCTTAGAAACAAAAGGGCATAAGTGCTGTATATAAGAATAGCACTTAAGTCCCTTTGTTTCTGAGGTAACGATATTATATTTTTTGTTATTATTATAACATGAAAATATAATATAACAAATATAATTCATGATTTTCTTCATTATATCGTCACTTGAGAAAAAAAAAGGGGCCTAAGTCCTGTGTATAAAAATATAGCACTTACGCCCTTTTGTTTCTAAGGCTGTAGAATAAAGTGCCATAAAAAATAAAGGGGCTTAAGTGCTATGCTTATGCATATACTTAGCACTTAAGCCCCTTTGTTTCTAAAGTAACGATACTATATTTTCGGTGAGAGGAATAAAATGATCTTCACCAATAGCTCGACTGCAGAATTCAGCTTTTTGAATGCTTCCATTATTAGTAAGAGTATAACATCTCGCACTATCATCCTCATGAGTCCTAGTAATTATTTTTACTTCTGATACCCTGCAGAGAGCATTAAGGGCTTCTCCTCTGAACCCATAAGTCTCCAAAGACTCTAAAAAGACAAGAAAAACAATGAAAAATGTTAATCTGCTAATAAAATTATAAAATTGTGAATTTTTGCGAAAAATAGATTTTAAGACATCGTCAGTTTTTTAAAAATATCTCGGAAACTAAGCGAGATAGGGCGATTTTACATGAACTCTTTTTCATAGCTCTTGAAATTCTCTACAAAAAAGGATTGGAAAAAAATTGCCCTATCTCGCTTAGTTTTCGAGATATTTAGAAAAAAGGAAAAATTTCACATTTTTTGTTTTTTACCTAAATCTGAAATATTTGAAATTTTTGATGTATAAGAGGGTAAAGCCATGAAAGCTGAATCTGCCTGAGATATTCCTCTTCCATTATCCTTAATTTCGATAAAAGACAGTCCTTTACCTTCCTAAAAAAAAAAAAAACGAAATAAAAATAATTAAAATCTCCAATTAATTGAATTAATGATATAACAGTTATTTGTAGTTATATGTACCAAATAAATTTCGATATTATTGGCACCGCCATCCAAAGAATTCTCAATCAACTCTTTTACTGCACTATATACACTTGTTATTATTTGTGTCGTTGTCAATTGTTTGACAGTGCTTTTATCAAGTGCTACGATAGCCATTATTATGATTTTTAAACAAATAACATTTGTATTTTTCTTTCCTGCAAAAAAAACCGGGAAGAGACGGTGAAGAAGCTGTTGACAGATTTGAGGTATGGTTAGTTTTTTGGCGCCATTTTGGAGGTGTATGAAAATGCCGGGCCGGAAATGGGTATAGAAGAAATGAGTAGCGTCATCTTTGAGTGCCGTATAGGAATAATTTTAATTCAAACCAACAGATGGCAGAAGTATAGGAAAATATTATTCCTATATGGCACCCAAAGATGACCTTACTCATTTCTTCTATATTCTATACCCATTTTCGGCCTGGCATTTTCAGAAACTGGGATTTTCATACATCTCCAAATTTTTATTGTAGTGAACAGTAGTATTTTGTTCAATAATGAAGAACAATACAGAATTAGAAAGAGCCCCAACCCCGCTCCATCCTGTGAGACACATCCATGAAATTGTCTCTCCAAAAATGAAAATTTATTTGCACTGATGAATGACAGAGATATACATATATATTCCCCCCCATAAATACTAATGAATAAATTAGTTTAAATAAATAAAGGTGAATTCACCTATTAACAACCCGAGAAAAAAGTTCAACATCAGGTCCGTAGACTGATGAAGAACAGAGATACTCCCCCCCAAAAATAGTAATGAATACATTAATTTAAATAAATAAAACTTCAATTTTGTGCAATAATGAAGAACAATACAGAATTAGAAGGAGCCCCAGCCCCGCTCTTTCCTGTGAGACACATCCACGGAATTGTCTCTCCAAAAATGAAAATTTATTTACACTGATGAATGACAGAGATATACATATATATTTCCCCCCATAAATACTAATGAATAAATTAGTTTGAATAAATAAAGGTGAATTCACCTATTAACAACCCGAGAAAAAAGTTCAACATCAGGTCCGTAGACTGATGAAGAACAGAGATACTCCCCCCCAAAAATAGTAATGAATACATTAATTTGAGAAAATAAAGGCAATTGCACTTATCAAATACTCGAGGGAAAAGCTCAACATCATCAGAACCGTAGACTGACGAAGAACAGAGACTTTCCCTCTCAAAAATACTAATGATTAAATTAATTTAAGAAAATAAAGGCAATTGGACTTATCAAATACTCGAGGAAAAAGCTCAAATTCATCAGAACCGTAGACTGACAAAGAACAGAGACTTTCCCTCTCAAAAATACTAATGATTAAATTAATTTAAGAAAATAAAGGCAATTGCACTTATCAAATACTCGAGGGAAAAGCTCAACTTCATCAGAACCGTAGACTGACGAAGAACAGAGATTTTCCCTCTCAAAAATACTAATGATTTAATTAATTTAAGAAAATAAAGGCAATTGCATTTATCGAATACTCGAGGAAAAAGCTCAACTCCATCAGAACCGTAGACTGACGAAGAACAGAGATTTTCCCTCTCAAAAAAACTAATTGTTAAATTGATTAAAGGAAATACAACTTAAATTTACCGCGATAACAAAGAACAATACAGAATTAGAAAGAGCCCCAACCCCGCTCTTTCCTGTGAGACACACCCATGGAATTGTCTCTCCAAAAATGAAAATTTATTTACACTGATGAAGAACAGAGATATATATATATATATATTCCTCCCCCCTTACAAATACTAATGATTAAATTAATTTAAGAAAATAAAGGCAATTGCACTTATCAGATACTCGAGGAAAAAGCTCAACTCCATCTGAACCGTAGACTGACAAAGAACAGAGACTTTCCCTCTCAAAAATACTAATGATTAAATTAATTTAAGAAAATAAGAGGCAATTGCACTTATCAAATACTCGAGGAAAAAGCTCAACTCCATCTGAACCGTAGACTGACAAAGAACAGAAACTTTCCCTCTCAAAAATACTAATGATTTAATTAATTTAAGAAAATAAAGGCAATTGCATTTATCGAATACTCGAGGAAAAAGCTCAACTCCATCTGAACCGTAGACTGACAAAGAACAGAGACTTTCCCTCTCAAAAATACTAATGATTTAATTAATTTAAGAAAATAAAGGCAATTGCACTTATCGAATACTCGAGGAAAAAGCTCAACTCCATCTGAACCGTAGACTGACAAAGAACAGAGACTTTCCCTCTCAAAAATACTAATGATTAAATTAATTTAAGAAAATAAGAGGCAATTGCACTTATCAAATACTCGAGGAAAAAGCTCAACTCCATCAGAACCGTAGACTGACGAAGAACAGAGATTTTCCCTCTCAAAAAAACTAATTGTTAAATTGATTAAAGGAAATACAACTTAAATTTACCGCGATAACAAAGAACAATACAGAATTAGAAAGAGCCCCAACCCCGCTCTTTCCTGTGAGACACACCCATGGAATTGTCTCTCCAAAAATGAAAATTTATTTACACTGATGAAGAACAGAGATATATATATATATATATATATTCCTCCCCCCTTATAAATACTAATGATTAAATTAATTTAAGAAAATAAAGGCAATTGCATTTATCGAATACTCGAGGAAAAAGCTCAACTCCATCTGAACCGTAGACTGACAAAGAACAGAAACTTTCCCTCTCAAAAATACTAATGATTTAATTAATTTAAGAAAATGAAGGCAATTGCATTTATCGAATACTCGAGGAAAAAGCTCAACTCCATCAGAACCGTAGACTGACAAAGAACAGAGACTTTCCCTCTCAAAAATACTAATGATTTAATTAATTTAAGAAAATAAAGGCAATTGCATTTATCGAATACTCGAGGAAAAAGCTCAACTCCATCTGAACCGTAGACTGACAAAGAACAGAGACTTTCCCTCTCAAAAATACTAATGATTAAATTAATTTAAGAAAATAAGAGGCAATTGCACTTATCAAATACTCGAGGAAAAAGCTCAACTCCATCAGAACCGTAGACTGACGAAGAACAGAGATTTTCCCTCTCAAAAAAACTAATTGTTAAATTGATTAAAGGAAATACAACTTAAATTTACCGCGATAACAAAGAACAATACAGAATTAGAAAGAGCCCCAACCCCGCTCTTCCCTGTGAGACACACCCATGGAATTGTCTCTCCAAAAATGAAAATTTATTTACACTGATGAAGAACAGAGATATATATATATATATATATATTCCTCCCCCCTTATAAATACTAATGATTAAATTAATTTAAGAAAATAAAGGCAATGGCATTTATCGAATACTCGAGGAAAAAGCTCAACTCCATCTGAACCGTAGACTGACAAAGAACAGAGACTTTCCCTCTCAAAAATACTAATGATTAAATTAATTTAAGAAAATAAAAGGCAATTGCACTTATCAAATACTCGAGGAAAAAGCTCAACTCCATCAGAACCGTAGACTGACGAAGAACAGAGATTTTCCCTCTCAAAAAAACTAATTGTTAAATTGATTAAAGGAAATACAACTTAAATTTACCGCGATAACGAAGAACAATACAGAATTAGAAAGAGCCCCAACCCCGCTCTTTCCTGTGAGACACACCCATGGAATTGTCTCTCCAAAAATGAAAATTTATTTACACTGATGAAGAACAGAGATATATATATATATATATATATTCCTCCCCCCTTATAAATACTAATGATTAAATTAATTTAAGAAAATAAAGGCAATTGCATTTATCGAATACTCGAGGAAAAAGCTCAACTCCATCTGAACCGTAGACTGACAAAGAACAGAAACTTTCCCTCTCAAAAATACTAATGATTTAATTAATTTAAGAAAATGAAGGCAATTGCATTTATCGAATACTCGAGGAAAAAGCTCAACTCCATCTGAACCGTAGACTGACAAAGAACAGAGACTTTCCCTCTCAAAAATACTAATGATTAAATTAATTTAAGAAAATAAGAGGCAATTGCACTTATCAAATACTCGAGGAAAAAGCTCAACTCCATCAGAACCGTAGACTGACAAAGAACAGAGACTTTCCCTCTCAAAAATACTAATGATTTAATTAATTTAAGAAAATAAAGGCAATTGCATTTATCGAATACTCGAGGAAAAAGCTCAACTCCATCTGAACCGTAGACTGACAAAGAACAGAGACTTTCCCTCTCAAAAATACTAATGATTTAATTAATTTAAGAAAATAAAGGCAATTGCATTTATCGAATACTCGAGGAAAAAGCTCAACTCCATCTGAACCGTAGACTGACAAAGAACAGAGACTTTCCCTCTCAAAAATACTAATGATTAAATTAATTTAAGAAAATAAGAGGCAATTGCACTTATCAAATACTCGAGGAAAAAGCTCAACTCCATCAGAATCGTAGACTGACGAAGAACAGAGATTTTCCCTCTCAAAAAAACTAATTGTTAAATTGATTAAAGGAAATACAACTTAAATTTACCGCGATAACAAAGAACAATACAGAATTAGAAAGAGCCCCAACCCCGCTCTTTCCTGTGAGACACACCCATGGAATTGTCTCTCCAAAAATGGAAATTTATTTACACTGATGAAGAACAGAGATATATATATATATATATATATTCCTCCCCCCTTATAAATACTAATGATTAAATTAATTTAAGAAAATAAAGGCAATTGCATTTATCGAATACTCGAGGAAAAAGCTCAACTCCATCTGAACCGTAGACTGACAAAGAACAGAGACTTTCCCTCTCAAAAATACTAATGATTAAATTAATTTAAGAAAATAAAAGGCAATTGCACTTATCAAATACTCGAGGAAAAAGCTCAACTCCATCTGAACCGTAGACTGACAAAGAACAGAGACTTTCCCTCTCAAAAATAATAATGATTTAATTAATTTAAGAAAATGAAGGCAATTGCATTTATCGAATACTCGAGGAAAAAGCTCAACTCCATCAGAACCGTAGACTGACAAAGAACAGAGACTTTCCCTCTCAAAAATACTGATGATTTAATTAATTTAAGAAAATAAAGGCAATTGCATTTATCGAATACTCGAGGAAAAAGCTCAACTCCATCTGAACCGTAGACTGACAAAGAACAGAGACTTTCCCTCTCAAAAATACTAATGATTTAATTAATTTGAGAAAATAAAGGCAATTGCACTTATCGAATACTCGAGGAAAAAGCTCAACTCCATCAGAACCGTAGACTGACAAAGAACAGAGACTTTCCCTCTCAAGAATACTAATGATTTAATTAATTTAAGAAAATAAAAGGCAATTGCACTTATCAAATACTCGAGGAAAAAGCTCAACTCCATCAGAACCGTAGACTGACAAAGAACAGAGACTTTCCCTCTCAAAAATACTGATGATTTAATTAATTTAAGAAAATAAAGGCAATTGCATTTATCGAATACTCGAGGAAAAAGCTCAACTCCATCTGAACCGTAGACTGACAAAGAACAGAGACTTTCCCTCTCAAAAATACTAATGATTTAATTAATTTAAGAAAATAAAGGCAATTGCACTTATCGAATACTCGAGGAAAAAGCTCAACTCCATCAGAACCGTAGACTGACAAAGAACAGAGACTTTCCCTCTCAAGAATACTAATGATTCAATTAATTTAAGAAAATAAAAGGCAATTGCACTTATCAAATACTCGAGGAAAAAGCTCAACTCCATCTGAACCGTAGACTGACAAAGAACAGAGACTTTCCCTCTCAAAAATACTAATGATTTAATTAATTTAAGAAAATAAAGGCAATTGCACTTATCGAATACTCGAGGAAAAAGCTCAACTCCATCTGAACCGTAGACTGACAAAGAACAGAGACTTTCCCTCTCAAAAATACTAATGATTAAATTAATTTAAGAAAATAAAAGGCAATTGCACTTATCAAATACTCGAGGAAAAAGCTCAACTCCATCTGAACCGTAGACTGACAAAGAACAGAGACTTTCCCTCTCAAAAATACTAATGATTAAATTAATTTAAGAAAATAAGAGGCAATTGCACTTATCAAATACTCGAGGAAAAAGCTCAACTCCATCTGAACCGTAGACTGACAAAGAACAGAGACTTTCCCTCTCAAAAATACTAATGATTTAATTAATTTAAGAAAATAAAGGCAATTGCATTTATCGAATACTCGAGGAAAAAGCTCAACTCCATCTGAACCGTAGACTGACAAAGAACAGAGACTTTCCCTCTCAAAAATACTAATGATTAAATTAATTTAAGAAAATAAAGGCAATTGCATTTATCGAATACTCGAGGAAAAAGCTCAACTCCATCTGAACCGTAGACTGACAAAGAACAGAAACTTTCCCTCTCAAAAATACTAATGATTTAATTAATTTAAGAAAATAAAGGCAATTGCACTTATCGAATACTCGAGGAAAAAGCTCAACTCCATCAGAACCGTAGACTGACGAAGAACAGAGACTTTCCCTCTCAAAAATACTAATGATTTAATTAATTTAAGAAAATAAAGGCAATTGCACTTATCGAATACTCGAGGAAAAAGCTCAACTCCATCTGAACCGTAGACTGACAAAGAACAGAGACTTTCCCTCTCAAAAATACTAATGATTAAATTAATTTAAGAAAATAAAAGGCAATTGCACTTATCAAATACTCGAGGAAAAAGCTCAACTCCATCTGAACCGTAGACTGACAAAGAACAGAGACTTTCCCTCTCAAAAATAATAATGATTTAATTAATTTAAGAAAATGAAGGCAATTGCATTTATCGAATACTCGAGGAAAAAGCTCAACTCCATCAGAACCGTAGACTGACAAAGAACAGAGACTTTCCCTCTCAAAAATACTGATGATTTAATTAATTTAAGAAAATAAAGGCAATTGCATTTATCGAATACTCGAGGAAAAAGCTCAACTCCATCTGAACCGTAGACTGACAAAGAACAGAGACTTTCCCTCTCAAAAATACTAATGATTTAATTAATTTAAGAAAATAAAGGCAATTGCATTTATCGAATACTCGAGGAAAAAGCTCAACTCCATCTGAACCGTAGACTGACAAAGAACAGAGACTTTCCCTCTCAAAAATACTAATGATTAAATTAATTTAAGAAAATAAAGGCAATTGCATTTATCGAATACTCGAGGAAAAAGCTCAACTCCATCTGAACCGTAGACTGACAAAGAACAGAAACTTTCCCTCTCAAAAATACTAATGATTTAATTAATTTAAGAAAATAAAGGCAATTGCACTTATCGAATACTCGAGGAAAAAGCTCAACTCCATCAGAACCGTAGACTGACGAAGAACAGAGACTTTCCCTCTCAAAAATACTAATGATTTAATTAATTTAAGAAAATAAAGGCAATTGCACTTATCGAATACTCGAGGAAAAAGCTCAACTCCATCTGAACCGTAGACTGACAAAGAACAGAAACTTTCCCTCTCAAAAATACTAATGATTTAATTAATTTAAGAAAATAAAGGCAATTGCACTTATCGAATACTCGAGGAAAAAGCTCAACTCCATCTGAACCGTAGACTGACAAAGAACAGAAACTTTCCCTCTCAAAAATACTAATGATTTAATTAATTTAAGAAAATAAAGGCAATTGCACTTATCGAATACTCGAGGAAAAAGCTCAACTCCATCAGAACCGTAGACTGACGAAGAACAGAGACTTTCCCTCTCAAAAATAATAATGATTTAATTAATTTAAGAAAATGAAGGCAATTGCATTTATCGAATACTCGAGGAAAAAGCTCAACTCCATCAGAACCGTAGACTGACAAAGAACAGAGACTTTCCCTCTCAAAAATACTGATGATTTAATTAATTTAAGAAAATAAAGGCAATTGCATTTATCGAATACTCGAGGAAAAAGCTCAACTCCATCTGAACCGTAGACTGACAAAGAACAGAGACTTTCCCTCTCAAAAATACTAATGATTTAATTAATTTAAGAAAATAAAGGCAATTGCATTTATCGAATACTCGAGGAAAAAGCTCAACTCCATCTGAACCGTAGACTGACAAAGAACAGAGACTTTCCCTCTCAAAAATACTAATGATTTAATTAATTTAAGAAAATAAAGGCAATTGCATTTATCGAATACTCGAGGAAAAAGCTCAACTCCATCAGAACCGTAGACTGACGAAGAACAGAGACTTTCCCTCTCAAAAATACTAATGATTTAATTAATTTAAGAAAATAAAGGCAATTGCACTTATCGAATACTCGAGGAAAAAGCTCAACTCCATCTGAACCGTAGACTGACAAAGAACAGAGACTTTCCCTCTCAAAAATACTAATGATTTAATTAATTTAAGAAAATAAAGGCAATTGCACTTATCGAATACTCGAGGAAAAAGCTCAACTCCATCAGAACCGTAGACTGACGAAGAACAGAGACTTTCCCTCTCAAAAATACTAATGATTTAATTAATTTAAGAAAATAAAGGCAATTGCACTTATCGAATACTCGAGGAAAAAGCTCAACTCCATCTGAACCGTAGACTGACAAAGAACAGAAACTTTCCCTCTCAAAAATACTAATGATTTAATTAATTTAAGAAAATAAAGGCAATTGCACTTATCGAATACTCGAGGAAAAAGCTCAACTCCATCAGAACCGTAGACTGACGAAGAACAGAGACTTTCCCTCTCAAAAATACTAATGATTTAATTAATTTAAGAAAATAAAGGCAATTGCACTTATCGAATACTCGAGGAAAAAGCTCAACTCCATCTGAACCGTAGACTGACAAAGAACAGAGACTTTCCCTCTCAAAAATACTAATGATTTAATTAATTTAAGAAAATAAAGGCAATTGCATTTATCGAATACTCGAGGAAAAAGCTCAACTCCATCTGAACCGTAGACTGACAAAGAACAGAGACTTTCCCTCTCAAAAATACTAATGATTAAATTAATTTAAGAAAATAAAGGCAATTGCATTTATCGAATACTCGAGGAAAAAGCTCAACTCCATCTGAACCGTAGACTGACAAAGAACAGAAACTTTCCCTCTCAAAAATACTAATGATTTAATTAATTTAAGAAAATAAAGGCAATTGCACTTATCGAATACTCGAGGAAAAAGCTCAACTCCATCAGAACCGTAGACTGACGAAGAACAGAGACTTTCCCTCTCAAAAATACTAATGATTTAATTAATTTAAGAAAATAAAGGCAATTGCACTTATCGAATACTCGAGGAAAAAGCTCAACTCCATCTGAACCGTAGACTGACAAAGAACAGAGACTTTCCCTCTCAAAAATACTAATGATTTAATTAATTTAAGAAAATAAAGGCAATTGCATTTATCGAATACTCGAGGAAAAAGCTCAACTCCATCAGAACCGTAGACTGACGAAGAACAGAGATTTTCCCTCTCAAAAAAACTAATTGTTAAATTGATTAAAGGAAATACAACTTAAATTTACCGCGATAACAAAGAACAATACAGAATTAGAAAGAGCCCCAACCCCGCTCTTTCCTGTGAGACACACCCATGGAATTGTCTCTCCAAAAATGAAAATTTATTTACACTGATGAAGAACAGAGATATATATATATATATATATATTCCTCCCCCCTTATAAATACTAATGATTAAATTAATTTAAGAAAATAAAGGCAATTGCATTTATCGAATACTCGAGGAAAAAGCTGAACTCCATCTGAACCGTAGACTGACAAAGAACAGAAACTTTCCCTCTCAAAAATACTAATGATTTAATTAATTTAAGAAAATAAAGGCAATTGCACTTATCGAATACTCGAGGAAAAAGCTCAACTCCATCAGAACCGTAGACTGACGAAGAACAGAGACTTTCCCTCTCAAAAATACTAATGATTTAATTAATTTAAGAAAATAAAGGCAATTGCACTTATCAAATACTCGAGGAAAAAGCTCAACTCCATCTGAACCGTAGACTGACAAAGAACAGAGACTTTCCCTCTCAAAAATACTAATGATTTAATTAATTTAAGAAAATAAAGGCAATTGCATTTATCGAATACTCGAGGAAAAAGCTCAACTCCATCTGAACCGTAGACTGACAAAGAACAGAAACTTTCCCTCTCAAAAATACTAATGATTAAATTAATTTAAGAAAATAAGAGGCAATTGCACTTATCAAATACTCGAGGAAAAAGCTCAACTCCATCAGAACCGTAGACTGACGAAGAACAGAGATTTTCCCTCTCAAAAAAACTAATTGTTAAATTGATTAAAGGAAATACAACTTAAATTTACCGCGATAACAAAGAACAATACAGAATTAGAAAGAGCCCCAACCCCGCTCTTTCCTGTGAGACACACCCATGGAATTGTCTCTCCAAAAATGAAAATTTATTTACACTGATGAAGAACAGAGATATATATATATATATATATATATTCCTCCCCCCTTATAAATACTAATGATTAAATTAATTTAAGAAAATAAAGGCAATTGCATTTATCGAATACTCGAGGAAAAAGCTCAACTCCATCAGAACCGTAGACTGACGAAGAACAGAGATTTTCCCTCTCAAAAATACTAATGATTAAATTAATTTAAGAAAATAAAAGGCAATTGCACTTATCAAATACTCGAGGAAAAAGCTCAACTCCATCTGAACCGTAGACTGACAAAGAACAGAGACTTTCCCTCTCAAAAATACTAATGATTAAATTAATTTAAGAAAATAAGAGGCAATTGCACTTATCAAATACTCGAGGAAAAAGCTCAACTCCATCAGAACCGTAGACTGACGAAGAACAGAGATTTTCCCTCTCAAAAAAACTAATTGTTAAATTGATTAAAGGAAATACAACTTAAATTTACCGCGATAACAAAGAACAATACAGAATTAGAAAGAGCCCCAACCCCGCTCTTTCCTGTGAGACACACCCATGGAATTGTCTCTCCAAAAATGAAAATTTATTTACACTGATGAAGAACAGAGATATATATATATATATATATATTCCTCCCCCCTTATAAATACTAATGATTAAATTAATTTAAGAAAATAAAGGCAATTGCATTTATCGAATACTCGAGGAAAAAGCTCAACTCCATCTGAACCGTAGACTGACAAAGAACAGAGACTTTCCCTCTCAAAAATACTAATGATTTAATTAATTTAAGAAAATAAAGGCAATTGCACTTATCGAATACTCGAGGAAAAAGCTCAACTCCATCAGAACCGTAGACTGACAAAGAACAGAGACTTTCCCTCTCAAAAATACTAATGATTTAATTAATTTAAGAAAATAAAGGCAATTGCACTTATCGAATACTCGAGGAAAAAGCTCAACTCCATCAGAACCGTAGACTGACAAAGAACAGAGACTTTCCCTCTCAAAAATACTAATGATTTAATTAATTTAAGAAAATAAAGGCAATTGCATTTATCGAATACTCGAGGAAAAAGCTCAACTCCATCTGAACCGTAGACTGACAAAGAACAGAGACTTTCCCTCTCAAAAATACTAATGATTTAATTAATTTAAGAAAATAAAGGCAATTGCATTTATCGAATACTCGAGGAAAAAGCTCAACTCCATCTGAACCGTAGACTGACAAAGAACAGAGACTTTCCCTCTCAAAAATACTAATGATTTAATTAATTTAAGAAAATAAAGGCAATTGCATTTATCGAATACTCGAGGAAAAAGCTCAACTCCATCTGAACCGTAGACTGAAAAAGAACAGAGACTTTCCCTCTCAAAAATACTAATGATTAAATTAATTTAAGAAAATAAGAGGCAATTGCACTTATCAAATACTCGAGGAAAAAGCTCAACTCCATCAGAACCGTAGACTGACGAAGAACAGAGATTTTCCCTCTCAAAAAAACTAATTGTTAAATTGATTAAAGGAAATACAACTTGAATTTACCGCGATAACAAAGAACAATACAGAATTAGAAAGAGCCCCAACCCCGCTCTTTCCTGTGAGACACACCCATGGAATTGTCTCTCCAAAAATGAAAATTTATTTACACTGATGAAGAACAGAGATATATATATATATATATATATTCCTCCCCCCTTATAAATACTAATGATTAAATTAATTTAAGAAAATAAAGGCAATTGCATTTATCGAATACTCGAGGAAAAAGCTCAACTCCATCTGAACCGTAGACTGACAAAGAACAGAGACCTTCCCTCTCAAAAATACTAATGATTTAATTAATTTAAGAAAATAAAGGCAATTGCATTTATCGAATACTCGAGGAAAAAACTCAACTCCATCAGAACCGTAGACTGACAAAGAACAGAGACTTTCCCTCTCAAAAATACTAATGATTAAATTAATTTAAGAAAATAAGAGGCAATTGCACTTATCAAATACTCGAGGAAAAAGCTCAACTTCATCAGAACCGTAGACTGACGAAGAACAGAGATTTTCCCTCTCAAAAATACTAATGATTGAATTAATATAAGAAAATAAAGGCAATTGCACTTATCAAATACTCGAGGAAAAAGCTCAACTTCATCAGAACCGTAGACTGACGAAGAACAGAGATTTTCCCTCTCAAAAATACTAATGATTGAATTAATATAAGAAAATAAAGGCAATTGCATTTATCGAATACTCGAGGAAAAAGCTCAACTCCATCAGAACCGTAGACTGACAAAGAACAGAGACTTTCCCTCTCAAAAATACTAATGATTTAATTAATTTAAGAAAATAAAGGCAATTGCATTTATCGAATACTCGAGGAAAAAGCTCAACTCCATCTGAACCGTAGACTGACAAAGAACAGAGACTTTCCCTCTCAAAAATACTAATGATTTAATTAATTTAAGAAAATAAAGGCAATTGCATTTATCGAATACTCGAGGAAAAAGCTCAACTCCATCTGAACCGTAGACTGACAAAGAACAGAGACTTTCCCTCTCAAAAATACTAATGATTTAATTAATTTAAGAAAATAAAGGCAATTGCACTTATCGAATACTCGAGGAAAAAGCTCAACTCCATCAGAACCGTAGACTGACAAAGAACAGAGACTTTCCCTCTCAAAAATACTAATGATTTAATTAATTTAAGAAAATAAAGGCAATTGCACTTATCGAATACTCGAGGAAAAAGCTCAACTCCATCAGAACCGTAGACTGACAAAGAACAGAGACTTTCCCTCTCAAAAATACTAATGATTTAATTAATTTAAGAAAATAAAGGCAATTGCATTTATCGAATACTCGAGGAAAAAACTCAACTCCATCAGAACCGTAGACTGACAAAGAACAGAGACTTTCCCTCTCAAAAATACTAATGATTTAATTAATTTAAGAAAATAAAGGCAATTGCATTTATCGAATACTCGAGGAAAAAGCTCAACTCCATCAGAACCGTAGACTGACGAAGAACAGAGATTTTCCCTCTCAAAAAAACTAATTGTTAAATTGATTAAAGGAAATACAACTTAAATTTACCGCGATAACAAAGAACAATACAGAATTAGAAAGAGCCCCAACCCCGCTCTTTCCTGTGAGACACACCCATGGAATTGTCTCTCCAAAAATGAAAATTTATTTACACTGATGAAGAACAGAGATATATATATATATATATATTCCTCCCCCCTTATAAATACTAATGATTAAATCAATTTAAGAAAATAAAGGCAATTGCATTTATCGAATACTCGAGGAAAAAGCTCAACTCCATCAGAACCGTAGACTGACAAAGAACAGAGACTTTCCCTCTCAAGAATACTAATGATTTAATTAATTTAAGAAAATAAAGGCAATTGCATTTATCGAATACTCGAGGAAAAAACTCAACTCCATCTGAACCGTAGACTGACAAAGAACAGAGACTTTCCCTCTCAAAAATACTAATGATTTAATTGATTTAAGAAAATAAAGGCAATTGCATTTATCGAATACTCGAGGAAAAAGCTCAACTCCATCTGAACCGTAGACTGACAAAGAACAGAGACTTTCCCTCTCAAAAATACTAATGATTTAATTAATTTAAGAAAATAAAGGCAATTGCACTTATCGAATACTCGAGGAAAAAGCTCAACTCCATCTGAACCGTAGACTGACAAAGAACAGAGACTTTCCCTCTCAAAAATACTAATGATTAAATTAATTTAAGAAAATAAAAGGCAATTGCATTTATCGAATACTCGAGGAAAAAGCTCAACTCCATCTGAACCGTAGACTGACAAAGAACAGAGACTTTCCCTCTCAAAAATACTAATGATTTAATTAATTTAAGAAAATAAAGGCAATTGCACTTATCGAATACTCGAGGAAAAAGCTCAACTCCATCTGAACCGTAGACTGACAAAGAACAGAGACTTTCCCTCTCAAAAATACTAATGATTAAATTAATTTAAGAAAATAAAGGCAATTGCACTTATCAGATACTCGAGGAAAAAGCTCAACTCCATCTGAACCGTAGACTGACAAAGAACAGAGACTTTCCCTCTCAAAAATACTAATGATTTAATTAATCTAAGAAAATAAAGGCAATTGCAATTATCGAATACTCGAGGAAAAAGCTCAACTCCATCAGAACCGTAGACTGACGAAGAACAGAGACTTTCCCTCTCAAAAATACTAATGATTTAATTGATTTAAGAAAATAAAGGCAATTGCATTTATCGAATACTCGAGGAAAAAGCTCAACTCCATCAGAACCGTAGACTGACAAAGAACAGAGACTTTCCCTCTCAAAAAAACTAATGATTTAATTAATTTAAGAAAATAAAGGCAATTGCACTTATCAGATACTCGAGGAAAAAGCTCAACTCCATCTGAACCGTAGACTGACAAAGAACAGAGACTTTCCCTCTCAAAAATACTAATGATTTAATTAATTTAAGAAAATAAAGGCAATTGCATTTATCGAATACTCGAGGAAAAAGCTCAACTCCATCAGAACCGTAGACTGACGAAGAACAGAGATTTTCCCTCTAAAAAATACTAATTGTTAAATTGATTAAAGGAAATACAACTTAAATTTACCGCGATAACAAAGAACAATACAGAATTAGAAAGAGCCCCAACCCCGCTCTTTCCTGTGAGACACACCCATGGAATCGTCTCTCCAAAAATGAAAATTTATTTACACTGATGAAGAACAGAGATATATATATATATATATATTCCTCCCCCCTTATAAATACTAATGATTAAATTAATTTAAGGAAATAAAGGCAATTGCATTTATCGAATACTCGAGGAAAAAGCTCAACTCCATCTGAACCGTAGACTGACAAAGAACAGAGACTTTCCCTCTCAAAAATACTAATGATTAAATTAATTTAAGAAAATAAAAGGCAATTGCACTTATCAAATACTCGAGGAAAAAGCTCAACTCCATCTGAACCGTAGACTGACAAAGAACAGAGACTTTCCCTCTCAAAAATACTAATGATTTAATTAATTTAAGAAAATAAAGGCAATTGCACTTATCGAATACTCGAGGAAAAAGCTCAACTCCATCTGAACCGTAGACTGACAAAGAACAGAGACTTTCCCTCTCAAAAATACTAATGATTAAATTAATTTAAGAAAATAAAAGGCAATTGCATTTATCGAATACTCGAGGAAAAAGCTCAACTCCATCTGAACCGTAGACTGACAAAGAACAGAGACTTTCCCTCTCAAAAATACTAATGATTTAATTAATCTAAGAAAATAAAGGCAATTGCAATTATCGAATACTCGAGGAAAAAGCTCAACTCCATCAGAACCGTAGACTGACAAAGAACAGAGACTTTCCCTCTCAAAAATACTAATGATTTAATTGATTTAAGAAAATAAAGGCAATTGCATTTATCGAATACTCGAGGAAAAAGCTCAACTCCATCTGAACCGTAGACTGACAAAGAACAGAGACTTTCCCTCTCAAAAAAACTAATGATTTAATTAATTTAAGAAAATAAAGGCAATTGCACTTATCAGATACTCGAGGAAAAAGCTCAACTCCATCTGAACCGTAGACTGACAAAGAACAGAGACTTTCCCTCTCAAAAATACTAATGATTTAATTAATTTAAGAAAATAAAAGGCAATTGCACTTATCAAATACTCGAGGAAAAAGCTCAACTCCATCTGAACCGTAGACTGACAAAGAACAGAGACTTTCCCTCTCAAAAAAACTAATGATTTAATTAATTTAAGAAAATAAAGGCAATTGCACTTATCAGATACTCGAGGAAAAAGCTCAACTCCATCTGAACCGTAGACTGACAAAGAACAGAGACTTTCCCT
This sequence comes from Aleiodes leptofemur, assembly GCA_963942555.1. Classification (NCBI taxonomy): domain Eukaryota; kingdom Metazoa; phylum Arthropoda; class Insecta; order Hymenoptera; family Braconidae; genus Aleiodes; species Aleiodes leptofemur. Next base: position 1,290,351 of record OZ012619.1, on the reverse strand, counting down.
CTCAAAAATACTAATGATTTAATTAATTTAAGAAAATAAAGGCAATTGCATTTATCGAATACTCGAGGAAAAAGCTCAACTCCATCTGAACCGTAGACTGACAAAGAACAGAGACTTTCCCTCTCAAAAATACTAATGATTAAATTAATTTAAGAAAATAAAAGGCAATTGCACTTATCAAATACTCGAGGAAAAAGCTCAACTCCATCTGAACCGTAGACTGACAAAGAACAGAGACTTTCCCTCTCAAAAATACTAATGATTAAATTAATTTAAGAAAATAAAGGCAATTGCACTTATCAGATACTCGAGGAAAAAGCTCAACTCCATCTGAACCGTAGACTGACAAAGAACAGAGACTTTCCCTCTCAAAAAAACTAATGATTTAATTAATTTAAGAAAATAAAGGCAATTGCACTTATCAGATACTCGAGGAAAAAGCTCAACTCCATCTGAACCGTAGACTGACAAAGAACAGAGACTTTCCCTCTCAAAAATACTAATGATTTAATTAATTTAAGAAAATAAAAGGCAATTGCACTTATCAAATACTCGAGGAAAAAGCTCAACTCCATCTGAACCGTAGACTGACAAAGAACAGAGACTTTCCCTCTCAAAAAAACTAATGATTTAATTAATTTAAGAAAATAAAGGCAATTGCACTTATCAGATACTCGAGGAAAAAGCTCAACTCCATCTGAACCGTAGACTGACAAAGAACAGAGACTTTCCCTCTCAAAAATACTAATGATTTAATTAATTTAAGAAAATAAAGGCAATTGCATTTATCGAATACTCGAGGAAAAAGCTCAACTCCATCTGAACCGTAGACTGACAAAGAACAGAGACTTTCCCTCTCAAAAATACTAATGATTTAATTAATTTAAGAAAATAAAGGCAATTGCATTTATCGAATACTCGAGGAAAAAGCTCAACTCCATCTGAACCGTAGACTGACAAAGAACAGAGACTTTCCCTCTCAAAAAAACTAATGATTTAATTAATTTAAGAAAATAAAGGCAATTGCATTTATCGAATACTCGAGGAAAAAGCTCAACTCCATCTGAACCGTAGACTGACAAAGAACAGAGACTTTCCCTCTCAAAAATACTAATGATTAAATTAATTTAAGAAAATAAAAGGCAATTGCACTTATCAAATACTCGAGGAAAAAGCTCAACTCCATCTGAACCGTAGACTGACAAAGAACAGAGACTTTCCCTCTCAAAAATACTAATGATTTAATTAATCTAAGAAAATAAAGGCAATTGCAATTATCGAATACTCGAGGAAAAAGCTCAACTCCATCAGAACCGTAGACTGACAAAGAACAGAGACTTTCCCTCTCAAAAATACTAATGATTAAATTAATTTAAGAAAATAAAGGCAATTGCACTTATCAGATACTCGAGGAAAAAGCTCAACTCCATCTGAACCGTAGACTGACAAAGAACAGAGACTTTCCCTCTCAAAAATACTAATGATTTAATTAATTTAAGAAAATAAAGGCAATTGCATTTATCGAATACTCGAGGAAAAAGCTCAACTCCATCAGAACCGTAGACTGACGAAGAACAGAGATTTTCCCTCTAAAAAATACTAATTGTTAAATTGATTAAAGGAAATACAACTTAAATTTACCGCGATAACAAAGAACAATACAGAATTAGAAAGAGCCCCAACCCCGCTCTTTCCTGTGAGACACACCCATGGAATTGTCTCTCCAAAAATGAAAATTTATTTACACTGATGAAGAACAGAGATATATATATATATATATATTCCTCCCCCCTTATAAATACTAATGATTAAATTAATTTAAGAAAATAAAGGCAATTGCATTTATCGAATACTCGAGGAAAAAGCTCAACTCCATCTGAACCGTAGACTGACAAAGAACAGAGACTTTCCCTCTCAAAAATACTAATGATTAAATTAATTTAAGAAAATAAAAGGCAATTGCACTTATCAAATACTCGAGGAAAAGCTCAACTCCATCTGAACCGTAGACTGACAAAGAACAGAGACTTTCCCTCTCAAAAATACTAATGATTTAATTAATTTAAGAAAATAAAGGCAATTGCACTTATCGAATACTCGAGGAAAAAGCTCAACTCCATCTGAACCGTAGACTGACAAAGAACAGAGACTTTCCCTCTCAAAAATACTAATGATTAAATTAATTTAAGAAAATAAAAGGCAATTGCATTTATCGAATACTCGAGGAAAAAGCTCAACTCCATCTGAACCGTAGACTGACAAAGAACAGAGACTTTCCCTCTCAAAAATACTAATGATTTAATTAATCTAAGAAAATAAAGGCAATTGCAATTATCGAATACTCGAGGAAAAAGCTCAACTCCATCAGAACCGTAGACTGACAAAGAACAGAGACTTTCCCTCTCAAAAATACTAATGATTTAATTGATTTAAGAAAATAAAGGCAATTGCATTTATCGAATACTCGAGGAAAAAGCTCAACTCCATCTGAACCGTAGACTGACAAAGAACAGAGACTTTCCCTCTCAAAAAAACTAATGATTTAATTAATTTAAGAAAATAAAGGCAATTGCACTTATCAGATACTCGAGGAAAAAGCTCAACTCCATCTGAACCGTAGACTGACAAAGAACAGAGACTTTCCCTCTCAAAAATACTAATGATTTAATTAATTTAAGAAAATAAAAGGCAATTGCACTTATCAAATACTCGAGGAAAAAGCTCAACTCCATCTGAACCGTAGACTGACAAAGAACAGAGACTTTCCCTCTCAAAAAAACTAATGATTTAATTAATTTAAGAAAATAAAGGCAATTGCACTTATCAGATACTCGAGGAAAAAGCTCAACTCCATCTGAACCGTAGACTGACAAAGAACAGAGACTTTCCCTCTCAAAAATACTAATGATTTAATTAATTTAAGAAAATAAAGGCAATTGCATTTATCGAATACTCGAGGAAAAAGCTCAACTCCATCTGAACCGTAGACTGACAAAGAACAGAGACTTTCCCTCTCAAAAATACTAATGATTAAATTAATTTAAGAAAATAAAGGCAATTGCATTTATCGAATACTCGAGGAAAAAGCTCAACTCCATATGAACCGTAGACTGACAAAGAACAGAGACTTTCCCTCTCAAAAATACTAATGATTTAATTAATTTAAGAAAATAAAGGCAATTGCATTTATCGAATACTCGAGGAAAAAGCTCAACTCCATCTGAACCGTAGACTGACAAAGAACAGAGACTTTCCCTCTCAAAAATACTAATGATTAAATTAATTTAAGAAAATAAAAGGCAATTGCACTTATCAAATACTCGAGGAAAAAGCTCAACTCCATCTGAACCGTAGACTGACAAAGAACAGAGACTTTCCCTCTCAAAAATACTAATGATTTAATTAATTTAAGAAAATAAAGGCAATTGCATTTATCGAATACTCGAGGAAAAAGCTCAACTCCATCAGAACCGTAGACTGACAAAGAACAGAGACTTTCCCTCTCAAAAATACTAATGATTTAATTAATTTAAGAAAATAAAGGCAATTGCATTTATCGAATACTCGAGGAAAAAGCTCAACTCCATCAGAACCGTAGACTGACAAAGAACAGAGACTTTCCCTCTCAAAAATACTAATGATTAAATTAATTTAAGAAAATAAAAGGCAATTGCACTTATCAAATACTCGAGGAAAAAGCTCAACTCCATCTGAACCGTAGACTGACAAAGAACAGAGACTTTCCCTCTCAAAAATACTAATGATTTAATTAATTTAAGAAAATAAAGGCAATTGCACTTATCGAATACTCGAGGAAAAAGCTCAACTCCATCTGAACCGTAGACTGACAAAGAACAGAGACTTTCCCTCTCAAAAATACTAATGATTTAATTAATTTAAGAAAATAAAGGCAATTGCATTTATCGAATACTCGAGGAAAAAGCTCAACTCCATCTGAACCGTAGACTGACAAAGAACAGAGACTTTCCCTCTCAAAAATACTAATGATTTAATTAATTTAAGAAAATAAAGGCAATTGCACTTATCAGATACTCGAGGAAAAAGCTCAACTCCATCTGAACCGTAGACTGACAAAGAACAGAGACTTTCCCTCTCAAAAATACTAATGATTTAATTAATCTAAGAAAATAAAGGCAATTGCAATTATCGAATACTCGAGGAAAAAGCTCAACTCCATCAGAACCGTAGACTGACGAAGAACAGAGATTTTCCCTCTAAAAAATACTAATTGTTAAATTGATTAAAGGAAATACAACTTAAATTTACCGCGATAACAAAGAACAATACAGAATTAGAAAGAGCCCCAACCCCGCTCTTCCCTGTGAGACACACCCATGGAATTGTCTCTCCAAAAATGAAAATTTATTTACACTGATGAAGAACAGAGATATATATATATATATATATATTCCTCCCCCCTTATAAATACTAATGATTGAATTAATATAAGAAAATAAAGGCAATTGCATTTATCGAATACTCGAGGAAAAAGCTCAACTCCATCTGAACCGTAGACTGACAAAGAACAGAGACTTTCCCTCTCAAAAATACTAATGATTTAATTAATTTAAGAAAATAAAGGCAATTGCATTTATCGAATACTCGAGGAAAAAGCTCAACTCCATCTGAACCGTAGACTGACAAAGAACAGAGACTTTCCCTCTCAAAAATACTAATGATTTAATTAATTTAAGAAAATAAAGGCAATTGCACTTATCGAATACTCGAGGAAAAAGCTCAACTCCATCTGAACCGTAGACTGACAAAGAACAGAGACTTTCCCTCTCAAAAATACTAATGATTAACTTAATTTAAGAAAATAAAAGGCAATTGCACTTATCAAATACTCGAGGAAAAAGCTCAACTCCATCTGAACCGTAGACTGACAAAGAACAGAGACTTTCCCTCTCAAAAATACTAATGATTTAATTAATTTAAGAAAATAAAGGCAATTGCACTTATCGAATACTCGAGGAAAAAGCTCAACTCCATCTGAACCGTAGACTGACAAAGAACAGAGACTTTCCCTCTCAAAAATACTAATGATTAAATTAATTTAAGAAAATAAAAGGCAATTGCATTTATCGAATACTCGAGGAAAAAGCTCAACTCCATCTGAACCGTAGACTGACAAAGAACAGAGACTTTCCCTCTCAAAAATACTAATGATTTAATTAATTTAAGAAAATAAAGGCAATTGCACTTATCGAATACTCGAGGAAAAAGCTCAACTCCATCTGAACCGTAGACTGACAAAGAACAGAGACTTTCCCTCTCAAAAATACTAATGATTAAATTAATTTAAGAAAATAAAGGCAATTGCACTTATCAGATACTCGAGGAAAAAGCTCAACTCCATCTGAACCGTAGACTGACAAAGAACAGAGACTTTCCCTCTCAAAAATACTAATGATTTAATTAATTTAAGAAAATAAAGGCAATTGCACTTATCAGATACTCGAGGAAAAAGCTCAACTCCATCTGAACCGTAGACTGACAAAGAACAGAGACTTTCCCTCTCAAAAATACTAATGATTTAATTAATCTAAGAAAATAAAGGCAATTGCAATTATCGAATACTCGAGGAAAAAGCTCAACTCCATCAGAACCGTAGACTGACGAAGAACAGAGATTTTCCCTCTAAAAAATACTAATTGTTAAATTGATTAAAGGAAATACAACTTAAATTTACCGCGATAACAAAGAACAATACAGAATTAGAAAGAGCCCCAACCCCGCTCTTCCCTGTGAGACACACCCATGGAATTGTCTCTCCAAAAATGAAAATTTATTTACACTGATGAAGAACAGAGATATATATATATATATATATATTCCTCCCCCCTTATAAATACTAATGATTGAATTAATATAAGAAAATAAAGGCAATTGCATTTATCGAATACTCGAGGAAAAAGCTCAACTCCATCTGAACCGTAGACTGACAAAGAACAGAGACTTTCCCTCTCAAAAATACTAATGATTTAATTAATCTAAGAAAATAAAGGCAATTGCAATTATCGAATACTCGAGGAAAAAGCTCAACTCCATCAGAACCGTAGACTGACAAAGAACAGAGACTTTCCCTCTCAAAAATACTAATGATTTAATTGATTTAAGAAAATAAAGGCAATTGCATTTATCGAATACTCGAGGAAAAAGCTCAACTCCATCAGAACCGTAGACTGACAAAGAACAGAGACTTTCCCTCTCAAAAAAACTAATGATTTAATTAATTTAAGAAAATAAAGGCAATTGCACTTATCAGATACTCGAGGAAAAAGCTCAACTCCATCTGAACCGTAGACTGACAAAGAACAGAGACTTTCCCTCTCAAAAATACTAATGATTTAATTAATTTAAGAAAATAAAGGCAATTGCATTTATCGAATACTCGAGGAAAAAGCTCAACTCCATCAGAACCGTAGACTGACGAAGAACAGAGATTTTCCCTCTAAAAAATACTAATTGTTAAATTGATTAAAGGAAATACAACTTAAATTTACCGCGATAACAAAGAACAATACAGAATTAGCAAGAGCCCCAACCCCGCTCTTTCCTGTGAGACACACCCATGGAATTGTCTCTCCAAAAATGAAAATTTATTTACACTGATGAAGAACAGAGATATATATATATATATATATTCCTCCCCCCTTATAAATACTAATGATTAAATTAATTTAAGAAAATAAAGGCAATTGCATTTATCGAATACTCGAGGAAAAAGCTCAACTCCATCTGAACCGTAGACTGACAAAGAACAGAGACTTTCCCTCTCAAAAATACTAATGATTAAATTAATTTAAGAAAATAAAAGGCAATTGCACTTATCAAATACTCGAGGAAAAAGCTCAACTCCATCTGAACCGTAGACTGACAAAGAACAGAGACTTTCCCTCTCAAAAATACTAATGATTTAATTAATTTAAGAAAATAAAGGCAATTGCACTTATCGAATACTCGAGGAAAAAGCTCAACTCCATCTGAACCGTAGACTGACAAAGAACAGAGACTTTCCCTCTCAAAAATACTAATGATTAAATTAATTTAAGAAAATAAAGGCAATTGCATTTATCGAATACTCGAGGAAAAAGCTCAACTCCATCTGAACCGTAGACTGACAAAGAACAGAGACTTTCCCTCTCAAAAATACTAATGATTAAATTAATTTAAGAAAATAAAAGGCAATTGCACTTATCAAATACTCGAGGAAAAAGCTCAACTCCATCTGAACCGTAGACTGACAAAGAACAGAGACTTTCCCTCTCAAAAATACTAATGATTTAATTAATTTAAGAAAATAAAGGCAATTGCATTTATCGAATACTCGAGGAAAAAGCTCAACTCCATCAGAACCGTAGACTGACAAAGAACAGAGACTTTCCCTCTCAAAAATACTAATGATTAAATTAATTTAAGAAAATAAAGGCAATTGCACTTATCAGATACTCGAGGAAAAAGCTCAACTCCATCTGAACCGTAGACTGACAAAGAACAGAGACTTTCCCTCTCAAAAATACTAATGATTTAATTAATCTAAGAAAATAAAGGCAATTGCAATTATCGAATACTCGAGGAAAAAGCTCAACTCCATCAGAACCGTAGACTGACAAAGAACAGAGACTTTCCCTCTCAAAAATACTAATGATTTAATTGATTTAAGAAAATAAAGGCAATTGCATTTATCGAATACTCGAGGAAAAAGCTCAACTCCATCAGAACCGTAGACTGACAAAGAACAGAGACTTTCCCTCTCAAAAAAACTAATGATTTAATTAATTTAAGAAAATAAAGGCAATTGCACTTATCAGATACTCGAGGAAAAAGCTCAACTCCATCTGAACCGTAGACTGACAAAGAACAGAGACTTTCCCTCTCAAAAATACTAATGATTTAATTAATTTAAGAAAATAAAGGCAATTGCATTTATCGAATACTCGAGGAAAAAGCTCAACTCCATCAGAACCGTAGACTGACGAAGAACAGAGATTTTCCCTCTAAAAAATACTAATTGTTAAATTGATTAAAGGAAATACAACTTAAATTTACCGCGATAACAAAGAACAATACAGAATTAGAAAGAGCCCCAACCCCGCTCTTTCCTGTGAGACACACCCATGGAATTGTCTCTCCAAAAATGAAAATTTATTTACACTGATGAAGAACAGAGATATATATATATATATATATTCCTCCCCCCTTATAAATACTAATGATTAAATTAATTTAAGAAAATAAAGGCAATTGCATTTATCGAATACTCGAGGAAAAAGCTCAACTCCATCTGAACCGTAGACTGACAAAGAACAGAGACTTTCCCTCTCAAAAATACTAATGATTAAATTAATTTAAGAAAATAAAAGGCAATTGCACTTATCAAATACTCGAGGAAAAGCTCAACTCCATCTGAACCGTAGACTGACAAAGAACAGAGACTTTCCCTCTCAAAAATACTAATGATTTAATTAATTTAAGAAAATAAAGGCAATTGCACTTATCGAATACTCGAGGAAAAAGCTCAACTCCATCTGAACCGTAGACTGACAAAGAACAGAGACTTTCCCTCTCAAAAATACTAATGATTAAATTAATTTAAGAAAATAAAAGGCAATTGCATTTATCGAATACTCGAGGAAAAAGCTCAACTCCATCTGAACCGTAGACTGACAAAGAACAGAGACTTTCCCTCTCAAAAATACTAATGATTTAATTAATCTAAGAAAATAAAGGCAATTGCAATTATCGAATACTCGAGGAAAAAGCTCAACTCCATCAGAACCGTAGACTGACAAAGAACAGAGACTTTCCCTCTCAAAAATACTAATGATTTAATTGATTTAAGAAAATAAAGGCAATTGCATTTATCGAATACTCGAGGAAAAAGCTCAACTCCATCTGAACCGTAGACTGACAAAGAACAGAGACTTTCCCTCTCAAAAAAACTAATGATTTAATTAATTTAAGAAAATAAAGGCAATTGCACTTATCAGATACTCGAGGAAAAAGCTCAACTCCATCTGAACCGTAGACTGACAAAGAACAGAGACTTTCCCTCTCAAAAATACTAATGATTTAATTAATTTAAGAAAATAAAAGGCAATTGCACTTATCAAATACTCGAGGAAAAAGCTCAACTCCATCTGAACCGTAGACTGACAAAGAACAGAGACTTTCCCTCTCAAAAAAACTAATGATTTAATTAATTTAAGAAAATAAAGGCAATTGCACTTATCAGATACTCGAGGAAAAAGCTCAACTCCATCTGAACCGTAGACTGACAAAGAACAGAGACTTTCCCTCTCAAAAATACTAATGATTTAATTAATTTAAGAAAATAAAGGCAATTGCATTTATCGAATACTCGAGGAAAAAGCTCAACTCCATCTGAACCGTAGACTGACAAAGAACAGAGACTTTCCCTCTCAAAAATACTAATGATTAAATTAATTTAAGAAAATAAAGGCAATTGCATTTATCGAATACTCGAGGAAAAAGCTCAACTCCATCTGAACCGTAGACTGACAAAGAACAGAGACTTTCCCTCTCAAAAATACTAATGATTTAATTAATTTAAGAAAATAAAGGCAATTGCATTTATCGAATACTCGAGGAAAAAGCTCAACTCCATCTGAACCGTAGACTGACAAAGAACAGAGACTTTCCCTCTCAAAAATACTAATGATTAAATTAATTTAAGAAAATAAAAGGCAATTGCACTTATCAAATACTCGAGGAAAAAGCTCAACTCCATCTGAACCGTAGACTGACAAAGAACAGAGACTTTCCCTCTCAAAAATACTAATGATTAAATTAATTTAAGAAAATAAAAGGCAATTGCACTTATCAAATACTCGAGGAAAAAGCTCAACTCCATCTGAACCGTAGACTGACAAAGAACAGAGACTTTCCCTCTCAAAAATACTAATGATTAAATTAATTTAAGAAAATGAAAGGCAATTGCATTTATCGAATACTCGAGGAAAAAGCTCAACTCCATCTGAACCGTAGACTGACAAAGAACAGAGACTTTCCCTCTCAAAAATACTAATGATTAAATTAATTTAAGAAAATAAAGGCAATTGCATTTATCGAATACTCGAGGAAAAAGCTCAACTCCATCTGAACCGTAGACTGACAAAGAACAGAGACTTTCCCTCTCAAAAATACTAATGATTTAATTAATTTAAGAAAATAAAGGCAATTGCATTTATCGAATACTCGAGGAAAAAGCTCAACTCCATCTGAACCGTAGACTGACAAAGAACAGAGACTTTCCCTCTCAAAAATACTAATGATTAAATTAATTTAAGAAAATAAAAGGCAATTGCACTTATCAAATACTCGAGGAAAAAGCTCAACTCCATCTGAACCGTAGACTGACAAAGAACAGAGACTTTCCCTCTCAAAAATACTAATGATTAAATTAATTTAAGAAAATGAAAGGCAATTGCATTTATCGAATACTCGAGGAAAAAGCTCAACTCCATCTGAACCGTAGACTGACAAAGAACAGAGACTTTCCCTCTCAAAAATACTAATGATTTAATTAATCTAAGAAAATAAAGGCAATTGCAATTATCGAATACTCGAGGAAAAAGCTCAACTCCATCTGAACCGTAGACTGACAAAGAACAGAGACTTTCCCTCTCAAAAAAACTAATGATTTAATTAATTTAAGAAAATAAAGGCAATTGCACTTATCAGATACTCGAGGAAAAAGCTCAACTCCATCTGAACCGTAGACTGACAAAGAACAGAGACTTTCCCTCTCAAAAATACTAATGATTAAATTAATTTAAGAAAATAAAAGGCAATTGCACTTATCAAATACTCGAGGAAAAAGCTCAACTCCATCTGAACCGTAGACTGACAAAGAACAGAGACTTTCCCTCTCAAAAATACTAATGATTTAATTGATTTAAGAAAATAAAGGCAATTGCATTTATCGAATACTCGAGGAAAAAGCTCAACTCCATCTGAACCGTAGACTGACAAAGAACAGAGACTTTCCCTCTCAAAAAAACTAATGATTTAATTAATTTAAGAAAATAAAGGCAATTGCACTTATCAGATACTCGAGGAAAAAGCTCAACTCCATCTGAACCGTAGACTGACAAAGAACAGAGACTTTCCCTCTCAAAAATACTAATGATTTAATTAATTTAAGAAAATAAAAGGCAATTGCACTTATCAAATACTCGAGGAAAAAGCTCAACTCCATCTGAACCGTAGACTGACAAAGAACAGAGACTTTCCCTCTCAAAAAAACTAATGATTTAATTAATTTAAGAAAATAAAGGCAATTGCATTTATCGAATACTCGAGGAAAAAGCTCAACTCCATCTGAACCGTAGACTGACAAAGAACAGAGACTTTCCCTCTCAAAAATACTAATGATTTAATTAATTTAAGAAAATAAAGGCAATTGCATTTATCGAATACTCGAGGAAAAAGCTCAACTCCATCTGAACCGTAGACTGACAAAGAACAGAGACTTTCCCTCTCAAAAATACTAATGATTTAATTAATTTAAGAAAATAAAGGCAATTGCACTTATCGAATACTCGAGGAAAAAGCTCAACTCCATCAGAATTGTAGACTGACAAAGAACAGAGACTTTCCCTCTCAAAAATACTAATGATTAAATTAATTTAAGAAAATAAAGGCAATTGCATTTATCGAATACTCGAGGAAAAAGCTCAACTCCATCTGAACCGTAGACTGACAAAGAACAGAGACTTTCCCTCTCAAAAATACTAATGATTTAATTAATTTAAGAAAATAAAGGCAATTGCACTTATCGAATACTCGAGGAAAAAGCTCAACTCCATCAGAATTGTAGACTGACAAAGAACAGAGACTTTCCCTCTCAAAAATACTAATGATTTAATTAATTTAAGAAAATAAAGGCAATTGCATTTATCGAATACTCGAGGAAAAAGCTCAACTCCATCAGAACCGTAGACTGACAAAGAACAGAGACTTTCCCTCTCAAAAATACTAATGATTTAATTGATTTAAGAAAATAAAGGCAATTGCATTTATCGAATACTCGAGGAAAAAGCTCAACTCCATCAGAACCGTAGACTGACAAAGAACAGAGACTTTCCCTCTCAAAAAAACTAATGATTTAATTAATTTAAGAAAATAAAGGCAATTGCACTTATCAGATACTCGAGGAAAAAGCTCAACTCCATCTGAACCGTAGACTGACAAAGAACAGAGACTTTCCCTCTCAAAAATACTAATGATTTAATTAATTTAAGAAAATAAAGGCAATTGCATTTATCGAATACTCGAGGAAAAAGCTCAACTCCATCAGAACCGTAGACTGACGAAGAACAGAGATTTTCCCTCTAAAAAATACTAATTGTTAAATTGATTAAAGGAAATACAACTTAAATTTACCGCGATAACAAAGAACAATACAGAATTAGAAAGAGCCCCAACCCCGCTCTTTCCTGTGAGACACACCCATGGAATTGTCTCTCCAAAAATGAAAATTTATTTACACTGATGAAGAACAGAGATATATATATATATATATATTCCTCCCCCCTTATAAATACTAATGATTAAATTAATTTAAGAAAATAAAGGCAATTGCATTTATCGAATACTCGAGGAAAAAGCTCAACTCCATCTGAACCGTAGACTGACAAAGAACAGAGACTTTCCCTCTCAAAAATACTAATGATTAAATTAATTTAAGAAAATAAAAGGCAATTGCACTTATCAAATACTCGAGGAAAAAGCTCAACTCCATCTGAACCGTAGACTGACAAAGAACAGAGACTTTCCCTCTCAAAAATACTAATGATTTAATTAATTTAAGAAAATAAAGGCAATTGCACTTATCGAATACTCGAGGAAAAAGCTCAACTCCATCTGAACCGTAGACTGACAAAGAACAGAGACTTTCCCTCTCAAAAAAACTAATGATTTAATTAATTTAAGAAAATAAAGGCAATTGCACTTATCAGATACTCGAGGAAAAAGCTCAACTCCATCTGAACCGTAGACTGACAAAGAACAGAGACTTTCCCTCTCAAAAATACTAATGATTTAATTAATTTAAGAAAATAAAGGCAATTGCATTTATCGAATACTCGAGGAAAAAGCTCAACTCCATCTGAACCGTAGACTGACAAAGAACAGAGACTTTCCCTCTCAAAAATACTAATGATTAAATTAATTTAAGAAAATAAAGGCAATTGCATTTATCGAATACTCGAGGAAAAAGCTCAACTCCATCTGAACCGTAGACTGACAAAGAACAGAGACTTTCCCTCTCAAAAATACTAATGATTTAATTAATTTAAGAAAATAAAGGCAATTGCATTTATCGAATACTCGAGGAAAAAGCTCAACTCCATCTGAACCGTAGACTGACAAAGAACAGAGACTTTCCCTCTCAAAAATACTAATGATTTAATTAATTTAAGAAAATAAAGGCAATTGCACTTATCGAATACTCGAGGAAAAAGCTCAACTCCATCAGAATTGTAGACTGACAAAGAACAGAGACTTTCCCTCTCAAAAATACTAATGATTTAATTAATTTAAGAAAATAAAGGCAATTGCATTTATCGAATACTCGAGGAAAAAGCTCAACTCCATCTGAACCGTAGACTGACAAAGAACAGAGACTTTCCCTCTCAAAAATACTAATGATTTAATTGATTTAAGAAAATAAAGGCAATTGCATTTATCGAATACTCGAGGAAAAAGCTCAACTCCATCTGAACCGTAGACTGACAAAGAACAGAGACTTTCCCTCTCAAAAATACTAATGATTAAATTAATTTAAGAAAATAAAGGCAATTGCACTTATCAGATACTCGAGGAAAAAGCTCAACTCCATCTGAACCGTAGACTGACAAAGAACAGAGACTTTCCCTCTCAAAAATACTAATGATTTAATTAATTTAAGAAAATAAAGGCAATTGCATTTATCGAATACTCGAGGAAAAAGCTCAACTCCATCTGAACCGTAGACTGACAAAGAACAGAGACTTTCCCTCTCAAAAATACTAATGATTAAATTAATTTAAGAAAATAAAAGGCAATTGCATTTATCGAATACTCGAGGAAAAAGCTCAACTCCATCTGAACCGTAGACTGACAAAGAACAGAGACTTTCCCTCTCAAAAATACTAATGATTTAATTAATTTAAGAAAATAAAGGCAATTGCACTTATCGAATACTCGAGGAAAAAGCTCAACTCCATCAGAATTGTAGACTGACAAAGAACAGAGACTTTCCCTCTCAAAAATACTAATGATTTAATTAATTTAAGAAAATAAAGGCAATTGCATTTATCGAATACTCGAGGAAAAAGCTCAACTCCATCTGAACCGTAGACTGACAAAGAACAGAGACTTTCCCTCTCAAAAATACTAATGATTTAATTGATTTAAGAAAATAAAGGCAATTGCATTTATCGAATACTCGAGGAAAAAGCTCAACTCCATCTGAACCGTAGACTGACAAAGAACAGAGACTTTCCCTCTCAAAAATACTAATGATTTAATTAATTTAAGAAAATAAAGGCAATTGCATTTATCGAATACTCGAGGAAAAAGCTCAACTCCATCTGAACCGTAGACTGACAAAGAACAGAGACTTTCCCTCTCAAAAATACTAATGATTTAATTAATTTAAGAAAATAAAGGCAATTGCACTTATCGAATACTCGAGGAAAAAGCTCAACTCCATCTGAACCGTAGACTGACAAAGAACAGAGACTTTCCCTCTCAAAAATACTAATGATTAAATTAATTTAAGAAAATAAAAGGCAATTGCATTTATCGAATACTCGAGGAAAAAGCTCAACTCCATCTGAACCGTAGACTGACAAAGAACAGAGACTTTCCCTCTCAAAAATACTAATGATTTAATTAATTTAAGAAAATAAAGGCAATTGCACTTATCGAATACTCGAGGAAAAAGCTCAACTCCATCTGAACCGTAGACTGACAAAGAACAGAGACTTTCCCTCTCAAAAATACTAATGATTAAATTAATTTAAGAAAATAAAAGGCAATTGCATTTATCGAATACTCGAGGAAAAAGCTCAACTCCATCTGAACCGTAGACTGACAAAGAACAGAGACTTTCCCTCTCAAAAATACTAATGATTAAATTAATTTAAGAAAATAAAGGCAATTGCACTTATCAGATACTCGAGGAAAAAGCTCAACTCCATCTGAACCGTAGACTGACAAAGAACAGAGACTTTCCCTCTCAAAAAAACTAATGATTTAATTAATTTAAGAAAATAAAGGCAATTGCACTTATCAGATACTCGAAGAAAAAGCTCAACTCCATCTGAACCGTAGACTGACAAAGAACAGAGACTTTCCCTCTCAAAAATACTAATGATTTAATTAATTTAAGAAAATAAAGGCAATTGCATTTATCGAATACTCGAGGAAAAAGCTCAACTCCATCTGAACCGTAGACTGACAAAGAACAGAGACTTTCCCTCTCAAGAATACTAATGATTTAATTAATTTAAGAAAATAAAGGCAATTGCATTTATCGAATACTCGAGGAAAAAGCTCAACTCCATCAGAATTGTAGACTGACAAAGAACAGAGACTTTCCCTCTCAAAAATACTAATGATTTAATTAATTTAAGAAAATAAAGGCAATTGCACTTATCGAATACTCGAGGAAAAAGCTCAACTCCATCAGAATTGTAGACTGACAAAGAACAGAGACTTTCCCTCTCAAAAATACTAATGATTTAATTAATTTAAGAAAATAAAGGCAATTGCATTTATCGAATACTCGAGGAAAAAGCTCAACTCCATCAGAACCGTAGACTGACAAAGAACAGAGACTTTCCCTCTCAAAAATACTAATGATTTAATTAATTTAAGAAAATAAAGGCAATTGCACTTATCAGATACTCGAGGAAAAAGCTCAACTCCATCTGAACCGTAGACTGACAAAGAACAGAGACTTTCCCTCTCAAGAATACTAATGATTTAATTAATTTAAGAAAATAAAGGCAATTGCACTTATCGAATACTCGAGGAAAAAGCTCAACTCCATCAGAATTGTAGACTGACAAAGAACAGAGACTTTCCCTCTCAAAAATACTAATGATTTAATTAATTTAAGAAAATAAAGGCAATTGCATTTATCGAATACTCGAGGAAAAAGCTCAACTCCATCTGAACCGTAGACTGACAAAGAACAGAGACTTTCCCTCTCAAAAATACTAATGATTTAATTAATTTAAGAAAATAAAGGCAATTGCACTTATCGAATACTCGAGGAAAAAGCTCAACTCCATCTGAACCGTAGACTGACAAAGAACAGAGACTTTCCCTCTCAAAAATACTAATGATTAAATTAATTTAAGAAAATAAAGGCAATTGCACTTATCAGATACTCGAGGAAAAAGCTCAACTCCATCTGAACCGTAGACTGACAAAGAACAGAGACTTTCCCTCTCAAAAATACTAATGATTAAATTAATTTAAGAAAATAAAAGGCAATTGCATTTATCGAATACTCGAGGAAAAAGCTCAACTCCATCTGAACCGTAGACTGACAAAGAACAGAGACTTTCCCTCTCAAAAATACTAATGATTTAATTAATTTAAGAAAATAAAGGCAATTGCACTTATCGAATACTCGAGGAAAAAGCTCAACTCCATCTGAACCGTAGACTGACAAAGAACAGAGACTTTCCCTCTCAAAAATACTAATGATTAAATTAATTTAAGAAAATAAAGGCAATTGCACTTATCAGATACTCGAGGAAAAAGCTCAACTCCATCTGAACCGTAGACTGACAAAGAACAGAGACTTTCCCTCTCAAAAATACTAATGATTTAATTAATCTAAGAAAATAAAGGCAATTGCAATTATCGAATACTCGAGGAAAAAGCTCAACTCCATCTGAACCGTAGACTGACAAAGAACAGAGACTTTCCCTCTCAAGAATACTAATGATTTAATTAATTTAAGAAAATAAAGGCAATTGCATTTATCGAATACTCGAGGAAAAAGCTCAACTCCATCAGAATTGTAGACTGACAAAGAACAGAGACTTTCCCTCTCAAAAATACTAATGATTTAATTAATTTAAGAAAATAAAGGCAATTGCACTTATCGAATACTCGAGGAAAAAGCTCAACTCCATCAGAATTGTAGACTGACAAAGAACAGAGACTTTCCCTCTCAAAAATACTAATGATTTAATTAATTTAAGAAAATAAAGGCAATTGCATTTATCGAATACTCGAGGAAAAAGCTCAACTCCATCAGAACCGTAGACTGACAAAGAACAGAGACTTTCCCTCTCAAAAATACTAATGATTTAATTAATTTAAGAAAATAAAGGCAATTGCACTTATCAGATACTCGAGGAAAAAGCTCAACTCCATCTGAACCGTAGACTGACAAAGAACAGAGACTTTCCCTCTCAAGAATACTAATGATTTAATTAATTTAAGAAAATAAAGGCAATTGCACTTATCGAATACTCGAGGAAAAAGCTCAACTCCATCAGAATTGTAGACTGACAAAGAACAGAGACTTTCCCTCTCAAAAATACTAATGATTTAATTAATTTAAGAAAATAAAGGCAATTGCATTTATCGAATACTCGAGGAAAAAGCTCAACTCCATCTGAACCGTAGACTGACAAAGAACAGAGACTTTCCCTCTCAAAAATACTAATGATTTAATTAATTTAAGAAAATAAAGGCAATTGCACTTATCGAATACTCGAGGAAAAAGCTCAACTCCATCTGAACCGTAGACTGACAAAGAACAGAGACTTTCCCTCTCAAAAATACTAATGATTAAATTAATTTAAGAAAATAAAGGCAATTGCACTTATCAGATACTCGAGGAAAAAGCTCAACTCCATCTGAACCGTAGACTGACAAAGAACAGAGACTTTCCCTCTCAAAAATACTAATGATTAAATTAATTTAAGAAAATAAAAGGCAATTGCATTTATCGAATACTCGAGGAAAAAGCTCAACTCCATCTGAACCGTAGACTGACAAAGAACAGAGACTTTCCCTCTCAAAAATACTAATGATTTAATTAATTTAAGAAAATAAAGGCAATTGCACTTATCGAATACTCGAGGAAAAAGCTCAACTCCATCTGAACCGTAGACTGACAAAGAACAGAGACTTTCCCTCTCAAAAATACTAATGATTAAATTAATTTAAGAAAATAAAGGCAATTGCACTTATCAGATACTCGAGGAAAAAGCTCAACTCCATCTGAACCGTAGACTGACAAAGAACAGAGACTTTCCCTCTCAAAAATACTAATGATTTAATTAATCTAAGAAAATAAAGGCAATTGCAATTATCGAATACTCGAGGAAAAAGCTCAACTCCATCAGAACCGTAGACTGACGAAGAACAGAGATTTTCCCTCTAAAAAATACTAATTGTTAAATTGATTAAAGGAAATACAACTTAAATTTACCGCGATAACAAAGAACAATACAGAATTAGAAAGAGCCCCAACCCCGCTCTTTCCTGTGAGACACACCCATGGAATTGTCTCTCCAAAAATGAAAATTTATTTACACTGATGAAGAACAGAGATATATATATATATATATATATATATTCCTCCCCCCTTATAAATACTAATGATTGAATTAATATAAGAAAATAAAGGCAATTGCATTTATCGAATACTCGAGGAAAAAGCTCAACTCCATCTGAACCGTAGACTGACAAAGAACAGAGACTTTCCCTCTCAAAAATACTAATGATTTAATTAATTTAAGAAAATAAAGGCAATTGCATTTATCGAATACTCGAGGAAAAAGCTCAACTCCATCTGAACCGTAGACTGACAAAGAACAGAGACTTTCCCTCTCAAAAATACTAATGATTTAATTAATTTAAGAAAATGAAGGCAATTGCATTTATCGAATACTCGAGGAAAAAGCTCAACTCCATCAGAACCGTAGACTGACGAAGAACAGAGATTTTCCCTCTAAAAAATACTAATTGTTAAATTGATTAAAGGAAATACAACTTAAATTTACCGCGATAACAAAGAACAATACAGAATTAGAAAGAGCCCCAACCCCGCTCTTTCCTGTGAGACACACCCATGGAATTGTCTCTCCAAAAATGAAAATTTATTTACACTGATGAAGAACAGAGATATATATATATATATATATATTCCTCCCCCCTTATAAATACTAATGATTGAATTAATTTAAGAAAATAAAGGCAATTGCATTTATCGAATACTCGAGGAAAAAGCTCAACTCCATCTGAACCGTAGACTGACAAAGAACAGAGACTTTCCCTCTCAAAAATACTAATGATTTAATTAATTTAAGAAAATAAAGGCAATTGCACTTATCGAATACTCGAGGAAAAAGCTCAACTCCATCTGAACCGTAGACTGACAAAGAACAGAGACTTTCCCTCTCAAAAATACTAATGATTTAATTAATTTAAGAAAATAAAGGCAATTGCATTTATCGAATACTCGAGGAAAAAGCTCAACTCCATCTGAACCGTAGACTGACAAAGAACAGAGACTTTCCCTCTCAAAAATACTAATGATTTAATTAATTTAAGAAAATAAAGGCAATTGCACTTATCGAATACTCGAGGAAAAAGCTCAACTCCATCAGAACCGTAGACTGACAAAGAACAGAGACTTTCCCTCTCAAAAATACTAATGATTTAATTAATTTAAGAAAATAAAGGCAATTGCATTTATCGAATACTCGAGGAAAAAGCTCAACTCCATCAGAACCGTAGACTGACGAAGAACAGAGACTTTCCCTCTCAAAAATACTAATGATTTAATTAATTTAAGAAAATAAAGGCAATTGCACTTATCGAATACTCGAGGAAAAAGCTCAACTCCATCTGAACCGTAGACTGACAAAGAACAGAGACTTTCCCTCTCAAAAATACTAATGATTAAATTAATTTAAGAAAATAAAAGGCAATTGCACTTATCAAATACTCGAGGAAAAAGCTCAACTCCCTCAGAACCGTAGACTGACGAAGAACAGAGATTTTCCCTCTCAAAAATACTAATGATTTAATTAATTTAAGAAAATAAAGGCAATTGCATTTATCGAATACTCGAGGAAAAAGCTCAACTCCATCTGAACCGTAGACTGACAAAGAACAGAGACTTTCCCTCTCAAAAATACTAATGATTTAATTAATTTAAGAAAATAAAGGCAATTGCATTTATCGAATACTCGAGGAAAAAGCTCAACTCCCTCAGAACCGTAGACTGACGAAGAACAGAGATTTTCCCTCTCAAAAAAACTAATTGTTAAATTGATTAAAGGAAATACAACTTAAATTTACCGCGATAACAAAGAACAATACAGAATTAGAAAGAGCCCCAACCCCGCTCTTTCCTGTGAGACACACCCATGGAATTGTCTCTCCAAAAATGAAAATTTATTTACACTGATGAAGAACAGAGATATATATATATATATATATTCCTCCCCCCTTATAAATACTAATGATTAAATTAATTTAAGAAAATAAAGGCAATTGCATTTATCGAATACTCGAGGAAAAAGCTCAACTCCATCTGAACCGTAGACTGACAAAGAACAGAGACTTTCCCTCTCAAAAATACTAATGATTAAATTAATTTAAGAAAATAAAAGGCAATTGCACTTATCAAATACTCGAGGAAAAAGCTCAACTCCATCTGAACCGTAGACTGACAAAGAACAGAGACTTTCCCTCTCAAAAATACTAATGATTTAATTAATTTAAGAAAATAAAGGCAATTGCACTTATCGAATACTCGAGGAAAAAGCTCAACTCCATCAGAACCGTAGACTGACAAAGAACAGAGACTTTCCCTCTCAAAAATACTAATGATTTAATTAATTTAAGAAAATAAAGGCAATTGCATTTATCGAATACTCGAGGAAAAAGCTCAACTCCATCTGAACCGTAGACTGACAAAGAACAGAGACTTTCCCTCTCAAAAATACTAATGATTAAATTAATTTAAGAAAATAAAAGGCAATTGCACTTATCAAATACTCGAGGAAAAAGCTCAACTCCATCTGAACCGTAGACTGACAAAGAACAGAGACTTTCCCTCTCAAAAATACTAATGATTTAATTAATTTAAGAAAATAAAGGCAATTGCACTTATCGAATACTCGAGGAAAAAGCTCAACTCCATCAGAACCGTAGACTGACAAAGAACAGAGACTTTCCCTCTCAAAAATACTAATGATTTAATTAATTTAAGAAAATAAAGGCAATTGCATTTATCGAATACTCGAGGAAAAAGCTCAACTCCATCAGAACCGTAGACTGACAAAGAACAGAGACTTTCCCTCTCAAAAATACTAATGATTTAATTAATTTAAGAAAATAAAGGCAATTGCACTTATCGAATACTCGAGGAAAAAGCTCAACTCCATCAGAACCGTAGACTGACAAAGAACAGAGACTTTCCCTCTCAAAAATACTAATGATTTAATTAATTTAAGAAAATAAAGGCAATTGCATTTATCGAATACTCGAGGAAAAAGCTCAACTCCATCAGAACCGTAGACTGACAAAGAACAGAGACTTTCCCTCTCAAAAATACTAATGATTTAATTAATTTAAGAAAATAAAGGCAATTGCACTTATCGAATACTCGAGGAAAAAGCTCAACTCCATCAGAACCGTAGACTGACAAAGAACAGAGACTTTCCCTCTCAAAAATACTAATGATTTAATTAATTTAAGAAAATAAAGGCAATTGCACTTATCGAATACTCGAGGAAAAAGCTCAACTCCATCAGAACCGTAGACTGACAAAGAACAGAGACTTTCCCTCTCAAAAATACTAATGATTTAATTAATTTAAGAAAATAAAGGCAATTGCATTTATCGAATACTCGAGGAAAAAGCTCAACTCCATCAGAACCGTAGACTGACAAAGAACAGAGACTTTCCCTCTCAAAAATACTAATGATTTAATTAATTTAAGAAAATAAAGGCAATTGCACTTATCGAATACTCGAGGAAAAAGCTCAACTCCATCAGAACCGTAGACTGACAAAGAACAGAGACTTTCCCTCTCAAAAATACTAATGATTTAATTAATTTAAGAAAATAAAGGCAATTGCATTTATCGAATACTCGAGGAAAAAGCTCAACTCCATCAGAACCGTAGACTGACAAAGAACAGAGACTTTCCCTCTCAAAAATACTAATGATTTAATTAATTTAAGAAAATAAAGGCAATTGCACTTATCGAATACTCGAGGAAAAAGCTCAACTCCATCAGAACCGTAGACTGACAAAGAACAGAGACTTTCCCTCTCAAAAATACTAATGATTTAATTAATTTAAGAAAATAAAGGCAATTGCATTTATCGAATACTCGAGGAAAAAGCTCAACTCCATCAGAACCGTAGACTGACGAAGAACAGAGATTTTCCCTCTCAAAAAAACTAATTGTTAAATTGATTAAAGGAAATACAACTTAAATTTACCGCGATAACAAAGAACAATACAGAATTAGAAAGAGCCCCAACCCCGCTCTTTCCTGTGAGACACACCCATGGAATTGTCTCTCCAAAAATGAAAATTTATTTACACTGATGAAGAACAGAGATATATATATATATATATATTCCTCCCCCCTTATAAATACTAATGATTAAATTAATTTAAGAAAATAAAGGCAATTGCATTTATCGAATACTCGAGGAAAAAGCTCAACTCCATCTGAACCGTAGACTGACAAAGAACAGAGACTTTCCCTCTCAAAAATACTAATGATTAAATTAATTTAAGAAAATAAAAGGCAATTGCACTTATCAAATACTCGAGGAAAAAGCTCAACTCCATCTGAACCGTAGACTGACAAAGAACAGAGACTTTCCCTCTCAAAAATACTAATGATTTAATTAATTTAAGAAAATAAAGGCAATTGCATTTATCGAATACTCGAGGAAAAAACTCAACTCCATCAGAACCGTAGACTGACAAAGAACAGAGACTTTCCCTCTCAAAAATACTAATGATTTAATTAATTTAAGAAAATAAAGGCAATTGCACTTATCGAATACTCGAGGAAAAAGCTCAACTCCATCAGAATTGTAGACTGACAAAGAACAGAGACTTTCCCTCTCAAAAATACTAATGATTTAATTAATTTAAGAAAATAAAGGCAATTGCATTTATCGAATACTCGAGGAAAAAGCTCAACTCCATCAGAACCGTAGACTGACAAAGAACAGAGACTTTCCCTCTCAAAAATACTAATGATTTAATTAATTTAAGAAAATAAAGGCAATTGCACTTATCAGATACTCGAGGAAAAAGCTCAACTCCATCTGAACCGTAGACTGACAAAGAACAGAGACTTTCCCTCTCAAGAATACTAATGATTTAATTAATTTAAGAAAATAAAGGCAATTGCACTTATCGAATACTCGAGGAAAAAGCTCAACTCCATCAGAATTGTAGACTGACAAAGAACAGAGACTTTCCCTCTCAAAAATACTAATGATTTAATTAATTTAAGAAAATAAAGGCAATTGCATTTATCGAATACTCGAGGAAAAAGCTCAACTCCATCTGAACCGTAGACTGACAAAGAACAGAGACTTTCCCTCTCAAAAATACTAATGATTTAATTAATTTAAGAAAATAAAGGCAATTGCACTTATCGAATACTCGAGGAAAAAGCTCAACTCCATCTGAACCGTAGACTGACAAAGAACAGAGACTTTCCCTCTCAAAAATACTAATGATTAAATTAATTTAAGAAAATAAAGGCAATTGCACTTATCAGATACTCGAGGAAAAAGCTCAACTCCATCTGAACCGTAGACTGACAAAGAACAGAGACTTTCCCTCTCAAAAATACTAATGATTAAATTAATTTAAGAAAATAAAAGGCAATTGCATTTATCGAATACTCGAGGAAAAAGCTCAACTCCATCTGAACCGTAGACTGACAAAGAACAGAGACTTTCCCTCTCAAAAATACTAATGATTTAATTAATTTAAGAAAATAAAGGCAATTGCACTTATCGAATACTCGAGGAAAAAGCTCAACTCCATCTGAACCGTAGACTGACAAAGAACAGAGACTTTCCCTCTCAAAAATACTAATGATTTAATTAATCTAAGAAAATAAAGGCAATTGCAATTATCGAATACTCGAGGAAAAAGCTCAACTCCATCAGAACCGTAGACTGACGAAGAACAGAGATTTTCCCTCTAAAAAATACTAATTGTTAAATTGATTAAAGGAAATACAACTTAAATTTACCGCGATAACAAAGAACAATACAGAATTAGAAAGAGCCCCAACCCCGCTCTTTCCTGTGAGACACACCCATGGAATTGTCTCTCCAAAAATGAAAATTTATTTACACTGATGAAGAACAGAGATATATATATATATATATATTCCTCCCCCCTTATAAATACTAATGATTAAATTAATTTAAGAAAATAAAGGCAATTGCATTTATCGAATACTCGAGGAAAAAGCTCAACTCCATCTGAACCGTAGACTGACAAAGAACAGAGACTTTCCCTCTCAAAAATACTAATGATTAAATTAATTTAAGAAAATAAAAGGCAATTGCACTTATCAAATACTCGAGGAAAAAGCTCAACTCCATCTGAACCGTAGACTGACAAAGAACAGAGACTTTCCCTCTCAAAAATACTAATGATTTAATTAATTTAAGAAAATAAAGGCAATTGCACTTATCGAATACTCGAGGAAAAAGCTCAACTCCATCAGAACCGTAGACTGACAAAGAACAGAGACTTTCCCTCTCAAAAATACTAATGATTTAATTAATTTAAGAAAATAAAGGCAATTGCATTTATCGAATACTCGAGGAAAAAGCTCAACTCCATCAGAACCGTAGACTGACAAAGAACAGAGACTTTCCCTCTCAAAAATACTAATGATTTAATTAATTTAAGAAAATAAAGGCAATTGCACTTATCGAATACTCGAGGAAAAAGCTCAACTCCATCAGAACCGTAGACTGACAAAGAACAGAGACTTTCCCTCTCAAAAATACTAATGATTTAATTAATTTAAGAAAATAAAGGCAATTGCATTTATCGAATACTCGAGGAAAAAGCTCAACTCCATCAGAACCGTAGACTGACGAAGAACAGAGATTTTCCCTCTCAAAAAAACTAATTGTTAAATTGATTAAAGGAAATACAACTTAAATTTACCGCGATAACAAAGAACAATACAGAATTAGAAAGAGCCCCAACCCCGCTCTTTCCTGTGAGACACACCCATGGAATTGTCTCTCCAAAAATGAAAATTTATTTACACTGATGAAGAACAGAGATATATATATATATATATATTCCTCCCCCCTTATAAATACTAATGATTAAATTAATTTAAGAAAATAAAGGCAATTGCATTTATCGAATACTCGAGGAAAAAGCTCAACTCCATCTGAACCGTAGACTGACAAAGAACAGAGACTTTCCCTCTCAAAAATACTAATGATTTAATTAATTTAAGAAAATAAAGGCAATTGCATTTATCGAATACTCGAGGAAAAAGCTCAACTCCATCTGAACCGTAGACTGACAAAGAACAGAGACTTTCCCTCTCAAAAATACTAATGATTAAATTAATTTAAGAAAATAAAAGGCAATTGCACTTATCAAATACTCGAGGAAAAAGCTCAACTCCATCTGAACCGTAGACTGACAAAGAACAGAGACTTTCCCTCTCAAAAATACTAATGATTTAATTAATTTAAGAAAATAAAGGCAATTGCACTTATCGAATACTCGAGGAAAAAGCTCAACTCCATCAGAACCGTAGACTGACAAAGAACAGAGACTTTCCCTCTCAAAAATACTAATGATTTAATTAATTTAAGAAAATAAAGGCAATTGCATTTATCGAATACTCGAGGAAAAAGCTCAACTCCATCAGAACCGTAGACTGACAAAGAACAGAGACTTTCCCTCTCAAAAATACTAATGATTTAATTAATTTAAGAAAATAAAGGCAATTGCACTTATCGAATACTCGAGGAAAAAGCTCAACTCCATCAGAACCGTAGACTGACAAAGAACAGAGACTTTCCCTCTCAAAAATACTAATGATTTAATTAATTTAAGAAAATAAAGGCAATTGCATTTATCGAATACTCGAGGAAAAAGCTCAACTCCATCAGAACCGTAGACTGACAAAGAACAGAGACTTTCCCTCTCAAAAATACTAATGATTTAATTAATTTAAGAAAATAAAGGCAATTGCACTTATCGAATACTCGAGGAAAAAGCTCAACTCCATCAGAACCGTAGACTGACAAAGAACAGAGACTTTCCCTCTCAAAAATACTAATGATTTAATTAATTTAAGAAAATAAAGGCAATTGCACTTATCGAATACTCGAGGAAAAAGCTCAACTCCATCAGAACCGTAGACTGACAAAGAACAGAGACTTTCCCTCTCAAAAATACTAATGATTTAATTAATTTAAGAAAATAAAGGCAATTGCATTTATCGAATACTCGAGGAAAAAGCTCAACTCCATCTGAACCGTAGACTGACAAAGAACAGAGACTTTCCCTCTCAAAAATACTAATGATTTAATTAATTTAAGAAAATAAAGGCAATTGCACTTATCGAATACTCGAGGAAAAAGCTCAACTCCATCAGAACCGTAGACTGACAAAGAACAGAGACTTTCCCTCTCAAAAATACTAATGATTTAATTAATTTAAGAAAATAAAGGCAATTGCATTTATCGAATACTCGAGGAAAAAGCTCAACTCCATCAGAACCGTAGACTGACGAAGAACAGAGATTTTCCCTCTCAAAAAAACTAATTGTTAAATTGATTAAAGGAAATACAACTTAAATTTACCGCGATAACAAAGAACAATACAGAATTAGAAAGAGCCCCAACCCCGCTCTTTCCTGTGAGACACACCCATGGAATTGTCTCTCCAAAAATGAAAATTTATTTACACTGATGAAGAACAGAGATATATATATATATATATATTCCTCCCCCCTTATAAATACTAATGATTAAATTAATTTAAGAAAATAAAGGCAATTGCATTTATCGAATACTCGAGGAAAAAGCTCAACTCCATCTGAACCGTAGACTGACAAAGAACAGAGACTTTCCCTCTCAAAAATACTAATGATTAAATTAATTTAAGAAAATAAAAGGCAATTGCACTTATCAAATACTCGAGGAAAAAGCTCAACTCCATCTGAACCGTAGACTGACAAAGAACAGAGACTTTCCCTCTCAAAAATACTAATGATTTAATTAATTTAAGAAAATAAAGGCAATTGCATTTATCGAATACTCGAGGAAAAAACTCAACTCCATCAGAACCGTAGACTGACAAAGAACAGAGACTTTCCCTCTCAAAAATACTAATGATTTAATTAATTTAAGAAAATAAAGGCAATTGCACTTATCGAATACTCGAGGAAAAAGCTCAACTCCATCAGAATTGTAGACTGACAAAGAACAGAGACTTTCCCTCTCAAAAATACTAATGATTTAATTAATTTAAGAAAATAAAGGCAATTGCATTTATCGAATACTCGAGGAAAAAGCTCAACTCCATCAGAACCGTAGACTGACAAAGAACAGAGACTTTCCCTCTCAAAAATACTAATGATTTAATTAATTTAAGAAAATAAAGGCAATTGCACTTATCAGATACTCGAGGAAAAAGCTCAACTCCATCTGAACCGTAGACTGACAAAGAACAGAGACTTTCCCTCTCAAGAATACTAATGATTTAATTAATTTAAGAAAATAAAGGCAATTGCACTTATCGAATACTCGAGGAAAAAGCTCAACTCCATCAGAATTGTAGACTGACAAAGAACAGAGACTTTCCCTCTCAAAAATACTAATGATTTAATTAATTTAAGAAAATAAAGGCAATTGCATTTATCGAATACTCGAGGAAAAAGCTCAACTCCATCTGAACCGTAGACTGACAAAGAACAGAGACTTTCCCTCTCAAAAATACTAATGATTTAATTAATTTAAGAAAATAAAGGCAATTGCACTTATCGAATACTCGAGGAAAAAGCTCAACTCCATCTGAACCGTAGACTGACAAAGAACAGAGACTTTCCCTCTCAAAAATACTAATGATTAAATTAATTTAAGAAAATAAAGGCAATTGCACTTATCAGATACTCGAGGAAAAAGCTCAACTCCATCTGAACCGTAGACTGACAAAGAACAGAGACTTTCCCTCTCAAAAATACTAATGATTAAATTAATTTAAGAAAATAAAAGGCAATTGCATTTATCGAATACTCGAGGAAAAAGCTCAACTCCATCTGAACCGTAGACTGACAAAGAACAGAGACTTTCCCTCTCAAAAATACTAATGATTTAATTAATTTAAGAAAATAAAGGCAATTGCACTTATCGAATACTCGAGGAAAAAGCTCAACTCCATCTGAACCGTAGACTGACAAAGAACAGAGACTTTCCCTCTCAAAAATACTAATGATTTAATTAATCTAAGAAAATAAAGGCAATTGCAATTATCGAATACTCGAGGAAAAAGCTCAACTCCATCAGAACCGTAGACTGACGAAGAACAGAGATTTTCCCTCTAAAAAATACTAATTGTTAAATTGATTAAAGGAAATACAACTTAAATTTACCGCGATAACAAAGAACAATACAGAATTAGAAAGAGCCCCAACCCCGCTCTTTCCTGTGAGACACACCCATGGAATTGTCTCTCCAAAAATGAAAATTTATTTACACTGATGAAGAACAGAGATATATATATATATATATATATATATTCCTCCCCCCTTATAAATACTAATGATTGAATTAATATAAGAAAATAAAGGCAATTGCATTTATCGAATACTCGAGGAAAAAGCTCAACTCCATCTGAACCGTAGACTGACAAAGAACAGAGACTTTCCCTCTCAAAAATACTAATGATTTAATTAATTTAAGAAAATAAAGGCAATTGCATTTATCGAATACTCGAGGAAAAAGCTCAACTCCATCTGAACCGTAGACTGACAAAGAACAGAGACTTTCCCTCTCAAAAATACTAATGATTTAATTAATTTAAGAAAATAAAGGCAATTGCATTTATCGAATACTCGAGGAAAAAGCTCAACTCCATCAGAACCGTAGACTGACGAAGAACAGAGATTTTCCCTCTAAAAAATACTAATTGTTAAATTGATTAAAGGAAATACAACTTAAATTTACCGCGATAACAAAGAACAATACAGAATTAGAAAGAGCCCCAACCCCGCTCTTTCCTGTGAGACACACCCATGGAATTGTCTCTCCAAAAATGAAAATTTATTTACACTGATGAAGAACAGAGATATATATATATATATATATATTCCTCCCCCCTTATAAATACTAATGATTGAATTAATTTAAGAAAATAAAGGCAATTGCATTTATCGAATACTCGAGGAAAAAGCTCAACTCCATCTGAACCGTAGACTGACAAAGAACAGAGACTTTCCCTCTCAAAAATACTAATGATTTAATTAATTTAAGAAAATAAAGGCAATTGCACTTATCGAATACTCGAGGAAAAAGCTCAACTCCATCTGAACCGTAGACTGACAAAGAACAGAGACTTTCCCTCTCAAAAATACTAATGATTTAATTAATTTAAGAAAATAAAGGCAATTGCATTTATCGAATACTCGAGGAAAAAGCTCAACTCCATCAGAACCGTAGACTGACAAAGAACAGAGACTTTCCCTCTCAAAAATACTAATGATTTAATTGATTTAAGAAAATAAAGGCAATTGCATTTATCGAATACTCGAGGAAAAAGCTCAACTCCATCAGAACCGTAGACTGACGAAGAACAGAGATTTTCCCTCTCAAAAAAACTAATTGTTAAATTGATTAAAGGAAATACAACTTAAATTTACCGCGATAACAAAGAACAATACAGAATTAGAAAGAGCCCCAACCCCGCTCTTTCCTGTGAGACACACCCATGGAATTGTCTCTCCAAAAATGAAAATTTATTTACACTGATGAAGAACAGAGATATATATATATATATATATTCCTCCCCCCTTATAAATACTAATGATTAAATCAATTTAAGAAAATAAAGGCAATTGCATTTATCGAATACTCGAGGAAAAAGCTCAACTCCATCTGAACCGTAGACTGACAAAGAACAGAGACTTTCCCTCTCAAAAATACTAATGATTTAATTAATTTAAGAAAATAAAGGCAATTGCACTTATCGAATACTCGAGGAAAAAGCTCAACTCCATCTGAACCGTAGACTGACAAAGAACAGAGACTTTCCCTCTCAAAAATACTAATGATTTAATTAATTTAAGAAAATAAAGGCAATTGCACTTATCGAATACTCGAGGAAAAAGCTCAACTCCATCAGAACCGTAGACTGACAAAGAACAGAGACTTTCCCTCTCAAAAATACTAATGATTTAATTAATTTAAGAAAATAAAGGCAATTGCATTTATCGAATACTCGAGGAAAAAGCTCAACTCCATCTGAACCGTAGACTGACAAAGAACAGAGACTTTCCCTCTCAAAAATACTAATGATTTAATTAATTTAAGAAAATAAAGGCAATTGCATTTATCGAATACTCGAGGAAAAAGCTCAACTCCATCTGAACCGTAGACTGACAAAGAACAGAGACTTTCCCTCTCAAAAATACTAATGATTTAATTAATTTAAGAAAATAAAGGCAATTGCACTCATCGAATACTCGAGGAAAAAGCTCAACTCCATCAGAACCGTAGACTGACAAAGAACAGAGACTTTTCCTCTCAAAAATACTAATGATTTAATTGATTTAAGAAAATAAAGGCAATTGCATTTATCGAATACTCGAGGAAAAAGCTCAACTCCATCAGAACCGTAGACTGACGAAGAACAGAGATTTTCCCTCTCAAAAAAACTAATTGTTAAATTGATTAAAGGAAATACAACTTAAATTTACCGCGATAACAAAGAACAATACAGAATTAGAAAGAGCCCCAACCCCGCTCTTTCCTGTGAGACACACCCATGGAATTGTCTCTCCAAAAATGAAAATTTATTTACACTGATGAAGAACAGAGATATATATATATATATATATTCCTCCCCCCTTATAAATACTAATGATTAAATCAATTTAAGAAAATAAAGGCAATTGCATTTATCGAATACTCGAGGAAAAAGCTCAACTCCATCAGAACCGTAGACTGACAAAGAACAGAGACTTTCCCTCTCAAAAATAATAATGATTTAATTAATTTAAGAAAATAAAGGCAATTGCATTTATCGAATACTCGAGGAAAAAGCTCAACTCCATCAGAACCGTAGACTGACAAAGAACAGAGACTTTCCCTCTCAAAAATACTAATGATTTAATTAATTTAAGAAAATAAAGGCAATTGCACTTATCGAATACTCGAGGAAAAAACTCAACTCCATCAGAACCGTAGACTGACAAAGAACAGAGACTTTCCCTCTCAAAAATACTAATGATTTAATTAATTTAAGAAAATAAAGGCAATTGCATTTATCGAATACTCGAGGAAAAAGCTCAACTCCATCAGAACCGTAGACTGACAAAGAACAGAGACTTTCCCTCTCAAAAATACTAATGATTTAATTAATTTAAGAAAATAAAGGCAATTGCACTTATCGAATACTCGAGGAAAAAGCTCAACTCCATCTGAACCGTAGACTGACAAAGAACAGAGACTTTCCCTCTCAAAAATACTAATGATTAAATTAATTTAAGAAAATAAAAGGCAATTGCATTTATCGAATACTCGAGGAAAAAGCTCAACTCCATCTGAACCGTAGACTGACAAAGAACAGAGACTTTCCCTCTCAAAAATACTAATGATTTAATTAATTTAAGAAAATAAAGGCAATTGCACTTATCGAATACTCGAGGAAAAAGCTCAACTCCATCTGAACCGTAGACTGACAAAGAACAGAGACTTTCCCTCTCAAAAATACTAATGATTAAATTAATTTAAGAAAATAAAGGCAATTGCACTTATCAGATACTCGAGGAAAAAGCTCAACTCCATCTGAACCGTAGACTGACAAAGAACAGAGACTTTCCCTCTCAAAAATACTAATGATTTAATTAATCTAAGAAAATAAAGGCAATTGCAATTATCGAATACTCGAGGAAAAAGCTCAACTCCATCAGAACCGTAGACTGACGAAGAACAGAGATTTTCCCTCTAAAAAATACTAATTGTTAAATTGATTAAAGGAAATACAACTTAAATTTACCGCGATAACAAAGAACAATACAGAATTAGAAAGAGCCCCAACCCCGCTCTTCCCTGTGAGACACACCCATGGAATTGTCTCTCCAAAAATGAAAATTTATTTACACTGATGAAGAACAGAGATATATATATATATATATATATTCCTCCCCCCTTATAAATACTAATGATTAAATTAATTTAAGAAAATGAAGGCAATTGTACTTATCAAATACTTGAGGAAAAAGCTCAACATCATCAGAACCGTAGACTGACGAAGAACAGAGATTTTCCCTCTCAAAAATACTAATGATTAAATTAATTTAAGAAAATAAAGGCAATTGCACTCATCAAATACTCGAGGAAAAAGCTCAACTTCATCAGAACCGTAGACTGACGAAGAACAGAGATTTTCCCTCTCAAAAATACTAATGATTGAATTAATATAAGAAAATAAAGGCAATTGCACTTGTCAAATACTCGAGAAAAAAGCTCAACATCATCAGAACCGTAGACTGATGAAGAACAAAGATTTTCCATCTAAAAAATACCAATTGTTAAATTGATTAATATAAATACAATTTGAATTTGCCGCGATAGCAGAGAGCAATACAGAATTAGAAAGAGCCCCAACCCCGCTCTTTCCTGTGAGACACATCCATGGAATTGTCTCTCCAAGAATCAAAATTTATTTACACTGATGAAGGACAGAGATATATATATATATTCCCCCCCCCCCCTTATAAATACTAATGATTAAATTAATTTAAGAAAATAAAGGCAATTGCACTCATCAAATACTCGAGAAGAAAGCTCAACATCCTCAGAACCGTAGACTGATGAAGAACAGAGATTTCCCCTCTGAAAAATACTAATGATTAAATTAATTTATGAAAATAAAGGCAATTGCACTTATCAAATACTCGAGAAAAAAGCTCAACATCATCAGAACCTTAGACTGATGAAGAACAGAGATTTCCCCTCTGAAAAATACTAATGATTAAATTAATTTATGAAAATAAAGGCAATTGCACTTATCAAATACTCGAGAAAAAAGCTCAACATCCTCAGAACCGTAGACTGATGAAGAACAGAGATTTCCCCTCTGAAAAATACTAATGATTAAATTAATTTATGAAAATAAAGGCAATTGCACTTATCAAATACTCGAGAAAAAAGCTCAACATCATCAGAACCTTAGACTGATGAAGAACAGAGATTTTCCCTCTAAAAAATACTAATTGTTAAATTTATTGAAAGAAATACAACTCGAATTTCCCGCGATAACAAAGAATTTTACAGAATTAGAAACAGCCCCAACCCCGCTCTTTCCTGTGAGACACATCCATGGCATTGTCTCTCCAAAAATAAAAATTTATTTTTTCTCCTTGGTTCTTGATAATTTTTCATGGGCTCTTCATTTTTTCCATTGTTATTATTATTTCTTCTAATATAAAAAACTAATGCTTTGTCAACTTCTATTTCAATT
Organism: Aleiodes leptofemur; assembly: GCA_963942555.1. Lineage (NCBI taxonomy): Eukaryota > Metazoa > Arthropoda > Insecta > Hymenoptera > Braconidae > Aleiodes > Aleiodes leptofemur. The sequence continues at coordinate 1,256,550 of OZ012619.1, read as the reverse complement.
ATTTCACAAAAAATCTATCCATTTACTCTTCAGTTATCGACAATTTATTTGATTGAACAACGCTCTAATAATTATCAAGGTCCAAGGAAAAAAAAATGGAAAATAAAAATTATATTATACTAAAATCTATTTTATTTTCGACAATAACTGCTTCAAGACGCAGTGATTTCTAAGAGCCGACAAGGGGAAGGGAGGGGGAGTGAGCAGTGTCTTGACCGTTGAGAAATTCCGGGTAAATATGTAGTATAGCGGCCTTTCCAAATAAAATTAATTCAAAATTAATTCAAATTACCTCAGGAAGGGAGGTGGCGAAAATGATGTAATATATCTTGGTCAAAAATTTGAAGGAAAGTATAGGAACTCGCAATAGCTCAGTGGTCAGAGCACCTGACATGTAATCAGAGGGTCGTGGGTTCAAATCCTGCTTGCGGATTCCATATTTTTTTCCGAAGATTTGACTTTGATAATTAATTAAATTTTATAAGAAAGGCCCCTATTCTCCATATTTACCAAATTCCGTTTATCGAAATCAGAATAAATGAATTAAACCGAAAATACGTTGAAATATTCAGAAAATCCACTCGACACCGACAGGTTATTGTCCCTCGACATTTTCTCATTTTTTCTTCATTTTGTTATTAAAAATTCCCCCTGTCAATTCAATTTCATATTGAAAAAAGGAAAAAAAGAAAAAATTACTTTCACAGTCTCATTTCCTTCCTAATCATTTTATTTTAATCAAGTAGAGAAAAATTTTCACTTGACAGAGGAAAATAACAACGAGAAACTGCTAAATGCTAACTCCTTATTCAAAGAACTTTTAAATCCGTGCAAATTATTGCACAACATCTCGAATGCGTCGAAGCCCGCGCAACCATTTGAAATATTATATGTGCTCGAAAGAAAAATGTTGAAAAATGAATAGGGGAAAATAGGGGAAAATGAATAGGGCAATACGGACATAAGGGGTAAAATGGGCACATTTGAATTTTATGCATATATTATTAATAAATCTTCAATTGAATGAAAATATTGGAGATGGATTTTTTCTAATGATTCCATCGAAAAGCTGAGGAAATTTTAGTCAGTTTTTTCATTTTTTTGAGAATTCGATTTTTCCTGGGATTTTCGAGGGGTAAAAACTTTTGATTTTTGAGTAAATTCAGTTTTTTGGGAACATTTCTGGTTCTATCCGCCGTAGCGACCTGGGACCGATTTTAAATGAAAGGTGAGATCATTTCCCATCGATTCATGGGGTTTTGGATTCAAAAATATCGATTTTTAAATAGTTATAGGACAAAAACCGATGATCATAATTTTTCACAAAAGTTCCCATAACTTTTTGAAAAATCGATATTTTTAAATTCAAAACCCCATAAATCGACGGGAAATGTTCTCACTTTTCATTTAAAATCGTTCCCAGGTCGCTACGACTAATAGAACCAAAGATATTCCCAAAAAACTGAATTTGCTCAGAAATCGAAAGGCTTTTACCCCTCAAAAATCCCAGAAAAAATCGAATTCTCAAAAAATTGAAAAAAATCAATTCTGGCACATGTTTTTGGACTAAAACGTTCTCAGTTTTCAAATGGAATCATTAAAAAAAATCTATCTCCCACTGTGTTCCATGACAATGTCCATTTTGCCCCACATTCCTCTGAATAAACTTTCACGAATAAATTTAAGGGAAAAAAAAGAGGATTTTTTCTATGGACACGAATAAAAAAAGAAGTAATAATCATTATAGCCTCCCCCCTCCCCCCTTCCATTTTCAACTGATTTTTTTCAGCAGAATGATTTTTTTCAGCAGAATAATTAATTGCAAATGGTGAGAAAAAAAAATTGATCCACAATAATTCAGTAGTGAAGAGGTAAAACAGGATAAATTGATTTATCTTTGAGGTCATTTCGAAGGAAATATCTCGGAAACTAAGTGAGATGAGATGATATTATCTATCTGTTTTTGTAGAGAATTTTAAGAATACCAAAAGAGTTTTAGTGCAAAATTGCTCTTTCTCTGTTATTTTTTAAGGTATTTTCAAAAAACTTGATGAGAAAAAAAGAGACTTATCTTGTTTTACCTCTTCACTACTGAATTGAGGAAATTGAGGAAAAGAAATGCGTGAAAAAAAACTCGAATTTACTTACTCATTTGGATGACATAAACGCCGAGTAATCCGCAATAATGCACACACAAATAAAAAGTCACAAATAAAAAATTTCCCAGTGTTCTCAGTGTATCTGTCACTTTCACTGTATAAGAACAAGTATTTTAACACTGTCAAACACTTCAAAAGTCACTTTCACAGTTGTCAAAGACACAAGAAGGCGGGACAAAAGCCGGTAAGGTAATGACGTACGATCCTCCTTCGGGGCCCCCCAAGTACCAATAAAATCAATAGTTATGATGAAATTCTATTATTATTGATTCAAATCACTTATTAATATTTATATTGCATTAATTATTCAATAAAAATTGGAAAATATAAGAATTTTCCTGATGTTAACACAAACACGTCTGTACTCGGTGGAGCCCCAACCCTTACTGAGGACAGGTTCGTACCTGCACTGTCGAGAGAGTGGGGATTGCCATTGTGACGTCATGCACTGCTACAGTGATACAGACGCTCGTGATTGGCTGGCCCCCCTCTCTTCTCACAAGAATATTTTTTTGTGGGAGGTTTCCGATATTATCTCGGTGAATAAGCGAGATAGAGCGAAATTCAGGTTAATTCGGGATCACCAGGGAGTTTTACAGTTTTTTACGAAGATCTCGGTGAATAAGCGAGATAGAGCGGAATGGACGGTAATTTGGGATCATCAGGGAGTTTTACAGTTCTTTACGATTATTTCGGTGAATAGGCGAGATAGAGCGAAATGGATGGTAATTTGGGATCACCAGGGAGTTCCACAGTTTTTTACGATGATCTCGGTAATTAAGCGAGATAGAGCGAAAGGGACGGTCATTCGAGATCACCAGGGAGATCTACAGTTTTTTACGAAGATCTCGGTAAATAAGCGAGATAAAGCGAAATTCAGGTTAATTTGGGATCACCAGGGAGTTTTACAGTTATTTACGATTAATTCGGTGAATAAGCGAGATAGAGCGGAATGGACGGTAATTTGGGATCACCAGGGAGTTCTACAGTTTTTTACAATTAATTTGGTGAATAAGCGAGATAAAGCGAAATTCAGGTTAATTTGGGATCACCAGGGAGTTCTACAGTTTTTTACAATTAATTTGGTGAATAAGCGAGATAAAGCGAAATTCAGGTTAATTTGGGATCACCAGGGAGTTTTACAGTTTTTTACAAAGATCTCGGTGAATAAGCGAGATAGAGCGGAATGGACGGTAATTTGGGATCACCAGGGAGTTCTACAGTTTTTTACGATTAATTCGGTGAATAAGCGAGATAGAGCGAAATGGACGGTGATTTGGGATCACCAGGGAGTTCTACTGTTTTTTACAATCAATTTGGTGAATAAGCGAGATAAAGCGAAATTCAGGTTAATTTGGGATCACCAGGGAGTTCTACAGTTTTTTACAATTAATTTGGTGAATAAGCGAGATAAAGCGAAATTCAGGTTAATTTGGGATCACCAGGGAGTTTTACAGTTTTTTACGACGATCTCGGTGAATAAGCGAGATAGAGTGAAATGGACGGTAATTTGGGATCACCAGGGAGTTCTACAGTTTTTTACGATTAATTCGGTGAATAAGCGAGATAGAGCGAAATGGACGGTGATTTGGGATCACCAGGGAGTTCTACAGTTTTTTTAAAATCAATTTGGTGAATAAGCGAGATAAAGCGAAATTCAGGTTAATTTGGGATCACCAGGGAGTTTTACAGTTTTTTACGAAGCTCTCGGTGAATAAGCGAGATAGAGCGGAATGGACGGTAATTTGGGAACATCAGGGAGTTTTACAGTTCTTTACGATTATTTCGGTGAATAAGCGAGATAGAGCGAAATGGACGGTAATTTGGGATCACCAGGGAGTTCTACAGTTTCTTACGATGATCTCGGTAATTAAGCGAGATAGAGCGAAAGGGACGGTCATTCGAGATCACCAGGGAGTTCTACAGTTTTTTACAATTAATTTGGTGAATAAGCGACATAAAGCGAAATTCAGGTTAATTTGGGATCACCAGGGAGTTATACAGTTTTTTACGAAGATCTCGGTGAATAAGCGAGATAGAGCGAAATGGACGGTAATTTGGGATCACAAGGGAGTTTTACAGTTTTCCTACGACGATCTCGATGAATAAGCGAGATAGAGCGGAATGGACGGTAATTTGGGATCACCAGGGAGTTCTACAGTTTTTTACGATTAATTCGGTGAATAAGCGAGATAGAGCGAAATGGACGGTGATTTGGGATCACCAGGGAGTTCTACAGTTTTTTTAAAATCAATTTGGTGAATAAGCGAGATAAAGCGAAATTCAGGTTAATTTGGGATCACCAGGGAGTTTTACAGTTTTTTACGAAGATCTCGGTGAATAAGCGAGATAGAGCGAAATGGACGGTAATTTGGGATCACCAGGGAGTTCTACAGTTTTTTACGATTAATTCGGTGAATAAGCGAGATAGAGCGAAATGGACAGTAATTTGGGATCACCAGGGAGTTCTACAGTTTTTTACGATGATCTCGGTTAATAAGCGAGATAGAGCGAAATGGACGGTAATTTGGGATCACAAGGGAGTTTTACAGTTTTTCTACGACGATCTCGGTGAATGAGCGAGATAGAGCGAAAGGGACGGTAATTCGAGATCACCAGGGAGTTCTACAGTTTTTTACAATCAATTTGGTGAATAAGCGAGATGAAGCGAAATTCAGGTTAATTTGGGATCACCAGGGAGTTTTACAGTTTTTTACGACGATCTCGGTGAATAAGCGAGATAGAGTGAAATGGACGGTAATTTGGGATCACCAGGGAGTTCTACAGTTTTTTACGATTAATTCGGTGAATAAGCGAGATAGAGCGAAATGGACAGTAATTTGGGATCACCAGGGAGTTCTACAGTTTTTTACGATGATCTCGGTTAATAAGCGAGATAGAGCGAAATGGACGGTAATTTGGGATCACAAGGGAGTTTTACAGTTTTTCTACGACGATCTCGGTGAATGAGCGAGATAGAGCGAAAGGGACGGTAATTCGAGATCACCAGGGAGTTCTACAGTTTCTTACGATTAATTCGGTGAATAAGCGAGATAGAGCGAAATGGACAGTAATTTGGGATCACCAGGGAGTTCTACAGTTTTTTACAATCAATTTGGTGAATAAGCGAGATAAAGCGAAATTCAGGTTAATTTGGGATCACCAGGGAGTTTTACAGTTTTTTACGACGATCTCGGTGAATAAGCGAGATAGAGTGAAATGGACGGTAATTTGGGATCACCAGGGAGTTCTACAGTTTTTTACGATTAATTCGGTGAATAAGCGAGATAGAGCGAAATGGACAGTAATTTAGGATCACCAGGGAGTTCTACAGTTTTTTACAATCAATTTGGTGAATAAGCGAGATAAAGCGAGATTCAGGTTAATTTGGGATCACCAGGGAGTTTTACAGTTTTTTTACGACGATCTCGGTGAATAAGAGAGATAGAGTGAAATGGACGGTAATTTGGGATCACCAGGGAGTTCTACAGTTTTTTACGATTAATTCGGTGAATAAGCGAGATAGAGCGAAATGGACAGTAATTTGGGATCACCAGGGAGTTCTACAGTTTTTTACGATGATCTCGGTTAATAAGCGAGATAGAGCGAAATGGACGGTAATTTGGGATCACAAGGGAGTTTTACAGTTTTTCTACGACGATCTCGGTGAATGAGCGAGATAGAGCGAAAGGGACGGTAATTCGAGATCACCAGGGAGTTCTACAGTTTCTTACGATTAATTCGGTGAATAAGCGAGATAGAGCGAAATGGACAGTAATTTAGGATCACCAGGGAGTTCTACAGTTTTTTACAATCAATTTGGTGAATAAGCGAGATAAAGCGAGATTCAGGTTAATTTGGGATCACCAGGGAGTTTTACAGTTTTTTTACGACGATCTCGGTGAATAAGAGAGATAGAGTGAAATGGACGGTAATTTGGGATCACCAGGGAGTTCTACAGTTTCTTACGATGATCTCGGTAATTAAGCGAGATAGAGCGAAAGGGACGGTCATTCGAGATCACCAGGGAGTTCTACAGTTTTTTACAATTAATTTGGTGAATAAGCGACATAAAGCGAAATTCAGGTTAATTTGGGATCACCAGGGAGTTATACAGTTTTTTACGAAGATCTCGGTGAATAAGCGAGATAGAGCGAAATGGACGGTAATTTGGGATCACAAGGGAGTTTTACAGTTTTCCTACGACGATCTCGATGAATAAGCGAGATAGAGCGGAATGGACGGTAATTTGGGATCACCAGGGAGTTCTACAGTTTTTTACGATTAATTCGGTGAATAAGCGAGATAGAGCGAAATGGACGGTGATTTGGGATCACCAGGGAGTTCTACAGTTTTTTTAAAATCAATTTGGTGAATAAGCGAGATAAAGCGAAATTCAGGTTAATTTGAGATCACCAGGGAGTTTTACAGTTTTTTACGAAGATCTCGGTGAATAAGCGAGATAGAGCGAAATGGACGGTAATTTGGAATCACCAGGGAGTTTTACTGTTTTTCACGATTATTTCGGTGAATAAGCGAGATAGAGCGAAATGGACGGTAATTTGGAATCATCAGGGAGTTCTACAGTTTTTTACGATGATCTCGGTTAATAAGCGAGATAGAGCGAAATGGACGGTAATTTGGGATCACCAGGGAGTTTTCACGAATAATTTGAGATCACCAGGGAGTTTTTCACGATTAATTCAGTGAATAAGCGAGATAAAGCGAAAATCAGTTTTTGCCCTATAAGTACTTGAAAAAATTGATATTTTTCTTTTTAAACCCCATAAGTCGATGGGAAATGAGCTCACCTTTCATTTAAGATGAACCTCAGATCGCTACGATCAATAGAACCAGAGATATTCTGGAAAACCGGAAATTTTTCAGAAACAGAAGAGTTTCACCTTCAAATTTCGCGCAAAAAATGAAATTTTTGAAAAATTCCAAAAAATAACTTCTGACATATGATTTTCATGGGAAATTTTCTCATCTTTCCAATGGAATCATCAGAAAAAATCTATCTCCAATATTTCCATCGATTTCGAGTAATTTTCGTAGTATAAAAAACCAAAACTAACACGTGCCCATTTTACTCCACTTTCTCCTATTCAATAAAATTAAATAAATTAAAAAAATCTTCAATAAAACACAAGTATATAGTGAGTGATGTTTATTACAAATTTCCTGTTATAATAGCGATATAGATATTCAACAACGCGTATTGAACAACATTATATACATTTTATTTATCATTAATTATTTTTTTTAAATTTATTCTCGGTATTAATAATATTTTCTTTAATAAACTTTGATAACTGCCTGAATGTGGAGATCACTTGGAAGCACAATAATTCAGTATAATTAAGCTTACTAAATTTTTGTTTTTTTCATTAAAATCTGTACACATTAATCCCTCTTTCTTGGTGTTATAAAGTAATTTAAGTAGAGATAAGAAAAAATAAGAAAAAAAAAACATTATTAATCGACGAATAAATTAGAGCTTCCTCCGAAACTCAAATGAGAGAAAAGAAAAGAATCACTAGAGTCTAATTTACAAAAATAAGATACAAATCATTAACAAAAATTTTAATTTAATAATATCTCGCCATAATCTTAATTAACAATTTGCAGACTTTATGAAGCGCAATTTTTTTTCAAATATATCAGAATATTTTTGTCATGTTTTTTTTCTTTTAATTATTATTTTTTTTAAAGATTATTTAAAACTGCAGATTAATTATATATAAAAGTGAATATTTTTCAAGTCTAGTATATCACAAAATATAATTATTGTTAATTTTAATTATTCAACAAAATTATTTTCTGTAATATTTCAAAGTGAAAATTAAAAAAAAAAGTGTTTATCTAATTCAATCTTATCAACGAATTCATAATTATCATTATCATTATTATTATTATATACAGGGCACCTTGTGACACTTTTATAGAGCAGAATTACGTTTTTTATGAGAATAATTAGAATATCACTGAATAATTGAAGAAAAAGAGAACATATTACTTGAAAAGATAAAAAAATAAAACCGTCCATTTCTCTTTCAACAAAAAAAAGCGAAAAAAAAATAATAAAAGACTAGTTAATCATTTAAAAATCGATATTCCATGAGAAATTGAGTATAATTATTTAAAAAAATAAAACCGAGAACATTCACAGACGCTTCATTATAAAAAAAAACAATATTTTCAAACGTAAATTAATTAATTAATTAATTAATTTAATTGCCAAAAATGAGCTTTTTAAGTATCTGCAAAAAAAAACCACTTTCAACAATTAAATTAATTTTTTTTATGAATTAATTATTAAATCCGTATTCAAAAATATTTAAAAGTAAATTATATTTTATTCCCTGTATGTCACAATAGCAACAGATCAATGAGATTACCACGTGGTTGTGTGATACTCTCTGGAAAGAATTCCATGAGTTTATCATAAAGTTCGGCTCTTCTGTGATGAAGTTCCCTCTGCAAAGTGTCCAAACTGCCATTATTCTCATTATTTTCATCCCTCGATAGTCCTCGATAATCGGCAAGTGCCTCCTGTTCCCGAAAAAGAACGGCAGTAAGCGACTGAAACTCCTTGGTCTGTTCCTCATCATCATGATCAATTATCTCAAAAACATCTCTCTGCAAATACTCAAGTGCCTCGATACTACTTTTAAGTGCAAGTTCCTTAAACTTGTATTTTCTAATAATAAGCTTGCACTTTCGTAGAACCTGTTCCTGACTCGGGCGACACAATTTAAGCTGCCAAAAGTCATCCAGTCTCAATTTTGGAGAAGAAGAACGTCCAGGATTGCCTCCAAAAAGATAATGCACTTTTTTATCAGTGTCATAAACCAATTGATGAGCGAACCTCGGACAAGGCTCGTAATCCAGCATCTTGCTCCAATACTTGTCTCCCCCATTCTCATTCCTATAAATACAAGTCCAGGAATTTTTCTTAATTTTGTAAACCCAGAAAGAATTCTGCGCGTTTTCTTCTCGTTTGTCTTTATCTTTGCTCAAACCAGATAAAACGTAAATTTCGCCCAACATGGGATCAATAGTGGCTCTTTGAGCTGCTCCGGCTGCTGGGATGTGACTGGTTCCATCATGACTCCCAAAATCAGTGATGCTGATGTGTTCCACCATATTTGTGTCTACTTCATACGTAAAAAAGTCGTTTAGATACTCTTTGCTTCTTTGACCGGCTGATATGTACAGTTTTCGGTCAATCGGGTTGAACAGCATGGAATGACCGACTCGCGATCGAATAATCGGAACAGAAAAAGGACTCGGTCTCGCTATATCACAGGCGAGAATGTTCCACGTGCTAGTAGCGACATGATAAGAGTACAACCCCGAAAATATGGGTTCTGCCGAAGTTATTGGAACTCCATTTTCTTCTGCACCTCCAGAAGGTACCAAAACACGACCACCAAAGACGTAGATCATGCGATTGGCAACCTCCATCGACATCTGATGATCAAAGATCAATTTCGGACCCCCAACAGCTCCTGTATCCTCGGAAATCTGCGTCCACTTGTCGGATTCAATATCATAAACGTAAAAATCGCTTTTTAAGTTCTCTGGAGTTCGGTATTGAGTGTCCAAGTATCTTCCGAGGGTAAAAAGCTGTCTTCTTTCGGGATCGAGGCACATTTTGTGGCAGGAACGTGCACTGGGTCCACCGACTGCTCCAGTATCCTTGCAGATCAGTTTCCACGTTTCTGTTCTTAAATCGTAGAGCCAAAGATCGGCAAGATCTTGGGTTCCATCCCAGCCTCCGAATAAGTAGAGACTTTCTCCGGATGAATCGATGACCATTTGATGACCACCGCGCATTCCTGGCTTTGGATCGTCACAGGATATTTTTTTCCAAAGGGCACGGTAAGGTTGGCTGTTCATGTAGTCGTCGAGAAGTCCAATTTTTACAGCGTTTGTTATGAAATTTTCTGCTTCTTGATGATCCCCGCGGTTTACTAGGATCTCATAAAGGACTGACAAACGCTGATCCTCCAATTTTATTTCGGCTACTCGCTCCAATGTTTCGACGACTTCCGGCTGCTCCAATCGGCGAAAGTGCTTCATGCAGAGTCGAACAATCTCGTTTTTTAAGTACTTGTTTACGTATTTTATGCAGGGTCTTATGACACTGGGATCGTCCATTCCAGTGAGACGTACGTGCCAAATGGAGAAATTGAAACTTGGACCCCAGGACTGGAGTGGCATGATTTTTATGTAACGGACGGGATAGAATATGTCGTCACGACCAATTTTGTGCTTTAATTCAAATGTCTCGGATATTGAGTCGTTTTTTAAACCTCCTTTTAGAAGTTCCATCATATTGTCGTAGTCCATTCCACCGTAGACTTTAAACTTTTTCATGTTGCAGACGTGGGTCTTCTCGAATTTTCCGAAAGTGATGGAACGAACGATTGAAGGCGTTTGCAGCTTGAGCGCGAGATATTGCGGGTGATTGTCGTTGTCGGAGGACCATCGGGAAGACTGGTCCAGTGGCTTGTCGACGAGAATATTCCTGAAAAATTAAATATATCATATTATATATATGTATATATGTATATATGTGTGTGAAGGTATTTGGGATAAAGTGGACGTCAGAGGTGAAATGGAAACATTTGAATTTTTTGGAAATTTGATGTTAGGGTTGATGAAAATGTTGGGAAATCAGGTGAAGGAGTTGAGATAGGATGATTTTGATGATTCCATTGGAAAGCTGGGGAAATTTGCGTTGGAAAGCATAGGTCACAAGTTATTTTTTTGAAATTTTTTGGAGCAGAATCTAAAGATTTTTTGGGAAAAATTCGTTTTTTGAAGATATCTCTGGTTTTATTGGTCGTAGAACTTTGGGATTGCGCGCAAATGAAAGCTGAGCTCATTTTCCATCGATTTATGTAGTTTAAAAATGAAAATTATCAATTTTTCAAGAATTGGTAAAGGAAAATGATGATTTTCAGTTAAAAAAACGTTCTAAATATTTGAAAAATCAATATTTTTAGCTTCAAAACCACATAAATCGATGGGGAATGATCTCAATTCTCGTTCAAGATCGATTCCAGGTCTCTGCGATCAATAAAACCAGAGAAATCTTTGAAGAACAGAATTTTTCCTAAGAATCTAAAGGGTTTGATCTCGAATTCTGCTCCAAAAAGTTAAATTTTCGAGTAAAATTTGCCAAATAATGTGCAAAACATATTTTTCAACTCAAATTTCCTCAGTTTTTAACTGATACCATCAAAAAAAACATTATTCCAAGCCTTTCACTTGCTTCGCGCAATTTCCACTATCCAGAACATTCGAAATTCAAAAAAATAAACAATTTTAAAAATAAAAAAATTTCCAGAAAAATTGATTTCAGCACAAATATTTCGGAATTTAAGCGAGATAGAGCAATTTCGCCCTAATCCTTTTTTGTAGCTCTTGAAATTCTCTACTGAAATAACCAAAACAAAACTGCCCTATCTCGCTTAGTTTCCAAGATATTCCAAGAAAACTCCAATAATATCGAATTTGTCCAAAATCTATGAAACTGAAAATATCAGACATCTGACATTTCTTAGTCTTCTTTTTTTTTTTTACCAAATAAATTATCTTTAAAAAAATGAAAAATATGCACATATAAAAAATTTAAAAACCAATAAGTGCAAATTTTCCAAATATTTTTTTCATAATAATTTACTTGTTTTAAAAAAATTAAAAAATTAAAAATCCTAATAATCGTCAGATTTCTGCTATTTTCAGTATTATCAAAATATGATATTAAAAAAATCAGGCATCTGACATTTCTTAGTCTTTTTTTTCACCAAATAAATTATCTTTAAAAAAATAAAAAATATGCACATATAGAAAATTTAAAAACCAATAAGTGCAAATTTTTCAAATATTTTTTTCATAATAATTTACTTGTTTTAAAAAAATTCAAAAATCAAAAATCCTAATAATTGCCAGATTTCTGCTATTTTCAGTATTATCAAAATATGATATTAAAAAAATCAGACATCTGACATTTCTTAGTCTTTTTTTTCACCAAATAAATTATTAACAAAAAAAAAAGAAAAATATGCACATATAGAAAATTTAAAAACCTATAAGTGCAAATTTTTCAAATATTTATTTCATAATAATTTACTTGTTTTAAAAAAATTAAAAAATCAAAAATCCTAAAAATTGCCAGAATTCTGCTATTTTCAGTATTATCAAAATTCGTTAATTTTATCCTCAGTTGTCCAAAAATTTTGGCGGTGGAAACCGTTATCTTCAAACCTTCAAAACATACAAATTCAAAAAAGAAATTATCCCAAATTATAAAAAAATCATTAAATTAATTTCTAAAAAAATCCATAACTCACTCTGGCACATATGTTGGTGAGTAACTCGAGCACTTGTATATTCTGTACTCCAGTGTTTTCCATTCATGTCCATCATCAGAAACCTCGGAAGACGCCATATTAAACAAGTGACATAACCATAACCTTTGATACGACTGTATATTTAATTAAATAGCCTTCTCTTTTGTTGCAGAATGGCAAAAATGTCTTCGATTAATTTCTGCCAATGTCTTTTGCCTTCAGTCTTTCATTGTCCAATGAATACTTTTTTTATCCTTTTAACAATATACAAAAAAACAGTGAATTGATGATAAAATTGTTGCAATGTTTGGACTGATAACTGACGAATTCGCACAAACACAACGTATCAGCAATAATAATAATGATAATAATAAAAATATAATTTACCTAAATATATGTGTATATATATATGCATACAAGACTTTACTTCACTTGGTGACCGGCCGGAATGTGGGTAATTTTCCAATCCCCCCCCCCTCCTTCTCCTCTCCACCCCCCCCCCCCCCCCCCTCCTCTCCTTGTTGGTAAAACAGTCACTGACACAGTGCAACAGAGAAGAGACATATATATATACACACACAAATGTCCCACGTGGTATACAGATATAAATATAATTTGACGATAATAACAATCATTTTTTTTATTTAAAAAAAAGAGTTTGTTGAGGAATTTGATGCAGTAAAGTTTTATTTAATCTGAAGGTTTGAATTGGTTTTTTAAAAGGTAGGAAATTATGATTTTTTGAAAATTCTAACCTTACCTAACTTTTTTTTGAGAATGTGAAATTTACTGAAGAAATTGATTTTATTTTATTATTAGATTATCGGAAATATTTCGGAGTCTAAGCGAGATAGAGCGGTTTTTATGAGATGTTTTTTGTAGAGAATTTTAAGAGCTACAAAAGAGGTTTTATGAAATCGCTCTATCTCGCTTATCCTCCAAAATTCTAACGTTCTCCATTTTTTTTTCAATCTAAAATTTGGAGGAAAATTGATTTTATTTTGTCATTAGTTTTTTGGAAATATCTTGGAGTCTAAGCGAGATAGAGCAATTTTACAAGAAACCTTTTTTGTAGAAAATTTCAAAATTCACAAAAAAGGTATCCTGTAAAATTGCTCTATCTCGCTTAGTTTCCAAAATATTCTGAATAATCTGATTAAAAATTTCATACATTTTGTTTTTTTTCAGTAAAAAAATGAATTTTATTTTGTTTTTTGAGAATATCTCGGAAATTAAGCGAGATAGAGCAATTTTACAAGAGACCTTTTTTGTAGAGAATTTTGAAAGCTACAAAAAAGGTTTCCTGTAAAATTGCTCTATCTCGCTTATCCTCCAAGATATCTCCAAAACACTGATAACTCAAAATGTCATACATTTGATACATTTTCTTTTTTTTCCAGTAATTAAATTGAATTTTCAAAAAAATGGACGAAATAGCGAAGGATCCCCGCTTTGCGCATGTCCCAAAGGACCCAAAATTCCGTCGAATTCCAAAAAAAGAGCGAAAAGTCAAGATTGACAAAAGATTTCACTCAATGTTCAAAGACAAAAACTTCAAAGTCACTTATACAATCGATAAACGTGGAAGACCACTTCAAAAATCATCATCAGAAGATCTAGAAAAGTACTACGATGTCTCTTCAGATAGTTCAGATGAAGAGGAGAGTCCAGAAGCTGCAAAAATCCCCCAAAAAATCAAAAAACCGTCAAAATCCGCTAAAAATGATGAAAATTCACAAATTTACAAGAAAAATGAAGAAAACGCGGCAAATTCAAACAAATTATCCCAAAATTATAAAAATGGAAAAAACGCGGCAAATTCAAACGAATTTTCGAAAAATTCTAAAAATGCGGCAAATTCAAAAGAATTTTCATCGAATTCTGAAAATGAAGAAAACGCGCCAAATTCAAACGAATTTGGCGCGAATTCAAATTCTAAAGATGAAGAAAACGCGGCAAATTTGAATGATTTAAAAATAGTGCGAAAAAATGATCCAAAAACGATAAATCCCCAGATAAAAGCGAAATTAAAGGATTTATCTATAGATTACGCGAGAGGAGAAGGTGTAATTCTCTCCGACAGTTCATCAGAGGAAGATTCATCTGCCGAAGATGATTCCGAGGACGAGGGGATCGAGCACATGTGGGGAGAACTCGATAAAGAGGCTGAAACGACTGATGAAGTGACTTCCAGACTAGCTATATGCAATTTGGACTGGGACAGAATGCGCGCGGTTGATTTAATGGTTTTATTCAATTCATTTCTTCCACCTGGAGGTTTAATTCACTCGATCACGATTTATCCATCGGAGTTTGGGCTGGAGCGGATGAAAGAGGAAATTATTATTTCATATATATAGGGGAAGGTGGGGCAATACGGACATCAGGGGTAAAATGGACAAATTTGAGTTTTTATGCATGTATTATGAAAAAATCTTTAAATGAATGAAAATATTGGAGATGGATTTTTTTAAATGATTCCATCGGAAAGCTGAGGAAATTTTAGTCGAGAAACATGTGCCGGAATTAATTTTTTTCAATTTTTTGAGAATTCGATTTTTTCTGGCATTTTTGAGGGGTAAAAGTCTTTCGATTTTTGAGCAAATTCAGTTTTTGGGGAATATCTCTGGTTCTATTGGTCGTAGCGACCTGGGACCAATTTTAAATGAAAGGTTAGATCATTTCCCATCGATTCATGGGGTTTTGGATTCAAAAATATCGATTTTTTACACAGTTATAGGACAAAAACCGATGATCATAATTTTTCACAAAAGTTCCCATAACTATCTGAAAAATCGATATTTTTAAATTCAAAACCCCATAAATCGATGGCAAATGATCTCACCTTTCATTTAAAATCGGTCCCAAGTCGCTACGACCAATAGAACCAGAGATATTTCCAAAAAACTGAATTCACTTAGAAATCGAAAGGTTTTTACCCCTCAAAAATGCCAGAAAAAATCGAATTCTCAAAAAATTGAAAAAAATTTCCTCAGCTTTCCGATAGAATCATCAAAAAAAATCCATCTCCCACTCTTTCACTACAATGCCCATTTTGCCCCACGTTCCCCTATTTATTCAATGAAAATCATATAAATGCAAATTTTATAGGAAAAATAATATTTTTTCTTTATTATATAGGAGGAGGTAAAGGGTCCAATCGAACTGACCCATGAAGATGGGTCCACTGAAGATGCGGAAGAGGAGAGAGACGAGGAGAAAAGCGGAGATGACGAGGATGAGGAGGAGGGCAACGAATTCAGAAGAGAGAAGCTGCGCCAGTACCAATTAAACAGATTAAAGTACTTTTATGCGGTAATGGTCTGCGATTCGCCAGCGACAGCCAATAAAATTTACGCGGAGTGCGATGGACACGAGTACGAGTCAACAGCTACGAAAATGGACCTCCGGTTCATTCCTGATGGGATGGAGTTTGAACAAGAAGCGCGAGAAATCTGCGAAAAACTCCCGGATTTGGCTAAATATCAGCCGAGACAGTTCACGACTACTGCACTGCAACAGGTGAAGGTCGAGTGTACCTGGGATGAAACGAAATTAGATAGACAGGAGATAACGAAGAAGATTAATTCGGGGAAAATCGATGATATTGATGAAAACGATATTAAAGCGTATTTGGCGAGTGGAACGAGCGATGAAGAGTCTGGTAAATTTGTTTGCTTTTTTTTTGGAGGAAAATTTAGGAAATTTGGGTGATGATGATAAAATTAGCAGATATCTGACGATTAATTCAAAAAAAAAAAAATCTGACAATTTTCTGCTTTTTTTTTGAGAAAAAACATTTTCTATGAAAAGCAAATTATTATAAGTAATAATAATAATTATTATATAATTATATAATATATTATATAATAATTATTCCAAATATTATGGAAAACTCTTGAAATTGATAGAAATATTGGCGGTCGATTATTTTTGATGATTTCATTGGAAAGCTGAGGAAATTTTGGGCGGGAAAAAGGGCTGAAGTTAATTTTTTTGAATTTTTGGCGATTTTGACTTTTTTGAGGATTTTAGAGGGGTAAAAGCCTTCTTTTTCTTGAAAATTTTCAGTTTTTCATAAATCGATGGGAAATGAGCTCATCTTCCATTTGAGACCAACCGCGAATGGCTACGACCAATAGAACCAGAGATATTTACAAAAAACTGAAAATTTTCAAAAATAGAAAGGCTTTTACCCCTCAAAAATGCCCAAAAATATCGAATTCTCAAAAAAATCGAAAAAAATACATTTGACACTCCTTTTTCGGCTAAAATTTCCTCAGTTTTTCAATAAAATCATCAAAAAAAATCCATCTCCAACCATTTCATTACAGTATCCATTTTGCCCCACTCTCCCCTATTATTAAGTTTAAATATTTTTAATTATTATTATGAAAGAAAGTATTCCAAAAATTCGCACTTATAAATTCACAAATTTGTCTGAATTAGCGTATTTTTCGCCTTTTTTCAATGATTTATTTGCTGTAAAAAAAATCTTAAAATTGTGTTAAATTTCGGTTATTTTCAAATTTCTGTATCACAAAATAGGAAATAACATTTTTTTTTAATTGCAGATGGAGAAAATGGAGATAAAGAATCCGGAGATGATGAAGAAAACGACAGAGATCCTCTCCTCAAGTACAAATCTTTACTAAAATCTATTGAAGACCAAGAAGAAGAAAAGAAGAGGAAAGAGGGAGAATTGGAGTTTACTTGGGGCCTGGGAGCCAAAGAAAAAGCGGAGAAATATGTCCAGGAAAAAGCGAAAAAATCGGAGAAATTGACGCCTTTTGAGGAGTATCTTCAGAAGCGAAAGGAGAAGAAAAAGGCGAAGAGGGAGGGAAAGAAGGACGCCAAAGAGGAAGACGAAGAAGAGGAATCTGGAAGTGAAGAGTCACTTCCGGCTGATGTTGACATGAATGATCCATATTTTGCTGAGGAATTCAAAAATCCTGAATTTAAGAAGGATAAATCAAAGAAGAAGGGGAAGAAGAGATTAGATGATGAAAGTGATGATGGAAGTGGTGAGGAATCTCAGAGGAAAGCAGAACTCGAATTGCTGCTCTTGGATAAAGAAGACGAAATGGAAAAACAGCACTTTGATATGAAGAAAATTGAGGAAACTGAGCTTTTAACGAAATCGAAGAGAAAACGGTTATTAAAGAAGAAAAAGGAACAGGGAGACGTTCCTGAGGATAATTTTGCTGTAAATGTCGATGATCCTAGGTTCAATGCACTTTTTACGTCCCATCACTTCAATATTGATCCTGCTGATCCTCATTACAAGAAGACGAGGGGTACAGAAGCTTTAGTCAACGAAAAACTGAAGAGAAGAGCGAATAAAGACGATGTCGAGGTGATTTTATAATTTTATTTCGGAGTGGGGTTGACGAAAAAATCTGAAAAAATTGGGGGAGGGTGGAGACATGTTGAAGCATCTTCGTGAATTTTTTCAGATTTTTTGGTGAAGTCCTTCACTATTTAAAAAAATGAATTGTTTGATTATAATGGATTTTTTTTTTGTTTTAGGAAATTACGCCGAAAATACAGAAGAGCGAAAAATCGGATAAAATGAGTGCAGATCTTGCGGCATTGATAAAATCAGTAAAAAGAAACACTCAGAATATTTCAAAAACAAAAATGCCTCGAAAAAAGTAATTAATACTGTAAATAGAAGATATCTGATAATTTAATTCGTCCTTTTTTTCTTTAAAAAAATAAATTATTGAGAAAAGTAAAAAAAAAATATATAGACCTGTAGAAAATTCAGAAAATTCTAATTACAAAATTTTTAAATATTTTTATTTAAATAATAATCTATTTGTTAAAAAAAAAAAAACGAAGAATTGTCAGATGTCTCCTAGTTTTATTATCATGAAAATTTAATTGAAAGACCGAAAAAAATAAAATATAGCATCGTAATAAATTATCAAATTTTTTGTAAAATAAGCAAATAAATAATTTGAACCAATTCAAGTGATTTTATTAAATTAATATCAAGTGATATTAATTCAATTATTATTAATTTTTATTAATTCATAATAAATTAATCCAATTTTCTTATCAAATTTTCCAAAAAAAATTCAAATTATCCAAAATTTGAAGAAAAACTTGAAAAATATTTCGAAAAATCTCAAATATTTAAAATAAAACTGATTTTTTTTTCTTAATTATTATTATTATTATTATTATTGTTATTATCATTATTATTATTATTATTATTATTATTATTATTATTATTATTATTATTATTATTATTAGTAATTATTATTTAAGTGTTTTTACAATAGTAAATTTTCAAATTTGGATCTTTCCCGCCGCGCCTCTCCGCCATTGTTAATTTCCCCCTCTCCTCCCCCCTTCTTTCCCATGTGTTCACTGCTCCATTCCATGTATTAGACAACACACACATACACACACACACAGTACAAGTTTCAAGTACAACTCAGAGGAGACAGGCCTGTTTGGCGTCAGTGGGAATTGTGACTTTTGCATTAAAAATTCACAAATAAAATAAAAAAACAATAGTCCAATAATTAAATAAAATAATTCTTACCCTCAAGAAAAAGGAAAAAAACACAAACTTTAAATTCATAAAATAATAAAAATCATCAAAAGTGTTGAGGAGAAAATCAAAATCGATACATTTGATGCGAGGAATGATGTATTGGTTATGTTATAGGCAATAAGTTTACTAAAATCAAGACAACAAATGCCAGAAAAAGTGTTAATTCTTGAGAAAAAACAGAAAAAAACAATTTAGTGAAAAAAAACACAATTTAATGAAGTAAAAAATCATTAATTAGTGAAAAAAAGTGAAAATAACTCCAAAAAAAAAGGAAACAGAGAAGAATTTAATGTAATAAATGGACGAATTCTCTTTTTTCTGCACAATTATTCGTTATTATTGACACAATTTTATTAATAAACAATAGTTAAGTGAAAAAAAAACAATTTAATGAAGTTAAAACTCTTTAATTAGTGCAAAAAAACACTTGAAAACAAGGAAAAAGGAGATAATAATGTGATAAATGGCCGAATTCTCGTCTTTTTTTCACAATTATTCGTTATTATTGACAGAATTTGATTAATAACAATAATTAATTGAAAAAAAAAACAAATTAATGAAGTAGAAACTCATTAATTAGTGCAAAAAAAACACTTAAAAACCAGGAAAAAGGAGTTAATAATGTACTAAATGCCCGAATTCTCGTTTTTTTTCACAATTATTCGTCATTATTGACAGAATTTTATTTAAAAACAATATTTAATTGAAAAAAGAACAATTTAATGAAGTAAAAACTCATTAATTAGTGAAAAAAAACTAAAAAAAAAAAGGAAAAAGAAGATAATAATGTAATAAATGGCCAAATCTTCATTTTTTTTTCACAATCATTCGTTATTATTGACTCAATTTGTTTAAAAAACAATAATTAATTGCAAAAAAACAATTTAATGAAGTCCAAACTCATTAATTAGTGCAAAAAAACACTTGAAAACAAGAAAAAAGAAGATAATAATGTAATAAATGGCCAAATCTTCGTCTTTTTCCACAATTATTCGTCATTATTGACAAAATCTGATTAATAACAATAATTAATTGATAAAAAAACAATTTAATGAAGTCAAAACTCATTAATTAGTGCAAAAAAAACTGAAAAAACTAAAAAAAAAAGGAATTCGATCCTAATATAATGTAAAATAATCCAATAAATGGCCAAATTTTCATTTTTTTCCACAATCATTCGTCATAATTGACAAAAATTTGATGAAAAAATAGGAATATTTTGAATATTCTTAATATTGCAGAGACATAATGTCTGAGGCCCCTAAGATGGGCCTGTTCGGCTCTAAAGAAGACGACAAAACCGTTGATGAAGAAGGAATTATCAAAGAAGATTCACCAGATCGTTATGTACCATACAGTGTTGACAGTAGTACAGAAGCTTATGACACTGAAGCCCTCAGTATAATGGACATAAATGACATAATTGGGGTCCAAACAGAGCCTGTTGGAGACTCGACCTTGGAAGGAGAAATGGCAGCTCTTTCTGCTATGATTATCGAGACAAAAAGTGCAAATTCCAGTGAGGAAAAGAGTTTTTCTGAGGAAGAAAAGAGTATTTCTATTAATTCTGTTGATTTTGCAGGAGAAGAAAGCAGCAAAGAGGAGGAGGAAAAAAGGGGAGGGGAGGGGAGTTTGGTCCATGAGAGTTTGGAAGATGCTGCAGCAAATTTGGGGGCAAGTGGAGCATCAGAAGCTGAGAAAACTGGAGATTTTAAGGAGAAATTGGGGAATTTTGAGGGAGATGAGAGGGAAAAACCTGTTATTAGCAAGAGCTTGCAGCTGATTGGTGAAGCTTATGATTCTGAGGACTCGCAGGAGGTTGAATCTGATGATTTGGAGAGTTTGAAGGAACCAAAGGTCCTTTTTTCGTGTAAACCACTGGTGGATAAACAGGGGGGAGGAGGGGGAGATGTGGAAGATGTGGAGGAGCTGATTGAAACGAAGATTATTGAGTCGGTTGAGGATTTTGTGGACTCAGGTGATAAAGGAAATGATGAAAAGGTTGAAAAAGAAGTGGTTTCTGGAGCTTTGGGAGGTTTTAGTAAGAGCGAAGATGAGCAAGCTAAGGTCGAAGATATTTCGGAGGATTTAATTGAGGCAGAAGGGGAAATTGAGGATTTAAAAGAAGGGGAGAAGAGTAAAATGGAGCATATGGAAGTGGGAAAGAGCAAAGAGGAGAAGATGGAAGAGGAAAAGAGCGAAGTTGAGAAGATGGAAATACAGGAAAAGGAAGAAAATCCAGAAAATGTTGACTGTATTGGAAAAAATGCCCCAAAAAATGATTCAGATCTGCCAGAAAATATTGATTGTGCTGAAATTCCACAAAATGATCCAGAATTGCCAGAAAATATTAATTCTATTGAACCTCCCGAAGATGATTCAGAATTGCCAGAAAATTTTGATTCTGCAGAAGCTGTAAAAGATGCAGAAAAACTTGAATCACCAGAAAAAGATGAATCTTCTGAGGAGAAAGAGATGAAAGTTGATGAAGTAACGTCTGAGGATATTGTTGAAAAATCTTCAACAGATGAATTAGATGAATT
Source organism: Aleiodes leptofemur (assembly GCA_963942555.1). Taxonomy (NCBI): domain Eukaryota; kingdom Metazoa; phylum Arthropoda; class Insecta; order Hymenoptera; family Braconidae; genus Aleiodes; species Aleiodes leptofemur. Next base: position 1,234,913 of record OZ012619.1, on the reverse strand, counting down.
AGATTTGTCTGATGAAATAAATCCTGAAAAGTCTCCGAGTGAAGAAGAAGAAGTCATCAAGCAGGACGAACCGAAAGAAACTCTTCAGATTACTTCTTCAGAACCCATTGAAGAGATAGCAACTGATTCTGTGTCAACTCATACTGAAGTACCTGAAATTTCAGGAGAAACAGTAAAAGTTGATGATAAAATTCTTGAAGAAGAGATAATTGAAGATGATCCTGTTGTAGCAGAAGCAATTCCCTTGGAAAGAGGCTCTCGTATAGATTCTGAAGACCTTGCAACTGAAGTTGAGAAGGAGCCAGAAATTGTTGAAGACCTCGGAACTGAAGTTGAAATGGAGCAAAACATTTCTGAAGACCTTGGAACTGAAGTTGAGAAAAATCCAGAAATTGTTGGAGACCTTGGAACTGAAGTTGAGATAAAGCCAAAAATTTCTGAAGATCTTGAAACTGAAATTGAGAAGGAACCAGAAAGTTCTGAAGATCATGGAACTGAAGTTGAAATGGAGCAAGACATTCCTGAAGAACTTGGAACTGAAGTTGAGATAAAGTCAAAAATTTCTGAAGATCCTGAACCTGAAATTGAGAGAGAACCAGAAATTTCCGAAGACCTTGAAGCTGAATTGGAGATGGAACAAGAAATTCCTGAAGATCTTGAAGCTGAAATTGTGAAGGAACCAGAAATTCCTGAAGATCTTGAACCGGAAGCTGTAAAAGAGCCAGAAATTTCAGGACATCTTGACACTAAAATTGAGATAAAGCCAGAAATTTCTAAAGATCATGAAACTGCAGTTGAGAAGGAACCGGAAATTCCTGAAGATCTTGAACCGGAAATTGAAAAAGAGCCAGAAATCCCTGTTCCTGAAGAACCATTACCAAGCAAACCTGAAAAATCTTCAGAACTCGAAGAAGAAATTGAAAAAATCTGTGAAGAATCAGCTGATGTTGAAGAAAACGAGATTCCAATAATTGATTCACTAGAAGTTCCACTTCCTCCCATCTCTGAAGAAGAAAATCAAAAAGAAATAGTCGAAGATTTGATTCCAGACCTTGAAACTGAGGTACTTGCGGAAAAAGTGCCTCTAAGTGATTTATTAAGCCCCATAAAAGCTGATGTATTCGACGTTGAATTAGAAAATGAGGAGCAAATCGCGGAAAAGACTGAGCAAATCGAGGTTCCTGAGGTCCAAACAGTCGAGGAAAAGATACAAGAACCTGTTGACAACGTAATTGCAGAAGAAGAAGAAGTTGAGCCAATAAAAGCGGAGGAACTTGCAAAAATCCCAGAAACATTACCAGAAACCTGTGAAACCGATGAAAAATCCATGACACCTCCAGAAACCCCAAAAAAAGACGAACCTCCTCTTCCTCCTGAACCTAAACTCATCTCCAATACCGAAATTCCAGAATCCCACGACGACGAATGGGCCGCAGGAGCCTTGAAAGAACAAACCATCGATAAATTCGACGAAACCAATCCCGAAGAAGCCGAAGAAATAATGGACAGTATATTAGACGAAGTGAACAGTGTCACCGACTTGCAGGAGATCCTCGCAGCTTCAAAAGCGATTCCCGAAGTGCCTGATGACCTGATCGAAGACTTAAAACAAAAACTGTCTTCAGAACCTGAAGAAGCATCCGAAAAAATCGAGAAAAGCTCAAATACTTCAGAAAGTCAGAATATCGATTCTTTAGAAGGACTGCTCGATCTCGAGTTAATTCCTCCAGAAGTAGAGGAACCAGTCCTAAAAGAAGTGGAACCAATAATAAAAGAAGTGCTGAATGATCCAGTACCTGAAGATCCTTTGGAAAAGGCTGAAGTCGGACTTTTGCTGCCGGAAGCTTCAGAATCCAGCATTAACGAAGCCGATTTGTTCACTGACGTCACCATAAACGAGCTTGAAGCCCAAGAAGTCGACGCAAATCTCCCCCTAGACTTATTAACTGACCCCAAACCCTCAGAACAGAAGGACGCCCTCAAAATTCCTGACGAACAGGTTCAGGATCTCGAGGATTTAGCGAATGACCTATTATCAGACCATCACATCGAGAGATCCTTCAATCTGGACCAACAAATGAAAACTGATATCCCTGACGAGCTTCTTGCGGGTCTTCCCCCAGATGTAGGCACTCTCGACCCCTTAGTGTCATCTAATCAGGAAATAGCTGAACTAGAATCCGCCGTTAAGTTCCTGCAAGAATCTGAAGAACAGGACATCGAATCGACGCTTGTTTTGTCTCCGAAGCTGGTCGAAAGCGTTGTTGAGGATCTGGCGATTGACGTTCCAGTGCCGGAACAGTGCTGTTCCTTCTCAAAAGACAGTATCCAACAACAGCAGTCGGAGGACGTGGAAGCTGATCTTGATGCTATAGTTCCCGACCCAATGTCCATTTCCGAAGCTGATATAATAGCGGAGGCCGCCAAATTGGAGAGCGAGAGGAAGCAGAATCAGGAAGCTAAAAGCGTCCTGTTGCAGGCGTTAACCGCGGAAAAGAAGGAAGAGCCGAAAACTGAAGCAAAGATCGAAAAAATCGAGATGATTGAGGAAGTTCGAGCGATAAAAGCGGTGAAAGAAGAGATAAAAGAAGAGAAACCTGAGATGAATCCTGTTAATTGCGTCATCGGAAAATCTGCAGTTATCCCAAAGATTTCGATCCTTGAAGAGCGTCTGAAAGAGCCTCCAAAAATCGAGATTCCCGTTGCAGAACCGCGATTGTGCGAGACTCCCACGACTCCAAAGACGTCTTTATTGATTCAAAGGGATTCCCGAGTGAATTACGCGAAAATGATGGATTCCCCCAAATCGCGAGAAGAGTCTAAAATCGTGGATACTCCTAGAAAAGAGCACGATATTGAGAACGTAGGATCTCCTAGGATCATCTTGAAGATAGCGAAATCAGTGATAACCGATTGTGCCGAGCCAAGATCTCCGAAAAGTCCGAAAATCCGATCCGCAGCTAATTCGCCAAATCCCGAAGACAGTCCTGGTCAAAAACTGGGTAAAATAAGGATGAAATTGTCGAGAAGTGGTCATCCCTCGATCATTTCGAACGACAGTGTAGAGGAAATGCAGCACAGACACAGTGAAAGTGGTTGTTCATCACTTTCACCACTTGGAATGAAGATAAAACTGTCGAAATGTGGGGATGCATCGATTGTACAGTCAGAGAAATTTGATGGATGCGATGAGAAACGAGTGGAGTCTCCGTTAGGCATGAAGATAAAGCTGTCTAAAAGCGGAGACGCAGCTATTGTTCAACAGGATCAATCAAAAGAGCCGCAGAAGCACAAAATAATTGATCTACACGATTCGCCGAAGCGAACTGAGTCGCCGATCGGCATGAAGTTCAAATTATCGAAAAGTGGAGATGCTTCTATAATCCAACCGGACAAAACGGAAGAAGATTCGAAGGAAATATCGCCGGAAGCATCGAGAAGAACCGATTCCCCATCATTAGGAATGAAGCTAAAGCTCTCTAAAAGCGGAGACGTCTCCATAATCACTGATAACATGAACGAGGACCTAAGAGAGCAGCAGCAGGAAACTAAGAGAATAGATTCCCCAATGGGCATGAAAATGAAGATATCAAAGAAAAGTGGTGCTTCGATCGTGGAAACTCCTATTGTTGATCTCAAAGACAAGCTCGAGGTTCCGGAAGTGCCTCGGCGCACAGAATCTCCCCTCGGCATGAAAATAAAGCTCTCGAAATCGGGAGATGCTTCGATTATTCATTCGGAAGTCTCAGAAGATCTGAAAATCGAGAAACACAAAAGTGAACAAAGTCATCAGAATTCTCCTGTTATTTCCGAAGGTACATCGTCATCATCATCATCATCTTCGTCATCCTCTTCCTCTTCGTCTTCAGTATCTGCCCTCTCATCATCGTCATCATCCTCTCCATCTATCGGCATGAAGATCAAATTATCAAAAACCGGTGATGCAACAATAGTTCATTCCGAAAATTCCGAAATAGCTGAAATCGGTCCAGATGTTCGTAAAACTGATTCTCCAATCGGCGTCAAGATAAAACTATCGAAAACAGGTGACGCCTCAATAATCCAAGTCCCTGACAACGAAGAAAACGAGTCAAAACCCCACAAATCGTCTGTAGATCCATCTGTAATCGAATCGATGAAGATCAAACTGTCGAAAACCGGTCACGCTACGATAATCGCAAGTGACTCGGAAATTCACCAAAAATCGTCAGAATCCATAGAAATGCACTATTCCTCCGGCCAGATAAACAGATCCGAAGTCACAATTGAACCCATAAAGAAGCTGATGGACCCAGAAATATCCCTCAAACGAAAAGAAGCTTTACTATCGCCGATTGACCCCAAAAAGACGAAACTGGAAACAAAAATCTCTCAGATTTTTCCGGAAGTCACGATTCAGCCTCTCGCATCAAAAGAGCATCATCAGCAGCATCACGACAACGAGATGACGTCATCTGCCATAAGCAGAGAACAGATGAACGTGATAAACCAGGAAATCAGTATTACTCAGATTCGATCGTCAGCAAAATCGGTTGATACTCCGATTTCGAAAAAATACAATGACATGAATAAGGACGCATCTCCTGATGACGTGCAGATCATCGATCCGCATCCTGAACTGATAATAGTCAATGAAAATTCAAATTCGAGTCAGGACGTCATGATAATAGACGAAGTCCTTCCACCCCTTAAAACCGAGGTTAAAGTCGCCAAAAAAAGGGGAAGACCGAGAAGAATCGATGTTCCAGTTATTGAAATTCCACAGTCTCAGGATCCATTGGCGCTTGATGATGACTCTTTGAGTGTCAATTCTGGTGAAAATAAGGATAATGAGCGTCCTAAGAGGACCTGCAGTCGTCAGAAAAGCTATGCTCCTCCGAAACGAGGAAGAGGACGTGGTCGAGGTCGCGGGAAGAGGAAACTGGACCACAGCGAATACGCAATGAGTAAAAAGGCGCGGATCGATCAGGATTTATCATTCATCGAGAATCACACGACATCGCTGATCACTTTGGACGACGAATCAGGCGCGGATGTGCGGAAAACGTCTGAGCTTTATAAGGCACTGAGGCAACCGTTAAAAACCGCGAAATCCGAAGCTAAGGCGCTCGCGAGATTGGGAAGCGATCTTGATGGACTTTTGGAGGGAGGTGCCAAAGGATCTGGCAAGGACATGCTGGAGGATGGGAAGGATGCTAAAACTGGTGCTTTTGGGACTCCTGGCAGAAATTGGCTTACTCCAACGTCGAAAAAACAAATGGAAGTTGGGAGAAATGATGTTTCGACTGTTCAAGTCATTGATGAGGAGACGCGAATGAGTGCAGAATCATTCTCGAGGTCTCAAACACCAGCTAGGAATGTTTCTACTCATGGTAAGGGGTCTAGAATCATTATTATTATCATTATTTTCATTATTTTGTTTTATTCAGTATAGGGTGAGTGGTCCAGTGATCGAACGTAACAAGTTCGATGATTTCTGGTAGAGGAACATGGGGCAAAATGGACATTGTAGTGAAAGAGTGGGAGATAGATTTTTTCTGATGATTCCACCGAAAAGCTGAGGAAATTTTAGTCGAAAAACATGTGCCAGAACTAATTTTTTTCCAATTTTTTGGGAATTCGATTTTTTCTGGGATTTTTGAGGGGTAAAAGTCTTTCGATTTTTGAGCAAATTCAGTTTTTTGGAAATATCTGTGGTTTTATTGGTCGTAGCGACCTGGGACCGATTTTAAATGAAAGGTGAGATCATTTCCCATCGATTCATGGGGTTTTGAATTCAAAAATATCGATTTTTTACATAGTTATAGGACAAAAACCAATGATCATAATTTTTCACAAAAATTCCCATAACTATCTGAAAAATCGATATTTTTGAATTCAAAACCCCATAAATCTATGGGAAATGATCTCATCTTTCATTTAAAATCGGTTTCAGATCGCTACGACCAATAGAACCAGAGATATTTCCAAAAAACTGAATTTGCTCAAAAATCGAAAGCCTTCTACCCCTCAAAAATCCCAGAAAAAATCGAATTCTCCAAAAAATTGAAATAAATTAATTCCAGCACATGTTTCTCGACTAAAATTTCCTCAGCTTTCCGATGGAATCATTTAAAAAAATCTATCTCTCACTGTTTCATTACAATCCTCATTTTTCCCCACGTTCCCCTATATATTTTACATATTTCAAACCAGAATTTCAAGCTTTTGATCAAAAATGTGATTGTTCTCATACTAAATTACAAGAATAAGTGTCTAGTATCATCTCCTCGACTTAGAAACAGAGGGGCGTAAGTCCTATATATATGCATAGCACTTACGCCCCTTTAACTCTTCAGTCCACAATTTATTAAATTGTGTCTAATTGTTGAAAATTTGAATTTTTGAAATGGAAAGATAAAGCACTGTGTCTTGGTTTATTGGTAGACCTCCAACAAAGTCGTCTAAAAATACGCGCATTTAACTGCACGATTTTAAAAGTTCCCCCCCTTTTATACTCCTTCAGATGTAATACAATACACACACACACACACACAAAGTCTTCCCAATTTTCATTATTCCCCAAAATGTTGAAATTTAAACGAAATTTCGATGAAATATCTCAGAAAAATAATTCAAAAAACTTCAATTTTCATTAATTTTACTCCAATTTTCAAATTATTAATTTAAAATTTAATAAATTATTTTAAATAAAATTTCGTGTTTCAGCTGGTGATACAATAGTTAATGAAGAGTCACAAGGTAGTGTACTAAGTACAGCAACAACAGAATCAGAGAAGGTAAAGGTACGTAATCGTAGAATGGAGATAAATTTTGATCCAGACGAGGGTCCATTCACAGTTGATAAAATAGCTGAGTACGAGTGGCCAATGGATCGTAAAGGTGATACATTCATGATACAAGAGCAAATATCCCAGTATTTAGGTGTCAAATCATTTAAGCGAAAATATCCAGATTTGAAGAGACGTATGGTTGATATGGAGGAGCGTAATTATCTTCATGAAAATGGTCTAGTTAGTGAATCAATGTGCGATATGGGTTTAACAGCAGTTGGAAGCTCGGAAGTACTGGATATTATGTGCAGTGACTTTCCAGATCAGTACGAAGAGTACAGAAAACATATGCGAGAAAAGCAGATCAAGGAGCACTCGAAGAAGCAAAAAGAGCTGACTGCGGCTACTAACGCGGAAAAAAACAGGATCGACCTTGCGGAAATGGCGGTTCAATCCGCGCTTTCTTGGAATGTTGGGTTCAACAAAGCGAGAAGAGAAACAAGGAAATGCAGTCTTGATCTGCAGACTTTCACGATTCATGTACCTAAAAAACAGCAGAAGGTCGAGGAGAACAGCAGGGTCAGTCATTATCCAGTTGCACTTATTCCTGGGCAATACACGGATTATTACAGGGAATATACGCCAGCAGAATTGAGGTATTATCCTCTTAATACCGTTCTTTATGGACCAATGAGGCCCAATGAGAGGAAATTCGACAGTCAATCGGAGGGATCCCAGAGCGACAGTGATAGTGACTCTTCGTCTGATGACTCGAGCTGCTCAAGCAGTGAAGGAACCCAGGATACCGAAGAATCCCAGTCAACTATGGACGAAGTGGATCTTGAATTATCCTCGCAAAAGGACAAATCTCTTAAATGCAAGATGTGTTTGAAGCATCTTAACAAGTGCAGCAAAGCTGAAGTACTCATTCAATGTGGCACTTGCAATGGATATGTTCATCCTTCTTGTATTGATTTGACTTTGGATATGGTTCCACATATTCAGGGCTATGCTTGGCAGTGTACAGACTGCAAAACATGTGCACAGTGCCATGATCCTGCTGACGAGGACAAAATGCTGTTCTGTGATATGTGCGATAGAGGGTGAGTTGGAAAAACCAAAAAATTTGGAGATTGGGGGTGATTGGATTTTTTTTTGGGGTGAAGGGGTGGGGTGAAAAAATGGAAAAAAATTGAGAATATGGTCCAATGTCTGAAGATTATTGGTGATTTTTTTCAGATTTTTTTGGGAATGGCTTCACCCTCAAAAAAAATGGATACTTATTTTTTTGGGGGTTTTTGGGAGTTTGATGATGAAATTTGGTTTTTTTTAGGTACCACATATATTGTGTGGGTCTTCGGAGGGTTCCTCAGGGTCGTTGGCACTGTCAGGAATGTGCTATATGTGCTAGTTGTGGATCGAGAGAGGCTGGAGGCATTAATGCAGATAGAAACAGTGTTGCACAGTGGCAACACGAGTACAAGAAGGGTGACAAAAACACGAGGGTTTACGTTTCTACTCTCTGTGTTCCTTGCTCCAAGTGAGTATTTAATTTTTGATGAGATTGTTATTAAAATGGAGGGGTTAATTATGAGCAGAGTCGAGATATTCAATCATCATCGTCAATCAGAGCCTTTTTTCGTGATAATGGAATTAACTGACATTTGATAATTCTATGCATTTTTTGGAGAAATAAATTATTTTTAATTTTTTTAAAGAAAATTTGCACTTAGGGGAAGGTGGGGTAAAATGGAGACTCCAATTGAACGGTTCGAGATAGAAATTTTCTGATGATTCCATTGAAAATCTGAGGAAATTTTAGGCGGAAAACATGTGTCGAAATTTTTTTTTCTCAATTTTGAGAAAAACTTACTTTTTTGGCCAAGTTTTGAAGGGATTTCTCTTTTGAAAATCGAAAAAATTCACTTTTTCGGCGATATCTCCGGTTCTGTTGGTCGTAGCGACCTGGGGTTGATCTCAAATGAAAGATGAGCTCATTTCTCATCGATTTATGTGGTTCAAATTTTTTTTAAATCAATTTTTCAAATATTTATAGGTCATTTTGCTGAAAATCAGTTTTTGCCCTATAAGTACTTGAAAAAATTGATATTTTTCTTTTTAAACCCCATAAATCCATGGGAAATGAGCTCACCTTTCATTTAAGATCAGCCCCAAATTGCTACGATCAATAGAACCAGAGATGTTCTCGAAAACCTGAAATTTTTCAAAAACAGAAGAATTTTACCTTCAAATTTCGCGCAAAAAATGAAATTTTTGAAAAATTCCAAAAAATAACTTCTGACATATGATTGTCATGGGAAATTTTCTCATCTTTTCAATGGAATCATCAGAAAAAATCTATCTCCAATATTTCCGTCCATTTTACCCCACCTTCACCTATAGATTTTCAAATTTTCTTTATATGCATATTTTTCAATTTTTTAAAAATAATTTATTTCTTAAAAAAGGGGAAAAAAGATAAATTGTCAGTTATTTGCTATTTTCAGTATCATCTTTTTTTTCTGTTAAATAATTCGAGTGGAATTTTCTATTTTTCATGCTAATTAACAAATCTAATTGGACTTTTTTTTCATCATCTTCTTGAATTAATTAACGTTATTCGCAGATTTGTAAAAATTTTGCGAAATATCATGAGCTTTATATCACTAACACCTTTAATCATTTATTACATTAACAAGGCTGTGGAGGAAGGGTCGTTATTGCCCAAATTGCAGTCGATGTCATACTACAACAAGACTCGACCTGGAAGATAACCTTGTGCACTGCAGTGCATGCGACAAATATCTGCACTTAGGTATATTTATATTTCATCGTCATTCAACTACGAAGTGAAAATTATCAAATTGTCATTATTTTCGTAGAGTAATGTGAATTTTTTAGGAATTAGATTGCATCCCGTCACGTAGCATGCACGTTTTTTTTTTACTAATATTTAATTTTTTTTTGGATTATAGGGGAAAGTGGAGTAAAATGAGGATTTATGATGGAATGGTGAGAGATGAGGATTTTTGGATGATTCCATTGGAAAGCTGAGAAAATTTTGGGTGGAAAACATGTGTCAAAAGTATTTTTTTGGGATTTTTGGAAAATTCGAAATTTCTAGATTTTTGGAAAATTCGAAATTTTGTAATTTTTAGAAAATTTGAAATTTTTCGATTTTTGGAAAATTCGAAATTTTTCGATTTTTGGAAAATTCGAAATTTTTCGATTTTTGGAAAATTCGAAATTTTTCGAATTTTTGAAAATTTGAAAATTTTAGATTTTGGAAAATTCGGAATTTTTAGATTTTTGGAAAATTCGAAATTTTTCGATTTTTGAAAAATTCTAAATTTTTCGATTTTTGAAAAATTGCTGTTTTTTGAGGATTTCTTTGGTTCTATTAGTCGTAGTGTAAAAACTTCGGTTCGAGGGGACAGGTGAGATCATTTGCCATCGGTTTATGGGGTTTTGGAAGAAAAATAATCGATTTATGGGAGTTTGAAAAAGAATTAATCGATTTTTAAAGTATTTATTTAGAGGAAAATCGAATTTTTTTATAGAAATGAACGTAATTACCTCAAAAATCGATTATTTATTTTGTAAAATCTGATAAATCGATGGCAAATGATCTCACCTTTCACTTCCATTCGGAATTTTTACTCTACGACCAATAGAACTGAAGATATCCTCAAAAAACTGAAAAATTTCGAAATTTTCATCTAAAAAAAATTGAATTTTTTAAAAAAATCCACAAAAAAAAAATTTCCCACATGTTTTCTACCTAAAATTTTCTCAGTTTTCCAACAAAATCATCAAAAAGAACTTATCTCAAATATTTTCCCTAATTTTCTGCTATTTTCATAATATAAAGTAATTAAAACTAAAATGTGTCTTTTTCATCCCATCTTCCCCTATTTATTATAAAAATAATGAATGTTATTCTTATTAATTCACTATTTCTCTTACTAATTAATCATTAACTATCAAAATAATTCTTTTTGCAGATTGTGTGGAGAACAAGCCTCTGATAATAGACCGGAAAAATTATCAGTGTGATTTTTGCACACCAAATCGACAGCAGATGGGAAAACCTTTGGTATCCAAAGTTCTTAGATCATAGAATAGATTTTAAAAAAATTCACAAGAAAAAAAAAAAAAGTACTAATTTGACATTGTTATTTCCATCTGTCAGTCAAAGGCTGTAAAGTTATTACTTATTAATATTGTTTATTCATTTTTTATTAATTAATTATTCTTTTTTTTTTTCGGCTACATCTACCGGCTTGTATTTAAAAAAGTTGAGAATTAAATTGAGTATTACTATTAATTTGTTTATCAAAAAGAATCCTTCGATCTTTTGCCAAAAAAAAATTTTTTTAAATTAATTCTGATAGTCACATATCTCAAAAAAAAAGATACAGTCCTCCATGAAGTATATAACAAATTTTTTTTCTACTTTATAAGATAAAATGGAAATTCATACATTCATTTAGAATTAAGAATCATGACAAAAAAAAGGAAATAATTATAATGTTTACAGTGAAAAAAAAAGAGAATAATGAAAAGAAAGGGGAAAAAAACGTAAATAGACAATTACTTCAAAATATATTTCGTTTTTATTTTCACATAATTTTTCATTTATTTTTTTCTTTATAATTCTGGCATTGGTGTGTGTATATATATGTATGTTTGTGTGTATTCCGAAATTTGAATTTGTAAATTGCTCTCGAATATTGAGAAAATTAATTATTTTTTACGCGAGAGTATTCAATGTTTTTTTTTTCAATTCATTTAATTTATTCTCAACTAAAAAATAATTATTTCTTCATTATAAGCTGTTTTTTTTTCATAAGTTTTAATTTAAATAGACAGTCCAGCAATTTGTTTATTTTTTTTCTCTCAGTCAATTGAGTGCCACAAAATTATGACAGGATGAGCAAGAAATTTTTCTTTTTTTCTATCGTTCAAAGAGTATTTCTGTAAAAAAAATACGCTGATTTTTTTTTGCCCTTTTTTAGAAAAAGCCCATTGCCAATTTAATGCGAAAAAAAAGAAGAAGAAGAGAAAATGAAAAGTTAAAAAATCTTCCCTAGCTGAATACACTTGCGGTATTTTTTTTTGTTCATGTCCTTACGTTAAAAAAATAATTGCATAAGTTTTTTTTTTCGTTTTTTTAAAAATCACCCAGTATTTATGAAACAAACACTGGAAAAAGAAGAAATTCAGCTTTTTTTTTTCCATTTTTGAAAAAATCTTTACACACTCAACACTCCACGACACGTGTTTTACTTAATTGCATGCCGCTAATAATTAGAAAATAGAAAAAAAAAAAAAAAAAAAAAAAAGAAAAAGAGTAAATGAAACTTATAACATTTTGAGCAAAAAAAGAACGAGGCATCGATGCTTCAACAATTATAACAAAGATAAATTTCATCAGATTTCTATATACGTTATTTCTTCTTTTTTTTCTTTTATCCTCTTTTTTTCATTCTCATTTTTATAAAACACACTGATCCAGCCCATGGATAAGGTATTTCGGGATATTTCGAGTCTATTTGTGACTAGTCGGAACGTAAAAGAATTGAAAATCCTCGAAAAAAAAAAATTAATCGAACAATTGAGCTGTACTCAAATTTTCAAATATTTCCTCCTTTTTTTTTTCTACTTGACTTTCATATTTTTTGCCTTTTTTCTTGCAGCATTTGAAATTGATATTTTATACAGAAAAAAGCAAGAAAGAAAGAAAAAAAAGGCGAAAATTCATTTTTTTTAAAAAAGACCAAATGATTTTTCCCCACAGAGTAATTCTTTCCCTCGAAATCCTATTTTAATTCCATTTTGTGTAAATAATTAATTGACCAGTTGTTTTTTTTTTTTTTTTTTTTTCATTTTTGCGCGCGCGGATAATAAAATCTAAAAAAAAAAAAAAAAGAAAATAAGAGTATTATTCATGTCTAACGCCACATACTGACAAGAAGGTACTGAAATTATGCAAATGTGTCGTTGGTACAATTGTCGTAACTAAATTACGATTTGAAAAATAATCCAATATTCGACGTATCATAATGGGTCCTGGTAAACTTCCAACTTTGTAAAAAATACGTAAATTACATGTTGGATTTTCACTCTTCGAGTCTTTCGTTAATTTAGCAAGTAAATACTCGAAGGCCTCAGTCAGCTCGTCATCAGTTAATTCTGATGAATTTAATGATGTTTCAGTTGCCAAGTTTCCAGTTGAATTGGACGACCCTGGAGAAAAAAAAATTATTTAAGTGGGTTTTTTTGCACAATCTATCCCGGAATATTCCAGATTTTATAATTCTGAATTTATTTTGCACAGCTATAAATTACTCACTCGTTGAGAGATAACACACTATTGCTGAAACATCGTTCTCGTAATTCCATCTTCTTCTGATGGCTACTTTAAAATTACCAACGCATCGGCCAGTCTCTTCATCTAAAAAAGAAAAATCGAAAAAAAATGAATAATTTATGAAAATTGGATTACAAAATTTGAAAAAATTGAGATTACTATGAAAATTGGGAGAAATCGATGAAAATATTGAAGATAGGTTTTTTCTGATGATTCCATTGGAAAGCTGAGAAAATTTCCCATGAAAATCATGTGTCTGAAGTTATTTTTTGGAATTTTTCAAAAATTTCATTTTTTGCGGGAGATTTGAAGGTGAAACTCTTCTGTTTTTGAAAAATTTCAGTTTTTCGGGAATATCTCGGGTTCTATTGGTCGTAGCGACCTGGGGTTGATCTTAAATGAAAGGTGAGCTCATTTCCCATCGATTTATGGTGTTTAAAAAGAGAAATATGAATTTTTTCAAGTACTTATAGGGCAAAAAAGCGATTTTCAAAAAATGACCTATAAGTATTTGAAAAATTGATTTAAAAAAAATTTGAACCACATAAATCGATGAGAAATGAGCTCACCTTCCATTTGAGATCAACCCCAGGTCGCTACGACCAACAGGACCAGAGATATCGCCGAAAAAGTGAATTTTTTCGATTTTTGAAAGGGAAGCCCCTTCAAAACTTGATCAAAAAAGTAAAATTTTCGAAAAAATGAAAAATATTAATTATAACACATATCTTCAATCTAAAATCTCCTCAGCTTTTCACTGGAATTATCAGAAAATCTTCATCTCAAACCCTCCAATTAGAATCCCCATTTTACCCCACCTTCCCCAAATCATCAATATTAACATCCTCCAAAAAATCCTAAAAACTTACATTCAAATCTGTTATTGTCCCTGTGTGCCCAAACACACCACTCGACTTGTGCATTTCGTGGTAAATTTGGTACAACAATGTAATCAACAATAGCATTGTTCGTGCGTTTCTCCCACTCTTTTCTAGCCTCTGGTATATAACTAGGATGTGTTAAAAAGCAGATTCCTTGGACAATGTCCCTCAACTGCGTCGAGGAGTCCATTGCATTAACAATCCGATTGATGTGTCTCAAAGTGAGGCGACACTGCCTCTTGATATTTAGATCCAGTAATGATATATTTCCAGGTACCAAAGGAATTTGTCCAGCAACAGCGATAATGTGGCCAATTCGTACGGCCTGCGAATAAGGCCCAATACTGGCTGGTGACCAGTGACTAACACTTTGTACATGCATTGTGTGTCTCTTCAGGACCTTCTCGTCTTCAGACTTTGGAATTGCTTTGTAGGCCAGTGCATCAATAACAACGGGAATATTCAGAGGACACTGAATACAGACTCGAACTGGTGGATTCATCTGGGGTATTCTCGTTGTGTAAACTTCATTAATTGTACTATACTGGGACAAGTCTTTGACGTACAGGGTTACACCAACTAGATTCGTCATATCGAGGCCCTCTTGTTCAACGAGATCTGGGGGACGAATATTAAATGAGTAAATAAATGTTCTCCATTTATAATAATGATGATGAAATTAGCACACACATCCAGCATTTTTTGCATTTTTTTTTAACAAATAATTGTTATAAAAACAATATTTGAAAAAGTTTCCCATATAGTCAAGTGGTTATGATTTTTGGTTGTTTGAAAAGTGATCCCATATAGTCAAGTGGTTATGATTCTTGGTTGTTTAAAACATTTTCCCATATAGTCAAGTGGTTATGATTTTTGGTTGTTTAAAACATTTTCCCATATAGTCAAGTGGTTATGATCTTTCGTTGCTAAACAAATTTTCCGATATAGTCTAGTGGTCATGATTTTCAACTATAAGTGCGATTTAAAAAATTCGCACTTACAGTTTCTAGGATTTTCCACCTGTGCATATTTTTTATTTTATTAAATAATTCATTTGTTACAAGAAAAGAAAACATAAAAATCTTCAAGTGTCTGCTATTTTCAGGATCATCTTCATGTGTGTTTAACATGTAATTTAATGAATAAAATTAATAAACGCAAAGTTTACCTACTGCTTAATTTATCAAGTGCTTCTTCCATTGCTGCTCTCGTATCCTGATTAGTTCCTGCTATTCCCCCGAACCAGTGCCATCCAGTTTTATTTCTATTGGACATTGGAGTATCTGGATAATCCTCGTTGTCATACCTAATTTCTGTAGGACTCGGAGGATTGAAGGGACCTGAAAAAAAAAATCATCTTGGCTCCTTTTTCTTTGACTAATTTGCATGCAAAAATCAAAGGAATTACCAGAATTCGATGATTTTAGACTCTTATTGTCTTCATCAGTTTCGTCATTCTCATTGTCTGATAAATTACAACCATCCTGCATTTCAGGACCAACGATTTCTGCAATGTAGTCATATGGTGCCTTGACAGGAATATTTTTTAATCTCTCGTGCAGCGTTAGATTCTCCAAATTTCCCTAAAACCAATATTAATCATTATTTTTCTTTTCTCTCGCTTACTGGCAAAATAAAATTATTAATTTGCGTTCAACCAATTATGTAATAAAAATATTTATCAAACAGAAAAAAAACTCACAGGTTTATCTTGCAAGTGTATTTTTTTGAAATTGAGATATCCAACTGGTGCTATTTTATCATTTGAGTGTACCACACTCTCGTATTCATCTCTATGAAAAATTCTTACGATAAGAAAAAAGGCCTCCAAAACGTTTAAATAATTTTAATTAAAATACTTACATGACGATATTTTTGATGTATAAAGGACAGTCTAGTGTGAATGTTTCATATTCTCCTCCTTCTCCACAAACGTTTACCCCGTACATGTCATTCTGAAGATGAAGCAACAAAATATGACCTGTGATAACTCATTTTTTCTTTATCATTTGAGATATTAAAATCTAAAATGATTCATTTTATGTGTTCTTATTGCAATATAAATGTCTTTTTGATATGAAAACAAAATTACTCTTATTTATAATGTATTAATAAATTTTACGTAAAAACATATGTCATCAATAACGTAATTTTGGGAAAATCGTCATAGAAATTTGTGTTTTTTTTTTTCTTTTAACAGAAAGAATCCGTTGATACCGCATCACCGAAAATAAACTGTTCGAGAAAATTTAACATTGGTGGATAGTGAAGGGAAGAAGATATAATTGCCAAAGGATTGGAACTTTTCCAATTTTAAATACATGTTTTATGTCAATGTCTCTCACGAAGTGACACGAAACAATTCCTTTTATAGATGTTAATAAAGTTTTTAAGATTAATGTTTCTTCATTAATTGTATACTTACAAGAACTCCCAAATTGTGCTGCATGTCTGATATGCTTTTTCCCAGGTGCTTTGGCTCGAGTCCCTGACAAGCAACTTTTATCAAAACTGCATTAACTGAACATCCTATCATTTCCTTGAGTAGCTCATCCTGATTCCTGCGCCACAGATATGCTAAGGATATCAGTCCCAATCTACTGCATCTGTAATATCGAATCAGAGAGATTCAATGCCATTACCCAATTTTTCGCAAAAATAGACGCGATACGTATACACTAATGTGCACATGTATCCCTGTAGGTTTTTTTTATTTTTCAAAAATAATTACACATTTTCCACTCGAATCCGTTGATAGTCACTCAAAATAGCACCAGATGCAACCGCGTCAATTCTCTCCTTCTCCTGTTTTTTGACAGAAAAAATAACATTGTAAAGTTAGAGAAAAATAGATGACAATGAAATTAGCACGTACATCTGACAATTACAAATTTTTGAAGGAATAAATAAGTAGAAAATGAATATTTAAAAAATTTGCAATTATAGATTTTTGAATTTTCTAACATGGAAATATTTTTTCATGTTTCTAAAAATTCATATCAAGAAAAAAAGACCAAAAATTGGAAGATTTCTGCTACTTTCAGTCAACAAAAAAAAGGTGATCATGAAATAAGCAGAAATATGACGATTTTATGCATTTTTTTGTAAGAAAATAGAGGAATTTTGAAAAAAAAATTAGACAATTGGCGCTCTTAGTGGTTTTGATTTTTTAAATGTACATATTTTCCGTTTTTTAAGAAAATAAGTCAATTGTTGAAAGAAAGACTGAAAATTGTGAGATTTCTGCTACTTTCAGTATCACAAAAAAAAAGATGATCATGAAATAAGCAGAAATATGACAATTTCATGCATTTTTTTATAAGATAATAGAGAAATTTTGAATAAAAAAATTGAAAAATTGGCACTCTTAGTATTTTTAATTTTTTGAATATACATATTTTTCGTTTTTTGAAGAAAATTATTCATTTGTTGAAAAAAAGAGTGAAAATTGTCGAATTTTCGCTATTATTAGAATTATAAAAAAGAGGCAAATGCCTTAAAATTTAAAGAAAAATACTACCTTAACTTTAGCTAAAAGCCTGTACAAGTCCTCCACTTCATCATCATCAGTTGGTGAATAATATTTTTCTCTCATGCATGATCTGCCAAATGTTGGCTCTCTGTACAATGGCAAATCCATGGCTTTGCCCATATATTCAACTCCCTGATGACCAACAGTCTGATACATAAATGAGTCCAGCTCATCTGCAAATAAAAAAAAATGTATATAAAATATGTTAAAAAAACATAAATAAATCAAAATATTAAATAAATCATCTGTTTCATGTATTCGACCAAAAAGTCAATTTTTCACACTAATTACCTTTTCCAACAGGATATAAATTAGCAAGTGCCACGACATCATGGCCAGCTGCAACACACTGCATCAAGTTAAATACAGAGTCCTTACCACCAGAAACAAGTGCCACAACCCTCATCGTTGATATTTTTGATTTAATCAGATGGAGATGTACCTAATGATGAGATTTAGGTGAAAATTTCTCTCTTTTTCTCTCTCTTTCACGCGAGCATCTGTATGTACATTGAAATATAAAGATAATTCAAACTTTGCGCCAACAAATTGTGCAAATGTCTATATACAATTTTTACATATATATATTTATTATAACATCTGTGTCTCTATCTCCCAATTAACGAACATAATTGATGAAGAATGGAGTTGTTGATGTCTAGTGCCACGAGATGAACAAATCAGACGACTAAATATTTCTTTTTTTTAAGTTCTATTATTGTACAGAGACACAAACACACACACAGACACAGACAGACAAAACCTGAAACGTTTACGAAATTATTTTTTTAAATTATAATTATTTACAAAAATTTAAAAAAATTGGGGAATTTATGAGATAATGAAATTAGCATACATCAGACAATTTTTTTTGAATTTTTTTGAAAATTTGTAAATTTAGGAGTGAAGAGGTAAAACGAGATAAGTCTATTTTTTCGCTTTAATTTTTTTTAAAAACGTAGGAAAATAAGCGAGATAAGGCAAAATTTTGCTGTGAACCGCTTTTAAAACTCTTGCAAATTCTCTGCTAAAAAATATGAATAATATCGCCTTATCTCGCTTAGTTTCCAAGATATTTGGGAACAATTTGCTCCAAAATTATCACAAAAATGAGTCGATTTCTCCTGTTTTATTTTTTTTTTACTGAATTATTACAAAAAAATTATTTAAAAAAATTTGAACTTATTGTTTTTTGAATTTTCTGCATTCACATATTTTTTTTATATTTATTTTTAAATAATTTACTTGTTAAAAAAATAAAAGAACCAAAAATTGTCAGATATTTCCTATTTTCAGGATTAAAATTGAATCAAATTAAAATTAAATGAAATGTGTTCAAAAAAAAAATGTGCAACTACTTTTTTTTTTTTAACTTTTGCAATAAATTATGAGTTTTATCAATGTGAGGTGAACGATCCCTATCTGATCACGAGTTTATTGGTCAAAAACTGGTCCAATATATATTACGAACCAGATGTCTCACACTTGAATCGTAGATATCGTTGATTTTTCCAAATTTTAAAAATGGGCGGAAAATAACGGTTAAAAAATTCATTCGAAAAACGAAAAATATGAAAATTTGAATAATTGAAGTTTCGGAATTTCCTTTTTTTTTAATTACTAGATCTTTATTACGGTTTTTGTGGTTAAATCCTTTATCAACACACACATACACACACACACACACACATATACAGACACACAAACGAACTTTTTAGATGGGAGCACGAGATTTTGACGCTCTGAGAGATTTTTAGTGGAATTTTCTCGGGCGAATGATTTAAAGCAGACGATTATGATAATTCAAGCCGGTGTATCAATTTTTTTTTTTTTTTTTTTCGTATTTACATTAAAATTTGATGACGAAAGTACCCTCCTGCCACACTACTGGGACATATTTCTAAGGTCCAACGCTCGTTGCGCTATAGTCGTGTGTAAAGTCGAGTTCAGACCAACGAAGTAACCTCGGAAATATTCGGCTTCTATGCTACAATATTTGAATTTCAGCTCCGGATGAACTTCGGAAGATCCTTTCTTTGGCTGGGACGACTGTAATCGTACCAGTGAATGAATTGACATCGGCTTTCTTCGGTTTTCATGCCTCAACATGTAAAATTTTTGCTTCGGCACACTTCGGATGCGACTCTTTCCTCAGTATTGTCGTACATTTGAACTAGCCAATGGAAGATCTTCGGGAATATTCGGTGCCTGTGTGTTATACACGTGAATTTCAGCTTCGGGTCAACTTCGGAAGATTCCTCTTCGGCTAGTTCGCAGATATCATACACGAAGAGATATTCTTACGAAAATATAATGAAAGATCTGAGTAAAAATTACTGAATCTTTCAGAATTGTGGGTAATTTATCACAAGAGTTCATCAACACAAGTCACAGGAGTACATAAAAAAAAAAAAAAAATGTTTCCCAGTATCATAAGTAAATAAAGAATAACAATGTATCCATATGTACAAATTCTGGCTTTAATAAACATGTTTGAAAAAAAAAATATATATATATATACATCAAAAATGGCGCTGTTAGCGCGTCAAAAATTACTAAACCATGTCCTTCGTCAAAATTTCACCTGAATTCATGAATTTTTTTTTATAATAAAAAAAAATTTCATGAATTTTTCATCTGTGCCTATTTTTTTTTCGTCGATTCTTATTATTTTTTTGTCATCTAGTGAAATGTCCTTTATTTGATGAGAAAATTCGGTACTTTTTGGTGAGAATTTCTTTCCGTTTGCAGCTAATGAATTGACACTCGGCTTTCTTCGGCTTCCCATGCCCTATCATGTGAAATTATCGCTTCGGCACATTTCGGATGTTTACTCTTTCCTTAGTATTGTCGAATTAGCCAAAAAAGTAACCTCCTAAGTCCACCCGAAGCCGAAATTTAAATTTTTTAGCATAGGAGCCGAATATTTCCGAAGTTACTTCATTGGCCAGTACCAAATCTACGACGACAATACACCGAATTTACGTTTTGGGGGGTGGTGACATCTGGCGTCTAAAATTTTCATGAAATTTTTGTACGAATTTTGTTATTGAGGTTATCACAAAATCGCTTTATTTTCCCGTATTTTCTTGAAATTTATATGAAAATAGGATTCTTTAAATGACATTTCATCAATTAAAATTGATATTTTTGATTTATTTCGGGAAATATCATTAAAAAAAAGCGATTTTATTTAATTTCGAGAGATTCATGGACTCGAAATTCGTGAGACCGTAGTTTGTGACGTATCATTAAAACTATCGAATCGAATCGAACTCAAATTTTCCCCAAAATCTCCCTTTCAAAAAAAAAAAAAAGAAGAAGAAATGCGAAAATCATGAAAAATTGAGAAAAGATGAAAATTTTGAATTTCGCTTTTTTTTTTGAATAAAACCGCATTTTTTATTTTTTAAATTTCAACAAAATTCGGAGGAAAGTGTGTGTAAAAGTCACGTGACTCGATGAACCAATTAGAAAAGCGCCCTTCCTCCCCCCTCCTCCTCCCCCCTCTCACACCATTAAAAAAAAAACGAAAATTATGAGTTTATTCATGAAATAAAGAAATAAAGTGCATTTTTAATTTTTTCCCCATTAAACTAAATTTCAATAAAATCTCCCAAACAAAAAAAGGCAATTAAATTCAAAAAAAAGGCGCGAGTACATTATTATTATTATTAATCCTTCAAATTCCCAATAAAAGGATATTAATTAATTATTCATCTAATTAACATAATTAACATAATTAACAAACTTTAATAAAAAAAAAGACAAATTCTAAATAACCATTTCCCCCTCCCCCCCTCTTTATCCCCCCTCCCCTCCTCGTCAACCCTCCTTCCCCACCCCTCTTTCCCCCCTCCAAAAAAAGGGCTACAGTCAGTGCTGATCCAAAGTACACAACATATACATTGTAATACCTTCGTTTTCTATTTCGACCAATCACAGTACGTGAATTTGTGTGTTTCATCCGCCATTTTTACTTTCGCTACGGTAGCACGAAGCGTTTGAAACGAGTGTGCGTCCCCATTGAGTCTCTCAATAGTTGTTTCTTTACTGAACAAAACGAGAGTGTGTAGTCTCGAGGTAGAGAGGTAGAAGAGTCCCATGTACACTGGCATTGTGTACAAGCTGCGTGAGTGTTTTAAGCTTTAAAACAGAACACGAAAAATTATTTTACTAAATATAATTATAGAAATAATTAAAAATTTAAAATTAAATTAATAGAATAATTGCATCAATTATATTTGAATTTAGGGAGATTTAATTTTTTATTAGATCAAAGCTGTGATTGAGCTTTCAAATATTATTTGATTTATTTGAAATAATGGTTTTGGCGGAAAGAAATTCGGAGAATGTTAGGAACGGGCGTAGATCAAGAGGCCCCAGCCCAAATGGACAAACTGAGTCCTCCAGTGAAGAGGATGGAGGTAATTTACTCTTTTTTTTATTTAAATTATTTTATTATTTAAATTTAAGCCAAAAATTTCGATTTTATCTATTTATTTTAACGCTCGACAATTTTACGTTTTTTGTGATTTTTAAACATTTGTGGAGAGAGTATTTAATTTAATGTAAAAAAAAGAAAGAAAAAAAAAAGAGTATTTATATATTTTAAATAATAAATTATAATCAGAGTATGGTTAGTATCATTAATATTGGTTTAATCGATTTTTTTTGGGGGTTGAGGGGATTTATCTTAATTGAGTATTGATTTTTTTGATATTTTTGGAGATGTGATGATGTTACGATGATCGTGACGTTCGAGAGAAACTCTTTAATTAATTATTTGATTTAAAAAAAATAGGAAAATGAGGGAATTTAATGAATTTACACGATTTTTGAACAAAAATTTTCTTAATTTTTCAAATTTTTTTTAACAGTTAATGATTTAATAAAAAAAAATAAAAAATCCTGGAATTTAATGAATTGGCACGATTTTTTCTTAATTTTCCAAATTTTCGTAACAGGTCATTATTTAATTTTATAAAAAAAGGAAAAATCCTGAAATTTAATGAATTTGAACTATTTTTATAATTTTTTCTTAATTTTTCAAATTTTTTTAACAGTTAATTATTTAATTTAAAAAAAAAAGGAAAAATCCAGAAATTTAATGAATTTTCACGATTTTTTCTTAATTCTTCAAATTTTTATAACAGTTAATTATTTAATTTTAAAAAAAGTGGAAAATCCTGAAATTTAATGAATTTGCAACAATTTTTACCATTTTTTTTTAATTTTTCGAATTTTTTTTAACCGTTTATCATTTAATTTTAAAAAAGAGGAAAAATCCTGAAATTTCATGAATTTGCACGATTTTTTCTTAATTTTTCAAATTTCTTTAACAGTTAATTATTTAATTTGGAAAAAAGGAGAAATGCTGAATTTTAATGAATTTGCACGATTTTTCCTTAATTTTTCAAATTTTTTTAACAGTTAATTATTTAATTTAAAAAAAAAAGGAAAATTCCTGAAATTTAATGAATTTACGCGATTTTGTCGTAATTTTTCAAATTTGTTTAACAGTTAATTATTTAATTTTTTAAAAAAATGAGAAAATCCTGAAATTTGATGAATTTGCATGATTTTCAGGATTTTTCCTTAATTTTTCAATTTTTTTTAACAGTTAATTATTTAATTTTTAAAAAAAGGAAAAATCCTGAAATTTAATGAATTTGAACTATTTTTACAATTTTCGCTTAATTTTTCAATTTTTTTTAACACTTAATTATTTAATTTGGAAAAAAAGAAAAAATCCTGAAATTTATTGAATTTGCACGATTTTTTCGTAATTTTTCAAATTTTCTTCAACACTTAATTATTTAATTTTAAAAAAAATTAAAAATCCTGATATTTAATGAATTTGAACTATTTTTACAATTTTTTTTGATTTTTCGAATTTTTTTAACAGTTCCAGCAGAGAAAATACGCGTTGGGAGAGACTATCAAGTTATAGTGCCTGAATTCATACCAGTTGGTGGTGAGAACCTTTTTTTTTGTGATTATTAAGAATTTCTCTAATTTTCTAAAACTCTTATTGTTATTGCACTGAGAAAAAAAAATCTTGTAGCAAAAAATTGCCTTTTAACAAAATTTTCCTTCAAAATTTTTATATCTATATATATGTTGAAATTTTTTGGAGTAAAGTAAATTTTCTTCAACTAATTAAATTTTCTTACAAATTTTTTTTTTTTTCGAAGTTCTTATTAATTTATTGAACTTTGGGAATTAATGGATTTTTTTTTTTAGAACGACGTTTAGACAAATGCCCTGACAGAGCGCTTCTTGTTTGGTCACCTACCACAGATATTCCTGATCAAAAATGTAGGTGAAATGACCCAGTGATTAAGGGAAAATCATTAAGTTTTCATGAATTCATTAAAAAATTTGAAAATCCTAAATTTTTAGAGGAATTGACTCAATTATTTGACTTTTTTTAATATCTTGGAAAATAATGGAGATACGCCCTTTTAGCTCTGATCCTTTTTTGTAGAGAATTTCAAGAGCTACAAAAAAGGATTGAGCCAAAACTGCTCTATCTCGCTTAGTTTCCAAGATATTTCCAAAAAATCTAAGCAATTATTTGAAATTAAAAAAAAAATTATTTAAAATAAATTAATTGATTGGGTTTTTTTTTGAAAATATCTTGGAAAATAAGCGAGATACGTTCTTTTTCACCCTAAAATGGTTTTCTAACTCAAAATTTTCAAAAAAAAAAAGATTAAAGTAAAATCGCTTTATCTCGCTTAGTTTCCAAGACATTTTCAAGAAAAACCTGAATTTTATTGTATTTTTCTTTAAATATCTTGGAAAATAAGCGAGATAGAGCGATTTTGCTGGAACCCTTTTTTTTCTGTAACTCTTGAAATTTGCTATAAAAAATCAACTTAGGCCGAAAAAGGGCGTATCTCCATTACTTTCCAAGATATTCCCCCGAAAAAATGATGATGTTCATGATAATTCTTGGATTTCAGTGGATGAGTACATAATATTAGCTAAAGAAAAATATGGATACAATGGAGAACAAGCACTTGGTATGTTATTTTGGCACAAGCATAATTTGGAAAGAGCAGTGCTCGATTTGTCAAATTTTACGCCTTTTCCCGATGAGTGGACAGTTGAGGACAAAGTACTCTTTGAACAGGCATTTCAATTTCATGGAAAGAGTTTTCATCGTATCAGGCAAATGGTGAGGCCCTTTTTCTTTTAATCTCGAAAGATCTTATCTTAAATAGGAATTTAAATGATAGTAAAAATACCAGATATCTGACAATTTTCAGTCTTTTCTTTTTCTCAACAAATGAAGTATTAAAAAAAAAAAAATGAAAAAAATATGCACTTGTAGAAAATTCAAAAAACTAAAAGTGCAAATTTTTTAAATATTTTTTTTTTCAATTATTTACTTGTTTAAAAAAATAAAAAAAAAATTGTATCACATGTCTGCTATTTTTACTGCTTTTATCATTAAATTTAATAATTATTTGTTGCCTTTAATTTAATAATTAAAAGCACAAATAATTGATTTATTAATTATTAATTAATTTATGAATTTATTATTTATTAATTTATTAATTAATTTATTTGTGCATTTAATTTTTCAATTTAGCTTCCGGATAAATCAATTGCAAGTCTCGTTAAATACTACTACAGTTGGAAAAAAACGAGAACTAGAACCTCCTTGATGGACAGACAAGCACGTAAATTAACTAGCGGTGGAAAAGAAGGTGAAAATGGAAGTGAAAATGGAAGTGAACTTGGCTCAAATACTGATAGTGAATCCGAGGAAAAAGTAAGAATTTCTAAAGTTATTAAAAGCGATTTAATTTTACCCCACAACTGCATGCAGAAAAAAAAAGAAGAAAGAAAAAGAGATTGCCCGTGTCGGATTTTCGTTTCAAATTTTCAATATTTCACAATTGCATTGAAAAGAAGAGAAAAAAAGCCTAATTTCCTGATTTTTTTTCTTTTATTGAAAATTTTGCTATCCAAAAAAAAAAAATGTATCCACACCGAATTTTGAGGAATTAGTGATTTTAATTGGCATGAAACAGAGAGACAATGACAAAGGCAATTGAGTAGGAAAATAATAAAAAATAATAATTGATGTAATGGATTTCGGAAGAGAGCACGTAATCCTCACGACTTCATGAGAATGAAAAAAAAACCCGAAAAAAATCCTGTTTTATAGCGTTTTTTTTTCTTAATTACCTAATTTAACAATTATAACTAGGGCCAAGATGTTGGTGTAAGGTTTGATCTAAGCTGAAGCTGCCTATAAATTAAACCTATTTTAAATGGTTATTAATACCAAATTGACATTTATAAATCGTTGAACTAACTTCATAAACGTTAAAATGATTCGAACGTTCCCAATGATTTGAAGAATTGGTCAACATTTGGATATTATCATTCATCTTGATGAGTTACTCTACGAGTTCCCTAAAAAATTCTTCTGGAAGTTCTCCTAAAAGTTCCATTGGAAGTTCTAAAAGTTCCTTTAGAAGTTCGCCTAAAAGTTCTTTTGGAAGTTCTCCTAAAAGTTTTTTTGGAAGTTCCTCTAAGATTTCCTCTGGAACTTCTCCTAGAAGTTCCTTTGGAAGTTCTAAAAGTTCTTTTGGAAGTTCCTCTGGAAGTTCCCCTAAGAGTTCCTCTGGAACTTCTCCTAAAAGTTCTTTTGGAAGTTCTCCTAAAAGTTTTTTTGGAAGTTCCTCTGGAAGTTACTCTAAGAGTTCCTCTGGAACTTCTCCTAGAAGTTCCTTTGGAAGTTCTAAAAGTTCTTTTGGAAGTTCCACTGGAAGTTCCCCTAAGAGTTCCTCTGGAACTTCTCCTAAAAGTTCTTTTGGAAGTTCTCCTAAAAGTTTTTTTTGGAAGTTCCCTAAAGAGTTCCTCTAGAAGTTCTCCTAAAAGTTCCTTTGAAAGTTCTCCTGAAAGTTCCTCTGGAGTTCCCCTAAAAAGTTCTTCTGGAGTTCCCCTAAAAAGTTCCTTTGGAAGTTCCCTAAAACGTTCTTCTGGAGTTCCCCTAAAAGTCTTTCCTCTGAAAGTCCCCTAAAAGTTCCTCTGGAAGTTCCTCTAACAGTTCTAAACGCTCATAAAGTCAGTTTGACGTTAATAAATGCCAGTTTAAAATTCATAATCATTCAGAATGTGTTTGATTCAGAAACAACTTCAGCCTACATCAAACCGTACACCAACGTCTCGGCCCTAATTATAAGTTCACGATAAAAAAAAAAGAAAAGAAAAGAGAAAATAATGTGGAACGTTCCAGAAATGGACGATCCACCGCGGAATACGACGTGGAAAAAACCAAGCTGTGCCAGGAAACCAAGGTGCCGATCCCAAGGCGACCTCCGACTCGGATAACATCCCCCAGGTTCAGGTACTACAACCTAAACCTTACCCCAACAATTGTCAAAAAAAAAATCACATATTTTTTCAAAAAATTAGAGTGCTTACACAATTATTTCGCTATTTTATTTAGGTTGAAAATGGAGCAAAATGGATCTTCGAGTACAAAATGATCTACGATTTTTTTTTTGGAGTTGAAGGAGTTGATCAAAAAATCTGAAAAAATTTGAGAAAATGGTACAATATGTCTCCATTGATGTTGAATTTTTTCAAAATTTTTTGAAGAATCCTTCACCCTAAAAAAAAATACTAAAACACATTTGGTGTACCAAAGGTCCATTTTGCGCCAGTTTACCCTATAATTTTTCACATTTTATATCTTTTTTTTCATTAAAAAAAAAAGTCAATCGTATTTTAACAGTTTTGCTTAGTAGTTTGCTAGTAATTTTCCTTATAATTTTTTTTAACGGACTTTAAATCATGTTTTTGTGGGAAAAACAGTAGAAATTCGGGAATTAAATTTTTTTGGGGGAAAATATTTTGAAATAAGAAAAATTTAACTTTCGATTTGAATTTTTCATTAATTTCCTTTTTTTTACTTTTGCTTTTTAACTCAAATGGGAATTATATGTTGTAGGGGTCGTGTAGCAACTGCGGAGTTGCTTGTCATAGTGTTCGTGCAACACCCAAGGGACACGCGTGTCATAGCTGCTATCTTCACTGGAGGTCAGTGGACATAAAACGTGAAAAGAGAAATTGAAGAAAAAAAAAAATTTCAATTTTTGGGATTTTTACATTTTATTGAAAATTCAGAGTTTATCATTTTTTTTTCTTATCGATGATAAAATGAATATATATATATATATACATGGTTTAGGCGAACGGGTGTCGCGAGGCCTTTGAGCTCCATGCCAGGTCGTTCAAACAAAAGAAAACCCCCTCGTGGACTGGTAGTTAATCACGACGATCTTGCTGTACTTGCTGGCCAACCAAATCAGGCAAACAACAGCCTCCAAGCTATCGACACTGAAATTGTTAGCCTCAAACGACAAGTATGTTTTATGATAAATCACTATTAGATCGTGTGGATACATTTTTAAATTTAATTTAGAGAATTGCTTAGGGTAGAAGTACCTTAAGGGCCTAGTTTGTGGCTACTGTACCTTTTTTGGCTACTTTATACCCAAATTCGAATATAAATCATTTTATGAGTATTAACAGTATTATAGGGGAAGGTGGGGTAAAATGGACATTACGATTAAACAGTTCGAGATAGAAATTTTCTGATGATTCCATTGAAAAGCTGAGGAAATTTTAGGTGGAAAACACATGTGTCGAAATTTTTTTTTCAATTTTTGGAAAAATTTACTTTTTTGGCCAAGTTTTGAAGGGATTTCTCCTTTGAAAATCGAAAAAATTCACATTTTCGACGATATCTCCGGTTCTGTTGGTCGCAGCGACCTGGGGTTGATCTCAAATGAAAGGTGAGCTCATTTCTCATCGATTTATGTGG
The DNA here is from genome assembly GCA_963942555.1 of Aleiodes leptofemur. Lineage (NCBI taxonomy): Eukaryota > Metazoa > Arthropoda > Insecta > Hymenoptera > Braconidae > Aleiodes > Aleiodes leptofemur. Next base: position 1,206,499 of record OZ012619.1, on the reverse strand, counting down.
TTCAAATTTTTTTAAAATCAATTTTTCAAATACTTATAGGTCATTTTCGGAAAATCAGTTTTTTGCCCTATGAGTACTTGAAAAAATTGATATTTTTCTTTTTGAACCCCATAAATCGATGGGAAATGAGCTCACCTTTCATTTAAGATCAACCCTAGGTCGCTACGATCAATAGAACCAGAGATATTCTCGAAAACCTGAAATTTTTCAAAAACAGAAGAGTTTTACATTCAAATCTCGCGCCAAAAAATGAAATTTTTGAAAAATTCCTAAAAATAACTTCAGACATATGATTTTCATGGGAAATTTTCTCAGCTTTTCAATGAAATCATCAGAAAAAACCTATCTCTAATATTTCCATCGATTTCAAGTCATTTTCATAGTACAAAACACCAAAACCAACATGTGCCCATTTTACCCCACCTTCCCAATGCCCAAAAAAGGTGCAAATTCGGCCGAAACTGATACTTCTACCCTATTTCAAATTATCCTCATAAATGCAATAATTCACTAATTCATTCACTTTATTAAAACAGATTCAATCGAATAAGCAACAAGTTAGTGCGTTGAAACGCAAAACTGTAGATGGTATCGATGATCTTCGTCCACCTGAGGTCTCCAATCGCATCAATGCTCGTTGGACAAACGATGAACTGCTTCTTGCAGTTCAGGGAGTTAGAAAATATGGAAAGGATTTTTCAGCAATTGCTGATGTTATTGGAACTAAAACTGAGGCACATTTGCGCTCTTTCTTCGTTAATTATCGAAGGAGATACAATTTAGATGCTGTCCTCAAAGAATATGAGGCTGAAAATGGACCTATTCTTATTGAAGATGAAAAAGAGGAAAAAGTAATTAAGATTATTAAATTGATGATAAATTGGAGGGGAAGGGGTTGAGATAGATTTTTTTTTCTGATGATTTTGTTTGAAAAGCAGAGAAAATTCCCAGTGAAAAAGATGTTTCAGAAGTAATTTTCTGATTTTTTTTTTCAAAAATTTTAGTTTTTTGGACAAAATTTAAAGGGGTCTCTTTCTAAAATCGAAAAAATTCACTTTTTTGAAGATTTCTCTGGTTCTATTGATCATAGTAGAAGAATTCTGGATCGAGATGAAAGGTGAGATCATTTGCCATCGACTTATGGGGTTTTGAACATTAAAATATCGATTTTTAAGGAATTTATAGGCATTTTTGCAAAATTCAGTTTTTTCTCTATAAATACCCTAAAAATCGATATTTTTCGATTCGAAACCCCATAAATCGATGGCAAATGATCTCACCTTTCACCTCCATTCGGAATTTTCACACTACGACCAATAAAACCGAAAATATCCTCAAAAAACTGCAATTTTTCGAAAATCAACGATTTTTCAACTTCAACCCAAAAATTTAGAATTTTTTAAAAAATGAGAGGAAAAAAAGTGGCAATATATGTTTTTCATCTCAAATTTTCTCAGCTTTTCAATGGAATCATCAGAAAAAACCTATCTCAAATATTTTCACTTCTTTTTCACCATTTCTCTATCAACATTTATTTAAATTATCGATTTATTTCAGATGGACGTTGAGCAACAACAGAACAGTGAAGCTACTGAAACAGCAAAAAGCAAAACTTCCGTTACTGTTGGTCAAACATTGAAATAACAGAATAGAACGTGAGTATCGAGAGCCCACGAGTCATTTCATAAATTCAAATTGAATATCTTTTTATTATTGCTGAAAAGACTCTGAAAAATTGTGAATAGAAACGTCCTTTCCCCCCAAAAAAATGAGAATTTCTCAGTAAAAAAAATTATGAACATATTGAAATTATCGTTCATGAAAATCTACAAGATTATCACTCGACTTTTTCTCAATATAATATTCGTTGAAAAAAAAACACAATCATGCAAAAGATTATTCGAATCGAAAAAAACACCTTTCGATGAGACGAATATTGCGACAGTCATTTTGACCATTATACATATACGGAAAAACATTATTTATATATATATATATTATTATTAAAAAAAAAAAAAAAAAGAAATGAATTTAAAAAAATGCGTTTGTACATATGAATCTATATTTATATCGACAAACCATTTTTGTGGTAGTTCTGCACTTCGTGTTTGTATATTAAAAAATATAATCCATGGAAAAAAAAAATCAGATACAAAATTTCAATGAAAAATCCTATATTCTCAAATTAAAATTCTCATTATTTCAATTTTTCTTATCAATTATATTTTGCTTTAGTTATTTGCATTCTTTCTATTTATTGTTTCTTAAAAAAAAAATCATGCTTTCATCACAAATTGCATGTATGTAATGATAATCACAATTGTGTTTGAGAATTATGTCAGACTTCCATTTATAATTTTTTTTTTTTTTTTTTTTTTTTTTTGTAATAATTCTCAAGAAAAATGTGAGTGCATCGAATGAATGAGGAGAGATGAGAGATTTAGATTTAGACTTGATGCATAATTTAAAAAAAAAATGAATATTATGTATTTGAAAATAGTTGAGAGATTAGATTTCAAGCATAATCATTTTCTATGTTCTCAAAAAAAAAAAAAAAAAAAAAAAAAAAAATTTCCTCAATTGCATTCAACAAAAAACAATTACTTTTTACATAATTTTTGTTTTTTTCTCATAAAATTCGTTGATAACAAGTAAATTGTTCTTAATATTAAGAGAAAAGATCTGATTACCTGTAAATATTAAAAAAAAATGAAGTAAAAGACAAGAAAAATTATTGTATATTAAAAAAGAGAGGAAAAATAACGAGATAATGAGATTAATTTTGCAAAAAAAAAAAATGTGTTGTAACAGCAATTTAAAAGTGTTCAAGATGCATTTTCTTATATTGCTTGATATCGAGAAAAATGTGTGTTTGTATGTATGTATGTGTTCTCTCGCATCTCACCCATTATTTTCTTTTTTCCCTGTGTGTCCAAAAAAGAAAAAAAGGCACTCGCGTATCGAAATAATTTCGAAAATTGAATAAATTCAATTGGTTAATTGCGAATGATAGCGCATTTGACCTTAATAACTGAATTATAGACAAATTTTTAATGTTAAGATTAATAAATTATATTAGATATATAAGTGATTCCTCAATTATCATAATAAAATAATTTAGTTTATTAAGGAAATAGATATGTTGCCTAGGTAAAAAAAATGATAGGCGAATAAAAATATACATATTAAACTAATTAAATTTATGTAATAATTTTTTCATCTCTTATAATATTTTTAAGAATCTCAATTTTATATAAAAGGTAATCTCCTATTTTCATGTTTAGAATCGCTAATAATTTATGAGAATGTGTTTCCATCAATTTTTTCATGTAATTCTCTTGATAATTATTTCCAATTTCATTGATTCTGGAAATATTAAGTGCATCATTTATTAATTCAGAAGAATTCGATGAATTTATGAAGTTAGTTAACACATTTATCATTTTTCCATCTTCTCGGTACAATTCGTCTTGATCAAACGGACTCGTTATGTCTGAATTTGTGTCTTTTTCCAAATTTCGATTATTATCGATTATAGAAGCGATAAGAGCCTCGTGCCAATTAATTCGCGAATTTAATTCCAGTGGACGCAAGTTTTTTACAGAATTTTTGAGGACTTGGTACAAATAAATTTCCGAATTTTGGGATAAAGCGAATTCATTGGGAAAAGGCGTTAATTGGAAGTCAATCATTTTTTCATGGATGCAACTGCGAATTTCTGGGACTTGGTCGTTCAGAAGAGTTACTAATGATTCGATAATCTTTAGTTTTGGGATTTCCTGAAGATCGATAAATTTCGCGTTTTTTAGGGAATTTTTGAGGCAATCGAGAGCCCATAACTTTACGACTTCGTCTCCACTTTTTATGCTGCTGGAAATAAAGTCAAAAGCTTTTTTTGTTGATTTTTCAGGATTTAATTGATTAAATTGATTAAATTGATGATTTGCTGCTAAACTGTATCCCAATCTCTGCAACAAATCATTATCATTTTCAATCAATTTTTCAATGATTTCTGTAATTAAAAATGATAAATTGGAGTCTCTGATGGTCCTCGATTCCTCATTTTCCAAAATTTTGACGATAAACCCAAAAATGATTGGGAAATACGCTTGAAACTCTTGAAATTCTTGACTATTCTCAATTATTCCACATATTTTCTTGAGTAAAGGTCCTAAAATTTCTTGTTTTTCAGAGAAATCTTTTTTTACAATCATTTTTTCTCCATGTTTCATCATAAAAATACTGTACCGATCAATATCATCAAAAACCTCCAAAAAATTACCAGAATCTCCACAAAAATCAGCAAAAACCCAATGAATTTCCACCAAACCATCAATAAACTCCCAAAACCCTGGAAATTTCCCTTCCCCCCTAATTTTACTCCGAATCGCTTTATGTCCCTCAGAACAAATAACAAATTTGAATTTCTCGCACTTTCCTAATTGGTTTGATGCCAAAATCGACTTGATAAAACTCGTTTCCACAATGTAATTAATTTTATAATCCTCATCTTGACACCATCTCCCAAACAAATCATTCAGCCTCTTCATTTCCCTATTAATTCCCTCCCCAATCCTCTCTCCATCCCCAAAATTCAAAAATCCCCCCAAAAACTCCTGTTTCGCACGTTTCCTCAAATACATAATCGCAGAAACCATCGAATGCCTAAAATTATAATTTCCCCCATAAAAATCCATATTTACCATGCAAAATATCCTCTCCCAAATTTCATAAGCTGGAATTAAAGTGGCAAAGCATTTGGCAGCCAAGTTTCTCACCGCAGCGACTGGATGTTCAAATAACATTTGAATTTCCCGCGTAATCTGATCCTTGTAGTCTCCACAAGAATAATCAATGTATTCACAGCCAGAGACTCTCATTTTAGATAACAGCGTTAAAATAGGCATGATAATGGCTTCAGAATCCTCTTTTTCCTTTAAATAACGTAAAATCTGGTCTGCAAGCTTTGGATAGTGTTTTAAGAAGTGCTGGATCGAATAACCGCTCGAAAAATCGAGTTCTCCGTCACTCGACTGTCCTGCAATCCTCGGAATAACTGCACCGAGAAGCTGGAGGCTGCCGTTTCGAATGGACCATTCGGGAGACGTTGAATGATGCAAACAAATCAATGCTATGTCTTCCATATACTCAACGAGATGAGAATGAAGCGATTTATCGGAGACGATTCTGTGCAGAAAGTGAAGCTGACGCGCATATGGATTGTCTCGATTCAAAATTTCCTCGGATTTCGCGCCTAATTTTGAAGGATCTTGATTCGAAATTTCCTTGGATTTCGCGGCTAATTTTGAAGGATTTTGATTCGAAATTTCCTCGGATTTCGCGCCTAATTTTGAAGGATTTTGATTCGAAATTTCCTCGGATTTCGCGCCTAATTTTGGAGGATCTCGATTCGAAATTTCCTCGGATTTCGCGGTTAATTTTGAAGGATTTTGATGATTATTTTGCAGATTTGTTAGAATTTTGTGCATAGCTGTCTGCAAAAGGGGGCGATTTTTTTTTTCGTCATTTGCTATGAATCTATGGAACATTATCGACTGTCCTGCACCTCGACGCGTCAAATTAATCGCGTTTTCTGCATCTAAACTCAAGAGATCCTCTAAATATTTGATGAAATACGTGTAATCGATGTTCTTATTTTTCATCAATCGAACGAGAACATTGCCAGCTACTTCGATGACCCCTTTATGACGACACTTCATCAATATTTTTACGACAATGTCGATAGATCGTCTGTAAATGCAGCTTTTTTCGGTGGTTCTGGGGTTTTCTGGAGTTATGTATGTCAATTCGGCTGCCAAATTGCAGATCGATGCCAAAGACATCCATATGCATGAGAGAATTGTTTGATGTGCTGGAGATAGGGAACATTCTGAGGAGGTTGAGGTTCTTATTTCACTGCTGGTTATTTGTTGTTCTATTGCTATTCCCATTTCTGCGAATGATGGGGAGTACTTGGTTTCACCACTTTTTGGGGATAATGAGGATAAAAAAAATGTGGAGGCTTCTTCCAGTGTGTTTAGGAGATCTATTGCGAATTCTTCAGTGATTTTTGGAGAATTTTGGATTTTTCCCGAATTTTTAGGGGAATTAATGTCTGAAAGAGCTATTTCTTTTGATTTTTGAATTTTTTCTGAATTTTTATCGAAATTAGTCTCTAAATGAGTTTTTTCTTTTGATTTTTGAATTTTTTCCGAATTTTTAGAGCAATTAGTCTCTAAAAGAGCCATTTCCTTCGATTTTGGAATTTTTTCCGAATTTTTAGCGGAATTTTTATCGAAATCAATCTCTAAAAGAGCTAATTCTTTCGATTTTGGAATTTTTCCCGAATTTTTAAAGGAATTAATCTCAAGAAGATCTATTTCTTTTGATTTTTGAATTTTTTCAAAATTTTTATCGAAATTAATGTCTAGAAGATCTATTTCTTTCGATTTTGGAATTTTTTCCGAATTTTCAACGGAATTATCCTCTAAAAGAGCTATTTCTTTCGATTTCGGAATTTTTTCCGAATTTTTAGAGGAATTATTCTCAAGAAGATCTATTTCTTCTGATTTTGGAATTTTTTCCAAATTTTTAACGAGATTAATCTCTGAAAGAGCTATTTCTTTCGATTTTGGATTTTTTTCCGAATTTTTAGAGGAATTAGTCTCTAAAATATCCATTTCTTTCGATTTTGGAATTTTTTCCGAATTTTTATCGAACTCAATCTCTGAAAGAGCTATTTCTTTCGATTCCAGATATTTTTCCGCATTTTCAACGGAATTAATCTCTGAAAGAGGTATTTCTTTCGATTTTGGGATTTTTTCCGAATTTTTAACGGAATCAATCTCTAAAAAAGCCATTTCTTTCAATTTCGGATTTTTTTTAGATTTTTGAACGGAATCAATCTCTAAAAAATCTATTTCTTCCGATTTTGGAATTTTTTCCGAATTTTTAACGGAATTAATATCTAAAAGATCCATTCCTTTCGATTTTACAATTTTTTCCGAATTTTTAACGGAATTAATCTCTAAAAACGCTATTATTGCACCGTAAAATGGAGAACCTTGAGCTGTTGCCTTCAGAATGTCTCGTCTCATTGCACTTAATTGCAGTTTCATCTCCTCGTAAAGACACTTGGAGAGATCCTCATCTGTAGTTTTGATAAACAATTTTAATAACTTTCCTCCGCCAGAAACTTCGTAAAATTTCGAGGATCTGCAGTACTTCATTCCCTCTTGAAACAGGATTTTTTGATCTTCTGGGGTGATTTTTGCTGGGAAATAGGTGCAGAGGATGCTGCAGGATTTTTCTCGAACGTCTTCCACTGGGTCCAGACACAATCTCATGAGATCATAAGAAATTTCAGTATTGACGATTTTTTTGCAGAATTCGGCAAATTTGGGGGATTTGAATTTTGCGATTTCTGGGTTTTTTAGAGATTGCAGTATAATTTCGAAGAGATTAAGGCCCATTATTCTCCTTTGATAACACGAACCCAATTCAAAACAATTTTTAATAAATTCGTAAAGATTGTTTAGAAAAGCTGCTTCATCAGCATCATCATTAAAATCATCATTACAATCAATTTTAATGATTTTTTCGATGAAAATCCTAAAATTATCCATTATTTCCTTTCTCATATTGACAGAAGCTGCTCTCGCATTGAAATAAAGGAAATTTTCACAGATTTTGTAGTCAAAAAGGCTTCCATTAGTCCCTAAAAAATCATCCTTATCACTAAAATCATTGAATTCCTCTTCATTTGGAAAAACTGTTCCAGAACAGTAGATAAAAAATCCATTTATCCTCACGCATTCGCGTTCATCCTCAAGTACCAAAGGTCCTCCCCTCTCTCCTCCCCTTTTTACCCAAACATTTTTTACATTTTCCTTCCAAAATTCTCCATATTTTCCAAATTTTCCAGATTTTAGGAGTGACGTCAGCTCAAAACCTCTCAAAACCGCAAATTTTACCAGAAAAGACTGCGAAATTATCATTTCGTCCTCAAAAAGAAGCCTCCACAAATGATAAAAAGCATTTTTACTAAATTTCTTCAAAGTCGGTCTGAACCAGAGCTCCCAGATGAATCTAATAGCACTCGTGTTATTCTCCTCTTCCCAGGATTTAATTATCGGATGCGTTAATCTGTAGAAATCGAGCCAATTGCTCTCCTCCAATTCGCTCCAGACTGCGAGATAAAACTTGGTTGAAGGATGTTTTAGATGACTTTTCGACAGACTTTTGATGATTTCGAGGATGTGATGATCTTCGATATGCGGAGGAGTCTTCATGGCTTTGGATAATTCGGTTAAAATCGTGTATTTCGTTGGATTGTGCCAGGATAATTGATTAATCAAAAGTTTGAATGATTTTTCTAGGAAAGTTGGATATTTTGGAGAAATTATGTTTAAGTATTTTGGAAAAATTGAAGATGCGTTTAATTTTGCTGCATCATTTATGCAATTGTCCCAATTAGACATTATGATGGTTTCCAATTCTTCCTCGAATTTTTCGTCTTCTTGCCAATAATTTGTGGTTTTTGTGGACTCGAGGAGACTGTTCAAGAGGCGAAATGCGAGGTAAGTGTGTTTTGTGTACAAAACACAGTGTTTTTCGATTATTTCGAAGATTAGACAGTAAATTTCTCTGGAATGAATGGATTTTTGCTTGTTGGAAGAAAGGCAGCTGGAGATTATGATGAGCTGGAGACTTTCTCGATCTTTTACAAGGAAATTCTCTCCGAAAATGAAGAAATTAGGGGTTTTTAGGGCGAGAAATGTGTTTAGGTGATTTTCCAGATGTTGAGGAGTTGATGTTTTTGATAGAATTGAGAGGAATATTTGTCCGGATAGAAGCGCACTTTGGTGGAGTATGTTGCTGTTGATGATTAGGTGCAATAATTGAATCAGAGGTGATTGCCATGATGAAAAATCACCGGAAATTCCTCGAGAACAAGAGTCTAGGAGAATCTGAAAAAAATTGGAAAAATATGAAATTTTGAAATTTATGACTTTTTATTAGTTTTTTTGGGATATCTTGGAAAATAAACGAGATAGAGCGATTTTGGATGAATACTTTTTTTTAGAGAATTTCAAGAGCTACAAAAAAGGATTGATGCAAAATCGCTCTATCTCGCTTAGTTTCCGAGATATTATCAAGACAAGGAAATTATGACTAAAATAAAAATGAATGAGTTAATTTTTGTTTTTTGGAAATATCTCGGAAAATAAGCGAGATACGCTCTTTTTGTCTCAACAACGTTTTGTAGAGAATTTTGAGAGCTACAAAAAAGAATTCATGCAAAATCGCCCTATTTCGCCTAGTTTCCGAGATACTTTCCAAAAACTGATGGAAAAAAGTCAATTTTTCTAAAAAAAAATTTGTAAAATCAGGAAAATTATTATTTTTTGTTTAATTAATCAATTAATTAGTTAATTACTAACTTGTAATATTTCCAAGGCTTTGTCGTCTTCAGATTCATTAATTTGCTCCAATGCAGCCAGAACATCATTCGCCTTCAATAAGTCCCTTTCCTTTGAATTATTTCCTTCACTAGACTTCATTCTACATTTATTTTTTACCATTTTCCTGTAATAATAATAATAACAAATAAAATATGAGAAAATGAAGTTCAGGCTTTCAACAATATGTCAAGAAAATTCTTTTGAGTGTGGCTGACAGTTCTAAATGAGCTGACAATGCTGTTGAATGGAATAAGTGTAATTGAAGAGAGTGGAAAAAGATATTTGCAATGGATAACCTCTTTTTGCAGTGGAAGGTAAATGTATCGAGATGAGGCGGTAAATCCTGGATTTTTAAATTACTTACTTCTTTTTTTAAATTAATTAATTAAAGCTGTTGGATTATCGGCGTTTTTATGTTGTCATGATATTGTTGATGAAGTGCATATATATATATATGTATATATGTGTGTTGTGTGTGGATATGAAAAAATTGTGGAGCGAACTTTTCCCGCCATTTGTCGATGTTTACGAGTGAAGGGGCCTTCATTACCAATTGTGCAATTTTAGGGAGGGGAGGGGGGAGGAGGAGGGGGGGGGGGGGGGGAGGAGGGGGGGGGGGGAGGCTGGAGTGAAATGGACCACTGGGGAAAATATGGTTTAGGATTTTTTTTGGGGGGGAAAGAGTTGATGAAAAAATCTGAAAAAATTTGAGAAGATGCTTCGATATGTTTTTATTGTTGATGAATTTTTTCAAATTTTTTTGGGGAGGCTTTCACTCTCAAAAAAATTGTGGATTATTTTGAGAGGGGGAAAATGGGGATTTTGGGGGAGGGGGTGGGGGGGAGAGTGTTTTAGATGATTCCATTGGAAAGATGAGGAAATTTGAGGTGGAAAACATGGGTCACGTGTTCTTTTTTAGATTTTTTTTGAAAATTTGGGGTTTTTGGGAGCGAAAAGGGAATTTTGGGAATTTTTAAGATTTTTTTGAAAATTGAGGTTTTTATGGTGAAGTCATTGAGATAGAATTTTTTGGATGATTGCATTGAAAAGCTGGGGAAATTTGAGATGGAAAACATGTGTTGGAAGTTATTTTTCTTCATTTTTTGAAAATTCGATTTTTTGGGGGGAAAATTGAAGACGAATATCTTTCGTTTTTTTGAAAAATTCAGGTTTTTGGGGATATCTCGGGTTCTAATCGTCGTAGCGCATTGGGGTTGCGCGCAAATGGAAGGTGAGATCATTTTCCATCGATTTATTGGGTTTCGAAAGTAAAAATATCGATTGTTATCGATTTTTCGAGAATTTATAGAAGTAAAAGTGATTTTCACAAAAGCCCCTAAAAATATTTCAAAAATCGATATTTTTATCTTCAAAACCACATGAATCGATGGGAAATGATCTCACCTTTCATTTGCGCGCAACCCCAAAGCGCTAGGACCAATAGAACCAGAGATATCTTCGAAAAAGGTATTTTTTCAAAAAATCGAAAGGAATTCGCCTTCGAATTTCCTCAAAAAAATCAAATTATCAAAAAATTCAAAAAAATACCTTCAGACATATGTTTTCCATCCCAAATTTTCCCAGCTTTTCAATGCGATCATCCAAAAAATTCCATCTCAATTCATTTACCAAAAAAACCCCAATTTTCAAAAATTTCACCTCAAATTTTCCCCTCAAAAAATCAAAATTTTCCAAAAAATACCCTTCGACCCATGTTTTCCATCTAAAATTTCCTCAGCTTTCCAATGCAATCATCAAAAAAAATATAATTTAATCCGTTCACCAAAACACCCCAATTTTCCAACATTTTATCTCAAATTTTGCGCTTAAAAAATCAAAATAAAAAAAAAATCCAAAAAATACGTTTCGACCCATGTTTTCCACCTCAAATTTCCCCAGCTTTCCAGTGCGATCATCAAAAAAAATCCATCTCAATCCGTTCACCGAAAAACCCTAATTTTTCAAAATTTCACCTCAAATTTTTCCCTCAAAAAATTAAAATTTTCAAAAAATAATCCAAAAAATACGTTTCCATCCATGTTTTCCACCTCAAATTTCCCCAGCTTTTCAATGAAATCATCAAAAGAATTCCATCTCAATCCGTTCACCAAAAAACCCCAATTTTTGCAAATTTCATTTCAAATTTTCCTCTCAAAAAATCAAAATTTTCAAAAAAATCCAAAAAATAACTTCCGATCCATGTTTTCCACTTCAAATTTCCCCAGCTTTTCAATGAAATCATCAGAAAAATTCTATTTTAATCCATTTACGAAAAAACCCCAACTTTCAAAAATTTCACCTCAAATTTTCCCCTCAAAAAAGTCAAAATTTTCAAAAAAAAATCCAAAAAATACCTTCCAACACATGTTTTCCACCTCAAATTTCCCCAGCTTTTCAATGAAATCATCAGAAAAATTCTATTTTAATCCATTTACCAAAAAACCCCAACTTTCCAAAATTTCACCTCAAATTTTCCCCTCAAAAAATCAAAATTTTCAAAAAAAAATCCAAAAAATACCTTTTGACCCATGTTTTTCACCTGAAATTTCCCCGGCTTTTCAACGAAATAATCAGAAAAATTCTATTTCAATCCATTTACCAAAAAACCCCAACTTTCCAAAATTTCACCTCAAATTTTCCCCTCAAAAAAATCAAAATTTTCAAAAAAAAATCCAAAAAATACCTTTTGACCCATGTTTTCCACCTAAAATTTCCCCAGCTTTCCAACGAAATAATCAGAAAAATTCCACCACCTGTCGTATCCCGGGAAAACCTATTTTCCAGTCTCTCCTGTTCCACTTCTCTCATTGAAATACATCAATCGGAAGAAAATTTTCATTCGTAATTGTTTTTCTCGTTTCTCTCCACTCCATCAAATTCAATCGAAGTAGTACTCCAGCAATTTATGTAAATTTGATTAGTGGATATTGAATTGATGGGGCGTTTTTTTTTTTCCGATATCCACCAAACTGTGAATAAAAAGTAATCGATATCTATTGAATGCAATGTTTTTGTAAGGTCTGGAGTCGTATCACTCGAAATATCTGTGTTTTTCAATCTGAATTGATAAAGATTCACTCAAGACTCTTTCAATCAAAGCAATTACAAGTGCATTTTTATTTAGGAAAATTATTTTTTTTCAAAAAATTTAGTAAAAAAATGAGATTTACGATATAATAACGCGAAATTTATTTTGTCAACGCCTTGTCCAGTCATACTTGGACCACGAGCGAGCAAAATCGATAATAAACATATAAGTATAGAGGAGGAAACGCCCTGGACAGGAGTGAGCCAAGATTTTCACTATCCATTTGCCACTTTATCATTTTCATTAAATAGAACATTTGCAAATGACTTAGTCTAAAGCTGCAGAAAATTGATTTTCAACTGCGATTGGATAAAATCAATTTCTCGATCATCAGTCGTTTTTGGAGAATCAGAATCTTTGGAAGGAAGATTAACTACGTTTTCTATTCATTATTTTCTATTCTTTCTCCTTAAAAAAAAAATATAAATGTATTTAGAGAAGAAATTGTAAAAGACTGAAAAGCTATACATGGCTCTAATGAAATAAAAATGAAAGAAATTAATCTTTGGAAGAATATTAATTTTTTTTAGAGACATTGCGGAAAATTGATGGAAATAATTAATGGACTTTTGTCTTGAATTCATTTTTATAAAGAATTTTATGAGTTACAGAAAAAAGATTAGGGCAAAATTGCTCTATCTCGTTTATTTTCCAAGATATTCTCAAGAAATCTCATAAAACTGTGGTTTTTTGATAAAAAAAAAACGTAATTATTGAGATTTTTTTGGATATTTCGAAAACTAATGGAGATACGCCCTTTTTGCTCTGATTTTGCTGGGGCAAATCGCCTTATCTCGCTTATTTTCCAAGATATCCTCAAGAAACTCAATAAAATTGTGGTTTTGATTCTAAAAAAACGTAATTACTCAGGTTTTTTTGGATATCTTGAAAACTGATGGAGATACGCCCTTTTTACTCTCATCTTCCTTGAGAAAATTGCCTTATTTCGCTTATTTTCCGAAATATTTTCAAAAAAATCCAATGAACTCGATTTTTTTCGTTTTGAACATAATTAATTAGTTTTTTTTGGATATTTAAAAAACTAATGGAGATACGCCCTTTTTACTCTGATCTTCCTAGGGAAAATCACCTTATCTCGCTTATTTTCCAAAATATCATCAAAAAAATCGAACGAACTCGTTTTTTTTTCGTTTTAAACATAATTAATCAGGTTTTTTTGGGTAACTCAAAAATTAATGGAGATACGCCCTTTTTACTCTGATCTAGATGAGCATAAAATCGCTCTATCTCGCTTATTCTCCGAAATATCCTGAGAAAATCCAATAAACTCGTGTACTTTTATTTCAAACACAATTTTTAATTTTTTTTGGATGTATTTCGAAAAATAATGGGCATACGCCCCTTTTACTCTGATCCAAGTAGGGCTAAATCGCTCTATCTCGCTTATTCTCCAAAATATTCTTTAAAAAATCCAATCAACTCGTGCATTTTTATTTCAAACATAATTGTCAAGATTTCTTGAATATATTCCGAAAACAAATGGAAATATGCTCTTTTTACTTCAATTCTAATAGGAAAAAATCGCTCTATCTCGCTTAGTTTCCAAAATATTCTCTAAAAAAAACTAATGAAATAAAGTTGCTCAACAGAATTGTGTATCAAAACTTCTGTAATTTATTAAACTTCTATAATTTTATAACAATTGCTAGAAATTTCTTTTTTTTTTCTTTTTTTTTCATAATCTAATAACAAAATCGTAAATAAATTTATAGAAAAAAATGTATGAATTATACACGTTTTTTCTTTCTTTGTTCAATAATATTGTGTAGTATTCTTTTTTTATCAGCCAAATAATCATTTGTATCAATGCTCAAAATAATCGAAAGCCTGTTCGATTTTTTGTCCATACGCGAATCAATGTAATCATTTTCATAAGAATTCCCAATTTTAATGATTTTCGATAAATCAAGTCTCTCATATAAAACATCTGGATAATTGCAGCAAGAAGATTGCGCCTGTCTTATCAAATGCGTTAAAATATTCATTATCCTTCCATTCTCCCGATAATCATTGTCATTTTCTGTATCTCCAATATAATTAGTTATATCGTGAACCCATTCGCGGTAAATTTCGTCCTGCGAAAAGGATTGAGAAGTGATTGCAGCTCTTAACAGCTCATGAAGATAATTATCCGAATTTCCAATGATTTGGAAAGGATTCTCCAAATTTCTCGGTTGTACCTCGAAAAATTCAAACTTTTTGCAGACTTCATTGCGAATTTCCGGAACTTCATCGTTCAGCAATTTCACCAAACACTCGATTATCCTCAACTGAAGAGTATTATCAATACTAACAAATTTTTTACCCTCCAAATAAACCGCGAGACAATCCATGCCCCATAATCTCTCCCCCCCATCCCCATAAAGGATAACATTCGCAAAAAATTCGACCGCCCTTCTCTGATACCCATAATTATCAAAATGATCTCCAATCACCATAATCATCTCGTAACCCAGCTTCTTGTGGTCGTGATGCTGCGCGTTAATCAATTGTGTTATTAGATTCGAAATTCCGAATTTCGAATCGTGCCTTTGAACTCCTCTGACAAAAGCGCCTTTCCTAATGATCTTAATGACGAACTTAACAATCTCTATCAGATGCGTTTTAACACTCTCCTCCCCATTCTTTACAGCTTCATAAATCTCATAACACATATTGTGCACGAATTCCCCGCGGTCCATGAGCGTGGAAATGCGCTTATACGCATCAGTATCAAATCCCAATTTCCCGTCAAAGTACTTCTTGATATTCTCTTCAGCTTCTTGACAACCTAATTCCTTAATTCCCCTTAAATTCCTCATTATCATAACCGTGTATCTATTAATCTCCGAAAAAATCCTGATGACTTGATCGGCATCCACTTCATCGAGATCGACAAAAAAGCAGTTGATCTCCACGAATTTTTCCATAAACTCCCAGAATCCTGGAACATCTGCATCAACTGCCGATCTAATCTTTTCCTCAATCGCAGGATTGCTCAGAAGTGACCAACAAGTAACCGCGTCTAATCCCCCCTGCAATATTAAGCATTTGCCGATTTCCGGAGAAGTTAACAAGGATTTTATAAACATTGTCTCATTAACGTAATCAATGTCGCATTCTCCTTTTAACCAACTGTGAATGATCCTTTTGAAGCGCTCCATCTGTCGAAGCGTTCCTTTTTTGATGCTATTCGCATATTCGTTGTGCGCGCAAATGGAAGCGTATTTCGCTCTTTGCTGGAGGTAAATCTGCAGCGAATAAGAACCTTGGTTGAAGATCGGATCATCCTCATTGTCTGTCGTCTTTTCTAAAAGCAGCAATTTTCCGATGCGTTGGGGAAGTGTGAGGGCTGCATACGCCTTAGCCGCTAGTTCCCGCGCTTTTTTAAAAGGATGCGCAAATAATCGGAGCAATTCACCAGTAATATCTTTTCGATATTCTGCGTAATGATGCTCAAAAAAGCAGCAATCATTGATCGATATCCTCGATAAAAGGAGCAAAATCGGTTCAATACTACCGTCATAATCATCTTTTTCATCAATTATTTCGGATGATTTGGTATGATTGAGCTGAGCGACTTCGTCTTTTAGTGCCTTTAATATTGCAAAGGCGAGAGTCTGGAAATGGGTGCAAAAGTGGTCCAATGAATAACCAATACCGAAATCTAAATGTTCATCTCGAATTTCCCCGGTTATTCTTGGAATAATCGCTAAAAAAAGATCGATACTTGTGTTTTTAACTTTTGATTTTGTGAAATGAAAGCAGTGGAGGCAAAAAAGGGCAATTTCCTCCAACGCATGTGCGTAATAAGGATGTAAATACGCGTCTTTAACGATATTTTGAAGATAAATCAAGTGGCGTCTCAATGAATCTTCTTGCCCCCCATTTTCCCCTTCATCATCGTCATTCTCTTCTTCACACTGCGAAATCCTCAAAAAATTCAGGATTTTCTCGATGATACTGTCGACTACCTCTCGAATTATCTCTTTGTTCCATTCGCCAAATTGATGCAGCATCATCACCTCTTTTTCTCCATTTTCCTTCCAGTTTATCTCGTTTTCTCCATCTGCAATGAACAAATCATCTAAAATTGAGGCAAAATAATTGGCATTTGTGTCGAGAATTTTGGCGTTTATCAGACGAATCAGAGAGGATTCAGCCTCTTCGATGACGTCACGATGACGAGTTCTCTTCAAAATCATGACGACAACATCAACCAAACGTCTGCAGATCATCTTTTCTTGAGATTCGAGCAAAGCTAATTTTCCGGATAAAGTGCAGATGAGTTTTAGAGATGTCCACATGGAGGAAACGATGTTCTGGTGTCTTGGGGGAAGTTCGCGAGTACTGGAATCATCGATAACCGATTTTTTCGTATATGCCTTTTTAAGCGCAGCTTTTAAACGACCTGGAACCCTCGATAATCTCGTGCATTCAACGTCTAATGACGTAATTGACAAAAAAAAATCAGTTGCCTCTTCCAAAAGATCTGTTAAACTGTCGAAAAAGGGTTTTTCCAGCATCTGCACGTTTTTTTTGTCCAATGTTATGTCTTTGAATATCATTAGAGTCACGTAAAATGATGCGCCTTTTCTTAAAGCTTCAATGTCCATTTTAACAGCTGATAACTGCTTTCGCGCTTCTTCAAGCAGAATTATCGGACAATTTTTTTCCGTTCGTGAAGATATGATTCTCCACAAATTGACGCCTCCAGAAATAATTACGAATTCAGATGACAAACAATTTTCCGTTGCTTTTGACGAAAGCGCCTGTGTTTCATCTTTACTTAATACAGTATTTTTAAAGTGCTCGCACAATATTTGGCAGGATTTTTCTCTTATATCCTCGATGGGGTCCAGACAGCATCTTGTGAGTACATAAAAAGGCACTTTATTGTGATAACTCCATTGTTGATGGGTTGTTGGTAAATTTTCTGGATTATTCTTTGCAAAAGCCATGACGACCTCAAAGAGATTTAATCCGTATAATTTTCTCTCTTTGCACGAACCCATTTCCAAACAGTTGACAATGAATTCATAAAGCCATTGTAAAAAATCCTTTGTTTTTACATCTTTTAAAAGGAATTTTGACGTAATTTTATCGAGAAAAATACGCAATGATTCTTTTATTTTCGAAATCATAGTGGGAGATACAATTTTTGCATTGTAATAAAGAAACCACTTGCATAATTCATAATCAACATTATTTTCATCAATTAAATCCTTCAATCTATCGTCATTACTGTAGATTATCAATTTTTCATGATTCTCGTGTGTTTTAAATTCCTGTCCCGAACAGTACATGAAAAATCCATTGGCCCTGACACATTCACGAGGATCATTAAAAATTAATGGGATACCAGTAACCGGATTTTTCATCCACACATTTTTAATACTCGAAAAATCCTCAATTTCCCCATTTTCATCATTTTTTTCATTAGAATCAAAGAAGGAAATAAGCGGCATTTCATTTTTAGTCGCTTCTTTCATAAGAAAAGACTGTGAAATAATCATTTCGTCCTTAAAAAAAAGGTCCCATAAGGATCGAATTATTTTATGGGAAAAACGCTTTAATGTTGGGTCCATCCAAAGTGTCCAGAATCTCTCGATTGCTTCGTTATTTGTCTTCTCCCATTTTTTGGCAATGGGATGAAAGGTTTTAGTGTACAATTTCAGCCAATCGTCCTCGGAAAAAGTGCCCCAGGACGAAAAATAGAGATCTGTTGCGGTTTGAGTCAAGGACGAGTCCTCGAGGCTCTTCAGGACCTCCTGAATAACTGAAGAGTCCTGCAGGACCTTTTCCCTTTCACTTCCCCAGGATTTCGTTAAGATAATGTATTTTAGGGGATTTTTCCAGGATAATTGCTTCATTAGTCGCTCGTGGATGCTGTTTATGAATTCAGGATATTTCTTCTGCATTATCCTTAAAAAACTGGGGAAAATGAAGTTGCTGATGATTTTAGAGACGTCTGGGAAACAATTGTCCCAATTTGAGAATATTAGGGCGTCAATTATCTCGTAAAATTCGGTTATTCTGTCGTTTTTCAAAAAATCACTCTCTTCGATGTAAAATAGCCACAATTTTAAGGATTTAAAGGCGGTAAATGTGTACTTTGTGTATTTCATACAGTGGGATTCGAGGATCGTCAGGATAATTCGATTTATTTCCTCGGAATATTGCTTTTCCATCAGCAAGTAACCGTTGATCATACTGAACTTAAAAATCTGCAAATCGTGGATGCGAAATTGCTCGTTGTGAATGAAGAATTTTTTGTTGTTAGCGTTAAGCACATTTTTTATGAAACTCTCGAGTTTTTTAATTTTATGAATTTTTTGGAACAACGAGAGATAAATATGGGCACACAATTGTTGCTGGTCTACAGGATTTTTGTGTGTTATGAATTTCAATAAATTGTTCAATATTGCTTGCCAAATTTCACTTTCATGAATGGTACTGGATAACAATGGCAGTAGTTTCTGGGAAAAAAAAAGAAAAATAAAAAATTGGAATTATTAAAGAATTTATTTGTTTTCTTCTTTTTTTTTTTAATATTTTGGAAATTAAGTGAAATAGGGCAGTTTTGATTGAATCTTTATTTTATGGAGGAATTTGAGGGCTACAAAATTAGCTCAAGACAAAATCGCGCTATCTCGCTTAATTTCCGAAATATTTCTCAAAAACAACAAAAATTAAATTTATTTTTATTTTCCTAAAAACTTTCTTTTTTTTCGCGAATATTTTGGAAATTAAGCGAGATAGAGCAGTTTTGATTGATTTCTTTTTTTGTGGAGAGTTCTGAGAGCTACAAGATGGGCTTAAGGGCAAAATCGCTCCATCTCGCTTAATTTCCAAGATATTTCCAAAAAAATTAAAATTAAATCAAACAAAAAAATTCTGAATAAAATGAAAAAACATTTAATTTTCGTTTTTTGCAAATATCTTGGAAACTAAGCGAGATAGAGCGATTTTATCCCAACACTTATTTGTGGAGAATTTCAAGAGCTAAAAAACTGGTTTAGTGCAAAATCGCTCTATCTCGCTTACTTTCCGAGATATTCTCAAAAAACAAAAATTAAATGTATTTTCATTTTATTCAAAACTTTTCTCTTTTCTTGCAAATATCTCGGAAACTAAGCGAGATAGAGCAGTTTTGCAAGAATTCTTTTTTGTGGCAAATTTTAAGGGCTAAAAAACCGGTTTCGGGCAGAATTGCTCTATCTCTCTTACTTTCCGAGATATTCTCAAAAAACACTTAAAATAAAATTTCTCGTAATAAATACCTTCAAAAATAAATTAAAAAAAATAAAAATACCTTCAAAATCTTATGAGAATCCTCCTCACAACAATTATTTAATTGTTTAACATCATTTAGTACATTCTCCGTACTAATTTCCCCAATTTTTCCATTATCTTCAGTCTCATCCATTCTTAATTCTCGTTTATCTGAAAAAAAAGAAGAAAAAAAATAAATAAAGTAGTCTTTATTCAATTGTTTTTACTTGTGAAACTCGTCTCTTCTCTTAATAATTGAGAAAAATAAAGAAAAAAATCACTTGGATTCTGTCCAATTCCATTAAGATCTAAAGTACAAAACAATTTTCCTGGCACAAAGTGAAAGAGTGAAAGATACATAACAGCTTATGTGTATTTAAGCGAATTTCTGCAAGAAAATCGCTTCAAATCTATTGAAAACGTCTTTTAATTACCGTTTTAAATAAAAAAAGTGA
Organism: Aleiodes leptofemur; assembly: GCA_963942555.1. Lineage (NCBI taxonomy): Eukaryota > Metazoa > Arthropoda > Insecta > Hymenoptera > Braconidae > Aleiodes > Aleiodes leptofemur. The sequence goes on along the minus strand of OZ012619.1, from coordinate 1,186,217 downwards.
ATATTGTGTCCTGAAATCGTCATTTGATCCTCACTGGGTTGTTTACACACTAACGTATATATGTTATACACACATGCACTATATCTATATATATATATATATATATCTACAGCCTAGATATGACGTAATCCTCGATTTCAAACAAAGAGAAAATGTTTACGTTTTTATTTTCAATACGAAAAAACGATTGGGATGTGTGTTATATGCCTTCAAGTGTGATTGGATGATTTTTCGTAAACACATGCAAAAATCGCGTGGCGGCAAATTTGAATTACGCGAAATGGATCTCGCGCGCTTCGTTGCACAGAAAATGATTGAATAATTTTTTTTTGGGTAAATTTGTATTTATTCATGTTTTCTATGTTTTTTCTGATGATTATCGTGGTAATATGAGATTATATGCATATAATACGATATATCGCATAGAAAAAATCAAGATTTCTCGAAAATTTCAAAATTTGAAATTAGAAAGTCATTTTTTTTATTTTTTTTTTGGTTTCCGAGACGTTTGGAGCTAATTTCTGAGAAAAATCGAATGAATCGAAGGCGAGAACTATTTTTTTTATTTAATAATCAAATTAAATTTAATTATATTAATACATTGGAGTCTCAGAATCAAAGAGGCGTAAGTGTTATAGGGGAGAGTGGGGCAAAATGGACCTAAAAGATGAGACGACTCGAGATTTTTTTAAAAAGTAGCGGTTGCTTCGAAAAATCTGAAAAAATTTCCAAACAATATAGACATGTTGTAGAATTTACGGAAATTTTTTCAGATTTTTTCGTCAACTCCTTCATACCGAAAAAAATTCCTTAATCATGTTATCATGAGGGTCCATTTTGCCCCACTCTCCCCTTTCTATATACATCACTTACACCAATTTGTTTATAAAGTAACAACATATTTATTGTTTTAAATGAGCTTAAAAATTGAATATTAATCAATATATTTGTACAATTTAAATATCGTCGCCTTAGAAACAAAGGGGCTTAATTCCAGTGTATAAGCATAGTACTTACGCCTCTTTGTTCCTAAGACGGCGATTTTACTTGAAAAAATTGTTTTATCCTTAATTTTGTATTTTAATTTTTTGAATCGAGCGCGCAATTTTTGGTTAACCAATGAGAAACGAGGAATGTGGCGGTTTTTGAAATTACACTCGACGTTTATGAATTTTTCAGAAATAGCGAAAAACGATTCTATAATTCAACGTATCCGCTCGTTTTTTTTCTTTTTTTTTTTGAAAAACTTGGAAAGCGGATGTTTGAGGAGCTTTCGCGAAGTTCAAATCTAATTTACTTTATGCACTCTATTGATTGCAGTACAAACTGCAGTTCTTTACCCCTTTTTCAGTACTCACTCCACCCCCGGAAGGGCCATAATAAATTCAGAGATAATAGCATGGTATGATTAGAAGGAAAACAATCTGAAGTTTTACTTCTGCAAAACGGCAGTAATTTTTCTTCACAAAAATAATTGTAGCAATTTCATAAATTGACTTGTATTGATAGAAGAACTTCCGGTAGGGTTTAACGATAATTACAGGCATTTTGCACGTTTGTATCGATGATAGTTCAATGATTCATTTGAACTTGAGTATTGGAGTTGTGGAATAGAGTAGAGATAATGGTATTGAGTGTAACACCACAAAAAGCTCTGAATTTTACGAAAGCCAGTGTTTATATGGTCTGCTCATGGCCACCATCGACTTCAGCGAGTCGTACCCAAGTCATGTGGTTCAATGTACGATGGTGGATAGTTTTTATATTTCTCACGTTACTCTTTATTCCACTGGCTAATGGCGTTTATGTATTTCGTAATGATACATTGGTCATGATAAAAGCAACATGTTTCTGCAGTGCTACAGTACAAGCACTGATCAAGCTCGTTATTTGTCGAATACACAGGATGAGATTTCAGGTATGTTATATTTATCAAATAAAATTCAGTAAAATAGAATCGATTTATTTTTGTCATCATTCTCAATGAAATATCTCGGAAACTAATGGAGATATGCCCTTTCATTTCCGAGATATTTGAGGAAATATGATTAGAAAAAGGGCATTTATCCTGTTTTACTCTTTTTGAATTAAAATTTCACGTGATGAAAATAATTCAGATGCTACTGACGAAAATGGAAGATTTTGTGGATAATATTAATTCAATTGAAGCAAAATACATCAATGCATATATTGACAAGGCTGCTGATTTTCATGCTTTTTTGACAGTTTGTGCTTACTCAGTCTGTGTGTATATTATAGTCGAGTCAATTTTACTGTCTCAACCATTTCCAGCAGACGTGTCATATCCATTTCCAGTTGATAATACAATTTTGTATGTTGTACTGTACATTCAACAATGTGTAACAACATTTTTCATAGCATCAGCTCTTTCTGTTGATTGTCAAATCGCTACTTTGCTCTGGTTTACCAGTGCTAGATTTGAAATTTTAGGTGATGAGTTTGAGAATGTGACTAATGAGAAGGAATTAGCTAGGTGCATTGAACATCATCAGGAGCTTCTTTGGTAATTATCGAGTTTCAGGGATGTCTATTCTTTTTCAATAACTTTTTATTCTCTAGTTATGCTGAAGAAGTTCATTATGCAGTACGTTACATTGCATTTGGAACAATAGCAACGACGATGATTGGAGTTGTTTGTGGATGTTTGACTCTTATAAGTGTTGGTGATAATTCATTTTATTTGAATAATTCTAGATGGTGCAAAATCAACTGATCTTTGTTCACAGTCGCAGCCAATTTCTGTTAAAATTCGCATGGTGAATATTGTTGGTAATGCTGCCTGCGAACTCTTCACATACTCGTGGCCTGCGGATAATTTGATTCAAGCGGTATTTCCCTTTACCTGATAAATTAGGTCAATTACTTGATCTTCAACGTGGATTGATATGTTGGAAATTTTAAGAGCCAAGCTGTTGGAGACAGAGTGTTTAATTGTCATTGGGTTGGAAGATCTACTGGTATGATGAATAGTATTGTGAATGTGGTCATCAGATCTCAGAAGCCTGTGACTATATCCATTATGGGATTCATTTCCAGTCTTTCTCTTTTCTATTATTCTACGGTAAGGATTATGAATGAACTGCAAATACGTGGAATAGCTTGAATCTATTTTTTTGCTCAGGTTTTTTTCTCAAATATTACCAAAACTAATGGAAAAACGTTCTTTTTAATCTAAAATTGTCCTTTTTCCCTTAGTTTTTGGAATATTGGAAAAAAATGAAGAGTCTGAAGATAAACTCATCCTGTTTCACCTTTTAGCTGCTGAAATAATGAATAATAATTAATTCTTTCGTGATACATTGATTTTTTTTTCTTTTAGTTTCTTTCCAAAACTTTCTCGTACTTCACGACTCTCCGGGTCGTCGTGTCTTCTCGAGATACTTAATCAGGAACAATTCTCCATAATATGAAGCAAACAATGTATAAATATGTATAGAAGGATGTTTTCGCAGGTCAGTAGAGCTATTAATCCGAATCTGTAACTAAAAGCATTCACTTGTTATGATAACATCCTTTGATTTTATTAATTAAATTTGCGTTGCATAGTTAAAGTATAGTTCCTAATCCATTTATTATGTGTAATTTCCAGAATTTTAATAAAACTGTTCGAGATAGGATTTTCCTGATGATTCTATTGGAAAGCTGAGGAAATTTGCGCTGAAAAGCATATGTCACAAGTGATTTCTCGATTTTTTTCTCAAAAAATCCCAATTCAACCTCCCAAAAACATGATTTTTTTGAAAATTAAAAAAAATAACTTGTGACACATGTTTTCCGGCTAAAATTACCTCAGCTTTTCAATGGAATCATCAGAAAAATTCTATCTCAATTATTTCTCCTATTTCAACAACAATTCCCAATCTAGAGAAATAATCGCAGCAATTGAATAAATTACCTCTCATTGCAAGAATAACTTCCGACTAAAATAAGTCGAATTTGATAGCTGCAGCTAACTGCAGCGATGAATGTACTGTGTATTTGTGCTTTGCAACACGATTTAATAGCTCGTCTGCAAAATTTTACACTTGTAAAATTGTGTGAATACCACTGATATTCGTGACTACAAACTGCCCTCAATTTGACAAAAGCCTAGGCTGTCTATGGTTTTCTCATGGCTACATTTAGTTAACTTCAAACCACTCGTATTCAAATTGTATCGTATAATTTAACCATGGTGGGGGGATAGCTTTCATATTTTTCACACTACCTCCTTTACACAACTACCGAATGAAGCATATCTCTGCAGCTTTACAGCACGAATATTGATGAAACTTGTGATATCATCCAGTGCCATAGAATACGATTCCAAGGTATGTTCTCTTTTAGAAAATGAAACATCCACTCTCGTAACATTATGAATTATTCACGTGCTTACTGCTGACAGGAATTGAAGATTTTCATGATAAGTCATATCTGTAATTCAGATGAAGGAAAAATGTCATTACTTTTACATTAATAAAACAGCTATTGATATTTTAGTATTCATCAATACCTCTTTAATTATCGTAAAAAATATCATGTGAATTTAGTGTTCCCTGAAGTCGTCATTTGATCCTCACTGCTGTATATACATGCACTATAAGGTAGATATAACGTAATACCTCGATTTCAAACGAAGAGAAATATTTGCACTATTTCGATATGAAACCCTCAGGATATGCTTCAAGCGTGAATAGATATTTTATATTGTAAAAAAATCACGTGGATCTATATTTGAACACTACAATCCAACACATTCGTTCAAATAGCTAGAAAAATACATGATGTCGATTTTTGTTTGAAGAAATTGGAGAACGGATGTTTGAGGAGCTTTCACGAAGTTCAAGTCTAATTTTCTTTATACACTCTATCGATTGCAGTACAAACTGCAGTTCTTCACCCCTTTTTCAGTACTCACTCCATCCCCGGAAGGGCCATAATAAATTCAGAGATAATAGCCTGGTATGATTAGCAGTAAAACAATCTGAAGATTTATTTCTGCGAAACGGCAGTAATTTTACTTCACAAAAATAATTGTAGCAATTTCATAAATTGACTTGTATTGATAGAAGAACTTCCGGTAGGGTTTAACGATAATTACAGGCATTTTGCACGTTTGTATCGATGATAGTTCAATGATTCATTTGAACTTGAGTATTGGAGTTGTGGAATATAGTAGAGATAATGGTATTGAGTGTAACACCACAAAAAGCTCTGACTTTTACGAAAGCCAGTGTTTATATGGTCTGCTCATGGCCACCATCGACTTCAGCGAGTCGTTCCCAAGTCATGTGGTTCAATGTACGATGGTGGATAGTTTTCATATTTCTCACGTTACTCTTTATTCCACTGGCTAATGGCGTTTATGTATTTCGTGATGATACATTTGTCATGATAAAAGCAGCATGTCTCTGCAGTGCTACAGCACAAGCACTGATCAAACTCGTTACATGTCGAATACACAGAATGAGATTTCAGGTATGTTATATTTATTGAAAAAAATTTAGTAAAATAGAATGGATTTATCTTTCTCATCATTCTCAATGAAATATCTCGGAAACTAATGGAGATATGCCCTTTCGTTACCGAGATATTTGAGGAAACATGACTAGAAAAAGGGCATTTGTCTTGTTTTTCTCTTTCTGAATTGAAATCTCACGTGATGGAAATAATTCAGATGCTACTGACAAAAATGGAAGATTTTGTGGATAATATTAATTCAATTGAAGCAAAACACATCAAGGCATATATTGAAAGAGCTGCTGATTTTCATGCCTTTTTCACATTGAGTATTTACCTAGTCTGTCTGTATTTCATATTCGAGTCGATTATACTATCTCAACCCTTTCCAACAGACACGTCTTATCCATTCCCAGTTGATAATACAATTGTACATGCTGCACTGTATATTCAACAAATTGTAGCATTATTTTTCGTAGCAGCAGGTCTCTCTGTTGATTGTCAAATCGCTACTTTGCTCTGGTTTACCAGTGCTAGATTTGAAATTTTAGGTGATGAGTTTGAGAATGTGACTAATGAGAAGGAATTAGCTAGGTGTATTGAACATCATCAGGAGCTTCTTTGGTAATTATCGAGTTTCAGGGATGTCTATTCTTTTTCAATAACTTTTTATTCTCTAGTTATGCTGAAGAAGTTCATTATGCAGTACGTTACATAGCATTTGGAACAATAGCAACGACAATGATTGGAGTTGTTTGCGGATGTTTGACTCTTATAAGTGTTGGTGATAATTCATTTTATTTGAATAATTCTAGATGGTGCAAAATCAACTGATCTTTGTTCACAGTCGCAGCCAATTTCTGTTAAAATTCGCATGGCGAATATTGTTGGTAATGCTGCCTGCGAACTATTCGCATACTCGTGGCCTGCAGATCATTTGATTCAAGCGGTATTTTCCTTTACCTGATAAATTAGGTCAATTACTTGATCTTCAACGTGGATTGATATGTTGGAAACTTTAAGAGCCAAGCTGTTGGAGACAGAGTGTTTAATTGTCGTTGGGTTGGAAGATCTACTGGTATGATGACTAATGTTCTTAGTGTGGTTGCTCGATCTCAGAAACCTGCGACTATATCGATTATGGGATTCATCCCGAGTTTGTCGCTTTTTTATTATTCAACGGTGAGAATTGTCAATAAGTAGGGAAGAGGTAGAATAATGTAAATCTATTTTTTTGCTGATCTTTTTCCTTGGATAATTCGGAAACTAATGGAGATACGCCTTTTTTGAGAATTTTAAGAGCAACAGGAAAACGATAAGAGCAAAATCGCCTTATTTCACTTAGTTTCCAAAATATTTGAGAGAAATGAAGAGCCAAAAAATGGAGTCATCCTCTTCCACCTTTTAGCCACTGAAATAATTAATCATAATTCATTATTTCGTGGTAATTTTTTTTTTTCTGTTTTTATAGTTTCTCTATAGAACTTTCTCATACTTTACGACTCTCCGGATCGTTGTATCTTCTCAAGTAACTTAATCAGCAACTCTTCTCCATAATGTGAAGCAACAAAGTGTAAATTTGTATAGAAGACTGTGTCGCCGGTCAGTAGAGCTGTCAATTCGAGTCTGTGACTGAAAAATTCACTCGTTATGATAATATCCTCTGATTTTATTCATTGAATTTAAATATGAATGGATGAAAGTCATTATCTTATTCATTTTGAATATGTAATTTTTAGAATTCTAATAAAATTGTTTGCGATAAAAAATTTCTGATAATTCCATCAAAAAGCTGAGGAAATTTGGGCTGAAAAGCATATGTCACAAGTGATTTCTCGATTTTTTTCAAAAAATCCCAATTCAACCCCCCAAAAACATGATTTTTTGAAAATTCAAAAAAATAACTTGTGACACATGTTTTCCGGCTAAAATTACCTCAGCTTTTCAATGGAATCATCAGAAAAATTCTATCTCAATTATTTCTCCTATTTCAACAACAATTCCCAATCTAGAGAAATAATCGCAGCAATTGAATAAATTACCTCTCATTGCAAGAATAACTTCCGTCTAAAATAAGTCGAATTTGATAGCTGCAGCTAACTGCAGCGATGAATGTACTGTGTATTTGTGCTTTGCAACACGATTTGATAGCTCGTCTGCAAAGTTTTACACTTGCAAAATTGTGTAAATACCACTGGTATTTGTGACTGCAAACTGCCCTCAATTTGACAAAAGCTATTGTCTATGGTTTTCTCATGGCTACACTCAGTTAATTTTAATCACTCGCCTCCAAATCTTATCGTATACTTTACCATGGTCGATAGCTTTCATATCTCTCAGACTTCTCTTTTTCATCTCTAAATAATTTAAGATTTTTCGCATTTCACGTCGTTCTGCGATGGTAATACCACTGTAACATTATTTTAATAAAACAATGATTAATATTTTTATATTCATCAATATATCTCTAATTACCGTAAAAAATATTATGCCCCGCATAAAAAAGATATATATTTAAAAAAATATAATTTTGAGTAACTGATGAATTATATAATATTATAAATGCAATATAAGAATCCATAGGCATATTCTTGCCGAAATATTATATGATTTGATGATGAGAAAAATATAATGGTTCATTATAATTCTTTTTTATTGGAACATATGATTATAGCAGCTATAAATTTGGAATATATTCCAGCATATATTATACTATTTATAATATGAATAAATGATCAGAATATAATGTTATATATAATATTGGCATATAATGAAATAAATACTTTAAAGATATACTAAAAAATATCAGTTAAAGATAGTTTGTAAGAATCATGAAATTCCAAGAAACAATATAATTTTAAAATTTTGAAACAAAAAAATAGTTAATTTATTCTATAGAGGAGGCTCCCTACTTAACGTACTCTCCACAATATCTGAATGGATCATGAGAACATTTGAAATTATTGAAGATGTCTATCACACTGAATTCGCATTAGAATAACGATACAAACTATCTAGTTATCATAAAGTGCAGCTATATAAAATAGAATATAATATATTTTATTTTTAATAAAATATATGATCAAATATAAACTAAAAATTCTAATTGTTTCCATACAAAACAGGAAAAAACTATTGAGTGTACTGCCATTATTATATGATGAATTGCAAATGAAAAAATATATTTTTCAATATCAAATGAGGAAATTTATTCAAGTTTACGAATCTCATCACCCGCTCGCTTTCAACTCTCTTATCTCGTTATAACGGATGGTCAAAAAAAAATTTCCTCTCAAAATTTCAAGAGTAGGAACTTCAAGCTTTCCAACCATTTTTTTTAAATCCTGATACGATGATTTTAGGCGAAGTTACAGCCATTTGAAAATCGAGCAAAAAACTGACAAAATTTAGCGTTCCTTTAATTTTTTTGCTGAGTGTATAATTACATGATATATTGAGCATCACACATATTTTTGCCGCATTATATCACCCGTTATTAATCCGATATTATTAAATATATTCATAGCAATACATTTCTTTCCCATGCGGGGCACTACAAGGTAGATACAACGTAATACTTTGATTTCAAATGAAAAGAAATATTTGCACTATTTCGATATGAAACTCTCAGGATATGCTTCAAGCATGAGTATAGATTTTTTATATTGTAAAAAAATCACATGGCGATAGATGTGAACACAATATAACTCAGCACATCCGCTCAAATAATGAGAAAAATTCCTGACGACGATTGTTTTTTTAGAGAAATTAGAGAGCCGATGTTTGAGGAGCTTTCGTGAAGTTCAAGTTTAATTTTCTCTATGCACTCTATTGATTGCAATATAAACTGGCGTTCTTCACCCCTTTGAGTACTTCCCCCATCCCGGAAGGGCCATAAGAAATTCAGAGATAATAGCCTGGTATGATTAGCAGTAAAACAATCTGAAGATTTACTTCTGCGAAACGGCAGTAATTTTACTTCACAAAAATAATTGTAGCAATTTCATAAATTGACTTGTATTGATAGAAGAACTTCCGGTAGGGTTTAACGATAATTACAGGCATTTTGCACGTTTGTATCGATGATAGTTCAATGATTCATTTGAACTTGAGTATTGGAGTTGTGGAATAGAGTAGAGATAATGGTATTGAGTGTAACACCACAAAAAGCTCTGAATTTTACGAAAGCCAGTGTTTATATGGTCTGCTCATGGCCACCATCGACTTCAGCGAGTCGTTCCCAAGTCATGTGGTTCAATGTACGATGGTGGATAGTTTTCATATTTCTCACGTTACTCTTTATTCCACTGGCTAATGGCGTTTATGTATTTCGTGATGATACATTTGTCATGATAAAAGCAACATGTCTCTGCAGTGCTACAGTACAAGCACTGATCAAGCTCGTCATTTCTCGAATACACAGGAAGAGATTTCAGGTATGTTACATTTATCAAATAAAATTCAATAAAACAGAATCGATTTATCTTTGTTATCATTCTCAATGAAATATCTCGAAAACTAATGGAGATACGCCCTTTTTGTTGGACTTTTTTTGTAAAAAAACCTCCCTTAGTTTCCGGGATATTTGAGAAAAAAATGACAAAAAAAAGAAATTTGTCTTGTTTTACTTTTTCTGAATTAAAATCTCACGTGATGGAAATAATTCAGATGCTACTGACGAAAATGGAAGATTTTGGAGGCAATATTAATTCAACTGAAGCGAAATACATCACGGCATATATTAACAGGGCTGCTGATTATCATGTTTTTTTTACACTGAGTGTTTACTCAATTTGTGTTTATTTTATATTCGAGTCGATTTTACTATCTCAGCCCTTTCCAACGGACTCGTCATATCCATTTCCAGTTGATAATACAATTGTATATACTGTCCTGTATATTCAACAAAGTGTAACATTATTTTTCGTAGCAGCAGCTCTTTGTGGTGATTGTCAAATCGCTACTTTGCTCTGGTTTACCAGTGCCAGATTTGAAATTTTAGGTGATGAGTTTGAGAATGTGACTAATGAGAAGGAATTAGCTAGGTGCATTGAACATCATCAGGAGCTTCTTTGGTAATTATCGAGTTTCAGGGATGTCTATTCTTTTTCAATAACTTTTTATTCTCTAGTTATGCTGAAGAAGTTCATTATGCAGTACGTTACATAGCATTTGGGACAATAGCAACGACAATGATTGGAGTTGTTTGCGGATGTTTGACTCTTATAAGTGTTGGTGATAATTCATTTTATTTGAATAATTCTAGATGGTGCAAAATCAACTGATCTTTGTTCACAGTCGCAGCCAATTTCTGTTAAAATTCGCATGGCGAATGTTGTTGGAAATGCTGCCTGCGAACTCTTCACATATTCGTGGCCTGCGAATCATTTGATTCAAGCGGTATTTCCCTTTACCTGATAAATTAGGTCAATTACTTGATCTTCAACGTGGATTGATATGTTGGAAACTTTAAGAGCCAAGCTGTTGGAGACAGAGTGTTTAATTGTCATTGGGTTGGAAGATCTACTGGTATGATGACTAATGTTCTTAGTGTGGTTGCCCGATCTCAGAAACCTGCGACTATATCGATTATGGGATTCATTCCGAGTTTGTCTCTTCTTTATTACGCAACGGTAAGAATTATCAATCTGCAGCGAATCTGCGCTTTTTGACTACTGAAATAATTAAGAATTCATTATTGTTTCGTGGTACCATTGATCATTTGTTTTTACAGTTTCTCTACAGAACTTTCTCGTACTTCATGACTCTCCGAATTGTCGTATCTTCTCAAGATGCTTAATCAGAAACTATTCTCCATAATGTGAAGCAACAAAGTGTAAATTTGTATGTGGAAGGATGTGCCGCAGGTCGGTAAAATTGTCAATCCGAGTGACTAAAAAATTCACTCGTTATGATATTATCCTCTGATTTTATTCATTAAATTCGAATATGAATGGATGAAAGTCATTATCTTATTCATTTAGAATATGTAATTTTCAGAATTCTAGTAAAATTGTTTGCGATAAAAAATTTCTGATGATTTCATCGAAAAGCTGAGGAAATTTGCGCTAAAAAGCATATGTCACAAGTGATTTCTCGATTTTTCTCAAAAAATCCCAATTCAACCCCCCAAAAACATGATTTATTGAAAATTCAAAAAAATAACTTGTGACACATGTTTTCCGGCTAAAATTACCTCAGCTTTTCAATGGAATCATCGGAAAAATTCTATCTCAATTATTTCTCCTATTTCAACAACAATTCCCAATCTAGAGAAATAATCGCAGCAATTGTATAAATTACCTCTCATTGCAAGAATAACTTCCATCTAAAATAAGTCGAATTTGATAGCTGCAGCTAACTGCAGCGATGAATGTACTGTGTATTTGTGCTTTGCAACACGATTTAATAGCTCGTCTGCAAAGTTTTACACTTGCAAAATTGCGTAAATACCACTGATATTCGTGACTACAAACTGCCCTCAATTTGACAAAAGCCTAGGCTGTCTATGGTTTTCTCATGGCTACATTTAGTTAACTTCAAACCACTCGTATTCAAATTGTATCGTATAATTTAACCATGGTGGGGGATAGCTTTCATATTTCTCACACTACCTCCTTTATACAACTACCGAATGGAGCATATCTCTGCAGCTTTACAACACGAACATTGATGAAACTTGTGATATCATCCAGTACCATAGAATACGATTCCAAGGTATGTTCTCTTTTAGAAAATGAAACATCCACTCTCGTAACATTATGAATTATTCACGTGCTTACTGCTGACGGGAAATTGAAGATTTTCATGATAAGTCATATATGTAATTCAGATGAAGAGAAAATGTCATTACTTTTATATTAATAAAATAGCTATTGATATTTTAGTATTCATTTCTTAAAAATATCTCGGAAACTGATGGAGATACACCCTTTTGACCCGAACCCTTTTTTGTAGACAATTTAAAGATCTACAAAAAAGGATTCTAGCATAATCGCTCTATCTCGCTTATTTTCCGAGTGCCTATTAAAAAACGAATAAAAAGTTAAAATCGTAAATAATTCATTAATCATTGGGAAATTTTAATCTCAATTGCATATGGCGCATCCCCATTATATCACTCACAATTAGAATTTTAAATGAATTTTCAAACAATAAAAAAAAATCTATCGATATTATTTTCCTCAATACCCCCATTCAATTCATTGCAATTCGCAGAAAAGCATTTTAAAGTTCTTCTCTCTTCTATCCCCCATAATTTTCCAGGTGGAAAATTCTCACGGGATTATTATGGGTAATTATACTCGGCTACAAACGAGCATTGTGTTGTGTGAATTCAAATGAGTGATATATTTAGTTCATTACACGTATACAGAGAGAATACCTATTATACTTAGGATATGAAATTCTCTGACAATAGCCGGCGTATTGGGATTTTTTATTCCCATAATAAACGACTTTATTGATTATTAAAATTTAATGCTATTCCTGGATATTTCCCTACTTTACGCAATCTCTCCCCTCCTCCACTTTATTAATTATAACGAAATTAATTACTTTTTTTCAGGTGAAACTCTTCATTATTTCCAATTTTCGAGATTTCTGATTAATTTCAAATTGTGTTTGAAATTGAACTGATTTTAATGTTATATGTAGGCAAAGGAAGGTTGTCGAAGAGTAAATTTGATAGAAATTTCGCGAAACAGTTGAGAAAATATGAAATTTTTCGAAAATTTCGAAAGATTTTCAAAAATCTCGAAATCGCCAAATTTTGAAATTTTTGGTTGATTTCAAATTTTCTGAAATAAAAATGATTTTGATGTTATATATAGGTGGAGGGAGGTTGCCGGAGAGGAGATTTGAAAGAAATTTCGGGAAAATGTTAAAAAAAAATGAAATTTTCCAAAAATTTCAAAAGATTTCAAAAAATATCAAATTCTCCAAATTTCAGAATTTTTGATTGATTTCAAACTGTTTGAAATAAAACTTATTTTGATGTTATATATAGGCAAAAGAAGGCTTCTGGAAGTAGATTTGAGTTCACTTATTTTGAAAAATTTGATAAAATCTGCAATTTTTCCAAAAATCTCCAAAAATTTCCAAAAATCTTGAAAAATTTCCAAAAAATTCCAAAAATCTCGAAAAATTTGCAAAAATCTCGAAATTTTCAAATTTTGAAATTTTTGATTGATTTCAAATTGTTTGAAATAAAACTTATCTTGATGTTATATATAGGCAAAAGAAGGCTTCTGGAAGTAGATTTGAGTTCACTTATTTTGAAAAATTTGATAAAATCTGCAATTTTTCCAAAAATCTCAAAAGATTTCAAAAAATCTCCAAATCTCCAAATTCCGAGATTTCTGATAATTTAAAGATGTGATTAAAATAACACTGATTTTCTTTTTTTTCCGCTTCACACAAGTGCAATTAATTAATTTCCCGTGAATATCCTTCAATAGCGCTTTTTTTTTTATCGATGCTATTGCTCCCGTGAGAATATCTACGAACAATAAACATAGAGCAGCCCATGAAGCCCATTGTGGTGTTCACAGCAATATTATCGATCTCCAATGAAATATTAACTATCATTGGAAATAACGATGATGAAAGACATGTTGAGATATATGTACATGGAATAGGATCATCAGTAATGACCGTTTACCAGTAATTTACTAGAATAACTCGATAGCTAGCACGTGTCACTTTGTTCACGATTAATTATTGATGTTTGCTCCCTCAGTGGCGTCAGTTAGATTCTCTTGGGAAACAATTCTCCAGTTTACGTACGTTTCGTAATAAATAAGGGAAGAGAGAGACTTCATTCTCTCTCGTATTGATGATAAAAAAAAATGAAACCATTGTCGATATTCCGTATTCTGATGTTCTTTGGTAATTTAACGGGCACTTGGCCGCAGGATAGTACTAATAACAAATGGAAGAAACTCAGAAATCACTTTAAGTGGTACTTTGTACTGATCAATGTGATTGGACTTCTTGCACCATTAGCTTCTGCTGTCTACTATCATCGACGTAGTGGATCAGTTATGAAAACATTGTCAGAATTGAATGCATTGAGTGATGTATTGTTCAATCTTTTCTTGTGCCGATGGCAGAGTCGTCGTTTGCGGGTAATTCAGTGATGTTGGAAGGTAAATGATGAGTCGATTTTTGCTCTATTTTTTCGAGAATATCTTGGAAAATGAGAGGAAAAGGGCTATTGTGCAGTGAACAAATCTCTTTGCAGAGGAATTTCGATATTATGAAATGGAGGCAATTCATAATTAGGGCCGAGACGTTGGTCGTAAGGTTTGATCTAGACTGATGTTGCTTATGAATAAAACTCATTTTATATGGTTATTAATGCCAAAGTGACATTTATAAAGTTTGAACTGACTTCATAAATGTTACAGAATTCGCTTTTTTTCCCAATAATTTGAAGAATTGGTCAACATTTGGATATTATTATTCATCGTGATGAGTTATTCTACGAGTTCCCTCAAAAGTTCCTTCGGAAGTTCCCCAAAAAGTTCCTTTGGAAGCTCCCCTAAAAGTTCCTCGGTAAGTTCTCCTAAGAGATCTGATCAGATCTAATTAGATTTGATAGAATTGAGTAATTTGATATGAATAGATCTGATTAGATCCAACTAAATCTGATCAGATCTAACTAGATCTGATTAGATCTAACCAGATCTGATTAGATCTAACTAGATCTGATTAGATCTAACTAGATCTGATTGGATCTAACTAGATCTGATTAGATCTAACTAGATCTGATTAGATCTAACTAGATCTGATTAGATCTAACTAGATCTGATTAGATCTCATCAATTCCATTTATATCAGTTCATCAGATCTAGTTAAATCTAACCAGATCTAATCGATCTAGTTGGACCTAACTAGTTCTGATCAGAGCTAACTAGATCTGATTAGACCTAACTAAATCTGATCAGATCTAACTAGATCTAATCAAGTCCATTTATATCAGTTCATCAGATCTAGTTAGGTTTAATCAATCTAGTTGGATTTAACTAGATCTAATCAGAGCGTGCCAAAACTCAGATCTAATCAGATCTGAGGAACTCAGATCTAATCAGATCTGGGGAACTCAGATCTAATTAGATCTGCTCAGATCTAATTTGATCTGATCAGATCTAAACATTTTTTCCGGGGTAGCAAGCTTGGATTTTGTGGAAATTTTTGTTTCATAATAGAAAATGTAAGCTTTACATGAGAGTCAAGAAAAAAAAATAGTCGTCAAATTTGGAACAGTCTCATCCACACATATATAACAATTATCTCATCTTGGGATGGACATAACATTAAAAAAAAAAGATGAAGAAAAAATCACCCTATGTCACTTATTTTCCAAGATATTCATGAAAAATTGTTGGAAATCGACTCATCTTGGTTCACATCTTCAAATAAATATTCAAATCGATAGAAATTATTAATAGAAGCTGAAAAATATATGGAGTCAGTTGAAAATGATAAAGATGGTGGATTACTTGGTGAATTTGTCAACGGGTATCTTCCATTTTGTGGATTCGTTGGACTATCATATTTTCAAACTGCAATAGCATTCTCATGTGGACCGGTTATTATGCCATCAATACTACCTGCCGATGCATGGTATCCATTTCCAATTCAACAATTTTCACTACTCCATATTTCAATATATATACAGCAAGTTCTTGCTATCATTCAAACTGGTATGTGTATATCAGTGGATTTTATGATAGCATTTCTACTTAGTTATCTTGCTACGATATTGGAGGAATTGAACATGAAGTTCACACAAGTTAGTAATCAGAGAGATTTGAGTGCTTGTATTCAAAAGCACAGAGATTGCATAAGGTAATGTTAAATTTGTGTGTAAACTCAATAATGTTAATAGATAATTGGAGACAGATGGATTTAATAGATATGCAGATGAACTGAATATTGCTGTTAGATTTATCATTGTTAAGAGCAATGTTACGATGGCTATGGCTGCTATTTTTGGAGCTTGTCCTATTCTTTTCGTAAGTAAATGATAAAAAATAGGGAAAAGTCCATTTTTTCTTGAATATTTCAAAAATTAGTGGAGATACGCCCTTCTTGTTCTAAATCTTTTTTAGTAGCTCTCGAACCTCTCCAAAAAAAGGCATAACATAAAATCGCTTTATCTCGTTCAGTTTCCGGATTATTAAAAAAAAAAACAAGAGAATTGTGACTAAAAGAAATTAATTGACAATTCTTTTGTTTTTTTCCAATAATTAAAAAAAAAATTTTATTTTGAGTATATCTCGGAAAATAAGCGAGATGGGATTATGTTTTGATTAGAATTTCAAGAGCTACACAGAGAAAAATGTTTTCTTAATTTAAGAATGTGGAGTCACTTAAATTAAGTGACTTTTCCGACTCAAATCGAGTGACTTTTTCTTTCTTAATTTAAGAAAGTAAAACTCACTTAAATCAAGTAACTTTTCCTTTCTTAATTTAAGAAAGTAAAAGTCACTTAAATTAAGTGACTTTTCTCACTTAAATCAAGTGACTTTTTCTTTCTAAATTTAAGAAAGTAAAAGTCACTTAAATTAAGTGACTTTTCCTACTTAAATCAAGTGACTTTTTCTTTCTTAATTTAAGAAAGTAAAAGGCACTTAAATTAAGTGACTTTTCTCACTTAAATTAAGTGACTTTTTCTTTCTTAATTTAAGAAAGTAAAAGTCACTCAAATTAAGTGACTTTTTATTTCTTAATTTAAGAAAGTAAAAGTCACATAAATTAAGTGACTTTTCTCACTTAAATCAAGTGACTTTTTCTTTCTTAATTTAAGAAAGTAAAAGTCTCTTAAAATAAGTGACTTTTCTCACTTAAATCAAGTGACTTTTTCTTTCTTAATTTAAGAAAGTAAAACTCACTTAAATCAAGTGAGTTTTCTCACTTAAATCAAGTGATTTTTTCCTTCTTAATAAAAAAAAGTAAAAGTCACTTAAATTAAGTGACTTTTCTCACTTAAATCAAGTGACTTTTTCTTTCATAATTTAAGAAAGTAAAAGTCTCTTAAATTAAGTGACTTTTCTCACTTAAATCAAGTGACTTTTCCTTTCTTA
Organism: Aleiodes leptofemur; assembly: GCA_963942555.1. Taxonomy (NCBI): domain Eukaryota; kingdom Metazoa; phylum Arthropoda; class Insecta; order Hymenoptera; family Braconidae; genus Aleiodes; species Aleiodes leptofemur. Next base: position 1,168,665 of record OZ012619.1, on the reverse strand, counting down.
ATTTAAGTGACCTGCACATTCTTAAATTAAGTGACTGCACATTCTTAAATCAAGAAAACATTTTTTTCTGTGTAGAAAAGAGGATTGATGCGAAAAAAGGCGTATTTCCACTAGTTTCAGAGATTTTCTATAAAAAAAAGAGTAAAAAAATAGATTTATCCAACTGCCCATTATTTTTATAACATTTTAATTTTTATGACCAGAATGAGCCATTACCCGTTATTTCTCAATTCATTCTTATGGTGATTGGTGGATGTCTGCGGTTGTATGTCACTGCCTGGCCAGCAGACAACGTTCGTGAAATTGTATGTATTTAATTATTTTGTCTCCTCCCCCTAGGACACAATGAATACACATAAACACACAAAAGTAAAATAAAAATACATTCAAATAAATATATATATTTTTTTTAGAGTGAAAAAATAGCACGGTCAGTTTATAACTCACAGTGGGTCGGAAGTTCACGAGAAATGCAAAAAACAATAAGCATTGTAGTTCATCGAAGCCACAGACCGCTTGTTATTTCAGTTGCTGCAATACTTCCTGCACTAACTCGAGAATTTTATGCAAATGTAAGTGTAATTCATCAATTTGTGGATGTAATTTTTTTTTTTTTTTTTTTTTTTTTTATTAATTCTATTCACATCATATGGTAGATCAGTAGAATAATAGAATTTTAATCCTTCCATGCGGATGAACTACGCAGAGAAAACCACAAAAGGTGGTGTAAAAGAGATTACAAGATTCCGTTTACCGGACGGCGTAGAAGAGTTTATCCGTATAAGAGGATTAATCAGACAATAAAATCTCCGTGGAAAACCAGATTAACGTCACACTATTCTATCTTATGATCATACTGTAATGAGCAAGATCCTGACAAATTTACGCTGCTATTCACTAGTCTATTCATTGTGTGTTAATAGCGACTATTTAAGGGAAAGTGGGGTGGAAATGGACATTTCTCGTTGAAGGGTTCGAGATAGAGATTTTCTGATGATCCCACTGGTAAGCTGAGGAAATTTTGGGTGGAAAACATGTGTCTAAATTTTTTTTTTTTAATTTTTGGAAAATTTCACTTTTTTGGCCAAGTTTTGAAGGGGTTTTCCATTCGAAAATCGAAAAAATTCACTTTTTCGGCGATAGCTCTGGTTCTGTTGGTCGTAGCGATCTGGGGTTGGGCTCAAATGAAAGGTGAGCTCATTTCTCATCGATTTATGGGGTTCAAAATTTTTTAGAATCAATTTTTCAAATATTTATGGGCACTTTTTCTGAAAATCCGTTTTTGCCCCATAAGTATGATATATATTGAAAAATTGATCATTTTTCTCTTTGAACTATATAAATCGATGGGAAATGAGCTCACCTTCCATTTAAAATCAACCGCAGGTCGCTGCGATCAATAGAACCAGAGATATTCCCGAAAAACTGAAATTTTTCAAAAACAGAAGATTTTTTACCTTCAAATCTTGAGCAAAAAATCTAAATTTTGAAAAATTTAAAAAAATAAATTCTGAAATATGATTTTCATGGGAAATTCCCTCAGCTTTTCAATGGAATCATCAGAAAAAACCTATCTCCAATATTTCCAGCGATTTCGAGTGATTTTCATAGCATAAAATACCAAAACTAACAAGTGTCCATTTTACCCCTTGTGTCCATTTTACCCCATCTTCCTCTAATTATTCATTTTTTTCTTTTTCCAGTTCTTGTCATCAACGCTCTCCTACTTCATGACACTACGAGCTCTCCTACACAAATAAATGCATCTTCCTTATCAATAAATTCAATAAATTCATATTACTGCAGATTCAATAACGCTTCACTTTTCATTTCCATGAATCATCATATATATATTCAAAAAACATCGGATGTTGATATGGTACATGACAGATAAGAGGGAAATTTATATGAAATGTTACTCTATGAATGACGCATGATGGATGAGTCGTAAATGTCTGTGTGCTTTCTCACACCAGACAATTGTCGAATGATATTCCAATAATTTCGAAGTTTATTCATTGTACTAAAATCGTCTGACAGATGAAATTGTTGAGTTTTAATGAGATATTTCAATCAACGAAACAATAGTTTCCATAAAATTATGAGATTTATTTCAATTACTTCAACATAAAAGTTAATTGCATCTTAGTTAATTTTTATATTCAAAACAGCTATTCATTTTTTTCAGAAGCTGTCGAGGAACAAAAGATTCCGATATAATTATATCTAATTGGACATATTATATCTCATTAGATATGTTATATCTAATTAGATATAATTAGATCCGAATTTTTCTGCTATCTAATGACATTATATCTCCTGAAATACGACTGCAGATCCGTTTGTATCCAATTAGATATAATTACCTATAATTATATCAAAAAGAGACGTCCCAAGTCCTTAGATCTGTACTTAGATCTGATCAGATCTAGGAACTTAAACCCAAAACAGCTCAATCTGCATCAAATATGCTTATATCGTCAACTTATGTATAAGCATAACACTTGCGCCCCTTTGTTTCTAAGGTGATGATCCATATTCAGATCCTGACACATCTGTGATTTGATATAATTGGATCTAATCAGATCTGAAGCTTAGAATTCTTCTCTGCACGTTTCGAGATCTAAATATATCTGATCATATATGTTTAGATCAAATTAGATATCGAAAAAATTCAGATCCAATCAAATCTAATTAGCTTTTTCAATTTTTCTTTTACGATCGTAGTGTTTAGCTAGTATAGAGTTGATGGCTTGATCGGTTTTGCTTTTTGAATTTATTTATTTGTTCAAAAAAATATTCCAAGACGTCGAACGTTTCGGTATTGATGCTGAAACCTTCATTAGGAAGCTTCATAAGTGTAATTCCCCTTCAATTTTTCGATTACCCAGGAAAAAATCGACGTATATGATCATATACGGACATACATGATTATATATGGACATATATGATCATAATATGAACATATATGATCATATACGAACATACATGATCATCATATGAACATCATATGAACATATATGATCATATATGAACATACATGATCACATATATGAACATATGTGATCATATATGAACATATATGATCATAATATGAACATACATGCTCATAGTATGAACATACATGCTCATAGTATGAACATATATGATCATAGTATGAACATATATGATCATATATGAACATACATGATCATATATGAACATACATGATCATATATGGACGGACATGATCATATATGGACATACATGATCGCATATATGAACATATATGATCATATATGAACATACATGATCACATATGAACATATATGATCATATATGTCAAGTTTTCTCCAGCCATACATCTCGTATTTCCAAATTTTCAGTCTTCACAAATTTCATGACTTCCATATACATCAGATAACTAATTTGAACCAAAAACCCATATATTGCCATGATTATCGAGTAGTTTTTGTAGGTGAGAACATATCTATTATCTCCAATTAGATACAACTATATCAAAAAAAAATCTTTAACGGGTGTTTGCTTTTTGCCTGGTGGGGATACTAACTGTTGATTCTAGGAAGCACTCCTTTATCCGCTTTAAACAGCTGCTTTACCAACTGCCAATGTCCAATGTGTGTGTGTGTGTGTGTTGAAATATAGAGTTTTTCTTCTAGTAGCCATTGTTCTGCCCTCCCCTCAGGGCTTCCGGGTTAATCCTTTGTAGCTCTCATGCCTTTGATAGATTAGCAGAATCCAAAGGCTATACTATCAGCTAAAACTTTTACGAATTTTCCTAATTAGCAAGTAACGAAACTTTTTGCTGTGTTGCAATAGTTTGAGATAAGATAAGTAATTAGATCAAAAAATTCACATTAATTAGTTGATTAACAATAAATTAATAAGATTATTTCTACTAAAAAGATACTTGAAACTAGGAGGATGAGAGAATTATCGAGTTTGTAGCTGCGAGCGATTGCTACCGGAATAATGGATTTATTAGGGAGTTCACATTTGTCCACGTCAATTCCTGGCAATTAATTTTCACTTGTTTCCGGGGTGTATATTTGTGGTTGACTAGTGGCTTCTCCTAGGTGTTAGACTCACGTTGGTGGTTTGTGTTTCCAATGACTAACGCACAATTTCAAATGTTGTTTGATGATTGATTTTCTTTTGAAGTATTCAATTAACAATTTTCGGCTGTGTCGGTCATTCCACAAATAAATAAAATTAAAACAAAATTTGAAAAATATCAAGTACATCAATTTTTTGGACAGCTTTTTGTGGCCCTCATCAGGTCATATATTTTCTGAAGTATTTAAAAGTAAAAAAAAATATTTAAATTATGTTTCATGATTATTTTATATATCATGGAAGTACATTTAACATTAGAATTTTTAAATTTATTAAAATTTTAAATATTAAAATTTTATTAACTTATTTAAATAATGATTGAATTTTCTTAATATTTTTGAAGTATTCATTGACATTTAGTGGATAGATACTGGAATATGAGAGTCTTCTTTTTTGTAGTTACTGAAAAAAAAAATTAGTTATAAAAATTTACAAGTAATTAAAATTAATTGATAATAAATAATAACATTTTGTGGGTTTTTTTTTTATTTTATATAATATATGTTACTTACTAATAAATTATCGTTGGAAGTAAAACAGCGAGAATAGCGATAGTACTGGCTGCTACAATACCAGATATTACGACAGCTATTTCGATAGTAGTACCATCACGATGTTCTGCTTTCTGTGAACACACACACACACAATAGGGATATCTTGTGAAAGCAATATTCTATTAATTTTATAACGGAAGTAAAGTATATGGCTAACATTTTCGGTATATAGCCTATCGGCTTTCAGGTGTCGTAAAATACACCACGAGTCAATGATAAAGAAGCTGGAGGAGGGGGTGGGGTGGGGTGAAAAGTGTATATTTTAGGTTTTATGGCTTATATTATGAAAATTTGGAGAAATTAGAGGAAATATTTGGGATAGAATTTTTTTGATGATTTTATTGAAAAGCTGAGGAAATTTGCGTTGGAAAAATTATGTAAAAATTCATTTTTGAGAATTTTTTTAAAAAATTGGATTTTTGAGAATTTTTCGAAAATTGAATTTTTGAGAATTTTTTAAAAGATTGTATTTTTGAAAATTGAAAAAAAACTGGATTTTTGAGAATTTAAAAAAAAAAATGGATTTTTGAGAATTTTCTGAAAATTCAATTTTTTGGAATTTTTCTTTGAAATTGTTTTTTTAGAATTTTTTACAAAATTGGATTTTTTCGAATTTTCTAAAAATTGGATTTTTGAGAGTATTCTAAAAATTCCATCTTTGAGAATTCTTTAAAAATTCGATTTCTTTCAAATTTGAGACTTTTTCCTGAAAAATCAATGTTTATATATGTTTTCTATATGAAATTTCCCCAGCATTTCAATGGAATCATCAAACCAATTCCATTTCTCTCAAATTTCATTAGAATCCCTATATTACACTATTCTCAACTACATTTATTATAGAAGCCCCCCAAAATTTCACCTCTAAATTGAAATCCCCATGCAAATTATTTACGCTAAATATAACGTGACATCTGATACAATTATTCTATTTGTTCGTCCGAAAATGAAAAATTAATGAGAAAATTATTTGAATTTGCACAACATTGTTATCCCTTTACGCAAGAGATAAATAATCAAATTGAAAAACTAATTCGAGTTGATATTGTCCATTAACGAGAGAGAGAAAGAGCGAGAAAATAGCAATTTCACGTAATTAATGAATAACCATTAATTATCCCACGTTGATTGCAAAACTGTGGAAAATTTTTTTATTGTCCGCCGAAAAAGAGTTTATCCACTTATTTCCTCTTTTTTTTCAACAAGCTTAAGATGATTAGTGGTTGAAATTTTTTAGTGTTATGGATAGAAATCGCATCATAGTAGAAAAAAAACTTTTTCTCGTACAGTATAACAGGGGGGGGGGGGGGGGTAACAAATCAATACAGGATATCCAATAATGTGGTTTGAAATGAGTCGTGAGGGACGGGCAATTTCATATATTCCGGAAACTCTCATATTTTTTCCGTTATTTTACATATTTTTCCTATAGTATATTATATACGAGAGTTGTAAAACATTCTGCAATATTATACAATACATTCTACTTTAATGCATAACGTACAAAAATGATAATAGGAAAAAGATATTTTCTCGATATTAATGGAAAAAAAAAAAAAAAACTGAAGAGTTGATAATACATTGAGTAAACTTGTGAAATCAAATTTCCCTTAGATTTGATATTAAGAGGTGGAAATTTTTGCCAGAATCGATTATTTTGGTAAAATAATCGATTTTTAAAAATCGAATTATAATTTTCCAAATCGATGTTCGGAAATTATCGATCAGAATCCCTTTAGTTTGAAACTGGTGAAAGTATCGATTGCTGGAACTATCGAATGATATGCGATATCTCGAAATGATCGATATTTGAAAAATGATCGATCGGTAGTTGCTAATTTGGAAGAAAGAAATTTTGATTAATTCTTCGATTTTAATCGATTCTTAAAGTCGATTAATCGATTCTTGTAATCGATTATCCTATTATTTCGATTCAAATCGATTCTTGTAGGCGATTATTTCGATTTTAATCGATTCTTAGTCAATTAATCGATCTTTTCGGTTTTAATCGATTCTTGTTATCGATTATTTCAATTTTAATCGATTCTTGTAATCGATAATTCCGATTTTAATCGATTCTTTCGATTTTAATCGATTCCTTCGATTGCAATTGATTTTCACCATCGATTAAACCATTTGTTCGGTTGTAATCGATTTTTGTAGTCGATTAATCGATTCTTGGAATCCCGAAATATATAAAATTAAACGTCGAAATCAAAAATCGATTATTTAATAAATTTATTTCATCACTATTCAATATCTTTTCACTCAAAACACTTTTCAGTATTCTTTAATATAATTATCATGCAATTATGCTTTCCAGCCAGCTTAGCACGAACAACGAAGGAATGAAAATTACGAGAATCAAATTAATGAGTCCTTCTATGGTTTACGTTACCTGGGTCACTGCAGTGCTATTGGCGTTACACAGAGCGCACATAATTGATAGGAAAAAAACAATTTGTAAAGCCATTCTCCCAGGTAAATACTGTCTATTGTATTTTGGAGTGTTGTTTCGAGTTTTGTAATTGAACTGGCAACTGATTTACCTTCTCATTTCGTGTCAATTAAAATTTTTTTCCATGTACTTCTGTAGATTGATGTTTATTATCTTATCCACGAAAAAAAAAATTCGAGTTATCTCATTTTTTAGAAGCCTTCAATGTCATTAATACAAAAATATTGATGCGTAATCATATGATCGCACCTATTTTATAATTTGATTTCATCAAAAGATATCGAAATTCATCAGATAAAAAATTCAGTGATTTTACCACATACCGAAAAATATATATACATATATATATAGGGCATTCCATGCCAACTCATCCTACCAATTTTCTTTGCATCTCCGATTTGGCTAAAAGTTGGGCATCTTTTTGTACCCTTCGAAAGAGGTTTGAGTGATTTTTTTCGAATTTTTTTATCCAGCCACTTCGGAAATATGAATTTTTTTTAAATTTCGAGTTTTTTTTGTGGAATAGCCGTAACTTTATGAAAAACTGTCCAATATGGGTCTTTTTTTTTAAATTCGTGCTTTTTGATGAATTTTCTGAAAATTTCATGCAAAAAATTATTTATGATCATTCTGATCAGATTTCATTTATTTCAAAGTTAAAACATGAATTTTAAGACTGTTTTTATCCTCTGATTTTTTTTTTAATTCTCACGAATACTATTATATCCCTTCATAAAAAGGACAGGGCATTGGAGGATAATCGAACTCGAAATGAAAATAGTCAAACTCGAATCGACAAAAGCGCATTCTGGTGGACATTACGGAAACTAATTTTTTTGAATTATTTAGCCATCATACTCAGCAGATAGAAAAATTATTTTCAATTTCAACTAATCCTAAACGTTTGGGAATAGTTTGGGGAAGTTTAGGAAAGCATTTTTATAATTTGGGGAAGAGTCATTAATTTATTATTAATTAAAACTTTTTTTATGTCTAGATAGCAGAAATAAATTTTAAAAACATTGAAATTATTTCCATTTATTTGGGAGTCATTTAGGGATATTAAGAGAATCAATTTCATCCTTTAAGAATGAATAATTATTTAATCAAAATGAAAATTATGTCTTGAGCCTCCAAGCGCAAGAAAATCTATATAAAACAAAAATAGCAATCTATAATTGCTTTCCTAAACTTCCCTAAACTATTCCCAAACATTTAGGATTAGTTAGAATTCGTGCTGAGCCCGGCTGAGCCTGGCTGAGCCTGGCTGAGCCTGGCTGAGCCTGGCTGAGCCCGGCTGAGCCTGGCTGAGTCTGGCTGAGCCTGAATTCTAACTAATCCTAAATTCTGCTATCTCTGATAGCTATTTCTGCTATCTATACATAAAAAAAGTTTGAATTAATAATAAATTAATGACTCTTTCCCAAATTACAAAAATGCTTTCCTAAACTTCCCTAAACTATTCCGAAACGTTTAAGGATTAGTTAGCTTTGAAAATAATTTTTCTATACGCTGAGTATACGGAGGTATCATTAAAATTTAAAATAACAAATAGAAATCTACACTAATCAACGGAGGCGGCTGCCGACGGCGCTAGTATTATATATTATATATACATATATATCACTTATACTTTATTTCTATTTTATTTCGAGCCTTTCCAGCTTTTTATACTCGTTATAAACTACAAATAGGTTAACAAAGCTACCTAAATATAATCTCCAACAATTAAAAGTAGTTAATATTTTTTATTTCGATTCTTTGCTTCAAAATAGATGTCACTTATATTATTAATATATTTATCATATATTAATAACATATCTTGTTACATATAATATATACGAATTTAGTATTCGTCGCATATTCTATTTATATCAAGATATATGCAAAATATATCTGTTGGAGTTATGGGATGGGTTCTTAAATAAAAGCAGAGTAATTTATATTTTAATTTAATTATCTCTTTATTCAACACTCTCTTCTCCACACGATGCTTACACTTCGACCGTTCACACACGTCTGCCTCGTGGGCCTTCGACTCAAGCGCTAGAGCGTTCGTTATACCGACAGATGGCAGCACAGCCATTCCAGCAATTGGCAAAGCCTCCAAACCTTACAATATCCATAATATATGAATTTGAATTAGATATCTCATATATTTTCTCATATATCATCCATATGGGAGAAATATACATCATATATATGTCGTATAATTCGAAATTTCCTCGCATATAAATTAATATATATTTTTCCGTGAGAGACAATTGATGATGTCATCAACTTAGAAACCAAATGGTGTAAGTGCCATGTATAAGCATAGCAATTACGTCATTTTGCTTCTAAGGCAATTATATAAAATCCTTCTGAAACGCTAAAAGTCGAAAGATTGCATGTTTTACAAAGTGACATAAAATATAAAATCTTTCATTGCTTCCAACAGAACATAAATTCTTACACAACTTTCAAAAAATCCATATAAGAATAATTATCATAATTTCAAAAGATACCTTATTCCCATTCTACGTATAACTCATATTAAATGGTAAATGTCTATTGCGTGCTTTGATCAATTTCCAGCAGCGGAAGTAGATTATCTTCTGATGTTCAGTCGATTAACCAAATTCGTATCTTTAATCTTTGCTTTCCTCACCAAAATTCACCTCAAACAAAATGAAAGCTGTTAGCATTAATAAAATAGAAATTTGAATGATTATATATTCAACATGTTGCTTTTTTTTTCTTTCTATTGTAATAAAAAAGCTTTTTGTACATTTTGTACGAAGATTTATTGTACTTTTCTTCGCTTGAAAGAGCTACTCTCAATTTCGATGACAAAATGAATAACGACCTGACCTGCATCGCCCCCCCCCCCCCCCGAAGTAGACAGGATATACTCTATTTTCATCGAGGATTATCTGATCCTTGGGTTAGGTAACGACAGGAGTTCATAAGATATTCCATCCATCAGTTAATATACGTCTCTCGGACTCTTTGTATCCATTTTCTCTTGAGAAAAATGAAACGTTCAAAATATTTTCTAAATTCATGACAAAGTTTTTGGAGAAATTTTTGATGATAAATATCGTTGGTTTAGGAATAAAGTGGCGTAAGTGTCATTTTTTCTATTTCGTTTTCCGAAAATTAGGAGTATTTAAGAAACAAAGTGCGAAAAAAATATTTTGATTAAAAAATCTGTTGAGAAAAATGATCTTTCAAATTTTTTTTTCTTAATTTATGAAGATTTTGTGGAAACTTTGATGGTGAATATTCGTTGTCTTAAAAACAAAGTGGCGTAACAGCTATTTTTTGATTTCTTTTTCCGAAAATTATAAGATGATTTGAGAATTGGGAATTTCATAATGGCTAATTTTATTAAAATATCTCTTTATCCTCATTTTTCACCAATTTCTCGTGTAAATACGAGGCTTTCCTTGAAATTTTGGCAAATTTTCAGAATCGTTTGCGATGCTGTTATGAAATTTTGCAGGCTACTTTCTGATGACATAGGCAGTATCACTGTCAAATTTCATCGAAAAATATGCCATAGAAAAAAAGTTAGGACGATTTGAAAATTGGGGATTTTATAATGGCAAATTTTATTAAAATATCTCTTTATCCTCATTTTTCACGAGTTTCCCAAAGTTTTCATCTGTTTCTCAGTTATAAAAATTTTAGAAACGTGCAAAAAAAAATTCAATAGAAAAACTGTAGAAACAAAAAGGCGTAAGTCCAAAATGTAATCCAAAAAAAATGGGGAAAACACGAAAAATTGACTCTAACATCAAAAATTACGTCATTTTGTTATGCTATTTTTCATAAATTGACGAAATAACGACAATCATAAAAAAACATTTTGGCATAATTTTTGGAGATACGCCTCTTTGACTCGAAAAATTGAACATTTTCTGCACTTACACCCTTTTGTTCCTAAGCCTCCTCCATTATTCTATTTAAATATTATATGAGTTCATAATAGATTTAAACTAATTTAACTTTTGCACCGTATTTTCTGTATAATTTGTAGACTAATTCATAGTGTCCTAGAAATAGATGTAATTAATTCCTGTACAATCATTACGTGCCGATGTGCAGAAGACAGGATATCCGGTTGTCCCTTGGGCCTCGCTCTAGGGACCCCAAATAACTTATTGTAGAAGCTTTTCCAGAAGCTGCAGAGAAAATTGTGTTCTACAAATAAATCCCTCGATGCTAATTCTATAAAAAACTTTTTATCTCTTCTTTTTTATATATGCTTCTATATATTTATTAATGAATATCATTCAAGTGAATTGAATTTTCGAGTGCTTTGTGTGTCTGTGTGTATTTGTTTGCATGTGAAGAGATATATTTGACTCTAAAACGTCGATATTGGCGGAGTTTTACGAGTGGATACTGCCAGCTTGACCTCTTCAAACTCTGCCTCTCTTTCTCTCTCTCTCTATCTCTGTATCATTTTCATTTTCATAGATTTATGGATTCACCGTCACAGTTATTGAATATTTGCATTCGAATAATACTCGAATATCCAATAATGCAGGGGGGAGAGATAAATACATTGATGGAGGGAGCTAGTTTATATCCACTTTAGCAAAAGTTTTTTGGCTTAATTATCGATGTGTTTGTCGGTTAATTTATTGCTTAACATAAAACTAACAATTGCTTGTTATTGAAGATCAAATTTTTGCTTTAATTGATCCTTTTATTGTTCATTATTTTTATAATAGCACAGTAAACAATGGAGATACGCCTTTTTTTTTCTGATCATGGAGGCAAAAAGGACTTTTATCCCAAATAATGGAGATACGCCTTATTTGCCCTAATTATTAGGCTAAAAAGGGCGTATCTCCATTATTTTCCGAGATATTTTGGGAAGAGTAGGAAATTATGACTTAAATAAAATTACATCACTTAATTTGAGTTTTTTCAAAATATCTTGGAGAATAAGCGAGATAGAGCAAATTTGTCTTCATCCTTTTTTGTGGATCCTTAAAAAAAAACAAGAAAAATAATGGAGATAGGCCTTTTTTTGTCCTAATGATTAGGACAAAAAGGGCTTATCTCCATTAATTTCCGAGATATTTTGAAAAAAACAAGAAAATTATGACTAAAATTGAATTAAATTGAATTTTAGTTTTTTGGAAGTATTTCGGGGAATAAGCGAGATAAAGCGAATTTGTCTTCATCCTTTTTCTTTGAATCTTAAAGGTTTTTGCTGAAGAGGATGAAGGCAAAAGGGCGTATCTCCATTAATTTACGAAATATTGAAAAAAAAAAAAAAAGAGAAAAATAATGGCGATACGCCTTTTTTTTTGTCCTAATAATTTAGACAAAAAGGGCGTATTTCCATTAATTTCCGAGATATTTTCAAAAAACAAGGAAATTATGACTCAAATGAAATAACATTGAATTTTAGTTTTTTGGAAATATTTCGGAGAATAAGCGAGATAGAGCGAATTTGCTTTCATTCTTTTTTCTGTGAATCCTGAAGGCAAAAGGGCGTATCTCCATTAACTTCTAAGATATTAAGAAAAAATGAGAAAAATAATGGAGATACGCTCTTTTTTCCTGAATTTTTCTTTGTATTTCTTGGAAATCTTCTGCAAAAAAGGATTAAGGCAAAAGGCAAAAAGGGCGTATCTCCATTATTTTCCAAGATATTTCTTTCAGAATGATCCCAAAAGATAAGTCAATTTGTCTAGTTGAGTGAATTCAATAAAAGTAGAATTGAAAAGCTACAGATAAATGTCCAGGACTCTTGACCTGCATCAGAATCTGTTCGCTTGAATAACTTCCTCCCCCAGATTCGTCAAATTCCAGTGTCTTCCCACTTTATTCTGTACTAACATAGATTCTAGTGTCGATAAAGTCGTCTATATCCTGTACGACAAGTTCATTACATCAATGGAATTTCTGTTCATGCCTCTTTCTGATCATAACTTTAATCAAATTCCCCCTATCCCCCCCCCCCCCCTCCTCTTTTTCATTATCATCTCATTGCTCTTCATGCCCATTAAGAATCAATCATGAACTACCATTGTTGAATTGTTTGTCAGTTAATGATAAAATCAATTGACGCTGAAAGGGTCGTTCAATTTATTTATTTAATCGATTTGAGCCCCTGCTGTTAATTTAGGTCGTGTCAGCCAAAGGCTTCATATAACTTTGATTAAATCGTTGAAAATTAAATTAAATTCTGCATAACATTCTTTGAAGTACTTCTATTGTTTGCTTTTTTCGCACTCGTAGTTGAGTTTCCAGGCAGAAATGAACAGAAAGAAAAACAATAAATTAATATTTATGATTAAAAACATATTTTTTTAAAATTTGTATTCAAAGCGAATTTAAAAGAAGAATTTAGGATTTATATTAATTATTTGGTATTTTTCACTTAACCAATAGTATGCCATTTGACATTTAAGGGAGTTCATCCGGTAATTGAATTAACAGACCAATAATTATGAAAAAATTTGAATATACTTCTGAAAATCTAAAAAGTCACCTGTTAAAATTTCAAACTCTTCGGATATCTTATTCGGGAGAAATTAATAAATAAAGATTTTTCAATTAACACGGTCCCTTATGGGTTTTCGTCTATAAACATGAAATTTGTGGCAATTAACAGGTTTTTTGGGGAGAAACTTCCATAATGGATAAATAAATATGTAAAGAACAGTTTAAGAGCTTCCTCAAATGCATTAGATACTTGGTGATTTAAGAATAAATTAATTTGTCTCGAAAAATGCTGATTTTTGGGAAGTTAACCTCTGTCTTACTCGCATGACAGTGACGTCAGAACCGCGCGCTTTTTGAAATCAATAAGAATGCTTTCCGAATAACGCAATGTATGCTATGCTTGCACATTAAATCATACAAAACTAGTTGAAAATGTGCTGAATTGACCTTTCTCTATTTGATCTTCAAAAAAATTATTTCTATAAATTCGATTTTTTACAAAAAAACAATTATGATCGACGAACAAGAATTTCTAGTACATAGCAGCTGTACAGGTTACGACTACGTTAGTCGTATAACCACTACGCTAGTCGTGATAATTTTCCGTACTATTAAATCCCATACCGGATGAACTTCCTTAAGCGTATTTACGTATTTCCCTGTGCAGAAAAAATTATAATTCATTACAAAATCATAAAAAAAAAAAAAAAAAAAAAATTACAAAATCATCAGACGGTCAATAATTTTTGTTCATTTTTTTCTCCATTTTTTAAGGATTATTGGGAGATGCAATCCCAAAAAAAAGTCAAATTTTTGTATAAAATCGTTAATAACAATTTATACACGATGAAATTCTTATATCTGATTCAGTGAATCTGTAAAGAATGTAATGAGGAATAAAATAAGCCCACGAAATGGAAAATTGTTTGAAAATTGAAGAATTTTCATTAATTTTTACATTTTTTTAAATCTTGAAAAATTTGGAAAAATGTAAAAAATAATGAAAATTTTTCAATTTTCAATCAATTTTTTGTTTCTCGGGCTTATTTTATTTCTCATTATATTTTTCACAGATTCACTGAATAGGATTTGAGAATTTTATCTCGTGTAAATTGTTATCAACGATTTGATACAAAAATTAAACTTTTTTTTTCTGATTTTACCTCCCAATTATCCTTAAAACATTTTCCAGATTTTTAATCTTTTGCATATGCAAAAAAAGCCTGAATTAGGCCATAAGCCACCGTATTATTTCTATTTCTCTTTGATTTATTATTGACCAATCAAAACTGCTAATTGATCAAAAATCTGCACGAGATAGTTCACAGTTTTCACATAAGCTCCCAATTAAAATTTATTTCAAATTTTAATCTTCACATTTATTGTTAAAAATTCCCGTCTAAATTTTCCGTGCAAAATCCCGGAAATTTCTAACAAGTCACATTTTTACTGAAATTTCAGATAATTACGTCATTGAAAAATGAACACATCATCGATTTTTCAAATAATTTCACGCCTGAATATCAATGAAATTTGTAAATTTCAGTTTAATTGTTTCTTGAAAATTTAGTAAAAATAGGAAAATTCAAAAAAAAATTGAAAATTCAAGTTATTTTGATTTTGAATATTCATGTTCAGTTGGAAATTCAAGTAATTTGTAGAATTTCCGTCTCAATTCTACTCAAGACTCATAGATTCCTCTGAATTTCCTCTGAAACTCACAGGTTTCATAACCATCTTCCCATTAAAAAAAAAAATTCAATATCACGTTTATGAAAACGTTCCCATAAAATTGTCTATGAAATTTCCATTTATTTCTAACAATGTTTCGTGTAGTAATAGAACTACCTTAATAAATAGAGCAGAGATCGGCAAAAAAAAAATCGCATTTTTAATTTTCTAATTTTTTTTATTTCTGTGATTTCCATCGAAAAAATTTTAATCACTTTCTTAATGAAAAATGTGGATTTTTGAATTTTTCATTAGTTTGAAAATTAATTTTTTTTTTTAACAAATTTGATTACTATTGTAATTAAAAATTTGACTGACGAAATTTTATAATTCTTTTTCTTATTCGAAATTTTGATTCTTTCTTGCTTATTAATTGATTGGAATAATTAATTTTATAATAAAATCAACGCTACTATGTTTAATCTTCCCAAATATAAACGTCTTTCAGACAAAAATTTTGAGTTGAGAGTTTTAACTAAATGTAACACAAATAAGAACTTATAATTTAATCCAATCTAAATAACGCTTATATGACATTTATAATTCAATTTAACTAATAAAAATGTTAATAAGTTTAATAAAGAAAATAATTATGAAATTTCATCATTCAAATTTTGAATTACAATAGTAATCAAAATTGTTAAAAAAAAAAATTAATTTTCAAACTAATAAAAAATTTAAAAATCCAAATTTTTCATTAAGAAAGTAATTAAAATTTTTTCGATAAAAATTACAGAAATAAAAAAAATAAAGAAATTATAAATGCGAATTTTTTTTTTGCCGATCTCTGAAATAGAGAATGAAAAAAAAATAATATTTGAATCTGAGAAGTGCGAAAAGAAAGGAACAAATGGCTCAGTGTGTTGGTAGGTGCTTGTGCTGAAGAGTTAGGCAAATATTAGCATGCCCAACATTGGAATAGACAATGCAGAAAGGAGGTCAAAAAACTCAGAGTAAGAAAATAAGTCAATGAAAATGATAATAAGTCATTAAATCTTTTTTTTTTTACAGAAAGAAAAAATTGGAAGGAAAAATCAAATTGTTGGAAGGTTTTTTTACCAAATTAATCCATTACTTATAACAATGAAGATAATTAAAACGATTTAAATCACGATCTGTAAGTACATAATTTGAATTTAAAACGTTTCGTATAATCGAAACACAATGTTTAATTTAAATTCGATATACTCACTGTGGTTTGCCTATATATTCGCTTTTCACTATTTATCCTGTCGTCTCGACACAAAGGCTTGTTTACTCCCATTTTCAATCATTGATTTTTTCCACTGACGGATTCCTTTGTGCTGCTTTTAGTTCCACTTTTTTTTTTCCATTAATAACACGGATCACTTCGAATTAGGGGAAATGTGGGGTAAAATGGATAATTGGGGGTAAAACGGGTGCACGGATTAGTTTTGGTGTTTTATGCTATAGAAATTAGGAGAAATCGATGGAAATATTGGAGATAGATTTTTTCTGATGATTCCATTGGAAAGCTGAGGAAATTTGCCATGAAAATCGTATGTCAGAAGTTATTTTTTGGAATTTTTCAAAAATTTCATTTTTTGCGGGAGATTTGAAGGTGAAACTCTTCTGTTTTTGAAAAATTTCAGGTTTTCGAGAATATCTCTGGTTCTATTGATCGTAGCGACCTGGGGTTGATCTTAAATGAAAGGTGAGCTCATTTCCCATCGATTTAGGGGGTTTAAAAAGAAAAATATCAATTTTTTCAAGTACTTATAGGGCAAAAACTGATTTTCAGCAAAATGACATATAAATATTTGAAAAATTGATTTAAAAAAAATTTTAACCACATAAATCGATGAGAAATGAGCTCATCTTTCAGTTGAGATCAACCCCAGGTCGCTACGACCAACAGAACCCGAGATATCGCCGAAAAAGTGAATTTTTTCGATTTTCAAAAGGAAAACCCCTTCAAAACTTGCCCAAAAAAGTAAAATTTTCAAAAAAATTAAAAAAAAAATTATGACACATGTTTTCCACCTAAAATTTTCGCAGCTTTTCAATGAAATCATCAGAAAATTTCTATCTTAAACCCTCCAATCAAAATGTCCTTTTTCCACCACCTTCCCATATTTTCTTTTCATAATTTTAAATTGTTTTTCTTTCGTTTTACAAGCTAATGCTCAGCAATAAATGGACTTTGATGAGTTTCTCACTGCAGAGAGCTTTCTGAATACATGCGGTAAACGTGCAGAACACATTACACAAATTTAATTGCCCTTTTTTAACTGCAAAAGACAATGATAAAAGTTAATTCACATAAAATTGCAAAGATCGGCAAAAAAAAATGCGTATTTTTAATTTTTTAATTTTTTTTTATTTCTGTAATTTCCATCGAAAAAATTTTAATTACTTTCTTAATGGAAAATTTTGATTTTTAAATTTTTTATTAGTGTTAAAATTAATTTTTTTTTAAACAATTTTGATCACTATTGTAATTCAAAATTTGACTGATGGAATTTCATAATTATTTTCTTTATTAAATTTATTAAAATTTTTATTAGTTAAATTGAATTAAAAATATCATATAAGCGTCATTTAGATTGGATTAAATTATAATTTCTTATTTGTGTTACATTTAGTTAAAACTCTCAACTCAAAATTTTTGTCTGAAAAACGATTATATTTGGGAAGATTAAACATAGTAGCGTTGATTTTATTATAAAATTAATTATTCCAATCAATTAATAAGTAAGAAAGAATCAAAATTTCGAATAAGAAAAAGAATTATAAAATTTCATCAGTCAAATTTTTAATTACAATAGTAATCAAAATTGTTAAAAAAAAAAATTAATTTTCAAACTAATGAAAAATTTAAAAATCCAAATTTTTCATTAAGAAAGTAATTAAAATTTTTTCGATGGAAATCACAGAAATAAAAAAAATAAAAAAATAAAAAATGCAAATTTCTTTTTGCCGATCTCTGCAAAATTGTGAAAAATAAGTTTCTCATTTGCAAATCAGATAATGAACACAGGTGAATAGCAAAAAAAAACGATATTGCCTAATGAAATAAAAACATGAGTATCGGTTGAGATAGCTGCCTGTTAATCTATCAGTACTTACTGCACAGCTGTGCCTCCTCATAATCCACGATTGATGCAGGAATAATCAGAAAATCCAGCAGATACTTTGTATGCAAAGCTCTGGAACGACCTAATATTGAAGAATTTTGTTGGTATTTAAATTTTAAAATTAATGCAGTGGAACAATACATAAATGCCTAATCTTTTAATAGATCAATAATATTGATAAAACCATTATTCAATATCTCTGGAGACTCGATTGTCGATGAATTGGGTGGAGGAGGAGGGGGGGGGGGGAGGGGGAGAGGGGAAAAGATGCTTTATGTGTGTTACTGTTGTTCACAATTATTCTCAGTCTTACGAAAAAATTTTTCCTTTTCTACCGATAAATGCCATTGATGGCTTGACAGAGAGAGAATTCAATGGCCGTATACATATCACACATACATTCATCGATGTATTGGGAGTTTCATGAATAGCACAAATGGAACAAGCACTGAGCAAAACGTCAATTGAGCTTATTCAGCAGGACGTGAAGTTTGTGTCATGCTAAACTAAACGATCTAGAGATCACAATTGATGGCTTAACAAATATTGATAGAACTTATGATAATTGATGTTATTTAGAATTTCATGTTTTGTGTATGGGAAATTGGGCAAAAAGGGGGAGGGGGGGGGGAGTATTTGGAATTGGGTATTTTCGATGATTTCATTGGGAAGCTGAGGAAATTTGAGGCAGAAAACATGTGTGGAAAAGCTTTTTCTCCATTCTTTGAACATTTGACTATTCTTGAATTTTTGAAATTTTTTAGTTTTTTGAAGATATCTCTAATTCTATCGGTTGTAGCGCTTCAGGATTAGTCTCAAATGAAAGCTGAGCTCATTTTGCATCGATTTATGTGGTTTCGAGAAGAAAAATATCATTTTTTCATATACTTGCAGGAAAAACAGTGATTTTCGAAAAAAATCATGCAAATTTCGAAATTTGTGTTTTTTGGAAATATCTCTAATCCTATTGGTCGTAGCGCTTTGGGGTTAGTCTCAAATGAAAGCTGAGCTCATTTTGCATCGATTTATGTGGTTTTGAAAGGAAAAATATCATTTTTTTATATACTTACAGGGAAAACTGATTTCCGAAAAAAATGATACAAATTTGGAAATTTCAGTTTTTTGGAAATATCTCTGATTCTATTGGTCGTAGCGCTTCGGGAAAGGTCTCAAATGAAAGCTGAGCTCATTTCCCATCGATTTATGTGGTTTCGAAAAGAAAAATATCACTTTTTCAAACACTTAGAAGAAAAACAATGATTTTTGAAAAAAATCATACAAAAGTCTAAAAAATTTATAATTTATCTTCAAAAAATTCATAAAAATAACTTCTGATATATCATTTCCACCGCAAATTTCCCCAGCTACCCAACGCAACCATCTAAAAAATTCCATCTCCATCAATTTAATCCGAATGATCAAATATTCCCATCATAAAACTAATCAGATCTCCAAAATTCTCTTTTTTTTTTGAAATCATCAATTCACAATCTGCGAACAGAATTCTCTCAAGGGCCTTCAATTCTCTCTCTGATAACCAGAGAGTGTCATTCATAACGCGTTCGTTTCATCAATGCAGAAAAAAAAAAGAAGCAAAATATCACAGAATGTACTTTCAACTCGAAAATCCAATCCTCTCTCCAAGCCTGAATCATCCGTGAGACAAATGTGCAGGAAGCTACCAATCACCACTAGCTCTCGTGATGTATGCTACAAGAAAATCCAGGTATCCTCTCTTACATTACTTATATAACCTCTGGATTTTTCCAACACAGATGGAAATAAATAAGCAGTGCACGTTTCAGTAGCTGCGCAGCTTCACTGATCCTCTCTCTTTCTCTGCCTCTTGATTCGTGAACCAGAATTGAATATGTATACAGAGTGGACTAAATTTTTACAAGATTCTCCACTAGAAATGTCGGTAAAACTTTCTTTTCGACCTCTTGAAAAAGCAAAAAAGTACCCCAAGACAATGTGAAATTAGATGAAAAATTTAACTTACAAATGTATAAAAGTATAAATTCACGTGTAACCCATTCGCTTCAGTCACGAATTGTCCTAGGTGAATTGGCTTCACACCAATTCATTTCGTGTCTTTCGTGACTGAAAGGGTTAACTCTAAGTTAATTTTCCTACAGATCAGATATTGTCCAGTGATAGGGTACCTTAAAAGTTCTTGGGTATTGCATGAGGGGTTTCAGCACCAATTGGGCTTCAGCCCAAAGCTCTATTTCCTCGATTTATTGGGAGTGAGGAGGTAGTTGAAAGCTCATTGACATTTAGCAATCATTATTGAACGTGAGATGATCATAAAGATGTGGATGGATGGCAAAAGTGGGGTCATATGGATACTAGATTGAAGGCCGTTGGAAGTAGGCTTTTTTTGATGATTCCATTGGAAAGCTGAGAAAATTTTGAGTGGAAAACAAGTGGGAGAATTTATTTTTTTGCATTTTTTGGAGAATTTGATGATTTGGAACATTTGAAGGGATGATTCTTTAATTTTGGGAAAAATTCACTTTTTTAAAAATATCTCAGGTTTTATTGGTTATAGCGTGGGAATTTAGGATGGAGGTGAAAGGTGAGATGATTTGCCATAGATTTATGGGGTTTGCAATTGAAAAATGTCGATTTTTAAGATATTTATGGGCACTTTCGTGAAAATCAGTTTTTGATCCATAACTATCTTAAAAATCCATATTTTTCAATCAAAAACCTTATAAATCAATGGCAAATGATCCTACCTTCCACCTCTATTCGGAATTTTCATGTTTCGATCAATAAAACTAGAACCATTTCCAAAAAACAAAATTTTTCCCAAAAATTGAAGGAATACCTCTTCAAATGTTGATCAAAATTGCAAAAAATCATTTCTGACATATGATTTCCATCGCAAATTTTATCAGCTTTCCAATCGAATGATTTTCAAAAACCTATCTCCAATATTTCTATCAATTTCAAGTGCTTTTCCTAATTCAGACATCAAAACTCATCAACATCCCGTTTTACCCCACCTTTTCCTAATGAAAATGCCAAATATTTGCAAGAATAAGATCGTCAAAAGTTTTAACAAGTCATCCTTTCATCCAGAATATCCGAAGAAATGGAACACTTCAGGAACTGCAACGAGTAAGAAACAGCGAAAGAGAGATATACAAAATTGCAAATATCGTCGAAAAAATGCAATATATATTCAAATTTATTTTCAGATACTGAAAGCTGTAGTTTACGTACAACTTACGAGTTAGCTAATCTTCAAAAGGGCAAATTCGCCTTTGCTAAGCGGTTAACTTGCAAATGGTTTGATGTTGAGCTGTCAGTGATGTGCTTCTATTTTCAAACATTATCATCAAAGCAACTTGACCACAAACTGATTGCACACAAACATTCACTATTTGTTTATGTACAAATTACTCAATTATGATGAAGTTCAATTGATCTTCATCAGTGGAGAAGTTTCTGAGTGAGTAAAATCAAACTTCATAATGGTTTACCTTCATAAAGTTTCTTAACCACTTAAAGTTTATGGAATTGATACGTTGTATCAGAATACTTTTGCAATATTTTATGGAATGAGAAAAATTACTTTAAGTGATTCAATAAATGTTTTGCAGTAAAATGTGCGGAATCTGCTGAATTAGTGAAATTCAAAGAATTTCACAATTCTCTGTTTGAAAATTAACGATATTTTGATTTTAGTAGTGACGAAAGGAAATCAATGGTGTTTTTGTCAGGATAATTTGGGTATAAAAATTTTCACGAACATACTGAAAATATGAGCATTATTTGAATACGATTTGGGTATAATCTAAAAAATATACCGAAATCCTACCCAATGTCTACTATATCGAAATTATACCCAAAAAAATATTCAAAAAATCGGTATACAGGAAGGTGGGGCAAAATGGACACATCTAAATTTTTAGGCAAATATTATGGAAAACTCTTGAAATTAATAGAAATATTGGCGGTACATTGTTTTTGATGATTTCATTGGAGAGCTGAGGAAATTTTAGGCGGGAAACAAGTGCCAAAATTAATTTTTTGGAATTTTTGGCGATTTTGACTGTTTTGAGCATTTTAGAGGGGTAAAACCTAAAATCATGGGGATTTTTGTGAAACAGTTTTGTGAAGCAGTTTTTTGGCCTATAAAACTATCCCAAAAATTGATATTTTTGAATTCAAAATTGAATTCATAGTGGTTATGTAATAAATTACGAATAATTAATATAATTCCTAAATTCTCCTTCAAATCTGCTTTAAACCTCAAAAACTAGGTTTTCAATCATAAATATTAATTTTTGGCTGATTTTACTGTTTATTTCTTGCTTTACACTCAATGACTAGTGCGAAGAAGTATAGGAATCTTTAAATCAACTACAGAGAAAATTCAAAATGTCGAAAAGTGGGGAAAAAGCGAATAGGGAAGTCTCACTTGAGACTGTTTACTACATATGTGTGTGTGTCTGTGTGTGTAACTGGAGTGTTGTTAGAGTCTGGTTCTACCAAAGTTTCTGTAAACAGCAGTAAATCAAATTGTATTTGCGCGCATGGTCAGTCACTTTGGACATTTCATGGAAGGACTCTTCTGACAAATACAGGTAGTTTCTCTCTCTACACACATGAGTTATTTCTACCCCGTCTTACATTTTGGATCGTTCATTAAAACTAGGTGAAACTTGATAATTGAATAATCTAGTTTAACGCTTGATTGCGATTCAATAGTAAAAGGGGTTAAAACAATTTTATTTTTTTTTGAAAATAATGGAAATACACCTTTTTTGTGGAGAATTTCAAAAATCCTCAAAAAAATGTCAAATAAAAAGGGCGTATCTCCATTATTTTCAAGATATTCTCAATAAACTGAACTCAACATAAACATTTTTTTTTAGTCATTTTTCCTTGTTTTTTTTAAAGGAATATCCCGGCAACTAAGCGAGATAAAGCGATTTTACCAAAGATCGGCAAAAAAAATTCGAATTTTCAATTTTTTAATTTTTTTTATTTCTGTAATTTCTATCGAAAAAATTTTAATTACTTTCTCAATGAAAAATTTGGATTCTTGAATTTTTCATTAGTTTGAAAATTAATTTTTTTTTTTAACAATTTTGATTACTATTGTAATTAAAAATTTGACTGATGAAATTTTATAATTCTTTTTCTTATTCGAAATTTTGATTCTTTCTTACTTATTAATTGATTGGAATAATTAATTTTATAATAAAATCAACGCTACTATGTTTAATCTTCCCAAATATAACCGTCTTTCAGACAAAAATTTTGAGTTGAGAGTGTTAACTAAATGTAACACAAATAAGAACTTATAATTTAATCCAATCTAAATGACGCTTATATGACATTTTTAATTCAATTTAACTAATAAAAATGTTAATAAGTTTAATAAAGAAAATAATTATGAAATTCCATCAGTCAAATTTTAAATTACAATAGTAATCAAAATTGTTAAAAAAAAAATTAACTTTCAAACTAATGAAAAATTTAAAAATCCAAATTTTTCATTAAGAAAGTAATTAAAATTTTTTCTATGGAAATTACAGAAATAAAAAAAATTAAAAAATTGAAAATGCGATTTTTTGCCGATCTTTGGATTTTACCCGATTTTTTTTGTAGATTTTTACGATTTTTACGAAAAAAAAGTTTTAAAAATATTCGAGAAAAATAATCGCTTGAAATAATCCACTTATCTTCAGTTTCGCCTCTTTTGCTACTGAAGATAGGGATTTGTGTCCCCTTTGCAGAATGTAAAGCTTAGTGGACTAGTTAACATTTTGGTGCATAGTTCACAATAGGTCGGATTGAAACTTACAAAACTTCACACAGTTTGAGAAATAATGAAAGAACGTTGAAAATCAATTAGTCTGAGCAAACTAACGAGTTTCAAAAAGCCCAAGAATTAGAATAGTTACAGTTTTAATTTTTTTTAATTATCTCAGTAAAATATTCAGCCTAACATTATTTCAAGCAGTGTGTGAAACTTTTGAATAGAAACTTTTCATTACTGTTAAAAAGTCAAAGCGAAATTACAATAATCCGTTACCACATGATCATATGAAATAATTCAAAAGGATTCCGAGAAAATTCATTTATTGCATCTATTTATTTTCTTTTTATATATTTTTTTTTGCAAGTAATATGAAAATATTCTACGGCTGCCACAGTATAGTAAAATTCTTCAGGAATTCCTCTTCGCGTGTAATCTCTCCATAATATCTTTCAAGTTTCCGGGCCATAAAAGTTTCCCGTATACATTACAAGCAGTTATGTCATGAAAAAAAAAAAAGAGACGGAAAACAACTTTGCAAGCTATTCTGACAATAATTCATAATTCGGTGAGAAATTATGATTTTTCTCGTGTGAAAAAAACATATATTATTAAAAAAATATGTGAAAAAATGTAGGGGAAGGTGGGGCAAAATGGGCATTGTAATGAAACAGTGGGAAATAGATTTTCTCTGATGATTCTATTGAAAAGCCGAGGAAATTTCAGACAGATAAAAAATATCAGAATCGATTTTTTTTTTAATTTTTTGAGAATTTGATTTTTTTTTGGCATTTTTAAGGGTGAAAGCCTTTCGATTTTTAAGAGAATTCAGTTTTTTTGGAATATCTCCGGTTCTATTGGTCGTAGCGTCATAAGATCGATTTTAAATGAAAGGTGAGATCATTTCCCATCGATTTATGGGGTTTTGAATTCAAAAATATCGATTTTTCAAATAGTTATGGGAACTTTTGTGGAAAATTATGATCATCGGTTTTTGTCCTATAACTATATGAAAATTCTATATTTTTCAATCCAAAACCCCATAAATCGATGGGAAATGATCTAATCTTTCATTTAAAATCGGTCCCAGGTCGCTACGACCAATAGAACCGGAGTTATTCCCAAAAAACTGAATTCGGTCAAAAATCGAAAATAGAATTCCTCAAAAATTCTAGAAAAAATCGAATTCTAAAAAAATTGAAAAAATTAATTCTGGCACATGTTTCTCGACTTAAATGTCTTCAGCTTTCCGATGGAATCATCAAAAAAAATCCATATCCAATATTTTCATTCATTTTAAGATTTTTTCATAATGTATTCATAAAAAATCAAATGTGTCCATTTTACCCCTTATGCCCATATTGCCCCACCTTCCCCTATGATAATTAACTGAACATATATATATATATATAGCGTGAAAGTATGAATATTAAATGGTGTATTTTCTCATCATATATATTAATTTATAATGACAATATGATAATCATACATGCAATTTATAATATCTATATATATATGTATATATATAATCACATAAATTTTAGACATTCGATTTACGATTTATAGAGTTTTATTAACATGAATACAAAAAACTTTACAATATTCACAAGTTTTAAGACTGAATACAAGGTACATAGCTTTTGCCCTTAGGCTTTAACATATATTTAAATGGTTGTGTGGGATTTTATGAGAGCAGTGAGAGTGGGATGCATTCAACAGAATATCGGAAATAGGGAAAATGATTCTTAGCAAAAAAAACCTTATAGGGCATTTTATATATATAGTATACTACAACTAAATTTATATTTCATTTTTATTATATGCTAATTTATCATTTAAAATATATATCAAAATGTATCGTCATCTTAGAAGCAAAGTGGCGTAAGTGCTATGCATAAGTATATATATATATAACACTCACGCCTTTTCATTTCTAAGACGACAATATATGCAATTATATCAAATTTATACAGTTATATAAAAAATTTATATTATAAATCTTTTATAATATAAAAAAAATATATTATATTTCTGAAAAAACCCAAAAAAGCATACTTATCATATATATAGTACCATATAATTCGAATCAATAGTATGAAATGTTATAAATCATATATATATACATTAGTATATAAAAAGAATAAATTACAGAAATATTTGCTTTGAATTATAAAATCACGTAATAATTCGTTGAAATTATGTGTAAAGCTGAAATTTCATATAATTCACCATCAATTTAAAATAATACCAAAAGCCAATATACTGTTATTTCCCATGCAGTATTATCTCGAAAACTGTGAGTGTCACATAAATAATTAGCATTAATAGGCGCTATCCTAAAATCATCTATTCACCAAAAAGGGGTTCATCTACTTTGTTTGTCAAAAAAAAAAAACCATGCAACTAAAAGTTGTAATCG
Source organism: Aleiodes leptofemur (assembly GCA_963942555.1). Lineage (NCBI taxonomy): Eukaryota > Metazoa > Arthropoda > Insecta > Hymenoptera > Braconidae > Aleiodes > Aleiodes leptofemur. The sequence continues at coordinate 1,142,054 of OZ012619.1, read as the reverse complement.
CTTGGATCCCTCAACCTCGCTTTCAACTTGGCAAGGATGAACGAGAGATTTTCTGAACAAAAGAGAAGAAGAAGAAGAGGATGGTGTGTCCAAAGAATACAGGCGCCTGTATAAAATGACTTAGTACATTGTAGATAAGTAGAAGGTTTTCGGAATATATATAGTAAAAGAGAAGATGAGAAGTAAAAGTGGTTTGAGATACAAAAGCTAATAATAATGACTGCTCGTAAAGAACACCGAAGACCAAAAGGCGTAAGACAAATGAAGGTAGTTGATGATGATATAGTGCGACGTGAATTAATTCATCTTTTTATCAGTCGGCTATTTTCTACCCGTTGAGGGGGAGAGAAAAGAGGAGGAAAGAGGGATGAGGGGAGAGGGGGGGGGGGGGAGCTTTTTACCACTCAAATCCGGACCTTCCACACTTAGAATTATAATTGAACGACTCATCGTGACAATAGAACTTCCTTTTGCGTTTAAAAGGCAACGCTTTTTTTTTTTTTCACTTTTTTTATTCTTCTCATTTTAAAAAATTCTATTTCCACAGGCGCACGTTTATATTGCCGTGGTGCACCTCGTGCACCTTCATAAAGCGTTAATTGCATAGTACCCGTAGTTACCCACAGCCGTTCTCCATTCAATTTTCTAGGGAATTCACGGCATTTTCCAATGGTAAATAATTACCAGTTTCATTGCTGAGTTTTCATCTTCTATAATTATGTTGAATAGTAAATATTCACTTGTAATTGATTTTTATAAATGCAAAAAATTTGATATTAATGCTTTTATAATGAGGATAATTGCGGGTAATAACAGAAATCGGCAAAAAAAAAATTCGCATTTTTAATTTTTTAATTTTCCTTATTTTTGTAATTTCCATCGAAAAAATTTTGATTACTTTCTTAATGAGAAATTTGGATTTTTAAATTTTTCATTAGTTTGAAAATTAATTTTTTTTTAACAATTTTGATTACTATTGTAATTAAAAATTTGACTGATGAAATTTTATAATTCTTTTTTTTATTCGAAATTTTGATTCTTTCTTACTTATTAATTGATTGGATTAATTAATTTTATAATAAAATCAACGCTACTATGTTTAGTCTTCCAAAATATAACCGTCTTTCAGACAAAAATTTTGAGTTGAGAGTGTTAACTAAATGTAACACAAATAAGAACTTATAATTTAATCCAATCTAAATTACGCTTGTATGACATTTATAATTCAATTTAACTAATAAAAATTTTAATAAGTTCAATAAAGAAAATAATTATGAAATTCCATCAGTCAAATTTTAAATTACAATAGTATTCAAAATTGTTAAAAAAAAAAATTAATTTTCAAACTAATGAAAAATTTAAAAATCCAAATTTTTCAGTAAGAAAGTAATTAAAATTTTTTCGATGGAAATTACAGAAATAAAAAAAAATTAAAAATTAAAAATACGATTTTTTTTTGTCGATCTCTGGTTAATACATTTAAAAAAAGCTTAATTATCAATATCTGAATTTGTGTGGAAATGGATCATTAGTATTGGTTCTGATAAATATTTATTCAGTCGTATTTGACTGCATCATTTGTTAGAAGCAAACACAGATGTCTGTTTTTGCTGGATGGATAGAGAAGAGAAAAATCCTTTACATTCCAATGAAGTGGATATTACACACACATATCGGAAAACCTTCAAAATGTCAATAAATTAGTTTGTACCAAGATTGAACGATCTGGCACGTTTACCAAGAAATAGTATGTGCATTTTTGTAGTCTTCTAGACGTGTCTAAAATTCGCGATACAATTTTTAAATCCGCACTTTATTATTGTGATTGATACATCATAATTTCCAGATTTATAAAAAAATTACTCAATTAATTATTTATTAAAAAAAACGAATGCAGTTTACTCTCAAATAATTCAACATTTAATCAGAAATTTAAAAATGGAAAATATTTGTAAGATTTTTCAAGATTTTTTGATAAATTGTATATTTTTCCGAATTTTTCGCGAAATTTCTCTCGAAATTACGCAATTAATATTCCTTTGGATGCACTGATAATTATCGTAATCATTTATTAGTCAATTAATTGGGAACAAATGAGTGATGAGAACGACGTACGTATATATGCGAAAAGGAATATATCATAGTTCGATGAGTGAGAGATAGCGAAAATTTATCGTACTTCCATATACGCACATGTATATGCAAAACAGGGCGCGAGAGAGCGAGAGAGAGAGAGAGACAGAAATGAAAAATAATAAATGAGGGAGAATTAGGGAAAGAGAAACAGACATATATGAGAGCAGAGAGAGTGTCAATGGTAAAAGGTAGGGAGAACGTGACATAAATTAATAATAGGTACCCACTTCAACCTAACAAATTTACCATGCAACGGTTTCCACCAAGCGTAGTTATAAATACATTTATGATAATTATAATCACATGAGGACGAGGCATGCCAGACTGAAGGACACGACGAATAATATCCGCTTGTAGCTGGAATTTTGGAGTTGGAATTGTAGTATTATAAGAATTTCGTTGTGAAGAGTTGAGAGATGTGATTTTTTTGTTATTCTTGCTTTAGGAATATCTCGTGAAATGATGGAAGTACGCCTTCATTAATTTATTTCTTTTTTGAAGAAACTTTGAAGATCTGCATACCCAGGAAAAAATGTTCAAATCTGATCAGATCGAGTTAGATCTAATCAGATCTCAGTTCCTTAGATCAGATCTAATTTGATCTAATTAGATCTGAGTTTCTCAGATCTGATCAGATCCAATTAGATCTGATCAGATCTGATGAGCCAATATAGATAAACTCAATCAGATCCAATTAGATCTGATCAGATCCAGTTAGATCTGACCAGATCAAGTCAAATCTGACCAGATCTAGTTGGATCTAATCAGATCTAGTTAGATCTAAACAGATCCGATCAGACTTAGATCTAATTGGATCTAATCAGATCTAATTAGATTCAGTTAGATCTGAACAGATCTATTCATATCTATTCATATTAAAAATTTCCATTTTGTCAGATCCAATTAGATCTAATTAGATCTGATCAGATCTAATTTGATCTGAACATTTTTTCCCGGGTAGATAATGAGTTTTCGAAACATTTGCGGAAAACAAAAATACGCGCCACTTTGCGATCCACGGAGTAGCGTCCAAAGGAAGCGAATTGAGGGATTTTAGCTGTAAAATCCAAAAAGTACAAATGGGAATGCTCGACGAACTTGAATACATCCCTCATTACCAGAGAAACAGGGGGTGCCCGGTGCAGAATCGGCAAAGAAAAATTCGCATTTTTAATTTTTTAATTTTTTTCATTTCTGTAATTTCCATCGAAAAAATTTTAATTACTTTCTTAATGAAACATTTGGAGTTTTAAATTTTTCATTAGTTTGAAAATTAATTTTTTTTTTTCAACAATTTTGATTACTATTGTAATTTAAAATTTGACTGATGGAATTTCATAATTATTTTCTTTATTAAATTTATTAACATTTTTATTAGTTAAATTGAATTATAAATGTCATATAAGCGTCATTTAGATTGGATTAAATTATAAGTTCTCATTTGTGTTACATTTAGTTAATACTCTCAACTCAAAATTTTTGTCTGAAAGACGGTTATATTTGGGAAGATTAAACATAGTAGCGTTGATTTTATTATAAAATTAATTATTCCAATCAATTAATAAGTCAGAAAGAATCAAAATTTCGAATAAGAAAAAAAATTATAAAATTTCATCAGTCAAATTTTTAATTACAATAGTAATCAAAATTGTTAAAAAAAAAATTAATTTTCAAACTAATGAAAAATGTAAAACTCCAAATTTTTCATTAAGAATGTAATTAAAATTTTTTCGATGGAAATTACAGAAATAAAAAAAATTAAAAAATTAAAAATGCGAATTTTTTTTTTGCCGATCTGTGGCCCATTGGTCGAATGTATATTTTGCCCTTCTCAGTACTCAGCTATGTCATACGACATTAACTGTCCAAATATTATCGATTTTCCCCCACCCAATTAGAGAATGAATAAATGTGTACGCACTCCACTCCACTCAGGCTCATCTACTTCATTATAAAGGGAATTGAGGTTCATTTCGACAGGAATCCACAAAAAATAATGAAAAAAAAATCGATTAACCCTGTTTCAAGTCTGATCTTTTATTAACTGAGAAATTTCGAGTACTTCTAGTCTTTTCTACAGACCACAATGAAATTTCTCTCGCCATGGGAATAATATCTTTTGGTCGTATTTTTTTTTCCTTTCATCTGAGAATTTGAGAAACATTCCGAGGGAATGAAAATTCTGGGAGAGTGAGTGCATAACGTAAAAGGACATAGCGGGAGTCTACTGCATCTCCAAGTGGATTCTCAGCGTTCAACTTCGTGTGGATGATACAGAATATTTGGGAAATGGAATGCTATATGTATTCTCTATTTTAAATTTGAATGTGAAATTTGAGAAAAAATAGATAAAAACACGTGAATGAAAGTGATACAACTTTTTTCGAAATCATCATCAAAATATCGAATTTTGAAAAATTCATTAAAACGCCAATAACCCGAGAACTAATCATGCAAATAAGCTCAAAATTTACAGGCATCTAACTGATACAACTATCGAGAGTAATTGTCTCGATTGAACAATTAAATCCCAAAACTTCTAGTTTATTCCAGATTTTCGAGATTAAATTTAAAGGATCTCGAAAAATAATGAGTTTAGAGAAAAATATCAGAATATCTTTTTTTTAGAGAATTTCAAGAGCTACAAAAAAGATTTCATGACATTTCCTCCTAAACTCAACAGTTTCCAAGATACTCTTTGAATAAGTTGACTAAAAATTTGAATTCCTCGAATTTTCGATTATTCTATGCTTTCCACAATTCAATGAGTATCTCGAAAACCATTAGATTTGGGAAAATTCATCAAGTAACTTTTTTTGTAGCAAATTCAATTCTCCACAAAAAAAGTCTTAAAAAATTGCACTATCTCGCTTAGTTTCCGAGATAACTATAAGAAAAGATTGAAAAAACAAGTGGATAATAGTATTGCTTTCCAACTGATATAGCTTTTTCTGCTGATACTTTAGCAATATGCTTCCGAATGAAAGTGATACACTTTTTTCAAACCATCATCAAAATATCAAATTTTGAAAAATTCATTAAAACGCCAATAACTCGAGAACTAATCATGCAAATAAGCTCAAAATTCACAGGTATCTAACTGATACAACTATCGAGAGTAATTGTCCCGATTGAACAATTAAATCCCAAAACTTCTAGTTTATTCCAGATTTTCGAGATTAAATTAAAAGGATCTCGAAAAATAATGAGTTTAGAGAAAAATATCAAGATACCTTTTTTTTAGAGAATTTCAAGAGCTACAAAAAAGATCTCATGACATTTCCTCCTAAACTCAACAGTTTCCAAGATACTCTTTAAATAAGTTGACTAAAAATTTGAATTCCTCGAATTTTCGATTATTCCATGATTTCCACAATTCAATGAGTATCTCGAAAACCATTAGATTTGGGAAAATTCATCAAGTAACCTTTTTTGTACCAAATTCAATTCTCCACAAAAAAAGTCTTTAAAAATTGCACTATCTCGCTTAGTTTCCGAGATAAGTATAAGAAAAGATTGAAAAAACAAGGGGATAATAGTATTACTTTCCAACTGATATAGCTTTTTCTGCTGATACTTTAGCAATATGCTTCCGAATGGAAGTGATACAACTTTTTTCAAACCATCATCAAAATATCAAATTTAGAAAAATTCATTAAAACGCCAATAACTCGAGAACTAATCATGCAAATAAGCTCAAAATTCACAGGCATCTAACTGATACAACTCTCGAGATAATATATGAGTATAAATAACATCAGTTGAATAGTTTCCAGAAATTCTATTAAAAACTGATTTTCGAAAAATGGACATATCTCAAAAAGTTCCGATCGAATTCTCTTCAAATGAAGCTTAAAAGATAGAGTTTGTCGAGAGGAAATTTTCCACAAAATATGAAATTTTTCCTCTATTTAGATCATTTTAAATCGATTTTTTCTCCTGCATCGATCGATTCACTCGACATACCAGAAATTAAATAGAGTTATATGATAACAAAGTTGTTGTTGAAACCAATATCCAATAGAGATGCACATAAATTGTTAATAGTGTTAGTTTCATTATCAGTAGATACAATCATATTGTAGATCAGTTTACAAAGTAATTTGTTCAAAAACTCGACAGTTGTAGGAGAGAGAGAGAGAGTTGTAGCAATTTAATTCTATCAATGATTCAAATTTTCCTTTTTTTCTTTCCATACAATCATTTGGTAGTCATAACGCGAGGAAAATTCTGTACAGTTCTTACTTTATACTGTTATGTAAACTTGCAGTAACTGTTGAGTTTCCAGCTTTGCACCAGATAAAAGGCGTTAAATCATCACAAAAGTTCCTAGGGAATGTGAGAAGGTAGGAGAGAGGGTTCGTAACAGTACATTTAACTTATTACAGAATCACTCGGAATACTGCCGTGAGCTTTTCGAAATATTATTCTTGGATATCTCTACAAATAATTTCCATAGCAAATGAGGTGATTTTTTTATTATCAAATTATCGCGCAGTATAGTTGAATAAATATAGAATTATGAAGTTTTTAGATGAATTGATTTTATTACAGTTTTTTTTGAGGATATTGAGGAAACTAAGAGAGATAGAGCGATTTCGTACAAATTTTTTTTTCGAAGCTATTGAAATTATTTAACAAAAGGAATTCATCAAAATCGCCTTATTTTGCTTAGATTTCAAGATATTTTGAAGTAACTGGTCATTAAATTATATCAGTTTGTCTAAAAATATTTGAGATAGGTTATTTTAGATGATTTCATTGAAAAGCTGAGGAAATTTTCGTAAAAAAAAACGTGAATCAAAATTTTTTTTTATCATTTTGTGAAAATTCCAATTTTTTAGAAATAAAAATTGCGAAATATGTAAAAGTTCAGTTTTTTGAAGATATCTTCGGTTCTATTGGTTGTAGCGTGGAAATTCTTAATGGAGGTGAAAGGTGAGATCATTTGCCATCGATTCATGGAGTTTTGAATCGAAAAATATCGATTTTTACGGTATTTATAGGCACTTCCATCAAAATCAGTCTTTTCTCTATAAATCCCTTAAAAATCAATATTTTTCAATTCGAAACCCGATAAATCGATGGCAAATGATCTCATCTTTCACCTCCATTCAGAATTTCTACGCTATGGCCAATAGAACTCGAGATATCTTCAAAAAACGAAATTTCTCGAAAATCTATTGATTTTTTCTTTTTAATTTTGATTCAAAAAACTTCAAATTTTCGAAAAATTCAAAAAAACATATTTTTTACACATGTTTTCCACTTGAAATATTCTCAGTTTTTTCAATGGAATCATCAAAAAAATTCTATCTCTCACCATTTCATCATGCCTGTTTTTTTTTTACAATTGTATAAATGCTGGTTATGCAAAGACACAAATAATCCTCTGAGAATGTAAATTTTTGTGAAACAACACAAAAAACTACGTTAAAAATCAGTGAGACGTTACCTACTCTGATTAACTCAGTATTCTTCCACTCGAATAATTCTCAGGTTTTATATCCTCATGGCACACTTTTTTTTCTTCTTTCTTTTTCTCTCTTTTAACGTTGTTGATTTCATACAATTCCAATTGGAGCGTACAGTTATACTTCATTGTATGATACAGTTGACGAAAATTTAATACTTGTGTGAATTCAAACGTCAAAGAAAAATGTGAATCTGAGAGATGATTCGTTGGCTTTTGCATTTCATAGATTATATCTCATTCACTCATGCATAAACAGTGCTGCGGTTGCCGATTTCTTCGCTTCTACCGAAAAACTTTTCTCCTACAGCAGCAGCAGCATTTGCAAAACTAAGTTGAGAGAGTATTGATATGCACGTGAAAGCTGATCTTCCCACGGTTGCAGCCAACGGGTTTTTCTGTCTGGTTCGACCTCCACCAAGAGAGTGAAAAACTCGGGGAAAACTGAATGAAAACTTTGTAAAGTAAGAAATATAATATAGTCTTTTCTACGTATTTTTTCACGAAAAATACTAAAAGCTTTCCGGAAAAATTTGAAAAATCTAAAATTCCGAAAAAAAAATCATGATTTTCCAAAAAAAAACTATATATATATAAAGTCTATAGACAAGGAAAAATAGAAAAAATTTAAATAGCAAAAAAAATCCTTTTTTTTTTCAAATTGGGAAAAATGATAATGTTTTTCTCTTGTATTTTTTCAAGGCAAATGCTAAAAAAAGCTCTTCAGCTTTTTGCAGAGGTGCATAGCAGTGTTTTTCAAGCTGTTGGAATATTCAACGTCGAAAAATCATTTCAAGCTGTACTCGTTGATCCATTAGAATGCGGTAGAAGGAACCACTCATAATTTCGAATGGTTTTTCTAATTTGATTCATGTCAAAGAACTTAGTATTACGGTGAAGCAAGACCCGTTGAGCTTCAGTACCTACTTGAATTCATAAACGATGTACACTTGAAGAGATAAGATCTTCTAAAAGCATAGCCAAAAGAGGCCACTTTGCTTTGAAGCTCTGTCTTTTGTTGCTTTTTCCTGTATTTTTATCATTTTCATACAATTCTAATTTAAATACTATTATATTCAGTTGATGTGCTATTAGTTGAGTTTAATAATAACGAACTTGTATCATTCAAATTTCATAAGTCAATGCTACACTGAGATAAAAAATTCTGTTATCGAAGAATTCGTATTTGAATTGAAGAAAAGAAAGATTGATACTTATCAACATCGTTCGGTTTTGAATTGAATACAAACATGATTGGAAGTTCTAATTGTGCAATTGGTGAATCAATGATGGACATTATTGAAATGAATAGAAAATAAATTGGCTACAGTATGGCAATACTTGTGACAATATTATTTTGACTTTATTCAAGTTAAATTCTTACAGAGCATGTAACTCTGTCTTGTCATGAAATAAGGATTACTCATTCCAAGTATCTCATTATTTGTAATGTAAATTCTCCATATCATGAAGAGATTTTGAATTCCAAAAAATTATTTCTTTGAAAGTAGTTGTCCATATTTTGACACAAACTTCTGTTGGATCATATGACATGGATGTACTAATAGTTAAATACAAACTCTAAGTTTTTCCGATCAAGTGACTCATTGATTAACGTGAAAACTCTTATCTTAAATTTTAAAAATCAACAGATTTATCTGCTAATGAGCATATTTATTCTTGAAACGAGGAATGAGATGATGGGCGTGAGAAATCTTCAATTTCTTCCAAATAACTAATGAAAATGAGTTCATTCCAATCTGGATGTATTCAATCCAAGTAACACATCATTACTTTTAATAAATTTCCCATATAGTCAAGTGGTTATGATTCCATTTTATTCATGATTTTGCCTTAAAACTAATAATTCTCGCTTTTTCGTAGTCTCAACAAATTTCTTTCTTGGAGAAACACATTCTTTTTCTTGATATACATGATTTTTCCGTATATTTTTTTTCTTTCAGTCATTTATTCCTGATGTATTCAATCCAAGTAACGCATCATCACTTTTAATAAATTTCCCATATAGTCAAGTGGTTATGATTCCATTCTATTCATGATTTTGCCTTAAAACTAATAATTCTTGCCTTTTCGTAGTCTCAAGAAATTGCTTCCTTGGAAAAAAAAATTATTTTTCTTGATATACATGATTTTTCCACATATTTTTCTTCTTTCAGTCATTTATTCCTGATATATTCAATCCAAGTAACGCATCATTACTTTTAATAAATTTCCCATATAGTCAAGTGGTTATGATTCCATTTCATTCATGATTTTGCCTTAAAACTAATAATTCATGCTTTTTCGTAGTTTCAAGAAATTTCTTTCTTGGAAAAAAAAATTCTTTTTCTTGATATACATGATTTTTCCGTATATTTTTTTGCTTTCAGTCATTTATCCCTGATGTATTCAATCCAAGTAACACATCATTACTTTTAATAAATTTCCCATATAGTCAAGTGGTTATGATTCCATTTTATTCATGATTTTTCCTTAAAACTAATAATTCTTGATTTTCTCAGTATCAAGAAATTTTTTTCTTGAGAAAAAACATTTTTCTCTAGTCTCCTGCTCCTCCGCATATTTATATGCACAATCTTGTATAGTAACTTCAGCTATTTTATACACGAGAAGCCCTTGAGCATCCTCCATTGTTCGTCAGTTTTAACAAGCTGAAGAAGACAGTGAAGTTACAGCAAAATGACGCAAAAGTCCATAAATATCAGTTCTTTTTTTGTGATTTTCTAAAAAAAAAAAAAGATCCTTGCTCAAATTAGCAAGCTTGAAGAGATGGTTATAATTGCTCTATTATCTCTATCACTGGATCCTTTTTTTTTTCCTCTTGATGGAGTACAAGGACAATTAGGGATCTTTAACCCAATAAATGCTCAACTCAATAGAGGCCACGATAGCTTCCACCAGAGGAGGACAATCATCGTAAGTCGTAGACGTGCACTGAGACCGTCGATAATAGCCGAGTGGTCTGTCGACCACATGCCCCCCATGAGTAAGAATGATGTTTATGTGTGTGATTTGACCCAGGTCTTCGTGAGTGGATTGTGGAATCTCGAAAATTTCAGGATTTATCTCTTTAGACGCTGAAGCAAAATCTCGGTTCTCCCTTTCTTTAATAATCTTATAGTGAAAGAAAAGATTCTCTAATTTTAAAAAGAAGTAGTTCTTAGAGTCTTGGAAGTCTTAAGAGTTCCATCTTTCAGGAAAAAATTGTTTCTCAACTCTAGAAAGTTTTTGTTCTTCACGTAATTGTGAAAAAAAAAAGTCTTTTTATCAGGCGCTTTTGAAGAATATCTCGAAAACTAATGGAGATATGCCTTTTTTGCAATAATCGTTTTTTGTAGCAAATTTCAAAAACTTCAAGAAAAATGCAAGTAAAATCACTGTGAATGACATTTTGGACGTTTTCTTGTCTTTTTGAGGATATCTCGTAAATTAATGGAGATACGCCTTTTTTGCCCTAATTCTTTTTTGGAGCTTTTGAAATTCTTTAAGAGAAGGATTCAAGTACAATCGTTTTATCTCGTTTAATTTCCAAGATATTTTCAAAAAACCAAAATTAATTCATATGTAGGGAAATTCGGGCAAAAATGGACCTATGGGGGCAAAATGAACTGTAATTTTTTTTAAGACTGAAGGGCTCCTCAAAAAAAATTGAAAAAATTCATGAACAATGGAGACATTTTAGAGCATCTTCTCAATTTTTTTCAAATTTTTTTGGGCAGTCCTTCCCTCTGAAAAACATTCCCGAATTATTCTGTTCCAATAGTCCATCTTATGATTTGGATAAAATCGCTCTATCTCGCTTAGTTTCCGAGATATTCACTAGAAAACAATGATAAAGAGCCTTATTCTGCTTTATTATTAAATTTCTAAATTTATAAATTTCCTCAGGATTGAAAATAAAATTCCGATACTGTAGCACAAATATTCAATGTAGCCTAGTATCTGCTTATATCACTTGTTATTTCTTTGCTTATTTGTGACATGCGCACATGGCAGTCCATTCATTCTTCACTCTTTTCTTCACCCACCTATCTGTCAATGGGTATTTTGCATCGGAAATTTTTCCCTCCTGCATATATTTCCTTATTGGAAAGGAGATTGTCTACTTCACGTAAATTTGCATTCACATACCTGTCTCCAGACGTGTCACTTCTCTTTTATTATTTATCTTTTGAATTAGACATTGTGCAAACACGCTCTGGCTTTTCCACCAGACACTAGTTTCATACTGTTTATACTTTTCCATGGTGATTTTATCATCTCATGCATTTTTCAACTCATTAGGGTAAGAGAGAAAAAGATAGATAGATTTTGGTTCAATGACTGGAGGCAAATGCCCATAAAACCGAACATAATGCAAATTACATCATTGGTTAATGACAGCCTAGAAAAAAACAAAATGAAACAAACGCCATGGGAAAAAAATACCATGGAAAAAACACCATGGAAAAAAACGCCATGGGAAAAAATTTCATCGAAAAAAATTTTCGGACAAAAAACACCATGGAAAAAACGCCATGGAAAAAAAAGCCATGGGAAAAAATTTTCGGGCAAAAAAAACCATGGAAAAAAACGCCATGGAAAAAAGCGCTGGGGAAAAAAACGCCATGGAAAAAACGCTATGGAAAAAAACGCCATGGAAAAAAATTTCATCGGAAAAAATTTTCGGGCAAAAAACACCATGGAAAAAAATGCCATGGAAAAAAACGCCATGGAAAAAAGCACTGGGAAAAAAAAGCCATGGAAAAAACGCTATGGAAAAAAACGCCATGGGAAAAAATTTCATCGGAAAAAATTTTCGGGCAAAAAACACCATGGAAAAAAACGCCATGGAAAAAAACGTCATGGAAAAAAAACGCTGAGGAAAAAAACGCCATGGAAAAAACGCTATGGAAAAAAACGCCATGGGAAAAAATTTCATCGGAAAAAATTTTCGGGCAAAAAACACCATGGAAAAAAACGCCATGGAAAAAAACGTCATGGAAAAAAACGCTGGGGAAAAAAACGCTATGGAAAAAAACGCCATGGGAAAAAATTTCATCGGAAAAAATTTTCGAGCAAAAAACACCATGGAAAAAAACGCCATGGAAGTGGCAAATTTGTGATGGCGAAGGCTTCAAAATTTTCAAACCCCTAAGTCAGAATGTGAAGGAAATTGCGTTACTTCAAGTAAATCAGGCCTTAAAGGATTAATTGATTTTTGTTCCTAATAATTCAGTGTAATAATTCCAGAAACTTCTGAAAATTGTTAGTTATAAAAACGAATTTTGTTTTTTTTTTAATTCACTGCTTTTCATTCGTTTATTGTCCATTTTAATGTCAAAAATATTTAATTGAAGAATATTTAGATGAAAAAAAATATTTAAATCAAAACTGAGGTAAATAGAACGAGAAAGAGAAGTGAAGAGAAAAATAATGAGAGAAAATTATTTCTTTCAGGAAAAATTGAAAAAAAAAACTTTTTTTTTTTCTTTATCAATCAATTTTTCATTGAGATTGGAATATTAATAAGAATAAGACTGGAAAAAAGTACAAAAGACATTGATATTGAATTTTTTTTCTTGGGAGTAACTCCATTAAAAATAAAATAAGAGGGTATTGTTAGTTCTACTTTGTCCCTCGTCAAGGCAAAAATTCTCCAGGGGACGAAAAAAGAAGAGGAAAAAAAAAAAAAAAAGAATTAGATTTGGTAAGAGAGAAGAGAGGATAAGAACTGTCTTTCTGTGCCTGGTGATAATTTGCTCGCTCAGAAAACACTGGGTTAAAATGGACAGAGAGTCGAGAGAGTAATCTAGTGAAACACTTTTCACTCGGGTGTAGAAAATCGATAAGAGGGTCTCTTGCTCTCTGTATTATTTTTACCATTTTCTCCTTCCATGAACACTTGACGCTTGAAATTATATTGAATTTAATGAAAATTGTATTGTTGAAAGCAACGTGTATAAATATTGTTGCACTTTTGATAAAAGAATTTTTTGATTTAATTCATTTTTCTTGTTTTTTTTGCTAATTGCTTCGAAAATAATGGAGATACGCCCTTTTCACCTAGATCCATTTCTAAAACTCTATAAAAAATGAATTACAACAAAAAGGGCGTATCTCCATTATTTTTGGAAATATTAGAAATTTTTTTGCAAAAATCTGACTTTTTTTCTTTTTTCTTTAGAATAATTCGATTTTTTCGATGATTTTTTTCTAAAAACATCTAAAAAAAAGTGGACATACGCCCCTTTCATCCTAATCTATTGTTCTACTTTTCGAAATTCTCCACAAAAATGTCTTGGAAAAAAAAAAGTCTTTTTTTTATTTTCTTGCAGATATTTCCAAGTAAAAAGATGCAAAAAAAAAATAGAAAAAAAATTTATTTGTCAGATTGATAAATGATTTTTCTCAATTAATTAAGCCCCTTTCACCCTAATACATTCGTAAAATCCTACAAAAAATGAATTACAACAAAAGGGCGTATCTCCATTATTTTTTTAAATATCAGACAAAAAATACGAGAAAATACGATTTTTTTTTTTTTTTTATAATAATTCGATTTTTTCGATAGATTTTTTTTCAAAAAATCTTTGAAAAAGTGGACATACGCCCTTTTCATCCTAATCTATTCTTCCACATCTTAAAATTCTCTCCAAAAATGTTTTACAAAAAAAAAAGTCTTTTTCTTTTTTTATCGCAGATATTTCCAAGTAAAAAGATGCAAAAAAAAAAAAGAAAAATTTATTTGTCAGATTGATAAATGATTTTTCTAAAAACATTTGTAACACGTGATGTCTATATATATATATATATATATATATATATATATATATATGTAGATGTAGGTAGTTGCACATACAACACTTAGCGATTGTTCAAGTAAAGCGTTGAAACTAGAGAATGTACGTCGTGGGGAGGAGAAGAGGAAAAGGGGGATGTAGGGGTGAGGATGAGTATCAATTACACGGGTACCTCCCCCCGTTAGAGTTTTCCGGAAATTCGCGTAGTAAGTCAAGTCAGGACACTGTGTGGAACTCGGTGCGAACAATGCCTGGAGGTCGGTGCTTTTCATTTGCATATGAATTGGCGGAGTCTCGACGGAGACTCATGCGGAAAGGGGGGTTGAAACGTAAATGAGAAGAGGGAAAGGGAAGTAGGAAGGGAGCCCCCCCCCCCCTCCCTAGAAAAGAGGGGGAGAAGAGAGAGAGAGAGAGAGAGAAGATGTGAGGAGCATAGGGCTGGCGAGTTTTGTGTGGAGCCAGTAGACTTGCACGACTTAGGACAAACCAGGAGGAGGGGGGAGAAGAGGGGGAGGAGGGGGGGGGGACACTACTGGAGAGGCCATCTGAAAGGTAGATGGTGGTGCCACTGGAATAGTTCGAATTACTCTTCCAGCCCGATTCAGTACTCACTTCAAACACTCCTCTAACCATCTAGCCTCCACCCCCCCCCCCCCCCCCCTCCTCCCCTCCCCCTCCCCTTTCCAGCTATCTTCTATCCAACCCTATTCCAACGCCCACACAAGGTTCGTGAGGTACGTCCTTAAATTACGGCTTAATTAAAGTGCAATTACAATTCGGCTCGGACCATTCCCGTAGTTCTATATATATATATATATATATATAGATATATATATATATATATCATAGTCGTAGTCGTCTCTTGCTATACTTTCAGCCAAAAGACACTGGTGCACCTTTCAAATATGAGGAATGTATTTAGGGGGAAGAGGGGAAGGGAGGGGGGAGGGGGAGAGGAGCATTTTGGTTTATCTACTTGACATTCCTGGCAGGAATGGTACTCTTCGTTATATACACTTGTTAGATACTCAATAGAGAACTTTCAAAGACCTAATGATCGTGACCCATTGGAAGGAAAATATCCTGTGATGCTGAATGTGCATCGAAATCCTTAATCCAAAATTTTATCAGGCCAGTATATATATGGTCAATTTTTTTTTTTTTTTTTTTTTACTTGCGCCGTATTCTACTATTCTGTTCACATATTTTTTCGTATTTTAGTGGACTTTTTTTCTTTTTTTTTTTCCCTTTCTTTTTGCTTTTTGCTCTTCGTGCAGCTAAGGAGTTATGGGAATTCCCTGACAAACAAGACCATTCGTTATACAGAATGATGTGTTGTTCCGTGGATCACTGACGGAAATTTGCACTATTGTCGTGTCGATTCGATGGCAATATTGTAGGAGAAGACGTTATGAGGATTTGATGGGAAAAAATGTCAATAAAAAATTGTGAAGAGGATAATTCAATTTTTTTTTTGGTCTTTTTTTGTGAATGTTTTGGAAATTGATGGAGATATGCTCTTTTAGTTCCTTTTTATGAAGAATTTCGAGGGTTATAAAAAAGGATTTAGGTAAAAAGGGCGTATTTCCATTGTTTTTTCGAAGAATATCCCGGAAAATAAGCGAGATGGAGCGGTTTTTTGTCCTAATTATCTTCTGAAGCTCTTTAAAAAAAATTTTAATGAAGGATCAGAGAAAAATCGATCCATTTCGCTTATTTTCCGATATATTTTCGTTAAATTTCAGTTATAATCATCTTTTTTTTTTTGTAAATTTATCGGAAAATAAGCGAGATAGAGCGATTTTAGCTCAATAATTTTTTTAAGCTCTTGAAAATCACTACACAGAGAAAAATGTTTTCTTAATTTAAGAATGTGCAGGTCACTTGAATTAAGTGACTTTTCTCACTTAAATCAAGTAACTTTTTCTATCTTAATTTAAGAAAGTAAAACTCACTTAAATCAAGTGCGTTTTCTCACTTAAATTAAGTGACTTTTCTCACTTAAATCAAGTAACTTTTTCTTTCTTAATTTAAGAAAGTAAAAGTCACTTAAATTAAGTGACTTTTCTCTCTTAAATCAAGTGACTTTTTCTGTCTTAATTTAAGAAAGTAAAAGTCACTTTAATTAAGTGCGTTTTCTCACTTAAATCAAGTGATTTTTCTCACTTAAATCAAGTAACTTTTTCTGTCTTAATTTAAGAAAGTAAAAGTCACTTAAATTAAGTGCGTTTTCTCACTTAAATCAAGTGATTTTTCTCACTTAAATCAAGTAACTTTTTCTTTCTTAATTTAAGAAAGTATAAGTCACTTAAATTAAGTGACTTTTCTCTCTTAAATCAAGTAACTTTTTCTTTCTTAATTTAAGAAAGTAAAAGTCACTTAAATTAAGTGACTTTTCTCTCTTAAATCAAGTGACTTTTTCTGTCTTAATTTAAGAAAGTAAAAGTCACTTAAATTAAGTGACTTTTCTCTCTTAAGTCAAGTGACTTTTCCTTTCTTAATTTAAGAAAGTAAAACTCACTTAAATCAAGTGCGTTTTCTCACTTAAATCAAGTGACTTTTTTTCTTCTTAATTTAAGAAAGTAAAAGTCACTTAAATTAAGTGACTTTTCTCACTTAAATCAAGTGACTTTTTTTTTCTCAATTTAAGTGACCTGCACATTCTTAAATTAAGTGACTGCACATTCTTAAATTAAGAAAACATTTTTCTCTGTGTATAATGAAGGATTATAACAAAATCGCTTTATCTCGCTTATTTTCCGCTATATTTTCTTCAGCTTTCAGTTATAATCATCTTTTTTTTCACAAATATCTCGGAAAATCAGCAAGATCGAGCGATTTTTCTCCGATTTATTTGCTGCAGCTCTTGGAATTCTCCAGAAAAAAAGAATCAAGCAAAAATTGCTTTATCTCGCTTATTTTCCGAGACATTCTTTCAAATTCCAGACATAATTATCTTGTTTTTTTTGAAAATATCTTGGAAAATAAGCGAGATAGAGCGATTTTCTACAAAATTTTCCACGAAAAAAGCCCTAAAATTGCCCTAAAAATATCAAAAATTGCCCTAATTCGCTTAGTTTTTGAGATAATTCTAAGAGAAGCTGACCAGAAAAATCGATATCCACTAACCAAAAGTCCATCTTCTCCAAAGCTCGTAGAATGCTGATAAACTAAAACTGTGTACAGCACAACAGCAATGAAATATACATAGGAGATTTCAGACACACACTCGGTGAATAATTTCCCCCCAGTAAGCATGATTATGCTGGATAATTTATGTTCCATGGTCCATGCGTTGGATATTTATTTTTTTTTTTTTTCATAAAATACTGTAAGCTCTGCATAATACTGTATACCTTATGTGATTCTAATGATATGGATATATTTTTTTTTATTTCAGACAAACAGAGAATTATATCCAAAGTGTCCAAGTTTCTAAATGAAACTGCAGTTGGAGAAATAGCATCAAACATACATATATACATATATATATATACACACACACAATGTGCCTCCAAGAAAACCGAACGGAACTCTGTAATTTCGAGGGCACGTTGTGATATTCAACGAGGCGAATAATTAAATTGCTATTTCTTCACCGATTATCCAATGCCAGTGTCAAAATTCAGAAGGTGAAATGATGTAGTGTAGACATTAACTATAGATATAGAAAGTAGGTGAAATTGTGTTTAAGAACTTTATATATATGTGTATATATATATATATATAATTTTTTTTTCACTCCAATTCACCTCTTTTTCTTTCGCTTTTTTATATAAAAAAAAGTATCCAAGAGGTGCACTGTGTTCGATCAATACTAGAATAACACGATTGACCAACGCGCACTCGAGCGAGGCACAACTCTTCTTTTTTCCTTCACTTCCTCACTTTCCATTGAATAATTGAATTTTGTAACAGAGAATCCACAGCAATCGATGGATTGAGGGAAGCAAAAAAAATTGAAAAAAAAAAAAAATTGGATGAAAAGGAGAGGAAATTAGAGGAAAAAAAAGGGGGGAATGATTTGGTAGAGAATTTTTGGTGCTGATGGATATAAAGTTCCATCAAGTGATCAGCAGATCAGTCTACTTTAGGATTCAACGGAGTCTGCATCATTAAGGTAGTATTTTAGTGAAGTTGAGTTATAGATGATATTTTTTTACTTTTTTCTGAATTTTTTCATAACTTTTGACCGTTTTTATGAGATATGAATTATTGAAGTTACTGGAAATAGTGGGGGTGTGGATGAAACGCCCTAAATCGAACGGAAATAACGAAATTACTAAAAAACCACAGGGTTGACCCATTATTTAAAAACAATTGGCGAGAAGAACAGCATTTTAACTAAATAATAGAAGAAAAAAATACTCAATTCACCGTACAATTATTGAGAAATTTTAATTAGAAGGTAGTCGTAACTATTTGCCTCTCTCTCTCTCTATCACATGCATGTGATCAAGAAAAATCTGGAAATAATTGAGATAAGTCCCCCAATATGTCTGCATTATTGTTGAATTTTTTCTGATTTTTTCTGGATGAACTTGTCTGTGGAAAAAATTCTGGGAAAAAATGAATCTAATAAAGAGAAATTTTTGAAAAATATATAAGGATTTTTTTCAGAGCCAAGGACTTTATAAAAAAATCTGAAAAAATTTGAAGAGATGCTCTGACATGTCTGCATTGTTGGTGAATTTTTTCAGATTTTTTTGTAGAGCTGCCCCTTTGGGAGAAATTCTGGAAGATGATAGATTGAGCAAAATGATTATCTCCAATTCTTCACAAGCTTCAATATGACTTTCGAATAGTTTAATCACTTTTTTCGGCTAAATTAAAGCACATTTCCCTGAATTATCAGCAATTAATTGAAAAACTAACCTACAATCCCTCATTTTTTTTCTGTTTTATCGACCGTCCAATGCAGCACTACCTTAAAACCCCCAGAAGAGATGAATCGAATTTTCGAAATCGCCATTGTGTCTCTCTGTTTTATTTATGTAAAAGGCGACGATTACCCTCATTCATTTCAACATTTTCATGGTCCTGTGAGTGGAAATGATAAAGAGGTAGAGTGGATCGATAAGCATGGTCGCCAGCATCACGATTATATCGCTCATCCTCATTATGAATTTGCATATGGAGTTGATGATCCTCACACTGGAGAATATCATGGACAAAAAGAGCAACGTGATGGTTCGTAAAATTTTCCACTTTTTTTTTTTTACCAAATTGCGGCTATCGGATAATTAAGAAAAAAAATAAAAAAATGAAAAAATAAAGACACATTCATTTACGTTTGTAACGAATCTCAATTACTCGCAATGAGACTCATGAAAGTCAATGAAGTCCACGTGTTTCCATTTAATAGAGCAAATAAAGCGGTTTTGTGCATTTTTTTGCTTTTTTCGTATCTTTCAACGAATTCATCAAATATTTGCGCACCAATATTTTCGGATTATCCCTCGGGTTTCACGAATTGAATGTTTGATAGTCTCATGCAATTTTTATTAGAAAAAAAAAAAAAAAATATACCGATGACACAAAGTTCGAGAGCTTTTAACTCTGAAAATGATCACTTACTTCATCATTCATGATTTCTAATTATTATTTCAGGTGATACTGTGAGAGGCGAGTACACGGTGAAAGAGCCTGACGGTAATATTCGTACTGTTAGATATCAAGCTGACAAAGATGGCTTTCGTGCCAAAGTGTATAATGAGAATGAGAATGACGATGGCAGTGACGATGATGATGATTAAAAAGTTTCATCAAGTGTTATTATACACAATTGTCACAGTATTAATTTAAGTGTCTAGACGAATCATTAAGGAAAAAATAAGGGCATATATATAGATATAGTTTGAAAAATTGGAAATAAATCAATTTTTAACATGGATTCATTTTTTATTTTTTCGGAGTGCATATTCCATAATTGCAATTAATTTTTTTCATGAAAATATGAAATTTTCAGACAATTTAATAGCATTTTTTTTCACAATTTTATATTAAATGATTTTGGAAATTAAGCGAGATAAGACGATTTTGCTCTAATTTTTTTATAGACAATTCTAAAAATTACAAAAAAAAATTGAGATAAAAAATCCAAAAATTGTGAATGAAATGAAAGTAGGGAAGAGTGGGGCAAAATGGATCTTCATGCTAACATGATTCAGGATTTTTTTTCGGAATGAAGAACTTGACGAAAAAATCTGAAAAAATTTGAGGAAATTCTTCAACATGTCTATATAGTTTGTGAATTTTTTCAGATTTTTTGGAGCAGCCGCTGCTTTTTAAAAAAATCTCGAGTCATCTTATCTGCTAGGTCCATTTTGCCCCACTCTCTCCTACACTCATTTTTGTTATTTTGAAAATACTCGGAAAGTAAGCGAGATAGAGCGATTTGACCTCATCCTCTTTTTTTTGTCTCAAAATTCTGTAAACCAAAAAATTTAATAAAAAAAATAGAAAAATCACATTTTAAAAATTTAAATTAAAAAAAAATTAATTTTACCTTTTTTCTCTACAAAAAAAAGTAGTCTTTCATGTTTGTAAAAATCGAAATTGAAGACATTACTTAAGAAGTGAGTAAAATAGCGTTGGATTGTTCTGCATATCTTGATAAGCATAATTTAAGCAGATAAATTTATCTGAATGAGTTTAAAATTCGTAATAGTTTTCTAAAGCCAAAAGAAATAGAGTTCACCTCCAGTGAATTGAATGAACAAAAGACTATATTTTCTCTCTCTTTCTCTTCTTACTATTACGCTAACCTCCTTCAAGGTCACAAGTGTGCGCTCAATTTTCTCTGGTACAAGCGTTTTTTAAAGAGAGTAGATGTAGAAAATGGGATAGGAAAGGAGTAAAAGGAAAATGAGAGAAAAGCAATTCGGTAGCAGTGGTTGTCTCCTCGTCCTCAGAGATTTCACGGTAAAGAACTAATTCCCACGAGGAAAATCCATTATAAACGACGATAAAATGGGAACTTCTTCGATACGAATGAGCGCGGCTGCACAATCTAAAAGAAAAAAAAAAAAAAAAACTATATAATACTGTGCTGAGGGTTTTCTTTCATTCGTTTGTAGGTGAATCAACCCATACAGGGAAGTATTAATTCGACATTGGAAGTGGAGGATAAAAAGAGTCAATAAAACGGACGTCGATGGAACAGCATGGAAACTCACGTTTTTCATGCCAACATTTGGAGTTAGTCGATATCGTTTTTTTTTTCACAGGAAAGGAATTTCTTGATACTGAGAAAAATCAAGAATTATTAGTTTTAAGGAAAAATCATGAATGAAATGGAATCATAACCACTTGACTATATGGGAAATTTATTAAAAGTAATGATGTGTTACTTGGATTGAATGCATCAGGAATAAATGACTGAAAGAAGAAAAAAACGGAAAAATCATGTATATCAAGAAAAAGAATGTTTTCTTCCAAGAAAGAAATTTCTTGAGACAACGAAAAAGCGAGAGTTATTAGTTTTAAGGAAAAATCATGAATAAAATGGAATCATAACCCCTTGACTATATGGGAAATTTATTAAAAGTAATGATGTATTACTTGGATTGAATACATCAGGAACAAATGACTGAAAGAAAAAAAATATACGGAAAAATCATGTATATCAAGAAAAAGAATGTTTCTTTCCAAGAAAGAAATTTGTTGAGACTACGAGAAAGCAAGAATTATTAGTTTTAAGGCAAAATCATGATTAAAATGGAATCATAACCACTTGACTATATGGGAAATTTATTAAAAGTAATGATGCGTTACTTGGATTGAATACATCCAGATTGGAATGAACTCATTTTCATTAGTTATTTGGAACTAATTGAAGGTTTTTCAAGCCCATCGTCTCATTCCTCGTTTCAAGAATAAATATGCTCATTAGCAGATAAATCTGTTGATTCTTCAAATTTAAGATAAGAGTTTTCACGTTAATCAATGAGTTACTTGATCGGAAGAACTTAGAGTTTGTATTAAACTATTAGTACATCAATGTCACATGATCCAACAGAAGTTTGTGTCAAAATATGGACAACTACTTCCAAAGAAACAATTTCTTGAAATTAAAAATCTCTTCATGATATGAAGAATCTACATAACAAATAATGAGATACTCGGAATGAGTAATCCTTTTTTCATGACAAGACAGAGTTACATGCTCTGTAAGAATTTAACTTGAATAAAGTCAAAATAATATTGTCACAAGTATTGCCATACTGTAGCCAATTTATTTTCTATTCATTTCAATAATGTCCATCATTGATTCACCAATTGCACAATTAGAACTTCCAATCATGTTTGTATTCAATTCACAACCGAATGGAGTTGATCATTATCAATTTTTCTTTTCTTCAATTCCAATACAAATTCTTTGAAAACAGAAGTTTTTTTCTCAGCACACTTTTCTCGAGGAAGTGTCAGTTCTCTTTAATACTCCATTCTAGACTGCGCATTCTGTTAAGTTACTCTTCTTACTCATTCTTTCAGATGACCTCTATCTCAAGATTTTCCCTCTCAATTATTCAGGAAAATTAAATAATCGAGTGAAAACAAAATGCCTCCATTTCACAGGAGAAATAGTTTTAGCTAGGAAATTCTTCTGAACTGTTTATGAATAATTTAAGAAAAAAAAGAGGAGGG
The DNA here is from genome assembly GCA_963942555.1 of Aleiodes leptofemur. NCBI lineage: Eukaryota > Metazoa > Arthropoda > Insecta > Hymenoptera > Braconidae > Aleiodes > Aleiodes leptofemur. The sequence continues at coordinate 1,118,993 of OZ012619.1, read as the reverse complement.
ATAAGAGTGGTATTGTATACAATGTAAACCAGCCACCACGTGACCTCAAACAATCCTTTTGTTGCCATTTTCCCCGCACTCAATTCGTGACCCGGAAAGCGTTCGACGAAAAGGGTTCAAATAAAAAGGGTATCAAAAGGAACAGAAACGGTGAACTTGAAGAGCATGTTTTCGCCTTTTTTTTTTTTCTTTCTTATTTTCTTTTATTTTTTATCTCTCAATGTTTTCTTCGCCCAGCAACTCACCTTTTCCTTTGAAAAGATGCTGTAGGAATAAGAGGGCATCTTCACTATCTGTATTTCATTCTTTTGTAAATCCTCTACTCTCGGTTTACTCGGAGAAAAAGCATCGTCGTGATAACGAATGTTTGTACAGAAATGGGTAGAGAGAAACCTGTACTACTGAAGTATCACTGGGTCTTGCTATCCACAGCGTTGCAGCAAGCTATATTGGAGTGAATGGTATGAAAACAAGTGGAAATCTTGAGATCTGCGTGAATTGTCGTGTGCCATGAGCCACACAGAATTGATCGTTCTTCTCAGATTTTTATTTTCTTCTTTTTTTTTTTTTTTTTTTTTTCAAGAGTAAAGCTACTGTCTGAGATTGCATAGATTCTGACTCAGTCTTATTCATAAATCCTTGAAATAATGGAAATGAAAGATAAAGGTGCAGCTTTTTATTTTTCAAGAATATCTCGGAAAATAATGGAGTTACGCCCTTTTTTATAAAGTTTTATGAGCTTTTCTGCGATATTTTTAAACGATAAAGTCATAATTTTTTTTTTTTAAGTATTCTCGAGTAAAAGTAGATTATACCTTTTTAGGGCTATTTTTGTACAATCGAGCGAATATCAAATATTTTATATAAATTGTTAAGGATTAGTAAAACATAAAGTAATTTAAAGAATATTTTCTCAGAATGAATTTTCCAATAAAACTAGCATTTCCGGGGTTTTCGCTGAGGAGCAATTTTCAAAGAGCAATAAACTTGATATTTTTGGGTTTTTCCTTGCTGTAGAATTCTAAAGGCGTAATGAAATTAATTAAATTAATGTGCTCGTGCACGTAAAATTTCGTTCAAATTCTTTTTTTTGTAGAGAATTTCAAAAGCTACTAAAAAAAATCGTGGAAAATTGCTCTATCTCGCTTATTTTCCGGGATATTTTCAAAAAATGAACATAATTATACTTTATTTCATTCATAAATTCCTTTTTTTTAATGAGAATATCTCGGAAAATAATGGAGTTACGCCCTTTTTACTCCAATCCCTTTTTATTTACAAAAAACCTCAAAAACTAGGCAAAAATATTGAAGCAGAATCGCCCTATCTCGTTTAATTTCCGAGATTTTCCCAATGAAAACAAAAAAAATTTATTTTGTCTGACATTCAATTTCCATTAAATGGAATATAATTGTTTGTTTACGCGTAAAATACCTTGTTCAGCATTAATTTACCATCTTTCTCGTTAAATCAATGAGTGACCCCGATTATTTCCCCGCGACTTAATTGCTTTTTGGAAGGGAAGTAAATATTTCATTAAATATAGATATTGAAGTTAGCGATGAAGGAGAAACGCGTGGAGAGAGAGAGAAGGAGAGAGAGAGAGAGAGAGAGAGAGAGAGGTCATGCCAGGATGACTCGTGTGAACATATATATTCAACGACCTAGATCAAAGGTCGCCATAGTGGCTATCTAATCGGGTAATAGGACTCCGACCTCTTTCGCATTTCCCGGGGTATAAAATCAGTGTGTCTCTTTACCCCTCCCCCCCTTCCCTTCTTTTGCTTTTTTAAATGTATATAGGAGGTTTTAGAGGGGAATCGATCTGGTCAACTGCTAATGCTCACCAGAGGTGAAGTAACAAGAATGATACGCTGAACAAACTCAAAGGAGTATAGACAAACGAAAACTCATCCAACTGAGGAAATGTTATCTCCAAGTGGGTCGCGTACACGCTTCCAGAGAAAGAGAGAAAGAGAGAGAGAGAGATCCAAAGTTGGATACAGAAAACAAGTAGGAAGAAAACTCGTCCATGAGAAGTAAAAAAAATTAAATCATCCGGTTGAAGTTTTAGTTATCTTGATTAAATCATCTTCTGGAGCGTGTGATAAAAAGGGGGAAGGAGGGGGGGGGGGAGTTGATGCTTATTGGTTTGTAATATTGTTTAGAAATTAAGGAAGTATCGAGAAGTACAGGCGATAAAACAGGAAAATACAAGGACTTTTCGCACGCCGTGCGAAAAGTGAAGACTTTTCGCACGCTGTGCGAAAAGTGAAGACTTTTCGCACGCTGTACAATAAAATGCTGTACCTGACGCGTGCGAAAAGTACTTTCAGACTCGTATGATTACAAAACTTGCCTTTGGCTCGTTTTACAGCTTCTCACTTGTTAGAAAATACTTTTCCGCACTTGTTAAGTAATGTATTATTACCGCACTTGTTAGATAATATAAAAAAAATGACTGAAATTGATTTATTTTAGTCATAATTTCTGTTTTTCGGAAATATTCCGGAAACTAATGAAGATGTGCCTTTTTTATAGAGAATTTTAAGGACTATAGGAATGGATTAAGGCAGAATCGCTCTATCTCGCTTATTTTCCAAGATGTTCTCAGAAAATTCAATTAACTCGTATTTTATCTCAATCATAATTGTTTCCGTTCTTCTGGAAATATCCGACTGAAGATTGAGTTATCTGGATGAAATAATCGTTTGGAGCGAGTAATAAAAAAAAGGAGGGGGGAGGGAGAAATGTTGATGCTAATTGGTTTGTGATATTGTTTAGGAATTAACTAGTCATTCACGCCTGTTTCCTGTTATATATGTTGCGAGGGTCATACTCTGGACAGTCACGAGTGGAAAACTCTTACTTCCGTGTGATTTACGAGGGACCAGTCACATCCACGGGCATTCGGTGGTACAAGTATTTCAGCAGTTATTATGAAATATCGCTGTTTTATGGGGATTGGGAGGAAATGGAAGTTTTTTTGATGATTCCATTGAAAAGCTGGGAAAATTTCAGTCGGAAAACATGGTTCATAACTTTTTTAGGGGATTTATTGAAATTCCAAATTTTTTTTGAGTGATGTTGAAGGGGTTTTTTTTGGAAAAATCTGTTTTTTTTAAAGATTTCTCAGGTTCTGTTGGTCGAAATGTAATAATTTTGATCGGAGATAGAAGGTGAGATCATTTGCCATCAATTTATGGGGTTTTGAATTGAAAAATATTGATCGTTAAGGTACTTATAGAGCAAAAACTGATTTTATTTTTTAAAAAGTCCATAAGTACATCAAAAATCTATATTTTTTCATTCAAAACCCCATAAACCGATGGCAAATGATTTCACCTTTCATCCCCACTCGGAATTTTCACGCTACGACCAACAGAACCAGAGATATCCTCAAAAAACCGAATTTTCCCAAAAAAAGGTAAGGATTTGACCTTCAATTCACCTCTAAAACATCGGATCATCAATAAATTCACATAAAATACTTCCGACACATGTTTTCCGCGTGAAATTTCCTCAGCTTTTCGATGCAATCATCGAAAAAAAATCATCTCTAACCGTCTTCTCAAAAACATCAATTTTCCAATTTTTTTTCCCTCCAATTTGCATCAAAGTACCCATAAGTACTTAAAAAATCTATATTTTTCTTTCAAAACCCCATGAATTGATGGCCAATCATCTCACCCCTCACTACCCATCTACATCTCACACTTTCTACGCTAAAACCAATAGAATCTGTCAAAAATCATCAAAAAAACTGAAATTTCTCAATTTTCTCAATTTTCCTCTAAGAACATAACTTAAAAAAAAATGATCAACAAATCAATTTTCACATGTGTTTTTCATCTGAAATTTCCTCACTTTTTCAACGTAATCATAAAAAAAAACTACGTCAGATATTTCCCTCAATTCCTCGTAATTTTCCCAATGAAAGATCCTCTATTCTCCCATGAATGAATTCTTGATGTCTTCATCCTTCACTTCTGATCATTCCCCTCTGCTATTGTGCCTCTAGTATCTGACAACAGAGTTATAGCTCCAGGATTTACAAGCTCTACGTTGATTAGTGATCAGGGATTAGTGCTACTTCTCCCGATGGTGGATCACTCGAGTTAATTCAGCAATTGCTAAGTCCATAGAAGATCTTGAATCAAACTTATGAATCACTCTTCATGAATATGTAGATCCGAAGAATTTTCGGAAAATATCTCAGCCACAAGTGCACATGCCCTCAGGAATGTCAGGCATCACCATTGTGAAATTTAGCCAATCCAAAGTTCTCTCGTCCATTCTAATCGAAAATAGCAATTCTAGTTGTTAACGGGGGAAAGAGGAAGTTTTGGAGGTGGGGTAAGAAATTGAGATTTCCGGGATTCGAATTTCTAGTATAGGTTTCTAGAAGTGAGTCCTTGTGGCAAACTCGTGGAATGCATATAGGACACGCTATTTTACGTATTGATATAGCGTGTAATCTATGCCTCTCTCTCTGTCCGATAGACCGGATTACTTCATAACATAAGCGGCTGCGCAATCAATTACAGCAACGGTTAGATGAAATTTACCCCACGAGATAAATTGAAGATGGAATAACTTTTAGTATTTGGTGAAAACTTTTGTGAGATGAAAATATGTTGAATTTTTTGGTTTAGTCATAATTTTTCTAATTTTTGGGGACTGTTGCGGAAAATAATGGAGATATGCTCTCCTTGTCGTCAACTTTTTTCGAAAACAATTTCAAGAGCTATGATAAAAAAAAAGGGGTTAAGGGGAAGTAGAGCTCTGCCAACTGAAAAATATTGTATTTACCCTGACATATCTATACATAGTCAGACGCAGATCGATGAAGCCATTTATCATCCATGATCGAAAAGTGCTCAAAAAATGTTCATGGTCGATCGTTAGTCTAGTCGATGTTTCCACTTGGGATCGACCGACAGTCAACCCAATGTTCAGCTGATCGCTGATCATCTCGTTATTCATTTTACTATCGACTAATGCTCGACTAGTGATCAGGTGAGCGCACAAGTCGACTCCTCCCAATCGAGTAATCCGCCAGGGTAACGTAATTTTTGAAATTTTCGTTTGATTGTTGATTTGTTGGGTTGGTTGAGACGTCGCATTGATCCTTTTCTTGAAAAATTTCAAGTGCATAGTTATTTAGCAGTTGAGTAGAGCATTTTCTGGTTTCGTTTTTCTGGTGTCAAAAAGAGTTGTATAGAGGTTGTTCAGAGATTGTCGCATGCTTACATACGGTCAGAAACGGAGCTAGGATCCAAATTAATTTCAATATAGTCGGCAGAGTGAAACTACCCATTTACCAAAAAGGCCTATCTAGGGCAGAATTGCTCTATCTCGCTTAGTTTCCAAGATATTTCCAAAAAAATCGAATTCAAAATAATTTATATGCATTTTTATTTTCAAAATATATTGTTCAAATTTTTTTGGCCATTTCTCGGAAACTTATCGAGATAGAGCGATATTATCCTCATCCTTTCCTGCAGCTCTTCAAAAGAAGAATTCAAGCAAAATCGCCCTATCTCGCTTAGTTTCCAAGATATTCTTTGATCAGTTGAAGACCAAATAACCTCCAGTATTACCGGAAACTTTAATAAGTCGCGGGAAATATGTATAAATTATCGTCTCATCCCTTACCATAGTGGAGAGGGAGGGAGGGGGGGGGGGCTAGGAAGGGATAGTCCTCTCCTGATAGCAGGAAGGAGAAACTTGGAAATAAGAGCGGTCGCTCATGAAATCCTACATGTTGGGAGTTAGTGAGCTTTCATTTGGATGCGGGCCAAAATGTGGTTATTAAATGTGACTAGACCACGCGATCACCTTTAAACCTGTCAGTGGGCTTTCCAATCTCTTAGGATGAAATTTTATTTTTTTTTTACTCCAGGTGCAACTGGAGCTCTCCAGCATTTCTGAATTACATATCGTGAGAATAAATAGCACTTGAAGTTATTCATCTGGTAGAAAAGGCTTCGAAAAAGCAGAGAAAAAAAAAAGGGAAATATTCATAAGTTCAGTGAATTTTTTTTGGCTGCATTTGATTTTTCAGGTTTAGAGTTCAAAAAATTATTAGTTTTATAATATTTATTTATTTTTATGTTTTATTTAACAAACATCGTAATGTATTAAGTATTTACAATATATCATACCTATCTAGCCTGACATATCACTGCCTCTGAATCATTATTATTATTATATTTTTACATCTTTTTTTTTTTTTTTTTTTCATTGAGTATATGATATTTTCATGATGCCGACTTTTATGTGTAATAATTATGATAATAAAATTTTCAGACATCTGATAATTTTTCGGATTTTTTTATCTTCAAATGTCTGATATTTTTAGTATCATTAATAATTGTCTATTATGTCTCTCTCAATCACATTCTCAACTCCCTTTCTTCCTTTCAATCACGCGCTCACTCAACTTCATGCAGTAAACTTATGAGAACGAAAACGACGCTCTAGTTCTGTCCGTATCATAAATTCCCACGTAATGTAAAGACAGAATTTAACGAGCTCCCGAATTATAAACAGCTTGTTTTTGTGTTTTCTGAACAAACAGATTTATTTTCCCTCATTATTTATTATTTTTCTCTTTATTTTCATCATATTTCCTTTTATATTCAGTTTGTGATGGAAATTTTTTTATTGCATAAAGTTTTCACTTTTTTCAAATTAATGAATAATCGTTCACTTTTTTTCTTCCACTTGCTAGAAATTATCAGAATTTCATCACTTTGATGTAAAAAAGAGTTATATAATAGGGCCGAGACGTTGGTGTACGGTTTGATCTAGACAGAAGCTGCTTCAATGTGATGAAACATATTATAAATGGTTATGAATGTTAAACTGACATTTATAGACATCAAATTGATTTTATGAACGTTAAAAAATCATAGGGGAACTTCCAGAGAAACTTTTAGGGGAATTTTTAGAGGAACTTTTAGGGGAACTTTTTAAGGAACTTTTAGGGGAACTTTTTAAGGAACTTTTAGGGGAACTTCCAGAGGAACTTTTAAGGGAACTTTCAGAGGAACTTTTAGGGGACTTTCCAGAGGAACTTTAAGGGGAACTAATATATGAAATGTTTGACCTTTTCGGTCGCTGCTCTCAAATGATTTATAAAAAAAAGAAAAAAATGAATTTACTTTGTACCAACGTTTTAACTTCTTTGTGAAGTCCTCTTAAGGGTACTTATTTAATATGAAATCAAGAAACTGGAACAATTTTAATACAAAATAATTATAAAATTACAAAAATTAGTGATTCAATATTTTTAGAGGAATTTTTAGGGGAGCTTCCAGCGGAACTCTTGAAAGACTTCTTAGGGCGATTCTCTGGGAGACTTCTAGGAGAACTTTAAAGGGAACTCGTAGGAGAACTCATCACGATGATAACTCAAGACGAATAATAATATCCAAATGTTGGCCAATTCTTTAAATTGGGAAATACGAATTCTTCAACGTTTATAAAGTCAGTTTAACGTTTATAAATGTCAATTTAACATGCATAAACATTTAAAATGTTTTTGTGTGAATATATACATCAACATCTCATCCCTATAGTAATAACTGATCATTTCTCCTCAAAATAACATGAAAAAAAAATAATAAATGACCACTTGCGTCCTCAAAACATATCCTGACAGGAAATAAATATACTTTTTATTTTTCTTCTATTTTTTTTTTCCATTCCTGTCCCGAGGACTTTTCTTCCTGTTTATGCGCTCAAAAAACTTTAAAGTAGACAGAATAGAGAAATTGAAAACGATAGCATGGCACAAGTATAAAAGCATTTGGAAAAAAATAAAATAAAATAAAAATCAAATGTAGAAACTTACGTTGGAGTGGAAAATTATTGGAAGCCGATCACACTAAGAGTTCTTACTTCAGCACAAACTTACTTTTTTTTTTTTTTCAAACTTTTTTTTTTTGCACAAAGTTTCAATTCAAACGTAAAGATGTTCGTGTTCAAATAAATCGCTGAAGGATGAATTTTATCCTCGCAGAATAGAGACAAGAAAGTGGGAGAGAAAATGTATGGTACATTTGGGGTTTACAGAGGAATTAGCCTCTTTCTGAACCATACAAAAAAACATTCCGCGTCTTCTCTATAAACAAAATAGGTTCAATTGTTGGAGATATCGTGATACGATTTTCCATTTATAATTGCATTGGTGCATTTCCAGATAATAACATACGTGCTCTCATTTCTGCTCTTTCAATTCTATGAAATTTATCAGAAAAATTGGATTTTACGATACTATTAATTTTTTTTTAGGATACCTCGGAAAATAAGGGAGATAGAGCGATTTTGTCTGAATTTCTGGTTTTATAGCTCTTGAAATTCTCTATAAAATGAATTTCAGGTAAAACTGCTTTATCTCGCTAAATTTCCGAAATATCTTGAAAAAAATAAATGCAAAATAAAATCGAATTTTTCTGAAAATTTCAAATTCTTGAATTTTAATCCTTTCTACCTCTCACAATTTTTATGATACAAAGATTATTTACAATTTCCCAATACTTATCTCGATCTATGCATATATACCGTATTTAGGAAACGACACTATCGACTCGGATGTGGCGGATTAAGAGCTAGATGCAATCCACGAAATTCAAGTGTTTTTTTTTTTTAATGCAATTTTTTTTTCTTTGCATTTTAAATTCCAATGTTCATTTAATCCACGTGGACAAATCATTATCGACAGATTAAAAGCATTTAAAGGACTATTTCAGAGGACACTCATTGTTCTACTGTTTATGATTCTTTATTACCTCATTAATGTCCGATTTTTCAATATATATATACACACACAAAAAAATTATTTGAGAAAATGAAATTTTCAGAAAAATTTAATTGCCAATTTTTATTTTATCTCGGAAATTAATGGAGATACGACCTTTTTGCTTGAATCCTTTTTTGTAGAGAATTTCAAGAGCTACAAAACAAAATTCTAGCAAAATCGCTCCATCTCGCTTAGTTTCCAAGATATTCGCAAAAAACATAGTTTTATACGTATTTTTATTTTAATTAGAATTTTCTAATTTTTTGTGAATATTTCGAAAACTAATGGAGATATGCCCTTTTCATCATATAAACATTTTTGTAGTGAATTCAAAGAGTTACAAAAATGAATTACATTTAAAAAATGGGCATATCTCCATTATTTTTTGAGATTTTTGTAAAAAAAAGCTGATAATGGAAAAAAATCAAATTTTTCTGAAAATTTCATAGTCGTTATTATTTTATGTCCGAGACGCGCCAGGATGTTATCTCGTAAAATTGGCTATTCACCATTAATGTGATCCATTAATGTGATGTGTAACCAATTTTCCGGATTTTTTGTTATTTTTTCATCTCATTATTCCAATAGGCGCGATTAGATCAGTCTCAATCGGAGCACTTCGTAACAGATGGCATTAGCTGCAGTGGAATTGAACGAAAAACCGACTATTCTAATGATTCCCATTTACTTCGGCTTTATATACTCTTAATTTTCTTGCGCAAGTGTTCAATCTTTGTTCAATATGAACAGGATTCTATTTACCTAAGCCCATATTTTTTCCGGAATTTTTTTCGGAAAGAAGATTTTTCTGGAAAAATCTGAAAAAATTACACAATAAAGGAGACGTGGTAGTGTTCCTTTGGGAATTTTTTCAGATTTTTTTGGAAAGTCCTTCATACCGAAAAAAAATTCAACATGTTCATTCTCATAATTTACCTAATATTTACCAATTTTTCCTGCTGATTTACACTGAGGATATGTACAAAATTATGAGCGATACCAAAAGACAGCTTGATGACAAAATCGGACCTGCTGTTCCAGTTTGCATTGCTTCCGGTCGTTCTCCTGCAATAAAAAAAAAAAAAAATTTGTTAAATTTAGAGAATAAGCGAAAATTTTGATATTAAAATTTTTTCAATAAATCGGCTTTTTCAACAATTTTTTGTAAATATTTTTAAAAAATTTCCGAAAAATCGGGAAAATTCTGAATCGGAAAATATAACCGATTTTTCAAAAATCATTCCAAAAAAATTGCTGGAAATTTTTCCAAAAATTTCTAAAAAAATCCCAAATTGGAAAATAAAACTCATTTTTTTTTTTGACAAAATTAAATCAATTTGTCTAAAAATTTCATATTCTCGAATTTTATTCATTTTTTCTTCAGTTTTGTTGCCAGGATTCTGGAAGCTTACATTAGGCTCAAGAAAATACATAATGTATCGTGGAATCCCAAAATTTCCTACAATTTCACCAAATTTGTTCAGTCATCCTCATCACATTTTTTTAATGCAGATAAATTGCTCAAAAGGCAGAAGATTTTGTCCGAAATGTGGAATAATTCACCTTCTGTTCGATGTGTACACGAGAAAGTCTATTGAAAGTTTGGTTGGAGCAGAGCATATTATTCCAATTCATCGCAAATATTTGAATAGTCAAACTTTCAAAACTATCCAGGATGTCACAACTGAATCGACAATCACGAAGAATAGAGGGTACACTAATGATTACTCTAGATATTGAAGAATAACTGTGATTCTGATGTTATGCTCAATATTCATAGCATATTGTCGTATATATATATAATAATGTGCAATATATATGCAATAGGAGCTATTGCGAGATAGAGCGATTTTCTAATCAAAAAAAGGCTCATGGCAAAATCGCTTTATCTCGCTTATTTTCCACTATTAATTAAAAAATCTGAAATTTTATTCATAATTTTCTTGTTTTTTTGGAAACTAAATGAGATGGAGCAACTTTGCTTCATCCCTTGTTTCCAAAATGGGGTAAAATGGACACTCCAATTGAACGGTTCGAGATAGAAATTTTCTAATGATTCCATTGAAAAGCTGAGGAAATTTTAGGCTGAAAACACGTGTCAAATTTTTTTTTCAATTTTTGGAAAAGTTTACTTTTTTGGTCAACTTTTGAAGGGTTTTCCCTTTTGAAAATCGAAAAAATTCACTTTTTCGGCGATATCTCCGGTTCTGTTGGTCGTAGCGACCTGGGGTTGATCTCAAATGAAAGATGAGCTCATTTCTCATCGATTTATGTGGTTCAAATTTTTTTTTAAATCAATTTTCCAAATATTTATAGGTCATTTTCTGAAAATCAGTTTTTGCCCTTATAAGTACTTGAAAAAATTGATATTTTTCTTTTTAAACCCCATAAATCGATGGGAAATGAGCTCACCTTTCATTTAAGATCAGCCCCAGGTCGCTAAGATCAATAGAACCAGAGATATTCTCGAAAACCTGAAATTTTTCAAAAACAGAAGAGTTTTACCTTCAAATCTTGCGCCAAAAATGAAATTTTTGAAAAATTCCAAAAAATAACTTCAGACATATGATTTTCATGGGAAATTTTCTCATCTTTCCAATGGAATCATCAGAAAAAACCTATCTCCAATATTTCCATCGATTTCTCCCAATTTTACCCCACCTTCCCCTAACTCGAAATCTTGAAGAATAAAACACTGATTCTACTTTTTTATGCTTACCGTTGACAACATGTACACGTATAGATGCTATATTAGCATTGCTAGGTTTACAGCTGTACATTCCAGAGTCTGATGGCTGAGCTGACTGTATAAGAAGCCATGATGTTGTAACGTCTGCGCCTTTCTCAGTTATGACAGAAACACCACCCCTAGGACTATCATAACTCAGTACATTTTCATCGTAGTACCAAAATATGTATGCTGGTGGCTCCGAGCTGAATCGTATGGCACACGTCAAGTTTATCGTGCTCCCGGCGCCAACATATAGCTCTGAGCCGCCAAGTATAGTTGCTGTTGGCACTATGTCATTGAAACAGAATAGAGAAAAAAAAATATATTGAGTATTTTTCAGATATTGATGGTAGGTGAATAGGATAAAACTTGTTTTGCTATTCATTCTAGCGAATATCGGAAAATAATAGAGATACGCCCTTTTTACACGATATTTTTTTGATAAAGGATTTTTTTTTGTACGATTTTACTTTGATCCTTTTTTTGTACAGAATTTCAAGAATTACAAAAATAAAAGGGCAAAATTGCCCTATCTCGCTTATTTTCCGAAATATTCTCAAAAAAAAACATTCAACTCTACAACATTTAATTCGAGCATAATTATCTAGATTTCTTGAAAATATCTCGAAAATTTTTTTAGAACCACCAAAAAAAGATTTTTTTTGTTCAGGACAAAATTGCCTTATCTCGCTTATTTTCCAAGATTCCTTATTTGTAGGAATTTATTGTCACTAACCAACAACTTTCAGGTAAAATTGATGGGATTTCAGAGGAATTGTAGATATTTGACAATCATAGATGCCTTCATCGCGTTCCTGTGCCCATTTTATACACAATGTCCACTCTGACCACTCATTATGCTGGCCACTAGTCTGTTTGTGCATTGCTTGAAATCGTTGATCACTGGTGTATGTATAGGCACCAGTCGTGAGTATATGAATATCACGAAGCCGCACCCATGAAACCTATGAAAAAAAAATAATTTGTTCATCATCAGTTTGAAATTCTGTATAAGGGAAGGTGGGGTAATATGGACACTCTAATTGAACGGTTCGAGATAGAAATTTTCTGATGATTCCATTGAAAAGCTGATGAAATTTTAGGTAAAAAACATGTGTCGAAATTTTTTTTTTCAATTTTTAGAAAAATTTACTTTTTTGGCCAAGTTTTGAAGGGGTTTGCCTTTTGAAAATCGAAAAAATTCACTTTTTCGGAGATTTCTCCGGTTCTGTTGGTCGCAGCGATCTGGGGTTGATCTCAAATGAAAGATGAGCTCATTTCTCATTGATTTATGTGGTTCAATTTTTTTAAAAATCAATTTTGCAAATATTTATAGGTCATTTTCTGAAAATCAGCTTTTGCCCTATAAGTACTTGAAAAAATTGATATTTTTCTTTTGAACCCCATAAATCGATGGGAAATGAGCTCACCTTTCATTTAAGATCAACCCCAGATCGCTACGATCAATAGAACCAGAGATATTCTCGAAAACCTGAAATTTTTCAAAAACAGAAGTGTTTCACTTTCAAATCTTGCACAAAAAATGAAATTTTTGAAAAATTCAAAAAAAAAACTTCTGACATATGATTTTCATGGGAAATTTCCTCATCTTTCCAATGGAATCATCAGAAAAAACCTATCTCCAATATTTCCATCGATTTCGAGTAAATTTCATAGTATAAAATACAAAAATCAACCCCTGTCCATTTTACCCCACCTTTACCCTATATTATTATCTTCGTCCAACTGCAAAATGTCAATACAGTTCGATTTCAACATATTATAAACCAATAAAAGCTTGAAGGATCTCTACAATACCTCTGTGTAATAGCTATATCGAGAGAACTGTTCGGAATATATCCATGCATACCGAGTTCCTGAAGGGGTCGCATATCGATGAAGCTAAATGGAAAGAGGTTGCTCGAACCTCTCCAGGATTCTCAAGTATTTTCCACATTGAGGACGTGCCTCAAAGTGTGACGCATTTCTACGTTGATTTTCTACCTATTAATATTCTATGGTATTCAGTATAGCCCACCGACAAAGCCGCAATCGGATTTCAAAGAAGAACGGGACAAAAAAAATTAAAGTATTCACGGGAAGAAAGACAATGGGAGAAGAGTTCTATTCTATTTGTTTTTTGTTTTAATCTCTTGAGGCGATTTTGATGATCCTGATTGGAAAATATCTCGGAAAATAGACGATATGCCCTTTTTATTCTGATCCTTTTCCCTTTTTTGTAGAGAAATTGAAGAGATATGAAAGATAATTAGAGTGAAATCGCTCTATCTCGCTTATTTTCCGAGATATTCAATTAAATTTTTGAAAAGGCTTCGATGGATTTTCAAACCTAGAGTCTATATACTAATAAAGAAAGAGAGCTATTCCCAAAAAAAATCGACAAAAAAAGACGAAATACCCACTTTATCACGTTCTCCATTTTCCCATTAATAATACCTCGTATATTTTCATGAATGAACACGGAATAATGTAACAAGTACCGTTTTATTGCCCAGATATCGGACTCTGCATGTTAGATACGCTGTTTTTCCAATGAGAGCTGTAATATTCCTCGGCTGACTAAGGTCGAACGTTGGTTCCTGTGTCGCTTTATGACCGATGGTATAATCAATCATCTGTTGTCGAGGTCTAACTTGACTTGCATGATGCTCCGGTTTCTCCATTGTGCCTTCACCCATGCTTAATGTATCTGGAAAATACAAGAAAGAGAACGAATGATACCAGAAATTGTATTGTACCGTAAAAAAAAGGAAATGTTCTCTCGCAATGAAATTTCTTGAAACTAAAAAAAAATAAAGAATTATTAGTTTTAAGGCAAAATCATGAATAAAATGAAATCATAACCACTTGACTATATGGGAAATTTATTTAAAGTAATGATGTGTTACTTGGATTGAATACATCAGGAATAAATGACTGAAAGAAAAAAAATATACGGAAAAATGATGTATATCAAGAAAAAGAATGTTTTTTTCCTAAGAAAGAAATTTCTTGAGACTACGAAAAAGCAAGAATTATTAGTTTTAAGGCAAAATCATGAATAAAATGGAATCATAACCACTTGACTATATGGGAAATTTATTAAAAGTAATGATTCGTTGCTTGAATTGAATACATCCAGATTGGAATGAACTCATTTTCATTAGTTATTTGGAACTAATTGAAGATTTCTCAAGCCAATCATCTCATTCCTCGTTTCAAGAATAAATCTGCTCATTAGCAGATAAATCTGTTGATTTTTCAAATTTAAGATAAGAGTTTTCACGTTAATCAATGAGTTACTTGATCGGAAAAACTTGGAGTTTGTATTAAACTATTAGTACATCAATGTCATATGATCCAACAGAAGTTTGTGTCAAAATATGGACAACTACTTTCAAAGAAACAATTTCTTGGAATTAAAAATCTCTTCATGATATGAAGAATTTACATTACAAATAATGAGATACTTGGAATGAGTAATCCTTTTTTCATGACAAGACAGAGTTACATGCTCTGTAAGAATTTAACTTGAATAAAGTCAAAATAATTTTGTCACAATTATTGCCATACTGTAGCCAATTTATTTTCTATTCATTTCAATAATGTCCATCATTGATTCACCAATTGCGCAATTAGAACTTCCGATCATGTTTGTAATTCAATCCAAAATCGAACGGTATTAATAATTATCAATCTTTCTTTTCTTCAATTCAAATTTTTTTTTGATAATTGCTATTTTCATTTCTCCATTTAATGATACGTACATTATAATTCGCTTCAATGAAAACTATTACTTCTACTGTTTAATTGAATCAGATAATGCTGAATTATGGATACGAAATTATCAACTGTCCATGCCTGGAAATTCTCACGAAGATTATATGTGCTGAGCATGAAAATTTCTATGGTAGAATCTCTATAGTCATGTGCCATTGCAAAATTTATGGATATTTGTTGATAGACTCGCCCTATGGAATTCCCTATTATTTCCTGGGCTGTGATAAATTATCTTTTGACTGTAACACATCGTACTTCTTCCATTGCCTCCCTTCCCCCCTCTTTTTTTATGGACAGTTCAATGAGCGAAAATCTATGAACGGTTCATTTTTCATGCGGGATTGTATTCTCATATTTCGTCGAATAAAAATTCCGCAATGAATGTTCTTCAAAGAGTAGATGAAAAAAAAAAAGAGGAATGGAAAAAACTTTGAATTCTCCATTGGGTAATTTGAGCGATATTTCTTTTCTTCATGTAGTTAAAAGTCTTTCAGTAAAACACTCGAAGCGAAAGCATAATTTCATTATCCCGGGTATCAAAAGTGGCAAAGGGCCACCCCCATGTAATGTTGAAAAATGGGTCAAGAACTCTCCAATTTAGAAGTCGCAATTAAAACATGTCTACATTTCCAACTTCCCTGATTCTTTTTTACCTAAATATCAAAACAACGCGGAAAAAAATACAAGGGACGGAAAGAAATTATTGATTTTTAGGTAAAAAACAGTGAAAATAGTCAATTATCAATTTTGTGCAGAATTATTCAGTTTTTTTGAGAATATCTTGGAAACTAATGGAGATACGCCTTTTTTGCTCTAAGACTACTTTTGCAGAAAATTTCGAGAATTACAAAAAAAAGGGCAAGATCGCTCTATCTCACTTAGTTTTCGAGAAATTAGAAATAAAAAATTTTAGTCATAATTTTCCTGTTTTTTTAAGGTAATATCTTGGAAACTAAGCGAGATAGAGCGATTTTGAATCCTTTTTTATAGATCCCAAATTTCTATAACAATTGGAAGGATGGAAATAAAATTACTCTATTTAAATCAGAGGGACAAACCCTAAAGGACTTGTATCTTAAATAATAATAATAATAATAATAATAACTCCAATTGGTGGGAGTGGTCACTGTTGTAGAGTGTTTGAATATATTTTCGCTCGCTTGCTGAGTAATCGTCGAAGAATGTATGAATGTAAATAATAATAATAATAATAATAATAATAATAAAATCATTCTATTTCGCTTAGTTTTTCGTAATATTCTTAAAAAAATAGAAAATTATGACTAAATTTATAGATTTTTTTTCGTCAAAAATCACGGAAAATAAGCGAGATAAAGCGATTTTATTTGAATTCTGTTCCTTAATTCTATAGAATACAAAATAATTATATATAAAAAAAGGATTATCCCAAAATTGAATATCTTGTTTAGTTTCCAAGATATTCTTAGAAAAAAATGTACGAATAAATTAACTTATTCATTTTTACATCTTTGCTGGTAAAAATAATAAAATGACGTGTTTTCCATTTTCATGCTACTTTTTTTTTTTATCGTTTATCCAAGCATAATGAATAGTCATTAGGCCTTCTGCCTGTGGCTTGAAAATAGGAAAAATGTAGTGGAGAAGGGTAAGAAAAATACTTTGGAAGAGTATTCGTGACTGTCATGTTGAAATTTTCATACTGTTGGAATAATTAACCTCCAACTGACGTGAATTTCTCGTTCTCTCCACTTTATGGTTGGGTAGAAGCTATGGGTCCTCTCTTACCGCAGGGCAACTCGACTACACAATCTACTGCGAGAATTTCACATCAGACGGTTAATTTTACTCAGTTCTTTTTTTTTTTCTATTGCAAAAATTATAATCAAACCTTTTCATTTATTTCCATACGGTGAGATTTTAATCGTGAATAAATACACTTATAAGCTGTTAATCGTTTTAACCTTTTTTTTTTTTCTACTTTCGTATCATATTTTTTTATGATGTATTACGTGTGCTAAAAGTCTTTATTTAGTCCATAACTTAAATTTAATATCCTTTCATGGCAATATATCTTCTTCTTCTCATGCATACTAACCTTTCACACTTCTACAGTTCTTCGCTCGATTTTTTTTCTCTTTTCTCTCTTTTTTTCCCCTTTCAATTTCCTATATTCTAGCTGCATCAGAGTCCCGGGAGGACAGTGGAGGGTAAAAAAAGTGAGTGAAAAGTGTTTTCAACGTTCTAAACACATTTCCCTCTAAAATTATACTTTTTTTTTTTTTTTTTTGGAATTCTGGAGTCGATTTTCATGGGTTAAATGATTCTGATACTAGACTCCTGACTCCCCGGATGATACGAGAGAAAGCTCGTATTTGATGGGGCAAAATTTAGAGGGAAAATATAGGGGAAAAGCGAGGGAAAATGGATATATGAAGAGAAGAATTGGGAATAGAGTTTTTTTTTTTTTTGATGATTTCAGTGGAAGGGTGAGGAAAATTCAACCGGAAAACATGTGTGAAAAGCTTTTTTTCGATTTTTAAGCAATTTCTATTTTTTGAGAATTTTTTTTTTTTTTTTTACAATTTATTTTTTTGGGGATATTTTTGTTTCTATGTTTCATAACGTTTTGAAGTTGATAACAAATGAAAAGCCAGCTCACTGTCGATCAATTTGTATTTTTGAAAATAAAAACATCAATTTTTCAAGAATTTTTTCGAAAAAAGCAATATTTTTATTAAAAAAACCATGAAAATTCTCGAAAAATTGATGTTTTTCATCAAAAGCACATAAATCGATGGGAAATAAACTCACCTTCCATTTCCGAATAACCTGAAATTGCTACGCCCAATTAAACCAGAAATATTTTTAAAAAAGTGAATTTTTCTCAAAAATTAAAACATTCAATTTTTAAAGAAAATTTAAAAAAATTATTTTTGACACAATTTTTTTTACCTAAACTTTACTCATTTTTTTAATGAAATCATCTAAAACACGCCATCTTCAATATTTTCATCCAAACAGCCACATTACGTCTTCCAATTCACCATTAATCATCAACACCTCCTCCAGTCCTAAAGATTTCATTTTCCAGAGCCAAAAACTCCTGAAGAATCCCAGCACTTCTACACTTGCAAAGCTCTATATCATCTCTACACTGGTCAATAGAATTCTGGGCTTACATAATCTCAAATTTATCCTAGTTCCAAACTGAAATTGCAGATTTTCAGTAGTAAAAACTACCACTAGCCCGACACTTTTCAACTAATAAATAAACGAGATAAAGTGATTTTCCCCATTTTTTTTGTAGAAAATTCCTCAAAAAAAAACTCGCACAAAATCGCTTTATCTCGCTTATTTTCCGAAATATTTCCAAAAAACTAAGATTTTAATCCTAATTTTATTTTAATTTTTCTATTGGAATTTCTCGGAAACTAAACGAGATAAAGCGATTTTATCTTAAATTTCCCTTTTTTTGGCTCTTAAAATTCTCTACAAAAAAAGATTGAATGTAAAAAGGGCGTATCTCCATTAGTTTCCAAGATATTTCTCAAAAAAATAAAAAAATCATAGTTTTTTTAAAATTTGAAATTTTCATTCTAAATTTTTTTTATTTTTTTTTTGAAATAATGCTGAGAATAGCAGACATCTGACATTTTTTTAGTGTTTTTTCTCCTCAACAAATAAATTATATCCAAAAAAAAAATGGAAAATGTGCACATGTAGAAAATGTAAAACACAATGATAATAATAATAATAATTTACATATGACTTGAGCTGAATTTAAATTTTGACATGCATATCTCACTCTTTTCTTCCTCGCCTTCTATGTTCACTCAGAAATTATCCAAATACCACGTTTGCATGCTGGTTCGTAGGTAATTCACGTCATTTTGTATTTTACATTCTCTGTTCTACGTATTTTTCACTGTTGCTCAACTGTTACGAATCAAACTAATTTGAAAACAATGTTATCATTAAAACTATGTATCAACGAACTTTTCGTATTTTTAAATCAAATGTATTCGCAAATCCGAGTAAACTATTCGAATAATAATTATAAATAATTATAAATAATTATAAATAATTATAAATAGAATTTGTAATTTTGGATCTGTTGTTTGATGGAATGAAAGCTGATATGATGCAAGAAAGTCATTATTCATTGCTAATTTCCGGCTTCATTTCCATTTTATGAGTTAATGTACTGATTCTTCATAGAAATATTGAAAAAAAACATTAACAACATCAAAATATTGTCAACTATTGGAAAAAAACATATTAGGTAAAACATTAATAGCATCAAAATATCGTCAAATACTGACAATATCTAAAAAAAACATTAATAACATCAAAAAATGGTCAAATATGGAAAATATTTTGATGTTTTCCAATGATTTTTTCAATATTTGACAATATTCAAAGTCGAATATTAACAATATTTTGATGTTGTCAATGTTTTTTCCAATATTCCTATAAACAATCATTTCGTTATTCATTATGCTTCAAATTCATATGATAATTCGAATTTATCTGGAGGATATGTCAATAGAAATAATAACGAATAACTAAAAAATGTTAAAATCATGTTTGTAGGATGACTTGACCAGTGTTCGAATTCGTCCAGTGATTGAAAAATTTGAAGTATTCATCCTTGAAAGAATTCATAAGTGAAGTGGTAAACAAGGTTAAGTCATACAGAATGACTATATATACTTAACCTTGTTTACCACTTCACTACTGAATTGATAATTCAATGAAATACAATTTTTCTAATCTTCGAAACACGATATAATGTTCATCAATTCAAATAAAAGCTTAGGGAACTGTTAAATATATCAGTAATCATCGAATTTCTTATGTTCGATCACTGGTGTTTGGCGAGTCTCATCCGTTCGACCACTGGACCCCTCACCCTATTATGTTTATGAACTCTATAAATAGAGCCTGAAGATCCTCCCAATCAGAAGCGAAACGTCGGGAATTTAGGAAGAAATGTAAATATTGGCAACAGCAATTTGTTTGATTCAATATCCTGATAAACCTCTGAATTATAATCAATAGCATGGATGAAAACAAGAACACTAATTCAAATAATAATTCATTTGTTGAAAAAAATCCCAAAAAATTGCCAAATGTACGCTAATTTCATAATCATTTTTGCTTCCGAATGGAAGCTATGTAATCATCAGAATTTTTGATTGTAATTTTTTTAATAGAAGATACTTCAAATGATCTGAATAGAGAGAAAATGCAGTTTCTCTTACGGAAAATCAAGATGTAAACGCGTGTGAATTAAGGACTAACGGGCCTTTTATCTATTGTCTCGGTTTTCGGTCAATTATCAATCAGTTATGTTCATCCATTGATCAACGGCACGGTTCATATCAATATCAATTATTATATGTATTTTATCCAATAACAACAGAGTAAATTATATCTATTTTTATATAAATCCGGCTTCTTTATTCTATCGATACCTGTCACGTTTTCAGACCAGCGTCGGTTCTATTTTGGGGGCATTTATCTATTAAAAAATACAGTCCACTTTAAACATCAATTTTCGGCTACAACATCTAAGGTAAATCATCAAAACCCAAACATTGGTTTTTAGCGCATGTCTATGTGTGTGTGTGTGTGTGTGTGGATGTTTGTGTGTGCATAAAAGTCTCAATTACAGCAAAACGATTTCATAGAAAAATTTCATATTTTGTAAAAATCTTCCTCTTAACGAACTCTATTTTTTAAGCTTTATTTGAAGAGAATCTGTACTTTTTGAGATATGTCCATTCTTCGAAAATCAGTTTTTAATAGAATTTCTGGAAACTATTCAACTGATGTTATTTATACTCATACATTATCTCGAGAGTTGTATCAATTAGATGTCTGTCAATTTCGAGCTTATTTGCATGATTAGTTCTCGATTTATTGGCGTTTTAATGAATTTTTCAAAATTTGATATTTTGGATGATGGTTTGAAAAAAGTTGTATCACTCCCATTCGGAAGCATATTGCTGAAGTATCAGCAGAAAAAGCTATATCAATTGGAAAGCAATACTATTATCTACTTGTTTTTTCAATCTTTTCTTATAGTTATCTCGGAAACTAAGCGACATAGTGCAATTTTTTGAGACTTTTTTTTTGTGGAGAATTAAATTTGCTACAAAAAAGGCTTCTTGATGAATTTTCCCAAATCTAATGGTTTTCGAGATACTCATTGAATTGTGGAAATCATGGAATAATCGAAAATTCGAGGAATTCAAATTTTTAGTCAACTTATTTAAAGAGTATCTTGGAAACTGTTGAGTTTAGGAGGAAATATCATGAGATCTTTTTTGTAGCTCTTGAAATTCTCTAAAAAAAAGGTATCTTGATATTTTTCTCTAAACTCATTATTTTTCGAGATCCTTTTAATTTAATCTCGAAAATCTGGAATAAACTAGAAGTTTTGGGATTTAATTGTTCAATCGAGACAATTACTCTCGATAGTTGTATCAGTTAGATGCCTGTAAATTGTGAGCTTATTTGCATGATTAGTTCTCGATTTATTAGCGTTTTAATGAATTTTTCAAAATTTGATATTTTGGATGATGGTTTGAAAAAAGTTGTATCACTCCCATTCAGAAGCATATTGCTGAAGTATCAGCAGAAAAAGCTATATCAGTTGGAAAGCAATACTATCATCCATTTGTTCTAAATATCTCGGAAAATAAGCGAGATAGATCGATTTAGATCCTTTTCCGAAGCTTCTAAAACCTCAGAAAAGGTCTCTACCAAAAAGAATCAGACAAAAATCACTCCATCTCTCCCAATGCTGATAAAATCCAACTAAACCCTCATTTAAATATCCAGACATTTGATAAAATATTATTTCTTCCTGTCAAATCCCTGCAGAATTGATGAATTTTCCAAAGTCCTGAATTTTCCTAATGAATTCAATTTCACATAATGAGAATATTCCCAAGGAAATCCTATCATTCCATAACGAAAGTCATCAGACTTGATTGAAGACTTTTTTTTTTATAGAATTCTATAGAAAAAAAAAATGGAAAAACTTATTTCAACTTTTTGACGCAATTCGATTTGAGTATTACAGTGAAATACTCTGCCACCATCTGACCATCATCAATATTGCCCCACGTTTTATTTCATCTCTATTCCATTTCGTTTCTCCATTTTCAGTATGACCTAGTTTTATCCAGTGTATACACACAGCTGAAACAAATCCTGAATAATGACATTGACTAATTAAAAAATCGGGATCTTATAGTTTTTTTGTCGAAAAAAAAAAAGGATTTTTAAAAAATAGAAACAGATATGATTTATTTTTACACGTGTATATATATTCGATGAAAGTGAATGGAATTGTGTTTGTGTAAATTTTGGGAGGTGAGAATTTAAGAGAGCTCAATAGCTTTTTGTTATGAAATTGTGTACGCGCTAGACAGTACCACGCCTTGTTACCAGAAAAGCTTTCTGTACTTAAAATGTCTGATAAAATATATAACTTTTTTTTTCATATAAATATGAATAGAATTCATTTTTTAGTTTAACTTCATTCTCATATTTTATATTTCTCGTATTTCCCAGCTTTTATTCAGTAAATATGAGAGTCGATTGAAATGGAAGAATTCAATTGAAAAATTTACGACTAAGTGATTTAGAATGGAGAGATAAAAAGGAGTAGAATAAGTTAATTTTCGTGGGTAGATGGCTTTTTTTCTCGTTTTTTTTTAGAGAATATCTAGGAAATTAAGAGAAATAGGGAAATTTTGTAGGAAATCTCTTTTGTGAGGAAATGGGGAAAATCGCTTTATCTCGCTTATTTTCCAAGATATTCAGAAAAAATCGTCATTTTCCAGGTTTTTTGAAGATATTTCGGTAATTAAGCAAGATGGAGCGATTTTGCTTCATTCCTTCATTTTAGAGAATTTTAAGAGCAACAGAAAAAATATAAGATTGTTCTATCTCGCTTAGTTTCCGAAATTTCTTTTAAAAACCAAAATTTTGGTAAGATTTTTTCCGTTTTTTTGGGAATACATCGGAAATTAAGCGAGATAGAGCGGTTTTATCTTCATCCTATTTTGTAGAGGATTAGAAGAGCAAAACTGCTCCATCTCGCTTATTTTCCTTCACATTTTTTGAAGATACTCGGAAATTAAGCGAGATAGAGCGACTTTGCACGAATCCTTTCTCCTAGAGAATTTCAAGAACTACAATCGCTCTATCTCGCTTAATTTCCAAAAAAAATTCAAAAAACGAGAATTATAGTCATAATTTTTTATTTTCTTTAAGAATATCTCAGAAATTAAGCGAGATAGAGCGATTCCACCTTCACTCTTTATTAAGTAGAAAATATTCAGACCAAAACCACCTTATCTCGCTTATTTTCCAAGATATTCCCGAAAAACTCATAATTTATCAGAATTTTTAAAGACATCCCGGAAACTAAGCGAGATAGAGCGATTTTTGAAAGACTCATCTCAATCCTCTATTTTCCATAATTTCAAGAGCTGCAAAACAAGATTCGGGTAAGAAGGGCGTATCTCCATTAGTTTCTCTAAATATTTGAGAAATACTCAATTTCTCTTACCTTTGGTACAAACGAAAAATATGGCAATTACAGACAGTCTTGCTTGCCATCGTAGAGCCATTTCCGTACGATTTCACTGATAAATCACTCGTTTATCTTGTATTCCAAAAATCATCCACATGTTTTTCCTTTATTTTCTCACAAATCTCTACATACTACCCACTTCTCTCTCTCTCGCATAAAAGACACCATAAAAAGCCCCCAACCACGGTTTATTATCAAGAACATTCAATGTTTGACACTAACACACGAGAGCCTATGAATGTCTCAGCTAATGTTATTAATGGACACTACGGGATTTTACCCCGACAACGCCCCAAATTTAGTATCAATATTGCTGGTTAGCAGATGTCAAAGTTCGAGATGATAAAAGTATCAGAGTGTTGTAATTCTATCGAAGGCCTCTCATCAGCCTCCAAATAGTCCCTCAAAGATGCACTATTAGAAGCAAACAAGCTTATTCCACCTTTTCCCCCACAACTATAATAACAACAATAATTATAATTCTTCAAAGTTTCTTCTTTTTTTCATTTGAATCTATCCAAATAGATGTACTCCACTTTCAAAACTCTCCAATTGCAACTTTTTGTATCCATATGATTTCGTATTGTCATGACTTTCATCTCCAAAATTTCCGCAAATCCCAAAAAATGAAGAATCCATCAAAATTTTTCATTCTTCAAGTTAGAATTTCATGTAAAACACAATTTCACGTTTTTTTGCTTAGCACACAGTTTATTAATCATCAATGTTCCATCTAATCTTCTAGATGTACATCTTTCATTTGAGGCATCCTAGCTTGACTCACTTATGATCTTTTGATCTTTGATACTTTAGATGATTCTTATGAATCTTGTGTGCATTTAAAAACTTATAATATAAATTCACAACATATTATATAGAGAATAAAGCATCGCATTGTACGTCTCGACCCCGGGGCAGATTTACCCTGACTGGGGAGAATTTCGTTTATAGGAGCATGCGCGCTTCCGTTTCGTGCCTCTTAGGATGAGAGGCTTCAGTGGAAGGAGGGGGAGGAAGAAGAGGGGGGTAGGTGGGATGGTGTATGTACGTGGAAGCTTAATACAAAATCACCCGACCTACCACACAGGGCTATGGCATGTATGTCTTGGATGTGTTATATGGTATGTGTGTGTATGTATGTGTTGGTAAGGGGGAGAATACAAAAACGAAACAATTCGGCATGCGAAGCGCAATGTGTGGACATTTGCGCAGAGGTCACGCACGTTCCTAGGGCTGACAGCAAGAATGGTTGGGGTGGATGGCTAGAGTATAGAGTAAGTGGTATGAGAGT
The DNA here is from genome assembly GCA_963942555.1 of Aleiodes leptofemur. Taxonomy (NCBI): domain Eukaryota; kingdom Metazoa; phylum Arthropoda; class Insecta; order Hymenoptera; family Braconidae; genus Aleiodes; species Aleiodes leptofemur. The sequence goes on along the minus strand of OZ012619.1, from coordinate 1,093,786 downwards.
GGTAACATAGTTGCAGAGACGAGCATCAAGGCTTTATGTATGAACTGGGTATATGTGGAGAATCAGAAAAGTGTAGTGGCTAAAGGAATAGTATGGAGTATGATCAAATTTCTTCATGGTGAACCTGGAGAAGAAGAAGGAGGTTTTGTCTCTTTTTGTGGGATTAGAAAGGCGCTGGGTAGCTTTCTGACTAGCGCCTGGATTGGGGTGACTGCTCTGCAGATGTACATAAAGTTGCCATTTTTATTTGGACAGTAATAAGCAATAACGTCTTAATCAACATTAAAAGAAAAAATTTCTTGACAGTTTGATTATTTATAAAGCAGAATATTCGAATTGAAGCTATCAATTGCGACCATATTGTTGATTTATTGCAAATTCAATTAATCGAATTTGGAATGTTAAACGTCATTTTTGACATTTTAATGACAAAACAGCTTCATTTTTCAAGATTTACAGATTGTAGCTGATTAACAACTATACCAGACTTTTTGAGACGTGGAACTTCATGGCCTTACTTACGACCATCTATATTGTAGCATATCCCCCTTCTTAAAAATAGAACACAAGAAGAGGAGACTAGCAACGCTTGTCAATTTGTTTTTGAGAATAACAAATAATAAAAGTCAGAGAGTCAGACGGATCCCAGACTTCAAATCGGACACATCGCTGTAATTAATAATAAATAAACCGCCCCAACCTTTTGATAATTAAATAAAAGTGTTTGTGTCACATTTATTCTCCCTTGGAGTTAACAATATGCTCTAACCTGAAATTGGGTGAGAAACGCTAATTCTGGAAGATCGGTCGAACCTCGATCTGAAGTCGTATACTAAGAGTAGACTTGGACCAATCTAACATTACCTATTATGAATATTCTATAATAGGTTACAATATTGATAAGTCTGAATGTTCTAATTCAAAATGAACATGTTTGAAACAAAAAAAAAATTTAATATGTATCACTTGTGTGATTGTGAGTCAAAGCGCTCATGAAGCTCTCATGATTACATGATATCAATCAAGAAATTGATGTTTATATCCATATGGGTTTTCCCTTCTTGAACAAAAGCATGAAACATTTTTTGTCACCGTTTTATTTTCCCTAAACAAAGCTAGACTATTGTCATACTATATTACATCAAATTATGAGATTTCATTGGTTTTCATTGTAGAGAATGAAGAATGGAAAAAATGATACCTTAACAATAATATTACAAGAACCAATTTAAAAAGTCATTTAAAATGACTGTTTAATCTCAAATTTTGAAATTCTTGAGAAATCTTGATTTTTTCTGTGCGATATATCGTATTGTATGGATATTATCTTATATTCTGCTGTAATAATGTCTAATTAAGATGAATATTGATGAAATTTGATTAATGATCATCAATATCGTTTGCAAGTCTGATGCTTTACCAATTGAGCTATTGCGAATATTAGACAAAGCGTGTCAACAGGAGAAAAAGATTTGTTTTTTTCCAGAAAGTGGATATTTTTCGCTATAACAGTAGATCTGACAACACTGTTGAAGGCCCAAATAAGCGGATGTCTCGCGTGTTTTCGTAATACTAGTGCTGTTAAAAATAGAGGCGTCATTCAGTTTTGGAGATACAGAGAATAGGTGTTTTTACATGCAGAAACAAAATATGTAGATACTATTGAAAAATTCTTGTATTTTTCTGTTTACTGCTTGCGTGCGAGATTGGGGGGGAAATCGATTGGCTCGACGAGAGGCGGTGCAAAAAAAGGAGCTGAAGTTCACGACCTCTTTGCGTGGGTTGGAGTAGGCGTTCAGACAAATTCGAGGGGAAAATTGTCTTTTTTTAGAAAGGGAAATCTTCGGGGGATAAAAGGGATAGAGCACACACGATTTTACACTAATAATCCAGAGATCGGCGAAAAAAAATGCGCATTTTTAATTTTTTAATTTTTTTTATTTCTGTAATTTCCATCGAAAAAATTTTAATTACTTTCTTAATGAAAAATTTGGATTTTAACATTTTTAATTAGTTTGAAAATTAATATTTTTTTTTTAACAATTTTGATTACTATTGTAATTAAAAATTTGACTGATGAAATTTTATAATTCTTTTTCTTATTCGAAATTTTGATTCTTTCTTACTTATTAATTGATTGGAATAATCAATTTTATAATAAAATCAACGCTACTATGTTTAATCTTCCCAAATATAAACGTCTTTCAGAAAAAAATTTTGAGTTGAAAGTGTTAACTAAATGTAACACAAATAAGAATTTATAATTTAATCCAATCTAAATGACGCTTATATGACATTTATAATTTAATTTAACTAATAAAAATGTTAATAAGTTTAATAAAGAAAATAATTATGAAATTCCATCAGTCAAATTTTAAATTACAATGGTAATCAAAATTGTTAAAAAAAAAAATTAATTTTCAAACTAATGAAAAATTCAAAAATCCAAATTTTTCATTAAGAAAGTAATTAAAATTTTTTCGATGGAAATTACAGAAATGAAAAAAATTAGAAAATTAAAAATGCGATTTTTTTTTGCCGATCTCTGTAATAATCCTTGTTTGTAGCTTTTGAAATTTTTGCGGGAAAATAATCAGTAAAAAAGGGCGTATCTCCTATCTTCCGAAATAATTCCAAAAAAGTAACGAACAAGCTTTTTTTTATTTTATTAATAATTTTTTGTTATTTTTGAAGATATTTCGGAAAATAAGCGAGATAAAGCGATTTCATCCCAACCCATTCCTAAAACTCTTGAAATTTTTTCTTAAAAAATAGGGGGGGGGGGAGGGATTTGCGAAGCAAAAAGGGCGTATCTCCACGAGTTTTCGAGATATTTTAACGAAAAAAACACTAAAAAAATCGACTTATCCAATTTTTATCAGTCACTGAAGAAAACTTTTTCCCTGCAGGCTTGTGGCTGCTTGAAAAACTACAGTATTTAACCCCCCAAGCTGAAATAAATGTTAAAGTCCTTTCCATTCGTCACGGTTGAAGCAAAGTACCCATCAACAAAGCGTCCACGTAAATTACACGAAAAACTTTTTGCACTGCGGAGAGATAGAAAAAAAAGACATATATATACAAATTTAAAAACATTTCAACATCTGCATGATTCTTGGTTTCCGTAAAATTCAATAAGATACTTGGTTGACGTAATAAATTATAGATGAAGCGAAAGAACATGTGTCGGAGAAGGAGGGGGAGGGGGAGGGGGAGGGGGTGGGGGACGAAAGAGGGAGGATATTGCAGTGTATACTTGGTGACGAGCTGCCACACATCCCTTGAAAAATAGGCCATCCATTCTATTCCCCGAAGAGCTGAAAGAATATTTGTCACTTTATTTCTTTGTCACATATTTGATGGAAAATATCACCATAGAGCATATCATCTAGATGATTGAGGGAAAAAATAAGATCAGGATTTTCTTTTAGATTTTTTTTTTCGAAGGATTGAAATTGAAATTATCGCTTATTTTCTGAGATATTTTTAGAAAAATCGAGATTTTTAAGGTTTTTTGAAGGGAAATTGGAAATTTAGGAAGATAGAACTATTTTGCAAGATACTTTTTTATGTGGAAAATTTTAAGAGCTACAAAATCGCTTTATCTCGCTTATTTTCCAAAATATTTTCAAAAAAAAACTGGTAATTTTTCAGATTTTTTTGAAAATATCTCGGAAATTAAGCGAGATGAAGCGATTTTACCAAATCTCCTTCAGAAGATCATTTTAAGAGCTACAAAAAAGGTTTATCTCGCTTAGTTTCCGAAATATTCCTTAAAAAAAAAAATTTTGGCCCTAATTATCAATTTTTCCAGAAAAATCTCGGAAATTAAACGAGATAGAGCGTTTTACCCAAATCGATTTTGTAGACAATTTTGAAAGCTACAAAAAAGAAATCAGGCAAAATCGCTCTATCTCCCTTAGTTTCCGAGATATCATCAAAAAACACGAACAATTACTAATTTCCAAAGAAAAAAAAGCTAAAAATTCTCTTTTAGATGTTTCAAAAAGCTAGTTTCACTGAAAATTATCACAATCCAGAATCAGCTTTAGCATTAATTACACTATCCAATTTCCCGTCTAATGGTGTTTTTTTCCCTCCAAAAGTACTTCTTCGAAAGAAAAGAGAACCCAAAAGAAAAAAGAAAAAAAACAAAAAAAAAAAAAAAAACTTGCATGATAAGAACTCGAAGGCAGTTACTGTGATGGTTGTGCTTTGCACTGCTGACAAGTAGTGTTTGCAAATAATAAAGTTTGGCATTGCACCAAGTTAAGCGTAACAGTTTATCGAAAGAGATATGTATATGAATGAAAAAAAAAGGAAAAAAATGAAGAAAAAGAAGTGCTTGGAGAAATTTCAGGATAGTTCGGCACATGCACACACATATATATATATATATATATATATATACACACGAGTTTGTTGGTGTGGACGAACTTTGGAAAAGATAAAAATCATCTCAACTACCCCCCCCCCCCCCCCCCACCTCTTTCAAGATAATAGAAAGTTGCCATGGATCCGCGTAAACATATAAATCTCATTGAGGTCTCGTGCCCCGGTTTGTGACTCGAACTTAACGCTTTTGGGTTTTCCATTCCAACTGCTTCACATGCTGCGTTTGCAATCTCCTGTGGTTGGTGACTTTCCGTGGACTTTTTTTTTCTTTAAACACTAGAATTTAAAGTTTTTTTTTTGTCTATCGTGCAGACACAGCAGTCTCATTATTAAAGTGATTAATTACTTAATTTTTTTTAATTGGTCGGTTTTAAAGGGAAAATTTTTTTTTTGAGATTTTCTAGGGCTACAGAAAGGATTCGGGCAAAATAACTCTATCTCGCTGGATTTCTGAGCTCCAAAATTCTCTATAATAAAGGATCAGAGTAAAAAAAAGGCGTATCTCTATTAGTTTCTGGCATATTTAGCAGAGATCGGCAAAAAAAAATTCGCATTTTTAATTTTGTAATTTTTTTTATTTCTGTAATTTCCATCGAAAAAATTTCAATTACTTTCTTAATGAAAAATTTGGATCTTTAAATTTTTCATTAGTTTGAAAATTAATTTTTTTTTTAACAATTTTGATTACTATTGTAATTTAAAATTTGACTGATGGAATTTCATAATTATTTTCTTTATTAAACTTATTAACATTTTTATTAGTTAAATTGAATTATAAATGTCGTATAAGCGTCATTTAGATTGGATTAAATTATAAGTTCTTATTTGTGTTACATTTAGTTAAAACTCTCAACTCAAAATTTTTGTCTGAAAGACGATTCTATTTGGGAAGATTAAACATAGTAGCGTTGATTTTATTATAAAATTAATTATTCCAATCAATTAATAAGTAAGAAAGAATCAAAATTTCGAATAAGAAAAAGAATTATAAAATTTCATCAGTCAAATTTTTAATTACAATAGTAATCAAAATTGTTGAAAAAAAAAAATTAATTTTCAAACTGATGAAAAATTTAAAAATCCAAATTTTTCATTAAGAAAGTAATTGAAATTTTTTCGATGAAAATTACAGAAATAAAAAAAATCAAAAATACGAATTTTTTTTTTGCCGATCTCTGAAGAAAACTAGACTTTTTTAAATTCAGGGGAATTGAATCGATACAAGAATCAGCGATTAGTAGAAAAAAAAAGCCGATATTGCAACCGAGAGAGCCATAGCATGATGGATAAAGTGCTCAGTCCCCACAGTAGGCGATGGAGCTCTTCGATTCTTTACAATTGCCCCACATTTTAAAATCCAAGTACACTGCTGATAACCCCGTGGTTCGACATTCAAAGGTTCTCAAAGCCCATTCTCTCGTTATGATATCCGTGAGGCCATTAAAAAGCCTCCGGGGGTAGAGACTGCAATGATCTTGGCAGATGAAGCAACTCATTAAAACTTTGTAGAAAAAAAAAAGAAGATATTGCTGCAATGAATCGTCTTTGGGTGGAAATCGGAGGAGAATACGTTCAATCCGCATTATTTTCACACTTTCAATTCCATTTTTTTGTCTCAACCTTTCTTAATTGATATCTCGGGAACTAATGGAGATACGCCTTTTTCACAAGAATCCTTTTTTATGGAGAATTTCAAGAGCTACAAATAAGTATTCTAGCAAAATCACGCTATCTCACTTATTTTCGGAGATATTCTTAAAAAACAAAAAAAATTATTATTAAAATTAAAAAAATTGAAGTTTTTGTTTTTTAAAGATATTTAGGAAAATAATGGAGATACGCCTTTTTCACAAGAATTCTTTTTTATGGAGAATTTCAAGAGCTACAAAAAAGTATTCAAGCAAAATCACGCTATCTCACTTATTTTCGGAAATATTCTTTAAAAATAAAAAAATTATTATTAAAATTAAAAAAATGGAAGTTTTTGTTTTTTGAAGATATTTCGGAAAATAATGGAGATACGCCCTTTTTTGTTCTAATCTTTTTCTGCAGAGACTTTGAGAATTTTGAGGGAATGAGAAGAAAAAGAGCGTATCTCCATTATTTTCCGCAATTTTCGAGAAAAATTAGGGAAAAATGACTTTTTTTGAAATAATTTTCTGGAAAAATCTCGGAAAATAAGCGAGATATGACGATTTTATTATTTTTGTAGAGAAAATCGCTGTTTCTCGCTTATTTTCCGAGATATTCTCAAAAAAATCAGTTTGACAAATGACTTTTTTTAAACTTCTTAACTACTGAATCTATTCAGAATTGAAAAATTACTGAGATAATCAATCTGAGACCCTTGAAACAGAGTTTAAAAAAGTGATTTTATACTATTGGCTTATATCCAAAATTGTAATGCAAGCCCATTGCACTTTACCAATCTGGATGTTATTTTTCATTCCTTTTCCCCCCAAACACACACACACACACATGCTATCGTACTCTTTTCACTCGATACCTTTGTTCCTAGTCTTGCTTATTGACTTTTCATTCCACTGTTCTCTGATTTTTTTCGATGGAGTCGAGAATGTGGACAGATTTTTCTTTTTTCTATCTCCAATGAATAAAATCCACTGAAAGAAACTAAATTCCATTGATTTTATCAATAGATGCACTGATTCATGAAAAATAATTATTGGACAATAGATTAACAATTGCTCTATCTCTCTTAGTTTCCGAAATATCCTCAAAAACCTAAAAAAAAGTCTTTTTTCCATTAATGGAGATACGCCCTTTTTATTCTAATCTTTTATCAGAATTTTTCAAAATGTCTGCAAAAAATTCAATAGTGAAGAGGTAAAACAGGATAAATCGACTTATCTTTGTGATTATTTTGAAGGAAATATCTCGGAAACTAAGTGAGATAAGGCGATATTATCTATTTTTTTTCTAAATAGAGAATTTCAAGAGTTACAAAAAAAAATTCAGGGCAAAATTGCCTTATTTCAATTATTTTCTAAACTTGTTTACAGAAAACTAAATGAGAAATAAATAGACTTATCTTGTTTTATCGCTTTGCTACTGAATTATAAAGGCAAAAAGGGCGTATCTCCATTATTTTAAGTGGTTTTAAAGAATTTAAAGTAAATAAGGGAAAATGGGGCAAAATGGACCTCAATGACAACATGATTCAAGATTTTTTTTCGGGGTGAAGGAGTTGGTAAAAAAATCTGAAAAAATTTGAGAAGATGCTTCAATATGCGGACATTATTGGTGAATTTTTTCAAATTTTTAGGTAAAGTCCTTCAATTTCAAAAAAATTCCGAATAATTTCGAATGACAGATTCATTTTTCCCCTATTTTTTTTATATTATTCATACATGTTTCCGGCTTCGATAAATAAAAGCAGTGACCAAAAAAAACTGCATTTTTTAAATGATATATCGTCACCTTAGAACCAAAGTGGCGTAAGTCCTACGTCCTATACAAAAATGGCACTTACGCCCCTTTGTTTCTAAATTTAAAAAAAAATCGGTTTTTCCAATTTTTTGAATTTTCCAGAATATTTCTAGAATTTTAAAAACAAAGGGGCGTAAGTGCTATGTATAAATCATTGCACTTACGCCCCTTTGTTTCCAAGACAACGATCCATCAACAAACTTCCTTTATAGATGCATCTCATATTATCAGTCCGAAAAAATCTCATCTCAAATAAAGATTCGATGGGCGTTTATTTCCTAGTTTTTTCTTTTTTTTTTTTTTCTTCTTCTTGGAATCACAGTAAATCGATGACATAGAACTCACTCATTCGTTTCTTGGTTTATTCTCTTGGATAGTCTACTACATTCTACATGTTGGGATAACAGTAAGTGGCAATTTTCCATGAATTTACGAGGATCTCTGATAGAAGCTAGGTCAGCCATAAATATACCTTCACCCTATTAATCTGTTTTGATTCAATGGATAATTCTGCTTGATCGGAGACAAATGAGTGGTTTTTGAATATTCCATATTTTTTATTTAGTAAAAAAATTTTTTATTAATATTTATCATTATTATTATTATTTTATTTTCATTGATAAAATTTTTTTGGCTCTTTGCCGCTTAATTTGCATGTTTATTAGTCTTTGGAGAAAGGTGCATCGAGAGGTGGCGCCTGTCGGTAACTAAAATCAAAGAGAAATTTCTTCTGACGATTGTCGAGAAAAAAGTCTGTGAATCCCCCCCTCATAGGAACTCTCTTTCTAACTGAAAGGAATAAAAATTGCCGGAGAGACGAAAAAAAAGGGGAAAAAAACGCTGACTCTTGATATCGACGCATCTGCACGTGTCTCCAATAAATCCCTTTGAATCGTCGTGTAGGTGAAAATCTTTCGACACAATGTACTAACCAACTTTTTTGGAGGTGCTTCTCACGTAATCTCACTGACTATTCTACAGAAGCATTACACAATACTGGAATATTTCCCTACAGATGAATTCAAACACACATTTCTTCCGAAAAACCTGACTTATCCAGAAGGACTTTCACTTGGTTTACTGTACGTGATAAGAATATTACGGGTGTGCCATCCTGTTGATCGTCAAAATTGAATTTTTTTGGAAATGCGGAAATCCCTCGAAAATATTCCATGAGAATAGATATAAATAAATAAAAAAAAAAAGCTTTCATCATATTTGCTTCTTCTGAGAATAGAAGAAATTTTTTAGAAAATCACTGAAATTTGGAATTCAAAAAATTTGACAATAATGCAGACATACTAGAGCATCTTCTCAATTTTTTTCAGATTTTTCTTTGAAGGTCTTCAATTTAATAAAAAATTCCTGATCCATTTTCCTCATCAGGTCCATTTTGCAGTTCAATTATCTCGGAAACTAATGGAGATACGCCCTTTTTATCCTAAGATGATTTTTGGGGCGTATGTCCATTATTATTTTTGTTTTTCCTCCGACCATCAGTATTTAAATTATTTTGTTGGTAATCGGCCATAGTGATCACTCCAGAATTTAATAAATTAATACATTAATTAATTAATTATCAAAGCACCGACGTTTCGTCTGCTGTGCGCAGACCTCCTCAGGGTGCATAAATTTATTCTACGAAACATAATCATTGGATACATCATTATACAATCATTGAGGAATTATTTTTTTTCAAATAACAGAGTATATAATATTTAATTACTTACAATTTATGAGATCAAAATAGTCATTGTTAATAAAAATCTTTGACAAAGAGATTTTTTTCTTGTGTCAATATCAAGTACACTCATTTCAATGGTCATATTCAATCTGATCAATTTATGGTTATGTTATTGCAATTTCTGTGTTTTTTGCCGCCAGTTATGTCCATTATTCTTCAAAATATTAAAAAAAAAAAATTCGAAAAAACCGATTTTTGGTAAAAAAAAAATTCCTGATCCATTTTCCCAATCAGGTTCGCCCCCCCCCCCCCCAAAAAAAATATATATATCTCAGGTCAACGTGCTAAACATGGTGAAGTTGTAACACTATTTCTCAAGCCATATTGAAGAAAGCCGACAAGAAAGTCTATTGTAATGCGTGAATTGTCGTCACTCGTACAGTATTTATATTTGTGCCGATACGAGAATAGATTTAGTTGAGGAACATCAGTTTATCGAATCACAATAACTTCCGTGTGCAGTGTGTAACATTCCCATTATTCAATAACACAGGATTATAGTGCAATGGAAATGTTGAAGTTACTTTTGGTACGTCGAAAGGAATCCATATCCGAATTTTTCGCAATTTAAGGTGATAAGTAATACTTAATTTTATTTTGCAGGTAATTAATTGCGTAATATTGTCAACGTCATCAACACTGCCCGATGCAAACGATAAGAACGAGAATCCTCCAGAATTGGACGTAATAAATCAAACTGATGATGACGATTTTGCTCATCGAAAAAGGGAGTCTGGCTACGCTTACTCAAAACCAAATCCTATAATTTACAAAGGACCAAAACTATTTCAACCGTTTAACCGTTACGGACCTCCAATTCGTACATCTTCATCAAAGAAGCCATCCTCTCAAATTAGCCATTCCTGGCATCAAAACCATCAGCCAGATCGATATTCGTCATTGCGAACACCCAGTCCAATTCGAGACTATGACTTCAAAGGACCAAATCCAATAGCCACACAGAACAACGAGCCCTTCCAGCCTAATTTCGCCAATTACTTGCCCCCGAAGAATCAAAAACTTCCTGGCTACTCGTCTCCCACCTTCGAGCATCATCAACAAGAAGAAACCCCTAAAAATCAGCTGTTTTCCGAAAACATCCAGAACCCAAATGATCATCCAACGCAAGTTTCACATCCAACACATGGAAATACGCAGATATCAGATGGAACCTTCTTCCTCCTTCAAAACGCAGAAGCTCTGTCTCAGCTTTACTCCAAACCCGCAGAAAACCTCAATTATCCACCATTCGATGACGTCCAACCATCTAATAACCCCAACCACGATTCTCCCAAAACCGTCGAAAAATTCGATGCAGCTTCTTTGGAACAATCCAGAAACTTGGTTTATACTCCCAGTATTTTCAATTCACCGAGTGACGTGAATAAACTACAGACTGAACAAACAAAAGCATTCATCACACAACTCCAACAGACGCTGGCATCATTCCAAACGAATAACGATATCAGGTATGCCCAAAGTTACGGTGACATATTGCACAAGCCTAGTATAATATCGTCGATTCCATTGCAATTACATAGTCCATCTGTGGGTGAATTTAGTTTTCATGGAGGGAATGGAGGGAATGAGGGGAATAAAAAGGGGGAAAGACCAGGAGGACCAGCATCAACATTTCCAACCCATATGGGTAGTGTTTTTCCGTTTGTGATAGCTGACGCTGGTTTTGGAGGACATTTGTCGAATCAGGGAAGTGGGGAAGGTTCTCCGACACATTTTGGACTTCCTCTGCCTACGAATCCAGGAAATGGTCCAACTGAAGTCGGTCCATCAACATCGCGACCGGTTGCTGTTGGACCTTCCAGGCCTGAACAACGACCAATTCAGCATTTTCCGGTTAGACCAACGCATTTAGCACCTGCGCCTGTTTTTCCGGTGGTTCCTGCAGTCACGCAGATCCAAAATCCTGTTTCTTTGTATCCTACTTATGGAATTCAACCTACTGCCATCAATAGTGTCTTTGTGAAACCGCTGAAACCGGTTTATCCGATCTATTATTACACGAACCCTTATCGTCTGTTAAAGCCGTTGGCAGCTAATCCGTGGAACTATGCACCTTCTTATAGTCAACCGAAAGTTGGATCGATCTGCTGAAGGTAGTCAGGAGGAAGGTAATTGGAGGGAAGATGGGGTGAAAACGGGGTTAGTTTAGTTTTGATGGGTTGGAGGATGGGAATTGAGGGGGAATGGGGGAAATGGTTGGGGGAGGTTTTTTATGGGGGCTTAGGGGAAGGATGAGGAAATTTGAGGTGGAAAATGAAGGTAAAAATTGATTTTTGATGGTTTTTTAGAAAATTTTTATTTTTTGAGGGAAATTGAGGGTCTAATCTTCATGAAAATGATAAATTTCAGTTTTTTGGGGATTTCTCGGGTTGTATTGGTCGGAGGGGAAAAATTCCGAATGGAGGTGAAAGGTGAGATCATTTGCCATCGATTGATGTGGTTTTGAATTGAAAAATATTGATTTTCAAGGTATTTATAGTGAAAAAACTGATTTTCATGTAACTTCCCATGATTTCCTCAAAAATCAGTATTTTTCAACTCAAAACCACATCAAATCGGGGTAAAATGATCTCATCTTTCACCTCCAATCAAAATTTTTCCCTTCCGACCAATAGAACCGGAGATATCCCCAAAAAACTGAAATTTATCAAAAATCGACGAGTAAACCTCTTCAAGTTGACTCCAAAAAAATCGAATTTTCAAAAAATCAATTCGGACACATGTGTTTTTCATCTAAAATTTCCTCAGCTTTTCAATGGAATCATCAAAAAAAATCCATCTCCCACCATTTCCTCAAAATTCCCCTTTCTCCCCATTTTTCCCTGAATTTCGCTCTAATTATGAATCTAATTGCATCAGCACATATTGTCTCATGTTGACCATGAACTTGTAAATACAATTTTTTTATTTATTACATATAAAAATACGAACTTCTGTCTATATTTCATTTCATTCAATTTTTCCTTTCTTTCCTCAGCCTCAAATTAAAAAAAAAAAAAAAAAAAAAATATGTTATAAAATCGAAAAAATCGTCTAAAATTTACGAAATCGAGAAAATCTGGGAAAGTTTCGAATGGGCGTAACAGCAAGATATGTAATTGCAGAGCGTGCATGCTTTGTGTCTCACTGTTGGTATTGAGACTACCAGAGAAAATAATTTCGATTCTCTAGTATTCATAGAGAGAAGTCTAAAAACTCTCACCCGATGCTTTGTTATTTGCCTCGAATTTATTTCATGTCATGATAGACATAATAATGAAGCGATTAAGAAGGTCCCACTTGAAAAAAAAGGAGAAAAAAAATTCGAGGCACGCACGATTAACCGTTAAATTCATTCATTAATATGAAATATATATAATATATGAATTCCTATGGTTACTCTCTGCTAATTCGTTTGAAGTGAAAATGATAGGGACACAAAGTCAAGGCCTGGGCATTCACTGGATATACTTGGTAAAGGCCATTCACTTTCCGCCAGTGACCCAGATCTTAATTCAATCTTTTTTTTTTTTCCTCTTCTTTTATGCTTCCTTCTTGCATTTCTTCACTCGTTCAATAATACTTTTACCGTTTCGGAGTGACACTCACTGTCGACCACAATTTTTTAGAAAAGAGATTTCCGGATTTTTTTTTCTTTTTTTAATTCAATTACATGATGCAATTGAATAAAATCTTGAGTTGAGGGAAATAAAGTTAGTTTCAAGGAAAAAAATGTGAGGTACCGGAATTCAATTTGGATAAATTCTGGTAAAATTTGAATGATAAAAATGAAAAAAAAAAAATGAAAAAAAAAGAAAATTTGGGAAAATCACAGAAAATCTCAAAATATGAAGAAAATTGTGATTTTCAAGGGAACATGTGGGCAAAAAAAGCTGCAGGAGTTCAATTTGGAAATATTTTGGTAAAATTTGAAGAAAAAAAAATGGAAAAAAATAAAAAAAGAAAAGGAAATTTTGGAAAATCGAAGAAAATCTTAAAATATGAAGAAACTAGTGATTTTCAAGGGAACATGTGGGCAAAAAAAGCTGCTGGAGTTCAATTTGGAAATATTTTGGTAAAATTTGAATGAAAAAAAATAGAAAAAATAAATAAAAGAAGAGAAAATTTTGAAAAATCCCATGAAATCTAAAAATATGAAGAAACTATTGATTTTTAAGTAAATATGTAGACCAAAAAAAGCTGCCGGAGTTCAATTTGAGAAAATCCTGGAAAATTTTCGAGAAAAATTGGATAAATAAATCTGGAATTTCGGAAAATCTCGGAAAATCTCAAATTTAAAAAAAAATACTGATTTTTCATTTTTATTAAAATTTTTAATTCGTCATTGAATCAATTTTTTCTTTTATTTTATTTATTGCGAATATTTCAGAAATTAAGCGAGATACACCTTTTTCATCCTCATTTTATTTGGAGTGCTTCAAATTCCCGACGAAAAAAAAAATTTAAGACCAAAAAAGCGGATCTTTATCAGTTCCCAAAAAATTCGAGAAAAAATAGACATTTTTCTACATTTTTTGTGAATATCTCGGAATTTAATCGAGATACTGCAATTATCCAAAAAAATATTCTCTTCAGCTCTCAAAAATCTAAAAAAAAAAAAATTGAATGCAAAATCTCCCAATCTCGCTTAATTTCCGCAATATTTCATCAAAAATGACAAAAAAAATCGAATTATTCCCTTCACTATTAAATTACAAATATTAAAAAAAAAATTAGTATTATTTTTCATTCGCATCAAATTTCCCTGATATATCTATCATTCATCCAGTAGAAAGTTATATGGAATTGATATATACACTGGCCTATATATCCTAGTGCATCGAAATCATCAAAGTTTCAATGATTCCCCTTTTTTAATAATTAAATACAAACATTGTAACTGAAAGTATATCATTCGTTCACGTTCATGATCAATTGTGCTACCGAAACACATCTCACAGAGTCATCTTCACCGCTAATTCATAAAAAAAAAAGTGCAGACCTGAAATTATCGTTGAAAGTGAAAAAATAAACTGTCACAAACCGCAGAGTCCGAGTGAAAGGCACAATCCCAGTACTTCTAATAGCTAATGGTGCCACTGGGCATTAATATACATTCTACATGAGGAGAATTTGAAGTTTCTGTGATTCAGAAAAATTTTTCCTACACTTGATCAGCAAAGGAAAATCCCACAGCATTGAGAAAGCTGCAGGATTTAAACGTCCAAAAAAAAAAAAGATGCAGATCTTAATAAAATGCATTCGAATCAATTTAATTACAGAGAATCTATAGTGTCGGCTTAGTAACAAAGGGGCGTAAGTGCCAAAAATGCTAAATTTTAGTGTGAAAAAGACGTATTTTCGCTCTTACGTTTTTTTTTTTTTTCATTTTTTATGTTACTTTTTCGACTTAAGTGATTTCAATTTTTTGCATATTTATTTTTAAAAAAATCACAATTTGGTACTTACGCCTTTTTGTTTCTTATGATTTCTTCATCTGATATGAGAATATTTGGAATTACGTCTTTTTGTTTGTTAGGATTTTTTAATCCAAATTATAGCGCTTGTCTTCTTTTTGTTCTTCTAGTTTTTATGTTCAATCATTTTTTTGGACTTACGCCTTTTTGTTATTATAAATTCAAAATAACAGGAGGACTTATGTGCTGGAGATACGCCTTTTTGTTATTAGTATTTTTCCAGTGATTAAGAAAAATTTAGTATTTAATATAAAAACTAAAAAGAAAGATGCTTAAGTGCTGAAGATACGTCTCTTACGCTTATATCTTATTATTTTCATTTTTTCGATCAATATTGCATAAAATGCCCAGGAAAACATATCAGATCAAAACGAAAACCATACGCCACTTCGTCATTCCGAAAAAAAAGAAAACTGAAAAAAATAGCACTTTTTAATTTCTTTCAATAGCAAAGATAAACTTACATCCTTCAAGAAACATAAAAAAAAATCATCATAAACCAATTGATTGAGCATGTACCAATAACAAGTGTCGTTAGAGCAGCAATAAGCGTCTCGCGCATGTGTGTGAATTACCTTCACCTAGAACCTTTCTTTGCCCGTCCAAAAGAGGGGACATGTATATAAAAGCTGTCCTCTGAGTTACCAATAGCATCAGACAATCCATTATATCCAATTACGATAGATCATTACCAAATAATCATCCGCATAGTTTTCCATATTCCGCATCAAACTATGCGTTTGTTCGTAAGTTGTATTAATAAACCAAATCTACCCTCCAAAAACCCCAAATTCATCGAAAAAAAGTAATGAAACTTTAAATTTTCCAGATACTATTGGGTCTTCTGGCCCTCATGATCTCAACTACCCACGCAAGAGATAATCGAGGCGACAAGAGATATCGTAAATTCAGGTCATTTCCACTGAAAGACAAAAGAGGCACTGATTATCCATCCAGTCACACAAGTCTAGGACACACGTCAGGACTCTTTCAAGCAATCTCTGCAAATACCGGTCATTTTGCACGAATTCCCAACGGCTATGTACATCAGGGTCTAGAGCAATTTAACCCAGGTCAAAGCGCATCTTTTTTACCGTTGACCTCCTCAAACGAAATGGGTAATGGATTCAAACACAATGGACTGTATCTAACAGTTCCTGCATCATCGCAAATGTTGTCAGCTTCAAAAACTGGACCTATAACATTTGCATTGCCGAGTGGATCGGAAGGATCAAAAGGAATGCAGAGTCATCAGGCAGGATCTAATCCTGGGTTCATCAATATTGGGGCTCTTGCTTATAACTTGAATGCAGGATCATCTAACCCATATGCAGGATCATCAAACCCATATGGAGGATCATCTAACCCATATGGATCATCTAACCCATATGCAGGATCATCTAATTTACAGGCAGGATCATCTAATTTGCAGACAGGGTCATCTAACCAATATGCAGGATCATCTAACCCATATGGAGGATCATCTAACCCATATGGATCATCTAACTACCATCCAGGCGCCCGTGCAGTTTCCGGTGGATTATTATTCGCTGAAAATCCTAGTCCATCGCCTCCCACCTATCACATTGGACTGTCCAGTGGTTCATCTGACAGCTCCTCTTATCAGCTACCGATTTCGTCCTCCGAATACTCAGAATCTGCCGCATCACAGCAAAGATATCAGCCTGCAATGTCCTCTGGCAGCTCTTATGCATCCTCGGAAACTCCAGTTTATTCACTTCCAGGCACTAATTATGGAATTCCCAGTAATGCCTATTCCTCTTATGCATCCGTTCCATCAAATCCGAGTGTTCATTATTCATCGGGAAGCATTACTCCCAGTCACTCGAATACTGCTGTCAGCTATGCATCTCCGACCACTTCGTATGCGGTATCATCTGACTATCCCAGTGATTCACAAACTTCGACGGCTTATGGATCGAGAGAGGGACAAGGATCTTATACTAATATCAGTCCAATGTTTGTTAATCAGGGTGGAAAGGGTCAGAATGACGATAGCTTTCATAAATATGATACTATATCTTACTCTAGCCATAATGTAAAGTATTGATTTTTATGCCAAATAAGTTAGGATTTTTTAGGTGATTTTTTTTTAGTTAATAGGAAATTATTTATGATGCTTGCCTTTTTTATTTTAATAAATAAAATGATTTTTTCAAAAATAAAAAGCCTTTTTTTTTAATAAAATGATATTTTTTTAATGAAATAAAATGAATTTTTTTATGAAATAAAATGTTAAATGTGTTTTTTTGTTGTAAAATCGATTTCTGAAATGAGAAACATGTAATTCGAATCTGCTCAACATGAGTTGACCGTGAAAGTTGTAAATCAATTGAATTCCAGTAATAATCACTATAATAAGAGTTTGTGCGATTAAAGAAAAAAAAAAAAAAAAAAAACAAGTCGTCAGTAGGTGAAACAAGAATACTAAGTCACCGGATCACTTTTACTGGGGAGATTCGAAGAGCGTGATAGGCTTTTGCACTGACGCCTTTCTAAATTCTTCGGGTTATTAAGGAAGCTTGGAGAGTAAGTGAACGTCAATTGGCAGTGACCGGTCAAGAAACTCAAGATGCAATGTCAGTTTCAAGTTAATTACGAGTTAAATAATTGTGGAGGATAGGTGGTATGATCATGAAAATGTCATGAGAATTAATGATTTTAATGAAAAATAATTAAAATAAAATTCTTCGGTTGATTTATTCTAATGAAGAAGCAATGAAAAAATTTCTAAAAATCGAAATTTTTCATATTTTTCTAACGAAACATGGGGAAAATGGCACTTTTCTATAATACTGTTGGAGATGGATTTTTTTCGATGATTCCATTGAAAAGCTGAGGAAATTTGACTTGGAAACCATATGTCACAAGTAATTTTTTTGAAATTTTTTAAAAATTTTGCAAAAAAATTTTTTTTAAAATTATTATTTTTTTGAAAATAATTGAATTTCGAAATTTTTCCAAACCAATGCTTGTGACATATGCTTTCCAGGTCAAATTTCCTCAGCTTTTCAATGGAGCCATCGGAAAAAATCCATCTCTAATATTTCTCCTCATTTCCCCTGATTTGGTTTATCAAGCAAGTCTGAGAATAAGTAAACTCTTGAGAATTGATTATTTTAATAGAAAATAATGCGGAGGAAATTCTCAAGAGTTTTTTGATGAATTTTTCAATTTATTCGAGTGAAAAAAAAATTGGGAAAGCTTGGAAAATCGAATTTTTTCTATTTTTTTAGGGAAAATGAGATAAAATGGCACTTTTCGATAATAATCGATAGTTGGAGATGGAATTTTGTCGTTGATTCCATCGAAAAGCTGAGAAAATTTGCATTGGAAACCATATGTCACAAGTCATTTATCAAAAAAATTTCAAAATATCGAAAATAATTTTGTTTTTCGAAAAAAATCGAATTTTCAAAATTTTTACACATATTTCATGTGACATATGCTTTTCAGCTCAAATTTCCCCAGCTTTTCAATGAACCCATCAAAAAAAATCCATCACCAATATTTCTCTCCATTTCCCCCAATTTCCTATTTCTATTAAAAAACCTCGAGTTGACACATGACTCTCCCAATTTATTCAATATTCACGACTTCAATTACTGTCTCGACTCCTCGAAAATGTGTTCATTCCTATTCATTGAAACTGCATCAACGATTGTTAAAAAACAATTTCCTCGAATTCTAAAAAAAAACAGAATCTCATCCATATTAAATTTTATTTTTAACGAGAAATTTCTCTCTCGTTGTAATTCAAATTTTTCCCGGATAAAAAAAAGCATATTGCAAAGAATTCCAAACATTTCCTCGATTCCGCATCAATAAGTGGATAATTGAGAGTGAAAAACTAGCCCAAAGCCTTCACTTTCATCACAAACTTGTTAAGTGAAATTTGCAAAAAAAAAAAAAAAAAAAAAAAAAAAAAAACAAGAGATAAGAAAAATTCGTAATAACGAATAATAATCATGCGAATTGATAGATTGAAGTTTTAGTATATCCAGTATAAAGATGCAAGGTGAGGTGGTGAAAGGCGTGGCTTTTAGTGACTGTGTCTCAATGATGCTACTACACATGGAGAAAGTGAAGTGATCGACCTTGCTCTCTAAAAGAGATCGCATAAACATTGAAAAAATCGACTAAAATGAAGGCAAAACCCTTCTAAAATAGGAGAAAGGGGGTGGAGAGGGGGGGGGGGAGGAAGAGGGATGTAATTTATATTTGAAGAAAGCATTTTACTGGAGTAAATGGACTTCAATTACTTGAAGTATCTGAAGTTTGCGTGAGACAGGTCCAGGAAAGAGGATTTCATTGTTTGGGAGAAAAGAAGGGTATTTCATGTAAGTGGACAACAATTGGATTGTTCGCCTTAGAAAGTTTGGGAAGGTTCGATAAATGATGATGGAGAGTCCCATGAGATGTTAAGATAGGATCCTGATGAAGTGGAGTGGAGCTAATTCCGGATTTTTTTGATGCTGTGTTGAAGATGATATTTTCTGAATTTTTTCATGATTTTTGAGCGTTTTTATGAGATATGAATTATTGAAGTTACTGGAAATAGCGGTGGTGGGGATGAAACGCCCTAAATCGGATGGAAATAACGAAATTACTAAAGAACCACAGGATTGACCCATTATTTAAAAACAATTGGCGAAGAGAACAGCATTTTAACTAAATAATAGAAGAAAAAAATACTCAATTCACCGTATAGTTATTGAGAAATTTTAATTAGAAGGTCATCGTAACTATTTGCCTCTCTCTCTCTATCACATGCATGTGATCAAGAAAAATCTGGAAATAATTGAGATAAGTCCCCCAATATGTCTGCATTATTGTTGAATTTTTTCTGATTTTTTCTGGATGAACTTGTCTGTAGAAAAAATTCTGGGAAAAAATGAATCTAATAAAGAGAAATTTTTGAATAATATATAAGGATTTTTTTCAGAGCCAAGGACTTTATAAAAAAATCTGAAAAAATTTGAAGAGATGCTCTGACATGTCTACATTGTTGGTGAATTTTTTCAGATTTTTTTGTAGAGCTGCCCTTTTGGGAGAAATTCTGGAAGATAATAGATTGAGCAAAATGATTTTCTCCAATTCTTCACAATCTTCAATATGACTTTCGAACAGTTTAATCACTTTTTCGGGTAAATTAAAGCACATTCCCTCGAATTATCACCAATTAATTGGAAACAATGACCCTACTCTGGGATTCTACCTCAAGGCACAAAAAAAAAGGCATTTATTAGGCTCTGCTAAAATCACAGACTCTCGTTTTTACTTCCAATGCAAGTGCATACGTCTACTTTAAACGCATATATGCGTATGTATGTCCTTATTAGTTAGCTGACAGTGAGTTTGTATCGTATAAGACCTGGAGGAAAGTTAAACTAGTTTCTGCTGTTTTACAGGCGGACTGGTATAAAGGGAAAATTCAATGTTGACTGATTCATCATTGAGCATCTAGCACCCGGTGGGTGCAGTTGTACCTCCACCATTGGCGGAGTTTTCTTTTGAATAATTTATTTGTTGAACATACGAAAAATGGAGTTTTTGGTATGTATACACTATTAATAATAATGGGAATTTTGATGGAGAGGTTGTTAATGAGTTTTTTTTTATGATTTGGATGGAAAGGTGAGGAAATTTACGGTGGGAAAGAGAGTCAGAATTTATTTTTCGACATTTTATGGAAATTAGATTTTTTGGCGGCAAAATTGAGGGTCTAATCCTTTAAAAATGGAAAAATTCCAGTTTTTTGAGGATATGTTCGGTTCTGGGGGTCACAGTGTAAAAATTCTGAATGGAGGTGAAAGGTGAGATCATTTGCCATCGATTTATGAGGTTTTGAATTGAAAAATATCGATTTTTGAGATATTTATAGGGAAAAAACAATTTTTTCTAAAAGTGATCATAAATACATTCAAAATCGATATTTTTGGTTCAAAACCCCATAGAATTATGGCAAATGGTCTCATCTTATACCTCCATCCCAAATTTCCACGCTACAATCAATAGAACCAGAGATATTTACAAAAAAATTAATTTTTCCAATTTTTAAAGGATTAGACCCTCAATTTTCTCCCCAAAAAGTCGAATTTTCCAAAAATTATCAAAAATAAATTTTTACCTATGTTTTCCACCCAAAATTTCCTCAGATTTCCACTGAAATCATCAAAAAAATCCCATCTCAAACCTTTCCCCAAATTTCCCCCGATTTCCACAATCCAAAACCTAAAATTTTCAAATATTTAATCAAATATTTACAAAAAAATTCTGTATTTTCAATTCCAGAAAATCACTCTCCTCCCCCTCCTCTCAATGTTGGCCACTGCTCAACGTTACGAGCCTCCCTTCAATTTCCAGGACGAGCCATTTCTCCCAATATTTCCCGTCTACCCATACTCCCCAAAACTGATAAAACGCGGAACAGAGAAGGACGTGAGTCAACTAAATTCCGAGCTCTATCCCCCAAGACCAGATGCACGTGACTCATACAGTTCAAGTTTCACCGGTACCTATCAGCGTAATAATCAAAGTCCATATTTGAAGGCAGATATACTCCAACCACAAGGATCTACAGCATCGATACGTCAGCAAAATCCAAGCGAGTTATACATTCCAACATACAGTCAAAATGTAAATCAAGATTATACTAGAGCAAATGGAGAAACCAATCCCAGTCAAAACATCTATTCACCTCAGTACAATACTAATTCACAAGCTTACTCATCTGTACAGAATCCATTTTACAATGGTTATCAAACAATTCTCATACCTCAACAGATTGCAGCGAGTCTTTATTCGAACTACAATTATCAAGGACCATTTCATAATTATCGAACAGGAGGATTTGGAACATCGGTTGGGCCTCAACAAACGCAGACTGCTTATTCCGAGCGACCCAGAGATTTCGTTCAGCAGTTAGGATCCCAGCAAGGACAAGCATCCTTTTCCGAACGACCTGTTGGATACGCAGGACAGATTGGACCTCAGCAAATAGCAACACAAGCTGCTTATTCAGAATCTAACAGCAATAGTATCCTTCCAGATGACAAGAATCTTCAAAAGAAGGAGGAGTCTAAGAATGAGCTGTTTTTAGATGGAAGCAACTATTTGGGGAGGGATCTAGATGGACAGGCATCAATAGCTTACAAGGTACCGACCAAGGTTTCAAATCAGGTGGAGAATCTTTCTGATCTGCACGTTAGAAATGCTCAATATCCGAGTGGTGCTTATGGTTTGATCCATATGGGTCAGTCTGCACAGCATTACGCTCTTCCGCAAGACTACAATTATCAATATGGACAGCTGATGGACTCTTTTGTGAAGCTGATGCCGGAAAATGGGGATATTTACAGGAATCAGTACAAAGTGAGTCCTGTTGGAGCTGGGAGAACCCAGACTGCTTCTAATTTACCGGTCATTGCGAAAACGGGATTGGCTTATGTTATGACTCCGGCGCAGTTTCATGTCAATGTTGGACCACGACATGTTAAGAATGATGGGGGTCAGGTGAGATCGAATTTGAGTTATGGGAAAGCGCAGAAGAGTGCAGCTTCGAGTTTGGAAGGTTTGGATTATGGAAGTGAGAATGGGAAAGGAGCGGATACTGTTAATTATACGCAGTCCAGCAAGCTGTTCAATGCGCAGAAAAATGGACAGAAATATCAGAGTAATGAGGAGTATGGAAGTGTCTATCCTTCTCCTCAAGCATATACTTATCAATATTCTGGGTACAATGGGGGACAGACTAGTGGACAGGGAAGCTACAAAACTACTTTAGATGATGTTAATTTTGGAGTTAAGGGGAGTTTGAAGAATTTATTTATGTCGTAAATTTAACTTTATTTTATTATTCAATTTAAATTATGAAAAAATATGGTTATCAGTTTTTTGAAGATATTTTGGAGATTAAGCGAGATAAAGCATTTTTGAAAAATCGCGTCATCTCGTCTAGTTTTCGAGACATTTCCAGAAAAATTAAATTATGACTAAGTAAATGTAAATCAGTCAATTTGCGGTTTGTTAAATATTTTGGAAAATAAGCGAGATAAAGCGATTTTTCAAACTCTCAAAATTCTTTACAAAAAAATGCAAAATCGCTCTATCTCGCTTACTTTCCACAATATTTTGAAAAAAAATGTTGGAAAATGGAATAATTTCATCTAAAAATTGTTATATTTTTTTAATTATGACTGTTCCTTTTCTTGCCCGAGATACAATGATTTTATTGTTATTATTATTATTATTATGTAAATAAATTAATGAATTTAATGATTAATTTAAAATATTGACACTTGACTCTTGTTGCACTCTGAAATAAATGGAATTTCTAAAGTAAGAGATGTTTTTCACGCCCCTTTACTTTCTCACACACAAACATGGTAATAGCATAATCCATAATTCTAAATTTCAAAACAAAATTAAAGAAAATGAAAAAAAAAAAAAAAAAAAATTACGATTTTATTTTTCTCAACACATTCCTGAAAAGTTTTTTTTTTCTTCTTTTTTATTAATTCTTGAAAAGTGAAACATCTCTGCTATTTTCATAAATACACTATTGCCATGTTAATCAAGAAGACATCACTCATTATTTAAGGCCAAGTGAAAGTGAGAAAAAGATGAATACCAGCAATCGGAAGTGTTTTTTTTTTTTTTTTCTTATAATTATCTCACAAGAATGATGAAAAGAACTGGACTCTTCAGGTATTCAAATCCAATTCAATGTTTTCCCACGAGACTTGGATAAAATTTCATGAATTCACACTGTATTTGAAATACAGTGATTGTATACACCGATCCATTAAAACAATTTATTTTTCACTTTATAGATTGTAATCGTGCCATTGGGAATGGTGTACCGGAAAGTACTTCCGCGATTCACTGTTATTATGGCGTTTTTTTTTTCTTCTTCTTAGTGTCATGGGTGTTTGACCACTCAAATTTCCTTGAAAGTTGATCTCTTCTGATAGTCTTCCTCAATTACCTCGGACACTAATAGATATACGCCTTTTTTGTTCCAATTTTTTTTTTGGAGCAGAAGAAATTTTCTGCAGAAGTGTTTTATAAAGTTAAGATGTTAAGATGTTTTATAAAGTGTTTTAGGGTAAAAAGGGCGTATCTCCATTATTCTTGGAGATATTTGATGAAAATTAGGGAGAAACAGACGTTTTTTGAACGATTCTCGGAAACTAAACGAGATAAAGCGATTTTGCAGCTTCTAAAATACTCTACAAGAGAGAATTAGGGTAAAAAGGGCGTATCTCCATTAGTTTTCGAGATATTTGAAAAAAGTTAGGGGATTTGACATCTTTTTATCGTTTTTTGAAGAATTCGCGGAAACTAAATGAGATAAAGCGATTTTATCTTTAACTGAAGCCCTTGGAACTCTCGACAAATAGAAAAATCAGACCCAAATCACCTTATCTCGTTTAGTTTCCAAAATATCCCCAAAAACCTAAGAAAAACGCACGTTTTTCCTTAATTTTCCTCAAATATCTCGAAAACCAATGGAGATACGCCCTTCATACACCAATTAATTATATATCTCTCGAAATTCTCTCCAAAAGTGTTTCACACTGAAAAAAAAAGACGTATTTTCATTATTTTCCGAGATATTCACAGAAAAAATCGACTTTTCCCGTTTCACCCCCTCACAGCTTATGGGAAGTGTTAAAATACAAAACTATTCTTCAAGTTTAATATTATCATGACAATTTACATTAATCTAAAGGTATTTGAAACATGTTCAATATCAACACATAATGTTTGAACTTTTCTACATTGTTAAAAATTTCCGTGAGAATTTTCCGTGCAAAATCCCAGAAATTTCCTAGCAAGTCACATTTTTACTGAAATTTCAGATAATTACGTCATTGAAAAATGAACACATCATCGATTTTTCAAATAATTTCACGCCTGGAAATCGATGAAATTTGTCAATTTCAGTTGAATTGTTTCTTAAAAAATTAGGAAAAATAGGAAAAATTCAAAAAAAAAAAATTTAGAATTCAAGTCATTTTGATTCTGAATATTCATGCTCAGTTGAAAATTCGAGTGAATTGTAGAATTTTTGTCTCAATTCTACTTAAGACTCATAGATTCCTTTGAATTTCCTCCGAAACTCACAGATTTCATAACCATCTACTCATTAAAACAAAATTCAATATCACGTTCATGAAAATTCTCATCAAATTGTCTATGAAATTTCCATTTTTTTGTAAAAATGTTCAGATCAAATTAGATCTGATTAGAGCTAATTTGATCTGTTCTGATCCACTTAGATCTGATTGAATTGAGAAATTTGATATGAATAGAACTGATTAGACGTAACTAGATCTGATCAGATCCAACTAGATCTAACTAGATCCGAATAGACCTAACTAGATCTGAATAGATCTAACTAGACCTGAATAGATCTAACTAGATCTGAATAGATCTCACTAGATCTAACTAGATTCAATTAGATCTAATTAGATCTAACTAGATCTAATTAGGTCTAACTAAATCTTATTAGATCTAACTAGACCTGAATAGATCTCACTATATCTAATGAGATCTAACTAGATCTAACTAGATCCAATTAGATCTAACTAGATCTAATTAGATCTAACTAAATCTTATTAGATCTAACTAAATCCTATTATATCTAACTAGATCCGAATTGATCTAACTACATCTAATGAGATCTAACTAGATCCAATCAGATCTAACTAGATCCAATCAGATCTAACTAGATCCAATCAGACCTAACTAGATCCAATCAGATCTAACTAGATCCAACCAGATCTAACTAGATCCAATCAGATCTAACTAGATCTAACTAAATCTTATTAGACCTAACTAGATCTAATCAAGTCCATCTATATCGGTTCATCAGATCTAATGAGATCTAACTACATCTGATCAGATCTAATTAGATCTGATCAGATCTAAACATTTTTCCCCGGGAGTGTATATTGCAGTTGATTCATTAAATATATTTTTTCATTTTATTTATAGAGCCTGAAGAATCTCCTAATCAGGAGCAAAACATCCCGAATTTCAGAAAATAATTGTAAAAATTGACTTAATTGAAAAATATTCATTCAATTGTCCATTATCCCGAATAACCTCTAAATTAATTATCTATCGTCATGAACGACAAAAAAAGCATCAATTCTCCAAAAAATTTGGTCCATTTTTCTTTTTCCATTGAACTGGCCATATTAATCAACAGTTCAACGTTCCGAAGAAAGTGGCCTTGCAAACTATCCTTCACTTCTTTTTTTTTTTTGTCTTCCAACAAAGATAAAGGCAGATAAGAGTGAAAAATATCCTCTCTTCATAGAGAGGCTAAAACTGTAGCTACAGAAGTGAATGTATGTGTTAGCAGCCTATGGTCCTTGTGAATGGGATCATTTTCTTATATATACATAGCTTGTGTGTAGGATCGTCTGGATTATTACACTCTCCATATAATACCTCTACAGGGAAGTTGGGAAGCATCGTTCAAAGGAGAGACATTTTAGAGAAGGGGCAGAGCCTTTATAAAGTAAAGCCAGAGAACTTAAGTTTTGTAGTTGCGCTATATCTTTTGTATTGTGTAGGAAAATTATAATTTTCGGACGATTTTACGGTGGGGAAAAATGGTATGTACTTGTGTGTGTAAAGGAAAATGAATGATAAAATATTCAGAAATTCATGAATGAAATTTTTTTTTTAATTCGTTTTTTTTTTTCAACGAATTTTTTTTTTTTTTTTTTTTTGGATGGTTTTGTTGGTTTTATGCTAATGAAAAATTGCGAGTAGGTCGAGTACGTGATACTCGAGTCGAGATATTTCAAATTCAGAGATAGTCCAGAATCTAACATACTCTGATAGTGAATTTTCTGAAAAGAAATCCGTGTCTTATCTCAGTTTATGTCTCTCGCTTCGTTTTCTATCCACTGGGTTTTTTTTTGCCACTACCCCTCTTTTTTATCAGGGCACTTGACTCTCCAGCAGTTGGAGATTTTATTTGAGATGAAGAATCATCGATTTTTGAGCGAAAAAACATTGGGGGCTTTGGAAATCGGGGAAATTGGGGGTTTTGGGGATAAGGGTGGAGATAGAGTTTTTTTGATGGTTTTGTTGGAAAGCTGGGGAAATTTTAGAGGGAAAACATGGGTCGCAAGCCATTTTTTTAAATTTTTTTGAAAATTTTGAAAAAATAGTTTTTGGAAAAAAGTAGGATTTTTGGAAAAAAATGGATTTTTGAAAAATTTGAGAAAAATACTTGCGACATATGCTTTTAATAGCAAATTTTCTCAGCTTTTCAATAGAATCATCGAGAAGAATCAATCACCAAAATTTTTCCTTATTTCCACCGATTTAACACAATTCCATTAAATAATATCTAAATTAAAAATTTTATCCTCTTTCAAAAAAATCTAAAAAATAGTCATTTCCGATGATATTATTGGAGATAGATTTTCTTCGATGATTCCATTGAAAAGCTGAGAAAATTTTAGTAGGAAAACATGTGTCGCAAGTAATTTTTTCAAATTTCCCAAAAATATCAAATTTTTGATTTTTTTTTTAAACAAGAATTTTGAAAAAATTTGATAAAAAAACTTGCGACATATGTTTTTCATGGCAAATTTTCTCAGCTTATCAGTAGAATTATCCAAAAAAATGAATTCCCGGAATTTCCCCTTATTTCAACAGATTTAACACATTCCCATTAAATAATAATAAAAATAAAAATTTTATCTTCTTTCAAAAAAATCTGAAAAATAGTCATTTCAGATAATATTGTTGAAGATGGATTTTTTTCGATGATTCCATTGAAAAGCTGAGAAAATTCTACTCGGAAAGCATATGTCGCACCTAACTTTTTCAAATTTTCCAAAAATATCAAATTTTTGAATTATACTTTTTTGAAAAAACCACAATTTTGAAAAATTTGATAAAAAAACTTGCGACATATGCTTTCCAGCTCAAATTTCCTCAGCTTTTCAATGGAGCCATCAAAAAAACCCCATCCCCAATATTTCTCCTCATTCCCCCCTTTTTTATCCCCCAATTCCATTAAATAATAATCAAAATAAAAACTATCAATAATAAAAAGATGGGTCAATCGTTTCAAGATTACATTTTAGCATACATGAATCTTAAAATCAGCATAACGATTTATAAAAATGTAAATATCGGTCACTTTCACGTCGTTCCAAGCTCCATTATATATGAGAATAATAAACATGAGCAATTAAACACGTTTTTTATGCGACGACAATGATATTTCCAAAGCCTGAAGCCTTGAAAACCAATTAAATTGTCTAAAAAAAAGAGGCAATGCTCTTTTTATTTTGTGTTTTTTGCCCATTGGAGAGTAATTCTTTTTTTTCACTTTTTTTTTGTGCAATTCAACTCAATCAGGAGTAGCTGGTCTTTTACAAGACTAGTAAATGGCGGATGTATGACCCAGAACATTTTAAACAGTGAAAGTGGACTTGAAAAATACACTTAAAAATTTCCGTCCGAATTTTCCGGGCAAATGCCGGAAATTTTGTAAAAAGTCACATTTTTACGGAAATTTCCGATAATTACGTCATTGAAACAATGAACACATCATCGATTTTTCAAAAAATTTCAAGAAATTTGTAAATTTCAGTTTAATTCTCTCTTGAAAATTTAGGAAAAATAGGAAAAATTCAAAAAAAAAATTGAAAATTCAAGTCATTTTTTTTCTGAATATTCATGTTCAGTTGAAAATTCAAGGAAATTTTAGAATTTTCGTCTCAATTCTACTTAAGACTCATTAAAAAAAAATCTGTTTCATTTTAATATTTGCAATTCTTCGATTTTTTTTTCAAATTTTTTCGAAATTTTTCTCAAATTTTTTCGAAATTTTTCTCAAATTTTGTCGAAATTTTTTTCAAATTTTTTCGAATTTTTTTTCAAATTTTTTCGAAATTTTTTCCAAATTTTTTTTCAAATTTTTGAAAATTTGTAATTTTTTTTTGAAAAATAGATTCCTTAGGAATTTCCTCTAAAACTCAAAGATACAATAAACATTTTCCCTTTAAAAAAAATTCAATATTACGTTTATGAGAATTCCCATCAAATTGTTTATGAAATTTCCATTTTTTTCTAACAATGATAATCAAATTCTCTTTTTTTTCCGCAAAAATAACAATTCTCAGGAGAAGACAATCTTGATTCTCTTGGTTGTCACTTCATGCATTGGCATTGACGCGAAGAAGATCAATCTTGATGATATTGAGAGGGATAATCTCCGGGCTGAGAGTGGATCTAGTTCACTCACTAAAACGGACTCTGGTAATCACAATTATCAATATACTCAGCAGTATCCGGACCGATATGACGGAGGATTGGGCAGTTACAGTACAATCGCATCAAATGGTGATGAGTATAGGGTCAGTAAAGAAAATCGACTTAATTCCCTTTAATTCGGGAGTAAAAAGGTCAAAAAAGGAACGAATTCCCCTTTTTTTGCGCTTATTTTCCAAGATATTTATAAAAAAACGTAAATTAACTGATGTAATTTTATTTTTGTTATAATTTCCGTTTTTTTAAATATATCCCGGAAACTAAGCGAGATAAAGTGATTTTTTTCGAAATTAAATCAAATTTTTTGGGATATTTAAGAAAAATGGAAATTATAAGAAAAATAAAATTACATCAGTTAATTTTTGTTTATTGAAAATATCTTGGAAAATAAGCGAGATAAAGCGATTTTTTTATTTTTTTATTTATATAAAGCGATTTTACGAGAACTTTTTTTTGTGGCCCTTAAAATCCTGTATTGAAGAAAAATCGCATCATTTTGCTCATTTATTTAAGAATATCTTTGGAAAATAAACGAGATAGAGTGGATTTTGCTTCAAACCCTTTCTATAGCTAATCTTGAGAGCTACAAAAAAAGGATTTGGGGCAAAATCGCTCCATCTCGCTTAATTTCCACAATATTTTCGAAAAAACTCATGAAAAAAAGGCAATTTTTATTTTTTTGCTCCTTTAAATCATTTTTTTTTATAAATAAAATTATTGAATAGGTAAACGCCGATTCTTATCCTCAAAGTGTCTCAGAAAATGACATTCCGTATGAAAAAGACACGAGAGAAAATTCTGCCTACGTGACATCTCAATCGAAACTAGAATATCCCGGATATTCCCAACAATTGTATCAAGAGCCCCAAATATCCGTTGGAAATCACTATCAAAAGCTGCAGCAAAAGGCTGCTACTCCGAAATATCAAACAACAGCATCCAGAGGTACTTATCCATACAAATTAAACCAAAATAAAGATTTTGTGACGAAATTGACATGAAATTCATCATGTTAATATATATTTAATGCATTAAGTAAAAGAAAAAAAATTTTTTTTATAAAAAAATATATATTAATTTATATATGACAATATGAGTTACTAGTATATTAGATATACTATATATATCTGACCATATACAGAAATTTGCATTGTTTGTATAAAGTTCATATATTATTACAGATATATATGTTGCTTATATTATTAATATATTTATTATATATTAATAACATCTTGTTACATATACGTATATATATGAATACAGTATTTGTTGCATATTCTATTCATATTAAAATAAATGCAAAATATATTCATAATATATGAATTTCAAGTAAATATCTTATCTTATTATATTATATATATATAATAAAATTCAGTTTTATATGACGCAAAAATTCAGCTGACGCAAAATTTTTTAAGTGAATATTTAATATATTTTCTCATATATCATCTATATAGGAGAAATATACATCATATATATGTGTTCGTATAATTCGAAATTTCCCCGCATATAAATTCATATAATATATATATATTATATATTATATATGTTTTTTTATGAGAGCGAAAAATCCCCAAAAATCTTGAATTCAACAATTTCTCGAAATTTTCATAATCTTCACAGGTGTAATTTACATCCCGATGAGTCAATTGTTGGCCTATTATCCGCATTTGTCACTGGGTCACAGAAATACGATGAATCTCCATGATTTTCAACGACTACCAGTACCAGTTTACAAGCCTCTAAACCAAGTCACTTTCACCAATGGCCCATCAAAAACAAGCCACGATAAATATTCACATAATCAGTCAAAAAAATCTCAACAAACAGACGTCATATTTCCATCAAAGGTTTTTTATTAATCCCATTTATTTTTTATATTTAATTTATTATTTCATGACCTTGAATATTAATGACTATAAAACTTTCAGAAAAATTGATCTTTATTCATAATTTTTTTTTTGAGAATATCAATCAATTTTTTTAAAAATTGAATCAATTCTCAAAACATTAAATTAATTTTTGAAAAAAAATTGAATCAATTCATTAAAAATTAAATCAATTTTTAAAAAAATTAAATCAATTTTTAAAAAAATTGAATCAATTTTTAAAAAAATTAAATCAATTTTCAAAAAAATTAAATCAATTTTTAAAAGAATTAAATCAATTTTTAAAAAAATTAAATCAATTTTTTAAAAAATTGAATCATGTTTTGAAAAAATTGAATCAATTTTTAAAAAATTAAATCCATTTGAAAAAAAAATTCAATCAATTTTTAGAAAAATTAAATCCATTTTTTAAAAAATTGAATCAATTTTTAAAAAAATTTTAGATTGTTGAATATAAATCTCATTTTCTTTTTTCAGACGGATCATCTGCAAGAGTTGATTTATGCATCCGCTACTTCTCCACATGAACCAGTAGCCAGTCGCTTGACCACGTACACTAGTGTTCCCGTTTATGTCCAAGGCCAAGCGATTCCCCATGCATACAAACAAATGAGAGACTATAATGATGAGGCAAAGAGGCTGCAGTATACTGTACCACTGAATAAACCTGTTTATTGGATACAAGATGAGCAGAATGTGGAACATTACCAAAAGGTCAATAAACAGAGACAAATCGAGATAGAGCAATTTTTTCTAAATTATTTTTTTGTAGCTTTTTTTTGTAGTTTTTTTTGTCTTTACGACAAAAGGAACAGGATGAATTCGCTCCATCTCACTTATTTTCCGCGATATTCCCGAAAAAAGAGGACAATTATGACTAAAATGAAAGAATAGATCATTTTATTTTTTGAGAATATCTCTCGATAGTTATGAATTCGTCTCTAATTAATTTAGTCAAATTTAAAGAGTGTCAAATTTAGAGAGCGACAAATTTAAAGGGCGTCCGATTTAAAGAGTGTCAAATTTAGAGAGAATCAAATTTGAAGGGCCCCAAATTTAAAGAGTGTCAAATTCAGAGGGTGTCTAATTTAGAGGGTGTCAAAATTAGAGGATGTCAAATTTAGAGGAATCAAATTCAAAGGACGTAAAATTTAGCGGGTGTCAAATTGAAAGGGTGTAAAGTTTAAAGAGTGTAAAATTTAAAGGGTGTCAAACTAGAAGGGTGTCAAATTTGAAGGATGTCAAATTTAGAGAATGTCAAATTTAGAGGGCGACAAATTTAAAAAGTGTCAAATTTAGATAGAGTAAAATTTAAAGGGCGTCAAATTTAGAGGGTGTCAAATTTAAAGGGCGTCACACTTAGAGGGCGTCAAATTCAAAGGGTGTAAAGCTTAAAGAGTGTAAAATTTAAAGGGTGTCAAATTTAGAGAGTGTCAAATTTAGGGGGTGTAAAATTGAAAGGGTGTCAAATTCAAAGGGTGTAAAGTTTAAGGAGTGTAAAATATAAAGGGTGTCAAGTTTAATGGATGTGAAATTTAGAGATTGTCGAATTCAGAGATTGTCAAATTTAGAGGGTGTCAAATTCAAAGGGTGTAAAATTTAAAGGGTGTCAAATTTAGAGAATGTAAATGATTTTTCGATTCTTTTAGACTTTTAAAATTATGAAAAAAAATGATAAAATTGACAATATCTCGGAAAAGAAGTGAGATAAAGCGTTTTATAAATTAGAAGTCACTCAATTTTCATTTGTCCCAATTATTTCAGGCATCACCGTCATCAACCCAAGCAACATCACCATCCTACACTGAAGAAAATCTAAAATTACCCAATCACGTCTATTCATCTGGAGAAAGTGATGAACATTATAAACAAAATCATCTCGCGTCACTGCCTAAATCACTTCTCGACACTTATGTACCAAGTCACATAATTGCTGCCCAAGACGCAAACAGATATCGAGAGAGGCCTTTACAACTGGAAGGTGGATTTCTACCATCGAGAATAAATTTTGTTAATTTATATAAAAAACGTGAATCAGAGTAGATCAATTTTTTGGAAAGTTTTAATTATGTAATAATGATAATAATTTGATGGTAGTAATTTTTTTTTAAGCAAATTTTTTGTAAGTGCGGCTTTTTTCAAGCGATAATTCGCGAGATCAGAGATTTTTATCTAGTCTAATGTCGTATTCGTTGAAATTTTGTAATAGCAAGTGATGAGAAATGTCGAATTTTTTTTTTTTTTTATAGAATTAGGAAATTTTATTATGTAACCATTGATTTAGCCAAAATTTTTAGGAAAAAAAAGGCGCAAGGGTCAAATTTTTAATTCGCATTATGTCTCAGCCAATGAGAGAGCTTTTACTTTTCTAATTTTGCCATTTCACGCACATGATCTTTGAATCATGATAACTATAATTAATTTTCTTGCATGTTGCATCTCAAAAAAAAATGGACAGATTTATGGAATTAACACGCAATGAAATTATTGAACAAGTAAATATGTAATAAATTATGGAAAAATAAGTGTAAAAAGAGTTTTTTATGAGAGGCATTGACTTCAGCATCGAAAAATTTAATTTGTGGTGAAAAATTATGAATTTTTTGATTGAAGAAAAAATTGATGGAACTTAAAAAATTGAAAATTCATCGATTTTTTAGGGAATTTGGGGCAAAATTACCATTTTTGATGATACCGTTGGAGATCCATTTTTCTCGATGATTCCACTGAAAAGCTGAGAAAATTTTACCTGGAAAACATATGTCACAAGTGATATTTTCCATTTTTTTCAAAATTTTGAAAACCAAAATTTTTTTTCAAAAAATTAAATTTTGGTTTTTAAAATTAAAAAAAAAAAGGAAAATATCACTTCCGACATATGTTTTCCAGCTCAAATTTCCCCAGCTTTTCAATGAAACCATCAAAAAAACTCCATCACCAAAATTCCCTCCCCCCCCTTCAATTCACATAATTTCCATCAATAATAATCACTATTTCCCATTAATATTCGGATATTCCCAAAATTTCATGTAATTCCCGTTCTATGTGTTCTATGTGAAATGATTATTCGCTGGAAACGAGGAAGGTAATGTAGAATTACGGGAAAGCAAAATGATGATGAGGCAATGGTGTAAGCTTTGATGATTTCAAAATTGTCCAATTTGCTATGAATATCGATTCCCCCCACCCCCCTCCCCCCATTTGCCTCATCACTCCCCAAAAAATTCCAAAAACCCCCAAAAAATTACCGCAAATAAAAAATAAAATCTGAATTTCATCTTAGAGACAAAAGGGCGTAAGTACTATATATATACATAGGACTTACGCCCCTTTGCCTCCAAGATAACGCTATATATACAACAGAATTCTCGTTTCCTGCTTCTAAAAGAGACGAACACACAAGTCTTACGCTATTGGCATGTGTCTTCCGAGTACGTAAAACGTAAATGGTATATAATGCTGTTGCCAAAGTGAAACTATAACGTTCTGTCCTTTTCTCATCTTGTAAACGACGAACGAGGGCATATAAGGTGGGATGCTGTAGCTGTAACTTCATCAGTACCAGGTGTATAACGCGACTCGTCTCCCCGTGTCAATTCGATCTTCATGGATCATACAAATATGAAGATTTACAGATTATATGTAAGTTTAAATTATTTTTAATAATTTAAAAGAAATAATAATAATAATAATAGTTTCATTGATTGGGAATTATTTGGGTAATCCAATTATTTGAGCTTTTTTCATTTAAAAACTGAGGATTTAACGAGAAAAAAAAGGATTTTGTGTGTATATATATGCATATATATATATATATGTATGTGTGTGTGTGTGTGTATGTGTGCGTGGGTGTTTTTTCGCTTCAAATCACTTGTTATAATTGCAGAGAAAGCTTTCCCCATTATTTTTTTCCTTTTCTCGTGTTTTTTTTTTTTTTGAAAGAAATGAAATTACTCAGTTCCTTAGTTCAGTGCGTTGAAGTTTTTTTTTTTTTTCTTCTCTTCATCTCGAGAAGCAGATGTGTGTGTGTTTTCAAAAGAGAACCAGTAGTGAAAGTCTGAGAAATGCTCTCCAATTCAATTTACACGTGTATATATATAGATATATATGTGTCATTCATAAAATAGACTCTCCAACTATCGATCAGTACAAATATATATTTGAATATTTTATTAAAATTCTTCACGTCATCTACTACATACACTTTAGAACTTTCAATTTCCGCGAATTTTTGTGCTTAAATTCATGAATTAATTCTATTTAGTCGAGAAAAAAGAGAAAGTATGAAAGAGGTGGTAGTCATTAATATTATCCGTAATTTAAATTTATTAACATATATTCTGGAACTCATAAAATCATGCGAAATATCGATATCTAATCTTGCGTAAATATAAAACGAAAGTTTTTCAAAGTTTAGCGCATCTCTCATTAAAAAAAAATATATATTCATGATTTAAAAGAAATTTATAGTCAGAAATTAAAAAAAATTGGATGTAAAGAAAATAAATTGCATGATTTTATCAATTTTATATAGGAGAGATAAAGGAAAAATGAACATATTGAGCAAAACGATCCTTAATTTTTTTTTAAATAAAGGCCTCACTACCAAAAAATTTGAAAAAATTCACCAAAAAAGTTAAAATACTGGAGCATCTTCTCAATTTTTTTTAGATTTTTCCGCGGACTCCTTCACTTCGAAAAAAAATCCTGGATCATTTTGCTCCTGAAATCCATTTTGCCCCGGTCTTACCTATTATTTTTTTTTTGATTGTTAATATAAAAATTTCATGATATATTTTTTGAACATCTTATTAACAAGAAAAATATAATTCGGTTATAGAACTTTTTCCGAAATTAATAACTCATTTTATACACAAAATTTACATTTAAATGACAATTCACCATCATAGAATGATTTTATATGATAAAACTTCGAAACATCTGGTGTAAGGGTATTTGGTGTAGAGTTATTATACATACAATATATTTGCACTCGTGTGTAAATTTACGTTGCTATTTGCTTCTATTCTTTTGCTGTGTACGGTAGAGTGAATGTTTGAAAATTTATTTTCTTTAATATTTACTAATGCATATCTTGATTTTAATCAATTTTGTGAGATTCTGTTTACATTGTGAAGCATCCACGCTTCATAATGTATTGTTATGAATCATTTTTCCATCTGTTTTGATTCAAAAATGATGTGTTTTGATTGGTCAAGAGCCGGTCACAAGATTTCAAAGCCAAAAGAGAAAGAATCCCCATTTACATGGAAAATATATATTAATTTTGGACAAGTTTTGCAATTGAATGATATTTTTTTTGTAAATTAAATATATTTAATTCACAAAACATGTATCATTTCATATTTACTATTTATATTTTCCATACTGTTAGTCCATTGACTGTTTTTGTCCACTATAGAGGATATTGAGTTTCACTTCCTTTAATTATAATTGTCGTTGACTGGTTCAACTTCTCCATATGAGGAATAACAACAATTTACACTTTTCTCCTTTTTTATTTCCAGTTTATGCTGACCTTGCTGGCGATCGCCAGCTGTGAAAATGCAACAACCGAAGAAGCGCTTCTCGAGCTGGGAAAACGAACGTACGACGCTTTATCAGAGAAGCTGAGACTCAACAAAGCCTCAAAGACCTCTTCAGAAACAGACACTAAAGACGAAGAGGATCTGCCTATTCTGCCCCCCATAATACTCCTAGACTTCGGTGAGAATAATTCAACATCAGATGAGAAATCAAAACGAACCGTAGAGAATAGCATGGGCTATGGATATCTCCGTAACAACTTGTTGAGTGGCAAGTACAACTACTATTTCCCGGGTGGCAAGACAGGCACAACCGTGAGCATTGAAGAATCAATAAGCCCATTCGAGCCAAAGACTATTATTGATGAGTACAAACCAATTACGGAGAGAGCTCAATCAAAGGATTCCACGACTTACCAGCCGCATTCAAAGCCAACAGCAGAAGCATTAACACACCACCAACAAAAGCCTCAATTCAACAGCAATTACCCAATAACTCATCAAGTCTTTGGGCAACGTACTAAATTACAAAAATACTCACCGCCAGATCCTTACAGTCTGCGTGGGAACTTTGCCTCCCAGAAAGAAGCTTACACGACGATTCGACCGAATTACAAGACTCCCCAAGGAACATATTCAACGCAAAAACCAAGTTACCAGAATTACATAAGCTCACCACCAACTTACGAGAATTACCAGACAACTTCAGCTCCTTCTTACGACTCTCGATATACTTCCTACAACATCCAAAAGACATCAACGGAAAACCCAATGCATATTGGACCATCTGCCTTTAATTTACCGAAATACACAGTAGAAAATGGAATTAGATACGAGAACAAGATCGTTTGGAGGTACTCAGACGGAAGAATAGCTAATACACCTCCAACATCTTACGTTAATTCTTACTCTGAATATTCGAATCAGCGTCCAAATGCACCAAATGGAAATTATCAGAGCTCGAGTTACCAAAGTCCACCTCAAGAAACTAGATACTCGCAAGAGCCTCAGGGCAGCGTTTATGAGAATCCAGAGGGTCACAGAAGCAACATCTATAATCAGAGACCAGCTCAATTCCCAGTGGATCAAGAATCCAATCCATATCAACCTTCATCTTACAATAATGGGGCAGCATCGCAAATCCAGAACTACGACTTTTCTTATCAGCAGAAGTATGGATTGAAGCAGAGGGAGGAAGTGGGTTCTAAGTACACTGATACTGCTAATGCTAATCCGACAGGACCATCAGGGATTGATTTGTCCAAATATTCGACACAGGCGCAGAAGTATCTGACGAAAGTCCTTGGCAATAACAATCATCAGCACAATAATAATAACAATAATAATAATAATAATCATCAGAATACTCAACAACAGTACAACCACAATTACGAGAGTCTGCTTAACTACAATCCATCCATATCTCAGTATATTAGGAATCCTGCGTCTATTTTGAACGCCCAACCAACGTTCATTCAGGCTGGAGGTTCTCTAATTCCAGTCATAATTCTGCGAGTTGATGGGGCTCCTCCAGTCCAAACACAACCAAATCCAAGTATCAATCTAAAAGCACTGCTTCAACAGTACTTAAGCGAATATGCGGAAAGCAGCGCTGCTTTGAGTCAGACGTCCAATTATGACTATAAGGATAATTCGAACCGTAGACCAGTGGCGCAGGACACTTTGCAGGATCTGACGAAACTCACTCAAGTCTTGAGTCGTTTCTCGCAGAATCCACAAGTTGCGGCTACTAATTCGCCTTCACGACAATTAGCGAAGCTTCCACTTGAGTATGAGACAACGAGGTACTCTGGGAAGACTAGCTATGATACGATTGAGAGATTCGCTCCGGCTGATGCAGCTAGGATTAGTTATGGGGGCAGAACCGGTGCTAAAGGGAAAGTTAAAAATGTGCAGATTATTGGAAATTGATGGGTTTTTTGGGCGAATTGAAGAGTTTGGGTTTTTGGAAATTATTTATGGGAGGCTCTTGTACCTGATGGCATTAACTTTTCATCAATGTGATCGAGGATTGTGTGCCATTATCATTTATTTGTGGGCACGGTGGAATATACTTGG
Source organism: Aleiodes leptofemur (assembly GCA_963942555.1). Lineage (NCBI taxonomy): Eukaryota > Metazoa > Arthropoda > Insecta > Hymenoptera > Braconidae > Aleiodes > Aleiodes leptofemur. Next base: position 1,054,872 of record OZ012619.1, on the reverse strand, counting down.
ATTAATTAGGGGAGGGTGGGGTAAAATGGGGAATAGGGGTAAAATGGATATATGTGTTAGTTTTGGTATTTTGGACTATGATGATTAGAGGGAATTGATGAAAATATTGGAGATAGGTTTTTTCTGATGATTCCATTGGAAAGCTGAGGAAATTTGCCATGAAAATCATATGTTGGAAGTTATTTTTTGGAATTTTTCAAAAAATTCGATTTCTTGATCAAGATTTGAAGGTGAAGTCCTTCTGTTTTTGAAAGATTTCAGGTTTTTGGGAATATCTCGGGTTCTATTGATCGTAGCGATCTGGGGTTGATCTTGAATGAAAGGTGAGCTCATTTCCCATCGATTTATGGGGTTTAAAAAAAATATCAATTTTTTAAGTACTTTTTAGGCAAAAACTGATTTTTAGAAAATAACCTATAAATATTTGAAAAATTGATTTAAAAGAAAATTGAACTACATAAATCAATGAGAAATGAGCTCATCTTTCGTTTGAGATCAACCCCAGGTCGCTACGACCAACAGAACCGGAGATATCGTCGAAAAAGTGAATTTTTTCGATTTTCAAAAGGTTAAACCCTTCGAAACTTGGCTAAAAAAGTAAATTTTTCCAAAATTTGAGAAAAAAAAAGTTTGATACATGTTTTCTATCTAAAATTTTCTCAGCTTTCCAACGAAATCATCAAAAAATCTCTATCTCAAACCATTCAATTGAAATATGTTCATTTTACCCCACCCTCCCCCCAAAACATACTTTTAACTGCGTTTGCTCAATTCATCAATAGAATTCAGAATTTTCCTGCATTTTCTCTCATTAATAACATAAAATAACATGTAAATACACATTGGGAATGTGCAATACGAGTCTCACGACAATTAGCATAATTTTTTCGAGTACCTTCTTTAATATTTAGCTAGTATTATATTTTTTTATCTAAAAAAAATTTTTTTCGTTTTTATGTATTTTTTTTTGTTGCTGTAATAAAGTATCAATAAATCATGATTATCAGAGAAAAACTTTTACTTTTACACTTAAACCCATTAATTTTAAAAATCAACATCAACAGCCTTATCATAATTTTATTAGGATACAACATATTAGTAAGGCAAAAAGCATGATTAATGTGCAAACGATTAGAATTTAATTGCTTTATGAATAACATGTATAGAGCGTTAATTTTGTTTTCACATAGAGTCTCTCTCGATGAGTATCGTGCGCGAAAAAATCGTTGGCTTGAGAGCAATTAGCAGGCAAGACTTAATAATGTGTTCAACTGCAGAATACGCTTGTGAGATCAAAGTTGCCTGAATATGTGTGTGTATCAGAATATAAAAAAAAAAAAAAAAAAAAAAAAAAAAAATTGCACTGACACGCTACGATGAGCTTTATCCCACGTGCTTCAAGTCTGCTCGCCACTTTAATAGTGATACGTGCGTTTTAGAGCGAATAGATACAACAATTGCTAAAGTAATGACCAATTTGTTTAATCATTGCTGTGTCAAGTCGTCGAAATAATTTAATTTGTTATTTTTTTTCTTTTAATTTTTTTTTTTTTTTAATAAAAATTTTTAAGGATTTTTTTTTGGGTTTTATTGGAATATTTGCAGTTTTTTTTTGGAATCAATGAGCTGCAGCATTTTTTTCTGCAGCTATTTGCTATTTGTGTATCGAAAGTATCCTTGTGGCCTGTAATTACCATAATCACAGATGCCGCACATCCTCTGGATGTATTTTTTTATTTTTTTATTTTTTACTAAATAAATGGACAAGACTTTTCCATCAGTGGTCGCGTGTCACGAATGAAAGTATCCTGGAGGAGGTTGGACTATAGGATAATATTTAGAACAATATTTTTCACTTGGTTACCAGACTGTATAAAGAAAATCGCATATCAACTATGTGGCTCAGTTCTCGTGTGAAATTCTAACTGGGAGGATCAATTCAATCGGTTTTTTTAGTTCTGCAGTTTTTTAGGGAGATTTGGAGTTTTTTTTTGTCAAATGTGTATTAAAGATTTTGTGTGAATTTTATTGGTTTTTAGCGACTTTTTGAGATTATTCTAGTCGCTAGGGAGTACTGATTGTGGCAAATATGGTGGTTCATCATGTAAGTACATTTTTCGGATCGAAAGTGAACTATGGATTGATATTATCGTGATTCATTGAAATTTTCTTCAAATTTTGGGATTAAACTGAATAATTACGTCTTTCGGGATTTTTTTCAATGTGAAGGCTTTTCTAAAAAATTATGAAAAAAATCAGACAAGTGCTCCAGTATGTCTTCATTGTTGGATAATTTTTCCAGATTTTTCTAAAGAGACGCCTCTTCATTAAAATTTATTCGAATTTTCAAATCAAAGACCGATTTTCCAGTTTTCCCATTTTTTTTTGGAGTGAAGGACTCTTCGGAAAAATCTGAAAAAATTCAGAGAAGTGCTCCAGCATCCCTCCATTATTGGATAATTTTTCCAGATTTTTCCAAAGAGCCGCCTTTTCATAAAAATTCCCTTCGTATTTTCTAATTAACTCAGAACTCTCCATCTTCCTTATTTTTTTCGGAATGAAGACCTCTTCAAAAAAATCTGAAAAAATTCAGACAAGTGCTCTAGCATCCCTCCATCATCGGATAATTTTTCCAGATTTTTCCAAAGAAATGCCTTTTCATAAAAATTCCATTCCCATTTTCAAATCAAACCAAAACTCTTTATCTTCCTTATTTTTTTCGGAGTAAAGACCTCTTCAAAAAAATCTGAAAAAATTCATACAAGTGCTCCAGCATCCCTCCCTCCTTGTATAATTTTTCCATATTATTTCATAAAGACGCCTTTCCTCACGAAAAACTCTTATCACATTAAAAAAATGCCGATAAAATCCTCCTCATTCTCAATCTCCACAAATATATCCAGAAATAATTCGAAACCATTTGAAATCAATGAGAAAGTCTTCCACAAGTTTTGGTCCCGTGCACATTTAGTTCTTTCATCTTTATAATACACATGTATTTGGTCAGTTCCATTTTTACTTTTTCCAACTCTGCTTTTCTTTTCTGGGTCATCTTCATGACTCTCATCTAACTCGATAGCGTTAAATCCCTCCCAATTTTCTTTATTCAATTTTCCCAACTTTCTATGTTTTCCATTAATGATAAAGTAAAGTTCCTAATTGCATTATTTATCTCAAATTTTCCAGATTCTTCTGATTTTGCTGTATTGGTCGTGCGTGAGAGGTGATTCTACAGAAACACCGGAGTACCTAATAGACCAAATAGCAACGGCATCTGAAAATGTTGCTGCACTATCATCAAAAGCTCCGAAGGACTCTCAAACCCCTCAAAATTCAGTCAAATCATCATTTAACGCCAGTGACAGTTCTTTTCCCATCCATTACGCCAATTCGAACGGATTCATCCCGATAAAAAACTACGATTCAAGTGAATCGATCTTGAAACACGACAGACCGCAAAATCCGTCTGATAATTTCATCAGCGACTGGGAGAATGACCCCGCCTTTTCCACAGAAGCTCGCTTTTTATTAACGATTCCCCACTCCCGACCAATTCGACGCTCTTTCGACATAAACGAGAGCCAAAAGGAGTTCGAGATATTGAAAGTGAACAACAAGACCCCAGCAATCGCGAACTACCACGAATTCTACGAGAATCTCCAAAATAATCTTCGAACAAGCAGCAGCACTTGGTCGAATGATCCCAATGCAGATGCATCACCAAAGCGAACCAAAGAACGCATCCGCCTGATCGACGAATACTTCGACTACAACGGTGCTCGACAAAATGCAGACTTACCTAATTACCCCTTCCAGAACTACCCAAAGATGAACTCGCAGAAAGATTCGATCCAGCAGTCATCCATCTTCGAACCTGCAAAAGTCCACCATAATTATCAGCAATATGCCCCATCGAATTATCAAACCTTTGAAGAAAGTTCGATCAGACCAAACGTACAAAGAAGCACTTCACCCCAAAAAGTACAAAATAAACGTGTAAATTCGAAACCAGTGATCATCGCTGATTTGAATAATTACAATGGGAATGCTAATTATAATGCTTACCAGTCAACAACTAGAACATCTACTGCAGATCCTTATATAACCACTTCGGAAGACAGATATGATAGGAAAGAAGATTATTCTGATGAAAGTTCCGAGTATTTGGAGATCACGGAACGACCTAAGAGGCTCCAGGAGCACCGAAGAAGGCCGGAAACCTCCCGAAAGCTTCCGAAGGAGCATAAAAGTGATGCGGATGATACGAAGAAGATCAACTCTTCCAGAACCAAGAATCGAAGTCGTCCCAAACAGAATTACTGGAATGATGATCGTCAACAGAGCTTCGAGGATAGTTCTGAGGAGAAGCATGTAGAGAGTCAAATCAGGCCTGAAGAAAACAATAATCAGAATAATTATAATAATCAAAATAATTATAATAACCAGAATAGTCATAATAACCAGAACAATTATAATAAGCAAAATACATGGAGTCAATTAGCGCCGAATATCGAATATTCGCCATCGAACAGCTACGAAATAAATCCAACGGACAATTCGAAGGTGCTTGTTCCTGTTAACTTAGTGCCTATTACTCACTTTGATCATGCGACAGCTCTCGGAAACAGCCAAGGTTTCGACGTCTCTAATGCTGGACTCCCAAACGTCGTTACGGCATCACCAATGGTCACAAGTACCGCATCTCCATTAATCAGCCCGAATCCCACGATGCTATCACCACACCTGATGCATCAAGCTCCAGGCAAGAATTACGGATACCCTAATACAGTTTCCGATATAATCGTTGGTCAGAACTCCTACCAAAATCCAGTGCAGGCTGTTTTATTGCCGCAAATAAACGTTCAAAAATATGGGAAACCCCAGTATATCGCTAGTACAATGGCGCCAATGTTTTCATTCACTCAGTCTCTCTCTCCGATACAGTCTGTCCAGAGCACTCAATCACCCAGAATAACAACTCCCGGAAATCAATACGGACCGCAGGTTTTTTTCCCTCAATCAACATTACAGACGTTCCTCCAAACTCCCGTAAATTCACAGGGAAATTACAATATCTTTGTGAATACAAGAGGTGCACAGAGTCAGGCTAAACCAACGTCACCAAGCATAACTAATTCAAATCACGGAACAATGACTTCAGAGAGAAAAAAGCCATTTCATGGAAATAATGGACAAATATTAACATCAGCTAGTTTCTCTGTCAGTCAGGACGGAAATCATCACGCGAATAATGAAAATAGTCAAAATCTTCATAACAATCAGCTTTCGAATGGTAATTATTATTCGAATCAGAATAATCAGGTTTTGAGGGAGACGCAGGTTGTGCCTGCTTATATTCAGGCACCGAGTGTCAATTTGGTTAATCAGAATTATGGTCATCAGCCGCAACCAACGGTTGCACATCCCACTTATATGGCGCAAGTTCCGAAAAACCAGAATCCGCAAGTGGTGAATGTCGCTAATAATATCTTCGAGAATACTTGGAGGCAGCTGCAGCAGTTGGAGAATGACGCTTATAAGAATGGGAGATACCAGAATGTTTATGGGGTCGACAGTCTAGGAAGCACAAGCAATCATAACGCTAATTTGAACGCCGCAAATAATATCAGAACCGATGGTGGGATGAAACAAGCACAATTACCAGTTGTCGGAATGCAAACGGTGGAAATAAGGAATCCTAACATCAATATCAAACCAAGTCCAATCGATGTTACAATGGTGAATCCCTTAGAAGCCATCAATTATCCAGCCGCTGTGTTGACGACACCAATTCCAATACTAACCACAACAGGTTTCTTCTCACCGCGGCCAATCGTGACGAGTACAACACCAGAATCCATCAGCATCCAAAGTTACGTTGATCAGTTGACGCAAATTGGTTCACAGAATCAGAATCAGGGTCAGATCTCATCAGACCCAAAAGCATCGGAAAGCTATCAATCCGGTCCTCTCACCTTCAATCCCATGAATTTCGTTCCGAATTGGGAGCTGATCAGGAGTCAAGAGATGCTGAACAGCAAAGTGCACGTTCCTAAGCCTCTTCCAAAGCACCTGAACCTGATCCCCTTCATCCCTGGTGGAAACTTCGAGAAGCATTCACCAACAGCGCAAGTAGATCTAATAAACAAACCTAAGCTGAGTTCGGATTTGGAAAAGTATGCTGAAGAGATGTTCAAAGAGTCTTTAAGAACCATATATAACAGTCACAAATGGAATACTGACAAGAAAATTCGGAATTTTACGGAATCTGATATAGTGGAATTAGAGAAGATCAAAAATGATCTAGGAAAGTTGAAAGCAATGATGGCTTCTAATCATGGTAAAGAGATCCTAGAAGCGCATCATTCAGAAACTAACATAAGAACCGCAGAACCTGGGCGGGATCACAAAAATACTGGACTTTCAGTTTCTGAAATAGAACAGCTGTTCAAATCTAATTTCAAAGGGAAGCTCCCAGAAAATTCACATTCATCAAAAAACATCAAAATCAATGATTACTTAACACCTCCTAGACCCAATTCTCATGTTTCTTCGAGTTCATTCGCAGATAAACCAGGGAAGAAACGCCCGGGGAAAGGGCACAGACATGAAAACATTAAATCAAGACCCCATTCAAGGCCAATTACTCGTCCTAGCTCCCTCGATACTTCTGCGAGTAATCACGTCGTCTATTCACGTCGTAGACCGTATCATGACAGAAGTAATTCGTATAATGATCATAAAAAGAATTTTAAATCAGATAATTACGTTACTTTTACTACATCGTCACCAAATAGTGATACTTACCAAATTCCAAATGAAGAGGAGACTCAGAAAAGAGAGTATTATGATGCAAATCACGCGAAAACACACAATTTGTTGGGACTTCTTATGAAGAATAAACAGCTTCCAAAAGGCGGAAGTCCTAATTTTTTTTCAGATAGCGAACTGCAGGAGTACTGGGAGGACGAGAAACGTAGGGCTGAGGCACAATTCTACGATGAATTCCAGAACTTCCAGAAAAAGTCGGATTCATTGGAAAAACCTAAAATTAATCATTTTCATTAATCACTTAAGGAGATCCAAGTAGTTCTAATAAGATGATCTGCTTTTCCTTTTCAATTATGGTGACTTTAGATAAAGTAGCATGAAGAGATTTGTTTAGAATTAACTTTATATCATGTTACCGAACAAATTGAGCCAAAAATAATTTTTGAAAAAAATCAAATTAACAGTAGAACTCTATAAGCGAGATTCAGTGTCAGTTTCACTGCAACAATTCATGGTTATAGATCTATTATTTCCTTATATAACTATATATATAGGGCTGAGACGTTGGTGTATCATTTTGGCTAGACTGAAGCTGCCTGTAAATGCGAACCGTTTTAAATTTGAATTAACAGTTTATAAGCGTCAGAAAAATTCAGTAGTGAAGAGGTAAAACAGGATAAATCGACTTATCTTTGAGGTCATTTCGAAGTAAATATCTCGATAACTAAGCGAGATAAGGTGATATCATTTATCTGTTTTTGTAGAGAATTTTAAGAGTTCCAAAAGAGTTTTAGGGCAAAATTGCTCTTTCTCGGTTATTTTTTAAGGTATTTTCAAAAAACATGATGAGAAAAAAAGAGACTTATTTTACCTCTTCACTACTGAATTATTATTCACCTTATTTGGAATCTTGGAATTTCTGCGGAGAGGCAATGAATATTTTATTGTGAAAATAAGCATGAAAAAATACGGTTCAGAAAAATGTGTTTATATTAATTACAGAGATTTTTCAAATAGGTGAGAGAATTTTTTCCATATTTCAAATGGAAAATTGTTTTCTTTTCTCATATTTTGTGTGCTCAGAAATTAAGCGATATTATTTTATAACAATTTATCATCGTAAAAATTGTTTTAAAATCGGTAAAATGTTACAAAATCGGAATAATTAGAATATTCATAATAATTTTGAAAAAAGAAGAAAAGTAGATCATTTGGACCTGCTACTTGAATTTCCTTATATCCAAAGAAATCACTTGTATATTGCATACGATTAAGATTAATGTTGTTTTTTTTGCCAAAGTATTGGAATATATGAACTATTGCTGTAAATAATACATAAAATGTATGTTAATTTATGAAAAAAAAATATGAAAATTAAAGAAGCGAATAAGATGGAGTTTATAGGAAGTTTCTTAATCTACTTTTCCTCCTCTTCCTCAAAAGAACTTTAAATGTAAACGAACAATTGGATCTTTTCTCTTCAGTGAAAGTAAATTGATGATAATGAAAATGAAAAAAAAAAAAATGAAAAAATGGAGAAAAAAAAAGAAGAAAATTGGATTTTTGACAGTTCGGTGAGAATTTCCTTTCACTATTCCAAGATTGTTTCATTACCGGAAATTGTTAACACTCAATATCATATAGAAAACGAAAAGAAAGAGAGAAAAAAAAAAATTCACGGACTACTTCATTTTTCAATCATTTTTAATGATCCTGATTATTGTGAAATAGAAAATTTTAATACTGAAGAAGCTTGTACTTCCCAGAATTTTTCATTTTATTTATTATTAATAAAGCAAATGTTTTTCTTTTTTTTTTTCGTTATTAATTTTTATTGAAATTGGAGAAATGCTCATTGATAATTGAACATCTAGATGACAATACTTCAAATTAAATTCACAGTTCTCTTTAGAAATTCGTTTTTGTGGCAATTGAAGAAGGAATAAAAAAAAAAAAAGGCGCGTTCTGTTCCAGTGCGTTGCACCACTGAACAAAGAATATAAAAGCCGAAAACTTGGTCAAATTGCCTCAGTTAGGTTTTATAATTTAACGCAACAAAATGGTTACATTGGTAAGATAACGAATTTTTTTAGAAAAATTCGTTCATTCAACAGTTTTTTAAAAATATTTCGGAAATTAAGTGAGATAGGGCAGTTTCTTGCCTTAATGTTGTTGTTTAAGAGAATTTCGAGAGCTGCAAACAATAAATATAAGGGCACAATCGCTCTATCTCTTTTAGCTTCCGGGATACTTCCAAAAAAAAAGGAAATTGTGAATCAAATAAAAGTGCAATTAATTTTCGCTTTTTTTTAATAGAGGGGAAGGTGGGGCAATACGGACATAAGGGGTAAAATGGACACATTTGAGTTTTTATGCATATATTATGGAAAAAACTTTGAATAAATGAAAATATTGGAGATGGATTTTTTTTAATGATCCCATCGGAAAGCTGAGGAAATTTAAGTCGAGAAACATGTGCCAGAATTAATTTTCTTCCATTTTTTGAGAATTCGATTTTTTCTGGCATTTTTGATTTTTGAGGAAATTCAGTTTTTTGGAAATATCTCTGGTTCTATTGATCGTAGCAGCCTGGGACCAATTTTAAATGAAAGGTGAGATCATTTCCCATCGATTTATGAGGTTTTGAATTCAGAAATATCGATTTTTTACATTGTTATAGGACAAAAACCGATGATCATAATTTTTAATAAAAGTTCCCATAACTATCTGAAAAATCGATATTTTTCAATTCGAAACCCCATAAATCGATGGGAAATGATCTCACCTTTCATTTAAAATCGGGCCCAGGTCGCTACGACTAATGGAACCAGAGATATTTCCAAAAAACTGAATTCCCTCAAAAATCGAAAGTCTTTTACCCCAAAAATGCCAGAAAAAATCAAATTCTCAAAAAATTGAAAAAAATTAATTCTAGCACATGTTTCTCGACTAAAATTTCCTCAGCTTTCCGATGGAATCATTGAAAAAAATCTATCTCCCACTGTTTCATTACAATGTCCATTTTGCCCCACGTTCCCCTATCTTGAAAAATAAGCGAGATAGAGTGATTTCAGCTTTTTATAAGGAAAAAGATAAGAGCAAAATCGCTCTATCTCGTTTAGTTTCCGGGATATTCCCAAAAAGACAAGGAAATTAAGTTCAAAATGAAAGTGCAGTTAATTATTAATTTTTTGTAAATTTTTCGGAAAATAAACGAGATAGCGCGATTTTATCAAAATCCTTTTTTTAAAGAAATTATTGAGAGCTAAGAACACGATTAGAAAAAAAACGCTCTATCTCGTTTATTTTCCAACGATATTCTCCAAAAAAAACTGCTGATAAAGTGACAATTTTATCCATTTAAGCGCTTAAAATTTTAGATTTTTCGGAGTTTTTTGCTCACCTGGGCAATTATCGAAACCTCGTCATCAGAATATCCTCGAAGATCAAAAACCACAGTATCTCCATCATTACCTCCACTACAATCGCGACACGCTTCAAGTACGAACAACTGGAGTCCATCAAAACCCATAACTTTGACTACTACAGACTTCAACAGATTTGCAGTATCAACGCATCCTTCCTCCCCCAGAAAACCCGACAGTTACAATTCCTATCAATTACCAATAAGAACAAATCACCAATTGGAGTCCAAAAAGAGAATTTCATCTCATAATCATGGAAAAATTGACAATAATTACCCTTCACGCTTAAAAAATGACAATAATTACCCTTCACGTTTAAAAAATGACAATAATTACCCTTCTCGCTTAAAAAATGACAATAATTACCCTTCACCCTCTAAAAATGACAATATTTACCATTCACCCTCTAAAAATGGCAATAATTACCATTCACCCTCTAAAAATGACAATAATTACCATTCACCCTCAAAAAATGACAATAATTACCATTCACCCTCTAAAATTGACAATAATTACCCTTCACCCTCTAAAATTGACAATAATTACCCTTCGCGCTCAAATCCAGTGACATTCCCAAGAAATAATGAGCGTCAAAGTTCCATTCCTACCCCAATTCCCTTAAGTCTGGAAAAAAGTGCAGATTCTCGTGGATTTACGACATGGCCGAATATCAGAGAAGATCATCTGCATGATCATGCTGATACAGCATCCGCTGTGTCTAGATCAACAACACTTCCGGGCGCATCACTGGACCGCAAGAAATTCCACTTCGAATCCATTCCAGTCATGGAAAATAATAATAATAATAATAATAATGCACGTCCACAGTCGAGAATTGAATTTTCCGACGAAGATTTTGATGTTATATTCAACACTCAGCCTCACGAGCCTCCAAAAAACGTGCACATACCGATTCACAAAAATATAGAGCATGACCAACTTCTGTCGGATCAACCACAACTACATTTCCATATGAATCCATCGCAGCAAACACTTTACAATTCCGGAAGCTTTGGTAACATGGGGCGGAATCAAATGTTCTCGGATTTGCCTAAAAGAGATGGAGATCGATTGGGAAAGGGTGAGTGGTTAAAGAGGTTCATGCATATACGAAAAAAAAAGGAAAAATCGTTTTATTTTCAATGAATTTTAAATTAAGGATGATTGGGAGGTATGATGGGGAAAAAGGTGAATTTTTGTTTAAGGTAAGACTATCGCTCACGTCACCACTAAGCGTGGGGGCAAGGGAGGTTAGGAAAAAATTATTTGGAACAACCAAAGGAGGGAGAAATTGTTCAACCTATAATGCTATTCAGCCTCAATAATTTCTTGCTTTCATATGAAAGCATAATTTAATCAAAATAATTATATCTACTAATATTTTGATTTTTTTTTCGAAGAACCATTTTTTAAAATTCTGATACGGGCCTGCCTACGCACACTAATGTGCGCGTATACGTATGCGCGCACACTAGAGAATACTCCTGTAGTTGTACACACATACAGAGCGACCGCGTGTACGTACACAGCAGTGCTGGCCTGCCATTAATCGTTTATTTTTTTTTCTCCAAAACTATGGGTCAGAAATAACTGATTTCGGTCTCAAAAAAATCTTAAAAGTGGTGACTATGGACTACAATTTTTTCAGAAGCCCCGTAAATGCCGTTTTTCTTTAAATTTATAATGATTGAATCGCGACTCAATTTACTCGTTTTCTTATGGGAAAAATGCACTTTTTGAAATTCAATATCTCGGATTCCACGGGTCAGAAAATTTTTCACCATGAGGAAAAGTTGTTGGGTTTCCTGTGAAGAATATCTCTGAATTTTTTCAGATTTTTCGTATTTCAAGCCTCTGGTGATAGTCATACCTTAAAATCGATGTCGTGCTAGCCGTGAATTTTCGCACGTTTTGGGCCTTATGTCGATGATGAGACGGCATTTACTCATTTTTTTTACTGATTTGAGGGTATTTATCGTGATGAAAAGCGTTCATCTCCTTTTTTAATCGAAGAGATTTTATAGAAGAGGAAAAAGAAGATTGGCTGATGAAAAAATTGATGTTTTTATGTGTCTTGGGTTAACGTACTGAGGAGACTGTGAAGAATTAATTTTATAAGTTTGTCTCTATGGCAAACTGAGAGATGATTTTTTTTGAAGGGACAGGCAAAGGTGCTTGGAAACCCTCAGAATCGGAATTCTGAGGGACGTCATATTTGGTAGGGAAGATGGAATTTTTTTAAGTTTAAAATTTCTCATTTTTTTCATATTTTTCATTAGAAGTCCGTTCCTATGGCGAATTGAGAGACAATATTCTGTAGGGTAAAGGGCAAAGGTGTTTGGAAGGCCTCAGAACCGGAAATTCAGAGGACGTCAAATTTGGAGGGAAAATGGAATTTTTTAAAGTTCAAAGTTTCTCATTTTTTGCATATTTTTTTCCATAAATCCTGTCCTATAGCGAATTAAGTGCCAATTCTTTTTTAAGATAAAGAGCGGAGGTGTTTGAAAGTCCTTGGAACAGAAAATTTAAGGGACGTCATATTTAGAGGGAAGATGGAGCGTTTTTAAGTTCAAAATTTCTCATTTTTTGCATATTTTTCTTCATAAGTCCGGTCCTATGGCGAACTGAGAGATGATTTTTTTTAGGGTGAAAGGCAAAGATGTTTGGAAGCCCTCAGAACCAGAATTTTAAGGGACGTCATATTTGGAGGGAGGATAGAATTTTTTTGAGTTTAAAGTTTCTCGTTTTTTGCATATTTTTCATTATGAGTCAGTTCCTATGGCGAATTGAGAGACGATTTTTTTTGTTTGGTGCAAGACGATGATATTGGGAATTCCTCGGAACCAAAGATTTGAGGGACGAAAAACAAAATACGCAAAAAATGAGAAATTTCAAACTTAAAAAAATTACAACTCCCCTCTAAATCTGACATCTCTCAAATTTCCGGTTCCAAGGGCTTCCAAACACCTCTCTCCTTCACCCTAAAAATGATTGTCTTGTAATTCGCCATAGGACCGGACTTATAAAAAAAAATATGCAAAAAATAAGAAATTTCGTAATTAAAAAATTACAATTCTCCTCAAAATTTTGAAGTACTTTAAATTTTCGGTTTTGAGGGCTTTCAAACACTTTTGCCTTCTATCCTAAAGAAGATCGTCTCTCAATTCGCCATAGGAACGGACTTATAAAATTAATCCTTCACAGTCTCTCCAGTACGTTAATCTAAAATACATAAAAACATCGATTTTTTTGTCAGCCAATCTTTTTTTTCCTATTTTATAAAATCTCTTCGAATAAAAACGGAGATGAATGGTTTTTATTACAAGAAATACCCTTAAATCAGTGAAAATGAGTAAATCCTGTTGATCTCATCATTGACATGAGGCCCAAAACGTGCGAAAAGCTTCATCGACATGAAAATCTCAAAATTTAGAGATTTCTATATTTTTTTGAAATTTTACGAGATTTTTGGTAAATTTTAATGTGTTTCCAAATTTTTCTGAAATCCATTTTATATTTAATTTAATTCATTTTTTAGGAATGATGGAGTCATTTGATCCATTTCAATACAGTGATTTTTCGGAAACTCCTGCCTCCGACATTTTCAAGAATTACGACAGAATTTTTGGAAAACACTCGAAAATAAAACCTGAGGCTTTTCGAGTCCAAACGCATTATCCTCCAAGAAATGAAGGGGAGAAGCAAGTGGAAGAGGTAGAGGAGGATGTTGATGAGTACAGATCAGAAGAGTCTTCACACGAAAAATACGAAAAATCGAGAGAGGCTGGAGGTGAAGAAAAGGCGAGTGAAGAGGCTAGACTTGAGAGATTTGAGGAATCTTATAGGGAAGAGACTCCTTATCGTGGTACGTTTTAAATCTCATTTTACGTTATTTTTGAAGGGATAATTCGATTGCAAAAAGGATAAAACAGAGGAAAATTCTATTTTTTTCCGCATTTTTTGGAGATATATCTCGGAAAATAATGGAGATACTCCCTTTTTGCCTCAAGTATTTTTTGTAGAGAATTTTGATGCTACAAAACAAAAATAGAAAAAAAAATCATACTATTTCGCTTATTTTCTGATTTATTTAAAAAAAAAACGAAAAATAACTGATTTTCTCTTATTTTAGTAATTTTCTTGTTTTCTGGGAATATTTCGGGAAATAAGCGAGATAAAGCGATTTTGCCAGTATTCTTAGCTACAAAAAAGGCAAAATAAGGGCAAAATCATCTTATCTCCTTTAGCTTCCAAGATATTCTTTAAAAAAACTGCGAAAATGAAAAAATTTACTTATTCTGTTTATTTGATGTTTATCAGGATCCAAATATGCAAAAGAGGCGGAAAGAGATTCTTCAGAAAGGCCTGAAGGCAGATCTGATGATGAAGAGGAGGAGACTCGTAGATCCATAGAAATTGATGAGAAAACCCGAACAACAACAAAATTCCCTCCTTTTCGTTATAAAAGTCATCATCAAAGGCCTACAGAGGGAAAATCCCAAAGGTCCAATTCACAGAAGCACAGGAAGGAGCAAAGTCATGCTTCAAGAAAAATTCATTCTTAAATAATTGCAGTTGGTGATGATCATCAAAAATGTGAAAACCTTTAAATGTTCATCCTGATATCAATATTTAATTCAAACATACATATATATGCATATAAAAAAGACCGGGGCGAGATGAATCTGTGAGATGAAATGATTGGAGATTTTTTAAAAGAGCGGCGACTCATCGAAAAAATCTGCAAAAATTCACCAACAATGGAGACATATTGAAGCATGTTCTCAAATTTTTTCAGATTTTTTCACAAAGTTCTTCACGTAGAAAAAAATTCGCAAATCATTTTCATTCGAAAAAAAAATTTTTTTTTTTTTTAAATTTCATACGTAGGTCCATTTTGCCCCGATCTTCCCTATATATATATATATGTATACATGTATAATTATAAACAATAATTAACGATAATTAATGTTTCTTTGAGTTGCTTAATATCTGCAAACATTGAGAAGATATGAATCGATATTTGCGTAATTTATTCAGTTATTCAGTTACTGACCATATAAAATCGATTTGTGGATAAAGTCTCTTGGGAATTGACTCCTCAGGCATAAAGTTTATGGAGTATCTTGGAGAAGTATAAAATAAATAAAAATATTATTCGCTATATATATCGCAACTCTGCGATCCTCATAAATAAAAAGTCTTGGAGTAGTTGGGTCTACTATCCTTTTTATTTCACTATTATGAGATGCAGAGGAGGTCAAGAATAGTTGTTGCTTCATTTTAGGAAAGAAAAAAAAAAAAAAAGTGGAGAAAAGTGGATTGAAAGGATAAAACTGGAGTATTTGAGTTTCGTTGGAAATTGAATGATTTATGGAGTGGAAATTCATGGAAATGAGGAGAAATAATTGAAATAAAGTTTCATCGATAGTTTTGTTGACAAGCTGAGGAAATTTTAGATGGAAAATATGGGTCGAAGTTTATTTTTAGGAATTTTCTGAAAATTTTCAGTTTTTCAGCAGAATTTTTTTTTGTTTTTTTCATAAAAAATCAGTTTTTTGAGAATATTTTTTGTTCTATTGGTCGTAATGACTCGTAGTTGCTCTCAAATGAAAGCTGAGGTCATTTTCCATCGATTTATGTGGTTTTCAACCGAAAAATATTGATTTTTGAGGAATTTACAGGCCATTATGTAAAAAAAAAACCGTTTTTGCAACGAAAAACAGTCAAAAATCGTTCATTTTTCTTTTCAAACCCCATGAATCGATGGGAAATGAGCTCACCTTTCATTCAAGATCAACCCCAGGTCGCTACGACCAATAGAACCAGAGATATCCCCAAAAAACTGAATTTTTCTAAGAATCTAAACATTCGACCTTCAAATGACCTCTAAAAAACTCGAAATTTCAAGAAATTCCGAAAAATGACTTGTGACCTATGTTTTCCAGCTAAAATTTCCTCAGCTTTTCAATGGAATCATCTAAAAAATTCTAGCTCCAACCGTTCGACCGCAAAACCCTCATTTTTCCCCTCTTTTCTCAATTTTTGAATCGTTCCAGTCATTATTACCCCAAAATATCCATTTTTTTTTTGTTACTTGTGTAAATATATCGCAATAAACTTATTGATGGGAGCTTCAGCATCATCAAAAAGAGCAAGAAACAATTAAATCGTGTGTACATACCTCTACAACACAGTACATCTCGTAACTAGCCGCAACGACATCCCCTCGTTCCAAATTACTTCTAGTTCATCAAAGAGATAAGACGCTGTTGCAATTCCATTTACTTTCTCATAATAAACCATCGAATCTAAGTGGACAAACCCTAGTGATTGTGTCCGATCATTATGGTCATCGCTTCGATCATCATTAAAACGCCATAACCTATAATTAGGTCCTGGATTGATGTATTTTCGTGCCTCTCGTTGATACTTTTAATTAATTTTGTTGCATTGTATCATTACGTGGTCACTGACGATTTTTTCTACCGAAATTTCTTGCTGTATATATAGGGATTGAGACAGTTGGTTGACATCAGTTCTCTTACAAAGCCGCAAGTACGATGAAGACTGTTTTCAAGGTAATATGCATGGCCGCCATTTTGATAAGTACATTGCCGCCATTTTGAGAAACGTATAGTCACCAATTTTAATAAGTGCATGGCTACCATTTTTAAAAACGTATATTCGCCATTTTTATAAAAATATTGCCGCCATTTTAAGGAGTGTAGAGTCGCCATTTTGTTAAACGCATTGCCGCCATTTCAATAAGTGCATGGCCACCATTTTTAAAAACGTATTGTCGCCATTTTTATAAGAACATCGCTGCCATTTTGATAAGCATATGGTCGCCATTTTGATACGTACATTGCCGCCATTTTGATAAGCGCATCATCGCCAAATTTCAATAAACGCATGGCCACCATTTTGAAAAACATAGAGTCGCCATTTTGGAAAGAATATCAATGCCATTTTAAGAAGTGCATAGTCGCCATTTTGTTAAATGTATAGTCGCCATTTTAATAAGTGCATGACCACCATATTGTTAAACGCACTGCCGCCATTTTGATAAGTGCATAATCACTATTTTAATGACTGCATGGCCGCCATTTTGATAAACACATGGTCGCCATTTTGAGAAGCGCGTGGCCACCATTTTGATAAGCGCAAGATCACCATTTTAATGAGCGCATTGCCAAAATTTTGTTAAACGCATTGCCGCCATTTTGTTAAGCCCATTGCCACCATTTTGTTAAACGCGTTGCCGCCATTTTGTTAAACGCATTGCCCCCATCTTAAAAAGCCCATAATCGCCATTTTGATAATTGTAGGGTCGCCATTTTAATCAGGACATGGTGGCCATCTTGACAAGTGCACGGCCGCCATTTTGTTTTGATACAATTTTAGGAAGAATTCAACGAACTTTAATCATCTAATTATCATTTTCAGAGCCTCGCACTTCTTGCACTAGTGTATTTCGTCGATGCAACAAGTAAATTCGAGGTGAACAACAAAACAAAAAGAGGTGTTGCCCTTTTTGGATCACCAGGTTATGATTATTTTGGGCTGATACCGGCTTATGGTTCTCCATGGGCATCTGCACCTTTTGTAGCTCCTTGGGCAGGTCCATTATCATCAGATCTTGCCTTAGGACAGATCCAGGCACAAGCCACACACGATGTAGCTCTTCAGGTTTGTTTCCATTTCTTTATTTCGGTCGCGAAGAGGTAAAACGGGTTAAGTCCATTTTTTTTGAATATCTCGGAAACTAAGCGAGATAGAGCGATTTGTCAAGAGACATTTTTTGTCGAGAATTTCAAGGACTACAGGAAGGATCAAGACAAAACCGCTTTATCTCGCTTATTCTCCATTTGCAGGTATTTTATCTCAAGAAAGTAACGATAATCTGAAATTTAAGGTTTTAAGGCTTTTTTTTGAATTCATTTCAGGCACTAAGAGACCCAGGCGTTGGTGCTCCAAGCATTGCTTATACTCCCGAGATCTTGCGAGCAATTCAACAAGCCAAAGAAGCAAATCACAATGTTCTTCTCGCACAGAACAGAGTTGCTGAAGCGAAACATGCCGCTGTTATTCAACAAAAAATAGCACTGGCGAAAGAAGCAGCCGCTCGTGAAGCCACTCAGAGGTAAAGAAAAAGAGGAATAAAAATCAGTTTAATCTCAAGTAATTTGAGATTTAACCAGAAATCTCAAAATGGGGAGATTGCCTCATTTTTTTATTATAATAAAATTAGAACAGTAAAAAAAAGTAATTCCAAATTGAGTATTTCGAGATATCTGATAGCGAAAAATCCATTTTGGGTATCTCGAGAAATTCGATCCTTATATGTATAGAAACATAATTTAGGTCTTTTCAAAGATTTATTCGATGAAAAAGATAAAAAAGTTTTCTTCAAAATTTTTTTTAAAGAAACTTGTGTATTTTAATTAATCCAATTCATTTGATTTTTTGAATTTAATTATGATAATAATTATTATAAGAAAAATTTCACATGTTTGCTATTTTTAGTATCGATTTGCTCTTCATCTTGGCAAATAACGAGAGTTTATGCATTCATATTTGCAGATCTGAAGCTATTGCTGCCCATGCCCAAGCCGATGCTAGATCCAGTGCTCAGCAGCTCGTTGCACTTCAACAGAAGTTGGCGACATTGAAGGACACTGTTGCAGCAGCACAACGTGTTGCTGCTGCTCGTGAAGCTGCAGCAGCTGCAGCTATTCAACGTAATGCCTCTGAAACTGCTGCAGAACTGCGGAAACAAGATGTGGACAAGCAGATAAATCAGAGTGAAAGAGAAGCCAAGGTTCTTATTCATGAATATTAGTTTTTTTTAGAAAAATTGATTTTTTACTAGATTATGAATTTTTTGAAGATATTATGGAAACTAATGGAGATACGCCCTTTTTGCCCTAATTTTGGTTTTACAAGAATTTTAAAAAGTTACAAAAAAGAATTGTAACAAAAAGGGCGTATCTCCATTAATTTCCCGGAAAATGCGAAACTTATGATTAAAATAAAAATTCAATTGATTTTCATTTCTTTGGTAATACTTCGGAAAATAAGCGAGATGAAGCGGTTCGGTTTGAATCCTTTCTTTCAGTTCTCGAAATTCTCTGCAAAAAGAAGTAAAACTGCCCTATCTCGCTTAATTTCCGAGATATTCCCCAAAAAACAAGAAAATCACTGAAATAAAAAAAACTGCTAAATTCTGTTTTTTTCTGAATATCTCGGAAAATAAGCGAGATAGAGCGATTTCATCCGAATTCTTCCTTTGAGCTCTTGAAATTCTTAAAGAAGTATTCCAAAGGACAAAACTGCCCTACCTCGCTTACTCTCCTCTACGTTTTTAAAAAATAACAGAATAAAATTCACGAGTGTAGTAGAATACCACGTTAAGTCGAAAAAAGTAAATTTTCCAGGAGAGCCGAAAAACCGTAAAATGATGACCCAATCTTGATTATTCGCTACATTCATGATGAACGTCATTGATCCACAGTCACTTTACATATTCAAAAGCTATTATTGTCGGCAGTCTTTTTTTCTTCTATAATTTCAACGACTTAACTTGAAATGTCTGGAAAGAAATTCAAGTTATGTCGACTTAACTCGCCAAATAAAATAAATACTAATATTAAATGAATACTTATCGATTATAATTATTATAATCGATGAGTATTTATTTGAATTATACGAAGAATATATTTATATTGAGTAAGATCGTCTAAGCAGATCATAACACAATATAAACTCAATGAAGAGAGACTGAGTTATGTCGACTTAACTTTGACACGTATGATTATTTTTCAAGTCAAGTCGACATACCTCAAATCTTCTCCTGAAAATTGCGAAAAGCGAACTTGACCTGTTATGCATGTTCAAAAATGAGGCCTTCAATGGTCATATTCAGCCGAATCCTTTCTGTGGGACACGTGTCCATACATCCTGAAGCTAATTCTGATAACATCTCATTTTTTACAAAAATTGACTTAACTTGTTATTCCACTATACTCGTGATTTAATTAATCTACACAAAATTCACATTTTTACGATATAAAAAGCATACATGTGTCTCTCTTTTTTAAGGCTCGAGACATTGCAGCAGCTAAAGAAAACGCCATAGCCAAAGCCGTCTATCATGCCGCTGCTTCAAAGCCCTCTCATCACCCCTGGGCATAATTTATAATTTACAAATGAAAATCAATTTATCATAATTTTTCTTCAATTAGTGGTGAAGGCTCAGAATAAACCGCATATCTACTCTGTATTATCTACATAAATAAAACACACAAAACATGTTCACCAAAAAAAAAGGCTTCTTATTTATTACAAAATAAGGAATAAAAGAAATTTTCTAAATCGAGCATATGAGATGGTTTTACTCTTATTTCCATCGACACCGGATGAAGTTACTTTCATTTATAACAATTTTTTACTGATTCCATTCTGCAATTTTATATTTAAGAGATACGCCTTTCTTCAGTACTTTCTTTTCATTTGTGTATTAGTGTGATATATATCACAAACTACTCTCACTGCAAAATTCTCTCACTAAATTCCTTCTTTTTTCAGTCTTATTTGCACTTATTAAAGAAAAATGGGGCAAAATGGACTATTTGGACAATATTATTCGGGAATTTTTTTCGGAGTGAAGGAGTTTGTGAAAAAATCTGAAAAAATTTGAGAAAATGGTACAAAATGTGAAGATTTTTAGTGAATTTTTTTGGATTTTTTCGATGAGGTTTAAACTTAGAAAAAAAAATCCCAAAATTTTTTGATGAAAGGTCCATTCAAAATGATTTACGTATTTTTTTCAGAGTGACAGAGTTTGCGAAAAAATTTGAAAAAATTTGAGAAAATACTCCAAAATGTCTACTTTTTAGGTGAATTTTTTCAAATTTTTTTGTCAACTCCAAAATATTAAAATTTCCAAAAAAAATTCCAGATTTTCAAAAATTTCGAAAAAAAAATCGAAAAAAAATTTCAAATTATCGAAAAAATTGGGAAAAATTTCGAAAAATCTCAAACATTAAAATGGAAGTGATATTTGAAATGTAACTTGATGGTCCATTTTGCCCCAGTTTTCCCTGCTACTATTGATTCGCACAAAATGAAAAGTAAAGAAAAAGAAATAAGTAGAAAATATCAATCAACAAGCCGCCCGAAGTTCTCTTCGGAATCTTCGTTTCTCATTTCTCCATCAGACGAAAGAAATAAAAAAAGACGATAGAAACTGAATTAATTTATAAAAGTTGTTATTAATTGCAGAGTAACATTCTTTCGATACTCTCGCCAATGGGAATTTCGCCCGAGAGAGTCTCCAACTTTTTTAAATCAATTTTCACATCAAATAAATGAAATAAATTAAATAAATGCAAAGAAAAATCACATTATCGGTAATTATATGTCAATACACACTTGATGCGAAATGTCTCCTCTTTTTTTTGCTTTTTTTTGCTTTTAATGATGAACACACAAGTGGGAGAAAGCTATAAAAGTGTAAACACTTGGTGATAATATCTAGTGCATAGTCGATCGTTCAATAACGCACCTGTTCGAACAATGTTAAATATGTTTTTTATTGTAAGTAGTGCGTGATAAAATAGAAAAAAAAGCAGAGGCAATGCACTTATTTTTTTTTCATTCAAATTCACAGGCTTTTACGTATTTATCAATTTTTGTAGCTATTGCGAGTGGATTGGAGCCTGTAAAAATTTGGCAAGGGTAAATATTTATTTAAAAAAAGAGAAAAAAATGGAAAAATGATTTTTTTAGGTTTTTTTTGGGTATTTCGGAAACTGAGCGAGATAGAGCGATTTTTTTAGAATATTTTGGAAACTAAGCGAGATAGAGCGAATTTTCTTTTAATTTTTTGGAAAATAAGCGAGATAGAGCGATTTTTTAAAGAATATTTTGGAAACTAAGCGAGATAAAGCGATTTTGCTTTCAATATTTTGGAAAATAAGCGAGATAGAGCGATTTTTTAAAGAATATTTTGGAGAATAAGCGAAATAAAGCGATTTTTTTTTTAGTATTTTGGAAAATAAGCGAGATAGAGCGATTTTTTAAAGAATATTTTGGAAACTAAGCGAGATAAAGCGATTTTTCTTTTAATATTTTGGAAACTAAGCGAGATGAAGCGATTTTTCTTTTAATATTTTGGAAAATAAGCGAGATAAAGCGATTTTTCTTTTAATATTTCGGAAACTAAGCGAGATAGAGCGATTTTGCTCTCAATATTTTGAAAAATAAGCGAGATAGAGCGATTTTCTAAAGAATATTTTGGAAACTAAGCGAGATAAAGCGATTTCTCTTTTAATATTTTGGAAACTAAGCGAGATGAAGCGATTTTTCTTTTAATATTTTGGTAACTAAGAGAGATAAAGCGATTTTTCTTTTAATATTTTGGAAAATAAACGAAATAGAGCGATTTTTCTATTAATGTTTTGGAAACTAAGCGAGATAGAGCGATTTTTCTTTTAATATTTTGGAAAATAAGCGAGATAGTGCACCTTTTAGCCTCAACCTTTTCGCTCTATCTCGCTTATTTTCCGCGATCATTGCAATAAAAAACAAGAATTAATTTTTCTACCATTTTAATGATAATTTCATTGTTTTTTGGGGAAAATCTTGGAAATTAAGCGAGATAGAGCGATTTTCGTAGTAAACCTTTTTCTAGAGAATTTCATAAGGTACAAAAAAACTTGAATTTTTATGAAAATGGCTCTATCTCGCTTAATTCCCGAGGTTTTCCCCCAAAAAACAATGAAATTATCATTGAAATGGAAGAAAAATTAATTTTCTTTTTTTTTGCAAATATCGCGAAAAATAAGCGAAATAGAGCGAAAAAGCTGAGAGTAAAAGTCGCTCTTTCTCGCTTAGTTTCCGAAATGTTTAAAAATAATTGATAATAACAATAATTAATAATAATAATAATAATAATTAATAATAATTAATAAATAATTGAATTATAATTGAAATAAAAGAACAATTCTTTTTTTTTTTGTAAATATGCGAGAAAATTATTGTTGAATTCCGATATATTTTCAAAAAACTGGAAAAAATAAAATCGATTTTTCCTAAAATGGAAAAGAATTACTTTTTTTTTTTGGCATAATTCCAGTAATTATATATTTGTTAATTATTCAATTAGCACGAGCTCTCACAGTGGACACAGGACTTATCGCAACAGTGATAATCAAATTGTCCATCAAAATGTTGATTCCTATGGAAATCCCATTGCACCATACAAACACACATTCAACGCACTTTCTACACATGAAAATGACTGGGAACAATACAATAATCATCTAGACCTACCGCAAAATCTTGAAGTGTCAAAGCCAGTCCCATTCACTGGTAAGGCCCAATAATAAAAGAAAAATCATGTTTAAAAAAACGTTATAAGGAAAAAAAAGTGATAAAAATCATCAAATAATTTGATTTCACTTATTCCTAGCGAATAAAAAAAAAAAAAAAAAAATTGTTTAATTTTCTAAATTTTGTTTATTCAAAGAGATCAATTGTTTAAATAAACAAAATTCAGTAAATTAAATCGTCATTTTAGAAACAAAAGGGCGTAAGTGCTATTCTTATACATAGCACTTACGCCCTTTTGTTTCTAAGGCAACGAATTTTTTTTAAGGCACTTACGCCCCTTTTTTTCTAAAGTGACGAATTTTTTAAATAATTTTTTTCCAATTTTTTTTCCCCCTTTTTTTTAAAAATGTTTTGTGGAATTTTTTGTTTAGGAAATGCGGAATATTCTCAGCCAATAAGAATTTCTCCAGTGTTTCAACCAATTGGAGTGCCTGTGATAAGAACAATATTTGTGCCTGCTGAAAGAAAAGTACCCTATGCCATTGAGAAAATTGTTCCAGTACCAGTGGAAAAGCCAATTCAAGTTACAGTTGAAAAATATATTCCAGTTCCAGTGGAGAAGCCTTATCCAATTCATATTCCTGTTTATAAACATATTTTTCATAGAATGGGGAGAGGACAGGATCAAGCCTACACTCGACGTCGTCGATATCATCGGCCATAATTAAATAATTAGTTAATTAATTAATTTGTAATTAATTTATTTTTTTTGAGATTTTTACCTCGTTTCTACTGTGATATACACAGATTTTTGTTTTTTTTAGTATATCTCGGGAATTAATGGAGATACGACATTTTTGTACGAATCCTTTTTTGTAGAGAATTTTTAGAGCTACAAAAAAGGATTCGGGTAAAAAAGACGTATCTCGCTTAGTTTCCGAGATATTCTTAAAAAACGAAAAAATCATGATTATAATAAAATTTTTGTTAATTTTAAGATTTTGGAAATATCTCGGAAAATAAGCGCGATAGAGCGATTTTACTAGAATCCTTTTTTGTAGCTCTTGAAATTCTCTACAAAAAAGGATTCATGTAAAAAAAGCGTATCTCGCTTAGTTTCCGAGATATTCTTTTTGTTCTGTTTAACGACTGAAAAAATGTTTTTTTTTATTGAAAAAATGTTTTTTTTTTCTGTTTTTTTTAATTAAAAAAATGTAATTTTCAATTTTTTTACTGTATTTATTTTTTTTAATAAAGAAAATCCACTCTGAAACACAGTTTAATCTTTTTCCTGATGGGGCAATAGGGAAGTAAGATTTTAATAATTTAGAAAGGATTGAGAAATTGAAGTGAATTCATTGATCTCCGTTATAGTTTATGAGATAAACAAATATTCTATTTCCGAATGTTTAGAGAAGAGATTTGCAGGAGTATAATTTTTGTAATTGAATAAGGAAAGATTGTGTTACTCGATTGCAGATGAAGTTCCATAACAATTGCGTTAGGGAATCGATTGTCTAGGGATCACAAAAGTGAACGGATATTGGAGACAAAACAGATATTTGATGCCTTAGAAAAAAAGGGGCGTAAGTGCTATGCTTATACATAGCACTTACGCCCCTTTGGTTCTAAGGTAATTTTGGAAAATCTAAAAATCGTAAAATATTAAGGATTTTTCAAAATAATCGGATAAAAGAAAAATTATTGATGTTAAATTTGAGAAAAATCTTAGAAAAATCCCAAAAATATTTTGAAAATAATTTTAAAATTTTTGGAAAATCTCAAAAATATTTTGAAAATAATTTTATAATTTTGGCAATAATCTGAAAATTTTGAAATCTAAAGGATTTTTGGAGTAAGTGAAGAAATAAAAGTTGCTGGACTTAAATATGAGAAAAATCTTTGAAAAATCTCCAAAATATTTTCAATTTTGTTTTGAAAATTTTGGTATTTTTGAAGAAATTCGGAAAATTTTGGAATTTTCGAAGAAATTTAAAAAATTTTGGATTCTCAAATAGAATTTTGAAAATTTTGGAATTCTCAAAGAGATTTGGAAAATTTTGGGATTTTCAAATAAATATTGAAAATTTTGGATTTTTAAATAAATTTTGAAAATTTTTGGATTTCCAGAAAAAATTTGAAATTTCTAAAAAAATTCAAAAAAATGAAATATAACGAATTTTTGTCCTTTGGCATAAGTGCTATATATATATATATATATGCATAGCACTTACGCCCCTTTGCTTCTCACCTCCCGATATCCTTTCCTTATCATCTGAAATTTGAATCATTTAATACAATGAAGAGTCAATTCTCGTGATGAGGAAATTCATACAATTCAATAGGGTTTCCATTGAATTGTCTAGGGTAGGAGGTAGAGACAGGCAAGACATTACCAGCGTCTGACAGTGAAAGGCAACATAGTATATTAAGAAGTGAAATGTGCAAAAGACATGTTAGTCATCCAAGAGACTTCCTAAACTCAAGTTTTGTCTCTACCCTCAAAAAAATGAGACTTATTAATAAATTTGTGAGTCCAAACGAAAAAAAACAATAATTAGGAAAATTAATAAAATCGAAAAATTCAGAAAAATCCAATTTTTCATCAGTTTTTTAAAGATATCTCGGAAGATAAGCGAGATAGAGCGATTTTGCATCAATCCTTTTTTGTAGCTCTTGAAAATCTCTACAAAAAAGGTTTCTTGTAAAATCGCGCTATCTCGCTTAGTCTCCAAGATAATTTAAAAGAAAGAAATTTTTTTTTCGTGAAATTTTCGAATTTTTTGATTTTCTAAAAAATTTTTTTTTTTTAATTAATTAAATTTTTTTTGAATTTTTTCTTCAGGTGGTGCTAGTTTACCTAGGATCATGGACATCAGCAGCACCTATAACTATGATGCTCCTCAACAATTGGCAACAGCCATATCAATCATCTGGAGGCTGGGGAAGAATAGCGAGAGCAGATCAAAGCCAAGTTGAATCATCAAATGGAGAATACGATCATAATAGTGATTATGGACCACCTCAGGGTGGATTCGAGCCTTCAGGACACTTCCAGCACAATTTCCAGCAGTATGGACAGTTTGATGGATACCAAGACTCCAGTCATTTTGAACAAAATGATCAGGATAATCATAATTTTCATGGAGACAATCATGTTCACTCGGTTCCTGTCTCGGAACATGTTGAAGTGACGAAACCTGTGGCTGTTCCTGTTTACAAAGAAATCGGTGAGAAAAGTGTCATATTAGCATTAATTATTTGATGATCAAATCAAAGATATTTCCTAGAATTATTTAAATTTTTTTCGATTTTTTAAAAAATTTTGAAAACAAAAAAATGAGAAATTTCGAAGAAATTTCGATAAAATTTTGATTTTTTTTTTTGGAAATTCTGAAAAATCACAGAAACTGTTATATTGAGGGAAAATACAGATTTTTAAGGAATACATTTTGGAAAATCCGGAAAAATTATGGAAATTTCGAAAAATCTGGAAAATTCTAAATAAAAATCGAAATTTTCGAAAAAAAATCGAAATCTTGGAAGATTTTAATATTTGGCAACGAAAAATCGAAAAATTTCGAGGAAATTTCGAAAAATATTGAAATTTTTCTATTTTTAGATTTTTCGAGTTTTTAATGAACACATTCGTTCAATTTGTGAAAATTCTATAAATTTCGAAAAAAATTCATTTTTTTAGATTTTCCAGATTTTTAAAGAACACATGCGTTCAATCTGTGAAAAATTCTAGGAATTTCGAAAAAAATCTGGAAATTCTAAATGAAAATCGAAATTTTCGGAAAAAAAACGAAATTTTGAAAAAATCGAAATTTTCGAAAAAAATCGAAATTTTGAAAAAATTTAAGAAATCCAGAAAAATCTTAAAAAATCTCAAATTGTCAGAAAAAAATACGATTTTTCAACAAAAGCAATTATCGCAAAATGTGTTTTTTTTTCTCATAATAATCACAATATTAATGTTTTCTAAGGAAAATTCCCAATTTTTTTTTTTTAAATTAATTTTCAGGTGTTCCTGTGCCTCATCCAGTAAAGATCGAAGTTCCCCACCCAGTCGCTATCGGAGTGCCCCAGCCATACCCAGTAGCAGTCCCAGTTTCCCACCCCGTTCCCATAAATGTTTACAAGACAATAGCAGTTCCAGTCGAAAGAAAGGTTCCATACCCAGTGGAAAAGCACATTCCAGTTCCAATCGAGAAGCCTGTTCCCATCACAATAGAACGACACATCCCCGTACCTGTTGAAAGACCATACCCCATAAAAATCCCCATTTACAAGACAATATATCATCACTCCAAGTCTTATCGACACTAAAAAAAAAAAAAAAATTATAAAAAAAAAAAAAATTAATTAATAGCATAAGAACATAAGTTCCCCATTTTTTTGTTTTTTCTGTACATATGTTATGTTTTTTCATGTTAAATTATGAATATACTGTTCATTAATAGGGAATAAAGATAATTTGTATCAAAATCATGAGAGTTGTTCAATTGCACGTTTTTTGGAAGAATTTCCTTAAGGATGTTCTGCATTTATTGTGATTTCGTCAGTGTTCCAGTCCCTGAACATGAAAAAATGAGTCTTTAAATTCCTCATTAAAATTATTTTCAGGGAATTATGAAACTCTGCGAGTGTTCAAATATTATATTATTATCATTACATTTCACATATATTTTTTTTTACTCTTTATTTAATTAGTTTGAGAATTATTTTGAAAAAAGCGTTGAATTCTAGGAAATTCTGGCGACACAAGTTGGCAGCACTTACGTGCGAGTGACAATTTTTCAATAATTATTATTAATTTTAATGCCAATTATTGACCCAATTGTCGTATAAAAATGTAGCATTTGTGCGGAGGATAATTTCTCACGTAAATCCGAAATTTCATCAAATTTGAAGAATTTTTCGAAAAGTTTCTTAAGCTTTTGTGAATTTCCCATAAGAACACATGTTAAACGATGGTTTTTAAAAAATTTATAACTTTTAAATCGGGTATGAAAAAAATCCAAAATTTTGCATACGGTTTCTTTATGAATTGGAGAACCTTGGAAAAAAATTTCATTGAATTCGTACATTTTTTAATTTTAGAATATCCTTAATTGGAGTGATCAATGTCCAGAATATAACTGGAAAAGTTTTGACATTCGGAAAGTTTGGGAATTTGGATAATAGATTGAGCTAGCGATGGTAATAGAATATTTGGATATATACTGTTGGGGCTTCAGTGAATGTTCATCCAGGGGTTTCAACTAGAGATCATGTTATAATGATCATCTCGCATGACCGTACTACTGCTGCAGGCGATGTAATCATGATACAGTATAATCCCGAATATTCAGTTCCATTAATTAAATGGGGGATTTTGATGAAACGGTGAGAGATGGGTCTTTTCTGATGATTGCATTGAAAAGCTGAGGAAATTTGAGATTGAAAACATGTATCGGAATTGATTTATTTTAATTTCTTGGAAATCGACCGCCATTTTGTGAAGATCGGCGGCCATTTCGTGAAAATCAGTTTTTGCCTCATAAATACGTTAAAAATTGATATTTTTAAGTTCGAAACCACATGAATCGATGGCAAATAATCTCATCTTCCACCTCGATTCGGAATTTTTGAGCTACGATCGATAGAACCAAAAATATCTCAAAAAAAGTGAAAATTTCGAAAATTCGAAAATCGAAAATTTTTCAAAAATTAAGAAAAATGAGTTTTGACACATGTTTTCCTCCTAAAATTTTCTCAGCTTTTCAATGAAATCATCAAAAAAATTCTATCTCCAATACTTCCCTCAATTTTCTTGAAATGAACCATAAAAATCAAAATCTCTCCTTTTTACTCGCACTTTTTTTCCCTTTTTCTCTCCCCCCCCCCCCCCTCTTGAATTTCATATTCGTAATAGCAGTTGCCCATTACCACTGTCGATGAAGATCCAACATGATCGAAAAAAAAGCCAAGCACTAACCGGTTAACACAAAAACGGACTTGGCTCAGATTTCCCATGGGTGATTTTGTGTACATTTTTCTGTGATTTCACTTGGGCATAGAGCTGTGAATTTTTTAACGCCCGTTATTTCCAACCAACCAAACCCCATATTTTCAGGAGGATGGGAATACTGATGATGATCAGAAAATAAAACAGAGTTCAAATACCATAAGAGAAATTGATGAATTTTTTTTTTTATCAGGATTTAAGTGCAAACTTTCGGATTTTCATAAGAAATCGTGAGAAATTTGATTTTTTAGTGAAAATAGGAAATTTTTGGATAAATCAATGCAATTTTTTCAGTTTTTTCAAATATTTCGGAAATTAATGGAGATACGCCTTTTTTGGGAATTTTAGAGAATTTTAATTTTAATTTTAATTTTTTTTTTAATTTTAATTTTTTTTTAATTTTAATTTTTTTATTTTAATTTCCTGTATTTCTATAAAAGAGAGTTTTTTTTGTAAAATCGCCTCATCTCGCTTATCTTCCGAAAGTTTCCCAAAAAAAAAAAAAAAAAATACAACTCAAATTCACTTCAATTTTAAAGAAAAATTTTCAAAAATTTGAAATTTTCCAGAAAAATTGATTTTATTTTGTTACCAGCTTTTTTTTAAATATCTTAGTAAATCATGGACATACGCCCTTTTGGTTCTAAGACGGTTTTGAAGGGAATTTCAAGAATTACAAATAAAATCGCTTTATCTCGTTTAATTTCCAAGACATTTGAGAAAAATTGATGCTGGAATAAAATCGAATTTTCTGAAAAATTTCGTAAAATTTTGTTAATTTTCTCATTTTTTTTTGTTTAAAATTTGAGGAAATTAAGCGAGATAAAGTGATTTTGTGTCTTTTTTTTCTGCAAAATTTCAAGAGCAAAAAGAGGATTGTGATAAAAAATTTCTCATGACTTAAGTGCTAACTTCCTGCATTTTCATAAAAACATCAATTTCTCATTCCCTCCTGTGCGGAAGTACAGCAAAAAAACGTTGACGATTTCATCTCTATTATGGATGTGATGGTGAGATAAGAGGCGCGATCTATGGTTAAATTATAGTGCCGCTGCACGAAAGGATATCCAGCCATCTGCATCATGATGCCCAAGATATTAAACAATGTTTCGTTTTTTTTTTTTTTTTTTTTTTTTTTTTTTCATGAATTTGATGAATTAATTGTAACATCAAAGCGCATTTCAATTTTAATTATTCTCCTTTTTTTTATCAATTTTTCCCTCATTTTAATTAAAATTTAGAACAAAGTTGCGATTGAATCTCTTCTCGTAATTTCTAAAATAAGAAAAAAAGAAAAAATCTCTTGGTAATTCAAGACACAATCATCAGCAGGATTCTCCAATTAACAATTTTTTTTCTCCTTTTTTTATCAAAAAGTTAATTGCAAAATTTTGCAGAAAATTGGAGTGAAGCTATAAAATGTAGCTTATTTTGTTGCAGCATTGTTCTTACGAGTCTTTCGAGAAAGAAGCCATGATGATAGACCAAAAGGAAAAGGATTCGCTGAGGGAAAGTTTTGCACCATGGGTGATTGTCTTTTCTGCTCTCCAATGATTTTATAGGAAGGAAAAAGAGGGAAAAGAAACAAAGGGGCGTAAGTCCTATGCTCATGTCACAGTACTTGAGCCCTTTTGCTTCTCAGGGGACGATATTTATCTGCAAAATCATCAAAAAAAAAAAATATATAGGAAACTGGTGGGAAATGGACCTATGGACCAAAGTAAACTGCACTTTTTTTTTTTTTAATGAAGATTTCAACGAAAAAATCTGAAAAAAATTGGGAAGATGCTGCGACATTTCTATTTTTTAGGGGGAATTTTTTCAAATTTTTTGAGACAAAAGCCTTCACTTTAAAAAAAAAGATCCCATTAATTTTGCGATGTTGGCCCGTTTTGCCCCAATCTCTTCTATTATTTATTTTTTATCAAATTTTTTAGACTGGAAAATCTCAAATAGAAAATATAACTGATTTCTGCAGTTAAATTTGAGAAAATTGAGGAGAAAAAATACTTAAATACATTTTGTTGGCTTAAAAAGAAAAGGGGCGTAAGTCCTATACTCATGTTACAGTACTTAAGCCCTTTTGTTTCTAAAATAACGATATTTATCTTCAAAATCATAAAAAAAGAAGCCAAATTTAGGGAAAACCGATCAAAAAGGACCTATGGACCAAAATAAACGGTTTTTTTGTTTTTTAATGAAGATTTCAACGAAAAAATCTGGAAAAAATTGGGAAGATGCTGCGATATGTCTATTTTTTGGGGGAATTTTCTCAATTTTTTAAAGACAAAAGCTTCCACTTAAAAAAAAAAAATCCCATTAATTTTGGGATGCTGGTCCGTTTTGCCCCAATCTTTTCTATATTTTTTTATTTTTTATCAAATTTTTCGGACTGAAAAATCGCAAATAGAGAATATTACTGATTTTTGGAGGTGAATTTGAGAAAATTAAGAAAAAAAAATACATAAAAAACATTTTGTTGCCTTAGAAAAAAAAGGGCGTAAGTCTTATGCTCATGTTAAAGCACTTAAGCCCTTTTTTTCCTAAGATGACGATATTTATCTGCAAAATCATCAAAAAAGAAGCAAAATTTAGGGGAAACTAGTAAAAAAAGGATCCATGGACCAAAATAAACTGCATTTTTTTTAAATGAAGATTTCAACGAAAAAATCTGAAAAAAATTGAAAAAATGCTCTGATATGTCTATATTTTTGTTGAATTTTCTCAAATTTTTTAACACAAAAAGCCTTCACTTTAAAAAAAAATCCCATTAATTTTGCGATGTTGGCCCGTTTTGCCCCAATCTTTTCTATATTTTTTTATTTTTTATCAAATTTTTGGGACTGAAAAATCGCAAATAGAAAATATAACTGATTTCTGAAGTTGAATTTTTAAAAATCAAAAGAAACAAAAAACATAAAAAACATTTTGTTGCCTTAGAAAAAAAGGGGCGTAAGTCCTGTATAAAAGTGTAATACCTTAGAAACAAAGGGGCGTAAGTGCTATAAAAGGCATAGAATTATAGCACTCACGCCCCTTTGTTTCCAAGATGACTTTTTTTTTATTTTCCTTTTTTTCCCCTAAAATTTGCTTATTTTGTTGCAGAATTGTTTTTTTTTTTTTTTTTTTTCGAGTCTCCGAGAAGAATGATCTCTTCTCCGGATGATAGTCCGAAAGGAAAAGGGGATTCGTTGAGGGAAAGTTTTGCACCATAGCGATTGTTTCTCCCGCTCTCCAATCACTATAGGAAGAGTATGATGTAAAGTAAAAAAAAAAAAGAATAAAAAAAAAATGAAATAAATCGGAAGAATCAAAGTGATTGTTGATTAACCACCAAACCATTCACTATTTCCAGTCACTTGCTCTCGTTTGTAATAGGATTTTATATATGTTGCATTTAAGAGAAACACGGGGGAATTTCAATGTAGATATGATTTCCGGGAGTTTAGAGAGAAAGAGATGTTAATGGTTGATAGAAGTTGGAGATTAATGGATAAAATGAGGTGGGATTAAAGATTGTAACCGGAAAAAGAGTTCATCATTTATCTTTTGAATAATCGATTAATCAGAAGTGTAAAAGTGAAACTTAAGAAATTCAATAGATTAGATAGATTTTTTTTTTAATATTTCGGAAATTAATGGAGATACGCCCTTTTTACCCTAATCTTTTTTTTTCTAATCTTTTGAAATATTCTGCAAGAAAAAATCAAGCAAAATCGCTTTATCTCGCTTATTTTCCAAAATATCCTCAAAAAACAAAAATTAATTCGTTTTTTCATTGAAAGCAATAATTTTCCTGTTTTTTGAAATATCGCGGAAAATAAACGAGATAGAGCAATTTTGCATCTTTCCTCTTTTGCAGAGAATTTCAAAAGCTACAAAAAAGGATCCTAAAAAAATCTAAGCGCTTTATCTCGCTTAATTTCCGAGGTATCTTCAAAAAATCATTAAAAAAAAGAGATTTCTCCTTTTTTGTACAAAAAAATCACGTTTTTCGTTAATTTTTTGGGAATATTTTTGAAAATAATGGAGATACGCCCTTTTAGGACAATCATACGCCCTTTTACGCCGAATCCTTCTTCATATTTTTTAAAATTCTTTATAAAAATGTCTTAAGACGAAAAAGACGTATCTCCAATTTTTCTGAAATTTTCTTTAAAAAATCGTTTTTTTCAATGCACATGTGATAAATCAATTTTTTTTGCAATTTTGCACTTGCAACTGGAGCAATTTGAAGCAATTGTAGGTGGTGAATTGTGTGTAGCCCTTGGGGAGAGGGGCGAAAGTAAATTTACTCATTTGTCTCAGTGAAAGGTGAACAAAATCGTTGTATATAAGCTAGTGTTTTGTATCTCTTTGGGCACTTATCAGCAAATTTTCTAAAGCAACCAGTGAATGAACACTGCAATGAGTTCCTTAGTAAGAAGATAATTTCCATTTTACACTGATTATGAGAAAAAAAAAAAAAAAAAATATTAGTAAAAATGATGAAATGAATTTTGTTTCGATACTCCTTAAGAAATATTTTTTTTTTCGAGTGATTAAAATTTTTTGAATTTTTTAAAAATTACCTAATTTTTCGATTTTTTTGAAGAAAAATATTTCGAAGAAATTATTTATTGAAGCAATTCTATTTCATCATTTTTAATGCAATTTTAGTGCAATTTTTTTTTTATAAAAAAAATTTGCTTATTTTTTTTTAATAAAAAAAAATTGTTCATAGAACAAATTAATGATAAAGAATCTCTAATTCTCATGTAATTACAGATTTTGATGGGTTTGATGGCTTTGGCCTCTTTGGTAAGTGCCAGTGACTACCATGGTGATTACCACAGTGACTACCAAGAGCACTCGACATATGAAGAGAAATCAAAACCTGTGGAAATACCAATTTATAAAAAATACGGTAAGAAGCAATAATTAATCATTATCATTATTATTATATTTAGGATCATGGGACGATGGAAGAAATTGATTTAACAATACTAAATAATTGTCAAATGATTATTATTGTTATTAATTTACTTGTTAGGGATTCTAATCGTTGCCTTAGGAACAAAGGGGCGCAAGTGTTGTGTATGAGCATGGCACTTACGCCCTTTTCATTCTAAGGCGACGAAATGGTCAATTACAAGTGGTATCAGTGGTGTAACTCGGTGAAACAATGACTTGAATTCATGATCATCGATATAACTATCGAGAGTAATTGTCTCGATTGAACAATTAAATCCCAAAACTTCTAGTTTATTCCAGATTTTCGAGATAAAATTAAAAGGATCTTGGAAAATAATGAGTTTAAAGAAAAATATTAAGATACCTTTTTTTTAGAGAATTTCAAGAGCTACAAAAAAGGTTTCTTGAGATTTCCTCGTAAACTCAACAGTTTTCAAGATACTCTTTAAATAAGTTGACTAAAAATTTGAATTCCTCGAATTTTCGATTATTCCATGATTTTCACAATTCAATGAGTATCTCGAAAACCATTGGATTTGGGAAAATTCATCGAGAAACCTTTTTTGTAGCGAATTCAATTCTCCACTAAAAAAAAGTCCTAAAAAATTGCACTATCTCGATTAGTTTCCGAGATAACTATAAGAAAAGATTGATAAAATAAGTGGATAATAGTATTGCTCTCCAACTGATATAGCTTTTTCTGCTAATACTTTAGCGATATGCTTCCGAATGGAAGTGATACAACTTTTTTCAAACCATCATCAAAATATCAAATTTTGAAAAATTCATTAAAACGCCAATAACTCGAGAACTAATCATGCAAATAAGCTCAAAATTCACAGGCATCTAACTGATACAACTATCGAGAGTATCTGTCTCGATTGAACAATTAAATCCCAAAACTTCTAGTTTATTCCAGATTTTCGAGACTAAATTGAAAGGATCTCGAAAAATAATGAGTTTAGAGAAAAATATCAAGATACCTTTTTTGTAGAGAATTTCAAGAGCTACAAAAAAGGTTTCTTGACATTTCCTCCTAAACTCAACAGTTTCCAAGATACTCTTTAAATAAGTTGACTAAAAATTTGAATTCCTCGAATTTTCGATTATTCCATGATTTTCACAATTCAATGAGTATCTCGAAAACCATTGGATTTGGGAAAATTCATCGAGAAACCTTTTTTGTAGCAAATTCAATTCTCCACAAAAAAAAAGTCTCTGAAAATTGCACTATCTCGCTTAGTTTCCGAGATAACTATAAGAAAAGAGAGAAAATTCAGAAACAATATTAAGCTTTAATAAATTGAATTAATTAAATTGCATTAGTAATTTGAGGATGATCATTACAGCAATACCAATACCACAGCCAGTACCAGTAAAAGTAGAGCAGGAAATTAAAATTCCAATCCCTCAACCATATCAAGTGCAAGTGCGAATACCGCACCCTTATCCAGTCGAGATTGTCAAGCAAATTGAAATACCAGTGGAAAAACCAGAGCCCTATGTCGTTGAAAAACAGGTATTCTTTTACTCAATCATTCTATCACCTCCCTTAAATCTAAGGGACTTAATCATAGCACTTACGCCCCTTTGTTTCTAAGGGGAAGATATTTCCCTAAAAATTCATTAAAAAATTTTTTTTTTTTTTTTTTTTTTTTCTTCTTGCATTTGAAAAAATATATATCGTCACCTTAGAAGCAAAAGGGCGTAAGTACTGTGTTTAATCATAGCACTTACGCCCCTTTGCTTCTAAGGTGACGATATATAGGGAAGAGTGGGGCAAAATGGACCCATTTTTCTTTTAATATTAGCCTTTTATTAATTATTTAATAAAATTAATTTTTTTTTTTAGGTGCCTTTTATTGTGGAGAAACCATATCCTGTCTATGTTGATAAAAAATTCCCAATACCAGTGGCTAAGCCATATGCAGTTCATGTTCCTATTTATAAGCACGTTTATCGTCACACCTCGAAGTGGTAGAAAAATTGACTTTTATTGAGATTATAAAATTTTTAGGTGAATCAATTTAATTTTGTCGTCATTTTTTTTTTTATATTTTGGAAACTAGTGGAGATAGGCCTTTTTTTGTTTTCAAAAATTTTTGTAAAAATTTTAAGAGCCATGATAAAGAATTGAGGCAAAATCGCTCTATCTCGCTTATTTTCCGATTTATTAACAAAAAAAAAATGATGGAAAATAATTGATTTTTTAAAGAATTTTATGGTTTTTTATTTTTAGTGTTAATTTTAATTTAATGAAGATTGTGTTATTTGTTGTGTTTGTGTTTGTTTTTTAAAATTTTATTTAATGCGAAATTAATTGATTGTGAATGTCGTTGATTAACAATAGAAATTGAAGGAAAATTATTATATTTTTGTAGATTTTTTCTTTTTTAATTTGTGTTCATTCCTTTTCTTGATATTCTCATATCATTTAGAAAGTACTTGAAATTGTAGCACTACTTTCACTGAGATCTGTCAATTATTGAGGGACATTAATAATTGAGGCAACTACATGATTCTAATTATCTTTTTTTTTTGTTTCTAATGGATTTTCTCAGTTGTGGAAAGATGATTTGAGAGATTGTTGCTTTGGAAAGTCGGGGGAAAACGGGGATTTTGATGGGATGGTGAGAGATGGAGTTTTTTTGATGACTGCATTGAAAAGCTGAGGAAATTTTACCCGGAAAACATGTGTCGCAAGTATTTCTTTTGAATCTCTTGAAAATCCGATTTTTTCAAGGTGAATTGAAGGTCAAATCCTTTCGATTCTTGAAAAATTTCAGTTTTTCGAGGATATCTCTGGTTCTATTGGTCGTAGCGTAAAAATTCCGAATCGAGGTGAAAGGTGAGATCATTTGCCATTGATTCATGGGGTTTTGAATTGAAAAATATCGATTTTCGAGGTACTTGTGGGCACTTTTATAAAAATTGAGGGGAGAAGAGTGGAAAAATTGATGTTTTTTGGTGGAACGGTTGGAGATGGAATTTTTTTGATGATTGCATTGAAAAGCTGAGGAAATTTTACCCAGAAAACATGTGTCGCAAGTATTTCTTTTGAATTTCTTGAAAATCCGATTTTTTGAAGGTGAATTAAAGGTCAAATTCTTTCCATTCTTGAAAAATTTCAGTTTTTCGAGGATATCTCTGGTTCTATTGGTCATAGCGTAAAAATTCCGAATCGAGGTGAAAGGTGAGATCATTTGCCATTGATTCATGGGGTTTTGAATTAAAAAATATCGATTTTCGAGGTACTTGTGGGCACTTTTATGAAAATTGAGGGGAGAAGAGTGGAAAAATTGATGTTTTTTGGTGGAACGGTTGGAGATGGAATTTTTTTGATGATTGCATTGAAAAGCTGAGGAAATTTTACCCGGAAAACATGTGTCGCAAGTATTTCTTTTGAATTTCTCAAAAATCCAATTTTTTGAAGGTGAATTGAAGGTCAAATCCTTTCCATTCTTGAAAATTTCAGTTTTTCGAGGATATCTCCGGTTCTATTGGTCGTAGCGTAAAAATTCCGAATGGAGGTGAAAGGTGAGATCATTTGCCATCGATTCACGTAGTTTCTCACCAAAAAATATCGATCTTCAAACTACTAATATCACCAAAACCAATTCTCATAAAATGACCCATAAATTCCTACAAATCAGAGAAAAAATCATCAGCATCCATAAATTATTGAGATAAATTAGCAATCAAAGAAACTGCATGATTCTCATTATTTTCCCTAGTCCTACAAATTTTCTCCCTCACAGAAAGATGATTCGATAGATTGTTTCCATTGCCTCCACATCTCACAAGATCCAGAGATAAATCACAAAGTGAATCAGGAACAGAAGATTTCCATCACAATCACCATTTATCAAAGTGTTATATCCTCGCCCTTTTATCTATTCAACATAAAAATAGAGACCATAACAATAATAATAATAATAATAATAATAATAATAAAAGAGTCAACACAAAAGTACTGATTATAACATAAGCTTAATTCTTGTAGCAAAAAGTGCCACTTTTATACTTAATGCTTATATTTTTCTATTTAATATATATTTTTTTTTATTAAGCTTCAGAAACCCATTCTCAGGGCTTTTCCATGTAATAAAGGGCAAAAAATGTGTAAAAAGAGGAGATTAAACAAATGTAAAAGGCTGAAAAGCCATAAATATGCTGAATAAATAATAAATAATCGTAAATATTATTTTAACTGTTATTTTCACTTAATTTATAATAAATTCAAACATTTTATTGTTATTATTTTGAAAAATCGATTTTATTTTAGTTCAGAGATCGGCAAAAAAAATTCGCATTTTTAATTATTTAATTTTCTTTATTTCTGTAATTTCCATTGAAAAAATTTTAATTACTTTCTTAATGAAAAATTTGGATTTTTAAATTTTTCATTAGTTTAAAAATTAATTTTTTTTTTTTAACAATTTTGATTACTATTGTAATTTAAAATTTGACTGATGAAATTTCATAATTATTTTCTTTATTAAACTTATTAACATTTTTATTAGTTAAATTGAATTATAAATGTCATATAAGCGTCATTTAGATTGGATTAAATTATAAGTTCTTATTTGTGTTACATTTAGTTAACACTCTCAACTCAAAATTTTTGTCTGAAAGACGTTTATATTTGGGGAAGATTAAACATAGTAGCGTTGATTTTATTATAAAATTAATTATTCCAATCAATTAATAAGTAAGAAAGAATCAAAATTTCGAATAAGAAAAAGAATTATAAAATTTCATCAGTCAAATTTTTAATTACAATAGTAATCAAAATTGTTAAAAAAAAAAAATTAATTTTCAAACTAATGAAAAATTTAAAAATCCAAATTTTTCATTAAGAAAGTAATTAAAATTTTTTCGATAGAAATTACAGAAATAAAAAAAATTAAAAAATTAAAGAAGCGAATTTTTTTTTGCTGATCTCTGTTTTAGTTATGCTTTGTAAATTTCTTTAGTTATGCTTTGTATTTTTATTGTAAAAAAACCGAAAACGCTGTGTATGGAAAAATAAATTCATCACCTTAGAGTTAAAAGGGCGTAAGTGCTATGTATAAGCATAGCACTTACGCCCCTTTGTTTCTAAGACGAAATAATAATAATAATAAATAGTCAATAATATCTAAGATAAATTGAATCAATGTCACACATTCGTCTTTTTTTACTCTTTCAACATCTTGAAAAATTAGCAAGAAGAAGGAGAAAGCAAGCAGCACCTGTATAAATACTTGACCATGACTTTTCTCATTCATTAGAAAGAAAACTGCGGTCATCCAAGTGATTTCAATCTAAATAAACACCCAGCATGAAATTTCTAGTGAGCAAAAAATTAAAAAATCTTCAAAAAAAAATTGAAAAAAATTTTTAAATAATTTTAATTATAAAAAAAAATAAAAAATAAAAATTTCAAAATAATTTTGAAAATTCTGAAAAATCTCAAAAATTGAGATAAAATAATTAATTTTTTTTTCTAAATTTTTAATTAAGAAAAATATTAAATTTTCAAAAAAAAAAAAAAATTTACAGATTACACTAGTAATTGCATCAGCATCAGCTAGTTATCAAGAAGGATATGGACCATTTGAGCCATCAAAAAAAGCCCAGATACCTCTCAACAATTACGCAATACCTCCAAATCCAGTATCAGGACAATTTCAAGTTCCAGCATCTCATCAGCCTTATCATGTACAAGTACCAGTACCTCATCCAGTTCCAATTGAAATTATAAAACACGTGGAAATACCAATTGAAAAGTTAGAGCCTTACATTGTTGAAAAAAAGGTATTATTTTTTTTTATTAATTAAAAAAAAGGTATTATTATTATTCTTTATTTATTGATAGCCACCCCCCCCCCCCAAAAAAAAAAAACGAAGAGAGAGGGGGGGGGGGGAGGGAGGGAAAATTCAAAATTTTACAAAAAGACAATTTTTTTCCAAAAAATATTTTTTTTTTTAATTTTTTTTTCTATAAATTTTACGTTTTTTACGTTTTTTTAAAAATTATTTTATAATAATAATGATAATTATTATAATTGCAGGTGCCATATATCGTGGAGAAACCTTATACAGTAACTGTTGAAAAGCATTTTCCAGTGCCAATACCGAAACCTTATCCAGTGCATGTTCCAGTTTACAAACACGTGTTTCATCATCAGAAACAATATGAGAGGAAAGGCCGTGGATGAGAGAATCACGATAAGGGGGGGGGGGGGGGGGGGGAGAGGGAGGGAAGGGGGGAGGGATGTGGAATATGTTTAAATATCGTATAAGCTCTTGAAATTGATTTTGTTAGCTGTGTTACATTACTGATTTAAATTGTAATTTGATATTCATTGCCTTGTGATGCAGTTGAGGAATATTGTACAGAATTGTGTTATATTTATTCTATTTATGTTGGAAAATTTTGGGGGGGATTTGGGGAAGAGGGGAGAAATGAGATTTTTTCATTTTGTGGTTTTTGGGAGAAAAATGAGGAAATTTTGAGGGAAAAATTCGATTTTTTGGAAATTTTTTAAAAAATTCTGATTTTTTGGGGAAAAATTAAAGAAAATTTTTGGAAAATTTGAGTTTTTTGAGAATATCTCCGGTTTTTTTGGTTGTAGCGTGAAAATTTTGATCGGAGGGGAAAGGTGAGATTATTTGACATCGATTTGATGGGATTTTGAATCAAAAAATATCGATTTTTGAGGTTTTTATAGAGCAAAAACTGATTTTCATAAAAGTGCCTATAATTTCTTTGAAAATCGAGATTTTCGAATTCAAAATCCCATCAAATCGGGGTCAAATGATCTCACCTTTCACCTCCATTTGGAATTTTTAAGCTGCGACCAATAGAACCGGAGATATCCCCAAAAAACTGAAAATTTTCATTTTTCCTTGATTTTCATCGAAAAAATTGAAATTTTCCAGAAATTGTAAAAAAAAAATTTCGAAATATGTTTTTTACCTGAAATTTCCTCAGCTTTTCAATGGAATCATCCAAAAAATTCTATCTCCAATATTTCCCCCTGATTTTCCCCAAAAAAATCGATTAAAAATCTCTTATTTATCTCTCATCAATAAAAAATCAATAAATCGAAAAAAACTAGAGTATCAATTTTTTTTCCCCCTTATTTCGATGAAATGTCTGATTTTCATGGTACCCAAGTCTCGACCCAGCACTCCGTGAAATTACAATCTTAATAACTCACTTTTATCCCTCGACATCCTAAAATATCACTCGAATTCTCATTTTTTTCCTTAAAAAAATCTCAAAAAATAATACTAGAAAACTGCTGGAGACAATTTGCATTTATATGAAGAAAACTCGCCGAAGAATGCAATTTCATGAAAGAATGCCCCTTTTTTTTTTTCTACACTTCTTTTTCCCCCCACAAATAAACCGAATACTAGAAAACAATAAATTCTTTTATTTGTAATTGGAACTTGTTCGTGTGAAATACGGCTGAGAGTTTTTCACCGAAGAATTTTAATCTCTATAAAGATGGTATAGGATGCAGTGAAATTCTGATAGTTCTCTTATCTTGTGACCCAGAATTTACGAAAAGCCCTCAAACTCGAAGTCCTTCAGTACCTAAAATATTCAAAAAAAAACAAGTGGATAATAGTATTACAAATACGATATAACTATCGAGAGTAATTGTCTCGATTGAACAATTAAATCCCAGAACTTCTAGTTTATTCCAGATTTTTGAGATTAAATTAAAAGGATCTCGGAAAATAATGAGTTTAGAGAAAAATATCGAAATACCTTTTTTGTAGAGAATTTTAAGAGCTACAAAAAAGGTCTCTTGACATTTCCTCCTAAACTCAACAGTTTCCAAGATACTCTTTAAATAAGTTGACTAAAAATTTGAATTCCTCGAATTTTCGATTATTCCATGATTTCCACAATTCAATGAGTATCTCGAAAACCATTAGATTTGGGAAAATTCATCAAGAAACCTTTTTTGTAGAAAATTCAATTCTCCACAAAAAAAAAGTCTCAAAAAATTGCGCTATCTCGCTTAGTTTCCGAGATAACTATAAGAGAAGATTAAAAAAAAAGTTTCTCTCTATTTAGATCATTTCAAGTATCTTTTATTAAAAAAATTACAATCGAAAATTCTGATGATTACATAGCTTCCATTCGGAAGGAGAAAAAAAATAGGGAATGATTGAAAACTCGTTCAATTCTTGCGTAATAATTGATAAACTCCATTGCGAGAAACCGCCTTTTCCTTAAAAAAAAAAAAACATCTTATACCTCTGATTTTTTATTCTCATACTGAAATCAATCTGAGCATTAGTAATGCTCGGCAGGTACATGAAAAACTAAAAGAAATATTCGGAATATTCTTTTTCGCCCGAGGTGTAGTATCCGCAACGTACTGAATTAATTGAGCTAATACTAGGGCAATTGATAAATTGCAAAATCAAAAGAAACTACTACTTTTTTTTTCTACTCCTCTTAAGGGAATTCCATTAGACTGTAGACGCACTATTGCACTAATCGCAGTGGGCCCCTCCCTATATATAAGTGGGAATTGACTTTATAAAAGACTGTGGATGTCTCGCGACAGTTTTAGTGAGTCTTTGGTATCGCCTAAAATAGTGCGAGAATGATTGGCGTATTGGTAAGTGTCTTTACTGAATTTGCCTCTTTTTTCATTGAAATGCCCCTTTTTCCCCATTTAATTTCCCCTTTTCCCCCTTTTTCCCAATTAATTAGTCCCTTTTTCCATTGAATTGCTTCTTTTTCCCTCTTAAATTTCCCCTTTTTCTATTAAATTGTCCCTTTTTCCCCAATTAATTTTCCCCTTTTTCCATTAATTGCCTTTTCCCCATCGAATTACTTCTTTCCCATTAAATTTGCTTTTCTCCCATTAAATTGCTCTTTTTTTCCCCATTAAATTTTCCCTTTCCAAATCGATTCACCTGTTTTTTCCCTTCAATTTGCCTCTTTCCCATTAAATTTTCTCTTTCATCCCTTTTACCCAATTAGCCCCTTTTCTCCATTAATTACCCCTTTTTCCATTAATTACCTTTAGTCCCATTAAGCTGCTTCTTTTTCCCTATTAAATTTCCCCCCTCCTCCTTTTTCCAATTAATTTGCCCTTTATTCCCTATCAAATTTACCCCTTTTTCCCCCTTTCCGCATTGAATTTTCCCTCAATCCCCTCTTTTCCGATTAATTTGCCCATTTTTCTAGCAGTTGCCTTTTTCCCATTGAATTGCTTCTTTTTCCCCATCAAATTTCCTTTTCCCCATTGAATTTACTCTTTCCCACCCCTTTTCCCAATTAATTTGCCCCTTTTTCCCCATTAAATTTCCCTTTTTCCCCCTTTTCCTAATTAATTTTCCCTTTTTCCTAATTTATTTGCCCATTTTCCCATTAAATTTCCCTTTTTCCTAATCAATTTCCCATTTTCCCCCTTTTACCTAATTAATTTGCCCATTTTCCCATTAAATTTCCCTTTTTCCCCCTTTTTTCCAATTAATTTCCCCTTTTTCCTATTTAATCTGCCCATTTCCTTATCAAATTTCCCTTTTTCCCTCTTTTCCTGATTAATTTTCCCTTTATCCTGATTTATTTGCCCATTAAATTTCCCTTTTTTCCCCTTTTTCCCAATTAATTTCCCCTTTTTTCCTATTTAATTTGCCCATTTCCTCATCAAATTTCCTTTTTTCCCCCTCTTTCCTAATTAATTTGCCTATTTTTCCATTAAATTCCCCTTATTCCTAATTAATTTGCCTATTTTCCCATTAAATTTCCCTTTTCCCTAATTAATTTGCCTATTTTCTCATTAAATTTCCTTTTTTCCTAATCAATTTCCCCTTTTCCCCCTTTTACCTAATTAATTTGCCCATTTTCCCATTAAATTTCCCTTTTTCCCCCTTTTTTCCATTCAATTTCCCCTTTTTCCTATTTAATCTGCCCATTTCCTTATCAAATTTCCCTTTTTCCCCCTTTTCCTGATTAATTCTCCCTTTTTCCTGATTTATTTCCCCATTAAATTTCCCTTTTTTCCCCTTTTTCCCAATTAATTTGCCTATTTTCCCATTAAATTTCTCTTTTCCCTAAATAATTTGCCCCTTTTCCCCATTAAATTTCCCTTTTTCCCCCTTTTTCCCAATTAATTTCCCCTTTTTTCCTATTTAATTTGCCCATTTCCCCATCAAATTTCCGTTTTCTCCCTTTTTCACCTTTTTCCTAATTAATTTGCCTATTTTCCCATTAAATTTCCCTTTTTCCTAATTAATTTGCCTATTTTCCTATTAAATTTCCCTTTTCCCTAAATAATTTGCCCCTTTTCCCCATTAAATTTCCCTTTTTCTTAATTAATTTGCCCATTTTCCCATTAAATTTCCCTTTTTCCTAATTAATTTCCTCTT
Organism: Aleiodes leptofemur; assembly: GCA_963942555.1. Classification (NCBI taxonomy): domain Eukaryota; kingdom Metazoa; phylum Arthropoda; class Insecta; order Hymenoptera; family Braconidae; genus Aleiodes; species Aleiodes leptofemur. The sequence goes on along the minus strand of OZ012619.1, from coordinate 1,009,980 downwards.
TTCCCCTTTTTCCCTAATTAATTTCCCCTTTTCCCCCTTTTTCCTAATTAATTTGCCCATTTCCCCATTAAATTTCCCTTTTTCCCCTTTTTTCCTAATTAATTTCCCCTTTTCCGCCTTTTTCCTAATTAATTTGTTCATTTTCCCATTAAATTACCCTTTTTCCCATCAATCCCCCCCACAAAATCTGCCCTTCCCCCCATTAAACCTCATTCTGTTCCAGATTTTCGGATTAACCTGCCTCATCTTGGTGCAAGCAGTGACAATAGACCTTCCAGAAAAGTCAGAAGTTAAAGTGAAGAGATACCTCACTCACGAGCATCATCCTCCATGTCCCCTCCCCCACCTGCACATACCCATGCAATCGATATACCTGAAGCAGCCATATCACGTCCCCGAGTACACGAAACAGGTCTATAAATTGCCAGTGGTCCATCATCAGCCAATAGTTCATCAGCCCTGGATGATGGAGCACAGCATCTGGAACTCGCAGAAGATCAATTATCATGCCTCCCCCTCTTATGCACCAAATTATCACACAGTTATGGCTCCTCATGCCTCCTGGCCAGATACATCCAAGATCAATTATCACGTGACAACCGCGAATTTGTTTAAAAGCCCTGGAATTGTCTACAAAAAGGAAAAAGAGTGTCCACCTTGTCATCATGATCATCAGCATTATCAGCACTATCAGCACGTTCAATTGCCTGTTAAATCAATTATTCATCCAAGCAGTGGTCATTCTGGTGGATTCTATCATTCTCCACCTCTCGCACATTCTCCGATCATCAAAACACTCGGACATGCTGATCCTTGTGTTAAATGAGAAGGATATTGATATCTGTACATATAAATTTGTTATGAACTCTGTGGATATACATCAGTACCAATAAATTGTTTTAAATGCGTAAATCGTAAATCTTTCAGGATTTTTATTTGTTTTTTTTTTAAAAGGGTATTTCCATTTTTAAAAAAATCAGTTATTTTTTGAACTATTTGAAATTGTACAGAAATATGGAAATTTGTAGACTTCGAATTTTTTTGAAATTTTTGGGAAATTTGGGATTTCCTCAAATTTTTGGTAAGAAAAAAAAATACGTTTTGTTTCAAAGTAATTGAAATTAACCAGAAATACGGAAATTTGTAGATTTCGAAATTTTTTGAGATTTTTCGAAATTTTTGCTAAATTCAGGATTTTTCCAAATTTTTGGTTGAAAAAAGAAAAAAAAATCATTTTTATTTTAAACTTTTTGAAATTGAATAATAATCTGGAAATTTGTAGATTTTGAAATTTTTTGAGATTTTTGGAAAATTTAGGATTTTCTTAAATTTTTCTTTAAAAAACAAAAAAAAAAAAACGTTTTAGTTAGAAGTAATTGAAACCGACCAGAAATCTGGAAATTTATAGATTTCGAAATTTTATGAGGTTTTTCGAAATTTTGGCTAAATTTAGGATTTTTCGAAATTTTTATTAAAAAAAAAAAGAAATCTATTTAAAATTGTACAGAAATCTGGAAATTTGTAGATTTCGAAATTTTTTGAGATTTTTGGGAAATTTAGGATTTTCTTAAATTTTTCTTTAAAAAACAAAAAAAAAAAAACGTTTTAGTTAGAAGTAATTGAAACCGACCAGAAATCTGGAAATTTATAGATTTCGAAATTTTATGAGATTTTTCGAAATTTTGGCTAAATTCAGTATTTTTTCAAATTTTTCTTCGAAAAAAAAAACATTTTATTTCGAACCATGTGAAATTAACTAGAAATCTAGAAATTTGAAAATTTCGAAAAATTTTAAGATTTTTCGATATTTTTAATAGATTCAGGATTTTCTCAAACTTTTCTTTAAAAGAATTGAAAAAAAAAAAATATTTCGGATGAATCGCATTTTTCCAGGCGAAAACACGTTTTTTTCTCCTAAACCGACCTTTCTTTGACTTTTTCTCGAAATTTCTCTAAAATCGAACTCCTGCGACCTTTCTTTGCCATTTAAAACATTAAAAACCAGTTTTATTTTAAAATAATTAAAATTAACCAGAAATCTAAAAATTTGTAGATTTCGAAATTTTTTGTGAAAAAATCGAGTTTCTGAAATATTCTCAATAAATGGAGATACGTCTTTTTTGGACTTAAAATTTTCTGCAGAGAAAAATTTTCTCCATAAAAAGGGCGTATATCCATCAATTCCCTTAATAATCCCTAAAAAAATGGAGATACGCCCTTTTTCCCCACAAAATTAAAGATTCGGCAGAAATCAGCGGATTTTTGCTCAATTCTTCTGCAGAAAATTCGGATAAAAGTGGTGAATTAGACTTTGAATAGATCGAAATGAACCATTTTTTTTTAAATTCAAGACTTCGTCGAAAAAATTGGAAAAAATGTGCAGAGCTGCTTTAGATTGTCTCCATTGTTGGACAATTTTTTTTATCCAAGATTTTTTTTTTTTTAAGGATCTGCACCATTAATCACTTGATCACCTCCGAATCCGACTGGAAAACCCTTTTTCTGCAGTTTCTTCGAAAAATATTATTCTTCCATCGTCTAAACAACATTGTGCCTTCATTAATATTCGATGAGACAGCTTCTGAATATGAATGAAGCCAGAATAGAGATAACAATGCAGTTACTTCTGTATTATGCAGTACTCGATATTCCTTTATAAACCATCTCATTTCGTATTTTTCCATTTCTTCCATTTCTTAAAAAAAAAAGAAGACAATTTAATCTCAAATTATGAGATTTTTAAGGATGATTGGGAAAACTTGTTGGGAAAATTCTGAAAAAATTCAGAATAATGCTTCAGTAGGTCTGACTTTTTCTCAAATTTTTTGGGATTTTTTAGAGGAGGTGCCCATTTTTTATGAATGAAATAGTAGTGATAAAATCGATTTTTTGCAGTTTTTATTTTCTAGAATTCAGGCAAGTCTTCAGAAAATTCTGAAAAAATTCAGAATGATGCTTCAGTAGGTCTGACTTTTTCTCAAATTTTTTGGGATTTTTTAGAGGAGGTGCCCATTTTTTAAGGATGAAATAGTAGTGATAAAATCGATTTTTTGCAGTTTTGATTTTTTAGAATTCAGGCAAGTCTTCAGAAAATTCTGAAAAAATTCAGGATTATACTTCAGCATCTTCGACTTTTTCTTGAATTTTTTTGGATTTTTTTGAAGAGATGCTCATTTCTGATAAATCAGAAAGTAGTGATAAAACCCATTTTTTCACACTTTCGCTTTTTTAAAATTCAAATCGTATCTTTGGATGGGGAGGAAGAGGGGAAAAAAGGTTCAATGGTTCATGAAGAGTGTCATTTCTTTAAAAAAATAAAAAAAATACAATTTGACCTCCCAATCATCTCTTCAGATAGTAACAAAGTGTATTATAAAGACTGCAATGATACTGTCAGTTTAACAATTCTTGCAATTGTTCAATTTTCCGCACGAAATGTTGACTAGAATAAAAAAAAAAAAAGTACTGAGTACTCACTAATGATTTCTTCTTCGAGCTCTCTTCCATTCATTCAAAGTGAAAGTTTCCTTTTTCCACTTTTTGATCAGGAAAAACCATTCGTTAACGAGATGTGTCAGCCCTTTGACCAAGTTCATGGAAAATGATTGCCTTTTTCGAAAAAAAAAAAAAAAAAAATTTTTTTTTTAAAGTGCATTCATTCATCCATTGGTCCAGCAGCCTCTCCGCATTCATTAGTTAATAACTCTGCAACTAATGGACCCGATCAATAAGTGAGCACAACTTTTATCCCCAAAAAAGTGCTAAAAGCTCTAGTCTAATAAAAAAAAAAAGGGTTGTTAAAAAAATGGCAATTACACAAATCAATTAATTCACTATAGTACGAGAGGACCTACTCTCGAATTTCTTTTATTATATATATATATATCTTCTCTCTCTCTCTCTCTGCTTCAAATATACATGTTAAAATAATTTATGTCAATGTAACATCAGTATAGTGAAAACAACAAGTTTTTTTTTTTTTTTTTTTTTTTTTTTTTTTCAAATCATTTACAATGCAATCAGTTAATACTTTATTACTGCATTTACTCAACTAACTTTGTTGAAAGATTTATAACTGATTACTGAGTACATGCAATTCAATTTAAACACATTTTGTTGTTTTCATTAGTTAATTTCTCTTTTTTTTTTCTCATTTTTTTCATTTTTTTTCATTAAATTGTATTTCACTTTTTTTAAAATTTTTTTAAATTTTTTTTAATTCAATTATTTCAATTTAATTTATAGAATTCGTTACGTAATAACAATAGTCGAATCTACGAGTTTTTTTTTTTTTACTTTTTTTTTTTCAAAAATGACGGCTTAAAAACAAAGCGACCGTCTAGGCATTTATTTATTTTTTTATTTCCTTTTTTTTTTTGGTTTTTTTCTCGAATTTTTTATGCTAGAAAGACTTTTTGACTAGATTATTTATTTCTTTTCCATTATTGACTGGCTTCATCCTATTTATTTATTTATTTTTTTTTTATTTGCTCGCTTCCGCTAATCAAAGTGGGATGGAGACTCTTATAAAAAAATATCGAGAAAAGATGAATTAGATACGTTACTTACAGATATATTTTATTTATTTATTTATTTATAATAATTTATTATTAGGACTGTCTGCGAAATTGAGTTTCTAAAAGTTAAAAAAAAAAACACTCCATTTTTAAAAAATAAAAAGAACTTTAAGTATCGTCAGCTTAAAAACAAAGTGGCGGAAGTGCTATATATATCATTGCCTTAGAAACAAAGGGGTGTAAGTGCTGTGTATAAGCATGGCACTTACGCCCCTCTGTTTCTAAGGCACTTAAATCCCTTTTTTTCTAAAAAAAACAAAGTTTTTGCAATTTTTGCATTTTTGGAATTTTTCAGAATTTTTCTAGAATTCAAAAATTTCAGAAACAAAAAGGCATAAGTGCTATATATATATATATCATTGCCTTAGAAACAAAGGGGCGTAAGTGTTGTCTATAAGCATGGCACTTATGCTCCTCTGTTTCTAAGGCAATTATACCCCTTTTTTTCTAAAAAAAACAAAATTTTTCTAATTTTTGCATTTTTTGAATTATTCAGAATTTTTTTAGAATTCAAAAATTTCCGAAATAAAGTGGCGTAAGTGCTATATATCGTCGTTTTAGAAACAAAAGGACGTAAGTGCTATATATAAGCATAGCACTTACGCCTCTTTGTTTCTAAGGCACTTGAACCCCTTTACTTCCAAAAAAAAAGAAGATTTTCCCAATTTTTAAATTTTTCGAATTTTCCAGAATATTCCTGAAATTTAAAAATTCCAGAAATAAAGTGGCGGAAGTGCTATATATCATTGTCTTAGGAACAAAAGGGCGTAAGTGCTGTTTATAAGCATAGCACTTATGCCCCTTTGTTTCTAAGGCACTTAAGCCCCTTTTTTCCAAAAAAAAGAAGGTTTTTCAAACTTTTAAATTTTTTTGAATTTTTCAGAATTTTCCTGGAATTTCAAAATTTTAGAAACAAAAAAGCATAAGTGCTATATATCATTGCCTTATAAACAAAGAGGTGTAAGTGCTGTCTATAAGCATGGCACTTACGCCCTTTTGATTCTAAGGCACTTAAATCCCTTTTTTTTCTGAAAAAAAGAAAATTTCCCCAATTTTTGGATTTTCGAAATTTTCCAGAAAATTTCGAGAATTCGAAAATTTCAGAAACAAAGTGGCATAAGTGCTATACATCGTCATTTTAGAAGCAAAGGGGCGTAAGTGCTGTTTATGAGTATAGCACTTACGCCCCTTCAATTCTAAGGCACTAACGCCCTTTTTTTTCGAAAAAAGTGAAAATTTTCCCAATTTTTGGATTTTCGAAATTTTTCAGAATATTTCTAGAATTCAAAAATTTCAGAAATAAAGTGGCATAAGTGCCTATATATAAGCATATCACTTACGCCACTTTGTTTCTAAGGTGACGAAATTAAAAATGAGATTCTATAAAACTAAGAAAAAAAAGGAGACGAATAGTAAAAATTAAATGGAGCAAGATTTCGATTTTTTTTTATTAAAATTTTTTCATTCATCTAGTGAGATCAATCTAGTGAAATGTAGAGATCAAATGGCACACAATAAAACGATTTAATTTATTATAATTAATTCTCGTTTTTGGAAGACAGTCCTAATATTAGTGCTTTTCTGAAAATTTCATTCTTAATATTTCTCACGACCTCTAATTTTAATTTTCTTTAATGTTTTTTTTTTCTTTTTCTTTTTTGCTCAATTTCTCTAAAATCCTCGATACTTCAAGACTGAGGAAAGGACCGTACTAACGCAAAGATCTTAGTTGTTCCCAATTCCAATAATTTAACGATAGTAATAAATTAGTTCACGAAGATTCTCTTTTTTTTTTGTTAATCCCTTCTTTTTTTCGTTATTTAATCACTAGTTTTAAGCTATGAACTAGGCGGCGAGCGAACTAACCATCGGTGCTAGTACGATCACACGTAAAATTCATTCTTTGGACCCAGCTCGTACTCAATTTCCTCATTTTTGTGCATTTCCAATACCTGAAATCATTCAAAAATCAAATAAATTAATTTAAATCGAAAAAAACTGCAAATTATAAAAAAAAAACACTTTTTTTAATTAAAAAAATGCCAAGAAATGGCACTTACGCCTTTTTTATTAAATTATCTAAAAAAAAAGGACTTTTCCTTCCCCAAAAGGCCAAAAAATGGCACTAACGCCCTTTTTATTAAATTATCTTTAAAAAAAGGACTTTTCATTATCAAAAAAGGCCAAAAAGAGGGCACTAACGCCCTTTTTATCAAATTATCTTTAAAAAAAAGGACCTTTCCTTAGCAAAAAAGGCCAAAAAATGGCACTTACGCCTTTCTTTATTAAATTATCTCAAAAAAGGGACTTTTCCTTATCGAGAAAGGCCAAAAAAATGACACTTACGCCCTTTTTATTGAATCCTTTTAAAAAAAGGACTTTTCGTTATCAACAAAGGCCAAAAAAATGGCACTTACGCCTTTTTTTAAAATCATCTTTAAAAAAGGACTTTTTCTTATCAAAAATGGCATTTACACCTTTTTTATTAAATTATCTCAGAAAAAGGACTTTCCCTTACCAAAAATGGCACTTACGCCCTTTTTATTAAATTATCTCAAAAAAGGACTTTTCCTCATCAAAAATCGCATTTGCGCTCTTTTTATTAAGTTATCTTAAAAAAAGGACTTTTCCTTATCGAAAAAGGCCAAAGAAATGGCACTTACGCCCTTTTTATTAAATTATCTTAATAAAAGGACTTTTCCTCATTAAAAAAGACCAAAAAAAGCACTTACGCCCTTTTTATTAAATTATCTTAATAAAAGTACTTTTCCTCATGAAAAAAGGCCAAAAGAATGGCACTTCCCCCTTTTTTATTAAATTATCTTCAAAAAGAGGGACTTTTCCTTATCAAGAAAGGCCAAAAAATAGTACTTGCGCCCTTTTTATTGAATTATTTAAAAAAAAAAAACTTTTCCTTATCAAAAAAGGCCAAAAAATGGCACTTCCCCCTTTTTTTTATTAAATTATCTTTAAAAAAAGGACTTTTCCTTATCAAGGAAGGCTAAAAAATGGCACTTACGCCCTTTTTATTAAATTATCCAAAAAAAAAAGGACTTTTCCTTAACAAAAAAGGCCTAAAAAATGGCACTTACACCCTTTTTATTAAATCATCTCAAAAAGAGGACTTTTCCTTATCGAAGAAGGCCAAAAAAATGGCACTTCCCCCCTTTTTATTAAATCTTCTCAAAAAACAGGACTTTTCCTTATCAAAAAAGGCCAAAAAAGTGGCACTTCCACCCTTTTTATTAAATGATCTTTAAAAAAAGGACTTTTCCTTATCAAAAAAGGCCAAAAAAATGGCACTTCCCCCTTTTTTATTAAATGATCTTTAAAAAAAGGGACTTTTCCTTATCCAAAAAGGCCAAAAAATGGCACTTACGCCCTTTTTATTACCAAACCAACAAATATAATTTTTTTTGTACGAATATAATTCACTCACCCCATTCATCTCCTTCTGCAATTCATCAAGCTGTTCATTATGAATCATTTTCAATTTTTCCTTCTCCCTATTCTGTATCAATTGTGCCATTTTCCTTTCTTCCATGAATTTTTTCGTATTATTCTGCTGTTTTTCCCTCAATCTCCCCTCTTTAATTTGCCTTGTCTTCAATGACTTATCATTCATAACTTCTCTCATACTCTCAACAGATAGTCTAGCCTGTTTGCTATTCATCTCCTTGATTTCACGTTCGTGTCTTCCAATAAGTTGCTTCGTTTGGCTTGATTGTGCAGTTATACACAGCTTTCGCAGCTGTATGCGCCTTTCTTCCAAGTGTGTACGTATTAAATCACGTTCTTCTCGTCTCTGACGTTCAGCAAGATGCGACCACTGGACCGTTTGCTCGGAAACAGCTCTACGAACGATTGGATCCCTCGATAATTCGGTTTTGCTGAGTTTAGAAAATTTTACGTGATTTAATTTTGATTATTAATTTTTTTTTCGTCTTTAAAAAGTGCCTTTTTCATGAAATTGGCCATTTTAAATTAATTACACTTAATAACACTTAATATTTAAGTGTTTTTGAGAGATTTAATGACGTCTTTTTTCTCACGAAATTAATGATCAAGTTTAAACCACGTTTTTAGAACACAAAATACTTGTGTCTGTCTATTACTCACTTTTTTCCCTTAATTAATTTTTCTATTGCTGCACACTGCTGTTTTTGCACTGAATTTTTCTCCTTTTGCTGGCGCTTTCGAAGGGATTCCAAGTCTTTTTGTTGTTTACGGACGAGCTTCTGATAGCCTTTTTCTTGACGAAGGGTTTCCACGGTTATTGGCTCGAATTCCATCACTTCTGTAAATTGGAAAAAAAGGGGATGGGTGATGGATGCACTAAAAATTTTATTAAAAGTTTGAGAATTAAGAGGTGAAATAGGAAAAATTGATTTTTTTTCTCCTTATTTTTTTTTTGGAGAATATCTGGGAAACTTATGAAGATACGACTCTTTTTTTTGCTCTAATTCATTTCTGTGGAGAAATTTTAGAGCTAGAAAATAGAGTAAGTGTAGAAAAGGCGTATCTTCCTTAGTTTTCGAGAGTTTTAAGAAAAAAAAGGTAAAGAAAAAAGAATCGATTTATCATGTTTTACTTGGAGTGTGCAAATAATTCGAATTTACGAATTATTTCTATTCGATTCGAACTTCGAATTATTCGAAATTTCGTGATTTATTCGAAATTTTCCGAAATTTTCGAATTATTCGAAATTTTTCGAATTATTCGAAATTTTTCGAATTATTCGAAAATTTTTGAATTATTTCAAAATTTCGAATTATTCGAAATTTTTGAATTAATCGAAATTCTTCAAATTATTCGAAGTTTTTAAATATTCGAAATTCTTCGAATTATCCAAAATTTTCAGAATTATTCGAAATTTTTAGAATTATTCGAAATTTTCCGAATTATTCGAAATTTTTCGAATCATTCGAAATTCTCGAATTATTCGAAATTGTCAAATTATTCGAAATTTTTCGAATTATTCGAAGTTTTCGAATGCTTCGAAAATTCGAACTTTTCTATTAGAATTCCGAATCGAACGCTATTCGCTCACCCTTTTATATGACATTTTTTTACTGAAATTGTACCTCGCGGTTTAGCAGCTTCATGCTGTCGTGATTGAGAAGAATCTCCGGAGTATCTGCTATCACTATCGTCCATGCCGAAGCCCCTCAGTCTCGTCTGAGACGTAATTTCCGTTTTTCTTGGAGCCCGAGGTGCAGTCAACGCATCCATAAACTCTAAAAAAATTCAATTTAAATTAAATTAAATTGAAATTAATTTAAAGTTAGAAGTAAAGAGATAAAACAAGCTCAATCAATTTTTTTCTCCCAATAATTTTCTGGGAATATCTCGAAAATTGAGGAAATAACGCAATTTTTGATAATGAGAAGCTTTTAAAATATTTCAACAAAAAAGTAAAAATCGAATAAATAAATAAATTAAATAAATTGGATAAATTAAATAAATTAAATGAATTGAATAAATTGAATAAATTAAATAAATTCAATAAATTGAATAAATTAAATAAATTCAATAAATTAAAAAAATTGAATTAATTAAATAATTAAGTAATTATTAAAAATCAAACACAAAATCGCGCTATCTCGCTTAATTTCTGCAAATTCTTCAAAAAAAACTGTTAAAAAAATGAGTTTATCCTGTTTTATCTCTTTATTACCAAATTGAATCAAATTTCTGAAGAAAACCTTGAAATCCATCTGGTACGTAGATCTTAATCTCAATATTACAGAATAACATAGGTAATGACATTGGAAAATTCGCCTCTGTACGTAAAGCTATATGACGATATCCTGATTGTAGACCATCGAGTGGTACTATTCTTTGTCCAAGTAAACGTCCATTCTCATCGTAAACAGCAAAACGCAGAGCTGCTAAGTCTGGTAATACAACTTTTCTGAACAGAAATGGCTCCTCATTGTAAACTGGATTTAGACCGTTTGCTTGAATTACTTTTGTACGAAATTCTTTGCGTATTGTGTCTGTTGGCAAACCATACATCTCAACCTCCACATATGTGCCGACCTTTTTATCTGATAAGAATTGTCCAGCGATTACCTAGAAATCATCAATTTAAAGGGAATGAGGTTTTTTGCAATTTAAAAAGAGCAATTTTTACTTTATTTCAAGAAAAAAATCAGTTTTTTTTATTTTTTGGGATTTTTCGAAATTTCAAAATTTTAGAATTTGAAAATTTTGCAATTTCAAAATTTTGCAATTTCAAAATTATGCAATTTAAGAATTTTTAAATTTTTAAATTCTAAAAATGTTAAAATTTTGAGATTCTGACATTTTTGAATTTTGAAAAATCGCAAAAGATGGGAAAAACCGATTTTTTATTCCAAAATTAAAAAATTAGAAAATTTCGAAATTCCAGAATTTTTCCAAATTAAATAATTTTTTGTATTTTTTTGAGGAATTATTTGAATTACTACTAAATTTTTTAAGTTCTGAATTTTTTAAATTTCGAAAGAAATTTCCTCCAGAGGAGAAGGAAAAACCGATTTACTATTCAAAAATTGAAAAATTCGAAAATTTAGACATTTCGAAATTCTAAAATTTTGAAATTAAATAAATTATCGTTTTTTTTTTGAGAAATTATTTGAATCGATACTAAATTTCCTAAATTCTGAATTTTTTGAATTTCGAAAAATCCCAAAAAAGGGAAAAACCGATTTATTATTCGAAAATTTAAAAATTCGAAAATTCGAACATTTCGATATTCTAAAATTTCGAAATTAAATAAGTTATCGTATTTTTTGAGGAATTATTTGAATAGCTACTAAATTTTTCCAATTCTGAATTTTTCGAATTTCGAAAAATCCCCCCCCCCCCCAAAAGAAAAGGAAGAATCGATTTACTATTCAAAAATTGAAAAATTGAAAAATTAAAAAATTTCGAAATTCTCAAATTTTTCAAAATTAAATAAATTATCGTATTTTCCGAAGAATTATTTGAATTACTACTAGAATTTGGAAATTTTGAATTTTTCAAATTTCAAAAAATACAAAAAAAAGAGGAAAAACGATTTACTATTCAAAAAATTAAAATCTAAAAAATTAAAAAATTCAAAAATTTCGAAATTCTAAAAATTTCCAAAATTAAATGAATTATTGTATTTTTTGTGGAATTACTTGGACACTGCATTGTGTGGCAATTACACCGTCCACAGGGCTTTCAGCAAACGGATCGAAGCTTCGATCAGATCGTCTCATAAAGTCTGGCTTCAATAAATAGCCTGACGATCCGTTATATTCGAATTTACCTTGGTTCAATTGCATTGGTAAATCGGCCGTTTGAAAATTCAAGGAAACCATTTGACAGCCAGCGTTCCAAAAGACCTGCAGTGATAGTTAATCATTATTTTATTGCCGAATGGAGAGAATTACTCGGAAAAGTGAGATACAAAGATAGAATTGTGTATTTTAGGTTTTTTTTTCTTGTGTATTTTAGGTTTTACAGATTTCGAGGGGGAGAGTGTAGTAAAATGGGATTTCTGGAGAAACGATGAGAGATGGATTTTTTATGATGATTGCATTGGAAAGATGAGAGAATTTTGAGGGGAAAACACATGTATTGAAATTAATTTTTTGTGATTTTTAGAAAATTCGTTTTTTTCGAAACGAAATTAAAGAATTTTTTCGTTTTTTCCTAGATTTTCGAAGAATTGGAGTTTTTCGAGGATTTCTCAGGTTCTATTGGTCGGAGGGGAAAAATTTTGAGTGGAGGGGAAAGGTGAGATCATTTGCCATCGATTTATGGGGTTTTGAACCAAAAAATATGGATTTTTAAGGTTTTTATGGAAAAAATACTCATTTTCATAAAAACACCCATAAATACATTGAAAATCGATATTTTTTGGGTCAAAACCCGATCAAATCGGGGTAAAATGATCTCACCTTTCACCTCCATTCGGAATTTTTCTCCTCCGACCAATAGAACCGGAGATATCCCTAAAAAACTGGAATTTTTCGATTTTGCCTAAAAATTTCGATTCAAATTTTCCTCCAAAAAATTCGAAATTTCAAAAAATCATAAAAAATGAATTTTTTCTTCTGTTTTCTGAAGCGAATTTCCTCAGCTTTTCAATGAAATCATCAAAAAAAATCTATCTCAGATATTTCCTTCAATTTCTCACAATTTTCATAACATTTCCTTTTTTTTTAATCGAAATTTTCTCAAAATTAATCATAAAAATTGAAATTTTCGATTTTTTTTTGAAAAATTGGTAATTTCGTCTATTACCTGTGGCATATAGTTGGAAGAATCAGCTCGTGTACCTTTCGGATAAATTCTACTCATTTGGCGTTTATTATAATTGACAAATTCAATAGCTGAAGTCTTCAAGTGGTTCAGTCCCGTATTTTCAGCAAAGGAAGACATATTGTAGTGAATATTTTTTTCTAAAAACATAAGAGAAATCCAGAAAATATAAATCACTACCTCCTCCCAATCAATAACATCGAGAATCCCCTTAAAAAAAAGAAATGCCCATTAAATTCTTACGTTCGGCAACATCGAAGCCTTGGAACTTGATTGGTTGTGCATAATTAACCATGGAAGAGAGCCAAGGATGAACATTTGTTGTACTGCCAGTATAAGGTACTTGCTGAACAACCGCTAGCTCCAAACTATCTCCCAAACCAACTGGACCACTTGAATTCTGTGATTGCTGCTGTACCACATCGACAATTGCAGAATCTACCTGAAAATTTAAAAAAATCATTGAAAAGAAGATGAGCACAAATTTTTCATGAAAATCATCTATTTTTTCCTTCAATTCAATTTTTAGCACAATTCCATTTTAAAAGAGAATTTCAAGGCCTAAAAAAGGATTTTTGGAAAAAAGGGCGTATCTCCTGTCCAAGTAGTGAGGAGTGATTTTCAAAAACAAAATCGATTCTCGAAGAATCGATTTTTTGAAAATTGAATTTAAAAAAAATCAATACATGAAAAACGACAAGTCGATTTTTTTTTAATTAAAAAAAATCATATTACATCTATTTTTGATCGAGTGTTTTTAATATCGATTAATAGATGCAATATCTCGCATTAGATTCGAGATATCGCATGATCATTCGATCGTTTCCTTTCACTTCTTTTAGTCTAAAGGAATCGATGTCCAACCGATTAATTCCAAAATTTTGATTAATTGATATTGAAATTCGATTAATCGATGTTCAAATTCGATTATTCAATGGCAAAATGCGATTAATCGATGTTAAAATTCTATTAATCGATGTTGAAATTCGATTAATCAATGTTAAAATTCGATTAATCGATGTTAAAATTCGATTATTCAATGTTAAAATTCGATTAATCAATTTCAAAATTCAATTAATCAATGTTAAAATTCGATTAATCGATGTTAAAATTCGATTAATCAATTTCAAAATTCAATTAATCAATGTTAAAATTCGATTAATCAATGTTGAAATTCGATTAATCCATGTTAAAATTGGATAATCGATGTTGCAATTTGATTAATCGATGGTAAAATTCGATTATTTAATGTTAGAATTGGATAATCGATGTTGACATTTGATTAATCGATGTTGAAGTTCGATTAATCAATGTAAAAATTCGATTAATCGATGTTAAAATTCAATTATTCCATGTTAAAATTGGATAATCGATGTTGAAATTCGCTTAATGTTGAAATCCGACTAATCAATTTTGAAATTCAATTAATCAATGTTTAAATTCGATTAATCAATGTTAAAATTGGATTATCGATGTTGAAATTTGATTAATCAATGTTGAAATTCGATTAATCAATGGTAAAATTCGATTAATCGATGTTAAAATTCGATTATTCAATGTTAAAATTGGATAATCGATGTTGAAATTCGATTAATGTTAAAATCCGATTAATCAATTTTGAAATTCAATTAATCAATGTTTAAATTCGATTAATCAATGTTAAGATTTGATTAATCGATGCTAAAATTTGATTAATCAATTTTAAAATTCGATTAATCAATGTTGAAATTCGATAAATCGATGTCAAAATTGCGATTGATCCCAAAACATTCCCCAAAAGAACAAAAAAAAAGTTGTGATCAGCATAAAAAGGGCGTATCTCCATCCATTTTCTGATGGACATACGTCTATTTTTATCCTAGTCCTAATTCATAAAGAATATCTTCAAAATAATTGGAGATACGCCCTTTTTACACTAAGGTCCCTTTTTTAGCTCTTCAAGTACTCTAGAAGAAAACCGCTTAGGACAAGAAGGGCGTATCTCCAATAATTTCGGAGCTATTCCCATGAGAAAAATCACGAAAAAACAGGCAATTTTTCATTTTTCCTTTTTTTTTGCCTTTTTTTACTACTAAATTATTAAAAATTCAATTCTACCTACCGACTGCTGTTGTTCAACAGCAACAGCAACACCAGGTGGTGCACTAGCATCCTCCTTGACCTCATCAGCAGGGTCAATAACAAATTGACCCTGTTTAAATAATTCCAATTCTTGTTTTTCAACTTCCGGTTTCAGTCGTTTATTTTTAATAAGTATCTTACGTTTCAGTAAACTAGGCGGTGGCAATGAAACACCTGGCTCCAGCTACGTAATCACGAAATTATCAGTTATGTAAATAGATCGTATGTTATTTTTCTTCATTATTTATATATATATGACAGAATAATCTTAATAAATGATTTTAAAAATTTTTTTAAAAAGAAACTGTTGATTTCAGATTGTAAAATCGCATATTTCACTCGAAAAAAAATTATTAATTGGACATTTCACAGAAAAGAATGGACTATTTCTGTAAATATATCTATTTCTACGAGAGAAAAATGGAAATGTCAATATGGATTTATGCTTGAGGACATCAATCATGTAATGGCATTCAATGATCTATTGGATTTCAAATAAAACAGAATAATTCATTTTTTTTGTGAATTTCACGGAAATTGATGGAGATACGCCCTTTTCATACCAAGACACTTTAATAGAGAAATTTCAAGATCTAAAAAAAAAAAATTATGGTGAAAAAAGGGCGTATCTCCATTAATTTCTGAAAATATTTATCAAAAAAAATCCAAAAAATTAAGCAAGTGGAAAATATTAATAAAATATGAAAATATCGATGAAATATCAAATATTAATAATTTAAAATAATATGAAAATATTATTAAAATATTATTAAAATATTATTAAAATATTATTAAAATAATATTAAAATATTATTAAAATAATATTAAAATATTATTAAAATATTAAAATATTATTAAAATATTAAAATATTATTAAAATATTAAAATATTATTAAAATATTATTAAAATATTATTAAAATATTATTAAAATATTATTAAAATATTATTAAAATATTATTAAAATATTATTAAAATATTATCAAAATATTAAAATAATATTAAAATATTATTAAAATAATATTAAAATATTATTAAAATATAATTAAAATATTGAAATATTAATAGAATATTTTAAATATTAAAATAAAGAAAAATTTCTTACTGGATATTCTTTAAGTGGTTCTCGCAGCAATAAATCTCCAAGTATTTCATCGCAGTACTTGGCAAGTTTGTACTGTTGTGCCTTACTGCAATGATTTTCAAAACTCAATATAACAGGATACTCAGATGTAACAAAAGCTGTATCTCTGACCGCATAAATGACATCCCTGAATAGAATATCCGTGCACATAGCTTTGCCATGTGTAATTATTGGCTCTTCATCTTCTCCCTTTCCATCCCAGCAGTCCAATTCAACGCATCTAACAAACCACATAGTAAGGATATTAAGGATATTAATTGATGTTCTATTGTGTACATTTCAATTGAACCACTTGATTTTCTCTTAGAACGTGTTTCTGTCTCTAAAGTAAAAAAAAATAGGTAAATTTTTGTATAAAATGGTTAATAACAATTTGTACGAGATGAAATTTCCAAATTTGATGAAGTGAATCTTGATGAATTTTCCCAAACCTAATGGTTTTCGAGATACTCATTGGATTGTGGAAATCGTGGAATAATCGAAAATTCGAGGAATTCAAATTTTTAGTCAACTTATTTAAAGAGTATCTTGAAAACTGTTGAGTTTAGGAGGAAATGTCAGGAAATCTTTTTTGTAGCTCTTAAAATTCTCTATAAAAAAGGTGTCTTGATATTTTTCTCTAAACTCATTATTTTCCGAGATCCTTTTAATTTAACCTCGAAAATCTGGAATAAACTAGAAGTTTTGGGATTTAATTGCATGATTACTTCTCGAGCTATTGGCGTTTTAATGAATTTTTCAAAATTTGATATTTTGATGATGGTTTGAAAAAAGTTGTATCACTTCCATTCGGAAGCATATTGCTAAAGTATCAGCAGAAAAAGCTCTATCATTTGGAAAGCAATGCTATTATCCACTTGTTTTTCAATCTTTTCTTATAGTTATCTCGGAAACTAAGCGAGATAGTGCAATTTTTTAAGACTTTTTTTTTTTTGAAAATTGAATTTGCTACAAAAAACGTTTCTTGATGAATTTTCCCAAATCAAATGGTTTTCGAGATACTCATTGGATTGTGGAAATCGTGGAATAATCGAAAATTCGAGGAATTCAAATTTTTAGTCAACTTATTTAAAGAGTATCTTGAAAACTGTTGAGTTTAGGAGGAAATGTCACGAAACCTTTTTTGTAGCTCTTGAAATTCTCTACAAAAAAGATATCTTGATATTTTTCTCTAAACTCATTATTTTTCGAGATCCTTTTAATTTAATCTCGAAAATCTGGAATAAACTAGAAGTTTTGGGATTTAATTGCTCAATCGAGACAATTACTCTCGATAGTTGTATCAGTTAGATGCCTGTGAATTTTGAGCTTATTAGCATGATTAGTTCTCGAGTTATTGGCGTTTTACTGAATTTTTCAAAATTTGATATTTTGATGATGGTTTGAAAAAAAGTTGTATCACTTCCATTCGAAAGCATATTGCTAAAGTATCAGCAGAAAAAGCTATATCAGTTGGGGAGCAATATTATTATCCACTTGTTTTTTTCATCTTTTCTTATAGTTATCTCGGAAACTAAGCAAGATAGTGCAATTTTTCGAGACTTTTTTTGTGGAGAATTGAATTTGGTACAAAAAAGGTTACTTGATGAATTTTCCCAAATCTAATGGTTTTCGAGATACTCATTGAATTGTGGAAATCATGGAATAATCGAAAATTCGAGGATTTCAAATTTTTAGTCAACTTATTTAAAGAGTATCTTGGAAACTGTCGAGTTTAGGAGGAAATATCATGAAACCTTTTTTGTAGCTCTTGAAAATCTCTAAAAAAAAGGTATCTCGATATTTTTCTCTAAACTCATTATTTTTCGAGATCCTTTTAATTTAATCTCGAAAATCTGGAATAAACTAGAATCCACTTGTTTTTTTTTTACCATACCCACAGAAACACCTTAAAAATGAAGGAAATATGGCAATACACAGTACCTACAACCCGCAAGCAACACCTGTCTGTACATTTCAACGCTACTCTTCCCACCAAATTGTCGTCCACTCAAATAAGTATTATGACTCGAATTTATGTAATAGTGCGCCAATGGTTGATCCATATCCATGTAAACGTCCAATCTGTCTAGAAAAACTGGTGCATTCTCATCTGACATTAGATATCTTATGAATCCATCCTTCGTCATTGTTTCTAAATGAAAAAGTCAGAACATTTCAAATTGAACATCGATTTTCTTTCAAAAAAAAAAAAAAAATAGGCTGATTACAAATCTGCATGCAGATGTATGATATATCTATAGATATAGGATACATGTTCAACTTTTTTTTCCTAAAAAAAAGCCGCAATTTTCCATTCTTCTCCAGAACTCACTTTGATTTTTTGCTGTTTCATTCTGCTCGTAATCATTGATTATTTCTGATGCTCTTTTATCATCATACAATGGATAAAGTATCTCATTCAACGTTGGATCACGCTGTTTTTCATTCAAAAATGTAATAAGTTGCTCCAAATTTATCGTATCTGCTTTACCTTGAGTTCTGCAATTAAATTTACGTTTAGAAAAATAAAAATTCAAAAACATAAATTTCAAACTGACATGAAGTTTAAATAGTAGAGTTAAAAATGAATTTATTGTTAGTTATAAAAATACGTACATTGATTGAAATAGTTCTTCAATATCATTTCTCGGGCATATTTTGTGGTAGAGAGCGTAAAATGCCTCAAAGGTAAAATCATCAGGCTCTATAACATCGTTCTAAAAATAAAAACGAGCAAAAAAAAATGAAAAAAATTTCAAATAAATTGGCAGATTCCAATTGACTCATCTTCTAGTATTTCGTTTTTTTTTTAAATGTAAAAATCTCAGATTCATGGACTAATATTATTGGAGTAGGAAACAACTTACTTTACCACTGGGTAGGCCAAGCTCTGATAGACAATGATAAACGAGCTTTTCTGTTTTTCCTGATGCAAAGGTTCTAGCAACTACTTTAACCGGCACTTTTCCATTTGGATCAACTAGCATTCTTAATCTCATCCAACTTGAATACAAAAAAAAAGTTAATAATTGATGTACTGTGTGATCTATTCTTTTTTTTTCATTTGAAAAGATTCATTATTTGCAGGATAACTTACTGCTTTTTTAGACAAGTCAATGGACAAACATTGTTAGCTTTTACATTATGCGTAATTCGACGTGTTCCAGATAGCCAGACCTAAAGAATTTTGATGAACCATTTAGAAAAAAAATATATCATTGTCTTAGAAACAAAGTGAAACAAGTGTTATACTTATGAATAGCACTTATGCCACTTTTGTTCTAAGGCTAAGATATATCTAATAATTTACATTCACTCGATAATTTCATTCATACACAATGAACGTATAGTATTAACGTATAGTGAAAAAAAAATCAGTTTTATTCTAATATTTGAAATTTTTCAGAATTTTCGAAATTTTCATGAAATTTTTATGGAATTTTTATGAAATTTTTATGAAATTTTTATGAAATTTTTATGAAATTTTTATGAAATTTTTATGAAATTTTTATGAAATTTTTATGAAATTTTTATGAAATTTTTATGAAATTTTTATGAAATTTTTATGAAATTTTTATGAAATTTTTATGAAATTTCCGTGACATTTTTATGAAATTTCCATGAAATTTTTATGAAATTTCTATGAAATTTTTATGAAATTTCTATGAAATTTTAATGAAATTTCCATAAAATTTTAATGAAATTTCCATGAAATTTTTATGAAATCTTTATGAAATTTCCATGAAATTTTTATGAAATTTCTATGAAGTGTGTATGAAATTTTCATGAAATTTTCATGAAATTTTCATGAATTTTTTAATGAAATTTTTATGAAATTTTTATGAAATTTCTATGAAATTTTAATGAAATTTCCATAAAATTTTAATGAAATTTCCATGAAATTTTTATGAAATCTTTATGAAATTTCCATGAAATTTCTATGAAATTTCCATGAAATTTTTATGAAATTTCCATGAAATTTTTATGAAATTTCTATGAAATTGTTATGAAATTTCCATCAAATTTTTATAAATTTTTCATGAAATTTCCATGAAATTTTTTTCTAGTAATAAACGTCATTTCACTACTATTTGAGAATGAACGATAAAATATCTGAGTAATCGATGCAATCTATCGAATTAAATTCGACATATCGCATATCATTCTAAAGTTCCATTTCCCTAATTTTAGTTCGAGTCGCAATAAATCGTTCTTTTGATTATTTTCCTTTTAGAAAAAAAAAATTATGCTTCAAAAAAAAAATCGAAAAATCGATTGATGGATTTTCTTAAAAATCCCCCCTCCCCCCTCCAAAAAAAATCGATTTTTAAACTAAAGTACTGTGCTTATACATAGCACTTACGCCCCTTTGTTTCTAAGTCTATGTTATATATCTATTAATTTACATTTCCTCGATAATTTCATTCATACACAAATTGTGAACGTAATAAACGTATTTCCGTACTATTTAGAGAAAATGAGTTATTTTTAAATTTAACTACTGGACGAATGAGAGATAAATACAATGAATCGATAAAAGATGAAAGATGAAAGAAACAATTGTAGATAATGTGTAATTTACCTTTGCTGTATTAATATCTGGACAAACAACGTGTTGATAATTAATGTTTGTATAATCAACTCCAGAACATATGGTAAGGCTCCTATCATCTAATTGTTCACCATGCTTTGCCACAAGTTTATCGTATAATTTTGGATCCTGTGTGAATTTTTACAGATAAATTAGGTGCTATTATAATTTTGTGGTAATTAAATCTTTTTTTTTTTTTTTTTCCTTTTTTTTTTTTCTTTTTACCTTAGGCACACCACCGGCTCGTATGTCGCTCACTTGACACAGCTCAATGACGTCTCCATCCTGAGAATAATGAGATAGAGACAATTGAAGCGTCATGCTATTGTATTTTATGACAAAAGAGTTGAGATAATTATGTACCAAGATAGAAAAAAATGACAATTGAAGATTAATCAAATGCCAAATTAAATGATCCTAAAACTTGAATTTTAGTAAAAAAAAAAATGATTAATTAAGAAAATTCATGATCTATTAAAATTTCGACTAGAACAGAATTTTTTTTTTAAATCTCAATTTTTGTTATTAAAATGTAGACTTAAGTTTTGAAAACCCATCGAAATCTTTTGAAAAGAAAATAATTTTACGTTAGAGGAAGGTGGGGTAAAATTGACACTCCAATTGAACGGTTCGAGATAGAAATTTTCTAATGATTCCATTGAAAAGCTGAGGAAATTTTAGGCGGAAAACATGTGTCAAATTTTTTTTTTTTAATTTTTGGAAAAATTTACTTTTTTGGCCAAGTTTTGAAGGGATTTCTCTTTTGAAAATCGAAAAAATTCATATTTTTGGGGATTTCTCCGGTTCTGTTGGTCGTAGCGACCTGGGGTTGATCTCAAATGAAAGATGAGCTCATTTCTCATCGATTTATGTGGTTCAAATTTTTTTTTAAATCAATTTTTCAAATATTTATAGGTCATTTTCTGAAAATCAGTTTTTGCCCTATAAGTACTTGAAAGAATTGATATTTTTCTTTTTGAACCCCATAAATCGATGGGAAATGAGCTCACCTTTCATTTAAGATCAACCCCAGGTCGCTACGATCAATAGAACCAGAGATATTCTCGAAAACCTGAAATTTTTCAAAAACAGAAGAGTTTCACCTTCAAATTTCGCGCAAAAAGTGAAATTTTTGAAAAAATTCCAAAAAATAATTTCCGACATATGATTTTCATGGCAAATTACCTCAGCTTTCCAATGGAATCATCAGAAAAAAACTATCTCCAATATTTCCATTCATTTCGAGTGATTCTCATAGTATAAAATATTTTAAAAAATATTAAAAACATTAGTATAACATATTTCGAAAATTAATTGAGATATGCCTTTTTTATTCTAATTTTTGTAGAGAATTTCAAGAGCTACAAAGAAGAATTAGAGTGAAAAGGGCGTATCTCCATGATTTTCCAAGATATTGCCAAAAAAAAATCAATCATTCCTAAAAATATTGAAATAAAAAGAGAAAAGTGATAAAAACTTCATCTTACTTTTCCCTCACTCTGCCAGTAGATGAAGAAGCCATATTCATCGACCTTAAACATGCAATTGAGTTCAATTTCCGTGTTATCTTTTTCCTCAGTCCACCGATCGAAAACACATCCAGTTCTGAGTGCTTCTGGCACCTCCATTTGCCAATTGAATTCAAATCTTTTCGTCATTTTAAAGCCGAAATATTACAACTTTGTCTCAAAATGATGTTTTTTTTGTCCTCTTCCTACGTTTATTTGACGAGGAGGCCGATGCTTGTGATGTGTTTATCTTCTTGTCCAGTGCTGAAATACATTTGAGAATAAAACCGAATGGAAGCTATGTAATCATCAGAATTTTCGATTCTAATTTTTTCAATAGAAGATACTTAAAATGATCTAAGTAGAGAGAAAGCTTGTTTTTTCAATCTTTTCTTATAGTTATCTCGGAAACTAAGCGAGATAGCGCAATTTTCTAAGAGACCTTCTTTGTGGAGAATTTGATTTGCTACAAAAAAGGTTTCTTGATGAATTTTCCCAAATCTTCTGGTTTTCGAGATACTCATTGAATTGTGGAAATCATGGAATAATCGAAAATTCGAGGAATTCAAATTTTTAGTCAACTTATTTAAAGAGTATCTTGGGAACTGTTGAGTTTAGAAGAAAATGTCATGAAACCTTTTTTGTAGCTCTTGAAATTCTCTACAAAAAAGGTATCTTGATATTTTTCTCTAAACTCATGATTTTTCGAGATCCTTTTAATTTAATCTCGAAAATCTGGAATAAACTAGAAGTTTTGGGATTTAATTGTTCAATCGAGACAATTACTCTCGATAGTTGTATCAGTTAGATGCCTGTAAATTTTGAGCTTATTAGCATAATTAGTTCTCGAGTTATTGGCGTTTTAATGAATTTTTCAAAATTTGATATTTTAATGATGATTTGAAAAAAGTTGCATCACTTCCATTCGGAAGCATATTGCTAAAGTATCAGCAGAAAAAGCTGTATCAGTTGGAAAGCAATACTATTATCCACTTGTTTTTTTAATCTTTTCTTATAGTTATCTCGGAAACTAAGCGAGATAGTGCAATTTTTTGAGACTTTTTTTTTGTGGAGAATTGAATTTGCTACAAAAAAGGTTTCTTGATGAATTTTCCCAAATCTAATGGTTTTCGAGATACTCATTGAATTGTGGAAATCATGGAATAATTGAAAATTCGAGGAATTCAAATTTTTAGTCAACTTATTTAAAGAGTATCTTGGAAACTGTTGAGTTCAGGAGGAAATGTCATGAAATCTTTTTTGTAGCTCTTGAAATTCTCTACAAAAGAGGTATCTTGATATTTTTCTCTAAACTCATTATTTTTCGAGATCCTTTTAATTTAATCTCGAAAATCTGGAATAAACTAGAAGTTTTGGGATTTAATTGTTCAATCGAGACAATTACTCTCGATATTTGTATCAGTTAGATGCCTGTGAATTTTGAGCTTATTTCCATGATTAGTTCTCGAGTTATTGGCGTTTTAATGAATTTTTCGAAATTTAATATTTCGATGATGGTTTGAAAAAAGTTGCATCACTTCCATTCGGAAGCATATTGCTAAAGTATCAGCAGAAAAAGCTATATCAGTTGGAAAGCAATACTATTATCCACTTCTTTTTTTTTATTGATCAATAAGGAGAATAAAACACCACATGTGGTTTTTCACGCGAATCAACTCGATCGAGCACACAAAGATCTATCAAATATGTTAGAGAATCGATAGGGAGAGCCAGTCGCCCATGATCTGGTTATCTCATTCGTGTCTGTCTGTGTGTATCTGTATACGGTATTTTCATCCGTTTTATCCGAGTAAATCGACCTCGATACTTCTAGAGTTCACGTCATCCCTTAACGTGATCATAGAACACTTGGAGGCCTAATCGGCCGTTAACCCTTTCTCGGGTTATTCTCTCTGTTATGTAACACAAGCGTGCATACGGCCTATGCTCATTGCCTTTTTTCTCTTTTTTTTAGTTCCTTTTCTCTTTTTTAACCAGGTGCATTCACTCTTTTTTTTTTCTTTTTGTCTATCCAACTGAAAGGTAATTTTCGAGCACTAACACACAAAGTCGAAGGGACTTTCAGTGTAAAATTTATTCTAGATCACTTCTTTCTTTCTTTCCTTTTATCGTTTCTGCCCACGAACTTTATGGAAAGCTCGTTCCAAATTATTGATTCGATCCAAGCGTTTACCAGAGTCATGAAACTTTCCTTCTATGCTCGTTTTTTTTTGCTCTTCATGGGTTGAAAGTACTCGTGTACTTTTTAGCCATTTTTATGTGTATATTTAAAAAGGCGGTAAATTTGCGGAAAATTCTTTTAGAAAATCTAATTTATACTCACACAATGTTAAGAGCTTTTTTTCCGAGTCGAATGTATCATTTTATGCGGCTGCACCTGTAAATTAAAATTATGAATACCAGATTCTATTAGATGTTGAAATTAAATGCACTGAGGAGAAAAAAGTGGTAAGAATGATGCGGTTTTTTTTTAGGAGTGAAGGAGTCTCCGACGAATTTTGAAAAAATTCACAATTAATTTCCACATATTGGACCACCTTCTCAAATTTTTTCAGATTTTTTCGTTGAGTCTTTCATCCCAAAAAAAAATCCCGAAATCATATTGCCACCTGAGGTCCATTTTGCCCCACTTTACCCTATTTGTTTCTTTGGTCCTTGGAAATTTTTCTTTTTAATAATTAAAAAGTTGTAGTATTTACTCAATTTTGTTAATTCAAACGAAATAAACTGTTCGAACAAACAAAAATTCAGTAAATTCAACAACTTTTTTAATTATTTTTAAAAAATATCGTCACCTTAGAATTAAAGGGGCGTAAGTGCAATGTATAAGCATAGCACTTACGCCCCTTTGTTTCTAAGGTGACGATATATTTTCTAAGAACCAATAGAACAAATATTTGATGGTTTTTACCACTTTTTTTTTCTTTTAAGTGTGAAAATGTGTTTTTTTTCTTTTTAATAAAAAATTGTTTCATTGAGGAATCGATTTTATTCGAATTCCTATTATTCCGATATAGTCAAATGGTTATGATTTTTATCTTTTCATTCTTATTATAGAAAAAGTGGAAGATTGAGCCCCTCATTCACTAACTCCATGACAAAACTGTTTTGCCAGACGTCATCGAAAAAATCTTCAATCCCTAGAGAGCCTGACGAGAAATGACGCAGGATTAAATTGGATAGAGTAAATTTTATCCTCATAATCAACATTTGGATGAATGGATTGTAACGAGTGTTAAATTATCATGACTATTACTCATGAAGTTCATCAGAAAAAAAACCCAGAAGATTGAAATCCAATTTCCGCTCATTTGATGTATCTCAGATTTTTTTTTTCTTCATAAAATCAGGAAAGAAAAAAAAATTGATTTCCCATTCAATATTATATTTTTAAATAGAAAAAAAAAAGAGAAAATTATATTTTTTGTGCTTCATGCACATGAAGAAGCACTTTAATATGATTCGTTCATTGTGAATGTCTTCGAACCACTTAAGGAGTTACTAACGATGTTCAAAGGTCATGAAGTATCATGCAACTTGGAGTAAAGATCCTATTAATTTTTTTTGCGAAGATAGAACTAAGAATGAGCTCAAAAATCAAAGGACTTACGCCTTTTTTCCCCCTAATCCTTTCTTTTTAGAGAAATTTCAATCGATCCATCTCGCTTATTTTCCACATTTCTCTCAAAGAAACAAAATAAATTCATGGATACTTCAGTCATAATTGCCTCGTTTTTTCTGGGAATATCTTGGAAACTAAGCGAGATAGAGCGATTTCCGAATCCTTCTTTATTCCATCAGGATAACGATAAAAAAGGCGTATGTCCATTATTTTCCGAGATATTCTGCAAATATGGAGTAAAAAAAGTTCGACTAATGCATTTCCTCGAGTCAACACAATTAATGTAATTGCCAAGGCCATTCCTCATTATTTATCAACACTCGAGAAATCGATGGAAGTACTCCAGCATCCAAGATAAAGTCCTTTGTCATATGAATGACATCTAGGAACAAGGGACACTTCACTTCTTGCTCTCCTCTTGCTCGCTCTTTCTCTATTGCTTTTCCCAGTGACCTACAAATACCGATAATTGAATGAATAAAGGAAAATGGAATTAATCACATTGGTGTCCTCATAATTTCTGTATTTTTTAATTATTCACTGATAATCAGGAAATGCTCTTTATTAAGAGCCTTGGCATTATTAAACTGTCAAGGTAATTTCTTATCAGAATTTTTCGAAGTTCTCCACGTTTTTTTATAGACTCATAAAAAAAAATTACGAAAATCCACTCTTTTTGGTGACTTGGGAGAGCTTATCTGCACGTGTATTTGTTCGCTAGAAATGAAATTTCATTAGGAATAAAAGGGGCCTCATGTGATAAGTCTTGTGTGTGTTTGCCCTCTCGAATAAATTGAATCTACTGAATCAACTAGGCCGTGTTTGCCCAATTAATATATGAGTAAATTTAATTTTACTTAATCATTTTAAGCCAAATTATTACAAGACGAAATTCACTTAGTAATACAGTAAAATTATCAACGAGAAATTGGGTGGATAATTATTTTAGCTTAATTATAATCAGCATCTTTTAGCATAAAATATCTGAGTTGATTATAAATTTTAATAATACTTGGAAATTTCAGGAGAAAAAAGGAGTAATTAGTAAATTCATGATCCATTGAATTTCGAGTGAAACAGATGATTTGAAAATTTGTATATCTGCATTTTTTTTTTTTACTGTTGGAAATCTTGTTATTCCATTTGAAAAACAGTTGGGAATCGTGACTATGAATGGAGAATATTTTTTTTTAAATGAGTATCTCATTCAAAAATATTGAGCATTATTTAAACATTTTTCTTACTGAAAAAGAGATTTGATATTATAATAATTCCCTGCATAAAATAACTATATGCATAAAATTATTTTTCATAGATGCAATATTCAATTTCAATTGTGAGTTTTTTTTTTCATGTAATTAATGATTTTTATGAGCAATTGAAAATTTGAAAACTGTATATTTCGGACTCCATAAGTACTATAAACATAAAGAACAATCTTGAAAAATTTGAAAAAATGTAAAAAAAATTGCAATTTTCAATGAATTTTTTGGTTCCACGGCTTATTTTGTTCCTCATTACATTCTTCACAGATTCACTGAATCAGATTTGAGGATTTCATCTTGTATAAATTGTTATTAAGTATTTTATACCAAAATTCGACTTTTTTCCGATTGTACCTTCAAATCGTCCTTAAAAGCCTATCGAAGGCTTTTCAGAAAAGATAATAATTTTCCAAATTTCCATCAAAGTATACATCTAATGAATTGTATGAATAATTACTTTAGCATAATTATAATCAGCATCATTTTGCATAAAATATCTCAGTTGATAATAAATTTCGATAAGAATCCAAGTTCAAAAGATACTCGTCGAGCTACTAGACTGATAATACATGGTATATCTTGTAAATTTCTGTGTGAAAATTAGCATTAAAATCTCTTCAGTATAATGATCCTTTCCTTCACTCAAGAAGTACTTTAATTTTCATAAATTTTATCTTTTCATTAATCAAATCAAATTATCCACTTTTTTTATTTTCATTATATATCTCTCATATTTAATTGATAAATTGTTCTCTTTAAATGGCTGACACTAGAGCCTTCTGTTACCTACGAACTTTATTTAAACGAAATTCATACGCATGATCAAGAGTATGTGCACACAAACGAAAAATCTATCTCTCCCTATATATATGTTAGTATCATGTTTTTGTATATCGTAGGAATCTCTTCATTTTAATTTTAACTTTTTCATCTCTAGTTTTCTGCGAATATCTCGGAAACTAAGCGAGATAGCGAAATTTTTGAAGAGACCTTATTTGTAGCCCTCAAAATTTCCTACAGAATTGACCAAAGTCGAACCGCTCTATCTCGCTTAGCTTCCGAGATACCCTCAAAAAACAAGAAAATGACCGAAAAATCATGTTTTTTCAAGATTATCATGGAAACTAAGCGAGATAGAGCGGTTCGGTCACGATCATTTTTGAAGATCTCGAAATTCTGTATAAAACCCCCCAAGGCAAAAGGGCGTATCTCCATTACTTCAAGGAATACTTGCTAAAAATGAGAGATGAATCCAGTTTTTTGAGATAAAAAAAACTGGAAAAACAAAATAATCAAGAAATATAAATAAAAATGTATAAACACATGTATATAAAGTCGATAATGAATGGGAAAAACATGTTTACTGAATGATTGAACTAACGTAAACATATGAAATTGCCTGAACGATGAGAGACGTGTTAACGGACGTAAAAAAAAAACCTATGACATTTTTATGTAAAAGTATTGACGTGTGTGTAAAATTTGAATTTATTATTACCGTCTTACCGGGCACTGCGGAATTACCGGCTGTACAGCACCACTAGTGATTCCATCTCTACCCCGTGCACTTGTGTCCACTGTTTGGGACAAGCACGAGTTGTGTTTTTTCAATATATAAAACGTAAATATGTCGTTAGGCTTCTTGGCAACCTAATGGACACAAACTGAATGGCGATGAAAAATACGGAGGGGGGGGGGGGGGGGGGTTTAACGCACAAGAACCGCCGTTCGGGCTACCGCGGATTGGATATAGACGGTGGGGAAAGAAGAGAGAACAGAAGAGAGCAAGAAATGAAAAATCTACAATGAGAGACGGTTTTTTTCTCGCGTTTCAATTTTATACACACACAACACGACGAATGAAAACTAGACAGAGCCAGCTGCCAAAGTGCTTGGTGGCTCGATACTAGACACCTTACGGACATACACGCATGCGCATCTACTTCACAGCATCTTGCTATGGTTTTTTTTTTTTAATCTTTTATGCTGTTTGGGGGAAAAAAGGAGCTATTGCAGCGACCTTTCTCGACCTGAGTGGGGACTAACACTTCGATCGATAAGCTGCTTTCGCTTTTAACAACTGTCATATCGGGAATAATGATAATAATTGATTGGGAAACAGGAAGCTGGGGGGGTTGTAGGCAATTTTTGGGAGTTTGGTTGAAATTAATTGAGTAAAGGGGTTTTGAGTGGGGTTTTGAATACTTTTTTTTGATGGGTTTCGGTTGGTTTTGGGAGGAAATGACTCTGTTTTTTTATTGGTTGCCTCTTTATCGCGGGGAATCGACCGTTGGTATGAACGATATCGCGATCATATTCGATAAAATGATGTGGAATTTTTGAGCTCAGTTTTTTTTGATGCTGTATCGAAAATGATTTTTTTTTTACATTTTTTTGAATTTTTTAAGATAATTTAGTGAATTAGTTAACGTTTATTTATTATTCTTTATCTTGAGGTATAATCGTGATATGCTCCCCTACGAGTTCTCCAAGAAATTCCTCGGATAAACCGTTTAGGAGATCCCCTTAAAGCTCCCCTTAATGTTTCCCTCCAAGAACCCCTAGAAGTTACCTCAAAAGATATCTTAGAAGTTCCCCTAAAAGTTCCTCTGGAAGTTCTCCATAGAGCTTCCCTAGGATTATTGTGAAGAACGAATTCTTTAACGTTTATAAAATTATTTTGACGTTTATAAATGTCAGTTTAACATTCATAATCATTTGGAATGGGTTTCGTCTATAGCCTAGATCAAACCGTACATCAATGTCTCGGCCAATATCTAGACATGAATTATCAAAGTTACTGAAAATAGCGGTGGTGAGGATGAAATGCCCTAAATCGGACGGAAATAACGAAATTACTAAAGAATCACAGGATTGACCTATTATTTAAAAACAATTGGCGAAGAAAACAGCATTTTAACTAAATAATAGAAGAAAAAAATACTCAATTCACCGTTTAGTTATTGAGAAATTTTAATTAGAAGGTAGTCGTAACTATTTGCCTCTCTCTCTCTATCACATGCATGTGATCAAGAAAAATCTGGAAATAATTGAGATAATGCCACCAATATGTCTGCATTATTGTTGAATTTTTTCTGATTTCTTCTGGATGAACTTGTCTGTGGAAAAAATTCTGGGAAAAAATGAATCTAATACAGAGAAATTTTTGAAAAATATATAAGGATTTTTTTCAGAGCCAAGGATTTTATAAAAAAATCTGAAAAAATTTGAAGAGATGCTCTGGCATGTCTACATTGTTGGTGAATTTTTTCAGATTTTTTTGTAGAGCTGCCCCTTTGGGAGAAATTCTGGAAGATAATAGATTGAGCAAAATGATTTTCTCCAATTCTTCACAATCTTCAATATGACTTTCGAATAGTTTAATCACTTTTTCGGGTAAATTAAAGAACATTCCCCCGAATTATCAGCAATTAATTGGCAACTAGCCTACAAATCCTCTTGTTTTCTGTTTTATCGACTGTACTCTAGGATGCTACCTTAATCTAATTTTATTCACCATCACTTTTTTTCGAATATCTCGGAAACTAAGCGAGATAGAGCAATTTACTTAGAAACCTTTTTTGTAGCCCTTGCAATTTTCCACAAAAAACATTTTATGAAAATCGCTCTATCTCGCTTAGTTTCCGTGAGACCTTTAAAAAATCAAATAATAAAACAAAATCGATAAATAAATAATTAATTTTAACAAAAATTGGGACTTGAGGATTAATTATTGATAAGACATTTTTTATTTCTTTAGATGCTATTTATTGATCTCAACAATTTCCATTTCGTTCCTTACATTAATTTGGTGTACATGCCATACCGCAGTGTATGTTTGTGTGCATACATATATATATATTTCATTCATGAGATAACATTTTGCGCTCAATTAATGATTGATTTATACTTTTTTCCGTTTCCTGTTCTTCTTCCCGAAGACATAACTTCCCCCCCCGGAAACTTTCCGGATTTCTCCCTCTGCAGATAGAAATAGAAATTCTCATGGATTTTTGCACGGAAGGTATTCAGGTTTATTTTATGAGCACGATTATTGGCTAAAGTGGAAGGAAAACAGGGCTATTGTCTTCCTCAATTATCCATGAAAACAGACAGAATGGAAATGGAGGCATTGTTCACGGTTATTTCGAAAATGGATGATAAATATTAATTCAATTCAGAATTGAGCACCAAACAATTCAGTAGTAACAAAAGTTCAACATTTTTCAAATTCCCAATGGAATATTCCGGAAACTAATGGAGATACGCCCTTTTTGCCCAAATTTTTTTTTTTAGAGAATTTCAAGAGCTACAAAAATTCAGGCAAAATCGCTTTATCTCGCTTATTTTCCACATTATTAAAAAAAAATAAATCAAGTCATTCTAGACTTTAATTTTAGTTCTTTCTCCCTTTTTTTTAATATTTCGGAAATTTAGCGAGATAGAGCGATTTTGCTGCAACCCTTCTTGCAAAGAATTCCTCCAAAATCGCTCTATCTCGCTTATTTTCCGCGATATCCGCAAAAAAACGCTTTTATTTCCCCTTTTTACTACCAAATTTTCCTTCAATTTCTAGAATGAAACATATATATACACATTGAATTTATTAAATTTTTTTCATTCAGCAAATGATAGTGGCTTACAAACTATGCCCTGTATAGACCATTTTCCATAGAATTGGAAATTCCATAAGAAATATTAGCATTCGCAAATTCTTATATGCACTAATTTTTTTCATTTCTCATTAAATTCATCTCATTTTTTATCTGCTCATCACAATTAATTTCTCGTATGTGTTTCATTATTCTGCAATTTTTTTTTCTGTTCACAATAGAGACTCGTATTCAGTTCAGAATTTTTTTTTTAAACAACTATTGACATACAATTTCAGGATCGTAATAATCTATTCATGAGGTTTACACACACATCGTATGAATGAAAAATAAAAATATTGCATTTATACTGGTGTAGGAATATCAGTGAATAACCCAGTGTATGAATGCATGAATGTACCTCAAAACTTTTCCATGCTCATGGAGAGAGTTACTCAATTCAGACGAATGAAATAATGAATTTCATAATATTCGCAGTGGAGCGAGTGATGTTCATAGAGAGAGAGAGAGGCTCTTTTATTCCCATTGGGATGAAGATATTTCACCCAAATAATGTTTTATTGTTTCTGACATGGTGTGAAATAATGGAGTAATTACGAATATGGGCTATTCACTGATAACTGATATAATGTTCCATATAACTTTCATATGTTTCATAGAAGAGAACAAAATTCATCATGAAATGTCACATTCTCTTTGTTTTTGAAAATCCTTAACTATTTGAAGTGATCAACATGATTTAAAATATAATTTTAACTGATAAACAGACTTCTGATGGTAGATAATGAGTTGGACTGTTTACAGTTTTGAGACCCCCGGGAGGAAATGGTCAGATCTAATTGGATTCAGTTATATCTAATGGCTCAGATCTAATTAGATCTGAGTGCGTCTATATCTAATTAGATTTGACTACAGCTGATTAGATATGATCATATTTAGAGTGATCGGAATGAAATTTAGATATCATCTAACGCAGATTTGAGACTTTTGGATGTTAAGTGATTAGATTTGATTAGATCTAATGATATCTGCTTAGATCTGACGAGATCTACTTAGTTCTAATGAGATTTGTGTTGGATCTCAGTAGATCTGACGAGATATAATCAGATCTGGTCAGATTTAATAAGATCTGGTCAGATCTAATTAAATCTGCTCAAATCTAATGAAATTTGCTCAAATCTAATGAAATTTGCTCAGATCTAAGACTGTTTGATGTTTGAAGTGACCGGATCTGATCAGATCTAATGATATCTGATTAGATCTGATAAGATCTGCTTAGATCTAATAAGATCTGTGTTGGATCACATCAGATCTGACCAGATATAATCAGATCTGCTCAGATCTAATGAGATTCAATGCAGATCCAAGACTGTCTGATGATAAGTGATCAAATATGCTCAGACCTGCTTAGATCTGCACAGATCTAATGAGATCCGCTTAGATCTGATGAGACCTGCTTAGATCTGATGAAACCTGCTTAGATCTAATACGACCAGATCTCATCAAATCTAAGTGATCTGATTAGATCTGGTCACATCTAATGAGATCCAACGCAGATCTAAGTCTATTTGATCATAAGTGATCAAATCTTTACCAGCTTGCTTAGATCTGCAGTGATCTAATTAGATCTGGTCTTCGATCTAATGAGATCTAACGCGGATATGAAACTGTTTGATATTAAGTGATTAGATCTGATTTAACGTCATTTTAGATCTGCTCAGATCTGCTCAGATTTGCTTAGATCTTCTCAGATTTGCTTAGATCTTCTCAGATCTGCTTAGATCTAATGAGATCTGGTCTTCGATCGACTGAAATATGACCCTAGAGTCACTCTCATCTATCTATATCTAATTAGATCCAATTAGATATGAACAGATATAATTAGATTCAATTAGATCTGACCATTTCTTCCCAGGACTTTTAAAATTCAGTAGTGAAGGGATAAAATAAAATGTCTATTTTTATGATATTTTGGGGATATCTTGGAAAATAAGCGAGATAGAGTAATTCCGTCCCAATCCTTTTTTGTAGCTCTTGAAATTCTCTACTAGAGAGAATTGTCAAAATCGCTCTATCTCGCTTAGTTTCCGGGATATTTTCGAAATTAATTTGGCCTTCTCCTACTGAATTCACTCGTGTTCGTTTTTGACCTCGGATAGTTAGACTGTATGTACATCGCTTTAATGTGTTTTTTTTTTTTTTTTTTCAATAATTCTAAAATCGATCATTACAATAGTTTATCACTGAATAACAACACAATTTTCTATGAATTTACCATACATATATACAGATAAAAAGAACATATTAGGTTAGAAAAATATTGTGATCTTACATAGAATTGTAAGAAATATTTTTAATATCGTCACAATGCCATTAATTCTATTAAAGAATAATTCTTTTTTCTTGTGCTTATTTTTCTAAATTATTGCGTCTCAGAAGCACTTTTTGGCTACAATCGTCAATCAATTAGACGTTTTATAAACTATTATCATTTTTTTTTTTTTATTCAACACGAAAAGATTATTCATGTTGGCATGAGTATTCATTTTTTTTTTATTTAAAATCTCTCGAATACATTAATTTTCTATACAAACCTTCCCAATTTGCAAATCTTCCTGCTTTAAGCGCTTTAATTATGTAGTGTGTGCATCATTCTCGTGAATATTCAGGAGCATTTAAGATTATCGGAAGATTTGCATCAATTTAAATTTTTTTTTGCTTTTGCTTTTAAGTGGGAAGGATATTATTATTAATATCCGGTGTTACTTCCTTTATTCAATAAAACATTTCCATATATTTCTACGAAAAAATTAACATAATTCTTCAACTCTTTAGAGATATTTTGAGGTAGTGTCCCAGGGAATTCGAGTACAGTTAATCCCTTATTTTTTTGATACTGAATTTTTTCATAATTTTTGACCGTTTTTATGAGATATGAATTATTGAAGTTACTGGAAATAGCGGGGGTGGGGATGAAACGCCCTTAATCGGACGGAAATAACGAAATTACTAAAAAACCACAGGATTGACCCATTATTTAAAAACAATTGGCGAAGAGAACAGCATTTTAACTAAATAATAGAAGAAAAAAATACTCAATTCACCGTATAGTTATTGAGAAATTTTAATTAGAAGGTAGTCGTCACTATTTGCCTCTCTCTCTCTATCACATGCATGTGATCAAGAAAAATCTGGAAATAATTGAGATAAGTCCCCCAATATGTCTGCATTATTGTTGAATTTTTTCTGATTTTTTCTGGATGAACTTGTCTGTGGAAAAAATTCTGGGAAAAAATGAATCTAATAAAGAGAAATTTTTGAAAAATATATAAAGATTTTTTTCACAGCCAAGGACTTTATAAAAAAATCTGAAAAAATTTGAAGAGATGCTCTGACATGTCTACATTGTTGGTGAATTTTTTCAGATTTTTTTGTAGAGCTGCCCCTTTGGGAGAAATTCTGGAAGATAATAGATTGAGCAAAATGATTTTCTCTAATTCTTGACAATCTTCAATATGACTTTCGAATAGTTTAATCACTTTTTCGGGTAAATTAAAGCGCATTTTCGAGAATTATCACCAATTAATTGGAAACAATCCTGCAAATCCTAATTTTTCTTCTGTTTTATCGATTGAACTCTGGAATACTACCTTAAAAAATCAATTTTCGCCCAGGTAACAGGTAAATCATTTTTTTTTATACTATTTACAAAATATACATCAATATTCATTATATCGTAATTAACGTTTTTTTTCTTCTTTCACAAACTATTTTGTAAAAAGCTTTGATTGTTTGCAGTTATTTCACTTATGCAGGAGCTATCACATAAAAAACAGTAATAAGATCCAAAAGGGGACGTGGTCATTTTTATCAATTTTTTTTTTAATTTTTTTAAATTTGATTCAGGAAGATGGACATTTAATGCTTTTACTTAAATTTTTTTCTTTTTTTTCTTTGATAGACCAATAGATTATTGTGAGCGAATTATTTCCATTGGAAAAAACCTATTCTGATATGTTTTTTGTTTCATGAGGGGAGGAAAATTCAGGTTTGGCATATCAATGAGAGATACCAGCAATAAAAGCTTCCATTCTATTGCAGAAAATTCAATTTTTTACACATAAATTGCAGACTAATACTGATGCGATTATTACGTGCATGAAATATGGATAACAATGAGTGTGATATATATATCAATGAATTTGCAATTATTCTCTTTTGGAATATTTGAAATTCATGGATTTTTCATTTTAAAGCTCTGTAACTTTGACAAAAAAATATCGCAAAAATATAATAGAGATTTTTTTTTTTTTTTTTTTGAATTATTCTTTGGAATTCAGTAGAAATATATTGAGATACTTTTTTTTTTTTTTCGATCACAAATCGTCTAGAAGTTGTGTGTTTACTCGAGGAAATACTTTTCATGTTAGGAATAATCGATTTTTTATTTATATAAAATTCTGTTTTGACAGAAATCAACTTTCAGTGATGCTTTCATGAATCTTTCGAAGATCTTCACTTTTTAGAGTTCAATTTTTCTTTGGCAAAATAAAATGAAATTACATTTCAACAACTTGAAGACGACTTTTCAATGCGACTCATGAATAGTATCTGCATTGCTGGTGCATTATGGAGGTATCAGCAATGGGTTTACCTGTTCAGGGAGTTGATACTATTGCCGCATTGTTACTTTTACCATTGAATGATACTTGAGGTGACTTTTTTTTTGGAATTTGGGTGGAAAAAGTGGGGAAAAATGAGTTTTATGATGAAACGGTTGGAGGTGGAGTTTTTTTGATGGTTCCATTGGAAAGCTGGGGAAATTTTAGCTGGAAAACATGGGTCACAAGGTTTTTTTGAGTTTTTTGAAAATTTGAAGTTTTTTGAATTTTGGAAAAACTCAAATTTTCAAAAAAGCGAAGAAAAATGGTGTGACATATGGTTTTCAGGTAAAATTTTCTCAGCTTTTCAATGGAATTGTCGAAAATATTTTGTTGCAATTATTTCCACTAATTTCAAGCTTTTTCCGTTTATTTTACTTCAAAAAATGAGGTTTCTGACGGAACGGTTGGAGTTGGAGTTTTTTTAATGATTCCATTGAAAAGCTGGGGAAATTTTAGACAGAAAACATGGGTCACAAGGTTTTTTTAAGTTTTTTGAAAATTTGAAGTTTTTTGAATTTTGGGAAAAACTCGAATTTTCAAAAAAGCGAAGACAAATGTTGTGACATATGGTTTCCAGCTAAAATTTCGTCAGCTTTTCAATGGAATTGTCGAAAATATTTTATGTCAATTATTTCCACTAATTTCAAGCTTTTTCCGTCTGTTTTACTTTAAAGAATAGGTTTTCTGACAGAACTGTTTGAGTTAGAATTTTTTCGATGGTTCCATTGAAAAGCTGGGGAAATTTGAGCTGGAAACCATATGTCACAAGGTTTTTTTGAATTTTTTCAAAAATTCGTAGTTTTGTAAAAATTTTCAAAAACTCAAATTTTCCAAAAATTGAAGACTAATGTTGTGACATATGGTTTCCAGCTCAAATTTCCCCAGCTTTCCAATGGAACCATCAAAAAACACCCCCCTCAACCCATTCCACTGATTTCAGGCTTTTTTCCGTTTATTCCATCGATATGATTAGAAAAAAAAATATTTAAATGCTCTAATACTTGAAGTAATACTGCCATGGCATTCCTATTAATCTCAATACATTCATCCTTAATATTTCATTTATCTACAAGTATGTATAAATAAAAATAGCATCACGTGTATAGCAAAATATAAAAATTGTCCTATTACAATTATTCACAAAAAAAAAGAGAAAAAAGATATCGTGACATGATAATCGTGTTTGTCGATGACAAAGTTAATAATACATAAAAATAGATAAAAACATATTGAGATATTGCGTGATATAATCTCAAGTACAATTAAAAATAGAAAATGGTCAAATAAAGTAAATAAAAAATTTCAAATGTATTATTAACGACTTAAAGTCTCCAGCATGTTTTTGGCTCAACGAATTTTAACATATTCGGTCAACCATAAATACTTCGAAAAAAATTGATCATACAAATTCATAGTAATATTATTTCAATTTTCACTTAAGCCTCTTAAACGATTATAATCCTTAGACCTTAATTAACTTACGGAATGCTTTACGAAATTCAGGATTGAACACAGTGTAAATAACAGGATTTACGAAACTGTTCATATATCCCAACCAAGAAGTCACAATAAAAGCTGGTACACCAGGTTGACATTCCATTGTCAATTTTGTACATATGGCATCCATTACATTGCAGGTGAAAAAAGGTACCCAACATATGAGAAAAACACCTGTAATTTTAGAAAAATTCGATATTATTACTTATTTTGTAGAAATATCTTTCTTTCCTTCCGAATGGAAGCTATGTAATCATCAGAATTTTTGATTGTAATTTTTTTAATAGAAGATACTTAAAACGATCTAAATAGAGAGAAAATTTGATATTTTCATGATGGTTTGAAAAAAGTTGCATCACTGCCATTCGGAAGGATATTGTTAAAGTATCAGCAGAAAAAGCTATATCAGTTGGAAAGCAATACTATTATCCACTTATTTTTTCAATCTTTTCTTATAATTATCTCGGAAACTAAGCGAGATGGTGCA
The DNA here is from genome assembly GCA_963942555.1 of Aleiodes leptofemur. NCBI lineage: Eukaryota > Metazoa > Arthropoda > Insecta > Hymenoptera > Braconidae > Aleiodes > Aleiodes leptofemur. The sequence continues at coordinate 971,610 of OZ012619.1, read as the reverse complement.
ATTTTTTAAGACTTTTTTTTTGTGGAGAATTGAATTTGCTACAAAAAAGGTTTCTTGATGAATTTTCCCAAATCTTCTGGTTTTCGAGATACTCAATTAATTGTGGAAATCATGGAATAATCGAAAATTCGAGGAATTCAAATTCTTAGTCTACTTATTTAAAGAGTATCTTGGAAACTGTTGAGTTTAAGAGGAAATGTCATGAGATCTTTTTTGTAGCTCTTAAAATTCTCTAAAAAAAAGGTTTCTTCATATTTTTCTCTAAACTCATTATTTTTCGAGATCCTTTTAATTTAATCTCGAAAATCTGGAATAAACTAGAAGTTTTGGGATTCAATTGTTCAATCGAGACAATTACTCTCGATAGTTGTATCAGTTAGATGCCTGTAAATTTTGAGCATGATTTGCATGATTAGTTCGAGTTATCGGCGTTTCAATGAATTTTTCAAAATTTGATATTTTAATGATGGTCTGAAAAAAGTTGTATCACTTTCATTCAAAAGCATATTGCTAAAGTATCAGCAGAAAAAGTTATATCAGTTGGAAAGCAATACTATTATTTACTAGTTTTCTTTATCAAAATATAAATTTCAATTTTAAAAACCCATCAAATTCATTTTACAGTTATAAATTATACGTTTGCTATTACAGTAAGATATAATCGTCATTAATCTATAGAAATTAATGAGCTCGAGAAAAACGAGATGAATGAAAATGAATGAAAATGCTCTATGAACACAGTAAACATAATAAAATGAAATATTTTCCCATAAATGAGAAAAACTAAACGGATACTCTGAATAAATATGTTCAGCATAATGAATAGAGTACCGTTCATAAGAAAAAATATAGACACAAGATTCCACGAATTCCTCATTAGTAAATATTCAAAGCAAAGCTTACGAAATATTCCTAATGAGTGTACACTTGTAACATCAGTTGAAGCTGATTCCACAATTTCGTAGCAAAAACTAAAAATGTCTCGGAAAATAATGGAGATACGCGCTTTTTGGTCGCATCCTTCCCCTAAAAATTTTTAAGAGCTCCAAAAAAAGGATAAGCATGAAATCGCTCCAAAATATGATTTGTAGAAGAAAAAAAAACCTATTTCATGAAATAGATGTTTTTTTTTTAATTAAAAATTGAAAATTTTAGAAAAATTATGATTCAATGTTTATAATCATTGAGTCATAGTTTTGCTATTTTTTTCGGAAAATTTCCAACGGTTACGGAGATACATCCTTTTTTTTTGAGAATTTTGAGATCTAGAAAGGATGATTAGAGCTAAAAAGACGAATCTCCATTAGTTTCCAAGATTTTCTCAGAAAAAGAGGTCCAGAAAAGATTGACTTCTCTCAATGGACCTCTTTACTACAGATCTAATTGATGTAAAAATAGGAAATAATTATTCTTACCAAGTACAATAGCTAAAGTTTTGGTAGCCTTTCGTTCCCTCTTAACAGAACTCTTCTCACGTTTCTTTTTACTAGCTTTACTGGTTTTATAAATGGTGAATCTCGAGCTACTGCCTTCATTCTTCTTCTCTCCTTTGAATGAGTTTGTTGAAATCGGAATGCTGGGGATTTTCTTCAGTTGCAGTGGTAGAAATGAGGTCGTGCCCCTTGACACTTTGGACTCCATTTTGCTCTGACCGTTCCCATTGGTTCGTGCCTGATGGCTACTTTTGGGTGGTGGCGATGAGGATGTTGATGAGGATGGAGCCGAGGCTAGTCGCGGATTCGGACTGGGACTCGAGTTCATGTCGATGGGTTCGTGGGGGAGAATAGTGGCTGGTGTGATGTAACCTGTGTTCTTCGACAGTACTTGGGCCACCGCTCTGGAACATATTTGAAATTCTCCATCTTTCATTTATGAAGGAGACTTCGGTTTGGGCGAGGGAATACGGGATTCAAGAAGGGAACAGGCACCAATGGACTCTTTGTGGGTCTAGAATGTTCTTGAATGCTGGAGACTGTTCCAGGAGGTTCGAGAATGTTCTAGAATGTTCCAAAAGATGCGAGAATGTTCCGCAATGTTCTAGAACGTTCGAAAATATTGGAGAATGTTCCAGAAGAATCGAGAATGGTCTAAAATGTACAAGAATGTTCCAAACGTTCTCAAATGTTCCTAAATGTTCCAAATGTTCTAAAATGTATCCGAATGTTCCAAACATTCAAAAATATTCCAGAATGTTTCAAATGTTCTAAGATGTTCCAGACATTCTGAAATGTTTCAGAATGTTCCAAACGTTCTTAGATGTTCCAGAATGTTCCAAACATTCTAAAATGTTTCAAACGTTCTAAAATGTATCAGAATGTTCCAAACATTCAAAAATATTCCAGAATGTTTCAAATGTTCTAAAACATGTTCCAGACATTCTGAAATTTTCCAGAATGTTCCAAACGTTCTTAGATGTTCCAGAATGTTCCAAACATTCTAAAATGTTCTAAACACTCAAGAATGTTCCGAACGTTTTAAAATGTTCCGAACGTTCTGAAATGTTCCAAACGTTCTCAAATGTTCCTGAATGTTTCAAACGCTCTAAAATGTATTAGAATGTTCCAAACATTCAAAAGTGTTTCAGGATGTTCCAAATGTTCTAAAATGTTCCCCATTGTTCCAAGCGTTTTTGAATGTTCCAGAATGTTCCCAGAGTTCTAAAATGTCCCAAAATTCAAAAATGTTCCACCATGTTCTGAAATGTTCCAGAATGTTCACTAACTCGGCGTAACTCCTGTGTATAAGCATAGCACTTATACTCCTTTGACTCTAAGCCAACGATATGATGATGTAACTTGATAATTTCTGTATTCAAGACTTTTTTTCTCCTCATTCCCATTCAATAGAAGCTGACCAGAAAATCCGACTCCTCTTCTAATATTTCATTTTTCAATAAAAAAAAAAAAAGACCGTGACCTCTATCAAAACGATCAGACCGAGTACCACTATTTCCACTCGAATTTAGCGGTTGATGATTGCCCCAAGACAGCCCGCATTTCCAATAGTTGGCACTTGACACCTCAGCTAAAAATTTTCACTAAAAGTGTTCAACTAAAAAAAAAGACAAAGTTAACGAGGCGAGGAAAATTGTGTGCCGAGTCCAATTCTCTTTTTCTAACCCCCTCGAACAATCGTTATCCAAGTTCAATTATGTGTAACAAGATTGAAAAGAATTGATGTTGAAATAGGTACTTCAGATTTTTTTCATGAAATCCTATGAATAGAATACATCATAAATGAGTATTATTTTCGTGACATCATTTTAACAGCAATTTCGATCATATATAGGCGTTTGTTAATGAGAATTTTCATCTGAACATGAATCACGAGTGTAGTGGAATAACAGGTTAAGTCAATTTTTGTCAATAATGAGATTTTATTAGAATTTGCTTCAGGATGTATGGACACGTGTTCCACAGAAAGGATTTGCCTGAATATGATCATTTAAGGCCTCATTTTTGAACATGCATAACAGGTCAAGTTCGATTTTCGCAATTTTCAGGAGAAGATTTGAGGTATGTCGACTCAACTTGAAAAATAATCATACGTGTCAAAGTCAAGTCGACATAACTCAGTCTCTCTTCATTGAGTTTATATTGTGTTATGATCTGCTTAGACGATCTTACTCAATATAAATATATTCTTCGTATACTTCAAATAAATACTCATCGATTATAATAATTATAATCGATAAGTATTCATTTAATATTAGTATTTATTTTATTTGGAGAGTCAAGTCGACATAACTTGAATTTCTTTCCAGACATTTCAAGTTAAGTCGTTGAAATTATAGAAAAAAAAAGACTGCCGGCAATAATAGCTTTTGAATATCTAAATTGACTGCGGATCAATGACGTTCATCATGAATGTAGCTCATAATCAAGACCGCATCATCATTTTACGGTTTTTCGGCTCTCCTGGAAAATTTACTTTTTTCGACTTAACCTGTTATTCCACTACATCTCTCCATTTACGTTTCAGATGAAAATTCTCTTGAACAAACGCCTATATATGACCGAAATTGCCGTTAAAATGATGTCATGAAAAAAGATAATAATAAATACACGTTCGATAAATCAAATATTCCATAAATAAGATATCTTTAATGGAGAAATAGATCCTTCAGCTATTAATTGATAGCGTGTTGTGCATTAGAGGCAAACTCCCCTAGGATTTGTGGTTCACTGCCATCAATTTACCGAATTTCAGCATTAGATCGTCTCCCGCAGCTTTCGTTGAGTGTTCCGAAACAAAGGGAGACTCGGAAATATATGTCCGTTGCAGCTACTATGTATCAATGGCAAATATAATTACAAAGCAAATCCATTTTTTTTTTCATCTTCATCTTCTTCTTTTTTTTTCAGACTCAACTATAAAATTGAACGATAAATCACGGAGGGAGAGGCAGATGCGACACAGATCCATAAGCGAAATGGAGTGGGAAAGAGGGGGGGAAGAGGGTCCTTCTCTTCATGGATCTTGGCACCGGAAACAATTTGCGGAAACGAAGTACTGCCAAGCCTTTATTAGATAAAGCTGTTGAAGACTTGATTCAATGAAAGGAGACAAAGAATTCTCGATATCGGTGTCGTTTTCAGGTAAGAAAAAAGCAATTAAAGTGAATGAAGTACTCGAGCGTTCAAAAGATATCAAAGAGAATAAAGGATGGTTAAAAGGAGAAATATATATATATATATAGAGTATCAAATTCTATAGGACTTTCAACATTTTCACCACCTCTAATGCCTGGAAATACGTGATAATACGTAGAACGGAGTGGACCAGATTTTTTTTTGGTGTGAAGAGCTTTACAGAAAAATCTAAAAAAATTCTGCAAAATCCTTCTGAGTGTCTACATTGTCGTGGAATTTTTTGCACTTTTTTCGTAGAATTTTTCATCGATAAAAAAATGGATTTAGTAAAAGAAAAAGAACTTACGTGGCTTCTTCAACGACAGTCGCCATGAAACAGTCTGTACCCCGATCATTACAATCTGTAGGATCCAATGGTGTATCGTCTTCATCCTCGTTGCTACCTGATGCTGTATTTGTTGGCTCTTCATGAACCGGTCCAACAAGTGCAGCAGTACCTAAAGCTGTCTCTGCGAATCTTGCAACAGAAAAAGTGCTGCATGATTTGAGTAAAATATGGCTTATTTTAATTAATTATTGATTGGATTTTTTAAAGATTCTTTATTACTAAGGAGATTTTATTTTACCTCTGGGTATGGACAATATTTTCGATGATACTTCCGGGCTTTATATCTCTCAAATGCGGTCTTTTATTAGCTCTAGCTCGTGCAGCACGATTTCGAAGGGCCTAAACACAATTATTTCAAAATAATGTGATATAAGAAGGGAAATAATAAAAGGGAAATATATCCTTATGAAAAAATGTTATACTATCGATCATTATGTATAAAAAATATATGGTAAATAAGTGAATATATATATATGATGACAAAATTATGAATATGGAAGAATATATGTTTTCATCATATATATATAAAAATTAATAATTTAAACATTGTCATAATCCATATAATTCATAATATATGTGATTATATCGTTGTCTTAGAATTAAAGGGGCGTAAGTGCTATGCTTATACACAGGACTTACGCCTCTTTGACTCTAAGGCAACGATAAACATTTTATAAATATATATGTTATGTTGAAACCAAATTTATAGAAATTTTGGATATTCAGCAATATATGAAACCATATATATATGTCACGTATCATAATTTCTGTATATTTCGATAAAATTATGTATATGACTCCATATATGACATATATGGTTTTATTGTTATGTCCGAAGATGTCCCTCGCGTCCGAGGACTATTCAATCTATTTTTGAACACTAAACTTGAATTATAATTTTATTCTTGAAGAATGTGACTATGTTTTGTACCTTTTTGTGTCGTGATGAGGGAATATGTTCATTTTTTAAATTTAGGGAAAAGGAGATTTCTAATGTTTTATAAAAGAGAGAATTTCATATAGATTTCCATATATTTTCAATCATATTGATGTTAATAGGTGAAACTGGGGCAAAATGGACCCCAGAGTCGAAAGATTTTTTTTCAAAGTGATGAATTTCGCGAAAAAATCTGAAAAAATTTGAGAAGATGCTCTCATATGTCTCCTTCATAGATGAATTTTTTCAGATTTTTCTGCAGAGATTTTCGCTCCGAAAAAAAATTGTAAATCATATCGACTCCGAGCTCCATTTTGCCTCGGTTTTCCTTACATTAATTTTTCATGCACCTAAAGTGAAAGAAAACATTAGTATAAACTTTTTCTTTACAAACCTTGAATATGTTATAATACAAGAAAACCATGATAATACAGGGTATGTAAAAGCTCGATAAACTCGAGTAAATAATAAAATCCGAATTGTAGAATAAACACAAGTCTGGAAGACGATCTGGTGTATTATTTAGGCCAAGTACAATTGGACTACCAATAGCTGCTGAAATTGCCCATACCAATAGAATTGTTAGCCATACTCTTCTATTATTTTTATGTTTGGCATATTTTATTGGTTGAGTTACTGCAATGTATCTGTAATGATAATAAATTATCTCAGTAATTTCTCAGTTAGTCTGGTCAAAATGAGATAGAGAAATGCAAAATATGGCCTAATTCTCACACGAGGTAGAAGGATGATAAGGGTCTGAATTCACCTAATAAGCTCGTTTTGCTATTAATTTACCTGTCAATGGATATGGCAACTAAGTTGAAGATTGAACTAGTACTGCATGTAACGTCCATTGCAATGTAGAAGTCACAGACAAAGCTTGGCAGTGCCCATGTACCATTTACCTGAAAATTATATCAAACAATTCACTTGTAATTTAACTTGGGAGAAGGAAAATTGCATATATAAGGGCATAAACTGGAGAAATGTCGGTTTTAATGGGCGTATTCAGATTGTCTTGGCTCGATTCCATGAGAATTGGTATTGTGTTCTTTGGGTATCATAATTCCTGAGCTATCGAGGAGGAGATATTGTTTCACATGAATTTTTTTTTGGCATTCCTCTTTTTTAAGGAATAAATCGTAAACTAATGGAGATACGCCCTTTTTATCCTGAACCTTTCTTTCATAAAAAAATTTAAGGGATATTCTCAAAAATTTAGAGGAAAATACGTTTTTTGTTGGAAAAAACGATGTTTTTAGGGTTTTTTGATAGTTTTTTTTTGGGAAAGATCTCGGAAACTAAGCGAGGGCGTTTTTGGCTCTACGTAGATGTGCACATGTATTAATTGAGATACGATTAGCATTTTTTCGATGATTCTACTGGAAAGCTGAGGAAATTTTAGCCGAAAAACATGGGTTACAAGGTTTTTTTGAGTTTTTTGAAAATTTGAAGTTTTTTGATTTTTGGAAAAACTTGAATTTTCAAAAAAGCGAAGAAAAATGCTGTGACATATGGTTTTCAGCTAAAATTTCCCCAGCTTTTCAATGGAATTATCTAAAAAATTTCATTCCAATTATTTCCACTAATTTCAAGCTTTTTCCGTTTATTTCATTTTAAAAAATGGGTTTTCCGACAGAACGGTTTGAGTTAGAATCTTTCCAATGATTCCAATGAAAAGCTGGGGAAATTTTAGCCAGAAAACCTGTGTCACAAGGTTCTTTTTTAATTTTGTCAAAAATTTGAAGTTTTTTAAAAATTTTCAAAAACTCAAATTTTCACAAAATTGAAGAACAATGTTGTGACATATGGTTTCCAGCTCAAACTTCGCCAGCTTTTCAGTGAAACCATCGAAAAGCACCAACCTCAATCCCTTTCCCTAATTCCAGGCTTTTTTCGGTTTATTTCATCGATGTGATTAGGAAAAAAAAATATTTATTTTAATTGAGATATGCCCTTTTTGAACTTGTAAGAATTTGAAATTAATGATGTAGAAATTAAGTTTATCGACTGATTAAAGGAGAATTAAGGGAGTTCATCCGGTAACTGAATTAACAGACCAATAATTATGAAAAAATTTGAATATACTTCTGAAAATCTAAAAAGTCACCAGTTAAAATTTCAAACTCTTCGGATATCTTATTCGGGAGAAATTGATAAATAAAGATTTTTCAATTAACACGCTTCCTTATGGGTTTTCGTCTATAAACATGAAATTTGTGGCAATTAACAGGTTTTTTGGGGAGAAACATCCATAATGGATAAATAAATATGTAAAGAACAGTTTAAGAGCTTCCTCAAATGCATTAGATACTTGGTGATTTAATAATAAATTAATTTGTCTCGAAAAATGCTGATTTTTGGGAAGTTAACCTCTGTCTTACTCGCATGACAGTGACGTCAGAACCGCGCGCTTTTTGAAATCAATAAGAATGCTTTCCGAATAACGCAATGTATGCTATGCTTGCACATTAAATCATACAAAACTAGTTGAAAATGTGCTGAATTGACCTTTCTCTATTTGATCTTCAAAAAAATTATTTCTATAAATTCGATTTTTTACAAAAAAACAATTATGATCGACGAACAAGAATTTCTAGTACATAGCAGCTGTACAGGTTACGACTACGTTAGTCGTATAACCACTACGCTAGTCGTGATAATTTTTCGTACTATTAAATCCCATACCGGATGAACTTCCTTAATACGAAAATGAATAATCGAGGGTCAAACTATTGTCTTTATATTCTATGATTCGATTATAAAAGGCGATGAGACGCTCCACTCTTCCTCTTTCTCTCTTCGACCGGCAAAAGATAATAATACACTGATTTTTATATGGATACCCAATTTTGAAATGACATCTTGGACCTTTTTCCTATAAGATTAGCCAAAATAAAAAATTAAAATAACAATGATACAAAAATTTGAGAGAAAGTGGCTTATTTTTTTATATTATTCAAACTTTTTCTTGTTGTAATTATCATTAAGTCAACTTCTATTCTCACGAGAGAAATATTTTCATTATATTTCAATTATTATCTTTTCATTTGACGACAATTATGTGTAAAATTGAACAAGCATTGAAAAATGTTATTATACTATTTTATTGAATTCTTAATTTATTTTCTCACTCAATACTTTCATCAAATTATTATCAGTGCCATTGACATAAAAATGTGGATATTTTTTTAGCTATTTTGATTTGAAGAATTATTTTGGGAAACTATTTTTTTTTCGAAATTTAAAAAATTGAAGCAAAAAGGGCGTATCTCCATTCTTTTAGGGATGTTTTTGAAAAAAGATCAAAGAAAATTGACTTTTCCCCTTCACCACTGATTTAACGAAATCACGTGACCGTAAAAAAAATCATAAAACATCGACAAAAAGTCTCACGTCTTCGTAATTCTCAAAAATTGGTAAATTTCAATTTTCTCAAGAAAGTACGATTGTTACTGGAATTTCTACTGGAATTTTCCCTTTATTGACTCACTAGGCACTTTTGCACGATTGGATTGGTTCTTCGTATAAACTAAAAAATACTTTCACAAACATAAAGTATTACTTTTTTTTTTCTCAATAGTAGACTAACATACTAAAGGTTTCTCCCCACAGCTTCAATCTCAGGATCTTTTACCAATGTAATATAAATTGAAGTCTGCGCTTGAATCAGTAGAATGTGTATTTCAAAAGTTTTTTCTTTTATTTTTTTATTTTTTGCACATTCTTGAAAACGTATAAAGTTTTACCCGAGACTTTTCTCTTTCTCTTTCTCTGTCTCTTTCAAAGTAATATTTCAGTAACCACGTTTACTGACATGAGAAAGTACGAGAAAGTAGCCGGAGTAGGTCTTCAATGGAAAATATTGTATCGAGTCCCTTTTCAATGGAACAATAAGGTAGCTGCACTTTATTATAAAAGGTCCCAAACGTCGGTGCAAAAATGCTTCTTTTTTTATTAGACTTTACTCCTTTTTTTTTTTTTTTTGTCCTTATATTATTGTTATATGGATAGATGACTTCGATTTTTTACAATGAAAACTTTACCCATGGGAAATATACACATTGTCGTCTATCAATGTTGTTAAAGGGGATTGAGTGCCTTCTGATGTAGCTTCTAATATTAGATCTATGATCCAAAATTATTGGATTTACATTGTTGGTTTTCGGGTTTGATGTAATTATAGGTAGTGCTCCATTTAATCTAGCAGAGTATTAATTTTCAAAGACACACACACACACACACAAAAGTCAATAGCAACTGAGGAATATTCCTGCTTTTTACTTGGGTTTCGGATAGTCTGGATTACCTTGAATAATTATGCAAATTGGATTATTAAGGGGATCATAAAATAGATATGAGACTGTGAGAGAAGAAAGGATAGCAATTGACGTGAAGAGTCAGATGTATGTGTGTGTTCCTCTGTATGACGATATTTTGCCTTGACAAAGAGAACCAATTTCCTGTGACTAATCTCACGTGTATGACCGCAATTTCCGTGACGGAATGAGAGTCCTGGTTAACTGGGAGGAAACGTCATCCTTGAATGAGATTTAAGTAGAGAAAAGTGGGGTAATATGAGGATATTAATGAAGGTATTGGAGATGGAGGTTTTTTTGTGATTGCATTGGAAAGCTGAGGAAATTTTACGCGGAAAATATGTGTCTAAAGTGATTTTTAGAGCTTTTCGAAAATTCGATTTTTTGAGAGGCTCTTGGGAAATCCTTGAAAAATTGATTATTTTGTTTTTGAAACTACCTAAATCTATGACAAATGAGCTCACCTTTCATTTGCGCGCAACCCCGATACGCTACGATCAATAGAACCAGAGATATCGTCAAAAAACAAAATTTCCCAAAAACCGAATTTTCTAAAAATGCCAAAACTTTATCCTAGACTATGTTGTCCACCTAAAATTTCCTCAGCATTTCAACAAAAACATCAAAAACATTCTATTTCCAGAATTTTATCTCATTCCCAATGATTTCCATTACCCTGGATATTTAAATGTCCTCCTAAAACCCAATATGTCCATTTTAATCCCCAATCAATCTCCTAATATCCATTTCTCTGGTCTCCCTCTGAGTATCCGGAGTCTAATCCAAATGGCACATACGCAGAATGTGCATTTAATTGAATCGACCCCAAAGATATATGAGACCTGATGAATAGTAAACTCAACCTAAATTTCCCTTTCCCCTCCAGAAAACCAATAATTTTCCGAGGAATTCCCAGGATAAAACTGTTCGATTAAAATTTTATACATCCATTACGAGAATGAAGCTTGAGCATGAGTTTGCTGAAGAAAATAGGCAAACAACTATCAATGGATTCTGAATTCCATTTGATCGTGAATTGATCTCTATTTGAATAGCCTAACATGGGAATGAAAGTGGAGATCTTGCAGTCCAGTCAGATTGCAGAAATACCATCTAAATGAAGTCTTCTCAACTCTCCCCCCCCCCCCCCCCCCCCCCCCCCCCCCATCAAATCGATAGGGCGACTCAGAGAGAAGACTCTTCACTGAATATCTTCGCATAGCAGGAATGAATGAATGAAATGGGAACATCTGTACATCCAGATAAATTGGCGGTAGCTGCAATATTGCAGCAACAAGTGCGGGAAGAAGACAATTTCCTATGAGTGTAATGTTGAAAGCACGAGACAGGAAATTACCACCCCTCAAACTCATTACACATGCTACCTTTTTTTCCCCTAAAAATAGAGCTAAATTACTGACAGCACAAGGACACCATCAAATAACGACTTTTTTTTTTTTTTTTGGCTTTCATGTTTCTAACTTTAGAATCTTCCTCCCTAATATGAAGTACGTGTTGGAGAAGATAAGGCTGACTTAGATAGTTAGACACACGAAATGATAAGATCCCTTGCTAACTCTCTGATTGGATGAATCAGTGTTCAACATCTGTATAGAACATCTACATTTCCATCGAAAAACTTGAATTCACCCCCTGGGAAAACGTCATGTGCTGGTTTTTGGGAAGAAAGCATGTCTGGATTTTTCAAAGCATATGTTTCTACATTTTTCGTGCTTTCTTCAGAAAAAAAACTAGATAAGCCTTTTCCTCGATATTTGCAGAATGTTCGGAACTATGATGGATCCATCATCGAAGGTTGTAACTGTTTTTTTTTTTATCAAAAACCTCACGATGAATAAAACATTCTGTTAACATTTTATGCATCACATTCAACCAGAATTTCTACCAGATTTAATGAATATTGTACCATCACATGTGTCCTGCAATAGAATAACAAATGATTGAAATTTGATTCAATTTGGCTGCTGGCTGCTATGGTATTTTTCAATGCAATGTTTCCTAGTTTTATTTTCTTTTTTTTCACGTTCCCTTGTCCGTTCTCAGCGTATGGAAATAGCGGAGGGATGAAAAAAAAAAAGTGAGATTATACAATTGGAATAAATCGATGAAACAGCCAAGCATTTTACTTGCAGAACACAAGAGCCTTTTATGTGTTAGCAATGTACCGTGTGCAAAAATTGTATACTGATGAAATAAATAGAACTGTGAAAACGACAATGAAGAAAATCTGCGGAATAAAAATCTGAAGATAGAAAAAGAGGAGAAGAAGAAGAAGAAGATGCAGACTACGTGAAATGAACAAATTTAGATAAGCTAAGTCAGCTATCAAAAGGATATACTGATGCAATTTTCTTCCGTAAAAATAAATACATAACTTTCTTATTTATTGTGCTCTCCTCTGGAAGACAAAGAATTATGGTGGGCGTATTTTGCTGCAGTATAGAGCATACGGGAAGGAGGAGCACGGAGAAATGGGAGAAGAGGCGAATCAATAAAAGTTAGGAAATATGGAATTAAAATTGGAATCAGGGAGAAATTCATGGAAATAACGGTGTGAAGGATGCATTTGATTAAAAAAAAGGAGAGGAAAATAAAACTGAAAGGATTCGGTTGACCGCTTCTTGGATGGGCGACTGCTTGCTCGTTAGTGGATTAGAACAACCCGCTGAGTGGGTGTGACAGAAAGGCACACTAGAACCCTGCATAATTGACTACCTATATATATCATTTTTACGAAGAACCATTCATATTTTGATTGTTTTAAGGATTTTAGACTTTAATTGAATATTGATGAAAATAGGGAAAAAGAATGTTTTCGACATAATTTGAATCTAATTACATCTAATTTGATCTAATTGAGTAGAATTAGATATATAGTTAGATCTGCAGTCATATTTTGGTAGATATGACGTCATATCTGTACAGATCTAAGCAGATATGCTTGGAGATCTGACTAGATCTAATGAGATCTTAGCAACCAACAACGGAACGGCCCAAATCCGCATCAAATATAATTATATATATTCAGATTTTGATAGATCTATGATTTGATAGAATTCGATCTGATCAGATCTGAAAATTAGAATTTTTTACACTTTCCGGCATGAATATCTATCCATATGCGCATATATATAATAATGTATAAATGACCCATATGTATTTATATATATGTTGGAAATACATATATATTTAATATATATGAATTATTACATCTTTTGCCGCACATATATCACGAGTGTAGTGGAATAACAGGTTAAGTCGAAAGAAGTAAATTTTCCAGGAGAGCCGAAAAACCGTAAAATGATGATGCGATCTTGATTATGCGCTACATTCATGATGAACGTCATTGATCCGCAGTCAATTTAGATATTCAAAAGCTATTATTGTCGGCAGTCTTTTTTTTTCTATAATTTCAACGACTTAACTTGAAATGTCTGGAAAGAAATTCAAGTTATGTCGACTTAACTCGCCAAATAAAATAAATACTAATATTAAATGAATACTTATCGATTATAATTATTATAATCGATGAGTATTTATTTGAATTATACGAAGAATATATTTATATTGAGTAAGATCGTCTGAGCAGATCATAACACAATATAAACTCAATGAAGAGAGACTGAGTTATGTCGACTCAACTTTGACACGTATGATTATTTTTCAAATTAAGTCGACATACCTCAAATCTTCTCCTGAAAATTGCGAAATGCAAACTTGACCTGTTATGCATGTTCAAAAATGAGGCCTTAAATGGTCATATTCAGCCAAATACTTTCTGTGGGACACGTGTCCATACATCCTGAAGCAAATTCTGATAAAATCTCATTTTTGACAAAAATCGACTTAACCTGTTATTCCACTACACTCGTGATATGTTTGCAGATATATTTTTTCTATACAAGCTTCCAGATTTGAATATATCTAATTAGATATAATTACATCAGAATTCATTTTCGCGAATCGGGAAGGGGGGGGGTGTATTTCTATAATTAAGTTTCTTAAAAGTCAAGTTGTGATGATAAAATTTTCAATACTTACCAATACGTAAACAGCAAAGGGCATAACCAGTACAGCAACTAGTAGATCAGCAAGTGCCAAACTGACGATAAAATAATTAGTAACTGTCTGCAATGCTCTTTCTCTAGCAACAGCCAATATAACCAATACATTTCCAAATAGTGTTAAGCACGGTACAATAACAAGTATCAATGCCCACCAATTATTAACTGTTTTTTCCTGATTAGAATTACATTCAGAATTAACATCACTGGTATCATTCGTAGAACCACAAGTATCATTGACTCTCGTCAAATTAAGACCAATACCCGTGTCAAATGTTGTTAAATTAACAAATGCACTGTAATTAAGTCTATTAATATAATCATTTAAATCATCAAAAACAAAAAGATTTGATATCGAAGTGTAATTATCGACATCCGTTGAATTATCAATTGCATCCAATTCTCCTATAGTTGTTGTTGTATATGTAGAATTTGTCGTATATGTATCGTTATTCCATTGAAACTCTATATTTGTACCACTCAGTACTTCATTCTCTCCTAAATATCCTGTGTTATTGATGGAAATACTAGATAGTAGTGTTATTCTACTATCAATACTCCCTGGGGGATTATCCATATATGGAATATTAGATGTTAGATTTTTATCCATGTAGCTCGAATAACGACTGATTGTTTTGTGCTCCATATTTATAGGACTTTAATGATGATTAGCTTTTTTTTTTTAAGTTTTTTCTTTTTTCTTTATCTCTGTTTTTCTTTTACGTTTCTTCTTCGTTCTTTGTTTGCATGTTTTTCTTGGTTGGCTTCTTTTCTTCTTAAGTTATGAAGTTTCTTGAATTATTATCAAGTTCAAAATTCTGGTGGTCTTCTTCTTCTTCGACACATAGATACTTCGCAATTTTTTTTTTTATCCTAGAACTAGATTATGAACGAACTGCCCTGAAATATTGATGAAACTCTGGGCAATATTTTTCATTCTTTTATGGGGGCGAGAGTCTGGAACAGAAAAATGCATAAAGTTAGAAACATACGGATATCGAGGGGGGGGGGGGGGGTGGAGAATTATATTGCGGAGTTTATTTTATAGTTGGAAATCGATAAGCTGCGGTAAATCCAACGAGTTTGAATGTTTATGAAGGGGGTTGGGAAAGGGGGGGGGGGGGGGTAATGAGGAATTTTAAGGCGATGGAGAGGAAGTGGTCTTGGATACCAAGTTTCTTGGGGTTTTCTGGAAAACAATTAGCTTCTTTGGTCTTAATCCCGGAGGGAGATTCAGGTATTTCTCTGGGGAAATGGAATGCTTTTGAAAAGAAGAGTTAGGGGAAAGGGATGTTCTGGGGGAGGGGGGGGGGGGGATATTTGGGATGGGAATTTTTTTTTGATGACCGGAGTGAAAAGCTAAGAAAATTTCCGTTGGGAAATGATAAATATGATTTTTGAGTTTTGAGAAAATTCGAGGTTTTTAGGGTAAAATTGAAAAGTTTTGGAATTTTGAGAATATTGACGATTCTGTTGGTCGTAGCGGGAAAAGTTTGAGTCGAGGGGAAAGGTGAGATCATTTGACATCGATTTGATGGGATTTTGAATCAAAAAATATCGATTTTTGAGATACTTAGGAGCAATTTCATGAAAATCAGGTTTACTACAGTAAATACCTTGAAATTTGATCTTTTTGACTTCAAAATCACATAAAATCGGGGTAGAATGATCTCACCTTTCATCTCCATTCAGAATTTTCATGCTACGACCAATAGAACCGGAGATATTTCCAAAAAACTGAAAATTTTCAAAAATTTCAAAATTAAATTTTGTCAAAAATTCCAAAAAATTAGTTATGACACATGTTTACTACCTAAAATTTCCTCAGCTTTTCAATGAAATCATCAAAAAAAATCCATCTCCCACCATTTCATGAAAATCCCTATTTTACCCCAATTCCTCCAAAAAAATTCCGGTATTTTTACGTTATCTCCGCAAATACTACTGATAAAAAAAACTACCTCTGAATTTTCTCGAATTGTTGAGAGGCTCTTCGTTATCGTGACTTCTCTATTTCCAAGAGAATGCAAATAAATTGCAAGGAATAAAGCTTCGGTAAAGATTACGAGATCGCTTGACTAGAGCGTGACAATGGACTTCTCCACAAAGGACTTTGATAAGTCCTGTTTATTGGGTCGCATAACTCTTGAGAAAAAAAATTAGACTCTATCTCTCAATTCTCCCTACCGTATATATTTTTTTTATATTTTTTTTAAATAGAAACGAGGCAATCTCGCTATCAAATCCATACTTTATCACGATAAATTTCTTTTGTTCGCTGATTCGTCGCATTCTGATAATTTAAGGAGGTGAGTCATGAAATATCTGGAGTTATCTCGACTACCCTTGCCTGTGATTAATGGCCTTGCGGGATGGATTGTGAGAATTGAACCCTCGAAATTATAATTGATTAGCCATTAAAAAAGTGCGGCTGCATCAAATTTAAAAAAAAAAAATTTTAAAAATTTAAATAAAACAATTTTTTTTTAAATTTAAATAAAATGATTCTTTTGAAAATTTAAGTAAAACGATTTTTTTTAAGAATTTAAATAAAACGTTTTTTTTTAAATTTAAATAAAACGATTTTTTTTAAATTTAAATAGAACAATTTTTCTTAAAACTTGAATAAAGCGATTTTTCTTAAAATTTAAATAAAACGATTTTTTTTTTAATTTAAATAGAACAATTCTTTTCTTAAAACTTGAATAAAGCGATTTTTCTTAAAATTTAAATAAAACGATTTTTTTTTAAATTTAAATAGAACAATTTTTCTTAAAATTTGAATAAAACCATTTTTGCCTTAAAATTTAAATAAAACGATTTTTTTAAAATTTAAATAAAACAAGTTTTTAAAAAATTTAAATAAAAGCCTTTTTTGAAAAATTTAAATAAAACGATTTTTTAATAAATTTAAATAAAACGATTTTTTTAAGATTTTAAATAAAACGATTTTTTAATAAATTTAAATAAAAGCCTTTTTTGAAAAATTTAAATAAAACGATTTTTTTTAATTTAAATAAAACGATTTTTTTTAAATTGAAATAGAACAATTTTTCTTAAAATTTAAATAAAACGATTTTTTTTTTAATTTGAATAAAACGATTTTGTAATAAGTTTAAATGAAAGCCTTTTTTAAAAATTTAAATAAAACGATTTTTTAAATCAGTTTTTTGAAGATATCTTGGAAAATAAGCGAAATAGAGCGATTCTACTCTAATCTTCTCGCAACTCTCGAAATTCTGTAAAAAAACATGTTTAGATCGAAATCGCTCTATCTCCCTTATTTTCCGAGATATCCCCAAAAAACAAGAACATCAATTTTTTCCAAAGAATATCTTGGAAAATAAGCGAGATAGGGCGATTTTCCCCAAATCCTCCTGAAGCTCTCGAAATTCTCTACAAAACATTTCTACGATAAAATCGCCTCATCTCGCTTATTTTCCGAAATATCCCAAAAAAACAGTTGAGAAAATTCCATAAATTTTTCTAAAAAACTTCAAATTCCCCCAAAAAAAAAAATGGAATTCATATAATTTTCAAATAATCTTCAAATCTTGAAGGACTGCCATTGAAACCAGATTAATGTTCTCACGAGAGAGCACATAGGATAATTTTCATACTCAACGGAGTGTCTAAAATTGTCGTCACCCCTAATAGCACCTACATTTTCCTCCTCAGTACATCTCACTTGATGAAAGTCATATGCCCCAATGTTTGTCGGTGCCATAGACGTGCGAATCATAGCTCGCAAAGCATCACAAGATAATTGGGATGAATTTACGGGTAAATGGGTCAGTGAACAAGGGGATGTTGTCTTCTCCTGAATTGTGAAGATTCATCACATCTGCAGGCGTCTTCGGGGAATTCTATTTTTCGTCCCTCTTTCATTTGTCATAGCGCTATAGCTCTGTGCTATATATATGATGGCACATTCTCGCAAGCTTGGGATAATTGAATATGACAATCGTCGCTCTATCTCCCAACACGACTCATTAACGGGAACCCTTGGGTCTTTCTTGCATGCATCCATTCATCCGCCATTTTGTGCTTCTGAAGAGGATGGAGGCACTCATTTTGTTAAAATTTTAACAGTAGCACAAATTGCGCAGATCTTGGATGGATCTGAACATTTTGAAGTACCTCTCGAATGAGAAAAAGATCCTTTTTTCATAGAATAAGCTGCAGATTATATAGAACAAGAAGAATGGAAAAGGGATAAGTCAACAAAAGTCAAGAAAAATGGAATTAAAATCCTCTGAATCATGAAATTTCGTTGAAATAACCATTTTGAGGACGTTTTGGATTTAAAAAAAACTCGAGGAGGATAAAGCTTGAGACAGCTTCTTTTCTTTATTATAAATTATTTGTCAATTTTATTATTTTATTCTGTGAACAAATGGAATAAAGAAGCTACAGCTAGCAGTTGATTTATATAAAATTAACAAAATATTCATTGATAATTTGACTATAATCGACTGAATTTGGGTTCGATTTGGGATGACCCACGAGAAGATTGAATTTTCAAGACACAATACAAGTGAAAATCGACAAAGAATAGACGAGAAATGCAGAAAAGTACTTACAATATTGTCGGATTTATTTGATTATCTCAATTAATTTAAATGAAACTTTCACAATTAAAATTAATGATTTCAATCCAATGTAATGAGTTTTAACTCTGTACAGTATTTTGATTCAACATAAATTCAATAGAAAAATTACTCAAAGACAATCATTTCGACAACGCGGTAATTAAAGAAATTATAAATTCTATGATCTTTGTCATCTATGTTATATAGTGATACTCAATTCACGAGTGTAGTGGAATAACACGTTGAGTCGAAAAAAGTAAATTTTCCAGGAGAGCTGAAAAACCGTAAGATGATGATGCGATCTTGATTATGCGCTACATTCATGATGAACGTCATTGATCCGCAGTCAATTTACATATTCAAAAGCTATTATTGTCGGCCATCTTTTTTTTCTATAATTTCAACGACTTAACTTGAAATGTCTGGAAAGAAATTCAAATTATGTCGACTTGACTCTCCAAATAAAATAAATACTAATATTAAATGAATACTTATCGATTATACTTATTATAATCGATGAGTATTTATTTGAAGTATACGAAGAATATATTTGTATTGAGTAAGATCGTCTGAGCAGATCATAACACAATATAAACTCAATGAAGAGAGACTGAGTTATGTCGACTTAACTTTGACACGTATGATTATTTTTCAAGTCAAGTCGACATACCTCAAATCTTCTCCTGAAAATTGCGAAATGCAAACTTGACCTGTTATGCATGTTCAAAAATGAGGCCTCAAATGGTCATATTCAGCCAAATCCTTTCTGTGGAACACGTGTCCATACATCCTGAAGCAAATTCTGATAAAATCTCATTTTTGACAAAAATCGACTTGACCTATTATTTCACTACACTCGTGAATTGTTAAATGACGGTGGGAATTGACTCTTTTATTTATCCGGTCACAAGCTAAAATATTTGCTCGACCACTACTTGAATGTGCGACTATTCGCCCATTAGTGGACTCGAACAACCCGCTGAGTGGATGTACTGAAAAATGTTATGTTAGGGCCCTGCATAATCGACAGTCTTCACAACCTACGAAAGGCTAAAAAAAAGATGCAAATGTTAGCGATAATAATTAGCAATATGCTATATAGCATACAGCTATTCTTGCAAGCTCGAGATAATTGCATATGACAATTGTCTATGCAATTATCTCCTCATCCCCCTCAAAATGACTCATTAACAACGCCAAGCCCTTGTATCTTTCTTGCATACGTCCATTTACCGTCATTCAGTGCTCCTGAAGAGGCAGAGGCACTCATTGTGGTAAAGTTTCAACAGTAGTACAAACTGCGCGGCTTTTTCATGCACTTGAGCATGTTAAAGTACCACTCAAACGACAAAAAAAAAACTTCTCATTCGTAAACACAAGCTGCAGATCATATCGTTGCTTTAGAGTTAGAGTGGTGTAAGTACTACATTTATACATAGCACTTACGCCTTTTAAACTTTAATGTCACCTGAGAACTAAAGTGATGTAAGTGCTATATCAAGAGTGTAGTCGAATAACAGGTTAAGTCAATTTTTGTAAAAAATGAGATTTTATCAGAATTTGCTTCAGGATGTATGGACACGTGTCCCACAGAAAGGATTTGGCTGAATATGACCATTTAAGGCCTTATTTTTGAACATGCATAACAGGTCAAGTTCGCTTTTCGCAATTTTCAGGAGAAAATTTGAGGTATGTCGACTTGACTTGAAAAATAATCATACGTGTCAAAGTTAAGTCGACATAACTCAGTTTCTCTTCATTGAGTTTATATTGTGTTATGATCTGCTCAGACGATCTTACTCGATATAAATATATTCTTCGTATACTTCAAATAAATACTCATCGATTATAATAAGTATAATCGATAAGTATTCATTTAATATTAGTATTTATTTTATTTGGCGAGTCAAGTCGACATAACTTGAATTTCTTTCCAGACATTTCAAGTTAAGTCGTTGAAATTATAGAAAAAAAAAAGACTGCCGACAATAATAGCTTTTGAATATGTAAATTGACTGTGGATCAATGACGTTCATCATGAATGTAGCTCATAATCAAGATCGCATCATCATTTTACGGTTTTTCGGCTCTCCTGGAAAATTTACTTTTTTCGACTTAACCTGTTATTACACTAGACTCATGATATATATATAGATAGATAGCACTTAAGCCACTTTGATTCTGAGGTCAGAGCCTAAAAGCAGAATGGCATAAGTGCTATATTTATATATAGCACTTACATTCATATATATACACTTTAATTCTGAGGTGAAGATATATAAGCTTGCTATTGTTCTATGAATTGGTGCACGTGGCTTCCACATAACAAGTGGTTGAACTAAAATTTCGGATCAAGAGTGAGGCTTCAGATATTTTCTGTAGCTAGACCATCATATCGGGAAGAAGCACTGATGCGGAAAAAAAAAGGAGGGGCAATGTACAAAATCCACTCTACCATCAGCAGTCTTTCATCCAATTGTAGGAAATTACTTGCTACACTCTCACGACAAGCGATTCTAAGCTGGAGAGAATTTTTTTCATCTACTTCCTTCTCTCTCTCTCTCTCTCTCTTGACGTGTAGATAAGTACTCGTTCAAACGCCTTTTTTTTTTGCTTTTCTTTTCTTCTTTTTTTCCTAATTCTCATTTAGCTCCGCAAGTTCATTTCAGCCCGTAGCTTCATTTTACTCGGCTCCTACCCTATTATATAATATAAGCCCGTTGCTCACTAATCTACAACTAATTAGAGATATAGCCATGGGGAAGGAAGAGAAGAGATGAAACGAGGAATATTTCTTTTTGAGGAGGGGGGGGGGAGGGGAGGGGAAGAGGGATTTAATTCTCTTGCGATATTCAGGGCTTTTGGATGACAAAATTCGGGTGATGAAGAGTCTCGAGGAATTTATTAATTACAAACAATATTCAGTCGATTTGCTTTGTGACGATTCTCTGGGGAATATCTTGGATACTAATGGTGATACGTCTTTTTGCTTACGAATGGAAGCTATGTAATCATCAGAATTCTCGATTGTATTTTTTTTTAATAGAAGATACTTAAAATGATCTAAATAGAGAGAAAGCTTGTTTTTTCAATCTTTTCTTATAGTTATCTCGGAAACTAAGCGAGATAGCGCAATTTTTTGGGACTTTTTTTTTGTGGAGAATTGAATTTGCTATAAAAAAGGTTTCTTGATGAATTTTTCCAAATCTAATGGTTTTCGAGATACTCATTGAATTGTGGAAATCATGGAATAATCGAAAATTCGAGGAATTCAAATTTTTAGTCAACTTATTTAAAGAGTATCTTGGAAACTGTTGAGTTTACGAGGAAATATCACGAAACCTTTTTTGTAGCTCTTAAAATTCTCTAAAAAAAAGGTATCTTGATATTTTTCTCTAAACTCATTAATTTTCGAGATCCTTTTAATTTAATCTCGAAAATCTGGAATAAACTACTAGTTTTGGAATTCAATGCTATTATATCCACCTGTTTTCTTTTTGAACATCTTTGTGGAGAATTTCAAGAGCTACAAAATCACCCTATTTTGCTTATTTTCCGAGATTTAAAAGAAAAATGACGAAAATATTCCGGAAACCAATGGAGATATGCCCTTCTGCCCCAATCCTCCTTTCCATAAAATTTCAAGGAACTGGAAAATTTTCATGAATTGAGATAAAATCGCTCTATCTCGCTTATTTTCCGAATTATTCACAAAAAACTGATGAAAATCAAATGAACATCCTATTTTGGCTATTTGCAACAGATTTTTTCCACTAATTTTTTTTTGTTAATATCTCGGAAAATAAGCGAGATAGAGCAATTTCATCCAAATCTTCTTGTAGCTCTTAAAATTCTCTATAAAAAAAAAGTATTCAAGCAAAAAATTCCTATTCCGCTTAATTTCCTCAATTTCCTCGAATAAACAGAAAATAGCCTCCTCCCCTTTCAGACTTAATTGTTTCCATTATTTTGATACATCTCCAGCAATTCAATATCACAATTGTCCATTTAACCCCATAATCGTAAATTATCCCTGTCCCAAAGCTATATATGATCCCAATGCACTGAATATCTTCGTCTTCCAGGACATTTGGACATCGATTTCCACCTTATCTTCATGTCACCGTCTATCACATAGTTAATGGCTATAGTAGCAAAGATCCTTGGGAAATGGTGAAACAACAATGCCGGAAGGACAATTTCCATTCAATGCACTGAAGAAGCTGAGCAAACAAATGTAAAGCACATAGAAAAAAGTAAAAATATTAGAAATTAGTGTACACTTCCATTGGAGCTTGAACAATGGCTTCTTAACTGGAAAATATTATCTGTACTCGAGAGAGAAAATTTATGATACTGGTTCATATTGAAGGTAAACGTTTGAAATCTATTGCTTGGAGAGGCTACACGTAATTTTGCAAGGACGATAAAACAACGTCAGATAATCACCGATAAAATACAATTATCCGGAATTTTTTTTTCGATATAATTAGATATGGGAAGGTGGGGTAAAATGGACACTCCAATTGAACGGTTCGAGATGGAAATTTTCTGATGATTGCATTGAAAAGCTGAGGAAATTTTAGGCGAAAAACATGTGTCGAAATTTTTTTTTTCAATTTTTGGAAAAATTTCCTTTTTTGGCCAAGTTTTGAAGGGGTTTCTCTTTTGAAAATCGAAAAAATTCACTTTTTCGGGGATTTCTCCGGTTCTGTTGGTCGTAGTGACCTGGGGTTGATCTCAAATGAAAGGTGAGCTCATTTCTCATCGATTTATGTGGTTCAAATTTTTTTAAAATCAATTTTTCAAATATTTATAGGTCATTTTGCTGAAAATCAGGTTTTGCCCTATAAGTACTTGAAAAAATTGATATTTTTCTTTTTAAACCCCATAAATCGATGGGAAATGAGCTCACCTTTCATTTAAGATCAACCCCAGGTCGCTACGATCAATAGAACCAGAGATATCCTCGAAAACCTGAAATTTTTCAAAAACAGAAGAGTTTTACCTTCAAATTTCGCGCCAAAAATGAAATTTTTGAAAAATTCCAAAAAATAACTTCAGACATATGATTTTCATGGGAAATTTCCTCAGCTTTCCAATGGAATCGTCAGAAAAAACCTATCTCCAATATTTCCATCGATTTCTCATAATTTCCATAGCTTAAAATACAAAAATCCTTTTTTTCTCAAAATAACGATTTTTCAGGAAATTTTTAACCAATTGAAATAATTAAATCCTTTTTTTTTAATATCTAAAATAATTATTCCTGAAGTCATTTTGTAGAGAATCTTATTCTGCCGTTAGTATATTATTCCATGATACCCATGTAGAAAATTGATAAGCTCATAATTCTGGTGAAATGAGTCTTGAGAAATGTTTCAAGTTAATATGAAAAGACAGAAGTTATTAAAAAAGTGAAGCTCTTACATTGACTTTTCCATAAGATATGCAACGTTGCACCCTGGTCGTTAGAGAGATTACACAAGTACTGAAGAAGAAGAAGAAGAAGCAGAAGGAGAAGAAGAAGGAAAAAAAAAAGATTGAAATACAATTAATTCAGGCTTTTGCAAAAGTTCTATTGGAAAATTCAATAAAGTGCTACTTTCATTGGAAAAAAAAAGAAAAACGGGGAGAAAAAAGAAATGAGAAAAGATTTTCTATTGTTCTGCTTCGTAATTACGATTACAGCATCCAATTTCGTGGATTCAACACAAACTCATGTAATTACGTAGGTAATTTAACAAATTGCTAAACAGAAAAGTAGATAATATTAAATATATTAAAGTGTTTTTTTCTCTACAGTCAAAAAAAATAATTAAATTTTTGTATAAAATCGTTAATAACAATTTTTACGAGATGAAATTCCCAAATTTGTTGAAGTGAATCTGCAAAGAATGTAATGAGAAATAAAATAAGTCTTAGAAATAAAAAATTAATTGAAAATTTGAAAATTTTCTGTACTTTTTGCATTTCTTCATTTTTTCAAATTTTGAAGGAATTTTCAAAATTTCAAAAATTTAACTTTTTTTTTTTGAATATACAGACAGAAACACTTTAAGGATGTTCTACAGGTATTTTCGTCAGTGTTCCAATCCCTGAACATGAAAAAATGAGTTTTTAAATTCCTCATTAAAACTATTTTCAGGGAATTATGAAACGCTGCGGCTGTTCAAATATTATATTATTATCATTACATTTCACATATATTTTTTTTTACTCTTTATTTAATTAGTTTGAGAATTATTTTGAAAAAAGCGTTGAATTCTAGGAAATTCTGGCGACACAAGTTGGCAGCACTTACGTGCGAGTGACAATTTTTCAATAATTTTTATTAATTTTAATGCCAATTATTGACCCAATTGTCGTATAAAAATGTAGCATTTGTGCGGAGGATAATTTCTCACGTAAATCCGAAATTTCATCAAATTTGAAGAATTTTTCGAAAAGTTTCCTAAGCTTTTGTGAATTTCCCATAAGAACACATGTTAAACGATGGTTTTTAAAAAATTTATAACTTTTAAATCAGGTATGAAAAAAATCCAAAATTTTGCATACGATTTCTCTATGAATTGGAGAACCTTGGAAAAAAATTCCATTGAATTCGTACATTTTTTAATTTTGATAAAATACCGGTAGAACATCCTTAAATGTGTGGTATTAAATTACTTCAGTAGAGATGAAAAATAAAGTTGCAGATGATAATAGTCATAACACGATAAAAGCAATTTGCATCGTACAGATACTCTATCTTACTGGTGGGTAAGTTGCATCTTCTTTCCATTCAAATATTTAATTTTCAAGACACAAGCAGCATCAGCATTCTTATGAATTCACACACAAATTCACTAAATTGAATGATAAATTTATCATTCATTCTCTGCACTTTTTTTTTTTTTTTTTTCAGTTATTGTTCGTGGAGATAGCGGTAATTCCTTCAGAAATGGAAATATCATTATAGTCCTTTCAAAGGCATCGTAATTGGAATAATATCCATGAAAGCCTCAATTTTTTTTTTTTGAAGAATCAGCAGAAAGATAAATCATTAAGATGGAAATGAAAAAAAATAATGAAAAATCTATTGAAAATGAAAGAAAAATGAGGAAAAAAGCAGAAGTTAATCTTAACTGCATT
The DNA here is from genome assembly GCA_963942555.1 of Aleiodes leptofemur. Taxonomy (NCBI): domain Eukaryota; kingdom Metazoa; phylum Arthropoda; class Insecta; order Hymenoptera; family Braconidae; genus Aleiodes; species Aleiodes leptofemur. The sequence goes on along the minus strand of OZ012619.1, from coordinate 945,560 downwards.
AATTTCGGAAAATGGAAATACGCCCTTTTTATTCTAATCTTGTTTTTTTAGTTTCTGAAATTGTTTACAAGAAGGATTAGGGCAAAAAGGGCGTATCTCCATTAATTTTCGAGATATCCTATTCTTTTAGAGTTATTGTTTGCGAAGAAAAGTTTCGTAATTGGAAAAATATCATGAAAACTTCAATTTTTCTTCACGAATCGAGATAGATCATTAGGATGGAAATAAGTGGAGAAAAAGAAAGTGGAAAAAAGACGAGAACTCGAGCATCAATATTTCAAGTAAAATTCAAAAGAATTCTTATTATCCTGAAGAATTCTCAATAGAGTTTCCACTTGATTTGAATTTTTCTTCATTATCTCCATCGATTCTTGAGTTATTGGCAATCGGAAATGATTAATTTGGAAATGAATGAGTGAAAGAAGAAAAATCTCCGGAGAAATCATATACGCTTGGGAAAAATATGTTTTTTTCCTAAGGAAGAAATTTGTTGAGATTACGAAAAAGCAAGAATTATTAGTTTTAAGGCAAAATCATGAATAAAATGGAATCATAACCACTTGACTATATGGGAAATTTATTAAAATTAATGATGCGTTACTTGGATTGAATACATCAGGAATAAATGACTGAAAGAAAAAAAATATACGGAAAAATCATGTATATCAAGAAAAATAATGTTTTTTTCCAAGAAAGAAATTTCTTGAGACTACGAAAGAGCAAGAATTATTAGTTTTAAGGCAAAATCGTGAATAAAATGGAATCATAACCACTTGACTATATGGGAAATTTATTAAAAGTAATGATGTGTTACTTGGATTGAATACATCAGGAATAAATGACTGAAAGAAAAAAAATATACGGAAAAATCATGTATATCAAGAAAAAGAATGTTTTTTTCCAAGAAAAAAATTTCTTGAGACTACGAAAGAGCAAGAATTATTAGTTTTAAGGCAAAATCATGAATAAAATGGAATCATAACCACTTGACTATATGGGAAATTTATTAAAAGTAATGATGCGTTACTTGGATTGAATACATCCAGATTGGAATGAACTCATTTTCATTAGTTATTTGGAACTAATTGAAGATTTCTCAAGCCAATCATCTCATTCCTCGTTTCAAGAATAAATATACTCAATGGCAGATAAATCTGTTGATTATTCAAATTCAAGACAAGAGTTTTCACGTTAATCAATGAGTTACTTGATCGGAAAAACTTGGAGTTTGTATTAAACTATTAGTACATCAATGTCACATGATCCAACAGAAGTTTGTGTCAAAATATGGACAACTACTTTCAAAGAAACAATTTCTTCGAATTAAAAATCTCTTCATGATATGAAGAATTTACATTACAAATAATGAAATACTTGGAATGAGTAATCTTTTTTTCATGACAAGACAGAGTTACATGATCCGTAAGAATTTAACTTGAATAAAGTCAAAATAATATTGTCACAATTATTGCCATACTGTAGCCAATTTATTTTCTATTCATTTCAATAATGTCCATCATTGATTAACCAATAGCGCAATTAGAACTTCCGATCATGTTTGTATTCAATTCAAAACCGAATGGTATTGATAAGTATCAACCTTCCTTTTCTTCAGTTCGAATCTAAAGTCTTTGACAAACATTCCCTTAAAAAAAACACAAATGAAAGCTGAAAAATACATAAAAAAAAGTCATATAACAGGCTGAAAACGTCAGTCAGATAGAAAAGCGCTTAAATACCATTGAATAGAGTATCTCTATTGTTGACCCTTACCATTCCCTCTCTATCCCTCCTAATCCAAACTCACTCGATTCAATAATTGCAAGCTCCCTCATTCCTCATTTTCCTCATTGATAAAGGTACAAAAAAAAGAGGGAAAATATCATGAAAGCGAACGATATTCACTTCGTGATTTATCTAACCAGAAAGGTGTGAAAGAGCAAAAAAAAAAGGAACTCAAGTGAGCTTTAGTCCTCGAATTTATAGCTTCTGAAAAGGAGAAAAAGGCTGAAAAAAAAAAAAAAAAAAAAAAGGATGAATGATATAATCGGTGCTCACCACATGTCAAGAGAAAATCCCAATGATCCGATATCATCGTTGCACGGTTTTTCTAACATAAGTCTCTGCAATCCTTGGTTCGATCAATGTACCATTAGCTGTCGTGACCCGCCCCTTATAAAATCGATCCATTTCACGTTTCAACAGCAATAACGTACTGTAAAGTCTTTTGCACTTAATTGTTGAGACCTTAAGTGAATCCATCGATGAATGATTTTTTTTTTACATTTTGTGT